>OX452983.1:10000-1348711 GCA_949699065.1 Metalampra italica
TTTCACGGAGTGGAAACGCTTTATGCGTACCCAGGGGGAAAGGGTTATGTGGGACTCTCTCCTCAGTTAGGGCGCTAGAGGAGCATACCCACTAAAACCACTCCGGCGTTTTACCCTCTTGCCGATATTGGGGGTGCCATGGGTTCCAGTGGACTTCACCATGAACACCCCCCGGCCGCACCGGCGTCAGCCGGTGCTCCCGCGCTTGTGGGGGGAAGGACCGTAAACGCACCGGCCCTTCCCCCAGACGGTGTGAAGTCGTATGGTGGGGTTCCCCCTAAAACATAAAACCCACCGACTCCACTAGGGGTTTAGGCGGGCGGCGAACTGCGCCCGCCGTCCACCCCTCCGTCTGCGCCGGAGCGGGTGCGCATCGACATGTTCTTCGCGCTCCCGCTCCGCGGCCTCCTTCTGCGAGATGACATTCTCGCAGAAGGAGGCCACTGCCTCCCATGACCTCTCGCTGCCAAGCATGGTCGCCACTACGGCGTGCAGCGAGAGATCCCCTCCTCCGGTGGCCATCACCAGATCCTGACGCTCCAGGTCCCAACGCCTGCACTCTTGAAGAGTGTGTTGGGCCGTGTCGTCAGGATCCCCGCATTCATGGCACTGCGGGCTCGGCTCCCTACCTATCAGGTGCAGATAGTGACCGAAGCATCCGTGCCCGGTCAGCACCTGCGTCAGTCGGAAGCCGAGACCGCCGTGCCCCCTCTCCATCCAGCCCTCAAACGACGGGAGGATTGCCCCTATGGTACGGGTTCCATAGGGGGAATCCTCCACGTCGTTTTTCCACCGATCTCTCATGCGATCGGCCGCCATGCGGCGCATCCTCTCCACCTCATCTGGGTGAGGCCGTTCCCCTCGTGCCCTGGCTCGCGCCCGCGCCCGGTATGTTTCCGCCTGGACCTGGGCGTCCAGTTCCCAGGGCGGAGTGCAGGCCAGGAGGCACGCCGCCGCATGAGAGACCGTTGTGTAAGCCTTCGACATTCTTAGGGCAACCACCCTCTGAGGCCTGCGGAGACAGGCCCTATTCCTAGCCGTGAGCCTGTCGGCCCATATCGGCGCCCCGTACAGTGCCATGCTGCGCACTACACCAGCAAAGAGGCGCCGACATGAGTCTCCAGGTCCACCCAGGTTCGGAAGCAGTCGGCCAAGGGCCGATGCAGCTCCCACCACTCGGGGAGCCATTCTGGCGAAGTGCTCCCCAAAGTTCCAGTTACGGTCGAGGACAAGGCCGAGATACTTTATGTTGGCCTTGACCTCGACTCTCTCCCCTCTCACTGGGATGGACGCCCCGGCCACCAGCCGCCAGCCCCGCCCCCCAAAGACTATCGCCTCCGTCTTAGCGAGCGACACCCTCAACCCCAACATGGTGATGCGGTCTACGGTCAGCTCCGTCAGGACCGCCGCTCTCCGCATGGTCTCGTCGCGCTCTGTTCCCCGCACGGCCACCATGGTGTCATCAGCATAACAGATGGTGGCCATGCGAGGTAGTTGGACCCCTCTTATGGCCCAGTCATACCCGATGTTCCACAACAGGGGTCCGAGTACCGACCCCTGAGGAACACCGCAGGCCATGCTGTGAGCCCTTACTCGCCCATGTTGCTCGTACAGCACCACCCTGTCAGTCAGGTAGTGCTCCACGACCCGCCTCAGGTATAGAGGCACTTGGTGGAACCGCAGTGCCTCCAATATGACCGCATGGGGGAGCGTGCCGAAGGCGTTGGCGATGTCAAGCGACACCGCCACTACCCCCTCTCCCATGTTTGCGGCGTACTCACTGAAGTCCCTAAGGGACTTCAGCGCATCGATGGTGGACCGCCCCTCCCGGAACCCGAACTGCCTATCACTCAAGTTCGGGCCCGTGTCCACCAGGTGGTCCACTATCCGACGGGACAGACACCTCTCCAGCATCTTGCCCGCCTCGTCCAGAAGGACAATGGGGCGGTAGCCCGAGGGAGAGTCCGGCGGGCGGCCCTCCTTTCTCAGAAGGCACAGGCGCCCCTCCTTCCAGCACCTCGGGAACCGCCCCTCTCTAAGACAATCGTCAAATAGA
Source organism: Metalampra italica (assembly GCA_949699065.1). Lineage (NCBI taxonomy): Eukaryota > Metazoa > Arthropoda > Insecta > Lepidoptera > Oecophoridae > Metalampra > Metalampra italica. Next base: position 12,057 of record OX452983.1, read on the forward strand.
GATTTGAGACGGCTCCCGAGGTGCTCCATCACCACTGAGAGGACCCCTCCAGGCACTCCATCCGGCCCCGGGGCCCTCCTGCAGGACCGCAGGCGGTTCATCACCCATTCCATCTCGTCGTCAGTAATCGGAGGGACGACGAGTGGACCCTGCGGCTCCGCAGATGGCCCCGTCATGCTCGGCGGATCGTACTCCGGTGCCGGCGGAAAGAGGTCCCTCACTATTCGTGTGAGGAGTTCCGGCTCCAAGGAGTCCATGGGAGGGGCGTGCCGCATTTTGTTGCGGACCACCTTGTATGGCCGCCCCCATGGGTCCCTGTCCAGGGTGGCCAGGAACTCCTCACGCGCCTCATCCTTCCGTTTGGCGATGGCTACTCGGAGGGCCGCCTTCGCCATCCTGAGCGTCTCGTAAAGGAGCTCCTCCTCCGAAGCCTCATGACGCCTCCGCCTACAGCGGGTGTAGGCCCGGCGAGCTCGGTTACTGGTGGCCCGGAGGTCCGCGATCTCTTCGGACCACCAGTACACCTGTTTTTTACCCGGCATCCGCCGCGCTCGGGGCATTGCCGCGTCGCACACCGACTGCAGGGAGGCACGGAACAGGGCCGCCCTCTCCTCCACACCCAAGTTGTCCGAGGGGGGGCTGCACCATGCTTGGACCATGGCGGCCTCCTCCGCCATGTCACGGTCGAGGCGGGACACTGTCCATCTGGGCAGTGACGCCCTACGCCTTCTCCCTCTGGGGCTTGGCGATGGGGCTCCAGCTGTGGTTTGGACCCTCATCCGTATGTATAAATGGTCGGAGAGGGTTTCCACATCCCCCAGGACACGCCAGTCAACGATGCGCGCAGCGATGGCAGGGGTAGCGAACGTAACGTCCACCACTGATTCCCCCTGCCACCGCACGCAAGTGCTGGCGTTGCCCTGGTTCAACACTACGAGCCCCATCGCGACCACCCAGTCGCCCAGGACCGTCCCTTTCGGGTCCGTGACGGCCGACCCCCACATGGCGCTCTTGGCGTTAAGGTCACCGGCAAGGATAGTTTGCGCCGGACTAACCCTCCTCACGACTCCTTCGAGGACCTTTAAGAAGTCCTCAAAGTCACGCAGCGGGTCATTGGGTGAGAAGTACACCGCAACCAGTACGGTTTCCCCCCATTTCGCCGCCGCGTAACCCCGCCCTCGCTCCAATGGAGAGAGGGAGAGAAAGTCGCCAGTTGCCGGCACCACTATCGCGACCCTACCGTCCGCAGCCCCCACCCAGTTGGGCTGGGTAGGGACATAGTAGGGCTCGCCCACGACCGCAACACCAATGCTCCACTCCGCAATGACCTGCATCATAAGATCCTGGGCCCTTGCGGAGTGGTTGATGTTGCACTGCAGGATGTCCGAATGGCGGTGCACTGGCATTCAGACATCCATACAGTGCTCCTCTTGATGTGCCAGTACGGCACTATTTGGGACGGCCCTCGGGGTCCCGGTTGGGGGATCCCTGCCTCTTGTCGCCGGCGGGGCACACTTGCGACCCCCCATCACGTGCTCCGACGGGCGTTTGGCCAGTTGGCAGACCGCGCAGAAGGCCTTGACCTCCTTGCAGTCCGCCAACCTGTGCCCCGGCTGGCTGCACCTGAAGCACAGGGCGTCTCTGTCCACTGTAGATGGACAGAGCGCCCTCGTGTGCCCCGTTCCCATGCACCTAAAGCAGCGCATGGGAGTCGGCTCCATGGTCTTCACCCGGGCCGACGACCACCCCACCAGCAATCGCCCCGCCGCAATCAGGGCGTTGGCCGTCGTGACCGGGCACTTGACGAGAACTGACCCCATTCCGCTGCGGAGTGTCCGGATGGCTCCAACCTTAATCTGGGTGAGGGGGCATCCCCCTTTTTCGGAGACCGCTACGCTCACTTTCTCCGGCGTCACCGTCTCGTCGAGGCCGGTGAGTTGGATCTCGCCTAGTTTTATGGGCCTATAAACATTGGCCACGTCCCCCACCAGTTCCCCAATCCTGGCACAAAGTTCGTCGGCCGCTTTGTCCCTATTCTCGCCCGGGACCTCAATGATGCGGGCCCCGGTAGCCGTCTTATGAACCCTCACGTGTTCGAGGCCAACCTCGGCCAGGCTGAAGGACGTAATTGCCTTCGCCATGACTGAGGTGTATGTAGCCTCAGCCTCGGGCTTAAGGGCGATCACTACCGCCGCCGTGGAGGGGGCACGCAGCTTTTTGGGCCCTGTAGGGACCTTCTTGGGCTGCGCCTGCGGGGCAGCCTGGGCTTTTGCCTTTCCCTTGGTCTTCAACACTTCCACCCATGACTTGCTGGGTGGTGGTAGATCCGTCTGGCCACCACCGCTCTGCGATGCTGCAGTCCGCCGATCATTGGAAGCGGGGGACTCAAGGGTTGTCGCCGGGGGAGCACCGGCCGCTGCCCGCTTGCCTCGCTTGGCCCTGGTTTTCTTGGGCACTGCGGGAGCAACGGAACCGCTCATGTTTAGGGCTGGGGCTACTGGCGGCGTCTCTGCTGACCCCGGCAGTTGCGGTGGCGCCTCCTTCTTGCGGTCGCTCGCCAGTGAGGGGCGGAGGATGGGTTCCGCGGGAAGTCTTTTAGAAAACTCCCCCAGCCGGACGTTGATGGCTTCGCCCATCTCACGGAACCTGTCGTGCATGGCGTCCCCGAGGGACACGAATAAGTCCCTCTTTAGTTCTCCGATGAGATCGGAGAGATCCGCCCCAGCCCCCGAGGGCGCAGCCAAGGTCCCAGGAGATGGGGCCCTCCTCTCGGAGAACGCGGCCCTGAGGGCCTTCGTTTCCGCCTCTAAAAGCGCCAACTGCTCGCGCATCCTCTTGTTATCCGCTTTCAGGATGCGGATCTCCTCGGGCTCCGCGCGGGCCTGCGCAACGTCTGTCGCGTCCAGAATTTCTCTGCAGGCGGCATTCATTGCGCCCCACACGGAGCCCTTAAGATTTCCGCATCTTGCGGCCTCGGCTAGGATGTTTTGGGCGGCGATGCGGGCCCTCTCCACCCATTCCTGGCCAGGTAGTGTCGCCAGGTCTGTGCGGTCCTCGTCCTTTGACTTCTTTCCCTTCTTTCTCCCAAGGGTGGCGGGAGCAGGAGCAAGGGGCGCCCGCAAGTATTCAGCCGCCGCGTCTGCATCTCGCTCAAACTGCGCGAACTCTAGCTCACGCAGTTTGGCTCTCGCCGCGGCAGCGGCGGCGGCGTGGGCTCTCGCCGTTGCGGCGGCGTGACTCGCGTGCGTCCTTTTACTAGAAAATCTTCCACGTCGGGCGGTGTTGATTTTAAAGCCACCCTCCGGTTCTACCACATCCCCCGCCGCTCTTTTAACGGATCTTCTGGGGGTCTGATTCCTCTCGTCTTGGTCCACCTGTTTTATTAGGACCTCGGGTAGGTCCCTCCAGAGGAGGTCCTCCCCCTCGCTGTTTCCAGCGCGGTCCATGTCGCCTACTTCCCTCTCAGTCAAGTCCATAATGCGTGCCATATTCGTCAGATTACTATTTCCTCCAAAGTCCATTAGCGTGCCAGTCTGTTGTGACACGACGGTTCCACTTGAACACGTCGCGTCCTCCCTTCCTACATCGGTTTTATTATTTTTAATTTGGTCCATTTTTATTCCCACGAGTACAAAAATGTCACACAGTAGTGACGGTGCCCGCAAGAACACCCTGGAAGACCCGGGTAGCCCGCCAGGGTATGGGACGCTAGTGACTGGTTTGACGGCTGGAGGGACCACGCCGGCGCCGAAGCGCCGACGTGGTCCCACCCGCCGCCCACACCCACCAGCCGCTCGATTCGAGCACTCCGCAGTCACGCCCAAACTACGGAGATTGGGGTTTTTTATAGAGGTTTGGCATCCTCGCGGTCCGGCCAATTAAGGCAAGACCCCCGGCCCTGAGCCGTGAGACATGACCACGACACTCAGGGTTACGGTTTGCGGCGGTGGCAGGATGGTAGTGCCTGTCTGGTGACCGGACAACCCGATCCACCAGACCCGCCGTGTTGTCGGGTTATTCGCCATCGGCCAATAATGTCCCCGAAGAGACATTATTGACCGATGCCCAGGGTGCACCGTCCCGAACCTGCTATGGTTACCCCCGGACGTATCCAAAAGGCACCCATAGCAGTAGGGCACACGAGGAGGTTACCCGACCTAGCACCCCAACCTAACCTAACCTAACCTAACCTAACCTAACCTAACCTAACCTAACCTAACCTAACCTAACCTAACCTAACCTAACCTAACCTAACCTAACCTAACCTAACCTAACCTAACCTAACCTAACCTAACCTAACCTAACCTTTTTTTTTTTTTTTTTTTTTTTTTTTTTTTTTTTTTCACGGAGTGGAAACGCTTTATGCGTACCCAGGGGGAAGATGGGTTATGTGGGACTCTCTCCTAGAGGAGCATACCCACTAAAACCACTCCGGTGTTTCACCCTCTTTGCCGTTTGGAGTAGGGGTGCCATGGGATCTGAGGATTCTACCAGGACACCCCCCCGGCCGCACCGGCCTGAGCCGGTGCTCCCGCGCTTTGAAGGGGAGGACCGTGAAACACCGCGGTCCTCCCCCAGACGTGTGAAGTCGAAGTTGGTGGGTTTCCCCCAGAAACAAATACCCACTGACTCCACTCGGGGTTTCAGGCCTGCAGCGAACTGCGCCCTCCGTCCACCCCTCCGTCCGCGCCGGAACGGGTGCGCGTCGACCGAGGTCTTCACGCTCCCGCTCCACGGCCTCCTACTGCGACGCAACGGAGTCGCAGAAGGAGGCCCCCCTCCGCCAACGGGGTGAGAGTTACCTCCCTCCCCGCGGCTCCTCTTGGGCTGCGGTTTCCCGGTACACCCCTCTGGCTACGGGTCCCCGCAGCCCAGGCGCTCCAAGTGCGACTTTCCGAAGAAAGCCACAATGGAGCGCCCCCTCATGGGTTCCTCTTAGCTTCACCGTGCGCCCTCTACACGGTTACTGAGCCCCCCCGCCACGACAAGGCGAGAACCCGTTGGGGGGGAACCTAACCTAACCTAACCTAACCTAACCTAACCTAACCTAACCTAACCTAACCTAACCTAACCTAACCTTTTTTTTTTTTTTTTTTTTTTTTCACGGAGTGGAAATGCAGTTACGCATACCCCCGGGGGAATGGGGGTTATGTGGGGCTCTCTCCTCAGTTAGAGCGATAGAGGAGCATACCCACTAAAACCACTCCGGCGTTTCACCCTCTTGGCCGTTTGGAGTAGGGGTGCCGTGGGATCCATTGGATTCTACCAGGACACCCCCCGGCCGCACCGGCCTAAGCCGGTGCTCCCGCGCTTTGGAGGAAAGGACCGTGAAACGCAACGGCCCTTCCCTCAGACGTGTGGAGCCTTAACGGTGGGTTTCCCCCGAATACCCACGACTCCACTGGGGGCTTGGCTTGCAGCGAACTGCGCCTGCGCTCAGCCCCTCCGTCTGCGCCGGGGCGGGTGCGCGCCGACACTGCCAACACGATGACAGTGTCGGCGCGCACCCGCCCCGGGCCCCCTTCTGCGAGATGAGATTCTTGCAAAAGGGGGCCATGACCTCCCGCGACCTCTCGCTGCCCAGCATGGTCGCCACTACGGCGTGCAGCGAGAGGTCACCCACCACTGCCGCCCTTCAAACGTCCATCCCCTCTTCAGGACGTCTGGGGTCCGCCTCCGGGGTCCCTGTTGGGGGAGCTTGCCCTCTGGTAGCCGGCGGAGTGCACGCCCGTCCACCCATTACGTGGTCGGCCAGGCGCCTGGCGAGATGGCACACTGCGCAGTGCGCCTTCACCTCTTTACACTCCGCCAGCTTGTGACCCGGCCTGCTGCACCGGATGCACAGGGCGCTTCTGTCCACTGATGGACAGAGCGCCCTCGTGTGCCCCGTGCCGAAGCACCGGAAACACCTCATAGCTGTCGGCATCATGGCTTTGACCCGGGCCGCAGACCACCCCACCTGGAGACGCCCCGCCTGGATTAGGGCGTTAGCCGCCGTGACCGGACACTTTACTAGGGCCGTTCCCATTCCACCGCGGAGCACACGGATGGCCCCCACCTTGACCTGCGTGAGCAGGCACCGCCCCAGGTCCGAGACCGCTTTGCCCACCGCCTCCTGCGTCGCCGTCTCATTGAGGCCGGTGAGCTGGATCTCGGCCATTTTGACGGGCCTGTATACGCTGGCCACGTCCCCCACCAGGGCCTTGATCCTCGCGCAGAGGTCGTCGGCCCCCCTTTCTCTATTCTCGCCGGGGACCTCGAAAATACGGGCCCCCGTCGCCGTCTGCCGCAAGGTGACGTGCTGCAGTCCCACCTCGGCAAGGTCGAATGATGTGACCACCTTCCCGATGACCGCGGGATATGACACCTCAGCCTCGGGCTTGAGGGAGATCACTACGGCCGCCGTGTTGGGGGTAGGCAGCTTCTTCGCCCCTTGTGGGGGCTTCTTCTGCTGCACTGGAGGGGGCTTCCTCGACTGCACTGGCTGTGCAGCCTGGGATTTTTTCCCCTTCCCTTTGTCCTTGACCACGTCCACCCAAGGTCTTGGAGGGGGAGGTGGTGCACTCTGTGCAGAAGAGGAAGAGGGTCCCTGACCGCTCCCACTCTGCACTGAACCGTCAGGGGCCCGCCGCTCCTTGGAAGCGGGAGTCTTGGTGGGCGTGGCAGCCGGCACTGGAGCAGCGTCGGTCGCGGCCCGCTGGCCTCGCTTGGCCGGGGTCTTGGAGGACCTGGCGGCCGGTGCTTTGGGAACACCGCCCGTGTCCCGCTGTGACTGCGGAGTCGCAGTCTGGCCTGCCGCAGCCGCGTCCCTTTTGCGGTCAGCCTCCAGTGGGGGGCGGAGGATGGGCTCCGCTGGGAGTCTTTTAGCGAACTCCCCCAGCCGGACGTTCACCATTTCCCCCATCTCCCTAAACCTCTCGTGGATTACGTCCCCGAGGGACACGAACAGATCCCTCTTGAGCTCACTAATGAGGTCCGAGAGATCCGCCGTGCCCCCCAGGGGCGCAGCCGAAACCTCCGGAGATGGGGTCCGTCGCTGCGATAACGCGGCCTTGAGGGCCTTCGTCTCCGTCTCCAGGAGCGCCAACTGCTCCCGCATCCTCTTGTTGTCCTCTTTGAGGATACGGATCTCCTCGGGCTCCGTGCGGGACTGGACTACCTCTGTCGCCTGCAGGATTTCCCTGCAGGCGGCATTCATCCTGCCCCACACGGCGCCCTTTAGGTTTCCGCATTTGGCGGCCTCTGTCAAGATGACTGTAGCGGCGCTGCGGGCCCTTTCCATCCAGTCTTCACCGGTTGCAGTCTCTGAATCTAAGCGATTGCGCTCCCTCGTGGCATCCCCTGTTGCCCTTTCAACTTTTTTCCCCTTGGTACCGGGTGCCGGTACTGCAGTGGGTTCCCTCAGGTATTCGGCCGCCGCGTCTGCCTCCCGCTCAAATTCCGCGAACTCAAGTTCGCGGAGCTTGGCTCTGGCCGCGGCCTGCCCTCCGTGCGTTCTGCCGGTGAACCTCCCTCGACGGGCGGTGTTAAGCTTGACCCCGTCCTCCGGTTCATCCTCTCTTGCCCTTTTGCCGGGTCTACTGGGAGCCTGCTCTTTGCGTTCCCGTTCCACGGGCTTTTTTATCCGGACCTCAGGGAGGTCGTCCCAAAAGAGCTCCACCGATGGGGCGTCGCTTTCGCGAGCGCTATCATCGTCGGAGTCTCTTTCAATTTCCTGGTCAGGCGTTGGGTCCCTCTCAGGCATATATGGGTAGACGCACGAGTGCGTCGTCCCCTTATCAGATTCCGTTGTGCTATAGCCAAGTCGTTGTGACGAGACGGTCGCGTCTGGACCCGTCACGTCCTCCCTTCCTACGTCAGTTTTATTAAGTTGATCCATTTTTATTCCCACGAGTACAAAAATGTCACACAGTAGTGACGGTGCCCGCAAGAACACCCTGGAAGACCCGGGTAGCCCGCCAGGGTATGGGACGCTAGTGACTGGTTTGACGGCAGGAGGGACCACGCCGGCGCCGAAGCACCGACGTGGTCCCACCCGCCGCCCACACCCACCAGCCGCTCGATTCGAGCACTCCGCAGTCACGCCCAAACTACGGAGATTGGGGTTTTTTATAGAGGTTTGGCATCCTCGCGGTCCGGCCAATTAAGGCAAGACCCCCGGCCCTGAGCCGTGAGACATGACCACGACACTCAGGGTTACGGTTTGCGGCGGTGGCAGGATGGTAGTGCCTGTCTGGTGACCGGACAACCCGATCCACCAGACCCGCCGTGTTGTCGGGTTATTCGCCATCGGCCAATAATGTCCCCGAGGAGACATTATTGACCGATGCCCAGGGTGCACCGTCCCGAACCTGCTATGGTTACCCCCAGACGTATCCGAAAGGCACCCACAGCAGTAGGGCACACGAGGAGGTTACCCGACCTAGCACCCCAACCTAACCTTTTTTTTTTTTTTTTTTTTTTTTTTTTCACGGAGTTGGAAATGCGTTAGGCACCATCCCCCCCGGTCTAGGGAGACCATGTGGGGGGGGGTGTGTGGGACTCCCGATCTCAGAGTGAGATGGTATACCCACTAAAACCAACTCCGGCGTTTTACCCGCTCTGCCGTTTTTGTGGGGGGTGCGTGGGTTGCACAAGGATTTCACCACGTCACCCCCCCGGCCGCACCAACTGGTGCCCCGCGCCAAGGAGGGAAGGAACCGCAAACGCTACGGCCCTTCCCCCAGACGTGTGTAGACTTTGATAGTGGGCCCCTCACCCACGTCTACACAAGGGGCAGAAGACGGGCACCGAATTGTGCCCGCCTTCTGCCCCGCCGTCTGCGCCGGAGCGGGTGCGCGTCGACTGCGTCTTCGCGCACCCGCTCCGCCGCCTCCTTCTGCGAGATGATTGTCTCACAGAAGGAGGCTACCGCCTCCCACGATCTCTCGCTGCTCAGCATGGTCGCGACCATTGCTGGCAGCGAGAGATCCCCACATCCGGTGGCCTCCACCAGGTCCTGTCGCTCCAGGTCCCATCGGGCGCACTCCTCCACGGTATGCTCCGCCGTGTCGTCCGGGGCCCCGCACTCGTGGCACCGCGGACTCGGCTCCCTCCCTATCCCGTGCAGGTAATGACCGAAGCAGCCATGCCCGGTCATCACCTGCGACAGACGGAAGCCGAGGCTACCGTGCTCCCTCTCTAGCCACTCCCCGAACGACGGGAGGAGTGCTCCCAATGTGCGGGTACCGTATGGAGAGTCCTCCAAGGCCCTCTTCCATCGGTCCCGCATCCTCTCTGCCGCCAAGCGGCGCCCACCTTCAATCAGCGCCGGATCCGGACGCTCCCCTCTCGCCCTTGCCTCAGCCCGCGCCTGGTGAGTTTCCGCCATCACCAGGGCGTCTAGCTCCCAGGGCATTGTGCCGGCGAGGGCACATGCCGCCGCATGGGACACCGTGGTGTAGGCCCTCACGATTCGTATGGCCACCACCCTCTGTGGCCGTCGCAGGAGGGCCTTGTTCTTGGCCGACAACTTGTCGGCCCAGATCGGTGCCCCATATAACGCCATGCTGCGCAGGACGCCCGCAAACAGGCGCCGACACGTGGTCCCAGGACCTCCCACATTGGGCAGTAATCTGCCTAAGGCTGAAGCGGCCCCGACTAGTCGGGGAGCCATTCTGGAAAAATGCTCCCCGAAGTCCCACCTTCGGTCCAGGACAAGGCCAAGGTACTTGATATTGGCCCTGACCTGGACCCTCTCCCCCATGATGGTGAGTGTGTCCCCCTCCCTCGGCCGCCAGCCCGGCCCGCCGAAGACTGTTGCCTCCGTCTTGGAGAGGGACACACTCAGTCCCAGCCTATTGATGCGGCTGACCGTCATTTCGGCCGCCGCAGCAGCCCTCTGCATCACCTCCTCCTCCTCATTACCCCGCACGGCCACCATAGTGTCATCTGCGTAGCAGATAGTGACCATGCGGGGAAGTTGGGCCCCTCTAATCGCCCAGTCGTATCCGACGTTCCACAGTAGGGGTCCGAGGACGGACCCCTGTGGAACGCCGCACACCATAGGATGGGCCAACATTCGGCCGTCCCGTTCGTAGAGCACTACCCTGTCAGTGAGGTAGTGCTCTACCAACCTCCTGAGATAAGGAGGCACCTCGTGATACCGGAGCGCCTCCTTAATCACTTCGTGGGGGAGGGTGCCGAAGGCGTTGGCAATGTCCAGGGACACCGCCGCTACCCCCTCCCCCCTTCCCTTAGCGAGCTCGCTGAAGTCCCGGAGGGAGCTCAGCGCGTCGATAGTGGACCGCCCCTCCCGGAACCCGAACTGGCGATCGCTCACGTTCACCCCAACCTAACCTAACCTTTTTTTTTTTTTTTTTTTTTTTTTTTTTTTTTTTTTTTTTTTTCACGGAGTGGAAACGCTTTATGCGTACCCAGGGGGAAGATGGGTTATGTGGGACTCTCTCCTCAGTTAGAGCGGTAGAGGAGCATACCCACTAAAACCACTCCGGTGTTTCACCCTCTTTGCCGTTTGGAGTAGGGGTGCCATGGGATCTAAGGATTCTACCAGGACACCCCCCGGCCGCACCGGCCTGAGCCGGTGCTCCCGCGCTTTGTAGGGGAGGACCGTGAAACACCGCGGTCCTCCCCCAGACGTGTGGAGTCGAAGTTGGTGGGTTTCCCCCAGAAACAAATACCCACTGACTCCACTCGGGGTTTCAGGCCTGCAGCGAACTGCGCCCTCCGTCCACCCCTCCGTCCGCGCCGGAACGGGTGCGCGTCGACCGAGGTCTTCACGCTCCCGCTCCACGGCCTCCTACTGCGACGCAACGGAGTCGCAGAAGGAGGCCCCCCTCCGCCAACGGGGTGAGAGTTACCTCTCTCCCCGCGGCTCGTCTTGGGCTGCGGTTTCCCGGTACACCCCTCTGGCTACGGGTCCCCGCAGCCCAGGCGCTCCAAGTGCGACTTTCCGAAGAAAGCCACAATGGAGCGCCCCCTCATGGGTTCCTCTTAGCTTCACCGTGCGCCCTCTACACGGTTACTGAGCCCCCCCGCCACGACAAGGCGAGAACCCGTTGGGGGGGAACCTAACCTAACCTAACCTAACCTAACCTAACCTAACCTAACCTAACCTAACCTAAACTAACCTAACCTAACCTAACCTAACCTAACCTAACCTAACCAGTCACGTTCCGACCGTTGACGCGCCCGGATCATTTTTACAACTGCTCCACGCTTAAAAATTCAAAAAAGTGGGAAAAAGTGCTCCGATTTCCTTAAATTATATATCAAAAGACGCGGAAAAGTGACGCCCATCCGCTGGAGTGCAGTGCGGCAAGGCGCCGACATTTTCCGGGAAGTTATTCCCGGAAAACACGAAGTTATACACGTGTTTGTGAAATTTTAAAGTGTTTTTGGCGTGCGGCGCTGGTTTTACCGCGCTGCCCCTTACATTTTCTACTGCTGTTTTGTCGGCCTCAACGAGGCCTACAATCTGACACCACTCCGAGGACCGGGGGACCACGCCTTCGGGAGATATTGGGATTTTTCCCAGAAACACACGTGGTCCTAACCTCTTCGACTTCGTGAAGGAGTGGAGATAGAAGATCGGCGTCAAGGGAGGAGTTGTCCGCCCTGGAGCGGGGAGTACAACGCTGCTTACAGAAAAATTTTCTGACTACCGTAAGCAAAGTTATTTTAATATAAATGCTGAAACTTTGACACCATTTATCTCGAGATCAAGATCGACGACGCATACTTTTTAAAGACTTTCCCGTTGCGCGCTAGGGCGCCCAAGTGACTTATCCTTATTTTAAAATTTTTGTGTGTGTATTTTCGGAAAAATCGGAGAAAAACTATAATTTTAGGTTTTTTAGATTTATTTAGTACTTATTTTAAAATTTTTCATATTCTTTTTTGTTGCTATTATAGAGCTCTATTTTACGGATTTTTAGACACTAAGATTGTATTTTTCCGATTTTTCCTCGCAGAGATATTGAATTTTTCATATTTTTTATTGATTTTATTGGAAATACCAATAAATAAATATTTTTGACGTTGGGAACAGGTTCCCAAGCTGTATTTACCCTGGCCCAGCCCAAAACTACAGGGCTCTAACTCACCTAGGGCCAAATTTGATATTTTGGGCCCTGCTGGGCCCTAATTTCCATATTGGGGCCATTTCTTAAAAGTGTCATATCTCTGCTGTTTTTATTCGTAGAAAACTGCGATTTTCACTTTTAATTCCAAATTTGTGTATAGAATAAGAATTTTGAAAAATTTTTGAGTTTGGAGACTTTTTAAAATTTTGGGCTAAAACTAGCCTCAATAGGTCCCTAAAGTCAGGCTGATATCAGCACTTCTTTTTCCGCCTCGATCCGACCCCTAGGGGCCGAGATATCTGCGTTTTAAGGCAGACTTTGACAGTTGGGCGGCCATCTTGTAAAAGTTTGACCGCCCATAGCTCGGGATCCAGCCAACGCCGAGGACTGGGGTTTCCACAAGCGGGCTCGGGGAGCTCCCAGGAATCGGGTCGGGGTAATTATCTGACAAAAAAGTCAAAAAATTTTCAAAAATTTTTCAAAAAATTTTGAGTCGGGTTTTGTGCTGTACCCGGTGGAGGCGGTTAGGCCGACTACGGGAAAGAAAGCCCCGTCCTTCTGCGACCTCTAGAAGTCGAGATATCGCCAGTCAAACATCGAGTTTGACAGATCGGCCGCCATATTGGAAATTTTAAAGTTAAGATATCTCGGCAACCGGAGGCCGCAGGAGATCGGGGTTTCTCTCAACATCTACGGCGCGACCCTGGGCTTCTTATAAGCCCAGTTTGGTACAAATCGGGGACCCCAAAAAGTGGGACCTCACTTTTGAAGCCACCGGATAGAGCGCAACACCAGCAATCAAACGAGTCCAACCGCGAGGCTCTAGGACCACCGGGAGCGGAGTTATACGAAAGGGCCCCGTTGGGACCTTTTGGGCCCCAAATTTCCAAACCGCTATAACTCCTGAACCCCGGCAGCTGGAGCCCCGAGCTTGGGCTCGTTTGAAAGGGCTCTGAAAGGCCTTTCTACTGAGCGTGTAAAAATAGTCAAAACTACCCTCATTTCGGAAAAGATTGATAACTTTTTGTGTTTTTATTATATTTTAGTAATTTTAAGTCCTTCGGACCTAGAAAAGATGTTTTAAACTTTCTAGACCTTCTAAACACTTTGAACCAATATTAAATTCAAAAATCTTTCTGACATAGGATAAAAATCGGAATACACGCCGGCGGATTGAAGTGCCCGCTGCATTGACCAAAAATTTTTATATATATTTTATATAAGTTGACTCTGACTTTTTTACCCTTATTGGGGTAATCACGTAGTATTAATATTTATAGCTTTGACAATTACTCGAACACCAGTACCCCTATTGGGTACTAAAGGCTTCTTGACTACTGACGTTAAACCCTCCCCCGGATATGGCGACCATCCGTACACCCGCAAAGGACCAGAGAGTGGACGACAAAGAGCCCTGGCGCTCGACAGATTTGACTGAGGGGGCTGGCCCCCCTCAAAATACCAATGTACGACGCAGCATCGGGGAGTGGGAGAACTCTATGACAGAAACAAAAACAGTTTCGCCAAAACCTGTGGTTAAAGCGCCGCGCCCCATAAATAGGGCTTACGAGGCAAAAGTGTGGGTGAATAGAGCACTAACCCACTTGGCGAATTCTCGGAATTTAAAAGGCGAAATAAAAGAGGGAGTCACCCTAGCACTAGAAAAACTATACCAGCTAGTAAAAGACGCCGAAGCGGAGAGAAGGACAATTAAGAAAAGTAGCCAAGCTCCATCTGAAGAAAGCATAGAACAAAAGAGTGAAGATAAAAGTCAGAATGAAGAACTGAAAAGAGCTATGGAGGAGCACATAGAGGCCATTCAAGACAGTAACAGAAGGATGGACATGCTTCAGGAGGCACTCGAAAGAAGGCAGGGGCAGGAAGAAAGGGCGTCTTATGCATCTATCGCTGCGGGCCCAACCAGGAAGCACCCCTTGGGATCGACAGCTTTGCACTCGGTAGTAATCACTTCGAGGGACAGGATGGAGACCGGGGAGGAAGTGCTCGGCAGGGTCCGCAGAGCGGTCAATGCCAAGGACGGCGGGGTGGCGGTGGAAAAAGTTCGCAAAGCGAAAGACAGCAAGATAATTGTGGGGTGTAGAACACTGGAAGAAAGAGATAAGGTTCGAGATAGACTTAGGAGCGCGGACGAAAAACTCGTGGTCGAGGAAGTGAAAAACGGCGACCCGATGGTAATTCTCAGGGACGTGTTGCAATGCAACACGGACGAAGATGTCCTCACGGCCCTGAGAAACCAAAACGGGGACGTTTTCCGCGGCCTTGACCACGAGGAAAACCGGGTAGAGGTCCGCTACAGGAAGCGAACCAAAAATCCCCACACAAATCACGTCATTTTGAGGGTGTCCCCCACAATATGGGGCAGAATGACCGAAATTGGAGCCGTGCACATCGACATTCAGAGAATAAGGGTGGCAGACCAGTCGCCACTCGTCCAGTGTTCGATGTGCCTCGGATACGGCCACGGTAGGCGTTTCTGCCAAGAAACAGTAGCAAAATGTAGCCATTGTGGGGGACCTCACATGAGGGACAAGTGCGAGGACCTACTCACCGGAACTGCACCGAACTGTACAAACTGCATGGCGTCAATAATGGAGAACGTAGAACATAACGCCTTTAGTCAAGAATGTCCTGTCAGACGAAAGTGGGAGGCTCTTGCAAGGTCAAAAATTCAATATTGTTGAGGTGGACGTAACATTGACAAAAGTAACATCCATAAAGCATGCCGCAGGCACTCTGGCAGCAATAGCAGTAGAGACGGGGATGAGGGGGCTGCTGCGGGCAGACTGGCCCCCACTTCCCACTGAAGTCAAAACCCTGAACAGTAAGGGGGGGCCTTTGGCCCGGGACAGAGTTGAGCCTCTGTCCCGGACCAAAGTTCGTCCAAGGCTGCTGGAGGGGGGGGGAGCAACGGTTGCACAGGGGCAGTCCTCACATTCGTATGCAGCCAGGGCCGGCGGGTGTTCCGATGCAAGTAGTATACGATGAGTTCTCCCAGCGCCAACTATTTAAGCACTGGGACAACCCTGCGTATAATTGTAAAACATGCACATATAAAACATCTCTAAATGAACCTCAGAAATATTGTATAAATATAAACATATATGGAAAATCAAACAGCTATGGGACTGAAATAAAACGGCTAAACTTAAACGCAAATAAAAGAGAAGTTAATAAATATATGTGGAATTTATATCTTGATTTATATAAATTACCAGTATAGACTGCTAAGTATAGATTTATAAATAGTATGCAAAAGATGACAAGAAATAGTTTTAAAAAACGCACATTCAATAAATAGGTTAAGAAAAGAAATTAGTAAATAAATATATTTGGAGTTTATATTTAAGTATAAATACCAATATAGAAAATAAGTATTGCAAATAAGAAATGAATATCGTAATAAAGAAATGTAAGCATTAAGTTATGAAATAAGTTATATAAAGATAAAGTACTACACTGTCAAATAGCTTAAGAGATTTTTTTTTTAAAAAAAAAAAAAAAAGGAAAGAAAGAAAAGTAAGATAATAAACAAGAAAATAAATAAGGGAAAAAAAAAAAAAAAAAAAAAAAAAGGAAAGAATAAGAAAGGAAAAAGAAAAGCCCCTACTAGTATTAAGTTTATAAAAATAAGCTAGTTTATAAAATTGAGTTTATCTATAAACAAAGAAAAGTACTACACTGTAAAATAGTCCTAGAAACATGTTTATTATGTATGAAAAAGACAAAGAAAAATTAGAAATTAAATAAATAGAAAATAAAGAAGCAATGAGCTACCCATTCCCGACTGACAGAGGAAAGAGACTGAAAACTGAGACAGACGCAAAACAAAGACTCTGACCATTGTTAGAGGTGTTCGAGAAAAAAAAAAAAAAAAAAAAAAAAAAAAAAAAAAACCTAACCTAACCTAACCTAACCTAACCTAGCACCCCAACCTAACCTAACCTAACCTAACCTAACCTAACCTAACCTAACCTAACCTAACCTAACCTAACCCTGAACTCGGCGCTGGTGTTGTCCGGGATACTGCCTCTCGACATCAGGATACGTGAGGCAGCCATCCTCTACGAGGCAAAGAGAGGGGTACCCCAGACAATGCTAGGAGACAGGGAGGTGGAACAACGAACCGGGTACATCAAAACACAGCACCCTGCGGACCACATGCAACTAGAGTTCATCTGCCTGGAAGACAGATCGCAAGTAGACGAGCACAACAACCATGCAGTGCGTATCTATACGGATGGCAGTAAGATTGAGGGTGAGGTCGGAGCAGCGTTGTCCATTTGGAACGGCGAAGCCGAGACTAAAGCCCTCAAACTAAAATTGTCAACGTACTGCACTGTCTACCAGGCAGAACTCCTGGCCATTTGCAGGGCTACAAGGGAAATTCTTAAACGCAAAGAGCGGACATTTGGCTTATATAGTGACTCACGTTCAGCGCTACAGACAGTGACAAACCACAGCTCGCTTCACCCCCTAGCGGTCGAGACCAGGGAAAACCTGCTACAGAGCAGTCGCCAGAGCAAAAAGGTATCCCTGTTCTGGATCAAGGCCCACGCAGGGCTGGAAGGGAACGAACGAGCTGATCAGCTAGCCAAGGAAGCGGCCCACAATACGAAAAAGAAACCCGACTACGACCTATGCCCAGCCTCATTCGTCAAGCGACAGACTCGTCTGAATGCGCTTGACGAATGGAACCATAGGTACAAGTCCGGTGATACCGCAGCAACTACCAAGATGTTCTTCCCGGATGCAGTGGCCTCGTATAAGATAGTTAAAAAACTCCAGCCGGTAGGTGTGCTCACACAATTGCTGACAGGGCACGGTGGGTTCTCCGAATACTTGAACAGATTCAAGTGTAAGGAGGACCCATCGTGCATCTGTGAACCAGGAGCAAACGAAACAGTACAACACCTGCTGTTCGAGTGCCCAGTTTTCGGTAGAGACAGGTACGAGATTGAACAAGACCTTAACGAAGACCTGACAGAAAAGAACGTACACAACTTAATGACAGATGACTATTTAAGAGAGAAGTTGCTTAAATACTGTGTAAAAGTAGTAAATAAAGCTATATTAAGAAATAAATAGATATATAAACATATGTGGACTATATATCATGAGTATATATTAGTACCAGCATATAAACATAAACAGATAAATATTGTAATAGAGATAGTGTTTAAGCAAAAACAATGTTAAAAATGTATAGAATAAAGAAAATGTATAAACATGTCAAGTAGGACTATAGGGTATAGTTAGAAATTGTTGTATAGAATAAGGATAGAGTACAAGAAGAAAATGTTAACCGTATGTAGTGAATATATAAGATTAACATTAAATTTGAATGTATAAAAACAGCACAGATAATCTGTAATAGATGTTAAGAACACGTGTAATAGAATGTAAGAAATGAAAGAAAAAGAAAAGAAAAATAAAGAGCACCTCCTGAAGAAATTATTTATCCCGACTGACTGGCGACTAAGCAACAGAACCCACTGAACTGACTATTGGAATGAAAAAGACTCTGACTAAGTTAGAGGTTGCAGAAAAAAAAAAAAAAAAAAAAACCTAACCTAACCTAACCTAACCTTTTTTTTTTTTTTTTTTTTTTTTTTCACGGAGTTGGAAATGCGTTAGGCACCATCCCCCCCGGTCTAGGGAGACCATGTGGGGGGGGGGTGTGGGACTCCCGATCTCAGAGTGAGATGGTATACCCACTAAAACCAACTCCGGCGTTTTACCCGCTCTGCCGTTTTTGTGGGGGGTGCGTGGGTTGCACAAGGATTTCACCACGTCACCCCCCCGGCCGCACCAACTGGTGCCCCGCGCCAAGGAGGGAAGAAACCGCAAACGCTACGGCCCTTCCCCCAGACGTGTGTAGACTTTGATAGTGGGCCCCTCACCCACGTCTACACAAGGGGCAGAAGACGGGCACCGAATTGTGCCCGCCTTCTGCCCCGCCGTCTGCGCCGGAGCGGGTGCGCGTCGACTGCGCCTTCGCGCACCCGCTCCGCCGCCTCCTTCTGCGAGATGATTGTCTCACAGAAGGAGGCTACCGCCTCCCACGACCTCTCGCTGCTCAGCATGGTCGCGACCATTGCTGGCAGCGAGAGATCCCCACATCCGGTGGCCTCCACCAGGTCCTGCCGCTCCAGGTCCCATCGGGCGCACTCTTC
Source organism: Metalampra italica (assembly GCA_949699065.1). Taxonomy (NCBI): domain Eukaryota; kingdom Metazoa; phylum Arthropoda; class Insecta; order Lepidoptera; family Oecophoridae; genus Metalampra; species Metalampra italica. The sequence continues at coordinate 30,334 of OX452983.1, forward strand.
CACGGTATGATCCGCCGTATCGTCCGGGGCCCCGCACTCGTGGCACCTCGGACTCGGCTCCCTCCCTATCCCGTGCAGGTAATGACCGAAGCAGCCATGCCCGGTCATCACCTGCGACAGACGGAAGCCGAGGCCGCCGTGCTCCCTCTCTAGCCACTCCCCGAACGACGGGAGGAGTGCCCCCAATGTGCGGGTACCGTATGGAGAGTCCTCCAAGGCCCTCTTCCATCGGTCCCGCATCCTCTCTGCCGCCATGCGGCGCCCACCTTCAATCAGCGCCGGATCCGGACGCTCCCCTCTCGCCCTTGCCTCAGCCCGCGCCTGGTGAGTTTCCGCCATCACCAGGGCGTCTAGCTCCCAGGGCATTGTGCCGGCGAGGGCACATGCCGCGGCATGGGACACCGTGGTGTAGGCCCTTACGATTCGTATGGCCACCACCCTCTGTGGCCGTCGCAGGAGGGCCTTGTTCTTGGCCGACAACTTGTCGGCCCAGATCGGTGCCCCATATAACGCCATGCTGCGCAGGACGCCCGCAAACAGGCGCCGACACGTGGTCCCAGGACCTCCCACATTGGGCAGTAATCTGCCTAAGGCCGAAGCGGCCCCGACTAGTCGGGGAGCCATTCTGGAAAAATGCTCCCCGAAGTCCCACCTTCGGTCCAGGACAAGGCCAAGGTACTTGATATTGGCCCTGACCTGGACCCTCTCCCCCATGATCGTGAGTGTGTCCCCCTCCCTCGGCCGCCAGCCCGGCCGGGTTGCCGACGTTGGGGAGGAGACGGCTCAGCGCGCCGGCGGCTCCGACGAGTTTCGGAGCCAGGCGCGCAAAGTGCGCCTTAAAATTCCACCGGCTGTCGAGGACGACGCCTAAGTACCGCATCGTCGACTCGACTCCGATGGAAGTTCCCCCCACCACCAAGTGGGATCCGGCGGGTGGCGCCCTCCGAGGCCCGTGGAAACACAGGGCCTCGGACTTGTTTAGCGCCACCTCCAGCCCTAGCCGGCGGATCCTGGCCACTACTTGCGCCACACCAGCCGTAGCCAGTATGGCAGCCCTCCGGTAAGTGTTGTCGCTGGCCGTCACGAGCGTGTCGTCAGCGTAACAAGTCACGCTGACGCCCGGCAGGTTCTGCCCGCGCAGCACCCAGTCGTAACCGATGTTCCACAGGAGCGGTCCGAGGACCGATCCCTGTGGAACACCGCACGACATCGCTCGGCTCCGCCACTCACTCTGCGCCGGGTATGTGACGGTCCTCTCGGAGAGATAGGCCGCCACCACCCGGCGCAGGTACCCCGGCACGCCGTGGAACCTCAGCGCCTCCTTTATGGTGTCCCAGGGCAGGGTATTAAAGGCGTTGGCGATGTCCAGAGACACCGCCAAGACGACCTCCCCTCGGGACACCGCGTCCTCCGCCAGGGCCCTCACCCGCGTGATCGCGTCGATGGTGGACCTGCCCTGACGGAAGCCGAACTGACAGTCGCTGAGGCTCGGCCCCTCCTCCTCCAGGTGCTTGACGAGGCGGGCGGCTACGACGCGCTCAAAGAGCTTGCCCACCTCGTTGAGCAGGACGATCGGCCGGTACGCCGAAGGCGAATCAGCCGGGCGTCCCTCCTTCCTCAGCAGGACCAGCTTTCCCGTCTTCCACCTGCGGGGGAACTGGCCCTGTTCTAGGCACGCACTGAACATCGCCCTCACCCTCGGCTCGAGGGGTCCGAGCATCTGTACCAAGGCGCGGCCGGGGATGCCGTCAAGTCCCGGGGCGGTGTTGCCTTTACTCTGAAGCTGCAGCACCGCCGCTTTCAGCTCACCCTCAGTCACCTCGGGCGCGCTCACTTCCTCGTCCCGTTCTGCCACTGCCGCCATCGGCGGAGGGACGTGGGCAGTCCTGTCCGGAAACAGGACATCTACCACGCGATCCAGGATTTGGGGCTGGAGACTCTGCGTCACGGGGGGAGCCCAGGGGCGAAGCTTGCACCTCACCATCCTGTACGGCCTCCCCCATGGATCTTTGTTTAGGGTCTCCAGCATCTCCTCCCTCGCCAATGACTTGGCGTTGGCTATGGCCACCTTAAAAGTTTTTGTACGCTCCTTGTGGGTAGCGTACAACAGCGCCTCCTCGGCCTCGTCTCTCTGCCGTCGCCTTCGGTATCTGGTGATCCGACGTCTCGCCACCACGCACTCGGCGCGGAGCTGTGCGAGTTCGTCGGACCACCAGTACACGGAGCGCCTGGGCGGGGCCGGCCTGGCGCGGGGCATGGCCGCGTCGCAGACGTGCGACATGGCCTCCCCGAGCCACTCCGACTCACGCTCCACTTCGACAGGGCCCTCTGGTGGGTTCGACCAGGCCTGCACCAGGGCCGCCTCGTATAGCAGTTCCCGGTCAAGGCATTTCAGCCTCCAACGCGGTACATCGCTTCCTCGGGATCGGCTAGGACCACTCGGGGCGGCTGGAGATACGGCGACATCGAACCGAATGTATCGGTGGTCCGACAGCGTCACCACATCCTCCAGCACTTCCCAGCCCTGGACACGGCGCGCCAGGGAAGCGTTCGCGAATGTGACGTCCACGATTGAGCTGCCCTGTTGCCGCACGCACGTGGGGACCGATCCACGGTTGAGCACCGCCAGTCCGATCTCCACCGCCCACTCCTCGAGCACCTCACCAAAAGGGTCCGTCGCCGGACATCCCCACGCCATAGACTTGGCGTTGAGATCCCCGGCGACAATCACGTTGGTGGGTGAACTCTGGCCAATCAGAGCCCCGACTTCGACCAGGAACTGTTCGAATTCCGCCAGGGTCCGATTTGGCGAGAAATATACCCCGACCACCATGATATTCCCCACGTATGCCGCGACAAAACCGCGACCTCTTGTTACCCTTTCTAGGGGAAGGCCAGACTGGGTGATGATGGCCACCAAGCCGTCGCGATCCCCCGCCCAGTTATCTCTGGGTGGGACAAAGTAGGGCTCGGCGACCACTGCCACCTGTATCAATCGCTCCGCCATACTCTGAAACAAAAGGTCCTGAGCATTGGCGCAGTGATTGATATTCCCCTGTATAAACTTGATGTCCATTAATTAACGATGTCCATCAGGTTCTCCTCGGCCTGGGCTGCAGGGATGCTAGCCGCAGGGCAGTCGAGCTGCGAGGAGACCCTGAGGCCATCGCCGCCCTTTTTGCCTCCCTTACCATGTTTGGGTTGGGTGACGGCACATGCTTTGCCGCCCACCCTGTGCCCCGCTGGTTTGCCTGCAGCCGCACACACGGTGCAGTGCGGATCGGCCGCGCAACCGCCGGCCTTGTGACCAGGCTTGCCACAACGGTAGCAGTGGTCGCTCCTGTCAACCTCTGCGGCGCACTTCGCTCTGACGTGCCCCGTCTCGAGGCAGCGATAACACCGCAGAGGCTTGGTCTCGAGCAGTTTTACCTGCGCCGAGACCCACCCGACCAGGAGACGACCTCCCTCCGCCACCTTTCTGGCGGCAGCGACCGGGCATTTCACCCAGATTGTACCGAGCCCGTTAAAGCCCTGTCGAATTACGCCGGGCTTCACCTCATCTGCGGCACACCCACCGGCCTTCGCAACCGCATCGACAACCTCGTCGGGAGTTACCGAGTCGTCCAGCCCCGAAATGCGCATTTCTGCACACTTTGTGGGTCTGGAGACTCGAATGTTGCTCTCACCTATTACCTCCCGCAGCGCTTTAGCCAGGGAGTCGGCTTTATCACCACTGGTGACTCCTGGCACCTGCAGGATCCGTGCACCAGTGGCCGCCATGGTGACTCGCATTCCCGGGGGGATGCCGAGGTCCTCGAGTTTTATCTTACTCTTAGCCTCAGCGATTACCTGCCCGTACGTCAGGCCCTTCTCCGCGGCTTCCGGCTGCAGTGTGATAACTACAGCCGTCGTCCGGGGCTGGCGGGGCTTATGGGCCTTCTTTTTAGGCTGGCTCTGCGACTGCGTTTGCGCAACTTTCCCCTTCTTTTTTTTAGCTTTCTTCCCTCCCGCCACCTTCCAGGCCTCACCCGTGCGGGCGGGCGGCGGGGGGACTTGGCGAGGCTCAGTCCCCTCTGGGGACTTGTCTTCTGCCTTCTTCTTCCTGCCTCTCTTCTTCCGCTCCTGTTGGGCGGAAGCGGGAGGTAGGGGTGCGTCATGCGCGAGTCCTGTCTCCTGGGCGGAGCCTTGCGTCATCTCCTTCTTTTTATCTGCTGCCAGTGGTGGCCGTATGCGTTTGGGCGGCAGGAGCCTGTCCTCAAGGGACTCCAGACGCGCACCAACCATGGTCCCCACTTGTACCATGATGGAGCGCGTCAGCTCCTGCACGTCCAGGGCTGGCTGCTCATCCCCCGTTTGTTGTGCCGGCCTGTTTACTGGCATTATCCTGGGTTGCGGCAGCGGAGGGAACTCTTCCAAATCCATGGAGGGGGAGCGACTATCCTCCAAAGGCATTCCCCTGCGAACCGTCGCCATTTCGGATCTTAGCTGGACAAACTCCTTGCGGAGTTCGTCCAGCTCTGTCTGCAGGCGCGTGTTGCTGGCCTGCAAACGCGCCGTCTCCTCACTTGTCGTGCGCGTGTGTAGCACCTCCACTGCGTTCCTTATGGACGCTACAGCTTCTTTGAGGGCACGTTGGTAAGTACCCTTCAGGTTGCTGGATTTTCTCGAGACCAGCGAAACGGTCTCGAGAGCATCCAGCACCTGTTTGTTGAGAGCGGCGGCAGTGCCACCATCCCCAGTCATCACCGGTGGTTGAACAGAGGCCGCTGCACCATCGACGTGAGCCTCGCGAGTTTTGCGTGCTCGCGCAGTCTGCGCAGCCACCTCCTTTTCGGTCTCGAGTTGCAGAGACTCCCTTTCTGCCTTCAGATATTCGGACCTGGCCTTAGCCAGTCCTACGTATTCGCCGGTAGTAGCCGGGCGTCCTCTCCCTCGTCGGGTTGGTGAAGCGCCCTCTTCCTCGCTAGACGGCTCAGACAAGCTGAGCTGTCTCTTTACTCCGGACTTCCACAGCCGGCCCGACAGCGACGAGACGGTCTCCAGACTTGCGTCCGAATCTCCCGTCTCGTCGTCGCCGCTCTTCTCTATGTCCATGTTGATGGAGTCATTGCTTAAGCGGGACAGTACCACCACGGCGCGCTTCTCAAACGCGTCTGTCGTCATGTCTGTGTCGACTTCCGAGTGCTTCGACATCACCCGCGCCGCTCTGGGCGCTGGTGATGGCAAAGCCCCCGTTGTCGTACTTGCATCTCCTTCCTCAGAACGCGGGCGCAATGCGCCCACGGAGTGTGAATTGCCCCCCCCAGAATACGAGGGGCAGGACGCCGCCGAAGCGACGCCGTGGGATTCTCCAGCCTCGGAGAGGCTGGTACCCACCTGGGGTAGTTGTTTTTTATTCGCACTCATGGGTGTGGCTGTAACCCTACCACAGGCTCTCTTTTTTTAGGGGTGAGTTCCCCTTAGGAATGGGAGTGGGATTGGGAAAGGATAGGACAGGATTATAGGATTGGGAAATGGGGAATAGGAAGGAGGGGGGAGGGGGGAAAGACGCAGTAATGGCTGAACAACCCATCAACCATGCATCCCCTCACGCTGCGCCGCCATTTGGGATTCGGGGAAACTTTATTTTATAGAGGTTTTCATCCCTCGCGGTCCAGGAGTCGTGGACCCTCGGTCCCTTAGGAAAATCCGTAGGGATTACGATATACTTGACGGTGGCACTGAAGTGCCTGCCAAGCGGCATAAATGCACACTCAGCCCGCCCTTGCTCCGTCCACTGTGCCCTCAAAACTGAGGGACACGCGGAGAAACGTTGAGGCACGAGGGCCTCCTCCTCCTCCATGGGGGCTGTGTTCTGCGAACTCGCAGGCACATCTCCCCCTTCTCGTCGGGTTATTCGCCATCGGCCGATAATGTCCTCGAAAAGACATTATTGACCGATGCCCAGGGTGCACCGGCCCGAACCTGCTATGGTTACCCCCGGACGTATCCGAAAGGCACCCACAGCAGTAGGGCACACGAGGAGGTTACCCGACCTAGCACCCCAACCTTTTTTTTTTTTTTTTTTTTTTCGTGTGGAAATGCTTTATGCATTCCCGACCTCCTGGGGGACGGAGGCCGGGATATGTGGGAGTCTCTCCTCAGATATGGCGCTAGAGGAGCATACCCACTAAAACCACACGGTGGCCATCTCAGGCGCGTGGAGGGACCCCGGGATCGGTATGCCCGCCTCCGGAGCCACTCCAGCGCCCCGCCGCCTTGCAGCGGCTCCTCTCGGGGGGAGACATTCCTCCCCCCAGCACCCTCACGGTGCTGCAGCAGCACGAGGCCACCCGTGCTGCCGCCCTCCTCGGGGTCGCGTCAGATGTTATGGACGACTGAAGCCCCCGCTTCAGCCGTCCGCGACCCCAAAGGGAGAGTCGGAAAGCTGGCCAACTGCCCGTAGCGTTTCCGACCCCCAGCGGCGGATGAGGTGTATGGCTCCGCCGCCAACCACACCCTCGGCCGCGGAGGATAGGGGAGGCGGTGTCCCAGACTACCGACTCTCCCCCCTCACCCCGCAGCCCCACCATGCCGCATCGGCGCTGCGGCCCCGCCAAGGTTGCGGAGGGTAGGGAGCGTGGCGCACCGTAATACCAGCACTCCTCTCCCCCCGCGACCCCACCTCTGCCGCGGAGAAAGGGGAGATCGACGTCCCATACCGCCGTTTTATACTCCCCCGTCCCCGCGACGTCGCCATTGCCGCATCTACGGTGCGGCCCCGCCAAGATCGCGGAGGGTAGGGAGAGTGGCGCACCGCGATACCAACACTCCTCTCCCCCCGCGATCCCACCTCAGCTGCGGAGAAAGGGGAGATCGACGTCCCATACCGCCGTTTTATACTCCCCCGTCCACGCAGCCCCCCTTGGCGCATCACAAGTCGACTTCGGGAGGAGGCAAAGCCGACTGTGAGCGCCCCACCTCGGGTTCCTCTTAGCTTCACCGTGTTTGGGTGGAACACGGCTACTGAGCCCCCCCGCCCCGTCAAGGCGGGAACCCGTCGGGGGGGTAGCACCCCAACCTAACCTAACCTAACCTAACCTAACCTAATCTTTTTTTTTTTTTTTTTTTTTTTTTTTTTTTTTTTTTTCACGGAGTGGAAACGCTTTATGCGTACCCAGGGGGAAGATGGGTTATGTGGGACTCTCTCCTCAGTTAGAGCGGTAGAGGAGCATACCCACTAAAACCACTCCGGTGTTTCACCCTCTTTGCCGTTTGGAGTAGGGGTGCCATGGGATCTAAGGATTCTACCAGGACACCCCCCGGCCGCACCGGCCTGAGCCGGTGCTCCCGCGCTTTGAAGGGGAGGACCGTGAAACACCGCGGTCCTCCCCCAGACGTGTGAAGTCGAAGTTGGTGGGTTTCCCCCTGAAACAAATACCCACTGACTCCACTCGGGGTTTCAGGCCTGCAGCGAACTGCGCCCTCCGTCCACCCCTCCGTCTTAGCCGGAACGGGTGCGCGTCGACCGAGGTCTTCACGCTCCCGCTCCACGGCCTCCTACTGCGACGCAACGGAGTCGCAGAAGGAGGCCCCCCTCCGCCAACGGGGTGAGAGTTACCTCTCTCCCCGCGGCTCGTCTTGGGCTGCGGTTTCCCGGTACACCCCTCTGGCTACGGGTCCCCGCAGCCCTGGCGCTCCAAGTGCGACTTTCCGATGAAAGCCACAATGGAGCGCCCCCTCATGGGTTCCTCTTAGCTTCACCGTGCGCCCTCTACACGGTTACTGAGCCCCCCCGCCACGACAAGGCGAGAACCCGTTGGGGGGGAACCTATCCTAACCTAACCTAACCTTTTTTTTTTTTTTTTTTACGTGTGGAAATGCTTTATGCATTCCCGACCTCCTGGGGGACGGAGGCCGGGATATGTGGGACTCTCTCTTCAGATGGTAACGGAGCATACCCACTAAAACCACACGGTGGCCATCCCGGCGCATTTTTGGAGTGACCCCGAGCAGGCCTCTCGGAGCCTTGCCTCCGGAGCCACTCCGCGCCCGCCGCTTCACAGCGGCTCACCTCGGGGGGAGCTAAGTTCCTCCCCCCAGCACCCTCGCGGTGCTGCAGCAGCACGAGGCCACCCCGTGCTGCCGCCCTCCTCGGGGTCGCGTCCTGATGTTGTGGGCGACTGAGGCCCCCGCCTCAGCCGCCCGCGACCCCGACGACCCCTTTTAGTCGGCTTGTACGACAGGCAGGGGATACCGTGGCTGTATTCCTCGCCCCAGCACACAGGGCCCTCGGGCACTTACGGCGGCATCGTACTTGCGTACGCCCGCCGTCTGCGCCCGACCCTCCGTCGGCGTATCGGGGGAGCGGAGGCATCCTCCTCCCTCGCCCGTTCCGCCGTCTCCTTGTGCGTCATCACTTCCTCGCAGAAGGAGACCATTGCCTTCCAGGACCTCTCGCTGTCGACCATAGATTTAACTACGGCCGGCAGCGAGAGATCCGCCCCCACGGCCGCGATCAGATGCGCCCGCGGTTCGTCCCATGCTGGACACTCAGCAAGCGTGTGCTGCGCCGTATCTTCGGCGCAGCCACAGCTATGGCATTCTGGGGTGGGCTCCCTCCCCGCCACACCGCACAGGTACCTCCCGAAGCAACCATGCCCCGAGAGGACCTGCACGAGGTGGAAGGTGAGAGCCCCCGGTTTTTCGTCGACCCATCTTTTGAGGACGGGTCGGACAGCTTCGATCGTCCGGAGGCCCGCGCCCGGCTCCTCCAGACGATCTCTCCACTTCCGGAGGAGCTCCTCGCGGGAGGTTTCCCTCCACCGCCTTATCTCCTCCGGATGTGGACGTTCTCCTCTGGCCCGCGACTCCGAGACCCGCTGGTATACCTCCGCCAGCACCTCGGCCTCCAGCTCCCAGGGCGGAGTGCCAGCCAGCACACACGCTGCCTCGCACGAGATGGTGCGGTATCCCCTCACGAGCCTGACCGCCATGACCCGCTGCGGCCTCCGTAGCAGGGTCCTGTTGTGGGCGGTCAGGGCGTCTATCCAGATAGGGGCTCCATACAGGGCCATCGACCGCACCACTCCAGCGTACAAGCGCCGACAATCGGCGCCCGGGTTGCCAACATTGGGGAGGAGACGACTCAGCGCGCCGGCGGCTCCGACGAGTTTCGGAGCCAGGCGAGCAAAGTGCGCCTTAAAATTCCACCGGCTGTCGAGGACGACGCCTAGGTACCGCATCGTCGACTCGACCCCGATGGAAGTTCCCCCCACCACCAAGTGGGATCCAGCCGGTGGCGCCCTCCGAGGCCCGTGGAAACACAGAGCCTCGGACTTGTTCAGCGCCACCTCGAGCCCTAGCCGGCGGATTCTGGCTACTACCAATGCCACCCCAGCCGTGGCCAGTATGGCTGCCCTCCGGTAGGTGCTGTCGCAGGCCGTCACGAGCGTGTCGTCAGCGTAACAAGTCACGCTGACGCCCGGCAGGTTCTGCCCGCGCAGCACCCAGTCGTAACCGATGTTCCACAGGAGCGGTCCGAGGACCGATCCCTGTGGAACACCGCACGACATCGCTCGGCTCTGCCACGCACTCTGCGTCGGGTATGTGACGGTTCTCTCGGAGAGATAAGCCGCCACCACCCGGCGCAGGTACCCCGGTACGCCGTGGAACTTTAGCGCCTCCTTTATGGTGTCCCAGGGCAGGGTATTAAAGGCGTTGGCGATGTCCAGAGACACCGCCAAGACGACCTCACCCCGGGACACCGCGTCCTCCGCCAGGGCCCTCACCCGCGCGATCGCGTCGATGGTGGACCTGCCCTGACGGAAGCCGAACTGATACTCGCTCAGGTTCGGCCCTTCCTCCTCCAGGTGCTTGACGAGGCGGGCGGCTACGACGCGCTCAAAGAGCTTGCCCACCTCGTCGAGCAGGACAATCGGCCGGTACGCCGAGGGCGAATCAGCCGGGCGTCCCTCCTTCCTCAGCAGGACCAGCTTTCCCGTCTTCCACCTGCGGGGGAACTGGCCCTGTTCCAGGCACGCGCTGAATATCGCCCTCACCCTCGGCTCGAGGGGCCCGAGCATCTGCACCAAGGCGCGGCCGGGGATGCCGTCAAGTCCCGGGGCGGTGTTGCCTTTGCTCTGAAGCCGCAGCACCGCCGCCTTCAGCTCGCCCTCAGTCACCTCGGGCGCGCTCACTTCCTCGTCCCGCTCTGCCATCGCCGCCATCAGCGGAGGGACGTGGGCAGCCCTGTATGGAAACAGGGCATCTACCACGCGATCCAGGATTTGGGGCTGGAGACTCTGCGTCACGGGGGGGGCCCAAGGGCGAAGCTTGCGCCTCACCATCTTGTACGGCCTCCCCCATGGATCACTGTTGAGGGTCTCCAGCATCTCCTCCTCCGCCAATGACTTGGCGTTGGCTATGGCCACCTTGAACGCCTTTGTACGCTCCTTGTATGTAGCGTACAATTGCGCCTCCTCGGCCTCATCCCTCTGCCGCCGCCTTCGGTATCTGGTGATCCGACGTCTCGCCACCACGCACTCGGCGCGGAGCTGTGCGAGTTCGTCGGACCACCAGTACACGGAGCGCCTGGGCGGGGCCGGCCTGGCGCGGGGCATGGCCGCGTCGCAGACGTGCGACATGGCCCCCCCGAGCCACTCCGACTCACGCTCCACTTCGACGGGGCCCTCTGGTGGGTTCGACCAGGCCTGGACCAGGGCCGCCTCGTACAATAGTTCCCGGTCCATGCGCTTAATTCTCCAGCGTGGTCCTTGGCTTTCCCGGGATCGGCTGGGACCACTCGGGGCAAGTGGGGATGCAGCGACGTCGAACCGAATATATCGATGGTCAGACAGCGTCACTACATCCTCCAGCACTTCCCAGTCCCGGACACGGCGCGCCAGGGCAGCGTTCGCGAACGTGATGTCCACGATTGAGCTGCCCTGTGGCCGCACGCACGTGGGGACCGATCCACGGTTGAGCACCACCAGTCCAATCTCCACAGCCCACTCCTCGAGCGCTTCACCAAAAGGGTCTGTCGCCGGACATCCCCACGCCATAGACTTGGCATTGAGATCCCCGGCGACAATTACGTTAGTGGGTGAATTCTGGCCAATCAGAGCCCCGACTTCGACCAGGAACTGTTCGAATTCCGCCAGGGTCCGATTTGGCGAGAAATACACCCCGACCACCATCATGTTCCTCACGTATGCCGCGACGTAACCTCGGCCTCTCGTCACCCACTCCAGGGAAAGGCCAGACTGGGTGATGATGGCCACCAAGCCCTCGCGATCCCCCGCCCAGTTTTCTCGGGGCGGGACAAAGTAGGGCTCGGCGACCACTGCCACCTGTATCAACCGCTCCGCCATGCTCTGGAACAGAAGGTCCTGAGCATTGGCGCAGTGGTTGATATTCCCCTGTAGGAATCCGATGGTGTCCATTAATTGGCGATGTCCATCAGGTTCTCCTCGGCCTGGGCTGCTGAGATGCTAGCCACAGGGCAGACTGGCTGCGAGGAGGCCCTGAGGCCATCGCCGCCCTTCCTTCGGTTCCTATTGGGTTGGGTGGCGGCACACGCTTTGTTGCCCACCCTATGCCCCGCTGGCTTGCCCGCTGCTGCACACAGGGTGCAGTGCGGGTCAGCCGCACAGCCGCCAGCCTTGTGGCCGGGCTTACCACAGCGGTAGCAGTGATCGCTCCTGTCTACCTCCGCAGTGCATTTCGCTCTAACGTGCCCCGTTTCGAGGCAGCGAAAGCACCGCAGAGGCTTGGCCTCGAGCAGTTTTACCTGCGTCGATACCCACCCGACCAAGAGCCGACCACCCTCCACCACCTTTCTAGCGGCGGCGACCGGACACCGCACCCAAATTGTGCCGAGACCTGAGAAGTTCTGGCGAATTTCACCGGGCTTCACCTGGTCTGCGGCACACCCACCGGCCTTTGCAACCGCAGCCGCAACCTCGTCAGGGGTGATGGAATCGTCCAGCCCCGAAATGCGCATTTCTGCGCACTTCGTGGGTCTGGAGACTCGGATGTTCTGCTCCCCTATAGTTTCCCGCAGCGCCTTAGCCAGCAAGTCGGCCTTGTCGCCACTGGTGGTTCCTGGCACCAGCAGGATCCGCGCCCCAGTGGCTGCCATGGAGACGCGCATTCCCGGGGGGATGCCGAGGTCCTCGAGGTTCACTCTGCTCTTGGCCTCGGCAATCACCTGCCCATACGTCAGGCCCCTCTCCACGGCTTCCGGCTGCAGTGTAATCACCACAGCCGTAGTTCGGGGCTGGCGGAGCCTGCGGGTCTTCTTTTTACGCTGGGGCTGTGTCTGCCCTCCTTTGCCCTTCTTTGAGCCGTCCCCGGCCACCACATTCCACGCCCTGTTCATAGAAGCGGGCGGCGGGGGTAATGAACGAGGCTCCCTCCTCTCAGAGGCGGCCCCGTTGTCTGTCCTCCTCTTCCCTCCTCTCTTCTTCCGGCCCTGTTGACCTGAAGCGGGAGGTGGGAATTCTTCTCGCACCGGTTGTGCACCTGCCGCTGGGGCGGGGCCATATGTCGTCTCCTTGTTTCTGTCTGCAGCCAGTGGTGGCCGCAGACGCTTGGGGGGCAAAAGCCTGTCCTCTAGGGACTCCAGACGCGCCCCAACCATGGTCCCCACTTGGACCATGATGGAGCGCGTCAGCTCCTGCACGTCCAGGGCAGGCTGCTCGCCCATCGTTCGCTGTGCCGGACGGGGCAGGAGCAGCGGTTTAGGCGCTGGTACCGGCTTAGGTGGCAGCATCGGTCTGGGCGCCGGCAGCGGCCTGGGCGGCAGCGGCCCGGGCGGTAGCGGGGGAGACTCTTTCGAGCTCGACCCGGTAGGGATGGGCAAGGGATGCTCCTCATGAGCTGACCTCTCAGAGCCGACTGGCCCGGAAGGAGCCGGCGCCGCCCGCAGGCGAACCGACTCCAACTCGGACCTGAGCTGGGCAAACTCCTTACGGAGTTCATCCAGCTCCGCACGCAGACAGCTGTTGCTGGCCTGCAGCAGCGCCGTCTCCTCGTCTGTCGTCCGCGAATGCAGCAGCTCCACTGCATCCCTTATAGACGCCACCGACTCCTTAAGGGCGCGTTGGAACGTGCCCTTCAGGTTGCCCGATGTTCTCGAGACCAAGGAAACGGTCTCAAGAGCATCGAGCACCTGTTTATTGAGGGCGGTGGCACTGCTTCCCTCCCCATTCCTTCTCTCCTGTGCTGTGGCCGCTGCACGGGCACGGGCGGCGCGAGCTTCGCGGGTTTTGCGAGCCCGCGCAGCTACCGCCTTTTCAGCCTCCAGCTGCCTCTCCTCCTTCTGCAGCTTGAGGAACTGAGCCTTGGCCAGGCCGAAGTCGGAGGGTGCTGGTGACGCGCGTTTGCTGGGCTTCTCACCGTCACCATCTACACCAGCGTTCATTTCCATGGACGGCTCAGAGTTGAGCCGCCTCTTCTCGCAGGTGGTCCTCCACAGACGGCCACCAGCAGTCACGGAGGACATCGACGCGTCCGACTCTCCCGTCTCATCTTCATATCCAGCAGTCGTATCCATGTTCGAGTCGACTTCCGTGCGCTTCGACATCACCCTCGCCGCTCTGGGCGCTGGTGATGGCGAAGCCCCCGTCGTCAGACTCGCATCTCCCTCCTTAAAACGCGGGCGCAATGCGCCCACGGAGCGTGAATCGCCCCCCCCAGAATACGAGGGGCAGGACGCCGCCGAAGCGACGCCGTGGGATTCTCCAGCCTCGGAGAGGCTGGTACCCACCTGGGGTAGTTGATTTTTATTCCCGCTCATGGTGTGTGGCTGTCATCCTACCACAGGATCTCTTTTTTCAGGGGTGAGTTCCCCTTAGGAATGGGAGTTGGATTGGGATAGGATAGGACAGGATTATAGGATTGGGAGAGGTGAGATAGGAGGGAGGGGGGAGGGGGGGGAAAGACGCAGTAAAGGCTGAACAACCCATCAACCATGCATCCCCTCATGCTGCGCCGCCATTTGGGATTCGGGGAAACTTTATTTTATAGAGGTTTTCATCCCTCGCGGTCCAGGAGTCGTGGACCCTCGGTCCCTTCGGAAAATCCGTAGGGATTACGATATGCTTGACGGTGGCACCGAAGTGCCTGCCAAGCGGCATAAATGCACACTCAGCCCGCCCTTGCTCCATCCACTGTGCCCTCTGCTAATCAGAGGGACACGCGGAGAAACGTTGAGGCCCGAGGGCCTCCTCCTCCATGGAGCTGTGTTCTGCGAACTCGCAGGCACAGCCCCCCATCTCGTCGGGTTATTCGCCATCGGCCAATAATGTCCCCAAAGAGACATTATTGACCGATGCCCAGGGTGCACCGTCCCGAACCTGCTATGTTTACCCCCGGACGTATCCGAAAGGCACCCATAGCAGTAGGGCACACGTGGAGGTTACCCGACCTAGCACCCCAACCTAACCTAACCTAACCTAACCTAACCTAACCTAACCTAACCTTTTTTTTTTTTTTTTTTTTTTTTCACGGAGTGGAAACGCTTTATGCGTACCCAGGGGGAAGATGGGTTATGTGGGACTCTCTCCTCAGAGATAGCGATAGAGGAGCATACCCACTAAAACCACTCCGGCGTTTCACCCTCTTCGCCGTTTGGAGTAGGGGTGCCGTGGGATCCATTGGATTCTACCAGGACACCCCCCGGCCGCACCGGTCTAAGCCGGTGCTCCCGCGCTTTGGAGGGAAGGTCCGTTAAACGCAACGGCCCTTCCCTCAGACGTGTGGAGCCTTAACGGTGGGTTTCCCCCGAATACCCACGACTCCACTCGGGGCTTGGCTTGCAGCGAACTGCGCCTGCGCTCAACCCCTCCGTCTGCGCCGGGGCGGGCGCGCGCCGACACTGCCAACACGATGACAGTATCGGCGCGCACCCGCCCCGGGCCCCCTTCTGCGAGATGAGATTCTTGCAAAAGGGGGCCATGACCTCCCGTGACCTCTCACTGCCCAGCATGGTCGCCACTACGGCGTGCAGCGAGAGGTCACCCACCACTGCCGCCCTTCAAACGTCCATCCTCAGGACGTCTGGGGTCCGCCTCCGGGGTCCCTGTTGGGGGCGCCTGCCCTCTGGTCGCCGGCGGAGTGCACGCCCGTCCACCCATTACGTGGTCGGACGGGCGCCTGGCGAGGAGGCACACTGCGCAGTGAGCCTTCACCTCTTTACACTCCGCCAGCTTGTGACCCGGCCTGCTGCACCGGATGCATAGGGCGCTTCTGTCCACTGGTGATGGACAGAGCGCCCGCGTGTGTCCCGTGCCCATGCATCTGAAGCACCGCATGGGCGTCGGCGCCATGGTTTTCACCCGGGCCGCCGCCCACCCCACCTGGAGATGCCCCGTCTGGATCAAAGCGTTTGCCGCCGTGACGGGGCACTTCACCAGCGCCGATCCCACTCCACTACGCTTAATAACCAAATTAGAGCTAGATCCGGTGATCGTCCAAATTTTGACGGGCCATGGAGGCTTCGCGGCATACTTACACAAATTTAAATGCAAAGATAGCCCAGCATGCATATGCGACCCTGGTAAAGATGAAACAGTGCTCCACTTGCTCGTCGAATGCCCTCAGCATAGTCGGGATAGAGCTGACCTGGAAATAGAGATAGAACACAAAATTAGTAAAGACACACTTCACGAAGCAATACGATCCAAAAAGACCAGACCAATATTCCTTTCCTTCTGTAAAAAAATCGCACTTAAATCAATAAAACGTAATAAAACTTAGGTAATAAAGAAAAGAAAAAAAAAAAAAGTTTATAAATATACAAGATGAATATAGAAAGTAAAGTAAGAAATCATACATTAAAAAGTATATATTGAGTATATACCTTTTAAAATGTATATAATAAAATTGTTAAAAAAAAAAAAAGCAATATAAACTAAGTAATATAAGGTTATATACACTAATAGTAGCAATGTAAGTAAAACATGAATAGAATAAGAAAACTTTATAAAAATACATATCAGTGGATATGTATTATTTATAAATAGTCATAAGAATAGACAAAATAGATAAAAGCATTGTATAAAAAGAGTTAGTATGTATATAGACTAAGTTGTTGTAAACTAACAGAAAATAGATTAAGAAGAAAAAGAAATATATATATATATAAAATGAAAAAAAAAAAAAAAAAAAACATATGGAGAAAAAAGGGAAAGGGAAAAAAAAAAAGAAATGAAAAAATAAAAAAATAAAAAAAGAGAAGAAAGAGTAGAAAGTACTAAAACTAGTTTGAGGACTATTGCTGTAAATAATAACAATAAAAATGTTATATATAATATGTATTTGTAAAAAAAAAAAAAAAAGAGTGTAAGTGTAATAAAAGACGTTGTACTAAATGTACAAATGAACTCAAAATAACAGAGCAAACCTGACGAGAAAAAAAAAAAAAGTAGATGTCAAAAGTGTTGAGCTGCAAAAAGTCCCTGACCAATGTCAGGGGAAAATCAGCTGAGCATACAAAAAAAAAAAAAAAACCTAACCTAACCTAACAAATTGAACCTAGCAAATTGAATCCTAACCAAATTGAAATATTAAGGCATAACATATTAAATGTATTAGAATTAACAGATTTATGTGTCTTTTGTTTGTGATCTGGAAAGGTTCGGCCAAATTTGTTGCACCCGCGATGGCAATTTTTAAACCTTTCTCCTGGCTTTTAAAAGATCATTTTAAAATTTTTGTTAATTAATTTTTGTTAAGTAAACATATTAAAATGTAGTCTTTTAAATACTAATTTAATTAAAAATGTTTTTTTTATTTATTTAGTTAGGATAAACTAAAACAGGTGTCTAAATGTTGCACCCGCGATAATGGAATCGTCCATTTCTTAGGTCAATATGGTTAGGTTAGGTTTCAATTTATTATGTTTTAATTTGATAGGTTTAAAGGTGTTAGGTTTCCATTTGTTAGGTTTCAAGGAAATAGGTTTCCATTTGTTAGGTTCAATTTGATCGGTTTCAATTCGTTAGGTTTCAATTTGTTAGGTTTCAATTTGGTTAGGATTCAATTTGTTAGGTTCAATTTGGTTAGGTTTCCATTTGTTAGGATTCAATTTGTTAGGTTTCAATTTGGTTAGGATTCAATTTGTTAAGTTCAATTTGGTTAGGTTTCTATTTGTTAGGTTCAATTTGGTTAGGTTTCAATTTGTTAGTTTTTAATTTGATAGGTTTAAAAGTGTTAGGTTTCCATTTGTTAGGTTTCAATTTGGTTAGTTTTCAATTTGTTAGGTTAATTTTGTTAGGTTTTATTTGATAGGTTTAAAGGTGTTAGGTTTCCATTTGTTAGGGTTAATTTGGTAGGTTTAAAGGATTTAGGTTTCTATTTCTTAGGTCAATTTGGTTAGGTTTTTATTTATTATGTTTTAATTTGATAGGTTTAAAGGTGTTATGATTCAATTTGTTTGGTTTAATTTGTTAGGTTTCAAGGAATTAGGTTTCCATTTGTTAGGTTAATTTCGTTAGGTTTTATTTGTTAGGTTCAATTTGATCGGTTTCAATTTGTTAGGTTTCAATTTGTTAGGTTTCAATTTGGTTAGGATTCAATTTGTTAGGTTCAATTTGGTTAGGTTTCAATTTCGTTATTATTCAATTTGTTAGGTGTTAGGTTCAATTTGGTTAGGTTTCAGTTTGTTAGGTTTAATTTGATAGGTTTAATAGTGTTGGGTTTCCATTTGTTAGGATTCAATTTGGTTAGTTTTCAATTTATTAGGTTAATTTTGTTAGGTTTTATTTGATAGGTTTAAAGGTGTTAGGTTTCCTTTTGTTAGGTTTCAATTTGGTTAGGATTCGATTTGTTAGGTTAATTTTGTTAGGTTTTATTTGATAGGTTTAAAGGTGTTAGGTTTCCTTTTGTTAGGTTTCAATTTGGTTAGGATTCGATTTGTTAGGTTCAATTTGGTTAGGTTTCAATTTGTTAGGTTCAATTTGGTTAGGTTTCAATTTGTTAGGTTTTAATTTCATTGGTTTAAAGGTTTCCATTTGTTAGGTTTTTTATTTGGTAAGATTTTAATTTGATAGGTTTAAAAGTGTTAGGTTTCCATTTGTTAGGTTTCAATTTGGTTACTTTTCAATTTGTTAGGTTAATTTTGTTAGGTTTTATTTGATAGGCTTAAAGGTGTTAGGTTTCCATTTGTTAGGTTTCAATTTGGTTAATTTTCAACTTGTTAGGTTTTTATTTGGTTAGTTTTCAACTTGTTAGGTTTCTATTTGGTAAGGTTTGTATTAGCAACCTCCTAGACAGCGCGCGCGCGACCAAAGCGATTTGAAACTTCGTGGGTTTGAATTAGTATTTGTGTTAGGCTTAAATGTGTTGGGTTTACAAGTTAGGTTTATATATTGTGTTAGGATAGGTTAGCCAAATTTATCTAATTTTATTTAAAAACCTTTTTTTTGTATTGATCGTACCATTGTTTTGTGTCCTGCGTGTATCTACCGTGGACCTGCTTCCAACGACACCACTCCCGTGCACCTGGGGTGCCGGGAACGCGAAAAATCTCCCCCCCACCCACCCTATTAAGCCGTGGGAGGTGCACAAAATTTCAATAGAAAAATAATGAAAAGAAAAATAGTTGACAAAAAAAAAAGTTTGAATCACCAGCTGCGACGCACCCGGCGAAGGTGGTGAAGAACCGCCGAATATGTATGTGTTTGGTTGATTATTGGTACTTATTGAGCTTGTTGTGACTCTATTTGACAAACGTCAGTGCGTAGTGAGGGACGTCCCCCGGCTAGATGGAGCGGCGACCGGCGGGCGGCGGCCGGCGGCCGGCGGCCGGCGGCCGGCTGGTGTCCAGCGGGAGGCAACATTACTTATGGTAGGACGAGGAAATACATAAATAATAAATCTCGACGATTTAAATTGTTTAATAAATTTGAATTACAAACAATGTATTTTATACTAATATCACAATTATATTGATCGTTTCATCGGTAGTTTCGTACTCATACAATATGCAGGCAGGTACCTGCTGCCCCCCCCCCCCCCCCAGCCTCCCGCCGCACCAGCTACAGCGGGATCTCGGCGCCCAGCAGCGTGACGCGCGCCAGCGCCGCCGCGCCCCCCGCGCGCCGCCGCCGCGCGCCCGCAGCGCCCGCGCACTGCTCGGCGAGCCGCCGCGCGTCCAGCCGCACGCCGTCGTCGGCCTCGGCCGGCCGCGGGCGGCGCGCGGGCGGGGCCGGGGGCGGGCCGTCCGTCTGCACCTGGCAGTCGGCCGACGCGCTCCGCTCTGCAACACGGGCGCGGGGTGAGCGCGCGCGGGGCTCGGGGCCCGGCGCGGGGCGCGGGGGGCGGGGGGCGGCACGCACCTGCGGCCGTGTCGGCGAGCGTGGAGCGGTCGGTGGAGGGCGTGGGGTCGGCGGCCCCCGCGGCGGCGGCGCCCACCAGCGCGGCGCACACGGCGCCGCCCGCCGCGCCGGCCGCGCCCGCGCCGCGCCCGCGGCCCCCGCGCGCCGCCCGCAGCGTGGCGCGCACGTTGCGCTCGGGCCGCACCACGATGATGTACAGCTGCAAGCGAGCGGGCAGGTGAGTGCCCCCGCCCCCGCCGCGCCCCCGCCGCGCCCGGCGACTTACCTTGGGCGAGAAGAGGCAGACGAGCGTGACGGAGGCGCTGAGCGAGATGGTGACGGCCATGCTGGTGACGCGCAGCGGGACGTGCGCCGCCGTGCCGAAGTACAGCGGCACGAACGCCAGCCAGATCACGCACGTCGTGTACATCGTGAACCCTGCGGGCGGAGCGGGCGGGTGAGCGCGGGCGGGCGGGACGGACGGGGGGCGGGGGGCGCGCGCACCGATGTGTTTGCTCTCGTTGAAGGCCTCGGGGATGTTGCGCGTGAGCACGGCGTACACGGTGCACACGGCGAGCAGCAGCGCGGGGTAGGAGAAGGCGACGGCCACGGACGCGTCCACGTACGAGTCGCACACCAGCAGGTGCTGGTCGCGCGCCGGGAAGTGTCGCACGGCGCGCGCCGGCCGCGCCGCCTGCCACACGCCCGCCACCAGCACCTGCACGGCCACCAGCGCGCCGCACACGGCCAGCTGCGAGCGCGGCGAGATGAGCGCGGGCCGGCGCGCGGAGCGGCGGCTCGCCGCGAAGATGCGCGCGATGCGGTTGGTCTTGGTGAGCAGCGCCGCGTACACCACCGTGAAGCAGAACCCCACGCCGAACCTGCGACACGGGGCGCGTGAGGGGGGGCGGCGGGGCGCGGGGCGCGGGCGGGGCGCTAGGCGGGGGCGGGCACGCACCGCTGCAGCGCGCACAGCACGTCGGTGGGGCGCTGCACGAGCGCGAACGTGAGCAGGTAGCACAGCGCGATGCCGGCCAGCAGCACCAGCGACAGCTCGCGGCCGCTGGCGCGCACCACGGGCGTGCCGCCGCGCGCCGCCCACACGCCCGCCACCACCCTGCACGCACACACTGCAAGGTGACCCCGGTGGCGGTGGGCGCGCCGGGCGGGGGGCCGCGGGCCGCGCGCGCGGGCGACACTCACGCGGTGAGCGCCACGCCGAGCGCGGAGAAGGCCATGGCGGCGAGAGCGGCGGGCGCGGAGGGGCGCAGGCTGAGCGCGGGCAGCGGCGCGCAGCGCGTGCGCCGCGCGTCCGGCAGCGTGCCCAGCGGGCACTGCTCGCACGCCGTCTCCGCGCTCGCCGACCGGATCTGTCGGCCGACGACACGTGCCGCGTTAGCTCCAGACCGGGCCCAGTGGCGGGGGGCGCCGGGACGGGGGGGGGTGTTGCACCTCGTACTGCGTGCAGTTGAAGCAGCGCCAGCAGCAGCTCTCGCCCTCCACGTACTGCTTGGCCTGCCCCACCTCGCACTCCGCGCTGCACACCGACTCCGGCGGCCGACGGGACTCCCACTTGAACTGGATCTCTGGAAATATCAATAGAGTTAAAGTGAACGTGTGTGTGTGTGTGTGTGCGTGCGTGCGTGCGTGCATGCGTGCGTGCGATGCGCACCGTCCATGCGCAGGTGCAGGCGCGCGTCGCTGTAGCGGCCCACGGGCAGCCAGCGGTAGTCGCCGCGCGCCACCTGCTTGAAGTGCATGATGGTGTAGCGCGCGGGCGCGTCGCCGTTGGCGTCGAACTGGAACTGGTCCCCGCCGAGGCCCGCGAAGCGCACGCGCCGCAGGTGCCGCAGCAGCGCGGCGCCGCCGCCGCCGCCCGGCCGCATGCCCGCGCACACGCCCGCCGCGCCGCCGCACGCCGCCGCGTGCAGGTCCCTGCGACACGCGCCCGCCGTCAGCCCCCCCGCCTGGCGCCCGGCGCCCGGCGCGCGGCCCCCTCCCCCCGGCCCGCACTCACCGCAGCGCGTGCGCGAACGCGAGCACGGCGTCGGCTACGAACTGCAGCTGCGGCTCGAACTGCACGCCGGCGTCGGCGAGCCGCTCGCGGCCCGAGCACGCGCGCGCGTGGCCGTTGTACGGCGTGCGCGCGCTGCCCGGGTACTTACACTGAAACTGCTCCTCCCAGAACTCTGTCAAAATTGTATACGACTATTGCGACTACTCTCTGTTACCGCGTCTCCAACATCCTTCGTATCCGTTCAAGCCGACATTATTTTAAAAATAAGTTTTAAAGAAAAAAAACATTCAATATTGTGCGCGGTCGAGGGTCATGGAGCGATGTATGATGATTACCGACAAACCAGGGGTTCCTGGGATTGTTGTCTACGGTGAGGTTGAGGAAGTAGTCCCGGAAGCCTGGCGGGGCGCGCACGCGCGGCTGCACGCTCAGCGCGCCCTCCACGGCGCGCTCGCGACCCGCCGACACGCGCGCGCGCGCGCCCCACGCGTCCGACCCCAGCCACGCAAAGGCGCGCGTCGCGTTCCGCCGCAGCACGGCCGCCATGACGCCGGTCGCCGCGCGCGCCGCCGCGAACACGATCACTCCTGCGCACACATCCGCCCCGTCAGCGCCGCGCGCGCGCACGCACGCGCACGCGCACCCACGAGCACGCACCCCGCGCGCGCGGCCGCGCCAGCAGGCGGCCCACCACCGCGTCGTAGGCGCGCGGGTCGGCGCCCGCCGCGCGCACGAGCCGCTCCTTCACGGCGATGCAGATGCCGTTGCGCGCCAGCAGCGTCTCCAGCTCCTCGAAGGCCTGCGCACAACAATTGTAGGTGGGAATACTCGGCGGACAATGGTCTGGGACAGGCCGAGAGGAGGAGCGCCGCAACACACGGAGGGCTCGGCGTACAGGGAGGAAGGGTGACGCGGGACGTCGCGCGCTGCGCGCTCGCGTGCCGGGAGATCCGCGGGAGGACCGCACTCACCTTTATGCCGTAGTTGGACTCCTCGTAGAGGATGGAGACGTAGCTCCAGCCGAACTTCTTGACGATCTCGACCATGGCGCGCACCTGGTGCAGGTCGGAGGGGATGGTGCGCGTGAAGTACTCGAAGCGCGCCTTGTTCGACAGCTCCGGGGACGTCGAGAAGAACGACACCTGCCGACAACAGCAGCCGCACGGTCACACGGTCACACGGGGCGGGGCGGGGCGGGGGACGCGCGGGGCCGGGGGCGGATGCACCTGCGGGATCTTGAAGAGGCGCAGCAGGTTGGCGACCTGCACGGAGGTGACGGAGGAGGCGGCGCCCACCACGCCGGAGATCACCTTGCGCACCGCCGTCGCGTTGCACGCGTACTCCGCGTCGTCGATGTTGCTGATGGAACCTTCACCGTTACAATTACATTATTGTTAACTTCATTAGCCGTTAGAAATATCTGCAGGACAATAGTGCAGTGGGGAGATGTCATGTCGAGGATCGGACTCGGCAAGTCGGGGTGACGCGCCGCTGCCGCTGTAGCCGCGGGGACTACCTTTGATGAAGTCGAGCGCCACCTCGAGCCCGTAGGCGTCGCTGTCGCAGTCGTCGAGCACGTGCGCGCCCAGCCGCACCCCGGGCGGCGCCAGCCCGCGCGCGTGCGCCGCGTCCAGCGCGAACAGCAGCGCCTCCAGCGCCAGCACGCCGCCCGCGGCCGCGCGCCCGCACGCGCGCCCCGCCGCCGCGCCCCCGCCGCCGCCGCGCGCGTGCACCTGCACACACGCGCCCGTCAGCCCGCGCCGCACCCCCCAGCGCCCCCCCGCGTCCCACACTCACCGTCACCAGCCCGCCCAGCACGATGTCGCCCTCCACCACGGCGGCGTGCTTCACGGGCCACGCGCCCGCCGCGCCCCCGCCCCCCGCGCCGCTAGATTTATCCGTTGACTGCTTTGTCTTTCCCGTTACATTCTCCTTTGATGTGGATTTTGCGATGCTTCTTAAAGTTGATGGTGGCGTTGATGGTAGTGCAGCTCCTGCCTGGGGGCCGGCCGGCGGGGGGCTGGCCGGCGGGGGGCTGGCCGGCGGGGGGCTGGCGGGGGCGTGCGTGGGGAGCGGGCGCGCCTGCAGCTCGGAGGCGTCGGGCCGGAGCTCGGGTTCCGGACTACTGTTCGAAATCTTTTTGTGAAACATTTTAGACATATCGAAGGTCCCTATGAGAGGATGCGGCTCCCTCCGGCACCGGACGGGGCCGTCGCCCGCGAGGCGCGCGTGCGCGTGTGCGTGCGCGTGCGCCAGCATCAGCGTGAGCAGCGCCATAGCGAACGCGCGGCGGGCGGCCCCGGCACGCGGCATGCCGCCTGCCGGCCGCGCTTTCCTTCGGCGGGCGCCGCAGGGACCAGTCTACAATTACATTACATTACATTATTGAAAGTTTTATTCGAACTGGCTTGAAAATAGAAATAGTTATTTGTTGTGCGAGGCTGCAAAGTTGGTTATTTTGTGCGAGTACTAGTATTGAAAACTGAGGGTTTCAAGGTATGAGACGCAAAATAACTTTGCTGCCGAGCGCTACACATAATTTTTCACCTCACTACAGAATACTAGGTGAATTGAATCCTTTTTCGGCGGTTTAGAACCACAGATAATAATAACCACAATTAGAATTGACCACTTCTTTAAATGTCCACCTTCTACAAATTAGAAGAAAAGTTTTAAAATGTTTTTTTCCAGGTGCAGTTTTCCACGCAGATGTCGAATGAGAAAGTATACCTTTCCGAGCCGGTGAGGTGAAAACTTTCACTTAACTTTCACTTTTGTTGTATAAGCAACTATGACGTGCAAAGTTTCATCAAAATCGTTAGAGCTATTTTGCTAATCCTACGATAAAATAAATTAAAACTTAAATTTAAGTTTCAAATTTGGATTCGGACCAAAGGTTTAGCCTCGCCTGCCCGCTGCAGGGACGTGCACGCGCCACGCGCCACGCGCCACGCGCCACGAGGAGCGCGCGCGCGCACGTCATACCTGCGGGGCGGGGGGCTGCTCCTCCGAACAGGCGGTCAGTTGACGACGCGCCCGGGACCACCACGACGCGCTAGCAGTTACTAGCGCGCGCAACGAGCGGGCACGAACTGAGTCCGAGTGAGTCACGAACAGAGTGAAAGTTAAGTGAACTGAGTTTCTTCCAGGTTCATGAAGGTGGGAGGTGTGGCAAGTGAGTGAGTGTCGGTGGAGAGGGAGGTGCTTGTACACGACACGAGCGGCGAGCGGCGCGCGGCGGGCACCGTGCACCGTGCACCGTGCACCGTGCCGGCGGGTAGAGTGCCGCGCGCCGCGCGCCGCGCGCCCCGCGCCGCACCCGCCGCGCGCCGCACCCGCCGCGCGCCGCGCCCCCCCGCCACCAGCACGCAGGGGGCACACCTCGCCAGCCTGAATAAAACATAAAAGAAACGAACAGAAATCAACTTTGCAGTTGGAGACAGATGTAGGTACTAAAGCACAACTATTATCTAATCTGTGACTAATGTGACAAAAATTAGCACTTTAAAGCTTAATATTTCGCAAACGGAACCCTGAATCGAAAAATGTATTCCACACACCCGCAATATTTTTGAAAGACCTATCCAATGATACCCCACACCATGGAATTCATTCCCATTTTATGTAGTGCTAGCTGTTGCCCGCGACTTCGTCCGCGTGGATTTTGTAAGTAGGTACCTATCTCTGCTATGTACAGACATACATCGTCTAGTTATAATTTTCCAATGGTAAAATGGATCATTCTAAGTACCTTCACCATAATTTAAGGTATACCATACCTTCAGGAACAAACTATGAACACCGTATCCAATTTGGTGAAGACAGATAAAAATTTAAAAAATTGTTGTTTTCACTTCTATTGCTCGTAAGACTTCTCATATCAATTTTTATTATACGTGTGTATTTTTTAACTGATACAGTATGGGCAAAACCAAAACCATAGGAGATACAGGGAAACTGTCTTAGGAACCTTTAGGTATTTTTTCGCGATAACAATTTTGACATAGTAATCGGAGCAGCTGGAGTTCAGGTGGCATGAATGAATAAGTAGTAAGTACCTAAGTACTTAGCACAGTCTGTTTTATAAGAAAACATTTTATTAAATTTGACTAACTTCTGCTGCTTGGATTTTTTTCTTCCGATACAATAAAATGATTCTAACATGAAACTAAGTCGATACGCATTTTTTAAAAATAATAAAAACTATTTTTCACTGGCGTTCTATGAGAAAACATTTTATTGAATTTGACTAACTTCTGCTGCTCAGATTTTTTTCTTCTGATATAACGAAGTGATCCCTACATGAAACTGAGTCGAACCGCATTAAAAAAAATTGTGCATATTGTCTCATTTTTATGGACAACACACGCTTGACCAAAAAATTTCTATGTCATAAGACACTTTCCCTGCATCTCCTATGGTTTCGGACTTGCCTATACTATCCCAGTTAAAAAAAACACTGATATCTCCTATGTCTATGACATCGTCTTGTTACGTTAAATGATTTATCTGTAAATGACGATAACTTTTTTCGCTGTCATCCGATTTCAATGAAACAAAGCCTATAAGTTGCTCCAGGCTATGCTTAATCTACCTGTGAAAACCGCAAGAAAATCCGTTCAGTGGTTTCGGAGATTAGCGATTACAGACAGACAGAAATACAAAAAAATTTAAAAAAACTTTTTTGTGTTCTGTTACTCTTTTTTTATCGCCCACACTCATTTTTTTTTTAATTTGTTCAAAGTACAGACACACGATTTCTACTCCTTTATTATATGTATAGATGCAGTTCTATGAACATAATAAATTTTTTCGACTTTCTTAAGTTGATCGACTATTATTCAAAAACTATTAGAACCTACTTAGCTGTCATAGTTTTCCTTTTAACTATATATAATAATTAACGTTATGTATGTTACTGACATGAATTTTTTCACATTTCCAACAGCAACCGTTTAGCTGGCAGGGGGGGGGGGGGGGACACGTGACTCTAACAATAATTACCGCTTTAAAGCTTAATATTTCGCCAACGGATCCCTAAATCGAAAAATGGTTTTCACTCACCAGCAATATTTTTGAAAGACCTATCCAATGATACCCCGACACTACGGGATTCACAAGAAAAAAAGTTCACTCCCACTTTGCGAGTATGGTAGGTAGGTACTCTAAAGAACATGTTTTTCAAAATTTTATTCTACTCATTTTGACGGCTTAATTAATTTATACCCATGCCAAATTTTTGTCAAAATCGGATGAAAAATGCGACCTGTAGAGAATTACAGACAGAGAGAAAGACAGAAAGACTGACAGACGGACAAGAGCATTTTTGGACAATCTCGAAACTGAGACTGTTCGCTCGCTCGGTCAATAACAGGCGGCAGAGTCAACGCTAACTGTGAGTACATCAAAGAAATTGAAATAGCAATTTATTTGGAGTACACGCATACGTCCTAAGGGGACGTTCCAATCCATACGTCACATCACGACGACTGTCGACTCCAGGCCCAGGAGGCGCGGGGCGCGGGCACCCACCAAAGAGATCCTAGCTTCACGGTTGACACAAAAAAGATACGATTGCGTTGTTTGTTGTTTGTTTGTTTGTTAATGTCATACGATACGTAGGCATGTGACAGTGAGTGACAGCACGCGCGGACCCGAGCGAGCCACAGCTGTGCCCTCAACACAGGCCATTATACTTACAATATAGAGCTACAGCATCGTCGCACGCTCGTGTCGTGTATACCTGCCTTGTGTCACGTCGTGCATCCGCTTGTGTTGTGATGCTCGCGGTCGGCGGAGAGCCGGCCGCCGCCGAGGACAGCCTGCCGCTGCTGCCCGCCACGGGGTCGGTCAAGTGACAAGCCCGCTGCACACATATTTTCAATTTACACTTTTATTTTGATTATCTGAGGCTATTAGTAAGAGGCTCGACCTGTCAGTAGGTGGTATTACAACAAGCGTAGTCTAGTTCAGCTTGTACCTACACTCTACGCTCCAAGTTGTATGCGTGGGACGAACGGTCAGCTAGTTAGGTCCAAGTTAGAGAAAGAGGTCGATCGCCGATCGCAACTCGGCCGGGCAGCATCTTCTGGTCCGTCCGCACTCCCGCGACATTGTCCTCAAAAAAATTTTTTTTACCACAGCCACTCTAAAAAATTTATTAATCGAGCAGTATTACGAGTAACTTAATGTTATTGAGCCAGCGAATTTTAACAACTGAGTTAACGTAATTGTCATGTTACGTTATGAACGTAATTGTAGTTTAGTAACTATTTGTCATTAACTGAGCCACAATCAAGTGTTATGTATTACCAATTTGTAGTTACCCTGTATATTAAGGGCTTCTTTCACAACTTGCTGATAAAGTCCCAGTTATACTATCTGCAGTTATCTGACAGCTGCTATAGCCTACTTCTGTAAAAAGTAGAGATAGAGCACACAACTCGTAAAAAAAAATCGTATCCTTCGAATTAAATTACCTTTTTTCACTTGATGTATAATCTGACACAACAAGTGGAAGACTCTGACACAAAAAGTGACAGACTGACGGACGGACAGACGGACATGGCGACACTATAAGGGTTCCTTGTTTTTACTACGAAACAATAATAAATACTTACAATAAAATAACGTAAACATAACAATAACATAATAATGTATGAGGCAGTGCTTGCGACGTGCGTGGAGGTCGCACGAGGGTAACGGGAGGGTACATTGTGCAATGAGGGGAGGTAGGTAGGATATTACTAACGAGAGTCTGTTAGAAGCCCGACGCCCGCGCCGAAGGCGGTGGGATTTTAATGACTCGAGTTTGTAATACCCTTACTACCCGTCATGCACACAATGTTTATCATCACATTTGCGAGGAAATAAGTCAAGTTTAGTCAAGTTAAGTTAACTACTCAATTTAACTTAATTAATTTAATAAACCAGTTCAGTACAACCAGCTACACATTAGAGCCCCTAGGGGTACTGATTTTCATTACTCCCGTGGGTGTATAATATAGGCCATTGTGTTTCTGTATGCATGCATATAATATGACCGTTTACGAGCAAGTTTGATGAAAATGTTTGTTCCATTACTTGTTGTACCGCATTGATAACAGGGTGTAACATTTAGATGGGTCTACGGGGAAGTCCGAAACTATAAGAGATACGAAGATCTGTTCTCAGGAAACATGTCATCGATTTTAGTAAAAAGAAAAACTGCATTCATAGATTTAAAAAAAACTTATACACTACTTGGGAATCGAACCCGGTGACCTGGAGACTTTGTAAAAAAAACTTATGTACGTTATTATATTATGGCTATTGATTGTGTAATGTAAATAATTATTTTATGATATTCCGGAAAAACTGTAAGAAAACAAACGGCCCCATCAAATAGGTCCGCGAAATCACCCGATTTAACTCCACTAGATTATTTAATGTGGGACGTTACATATGAAGTCCACAACACAAGCTTGGACACCGCTGGACATCTAGTAGCAGCCAGAGGACATTCTAACACAATTACACACAAAACGCAATAACAAAATCGTTAGGTACCTATACGAAGTGATTAATTAGAACATTTAGCTACGTAAAT
The DNA here is from genome assembly GCA_949699065.1 of Metalampra italica. Lineage (NCBI taxonomy): Eukaryota > Metazoa > Arthropoda > Insecta > Lepidoptera > Oecophoridae > Metalampra > Metalampra italica. Next base: position 59,240 of record OX452983.1, read on the forward strand.
AATTGAAAGAATATTAAATACAAGCAAGACCTTCTATTAATTTTAGATTCAAAGTTTCTTAGCAACATTTACTCCTTACAACCAACACAATCAATAGCCATAATAAAATAACGTACCTACATAAGTTTTTTTTACAAAGTGTCCGGGTCACCGGGTTCGATTCCCGAGTACTGTATAAGTTTTTTTTTTAAATCTATGAATGCAGTTTTTCATATCTTTAAAATCTAAGACATATTTTTCAGAGCATATTTTTCTATCTCTTATACACACCTCAACAGTGCCTAGGGATAAAACTGTATTTGCAAAAATTTGTACAGTTAGAAATAATTTTGTTGGAAGTGTGGTATATCATTAAAAGCATAATTTCATTGTTATTTTAAAAATCAAAGAAAATAAAAGATCTGATAAAAAGATAATTTATTTTTTAATAAAAACTGAAATAATGCATAATTGCTCTAATGACTTTTTTTAGAGAATTAACCAAAAAGAAAAAGAAACGAGAGTGTTACAATAAAAGATTATTTTCTCAAATCAATTTTAGTAATCTGTAGGAACTCCTGAAGCGTTGACTACTGCTCTACACCGAAGTTCAATGTTTAAGATAGGGTTGTCAATGATGTCCTCTTGGATTAAGCTCCAAGTTCTGAAAACATGCCGAAAAAAGTCTTGCTCCGTGTGCAGGTTTCCAGGCAGTTCTCTAAAAGCTCTTCTCCCGTGTCCGTCCCAGGCAGGCATGCACAAGGGAATTGAGGTCGGCGGACTGTGCAGGCCACTCCAGCAGTGAGACGCCGTTCTCGCGGAACGCATTCCTCACCACCCGCGCAGTGTGCGCACGAGCATTGTCTTGAATAACCAGGAAATCTTCACCCATCTGCACTCGGTATGGACAGACAACAGGCTGCACTCTCTCACAGCGGTATTTTTCAGCATTCAAGTTGCCTCAGATCTAAACGCGCTCCGTCCTCCCGCCGAGGTTAATTCCGATCCATACCAGTATTATACCGCCTTGATATGGATGAACTTCCTGGGCATGTTGGAGTCGGCTTCCACGTCCAGGAATTCGCCAAACACGTTCTCTCTTATAGAATCAGGAGGAAACCCGAGCCTCTATTCATCCGAACACAAGACAGTGCACAGTGTCCATTGTTCCACTGAAAATGACCACGAGCCCACAGTCAGCGTGTTCCGCGATTTCCTCGTGTTAGAGCTGGGACTCTCAAAGGTCGGCGAGCATGAAGGTCCACTTCATGCAGTCTCCTCATGGCAGTTTCGTTGCTGATGACCACCTGGTGTAGTGACCGCAGCCTGCCTACGAATTGGCGAGCTCTGATAGTGAGCTGCCTTCTAGCGGAGTTGTTCCCTTACTAATTGGTGAAATCCTGGCGAAAACATTTTATTATTATTTTCATTTAAATTAATAACATAATACTTTTAATGTGGATTCATTATACATTTACACTTTTTAGTGGCTATTACAATTTTCAAAAAGTTTTAAAAAATAATCCACACAAAAATAATATCCCTAGGCACTGTTGAGGTGTGTAGTTTCGGTCTTCCCCATACTGACCCATCTAAATGTTACAGCCTGTATTATAATACCACCATGCTGTGCAGCGGCGCGTGCGGCGACGCGCGCGGCGTGCTGCGCGACGTGTTCCGCGACCTGGACTACCGCGCGCCGCCCCCGCCGCCCCCGCCGCCACGGCCGCCCGGGCCGCCCCGCCCGCCCGCGCTGCCGCCCCTCGCCGCCGATCCATGGGTCACATTATATATTATTTACTTTAATAACCAAGCAATAGCAAATTTTAATACCATCATCATTTAATACATCAAAATCCGCTGGCGACTGTTCCATCCATTGTTGTTGGATATTTGTTGAGTCTCGGTGAGCTCCAGCTCGGCGCGGCGGTAGGGACTATTATATAGTCTGTGCCGGCGGCGACGAACGTCATACTGGATGCATGTCCGCTCACTGCATCGGGTGCGTTACGGTCGGTCGGTCGGTCCACAGCCGGAGCAGTGCGGCGCGGCGCTGCGCGGGCGCGAGGGCGAGCTGCGCCGCGAGCACGCGCGCCGCAAGGCCCGCGCGCCGCCCCCCAACCCGTACCGCCTGCACGCGCACGCGCCCGCGCCGCCCCCCGCGCCCGCCGCCGCGCTGCGCCGCTCGGACCTGATGCCCGCTATCCAACAGAATGCCGGCCGTTAGTTTTCTCGCTTCAACTCCACCATCATTATCTATAAGACAATGCGGTCAGTTGGTACAAGGGGAGAGGACTGTCGGAGCTCCCCGACGACCAGCGAGTGACGCGTCGTCCGCGCTGTGGAGAGATGCGAAACACATAACATCCTGTATAGAGAGATCGCACCGTGTGACCGTGGACATTGGATGTATTGGAAGTACCTTTTGTTGTGACAGGTGACGTGAGCCTGTGGATCAAGAACATTTTAAACCGCAGCTCGGGCGACGTGAGCCAGCAGGACGCCCCGGCCGCACCGGCCGCACCGGCCGCCCCGGCCGCCCCGGCCGCCCCGGCCGCACCGGCCGCACCGACGCTTACGTATTTTGTGCCCTTCAGCGACCAATCACTCAGGTGTAATAACTAGTAGTTCCGTGAGAACAGTACACCTCGCCAGCCCTTTTAAAACCCAAACCTAAAAGAAACGAACAAAAGTCAACTTTGCAGTTGTAGACAGATTATGTACTAAAGTGACAAAAATTTGCTTTTTTAAAGCTTTGTGATGTGTGATGCTGGGCTTGTCAGTTGAAATTAAATACACATTGCAGATGAAGTAAAGTAGACCACTTTATGTCGTGTTTCTTACAAGAGTCCTCTTTCTATTATCTATTAACTATCTTAAATACTTATTAGTACATGCTAATGTAGCCTGTACGTGAGTCTATCTTGATTAGTCGTTTATCAACGTCGATCCATCTTTATCATCGAATAAACTCACGTAGAGCTACACCACAGCTTAATATTTCGCCAACGGATCCCTAAATCCAAAAATGGTTTTCACACATCCGCAATATTTTTGAAAGACCTATCCAACGATACCCCACACTATGGGATTCACAAGAAAAAAAAAATCACTCCCACTTTACGAGTATGGTATTTTGTTTTTCTTGACAAAATGAGTAGAATAAAATTTTGAAAAACATTTTTTTAGAGTACATGTACTCTACGATACCCCACACTATAGTTTTCACAAGAAAAAAAAATCACTCCCACTTTGCGAGTATGGTATACATACCATTTAATTTTTACCCATTGGAATTTATACCCATGCCAAATTTTCGTCAAAATCGGTTGAAAAATGCGACCTGTAGAGAATTACAGACTGACAGTCGGACAAAAGCATTTTTGGCCAATCTAGAAATTGAGACACTTCGCTCGCTCGGTCAATCATGTTGTATTTAAATACACAAAAATTAATGATCCTAAAAAAATTAAACATTTGAAAATTTGTTAGAGTAGGAAATGACAACCGACACCATCTATTTGTATATTCTGTGCCCCAATTCGCTCGCTCCATGATCACGATCACGATCACACGATCACTGCCAATGTTGTTTTTGAGGAAGACTACAATATACACATTTTGAAACTAGAAGTATGAAAACTAAAGGATATATCGCGTTGGTTGTTTGTTGGCAGCGTGGGCGCCGGGCCGCCCCCGCCGCCCGGGCCGCCCCGGCCGCCCCGGCCGCCCGGGCCGCCCCCGCCGCCCCCGCCGCCCCCGCCGCCCGAGTGCCTCGTGTGCGTGCCGCCCCGGCTGCACTTCGTCAACTTCACCGTGGGCCGCGTGCACACCGTTAGACTACACAATGTTCTCTGCGCCGCGTTCCGTTTAGTAACAAACCGACCGTAGAGCGTCCCTCGCCGCAGGCGCGCGTGCGGCTGGTGAACGTGTCGGGCGTGGAGGTGCGCGTGGGCGTGGTGCCGCCGGCGCGGCGCGCGCTGCGCGTGGAGCTGCGCGGGCGGCTGGCAGTCACGGCGGGCGCGGCCGCCGAGCTGCGCGTACACTTCCGGCCGCGCGACGTGCGCGCACTGCGCGACCGCCTGCTGCTGCGAGCGTCGCACGGCCGCGCCGAGCTCGTCGTGCCCATCGCCTGCTACATGCTGCCGCCCGTGCTGCACGGTCGGTACCCCCGCGCATGCACCCCGCTCCCGCCCCCCCGCGCGCGCCGCGTAGTGACGTGCGCGGGGGGGGGCGCAGTGAGCGTGTCCTGCTCTCCGGGCGGCGGCGGCGCGGCGGAGGCGGCGGGTGACGACGTGTTGGAGCTGGGCGCGCGGCTGGTGGGCGACGTGCACTGCGCGAATGTGCTGCTGCGCTGCGCGGCCGAGCACGCCGCCTTCTTCCTGCTCACAGAGGACGCGTGGATCTCGGGCAGCGTGTCGGTGCGTGCGCGGGGCGCGGGCGGCGCGGGGGAGCGCGGGGGGCGGCGCGCGGGGGGCGTGACGTGTGCGCGTGCGCAGGAGCTGACGGCGAGCGGCGCGCTGGTGGCGGGCGCGTTTGCGGTGTCCCCGGCGTGGTGGCGCGGGGGCGCGGGCGGGTGCGTGAGCGCGCGCGCGTGGTGCCGCGCGCGCACGGCCGGGCTGCACGCGTGGGCGCTGCGCGTGGTCGCGTCCACGGCGGCGGTGCGGCCGCTGCACGTGCTCGCCGACGCGCTGCACTTCCGCCCCGACCACGTCACCCTGCAGGCACGTCACTCCTGGCGCGTGCACCCCGACCGGGAAGTGAGCTCGCGTGACGCGATACGCGCGTGTTGGTTGCGCAGGCGCAGGAGAAGGAGTACGACGTGTGCTGGGAGGGCGACGCAGCGTGCGCGCAGTGCGTGCACCTGGGCACCGCGCGCCCGCGCCAGCCGCTCGCCGCGAACGTGCTGCTGCGCAACCGCAGGTGCGCCCCGCGCCCCGCGCCCCGCGCCCCGGGCGTGCGCGCCGCGCGGGGCGCCCCTGCCCACCGTCCGCGTGCGTGTGCGCAGCCCGGTGGAGTACTCGTACTACTGGAGCGTGCGCGCGTGGGGCGCGTGCGCGTGCGGCCGCGAGGAGCAGCCGCTCGGCGAGTGGCCGCCGGCCGAGGACGACGCGGCGGGCGCGGGCGACGCGGCGCGCGCGGTGCGCGTGCAGCCCGCCGCCGGCCGCCTGGCGCCGCGCTCCTCGTGCGCCGTGCACGTGCGCGTGCCCGACGCGGGCGCCGCGCTCGGCACGCACCGCGCCGTGCTCATGTCAGTGCGCACACCAGACACACCCACCCGACGCTGCCGGTGCAGGCTCCAGATCCCACCATCACCCAGTGTGCGTGCGTGTGTGTGCCGCAGGCTGGTGCTGAAGGACGTGCCGGAGGAGAGCTTCCCTGCGGGCGCGCGACCCGCCGTGCTGCGCGCGCGCACCGAGCGCGCCCAGCCCGTGCCCGACCTGCAGGTACCGACCGACCACGGGGTACGTAGCAGTAGGTACTGTCTGTCTGTAATCGTCTACATGTTTATTTATAAAAAATAATTAAATCGCATTTAAAAAAAAATGGCGTCGGTATACGCCGACAAAAGTGGGTAAAATGTATGTATGTATGTAAACACTTCATTGTACTAAAAATTTACAGATACAGACAGTTAAGAATAAAACTACGTAACAGTTAACAATAACAGGTACATTTTAGCGGGAGTGAATTTTTTTTCTCGTAAGTCCCATGGTGCGGGGGGGGGGGGGGGGTATCGATCGTTGGATAGGTCTATCAATAATATCGCGGGTGTGTGGTGGGCTGGCGAGGCGAGGTGTATCTGCTCTCACAGAACAACTAGTATAAAATATAATAACAACGTAAGCATGCGGCGGCGGCAGGGCTGGGAGCGGCGCGTGTGCTGCGTGCTGCACGCGCAGCTGGAGGTGTGGTGGCACGTGGCGCCGCTGCGCTTCGTGCTCGACCCGCCCGCGCTGCGCGTGCCGCACTCGCGCAGGGTGCGCGGCGTGGAGCTGCCGGCGCGCGCCACGCAGCTGTTCGGCGGGCCGGGCGCGGCGTGCGCGTGGCGCCTGCCGCCCGCCGCCCCCGGCGCGCCGCCGCCGGCCGCCCCCGGCGCGCCGCCGCCGGCCGCCCCCGGCGCGCCGCAGCTGACGGCCGCGCGCTCGGTGCCGGCCGCGCTGCACCTGCCGCTGCCCGCGCTGCCCGACGACCGCCCGCACACTGACGTCATCACGTGAGTGTCCGGCTCGCGCTCGTGCCCCGGGCGTGCGGCGTGCGGCGTGCGGCCGGCGGCGCGCTGACGGCGCCCGCCCGCCGGGCCGGCTGGTGGCAGGCTGGAGGCGGCGGAGGGCGAGTGGGCGGCGCGGTGCGCGGTGGCGCGGCGCTGCGACGCGCGGCACCCGCGGCTGCGCGCGGCGCGCGCGTGGCTGGGCGTGCTGCCGCCGCGCGCACGCGTCGCGCACCACCTCGCGCTCACCAACGACACGCACCAGCATGTGAGCCGCCGACACGCACACACATATATTATTATGGACATTTCTTTTGGCAGAGATTTATACATTGATGTTAGTAATAAATTTTATCTTTATGTCATCTCATTCTATCCTATCCTGTCCTGTCCTATCATACCCTACCCTATCCTATCCTATAGTGTATTAACGAGTTCGGAGCGACCCGAATGGTGACCGGCTCAATCTTCCCAAGGTCCCGACTGTTAAAGTCGCTATATTCCGCATTATCTATAAAATCGTAAAGACCAAAAAGTCTGTACATTGAATATATTCGGAAAAAAACCAACCAGGGCGACTTAAAATGAGCAACTGAACATTGTTACGGCGCGCGCCCGGCCCGGCGCGTCGAAAAACACTTAACGCGCACAAAACGAAAGTACAGGCGGGCGGGCCGCAACACCGGGCTGCGTTACGCAGCGCTTTGTACAAAAACCCCAAATGTATCAAAACCCCACTCGGTCAGCGTAACCCCACATGGTCAGCGTGACCCCACGTTACCGGGCAGGTCGCGTAAAAGTGCCGTCGCGCGGATAAGGACCCTCCACCAATTTAAAATGAGTTCCTATACCTTTTTCCCGTGAGTCCAGCGCAGTAGATCCGGGCACCGCGGCAAGCAGGCGCTCTGAGCGGAGCTGGCGCTCTGAGCGGAGCCGACGAACGCTGTGAAGACAGGGGCCCCTGAGTCGCTCGCCGCCAGACGCCCACCGGTGACCGGGATTACGTAATAAGGCGCTCACGGGATTCACACACGCACAACGCGGCACTAATTTCACAAGCACACAACGCAGCACTAACTTCTTAGCCCTATAGGCTGCCAAAACCGTAATATGCTCAAACCACCCGGCGCGACAAGGTCTCGCGCACCAATAACGACAAGTAGGTATGTGTTTATGCACCAACTAGGCCTCCGAGCACGCGTCCCACGCGTGGGCGAAACAACAAAACAAACGTGAATTCGCGTCGAAAGCAATTTCAGTCTGACTGGCGCGCGGCCGGCGCGAAACAATTATAGCGGCGTGCAAACTGCCCCTTCCCCGCGGCGCGCGGGGGGAGCGGAACACCGATAAGCGCGCGCGCAGATTTACGAGAAGCCGGTTTCATCAACTCGGCGCGAAACTTCAAATACACAAAGCGCGAATACAAAATCGCGATACCGAACATCCCCCCGTCCCGGACAGTAACAAACTGTACGCTAAACTACGGGTAAACGAGAAAGAGTCGCGACCGCTCGCTTCAAGACCGAATCCCCAACCAAGACCTCAGCAAAACGAGGAACTCCGTCCGGGCCAAAAGTCAAGTTAACAATGCGCCCCCGGCGCCAGAACAATGAGGGCAGGTTAGCATCCTTAACCAGCACGAGGTCACCAATCTTGGGTGGGTCGGTTTTATCAGTCCACTTAACGCGCTGCTGCAAAATATGTAAATATTCAAGGGACCAGCGAGCCCAAAAACTCTGGGACAATTGCTGCAATAACTGGAACCGTGACAAACGCGATGGATTAGTATCCTGGAAGGGATACTCCGGCAGGGCGTTAAGTGGCTGTCCAATCAAAAAATGTCCTGGGGTCAGGGCCTCCAGGTCCGTAGGGTCTGAGGAGAGCGGGCACAAGGGTCGCGAATTGAGGACGGCCTCAATTTTACTAAACACCGTCGCAAGTTCCTCAAACGTGAGCCTAGTGTCCCCTATTACTCTACGTAGGTGGGTTTTGGCAACCTTTACACACGCTTCAAAAATACCTCCCCAGTGTGGACAAGCTGGGGGATCAAACCGCCAGCTTATCCCACGTCGGGAGAGCGAAGTTCCAATCTCGATCTGATTCTCATACATAAACCTATAAACATCTGTCAGATAATGGTTGGTGCCCTTATAGTTAGTCCCACAATCAGACCTAATCAACGAAGGTAGTCCACGACGGGAAACAAATCTATCCAGTGCAGCGACGAAGGCTTCAGTGCTGAGGTCGCTGACAACTTCTAAATGGACGGCTTTGGTCGACAGACAGACGAAGACACACAAATAGGCCTTCACCGTCTTTGCATTACGCAGACGGGACGTCTTAATCATGAACGGCCCAGCAAAATCGGTACCGACGCCAGCAAAAGGCCTGGACTCCGTCACACGGTCAGCAGGCAAATCTCCCATCTGGGGCTGCATCGTAGCGGCCTTCAATCGATAACAAGGAAGGCAATGAAACACAACGCTACGGATTATCCGTCGAGCCGATAATATCCAAAACTCACGCTGCAATATGCCTAGCAGAGCATTGCACCCGGCGTGAGCATTCCGAACGTGTCGATCAGACACCAACAAACGTACCAAGGCTCCATCCTTGGGTAGCAGTAGGGGGTGACGCGCTCCATAGGGCATATTCGCGTTTCTCAGTCGTCCCCCTACCCGCATCAAGCCTGAGTCGTCAATAAAGGGATTCAGCCGAGCGACGGCTCCCTTCAACTTGCTACGTCCTGTGCGGATCGTACTCATCTCCGTCTCAAAGTGTTCGGATTGCACCACCCGAACGTAGTATACAAGGGCCTCTTGACGCTCTTGCGGAGAGAGGACCAACGACGTATTTCTCTGCTGCGGGTGCCTACAGTTGTGGATAAAGCGTCTTATCCATGCCGTCACGCCAAGCAATTTCTCGAGAGAGCTATACCTGTCCAAAAGAAAGCCCTGCTCTGAGGGTGAGGTAGCCTCTGTCTCGAGGGCGTGGGCCCGGATGCCTGGCACTGGTTCCGTCAATGGAGCAGGAGTGGTTGGCCAGTTAGACTCCGGCTTTGTCAACCAATTTGGACCCCACCACAGGGGGTGGTCCACCAACTCAGGGGCTTCGCAGCCGCGCGACGCGCAGTCGGCGGGGTTCAGCTCCCCGGGCACATGTCTCCACACTAATACAGCATCCGAGTTCTGGATCTGGGAGACGCGGTTGGCCACGAAGACCTCCAAAGCGTGGACTGAGGTTCTCAACCAACAGAGAACCACCTGACTATCAGTCCAGGCGTAAACCGTTTCAAAATCGACGCTGCGGCCCAAAGTCGCGCACACATGGTTTAACAGTCTGACCAGAAGAGCTGCCCCACTCAACTCTAACTTCGGGATCGTCAATCTCGTCCGAAGAGGGGCAACCTTGCTCTTCGCAGTGACCAGATGCAGCGCCACAGCCCCATTGGAGTCCACAGTACGCAGGAATACGACGGCGGCGTATCCGCGCTCCGAAGCGTCACAAAACCCGTGTAGGGACGCCTTAAACTTTCCCACGGGGAAGAAGGGCCTGGGTAACTCAATCCTGTTTATTTCCGACAGAGTGTAGACGAAGGACTCCCAGTCCCTGGCCAATTCGCCAGAGAGGGGCTCATCCCAGGTCACTTCGGCTATCCACAACCTCTGCAGGAAGCACTTGGCCCAGAAGATGACTGGGCTTATCCATCCGCTCGGATCGAAGGTCCGGGCTACCGTAGAAAGGACCAGGCGCTTCGTCCAGACCTTCGGGGAATCTAGCTCTACCCGATAGGTAAACACATCCTGGACGGGCCGGTACTGTACCCCTAAGACCGACAACAGGTCTGGGTTATCCGGATTCTCAAAGAGATGGGGATCCTGCTGGTGCTCCACTGGCAGACCAGTCAACACTCGGGGAGAGTTCGAAAGCCACTTCCGTAACTCATACCCTGCAGTCCTCAGGATCTCAACAAGCTCATCTCGTAGGAGCAGGGCCTCCTCAACACTAGAGGCTCCCGTACAAATATCATCCACATACAAATCCTCTTCCAAGAGGGCGGAGGCCCGAGGATAGTTCAGGCGTTCTCGCTCCGCTAGTTCCAGCAACGAGCGAATCGCAACAAACGGACTGGACCTTAGCCCGTACGTATTTGTGTTGAGTTCATACACAACCATAGGATCGCTGGGACTCTCGCGCCACAATATCAACTGATATCTTCTGTCTTCCGGGTGAATGACAGTCTGCCTAAACATCATTTTGATATCGGCTACAAACACGACCTGATGCCTTCGGAAATTAGTCAAAATGTCTGTCACGTGACGGTGCAACTTAGGCCCGGCGTGCAGACACTGGTTCAACGATACGCCAGTCGAAGTAGGGGCGGAACCATCAAAGACCACCCTGATCTTTCCGTTAGGCGTCTTCAGGACCGCATGATGTGGAAGGAAGTAATGTTCCTTAGAACGCCAATCCGATTCCGAAACGGACATATGCCCTAAATCCTCATACTCCCGCATGAAGTCGACATACTTCTGGCGGAAGATGGCATCCTTTCCCATGCGGCGCTCCATCGACACTAACCTCTTTTCCGCTAGCGTACGGGAGTGGCCCAGAGGGGGACGGACGGCTAAGAAAGGCAGGCGAGTGATCAAACGACCCGAGCGGAGGCGACCGGTGTTATTCTGAAAGAACAACTCACATTCCTCATGCTCAGGGTCCACTCGCTTCACTGTGGGTGGTTCCTCCACTTCCCAAAACTTCTGAACAGCATCAGAGAGTGTGGAACCCACAGCCAAGGCGTTCTCCAACAATGGCGGAGAGGAGACGGGGTAAACCGGTCCCATCACACACTTTCCCAGGGACGTCGAGAGGGCTACGAGCCCGGCTGGCTGCAACGTCTTCCCATGTCCACACATCAAACGACCCAAGACATCTGCGCCCAGTAGGAGATCTACTGGTGCTGGTCGGTGGAAGGTAGGGTCGGCCAGCTTCAAGCCCGACGTCAACTGCACTACAGCGGGTGGGATCTCCACCCCTGGGTGCTTGCCAATTACGGACTCCAACACAATTGCCGAGAGCTTCCATCTCGGGTTGAAGTCCGCTAGAGTGGAGAATGCGAAGGTGACATGTCCAATTACATTCGGCACCTTAACTCCACCAACCCCCTTAACAGAACTAATATGTGGTTCTACCACCAAGCCCAAATGATCTACCAGCCATAGTGACGCAACACAACCTTGCGCGCCAGTATCAAGCAGGGCACGAACCACACCGTGCCGACCTGCTTGGTTCCACACCCTCACAGTGGCCGTTGGTAAAAGAACGGTAACTGGCTGAGGTGTGGCGGCTGGCAGTTGGGCGTCCATTTCCTAGCGACGGTCCGGGGGGGGACTATCACCCCGTCGGACCGGTACATACTCGCCGTTTCCGCTCGCATATCCAGGGGGACCGTCAGTACGCGGTTGCGGGTCCCACCGCTCATGCTGACCACGGCCCGTTCCTCCTTGCGGAGCCTGATAGCCCGGGTGGCGTCCAACGTCTGGACTCCTGCGCCACACTCGTGGGTATTCCGCGAAACGGGGGGACAACGGTCTCATCGAGGCAGGCTGTCTCGCTACAGCGGCATAGGAATGCGCTTCTCGCGCTCCACGTGGCGAAGGGTCCTGACGACCCCCGCCCGTGCGGGGGGAGTTTTCCTTCTCCGACCCCGCGGAGTCCTGTCGCGACCGGCCGCGACCAGGGCCCCCGCCCGTGCGAGGACTCCCCTGGCCATCCAAACGACCGGATCCATTCTGATTTGCACACAGAATCGTGTGGTGGCGGCCACCACACTGGCCACAAGGCCGAGGCTGAGGGCAATCTCGTTGGAAATGGCCTCCCAAGCAGAAGTAGCACCACCTACGCTGATTGGCTATCGCCCGACGTCCGGCGACCCGCAGAGTTCTAAACTCAGTGCACGTGGCGGCGGTGTGCCTCGCCCCACGACAATATCCGCACCGCTCTTCTTGGATCGCTGTTCCGTAGTGCTTCCTCTGTTGGCGGCGCGTCTCGTATCCTCGAGGCGACCCTGTCGCCGCCCCACTCCGTGCAGGTCGCGGCAGTGGCCTGTTGTTTTGGAGGGTACCCAACGCCGCGTTGTCCTCCATCCTACACTCATCTTCGAGGAAAGTTACAAGTTCCTCGAAGGTGGGGAGGTGTGTGGCGCTATTCCCGCCAAACCGCTGCTCAAATCTGGACTTAATGTCCGTCGGTAACTTTCCTAAGACAATATGCAGCAAAATAAATGACCACTCCTGCACGGGCAACGACAGTCGTTCCAAAGTCTTTACAGCTCCCAGTAGGGGGTTTAACAAATCCGTCCGTAAGGCGGAAGCCCGCGAAATTCGTGGGAGCCCCAAAATCACTGCCACATGAGAGTCTGCTAGGCGTCGAATGTTCTGGTACCTACCAAACAGCAGCTCTCTAGTAGTCCGATAGCCCACGTCTCCAACAGGTATGTGCTGCACCAGTTGGAGGGCCTCGCCCTGTAGGGCGGCTCGCAAATAGGCGAGTTTTTGTGACTCAGTGAGGTCTTCTCTGGCTTCAACCAGGCTGTCAAACATATTGATGAAGCTCAGCCACTGGTCCAGGGACCCGTCAAACGAGGGAACTTCTAAAGTGGGAAGTTTCCCGAGCAGGGCCGGTGGCGTTGGCTTCGGCACAACGTTCGCTGCTCCTTGTCCGCTTCTGCGGGCCAAAATCCCCTGCGCTGCCTCGGTGACGGAGTCTATTAACTCGTACGCCTGTTTCAGGTCACCGTCTATGCGTCGCGCAGCCGCAGTAGCAATATCGTCGTCACCGTCCTCCGGCGGGGCGTGCTCCTCATATGCCTTGGCATCGGCATCTAGCCTCGATGCATAGGTTTCCAATTTGCTATATCTTTCCAATAGCGCGTTCTCGCGGTCGGCGCGGCCGATCAAAGCTATCGCAGCCGACAGCCACCGCAGCACCGCCCTTACATCCGCGGCAACAAATGACATCGACATTCTGAGCGTAATTCAGCAACAACAAATAAGAATTTATGAAAACAATTATCTAGGCCCTAAGTCGATTATGTGACCACCTACAGGGAACCAACCATAGAAATAAAGGACAGAAATCCTAACAAATTCTTAAAATTAAATTATACAATATAATGTAAATAAGAGCTTGAACCATAAATAGTGAACCTACCTACCTAACACGGCCTACCGTGGCGGTGGCAACCCTATACACGCGTCGGCACTGTCGCGGTTCAGCCCACAAACTATTTTACAAATAAAAGCAGTGGTTGCACAAGAAAATTAATTCAATTAATGCGATTAATGCGCAGTGGAAGCTACCAAAAAATGCAGAGCGGCGTTGATACCAACCTACTAACCACGCTCTGCTACCAGAGAATGTTACGGCGCGCGCCCGGCCCGGCGCGTCGAAAAACACTTAACGCGCACAAAACGAAAGTACAGGCGGGCGGGCCGCAACACCGGGCTGCGTTACGCAGCGCTTTGTACAAAAACCCCAAATGTATCAAAACCCCACTCGGTCAGCGTAACCCCACATGGTCAGCGTGACCCCACGTTACCGGGCAGGTCGCGTAAAAGTGCCGTCGCGCGGATAAGGACCCTCCACCAATTTAAAATGAGTTCCTATACCTTTTTCCCGTGAGTCCAGCGCAGTAGATCCGGGCACCGCGGCAAGCAGGCGCTCTGAGCGGAGCTGGCGCTCTGAGCGGAGCCGACGAACGCTGTGAAGACAGGGGCCCCTGAGTCGCTCGCCGCCAGACGCCCACCGGTGACCGGGATTACGTAATAAGGCGCTCACGGGATTCACACACGCACAACGCGGCACTAATTTCACAAGCACACAACGCAGCACTAACTTCTTAGCCCTATAGGCTGCCAAAACCGTAATATGCTCAAACCACCCGGCGCGACAAGGTCTCGCGCACCAATAACGACAAGTAGGTATGTGTTTATGCACCAACTAGGCCTCCGAGCACGCGTCCCACGCGTGGGCGAAACAACAAAACAAACGTGAATTCGCGTCGAAAGCAATTTCAGTCTGACTGGCGCGCGGCCGGCGCGAAACAATTATAGCGGCGTGCAAACTGCCCCTTCCCCGCGGCGCGCGGGGGGAGCGGAACACCGATAAGCGCGCGCGCAGATTTACGAGAAGCCGGTTTCATCAACTCGGCGCGAAACTTCAAATACACAAAGCGCGAATACAAAATCGCGATACCGAACAAAATAGTTTTTAAAATTTTTGTCTGTCTGTCTGTCTGTTTGAACGCGCATCACGCGTAAACCACTAAAATGATTTTGACGAAACGTTGTACAGTGACAGAGTATATCCCGGAATAACATAATGTAAAACAAAAATCTCGAAAAGTGACCGAGAAACATCAACCAGTAACAAAAATATCTCATTTCCTAACATTTGTATGAACTTATAGGTCAGGGTAGCCTGATCGCAGGGTTTTCTACAGTGACTGGTCGTTGGCTCAGTTAGTGGTGGGTGTGACGGTGGGATATAGTGGGCGTGGTGCCGAGCAGGTCTCGTGGTCGGCGGCGGTGTGGCGCTGGTGGGGGGGGCGCGCGGCCGCGGGCGCGTGCGCGGCGCGCGCGGCGGCGGGCGCGCCGTGCCACGCGTGCGGCGACCGCGCCTGCGCGTGCGCGCCGCTGCGGCCGGCGCGCGGCGAGCTGCCGCCCGGGCGCGAGCAGCGTCTGCGCTACGAGGTCACCGCGCCGGACGTGAGTGCGCCCCGCCCGCCCGCCGCCCCGGTGCGTGCGGGGTCCCACGGTGCGGCGCGTGCGCAGGCGGACGGGTGCGTGGCGACGCTGGTGTCGGCGCGGCGCGCGGGTGCGGGCCTCGCGGGCACGTGCGCGCGCGCCTCGCTGCTGGCGTACCGCGTGCTGGCGCCGCGCCTGGTGCTGCGCGCGCTGCCGTGCGGCGACGGGTGCGGGTGCGGGTGCGGTCCGGGCGGCGCGGCGGTGGTGCGACCGACGCGCGCGCTGCTGGCGGGCCGCACCACCCGCTATCGCCTGCGCGTGCGCAACCTGACGCCGCTGGCCACCAGCGTGCACTGGCAGGCGCCGCCCGGTGAGCCCCCGGCCCGCCCTACAAGCAGCACCCCGTGCGTGCACGCAGTGTGTGCACATGTTGTTGTTGTCGTTGGCAGCGGAGGGCGCGCTGCGGGTGGTGTTCGCGCCGAACGACTTCGAGGTGGGCGCCTTCGCGCTGGTGGACGTGCAGGTGCTGCCCCGCCCCGCCCCGCCCCGCCCCGCCCCGCGGGCCGCACACGGGGAGTGTGTGTGTGTGTGTGTAGATGTGCGTGGAGGCGGTGTGCGCGTGCGCGCGGCGCGTGGAGGTGCGGCGCGCGCGGGTGGCGCGCGGGGGCCCGCTGTACGCGGTGCTGGACGCGGCGGTGGCGGGCGCGGAGGTGGTGTGCGAGGTGCCGCTGGGGGGCGCCAGGGTCACCTCCGAGGCGGTGCTCCTGCGACGCTCGCAGGTCGTGTAGCGCACGAGCACGTACTTTCAGTCTTTGAGTTGGTCTTTTATTTAGTGATTTAGTAGCCGAGTTATATTTTGCGCTAAACAAAAATGCTATTTGTTAGAACGAGACCATGATGTGAATTTTCACTATCTTAGTAGTCGGTTAGAAGAAATCTAGTGGATAATAAAGAGGTAGGTTATTATTATTTATTCAACCATTATTTGGTGACCGAACGCGGTGTTGTGTAAGAGATGATATTGTGTGTGTGTGTGTATGTGTGCAGGCGGCGGCGGCGGCGGGGGCGGGGGGCGCGGCGGAGGACGCGCTGGTGTTCGCGGAGGAGGACCGCCGGCGCGCGGCCGCACGTACCTACACACTCACTCACCTATACTCTCTCACTTACACGAAACAAATTAATTCATTTTGTAACGTCAACATTTATAGAATGTAATCAATCACTCATATATGCTTGAAGCTTGTATTAGTTATGTGTGTGTGTGCAGAGGCGCGGTGCCGCTGCGCGTGCGCGCTGCTGCCCGCGCCGGCGCCCCCGCCGCCCGCGCGCGCGCCGCCCGCGCCCCACGAGCCGGCACGCATCGACGTCGGTGAGCCGCCCCCCCCCATACATACAACGTAGCGTGCTGCGTGCGAACGAATCCGAGCCGCGTGCGCGTGTGTCGCAGTGAGCTCGCCGCCGGCGCTGCGGCGCGTGTGCGCGTGCTGGGCGCGCGGCGGGCCGGCGCCGGCGCGCGCGCACGACGAGCCGTGCTGCCTGCAGTTCTGGCGGCTGCCGCTGCACGCTGGTGGGTGGGCGTCCACCGCGCGCGTCGCTGCGGCGCGGCGCGGCGGCGGTACAGGGTGCGTGTGCGCAGAGTGGGCGCGCGTGCTGGTGCTGCGCAACGTGTCGGCGCTGCCGGCGCGCTGGCGCGTGGCCGTGCGCCGCTGGCCGCGCGCGCCGCGCCCGCCGTGCGTGCTCCGACCAGGTACTCGCAGAGCGTTCATGTTGTTGTTTGGCCCAATGGAACACGCTTCTCCCACGTCGTATGTTGAAGTGACTACGTGGTCGGTGCACCGCGCGCCGGAGATACACCGATATCGGCAAGGTTGGCGGCTCGGCACCAAACAGAGGAAATAATTATTGGAAAAGTTGCTATATTTGACCGAGCGAGCGAAGCGAGCGAAGCGTCTAAGTTTCGAGATTGGCCAAAAATGCTATTGTCCGTCTGTCCTTCTGTCTTTCTGTCTCTCTGTGTGTAATTCTCTACAGGTCGCATTTTTCATCCGATTTTGACAAAAATTTGGCATAGGTATAAATTAATTAAGCCGACATAATGAGTAGAATAAAATTTTGAATAACATTTTTTTAGAGTACCTACCATACTCGCAAAGTGGGAGTGAACTTTTTTTTTCTTGTGAATCCCATAGTGTGGGATATCGTTGGATAGGTCTTTCAAAAATATTGCTGGTGTGTGAATTCCATTTTTTCGATTTAGGGATCTGTTGGCGAAATATTAAGCTTTAAAGCGGTAATTTTTGTTAGAGTCACGTGTCCCCCCCCCCTGCCAGCTAAACGGTTGCTTCTGGAAATGTGAAAAAATTCATGGCAGTAGCATATATAACGTAGTTAAAAGGAAAACTATGACGGCTAAGTAGGTCCAATTAGTTTTTGAGTAATAGTCAATTAACTTAAGACAGTCGAAAATTTTAATTACGTTCATAGAACTGCATACGAAAAATGGGAAATAATTTTTTTTCGCGTGAATTCTACGGTGTTGGGTATCGTTGGATAGGTCTTTCAAAAATATCGCGGTTGTGAAAAAACATTTTTCGATTCAGGGATTCGTTTGCGAAATATTAAGCTTTAAAGTGCAAATTTTTGTCACTTTAGTACCTACTTAATCTGTCTCCAACTGCAAAATTGACTTATGTCCGTTTCTCTTAGGTTTGGTTTATATTAAGGGCTGGCGAGGTGTACTGTTCTCACGGAACTACTAGTGATGCGGCGATAGTAATGTGATATTGATGACGCATGGGGGGGGGGGGGGGGGATGTTCCCCAATGGCTCGATCAAACTGTTTGCGCGCCGGCAGACGCGTGGCGGGCGGAGGGCGCGCGCGACGTGGGCGTGGCGTTGAGCGCGCAGCCGGCGCGCGGCGAGCTGGGCGCGCATGGCGCCGCGCACGTGACGCTTCGCGCGCGCGCGCACTCCTGGGGGCTCTACCACGACCAGCTGCTCATACAGGTCCGCACACACACACACACACACACCGCCACCCACCGTGTGTATGAGCCATGCTCCCTTGTGTTTAGTCAAGAAGTGCCTTTTTTCTTCTATCATTTGGTCCTTTATGTGTGTGAAGATGGAGCACATGGCGCCGCTGGTGCTGGACGTGTGGGTGGAGGCGGTGGGCGCGCCGCTGCAGCTGCTCGCGCCCGCGCCCCCCGCGCCGCCCGCCGCGCCCTGCGCCGCGCCCCCCGCCGCGCCCACGCCCGCGCCCACCCTGTGGTCAGTCACGACGGTTTCCTGCTTATCTCCAAGCGGAGACAATACTTAATTATAGGGGTTATATTGCGCGTTCACAATCATTCCCAAACGGTGGCATACAGTAGTTCGGGTTTCGTTAAGACCACTGCTGCTTCACACGCCTGGGGGTGCTCCGGAGTCATAATCAATTCGGAGTCAAAGTAAATTTTTGATAAAATAACTATTAAGTGCATATTTCCGCTACAGGGTGTCGGCGGCGGACGGCGAGCGCGTCGTGCGCGCGCGCAACGCGTCGTGCGCCGGCCTGCGCGTGCTCGCCTACGTGCTGCGCGACGACGGTACGCGCATTACATGAACAAGTCATTAACCCTCGGCTCGCGAGATTCAGAGCCGGGGGCGGGGCGTGTCCCCGCGCCCCCCGCTCCTTCCGCTAAACCTGTTGTCTTCCTGAATCGAATAAAATAAGAAATATAAAAGTTTTTCCCGTATAAATATCCTTTATTAGGATACTAGTAGCATATACTGGCTAGCACCGAGTTACATCAAAACCCGTTGAAACAGCGTGTGAGAGCAGGTAGGTAACGAACATGCTCACAAACTGTCGCGTTCATAACATTAGTAAGAAGCAGGACAGGATAGGATACATGTCGTGTGTCGCAGGGCGCGCGGCGCGCGCGGGCCCGCTGCGCCTCTACGTGCGGCTGGTGGACGCGCCGGCGAGCGCGCGCGCCTGCGCGTGCCGCTGCGCGCGCGCGACACACGGTCAGCACCACCACCTCATTGGGTCCTCTGGTTCAACATCCCCATTCAGTTTGTTCAAGATTTTAATTTAACTATAAACGCCTGGTTTGTATCACATTTTCTTATTTCGATGTTTGGAGTAGGCACTTCCGTAAAGAAGATAATTATATGTGTAATAGTTATATGTGTATAACATAGCAGCGGACAGCAGCTGGGGGGGCGGGGAGGGCGAGGGGGGCGAGGAGCCGGGCACGGGCGTGGAGCTGTTCCTCGCCGCCGACCTGGGCGTGCAGGCCGACACGCACTACCAGGTGCGACGAACAAGTTACTCTTGTAACTGAAATTGATTTCTAACTGGTTCAGGTCGATTATATAGTTATTTTTCATCGACAAACTGGAAATGGTTTTGATTCATGGCGACATACCTACTGAGTGGGTAGTGCCCTTCGAAGTCTTGAAAAATGCGAAAGCGAGTTCTCCAACAAACTTGTCATCGACGTCAAAATAAGCAAGTTCGTTAACACTTTTATTAACGACGACTGAAGTCGCGCCCAGGGCATGTGCTTCTAAGCGCGTCCAGAGCCAGGCGGCACTCCCGCCGCACTGGGTGTACATAGGTAGTAGGTGAACACGGGACGGACGGGGTCACTCATGAGTCAAAAGCGACGTGTCGCGCGCAGGTGGAGCCGGCGGAGCGCGCGCTGGCGGCGGGCGCGAGCGCGGCGTGGCGCGTGCGGCGCGCGCCCGGCCCGCCCGCCGCGCCCGGCGCGCCGCCCCCGCCCGGACACACGCTGCTGCTGCGCGTGCTGCCCGCGCAAGCCCAGGGGTACCGCCCGTCGCCAGCCACTTGCTCCCGCCCCGCGCGTACGCCCCCCTGACCGCGGCGCGCCGTGTGTGGCAGGGAGGCGTGGCGGCGCGCCGAGCCGGCGCCGCTGGTGGTGCGCGTGCTGGCGGCGGAGCGCGCGCCCCGTCTCGCCGTGTCGCGCCGCGTGCTCGCCGTCGCGCTGTGCGCGCTCGACCTGCCCTGCGGCGACGAGCTCAGGTCACCCCTCCCGCAGGGCTCGATGCAGTCGGCGGGGCCGTCGTCCGAGGCGAGAGATACGGAGTTTATGTCGGTCGGTTGCAGGGTGCGCAAGCGCGTGCGCGCGCTCAACGTGGGCTCGGGATGGCTGCACGCGCGCGTGCGCGCCGAGCCGCCGTGGCTCGTGGTGCGCGGCGCCGAGCGGCTCGCCACCGCGCCGCTCGCCCTGCCGCCCGACAGCTCCACCGAGGTGCGCAGCCGCCGGCCGCCGGCCGCCGCCCGGCCCGCCCTGGGACCCTGGGTTCCCTGAGTACATAGCGCTGGTGCGTGCGGCAGGTGTGCGTGGAGGTGTGCCTGCGGGCGTCGGAGGTGTGGCCGCGCGGCGCGGGGGGCGCGCTCGCCACCCTCGCCCGCAGCCGGCTGTGGTTCCACGACGCCGCCGCCGTGCTGCAGGTACCTACGCTCGGACTTGACCACGGAACTAGTTTGATCGAAGAATGTGAACCTGTTCCCGTGCAGACGGTGTGCCTGTCGGTGGCGGTGGAGTTCCCGCGGGTGCTGGTGTCTCCGGAGCGGCTGGACCTGGGCTTCGTGTGCGCCGGCGACGCGCGCAACGGGTACTTCACCGTCACGCACTCCAGCCGTACGTACCCACCACCCAGCACCCACCACCCAGCACCCACCACCATTGTCTGTTACTGCTCGCATCAATGAAACCGTTCCAAATTGAAATGAGCTTAACTCTCCTCTAGAGTGTGTCCTCAGCTCGTGTCATTCCCCGGTCCCACGCTCTGGAGGCTCCGAGGGTATGTGTGTGTGTGTGCGCGCGCAGGCTCGGCGACGCTCGAGCTGGAGGTGCAGCGCGCGGGCGGCGGGGAGGGGTGGGCGGTGTGGCCGGCGCGCGTGCGCGTGGCGGCGGGCGGCGCGGCGCGCGTGTACGTGCGGTACTGCGCGCGCGCGGGCGGCGCGCCGGCCGAGCTGCGCGTGCGCGCGGCGGCGGCGGGCGCGGCGGGCGCGTGGTGCGCCGGCGCCGCGGCCGCGCGCGCCGCGCCCACGCGCGACCACAAGTGCCACCTGCCCGTGCACGACCACACCGACGCGGACTGGCCGCGCTGACCGAGGAGGTCAGCTCTCTCTTCAGTAGTATTATTTGTTTAACTATTGTATTCTTGGCTCCACCGGTCGGTGTCCTCTTTGTTCATTAAATTTGTAAAATTCAACTCGTTATTTCACTTATTTTACGTGTGGTGGCCGTGTGTGTGTGTGTCACGCGACGCGTGTAGTATTTCAAACTTATAATTACATTACATTTTATAAACTTATAATTACATAGTGTGTTGTTTAGTGCTATAACTTGATTTAACTTTGTTTACATTACTTAACTTTAAATTATGCTGTCTTATTGCATAATATGTTATAACGTTAACAAGTGTTAACATTTTAACATATTGTGTAACACCAGTGTGTCACATACTGTTTGTAAGCAATTTACACATGCTGTGTTTACGTATTACTGGGTGTTCACTTGGATGATTTGTACCTACTATTTATAAGATTGCTTTTTTTGTATGTGTGCAACATCTGTTGGTGAACCAATAAATAAAATAAAATAAACGGATTAGCGGAACTGGACTTGACAAAAAATAACATCAATTCAAATGTCCAAACAAAGCAAGTATTTTGTTCAAAGCAAAATACAAAAGCAAATCCGTACGGAGTACTCGTCACCTTGTCCCTGTACCCCCGGCCCGCCGGCCCGCCGCCGCACCGCCGCGCCGCCGCCGCGCCGCCGCACCGCCGCACCGCCGCACGGCCGCACCGCTCCGGCTCCTGCACCGTGTACTCTGTGCTCCGGCGAGCGACAAACAACTCATTCCTCGTCCACCAACTTTTATTATGTTTTTGATCCGCGAGAAGTGTTTAAATTTTCTCTTCGAAATCTTTGATCAAAATGTACATATAAATTTGAAAAATTCCGCTCCACGACAACTCTCATTATATTCCTTTTGTGTAACCAAGGTCCGGAGGGTGGGGGGGGGTATCTTTTCGATATCATTACTGATCCGAGGGGATTTACCTTGAAAAAGTATCTCCTAGGAGAGAGAGCTGCTTCCAGCTGATGTAGATCGAGCGGCCGGCCGCGCTCGCCCGGCCTGCCGCCCGGTGTGCGTGCGTGTCTCCTGTGCCACACTCGTGCATTACTTTTGTTTTCAGTTCCTTTGTGTAACAAAGTGGCACTTCAAAAGAAATATGGCGCAACAGATAATAGTGGGTACGGGGGTGGGGGCGATGGCGGGGGCGGAGGCGCCGTCCGTACGTCGCTCTGTGACGCAGCCGAGGGCGAGTGACAAGGGGCAGTGTGTGGGCCCGCCTCGCCGTGCCACGTGCAGCGAGTCACTCTGTAGTGTAGTGCGCGCCGTGTGGGGGCGGCGGGGGCGGGGCACACGTGGACGTGCCTTTCTACGTATTAAGACTTTGTTTACAAACACGGTGACTGAAAATATTACAAATTAAAGTTTGTAAATAAATAAGTTAATAATATTATTATGATGTTAGTATGTGGTGCGGGGCGCGGGGCGCGGGGCGCGGGGCGTCGGGAGGGAGCTTCCTATTGTCCAGTCAAGTTGTAAAGCCGGTGTTTGCTCTAAATTTAATTTAAAAACCCCGGCTCGTGATTTTAAAGGAAGACGCGGTGAATGTAAGTAACTCGCCCGCCGCCGCCGCCCCGCGCCGCCCCCGCGGCCGCCCGCGCGCCCCGTAATAGAGACTTATGCAAATCGCCGACTGTGCATGAATTTTCATAAGCTAGGTTTAAGTATTTTAACGGGAAAATAAATTAACAAGCGTCATCAAAACGTTAATTGTCCACGGCGAGGCGGCCGCGGGCAGGAGAGGGGCGAGAGGTGCAGGAGCGGTGATCACAGACTGCTTACACGCGAGGCGTAGCCCGCCGTAGCGAGTCGTAGCCCCACCGTAGCTCACTATAGCCCGCCGTAGCGAGTCGTAGCCCCACCGTAGCTCACTATAGCCCGCCGTAGCGAGTCGTAGCCCCACCGTAGCTCACTATAGCCCACCGTAGCGAGTCGTAGCCCCACCGTAGCTCACTATAGCCCGCCGTAGCGAGTCGTAGCCCCACCGTAGCTCACTATAGCCCGCCGTAGCGAGTCGTAGCCCCACCGTAGCTCACTATAGCCCGCCGTAGCGAGTCGTAGCCCCACCGTAGCTCAATATTAGCCCGCCGTAGCGAGTCGTAGCCCCACCGTAGCTCAATATTAGCCCGCTGTAGCGAGTCGTAGTCCCGCCGTAGCTCAATATTAGCCCGCCGTAGCGAGTCGTAGCCCCACCGTAGCTCAATATTAGCCCGCCGTAGCGAGTCGTAGCCCCACCGTAGGTCACTATTAGCCCGCCGTAGCGAGTCGTAGCCCCACCGTAGGTCAATATTAGCCCGCCGTAGCGAGTCGTAGCCCCACCGTAGCTCACTATAGCCCGCCGTAGCGAGTCGTAGCCCCACCGTAGCTCACTATAGCCCGCCGTAGCGAGTCGTAGCCCCACCGTAGCTCACTATAGCCCGCCGTAGCGAGTCGTAGCCCCACCGTAGCTCACTATAGCCCGCCGTAGCGAGTCGTAGCCAACCGTAGGTACAGTGTTATGCGCCGCCCCCTCCGCCCGCCACCCGCGCCGCCCGCACGTCCGCCCGGGGCCGCAGTAACGATGAATATCAACTGCCTCCTTTCACCCAACCGATTCGCAAACAAATTGAGTTGGCGAAAAGTATTGTAGTTATCCGTCCCCGGTGCGTATGTAAAGTGTATGTTTACATCACAGCCAGCGGTGCGGCGACACACGGGGAACTGAATATATTTGGGAAAAGTATTAGAGGGTTATTCAATGAGCCGTTACGGCCCGAGGACGAGGATACGAGATAGTGAAGTTGCCGGAGCGAGGCGTTATTAAGTGCGCCGTATATTGTGACGTAACTAATTATCAGGGAACGTGATCTCGAGCGCGGCCCGAGCCCGGCGGTCTCGCGGCTAATGGCGACGGCCAATGTGTTTTTCTGACGTCTACAAATGGCCATGCGTTATTACGGAAATAAACCACGAGGCGGGCGCTCCCAGGCGCCTGTACAGTAGGTGCCTGCACACTTGACGGGTTGCGGGAGTGTATGTAGCTGAAGGACGTATTTGTTAAATGGTGTAGTCGTGCGTGCGTGGGGGGGGGGGGGAACACCGCGACACCCCAGGTTATATTCAACTAGTGATCACAACAAGCGGCATGTATGACGCCCGCCGGCTGCAAGTTAACACATGTGCCGTCATGTGTTATGTACATCGCATGTTTATACATACTCGTATATATAAAACACTATATTGCGTCTCTTTGTTCTATTATGACTGGAGTAATTAAAACTGTTTATTTCTAAAATATGTATTTATTTAGCACGCAATGTATAAAACATTACACGTTATATCTGACTCTATATTTGGTTTGCCTGACCTGGCGGCGCGGAGTGCTGTGAACGACTGTGTGGCCCCGCGTCGCATGGAATGTTCCTAGCGGAAATGCTGAGCTAGCTGTGCCATACGGCGCGGTGACACTACAACTAAAAACTCGTTTCTATACATTGATTAAAATAAATAAACTCTCCTCCCGATTATATCCAAGCCCAGAGGATGACAATTTTTTATTTTTTATCACTTTGTGAGTTCTTCCGAATAGTGCCGCGCTAGTTCGTAAGTACATGAGCAATGCGAGTAGAGAACCCCGCACTAGTGGTGGTGGTGGCGGGCGAGGCCGCTGGCCGCGGGCCGCTGGCCGCAGGCCGCTGGCCGCCGGCCGCCGGCCGCCAGCCCTCGCGGCGCTGGGAATTAATTTAATCTCCGTAAAAGTTTTCTATGCGTAATCACTTTTCACTCGTTCATTGGAGACTTGTGTAAAGATATCTGTCTGGCTCGTCTCGACAGCGCTGCGGCTCACGCCACATAAATGTGTTCTGTCTTAATGTTGGTATGCGGTGAGTGAGGCGTCCGTCCGTCCGTCCGTCTGTCCGTCCGTCCGTCTGTTCTATACTTTGGCACGCCCATTACTTATCACCCGAATACATTTTTGTATTCAAAACGCGTCTCATTGCATGACACGCTGCTGGCAGGCGCGGTGCGTGTAATGACGTGACGCGCGCGCGCCGCACGTGCGCGCGAGCCGTCAACATGTTCCAATTATCTGTTCACCACATGACGCGCATCACCACTTGTACCACTTCAGGAGAGGGGACCAAAAGACGGAAGGGACCTTCAGGTCTTGCAAGAGTGAAAGCGTTTTGACGCTGTGCGAGCCGCTCGGTGCAATGGTCGTCGTGGTATGCGTCCACAGAACACGGACAAAGCTCGGTACGCTCCCGCTCGCCATGTATGCGTCCACAGCGAACGGCAGGTAATTCACACTCGATTACACATTCTTTTGTGTCGCGCGCGAGTCGCGGTGCGATTGTTGAGTGTAACCTTACGGCGGCGGGGTGCGGGGTGTGGGGTGCGGGGTGCGGGGTGCGGGGTGCTACACCGGTGGCCGAGGGCCGCTACTACTTTCGAGGGACAATAATTATTTATGTAAATATTATATTTTTTTAGTTCAGTTGGTAACTTACTAAAAATTGCAACAGGTTATTATTATGTTTTGAGTATTATCATGCTCAGTTTCAAACTTATGTTGTATACAGTAGTACCTATAGGCAAGGCAGGCAGCGCGCAACACTACAACACAACAATACTACAACAACACTACAAATAAATGCACAACATATTGAGTAAATGTTAAATTTCATACCTTTACTATAAGTTAAGATACTATGTTACTTAGAAGGAATTAATTCTGATGACTGACCCTATCGATTAGTATCATAAAACTACAGTGCGTTTTTTACACATTTGTCCGGTTCGATTCCCGACTCAGACAGGTGGTTTCTTAAAAATTATTTGAATGCAGATTTACCTAAAAATAAAGGAATGTTTCCTTTGTGTAAAATTTGCTATCTTCAATTTTTATTATGCTCTTCCTCCAGGTGGCATCTGAAAATTCCACTCTGAATATTATATTAAGTGTTCAAGGGGGTGGCGGGCGGCGCGGGCGGCGCGGGCGGCGCGGGCGGCGCGGGCGGCGCGGGCGGCGCGGGCGGCGCGGGCGGCGCGGGCGGCGCGGGCGGCGCGGGCGGCGCGGGCTGCACCGACCACCGTGCAGCGAGCGAAGTGCTCTAGTTGCACGTCACGCGGGAATGAGGCAGCGACACCGACACGTCACTGACACACAGCGCGGCGAGGTAATAATCTGAACACGCCGTATCACGCAAAAACCACTGAACGAAATTTAATAAAACTTTGTATAGTGGTAGGGTACCTATATCATGGCCAGAATAAAGGATATCATCAACAGGCTATTAATGTCCCCAGTGCTGGGGCTCAGGCCTACCCTCTCCACGAGGGCGTGCGGGCTATAGTCCACCACGCTAGCCCAGTGCGGGTTGGTGGACTTCACACGCGCCTAAGAATTTCTTCTTCTGCGTATGCAGGTTTGAGAGCAGTCAGTAAATGTATTTAAGTTTCGAGAAAAAACTCATCGGTACATGGCCCGGCCGGGGATCGAACTCCGGACCTTTCAATATGATAGGCCGCGTCTTATCCACGACGCCACTGACGCTTTAGGATAAAGGATATAAAAGATCTTAAAAATTTACCGATAAATCGACCAACAATAACAATCTTTCATTTCTCTTTATTTTGTATGAACTTTCAGTTCAAAGTAGACCCGTTCTTATTGACAATGCTACAGAATGCTTCAGTTCAAAGAATAGGGCTGCCCGTGTGTTAGCGCCGGCGCGTGCCGCGTGCCGCGTGCCGCGTGCCGCGTGCCGCGTGCCGCGTGCCGCGTGCCGCGTGCCGCGTGCCGCGTGCCGCGTGCCGCGTGCCGCATACAATATTGCATACAAAGTCGGCCGCTCGTTTTCAGTACCTAAGGATTTATTTGAGGTGTCGAGACGAGAATGAGCCGACCCACTAACCCCTCCTGGTTCCCGTAGTAGGGGACTCGGCACCGCCTCGCTATCCGTAAGTTATTCAACTTTCTCACGGAAATATTTTATTAGAAAGTGGTGAAAACAGAAGAAAAATCTGTTGAGTGCTTGTCCAAATACAAATGTAAATATAACTATTTGGACTTTTTGTGTCCATTTTGTTATACGGTATAACTAATAGTATAACTAGTCGTACGCTAACGTGTCGTATGTTTGTTTAATTTGTGAGGTCGTACGAGTAGTAGACATACTCGTGAAGATACTTTGTGAAGGCGGCGGAGGTAGTCTCCCGACCCGACGGACCGATGGAGCGCGAGTGAGCTCGCTTGTTGCGAGCACATTTAAGTTGGGATATTTTACAACAGATTAGAAGTCAATTCTTAATATTGTTCTTAAGTTACTGCATCAACAATATTAATAATTGACGTCATTTCGTAGGTTTTGTTTTCATGTGTCTGTGTTTAACAAAACATCCAAGCGATAAAGTTTATCAAATATATTAACATTAACATTACCAATATACAAATTGGTTAGTTATTTCATGTTTTCCAATACTTTAATAACACTGAGTACGTACTTACTCTAAGATAAATGGAAGTGGCCAAATAAATGATCCCGATCGTACTCTCAAATATTAAGATGATCACTTCCCCCCCTCCCCCTCCCCACACCCCTACCCCCCCCCCGCCCCCCGTCCCTCACTCTGCCGTCACATTTGTCACCCTGGTCACAGCAGTCGATTGTTTCCGCGTCTCTCATAATTTTATTTGACAGAATCAAAATGTTATTTATTGACTCTTAAACAAACGTGACCTTTTTACTCACACAAGCGCACAGTAGTTTGAAAAGTAATGTATATA
The DNA here is from genome assembly GCA_949699065.1 of Metalampra italica. Lineage (NCBI taxonomy): Eukaryota > Metazoa > Arthropoda > Insecta > Lepidoptera > Oecophoridae > Metalampra > Metalampra italica. The sequence goes on from OX452983.1 coordinate 87,108, forward strand.
CCGGTCGTGAGTTGCGAGTCGGCCAGCTGTTAGCACGCACGGAGGGCGGCGAGTGCACCCGCGGGCGAGGGCACTCCTTAATTCCGTGGTATTACCATTGTATCCCTCACTCGGCACATAGCACTGACAATGACACGCACGTATAGCGCACACCCGTGTCATATAACAGTAATATCCGCGGCGAGACGTCGCGCCTCGTCGCATACACATTGCTTACTTACTTGCTCGCGCGCCGCCCGCGCCGCCCGCGCCGCCCGCGCCGGCTTTATTGGCACGACGAGTCAATATAGCTCATATTATATCGTGTGCGGCGTGCGGGCGCCGACACCGCGGGGCTCGGTGTACTGTGCGCCGCCGGTCGCCGGCCGCGCGCTCCTCTCGGTACACATTTGCTTAAAGACGATTTTTCAAAAGTATGTTTTGGCTTGGTTGTACATCTGTGGTTATCTATACATATAATAAAGGAGTAGAAATCGTGTGTCTGTACTTTGAAAAAAATTTTAAAAAAATGAGTATGGGCGATAAAAAAAGAGTAACAGAACACAAAAAAGTTTTTTTTAATTTTTTTGTCTTTCTGGCTGTCTGTCTTTCTGTCTGTCTGTAATCGCTAATCCCCGAAACCACTGAACGGATTTTCTTGCGGTTTTCACAGGTAGATTAAGCATAGCCTGGAGCAACTTATAGGCTTTGTTAAAATCGGATGACAGCGAAAAAAGTTATCGTCATTTACAGATAAATCATTTAACGTAACTAGACGATGTCATACACATACGAGATATCAGTGGTTTTTTTTACCGGGACAGTATAGGCAAGTCCGAAACCATAGGAGATGCAGGGAAAGTGTCTTATGACATAGAAATTTTTTGGTCAAGCGTGTGTTGTCCATAAAAATGAGACAATTTGCACAATTTTTTTTAATGCGGTTCGACTCAGTTTCATGTAGGGATCACTTCGTTATATCAGAAGAAAAAAATCTGAGCAGCAGAAGTTAGTCAAATTTAATAAAATGTTTTCTTATAAAACAGACTGTGCAAAGTACTTATGTACTTACTACTTATTCATTCATGCCACCCGAACTCCAGCTGCTCCGATTACTATGTCAAAATTGTTATCACGAAAAAATACCTAAATGTTCCTAAGACGGTTTCCCTGTATCTCCTATGGTTTTGGTTTTGCCCATACTGTATTAGTTAAAAAATACACACGTATAATAAAAATTGATATGAGAAGTCTTATGAGCAATAGAAGTGAAAACAACAATTTTTTAAATTTTTATCTGTCTTCACCAAATTGGATACGGTGTTCATAGTTTGTTCCTGAAGGTATGGTATACCTTAAATTATGGTGAAGGTACTTAGAATGATCCATTTTACCATTGGAAAATTATAACTAGACGATGTATGTCTGTACATAGCAGAGATAGGTACCTACTTCCAAAATCCACGCGGACGAAGTCGCGGGCAATAGCTAGTATTTCATAATTATTAAACCGTCGCTTACAGCACGGCCGTCCGCAGGATACGACGGACGACTCGCGCACTGAAGTGGTACCTAGTATCTTTAATGGAGATTTGCAACCAACAATTTTTTTACCTGCGAACTGGAAGAGTTGTCACACGCTTTATTTTAGTTTTCCGCACAATATACACACCCACAAACCATTTATTTTATAAGATACAATCACATTTATACAACCGCAATATACGTTCAAAGGACAATAAGATATAAGAGACGAACACAAGCACCCACAAGTTACGACAAACGTGACACTTGGAACAATCATATAATATTTTTGTACAACCACATTGTTGCGGATGGCCACATAAAAAGCCGAATTTGTTACCGCGGCACGCAATAACCACGACGCCCGCACCGCACCGCACCGCACCGCACCGCACCGCACCGCACCGCACCGCACCGCACCGCACCGCAGGAAGGGTTCTCAGTTCACATTCTGCTCGACTCGACGACAAAAACCCTCGCGTCCTCGTTTCCTGTAGCGGAGTAGAGGGAAAATGTATTGCGAACACATTTGACACGAGTATGAGTGTGCCGCATGTCTGTGTCGGGATGCCACCCGCGCGATGCTTCTACCACAGAATATGCTTCTACTACTATACGTTACTAGCAGCATACTCAATCCTACTCAAACAAAATGTATAATGTACTGTACTCGTATAAAGAAAAAGAATACCCTTTATTGACAATAACCTTCCTTTTGTGCTCCGCCGCAGTCGGGTAAAAAGAGGAAGAAAGCTTTTAAATGTTATACTAACATACCTCACCGTACAAAGTGCTGCGGCGGCGGTACGGCTAAGTACTTCCTCCGCCTCCCCCCCTCCCCCCACACCATAGATATGGAATCCTAAAAATAATATTCTATAAGTACTGTGTCTCGTTTCCAGAACATTATCTCCTACGACAACAAAAAAAAATGGTAAAGCTTTTGTTAATATCGATTGCTCGAGCAATGTTTTGTTGAAAAATATTAAGTTTAGATTTTGAGTAACTCGTTTCATAGGCAAAGAGATTTATTTCATGTGTTATAGTGTCATAGTACTTATGATCTGAAATGTATGATTCGGGGCAATGAAAAGTATTTGCGGGGCGTGGGCGTGGGCGTGGGCGTGCGGGCGGGCGGGTTATTGGTTACTTTATGAGAACGAGGAAACTTTCCCCCGATTGAAACTCATCGTTGACAGATACTTGCGGTGTCGGCCGAGCGCGGGCCGTATATGTATACATGTTTGTTATGTCATTACTCTGATGGAGATGTCATGCTTTATGTAGACGGGGACGTAAATTTTTTACGATCTTTGTTTACGGTAAGTATTGCGAGTCTATAAACCCAGCGCCCGCCGCCCGCCGCCCGCCGCCGACACTCTGCGAATGAAAACGTTGAGTGAAACAAACATTTTGTTTGAGACGACATCTATTCACCTATAAAATAAAGTAACAGCTCTGCTGTATGTTGGATCACAACTACAACAACTTTGACACCTATAGTCCCAGTACTACCGTCGGTTCGACATTTTTAGGGTTCCGATATTTTAAGGAACCAGAAAATGTTCGCGTTGCTCGGTGTTGTTTGTTCGGACGATATCTGGAATTTTGTTGAAATAATAGATAGATAGTAGTTGTGGGATGTACGGCCGGTGTTCTCAGACGGGTCGGGTGTCGCGGCCTCCGGGGGCGGCCTGCTCGCGGTCATGCACGCCGGCCGCCGGACGCCGGACGACGGACGACATTTTATTGGCGTTGAGTCAAGCGAGCCCGGGGGAGCAAGGGGGAGGAGGAGGGAGTTGACTGGCCACTGAAAGGAATGGTTTTCATCAAACACGCTCGGAGGGGATCGCTTTCCAATTGAAAATCAAAGACGTGAAGCCTCGTTTCTTCCCTTCAAAATTACTCCTTTATAGTTTCCCGCCGCGATAACATTTAAAAGATCGTTGGAACGGAGAAAGAAATGCGTCACCGGCGAGCCGAGCGCCCGCTCGCTGCCGGGTCTTAACGCAGCTCACTTTATATAATAATAATAATAAAATGTTTTCTTTTTAATTACCTATTGAAACATTGAAACTGCTTATTTTTAGCAAACGCATTGTGTTATTTGAGGCATATTATAATTATCAAAAGCGGTAATCTGTATTTTTTGTCATTGAACTTTCAACTTTTTTCTCATTGTACCAAAGTCTATGAACTCATTGACAAAAAATAACATTTCGATATTCGTTCGACTCGTTTCCATTAAAATAATTGCTTGCTATTTTACAAACTATTTTTTTATTTCCTCACATTGTTTGAGAAAAGCTTCTATAGAAACGGGGATTGCCCGCTATAAAACTACATCGGTATTGCCTGACTCGTATTTGGCGGCTTGCTAAAATCACGTCGCCTACTTTCCGCGCGTGTGTAATAATATCACGTTTATGTCGTCCGTCCGTATACACGAATCTAACAGATCGGATCTTACGGCGGCTGGTCGAACTCATCTAACTACAGTGTAACAATCGGGCGGCGTCCACGGGAAGATCCGCTACTGACAAACTGTATCACATCTACACACAGAGTAGGAAGCAACTGTTAAGAATATGCATCTTAATTAGTAATTGATAATGTAGGTACGTAAAGACTACAGCAACTATTGACTAAGGTTTGTTTTTGTACATAGACTTGCGAATAACTGTTGACGTCACACAATGCGTGGTAAGAATAAGGCAATAAGATATCCTTTACAATCGTATATCGGATGTATGTCTATTGAGTACTTACTTTGTCAAAATTTCGGACATGTACCACTTAATTATATTTACTGAAATGACAGCTCTCAAACGGTGAAGGAAAACATCGTGAGGAAACCTGCATACGCCGAAAAGGAAATTCTTAGGTGCATGTGAAGTCCACCAACCCGCACTGGGTTAGCGTGGTGGACTATAGCCCGAACGCCCTCGTTGAGAGGGTAGGCCTGAGCCCCAGCAGTGGGGAGATTAATATGTTGCTTATGTTTATTTATTTATTTATGTTTAATGTTAGCAGTATATTTACCTCCGGTGTTAGTTAACATTGATTTGTAACATAATACTTTTGTTGTGTACTTATACTTATGTTCAACAAACTGAATACGAATTGATCGTACGCTTGTTGCTCTTAATTGAACAATAGAAGTGTTTGTTGTGAGTCGACAACAAGGAGAGAGGATATAAAGAGAGGAGGTGTTTGTCCAGCAGTTGGCCGGCCGGTACACTGATAAAAAAAATTGTAAGGAGCGCTGGCGTTGTCACCGCGACCCTCCCCTCCCGCCCCCCGTAAGGGCTGAATCGCGCCCGATTTATATCTACGGATCAAAAGCACGGGCTCAACGGCGCGGGCGGCGCGGGCGGCGCGGGCGGCGCGGGCGGCGCGGGCGGCGCGGGCGGCGCGGGCGGCGCGGGCGGCGCGGGCGGCGCGGGCGAGAGCCACTCAAAGGCCTAATCATTTCCCCCGGAGCCTATCGAAGTACAACATTGATTGATATTTTTATATCTCTCGTGGGCTGTTAGATCTGTTTCCCGAACTCGTTATTTCCTCTTATATTATTTCCTGTCGTATTTTCTCCCGAATATCTGAGCACTCGCCGCCACCTTGCGGGTATCGCGATACAAACAACAGTTGACGAACTCACCGAGCGGGAGCCGACTAATGGTGTAACGGAGAACAAAGTTAACGAGTTTGGGAACTATCAACAAACATGGAACTGTGTGTGCGGCCGGGGGCCTGGCCGTGGTGGACTATGGAGGCGAGTGGACCACGAGCGGTACACTATCCGCAGAGAATGGTATCTAATGAGCGTGATTCCGGGCGCGTTGTTTGCAACACGTGCGCTGCAGTAATCACGCGACATTAGCCCTTATTGCGAGGTGACTAAAGACGCGGCTATATTGGGCGCTGGGGGGCCACGGGAGGGGGGGGGGGGCGTCGCCTCTCGTAATATTCCCTGCACATGATCCCACCGGTACACAGCGCTGATGTGAAGAAACCTCCGCGTCACGGCGGCGCCGTTAATTGGAAGATAAATTGCTGGCGTAGCGGCGGCGTAGCGGTGCGGCGTAGCGGCGTAGCACGAGCTCTTTGAGACGCTACGAACTTTGACGTGAGCCCGAATCGGCTTTGAAAGTAATCATGACACACACACACACACCCACACGTGTGGGAAGCAAACTTATAATTAATTTCAGATAAGAAAGTGTGAGTACGACGCGAGGCGACCTTCGCACACATAATTATACGTATCTAGTTGGCTACGTGTCTCTAACAACTACATATAACTACAGTGTGATCTGTTCCAACACCACTTAACTGGAGTTATAACTGCCGTATTTCTGGCTGTTATAATAAATTGAAATTGTTAAACTTTCGAGAACGTATCTGTTATTACGTCTGAAATCGGAAAATTGTTTTATACAATAACATAAAATATATCATGATGTACTTGTGTACTCCCATACGAGGCTCCGCGCCGCGACAAGCTTGTACAAACTGTACAAAGCCACCTGTTCTCGCGGGCGCGAACCCACGACCCCAGCCGATGGAGCAGTGACGTGCACCGTTAAGTGGATCGCTGCGGTCGGAGTCATGAATACAAGGGGGGCTCGGGGGGCTCGGGGGGCTCGGGGGGCAGCCCCCAACAACGTCGTCAGCAAAACAAACTCCAGTGGAAACGCAACGTCAGCCCACCGCATTAAATGAAGGTGGTGATGGCTGTAACTGTACGGTGAGCCACACGTGGCCTTCACTTTGGGAGTTTTTGTGGCGAGATAAGTTCGCTATTACCTGAGCTGTTACCTCGGCAATTAGCTATAAACGGTAACGAGCTTCGAGGCTCGTACGGCGGGGCGGGCCCCGGGGGAAGGGGGGGGGGGGGGGGGGGGGTGGTCCCGCACTAACCTAATCCTAACTTACATTGTAAATTGGAAAGTTGTGTGTACCTTTTGTATACAATTTATTCCGTGCGTATTATCCTCTGAGTATTCGAGACACATTTAACTCCTGTAATAAAATGCCCGACTGCACTTGTGATTATATTTTACTCAATATCGTTGTCGGCGATGTGCCTAGTGCTTCACGTAAATATAACTAACTCGATTTTGACATTTTAATGCAGATCCGCTTAAGCGTGACACACACTGAGCGGCGGCGTTGCGAAAGCGTTGCGGTTTATTTCTGTAATGTTCGAAATAGTATGAAGCCCTTTACATCAAAGCGGCGGCGGCGCGGCGCGTTCTTCATACAAACCTTCGCCGCCGCAACGCTTTCGCAACGCCGCCGCCCAGTGTGTGTCACGCTTTAAAGTTCATTTTGGAGATGGGAGTCTCTAAAATAAAAGAGACCCCAAATGAAAGAAATTGAGATTGGTAACTAGGTAGTCGCTTTTATTGAACTATTTTGGAGTTAATTACATTTTTATTTGTAATTTTTGTGGATCTATTTCCATTATTTAGATACAAGTACGTCCATTAAGTATAATAACTTAGTTAGATTCTGACTTATCTATGGAATGCAATCATAATATTTTGTCATAAGTACAATGTACGCAGCGATAAGACGCCGACATTCCGATATTCATGAACTGATTGTGTATTCCGAAGTCATTCCACTCAATTGCTTGGCAAATATCCATTTCAATTAACAGTTACTCAGCTCACATCCGATACCCCCCCCCCTCCCCCCCCGCGCCCCCCGCCCCTTCAACGTGCTAACCCTCCTCAATCCTCATTTAATGTAAATTCGACATAAAAAGTTGTTAATGCGAGGTATCATTTTTGTAATAGTACTTAAAACTGTTCAATTTTGAACTTCGGGGAATAACAGAGTGTTGTAAACATTCCGGTTTGAACATTACAATGAAACGGTCGCGCACAAACCCCCGAGCGCGCGGCCCGAGCCGTTGTTCTCAAAGTATGAGGAATTCATGGAGCTGTGTTCGGCGGCGAGGCGCGCCGGTAGCGGGCAGCACCCGCGGTCCGGCCTATCGCTCACTGTCGGCCGCGGCCGGGCCCGCTAATAATTAAGGCAGCGGCCTCGCACACTGGGTCGGAGCGCACTGCGGCCGGGACATAACAACGTTTCTTAAACCTATATAAGTACTCTATTTGATTTAATAAGTACATATATATAATTTCAATTACTACATTAAATAACTTTTATTTTATTTTATTTTATTAGGAAAACCTTCGGTTACAAAATACAACTTATAAAACTTAAATAAAAAACAGACAACCAATTAAAGGTTTCCACTGATAGCGACGGACTTTAAACTATAAAAGCAGAAATTTACAGAATTGACAAACACAACAGAGACAAGATACAACATAAAACAAAATACTTAATTCGCTAAGTTTCAAAGAATCGTTTACTTAGCACATTCCTTGCCGACTTAACGGTTGTGCAGTTTTAGGCCGAGTTTTAACGGATCTCTAAAAACTTCCATACACTTAGTTCGTAACGAAGTTGAAATAGTATAGCGAGCTACCCTTCACCTATCGTACCGACGTACCGCCCCCCCCCCCCTCTTCCCCCCAGCCCCCCGACACGTGACACTCACTAAATCCCTTTGAGAAGTCCCCACAGAGGGATTTAACGACAAGAAAAAGTAAGTTTTGCCGAAATACAAAGGGCATTAGGACGGCTCCGCAATCAGCATGTTTTGTAAGAGTACTTATATATTCTATGTTGTTTGTATTTACCGTGCCCCCCCCCCCACCCCCCCTCCCAACCCTCCGCGCGATCCCGCCCCGTCAGCGGCGGCGTTGTAACGGCGCGCTTGTTTTCAACATTTGCATAAAAATTCCGTTTCCATTCACAACATATTTGTACAAACTCCCGGCGCCGCCGTCAGCGCCCTCCTCCCTGGAGCAGAGTGCGGCCTCCGCAGATAACAGCTTCATAACCATCCGGTTTTCCTGAAATATTTCTGAAAGGTCGCTTTTTTAAATTGTCTCCAAACTGTAGCCTCAATGGAGTCTAGGTATTCTTGAACGCTACGTTTTGACCGCACCATGTATATATACTTACCAGCTCCCACCCCAGTGGGCCAATTAGCCAGGTAGTAGTGATGCGTGTCGTTACCGCGGAGAGCCGCGGGAGGCGGGTAGTGCCGTACCCACTGTATTATTCAAGGCACGGTACCCGGCGCCGGCGGTGGGGTGTGCGGGCGCGGGCGCGGCGCCGCGTGCCGACAAACTTCAGCTCTAACTATCGAAATAAAACCACTGGGCTAAGTACCGGCGAGCGCCGCCGCCGCGCCGCGCCGCCCGCCGCACAGTGGGCTGAAAATCAAGCTCCATAGACTTAGCGTCGCTCAAAAATCAAGTACCTAATTTTGAAAAAAAAGACATGCCATCGTGTTCCTCTACTGAATAGCAAGTAACATTTTTTGATAAAGCTATTATTTAGTAAGTTACTTGAGATTTCTTTTTTTTTGTATGGAGCTGAACCGTCTATTGGATTTTAGTCATTATTCTTAAACTTTCTTAAGAAATTACTGTATGTGTCATAAAATGTATCATGTATCCTATATTTTCACAAAAGATTGAATAACATACTAAATAATAGATTTATCAAAAAAATTTACATGATATAAAATATTGCTCTTCAGTAAAGGAATACGATGGTATGTTTCTTTTTTCAAAATTAGGTACTTCATTTTTGAGCGACGCTAAGTCTATGGAGCTTCATTTTCAGCCCACTGTGCGGCGCCGTGCGACCGCGCGCGGTGCGGTGCGGCCGGGAACTTGGCGGCGGAACTACTTTTGCGATCCAGTGTTACATAGTGAGGAAGCCTGCATTGAGCTAGTCGGTGGACTATACAGCCTGTGCGCCCGTCAGTGCACATATTAAGGCTGTGGATTTAATAGATTTTTGATGTAGAGAAATCCGACTGGTCAGTTTTTAAAATAAGTTGGCATTATGAATTCACTTAAACAAAATCAAATAAACATTTCTACATTTGTTATGACCATGAAGGAAAAAAAAATTTACTCCCATCCGCGGGCGCCTGCCAAAGTCCTAACTCTATGGTTATGACCCTTAAATTTTTGCCAAAATAAAAGGTGTAAAACGTATTATTATTCAGTTTGCTGCGGCTACGACGCGGCTACGACGCGGCTACGACGCGCGCTACGCCGTAGCACCGCGTAGCACGCCTACGGAATACACAAAGAAAAGTCAAACATCTATAAAATACAGCGATCAAATCAAAATATTCTTGTTTCGTAACTTGGTAAAAAACAAAGAAAAAAACTTAGTACCTGGTTACAAAACTCGGTTACAAACATTAGTAACCAAGACATAACGGTAGCTTAAACCTAATACAATTTGTAACTATGTATGTATAGTAGGTATTTGTGAACTATATGCTCTCCCCCGCGGCCGCCCCCGCCCCGCGAGCCGCTCTCTGGTCACGACTGATGCTCTCGATCGCTGCTTCATCGACAAACTGAATTAAACCAGTGACTCCAATTTGTAGCGGGGCGGGCGGGGGCGGCCCCCGCGCGGGGGCGCCCAAATGAATGGTGATTCATTCTGGAACGTCGTTCTATTGTCATGCGAGGTGGCCGCCGTCCGGGTTGAAGATAATAATGTACTCGTAAATACGCCTTCAAGAACATCTAAAACACGGGATTTTATTCCGCCCTTTCCTGGCCACGATAGTCGGATTCTCTCTTTGAGCGGTCACATCTCGTTCTGGTAATTTTGTTCCTTTGATCATCATTAGGCAATCACGATCACTATTATATGTATATTTCTTTGTGATTAGGTATCTTTGTGTAAACGCCTAGCGCCGGCGTCTACTGCTATCGTGTACACAGCGCCTTTACTTGTAATTTAATGTTCAATTAGTGTCAAATTATAAGTGTTCTTGTTCTATTTTACGAACTCAGTTGTTCAATAAGAGTTATTGCGTACTTCAAAGTTACCAGATTGCTTTCCGTTTCTCCAGAACACATCGATAACGTTATTACACAAAGTTTTCTCCATCACGTGTGCGGCTTTTTTCAACCTTTCCCATAATTTTCCCAACATTGTTCCGCGCACAAAATGAAGCATATACATTATGTTCGCACCTCTACTCGCTCCGCCCGTACTCTTTACTAAATCTCCCGCCTCATTGAATTTTCTCTAAAAACTCTGCCCCCCCCCTACACCCTCGCAACCCCCCCCCCCCCCCCCCCCTTTGCCCCGCGCGGTGCCCGCGTCTTATTGTAAGCGCGAGTTCCGCTCGAGGGGACACCACTGCTTCATATCTCTAACATCCCTCCCGTCCCTCTGCGCTGTTTACTCACATACATATATACATATACATGCTGTTTACTCACATATACATTTGACTGGCCTGTTGGCGTAGTGGTAGTGACCCTGCCTACTGCGCCGAAGGTCGTGGGTTCCATTCCCACCCGGGACCAACATTTGTGTGATGAGCATAACTGTTGGTTTTCGGATTCTGGGCGTTTGTATGTATTTATGTATGTTTATCACTTGTTGAGTACCCATTTACAAGCTTCGCCTTAGTTGGGACTAAACAGCCGTGTGTAAATTTGTCCAAACATTAAATAAATAAAATATATTTTACACGATTTGGTGTTTTTCTCCGCCGCATGTTTATTCCTTTATCCTCTAAGGTGGCGCTCTTCGTATTCTAGTCAGCACCTGTTCGCTTATAGTCCAGTAACAGTTTTATATCCTAACTATTGACATGCTTACAACATTTCTCGACCTACAAACTATGAAAAGACTAGTATATAAATATATATGTTTAATCGGTAACACGGGCAGATCGAAACCTAGTATATAGAGAACAGTTTGTCTCTGGAACTAGCAGTCGGATTACAAAAATTGTCTTTGCATTTGATAACTCAATTCTTATGGAAGGTTATATTAATAGGCTATTTTAACATCACGAGTCGAGCCGAAATAAAAAAGTCTGTCTGCGAGGCCGCGGGAAACAATTACAGTATGTAATAAAAAGTGAGGCTCCTCTGCGGGCGCCGCCACAAGTAACAATGCTGGTGTGACCGGCGCGGGCGGCCGCCGAGACGCATACAGATGTGCCGGCACAATGCATGCGCGCCTCGCACTCAGCTTACAATAACAATACATTTATATTGTTATGATTGTTATGTATGTAGCATTGTTGGCGACCGACGGCTCGCGGCTCACGGCTCGGGGTTACACCGTCCCGGTCGTGGAGAAACGAACACGCCACCAGACCTATTTTATGATCGCTCGCCTCGCTTCCAGCGGTCGATTCTACTACTTTCTGTATCGGATGTCGAGGGAAAATTAGTAGAATCGACCGCTCGAAGCGGGGAGAGCGATTCAAAAATAAAAAATAGGATTGCTGGCAGCCGTTCAAGCTCCATTTGGATTTGTTGTTTTTTTTGTGAGGATTTGTCACATTGAGTTTTGGAGATGAAAATGAAGGAAATAAAAATTGACTCATGATAAAAGAGAAGTTGGTCACTGTAATAAGTGTACATAGCATTATAGGTGACACGGAGTTATCTGACATGTTAGAATTACGTTTCAGATTCGAAAACATCTGCAAAGACTGTCTAGTAACTTTTTAGACCGATGGTTTTTAAAAATAATTCATAATAACTTTTCACCTCTAAATACAGGATATGTCCTTATAATTATATTATTGACTATTGAACAAAAATTTTTATGTTTCTCTAAATAAAGTTTTACTTTAAAAATTGTACAAAATTAAATGCTTGCCATAAATACCAATATTGTTCCTCGAGTCACATAACTCACACTTTACAATGTTACCAGCTGAAAGGCTGCGACAAACAAACAAACAAACAAACAAACACTACTATGTGTTGTGTAAACCTGCCTTCCCCTGCCTCCACTCGCCCCGCGCTCCTCCCGCGCCCCTCCCTCGCCACAATTACGGCACAAAATGTTTTCATTCCGGCACAAAGCCGCGCGGGCCGCCCCCGCCGCCGTATTTCAGCTGTCTCTATTACACGGGGGATTCCCCCCGCGTGTAATATCGCTCGGTAACATTGATTGCCGCTAGGCCGCCGCCCGCAATATGACACGACACCCACAATGGAGTGCTTCCACCGGGCCCACACAGACTGGACTGTTTACACAGTTCCAGTACGGAATAATTTGAAGCGATTGTACAGTCGACCGCACGTCAGTGGTAACACTTTGACCATGAGCTGGCCTAGCCTATGAGGGAGTCTCAATACTATGAAAGACCAGTTTATACTGGTACGCTCTCCGCACGACAGCATACCTAGCTGATAGCTACATAAAATGTAACACTTTTACATAGTTGATAGCAGCGTGGCTGGCGCGAGTAGGTACCTACCCGCGACACTGAATCTCTCGCGTAATGACTTCCTTTACGAGCGAGTCCACGACTTCAGAGGTGAGCTGCGCGCATAAAATATATGTCGCTAGAGTTCAAAATGTCACCGACATGCGGCCGCGGCGTCCGGGCGGCGCCGCGCGGCGCGCCTCGCTCGTGCACTGGAATATTGTGAGTACACTCAATCCGCTCTGCTTTTAAAGTGATGGTACATTATTAGGGTTTTTTTGCTTACGTCATTTTTGAGTGTCACCCGATTGGACGAGGAGGGCCGCGTGGACCGAGGGTCACCTAATTCCCATTGTTCAGAGGACAATTATGGGGTATTAGACAAGACAAGAGTGTAAGCTTTACTATTGTATTAATGTTTAGAGAATTGTTTATTGCATGGGACACTATAATGTGTACGTCTCTATTCTCCATACACAACGTGCGCTTGTAGTCAACTTTTATTTTCGTTTGCTGTCACAGAAAACATATATTTTTAATTAACCATCATACTATTCCCTATGAACTGTACCCTCATAACTACGAGTATGACGTTCATAATTTTAGTTTAATCTGTCAAATACCTACCTATTATTGATTCATCCAACAAACAGACAAACTGACAAAAATCTCCGCAACAAGGGTCGTCTGTTTGAGTCTCGCCTCGAGTACACCTGCACCTACTGTATGTAAAGTTATAGTACCCACAAATCCCATTAATTATCCCCTTACTTATTGAGAGCGCTCCGGGCGGAGCGCGGAGGGCGGAGGGCGGAGGGCTCGCCGCGGAGCCGCCTCATTAATAATAACTACACGCCAGCCTCTCTGCGCCGGGCCCGGCCGCGGCGCCGCACGACCACCGGCACGGCCGGCACACAGCCCCAGAGGGATTCACATTCCGACACATTGTAACAACAACATTGTTGCCGATGTTTCCGACAATAAATCATCGTGGCACATGTCGCGGGGACCTGCGCACACATTGTCGCTGCGAAACACACGTATCGCACACACGGATGCCGCGCAGGACCAGGCGGGACCTGAGGTCACGATGTAAGCGGCGACGACGCTCAGTGTACGCGTCCCTAGAGGCATCCCCTGAAAGCTGCACGGAGAGACGAACGAAGTCGGAAAAGGAATATATTCCCGGTAGAGTTTTTTAGCGGTTGTGTAAAACTAGCTGATTTTGGATAACTAATTTATTTTATGTGTCAAAAGGGAGCTGTGGGTGGGTTCACCAGAAACGCTCATCATTCACTTATTTAATAGTTCATTCATTCGATCAACCGAATAGACTACAAACACTGTCAGTGAAGTGCAAGAAGTCTGTGAGTTGTGACTATATTAATTCAGCCGCCAAAAATTCTACGAGGACTACACGTACATTATAAAATGAAGCAACATCGGTACACAAAGACATAATTTAGTTAAACACAAGTAGCTTTGAATTTTAAATGTTTGTACAAACAACTCGTGTTTATAGGTAGGTAGTAGATTATAATATTCATCGTAAAATAATGTATAAGTACTCTTTAATTATAATAAGGCAACGGAGCCTGAAGGCATTGATGTGACAGTTTGTTAATGAGAGGGTATAATGAAATAACGGGGCGCTGGTCCCGCGACCCGGACTACACACTGCTCCCGGGGTCGGTTGTTTTGTTTGAAATGTTACAATTGCGATGCGACTGTAATACTCTCACGGTACTGTTGGGACATGTTTTAGTTATTGTTCTAACACGAGCATACAAAGTTTCACTTCGTGTTTGGAACCGGTCATTAATAAATAATGTTCTCGTATTATTCATAGTGTTTCAGTTATAATCAGAAATGTAATTCTTCTTCTTAAAATACCTACTTCATTCTAGGTTTAATTTTCTCGCATTTATTCGTGAAAATCACAGTGTTCGTGCGACCGTCGGTGCCGTTCGTGAACTCGTATGTCTTGTAATAGAATACTGCTACTTACTCGTCCTAGAATTGCTCACTCACCGTCATCGCCAATATAGTGACGTACTACTGCAGTGGTACAGTATACTGCTACTCCCTGGTATACTGTCAAGAAGCGAGTTTCTGTTTAGAGACGATTATCTCGGTACTTACCATGAAGTTAGTATACCTTACGGAAGGTACACTAACCTAATTGTATTAGGTACATAAGTATGTGTAAATATACTTGATCATCGCCGAGGCTGGCCCTCGATGCTGTGATTTACGATTCGTATATTTGTTAGCGGCGCGGCGCGGATCGGTATTCATTATGCACATGTTTGTATCCCAAATGTTCGCTCGAGCACATTTAATGACTGCCGGAGCGGTTTATTGAATACCGCGTTACTGCGGGGAGCCGAGCTACGTCCATAAACTATTACTGTAAAATGTAACTGTAGCAGTACGCGTGGAGTAATGTTATTGTTGTTATTTCCTTATTGTTTTCGTTATTATTATCAAAATGTGAGCCGCTGCAGGAGCAGGTCCGTATGTAAGGGCTCGTGCAGAAGGGACGAACTCGTCGCGAACCGTTATTATACGCGCGAAAGTTGCGTCCAGAAGCAGCCTGAATAGCGTGCAATACGCGAGAGCTTTTTGTACCGGATGCAGTCAGTATTCAATACGTGGTCTCGCGGCGACACTCGCGCGTATTCAGGACGCAACTATCGCCGCTCTAGGGTCTCGGTATCCCGCACGAGGCTGTGTAGTGCATTGCAGTGCACTTACGCGTCAATTGTAATTTGTAAAGTTGCGCGTTGGTTGTGGATGTTACGGTATACACTCTTCTCGGTTCGTCTCTTCTGGGCGAGGCCTAACGGAGGACACTGACTGGAAGCCAGCGTCCACATTATTAACACGTCCGCGACCGACCGGCGCGGCGGCGGGCGGTGGCGGGCGGCGGGCGTGCAGGACGCCGCCGCCGGCCCAGAGAGGCGCCGTCTAGTTGTAGCACGCCGGCGGGACGCGGGACGCAGGACGCGGGACGCGGGACGCGGGGGTGATTAATGTGCGCCTCGCCAATACCCAATACTAACTTGATTTATTGTTGTTGTTGTTGCGAGTGTTGTTGTTGCCCTCGCACCGGAGTTCCCACTCATTATGGATATTAGACGCCGATTACGTTTCTATTCGGTATCATTTATTATGTATTCCAATAGCTGACGCGCGTGTGAAAGTGACAAAGTTAAATCTAACAAAAACAATAATAATAGTGACGAATTCATAATAATGACCGTGTGCAATATAAACTCTGTTACCGTGACGATTTCAGTAGAATGATAAGAACTTGCATGCAATGTTTTTATAATAATTAATTTGACTGTACTTACCTACTACAGGAAGGCATATATAAGGAATAATAATAATAATAAATAGCTGACGCGCTGTGACTTCGCCCGCGGTATCCCACACGTTATTTCACGATAAAACCTGTCACTGTACCGAATTTCATCAAAATCCTTTAAGTCGTTATGGCGTGGTACCACCGGTGGTACAAACTGGTGGTACCACGGGCAACGCACGGGCATTGAATAGCACGAGTTATTCCCAACGAATCATATGATCCGTTCGGGGTTGCATCTGATCACACAAAAAGTTTCCATCGGATCACACGACTACAAACTTGCGCATTTTAAATACATAATATAATGGGAACAGAGAGTAACGTTGCTATTAGATGTGTAGGTGTCGCATTCAGTGAACTCGGGACTTAGATATTGTAATAACTTTGTATAGGCACCTGTTGTAGGTGATATTGTATTGCCCCTTGAGTAGAGCCAGTAGCAAGTGAGTGCCGCGCACCGGATGTGAAACGATCTAGAAGCATGTATCCACTCATATCTACCGTTCACTGAACTATGAAATTGAGTTTCTCGTAAGACGTAGGTTAATTAGAGAGAGTGTGCAAAGTTATTACAAGTGAGTGTGTGAGTATAGTGGTGTGCGTGAGGGCCAGAGTAAGTAACACTTGTGGACATAGAGTGGAGCGGTGAGGAAGTTAAAACTTGTAATTGCACAGCGGTCGGTTCCCTCTGGACGGAAAACAAACGGTTTCATGGGCGTCATGTCCGCACACACACAAGGAGTCCTAATGTGATACTTTTGCACAAACACATGCCCACTCATGGAAGTACACATATCCTGGTGGCCGGCGCCTCTATCTACAGGACAGATTGTTGTCCTCCATGACCCATAACTCCAACATTCACATCCATCTGGATTATTTTATGTCTCATATTAGGTACCTATTGCAATCTCAACACTCATAGACGGATAAATTGCGTCTTCCAAATTCATTCCATAGACTAAATTGCACGTCATCGATAGCATCATTAGACGTCAGCACATTGCCGTGGTGGCAATCGAGTAGTATGTACGTACAATCGTACCTCCAACACGGGCAACGAGTTTCGTGTCCGCAGTGATATAACGTGGGTATAACCTATTTCCTCGCCCGCACGAGAGCGGGAGAAAAATGTACTTATTGCAGCTCAACCTGCCCTCCGACAGCCCGCCACCTGTGGTCCCGGGGGCGCACCGCGCGCCGAGCCGCTCGCCGCCGCTCGCCGCCGCCCGCCGCCCGCCGCCGCGGTCCGCCCGCCCGCCCACAGATGGCGCCCAATACAAAACAAGCGAACATTCCGTACCTACACTTCACCAACTTCCAAGAACAGGAGGTTCTCAATTGGATTGATTTTTTTGTGTGTGTGTCAAACGATATCTTCGCCGATTATGAACCCATTTAAATAATCGAACATCGGATATTAGGGGGTATTCGGGAGGGGCGGGCGAGGATTTCCCTTTACTTTAAATACGATACGACCAGTGAGCTTTAATAAGTAGTTCGCTGGATACGACAGTAGGAATTCCCCAAGTCGTGGCATGCGACTATGATTTCAGCCGTGTGCGTGTGTGTGTGTGACTGCACGAGTCGCGCACACAATCTGGTTCTAGTAAGAGAGTACCTATCCTCCTATGGCTTCTTAAAAAGCATTTAAGGTTTATTATTTTTAAAAGTAAACACGTAGCTAGCAAATTACATAATATTTACAATAGCAGGCACTTCTCTCCAGTACATAAATATACGCAGTCCCGTCGCCGATGAGAATTAATATTTGCTCGGCTGTTACACATAATTTGTTGAGTCGCGTCGTATTATTCTTTCCAATCGCTCCTCGACCGCCCCCCCCCCCCCCCCCCTCCCTCCTCAGCACTTGTTCCCCTCCTGTTCCGTTTCCTCATTTGCTTTATTTGCTTCTCTTTCTTTTTCTTGATTTAATACTGGCTTCATTTCCTCTGTAACGAGAACAAGGGTGCGACTATTATTATTTAGACAATAACAATTGACAGATATTTGAGACGCCTTCGTTGAGGGGGTAGGCCTGAGCCCAACAGTGGGGACATGATAACAGGATGTCGATTGATGCTTCGCTGACGACTTTGATGGTGGTGAGTGGAGGAGTTTGTCTCCAGGGCCAAAACTCCGATCGTAAGAGAAGTGTACCTGTGCGGTGGTGTGTGTGTGCCGGCTGGTGGTGGTGGTAGTGCGGGTGGTCCCAGGGCTGGCGCTCGAAGCGGCTGATCGCGATGTAGAGCGTGTTGCAGGCCGCGCACAGCGCCGCCGCCGACAGGAACACCACGCGCCAGCGGCCCACCTCCGACTGCCGCAATCAACATAACTTCTATTATACTATCGCTTTGCACGAAAATTAGAAATATACTGATCAGTAATGTCGTGGTTACCAAACACGACGGGTCCCGCGCTAGCCTCATCCAGTCGGGTCCCGCGACCTTCACCAGATCGTCGGTCCACCTTGTGGGAGGCCTGCCTACACTGCGTCTTCCGATACGTGGTCGCCACTCGAGAACCTTTCTGCCCCAACGGCCGTCAGTTCTACGAGCGATGTGCCATTTAACTACGAAATTCTTTTGACTTCGCAATTTTTGGTAGTGTGTGTATAATATGTCAGGCGTGTGGGTGGGAGGACTGACCGGGCGGTCGGCGAGCACGAGGCCGGCGAGGATGGGCGTGAGCACGTTGTTGACGTTGGCCGCGCAGTTGGTGAGCGACAGCAGCACGCCCGCGAAGTTCGGCGACAGGTCCAGGTGGTTCATCTGACAACCAACCAACCAACCAACCAACCAACATACACATCAGCACCAACCAGTACCTACCTACGGTTGCACCACGCTAGTGGTCGCACACAGCAGGGATTACTCCTGGCGTACACCTGTGAAACCAGCCTAAAGGTTTAGGCTGCAGGTTAATGAAGCCAATTACCATCAGATGGGTTGTCTCAACTAGGCTACCACAGGCACACAGAAGGGTGGAGCGTTATCACCTCGTTAAAAAGGTAAGTAGTTCTTTCAATGACACAAATACATACATAGAATCCGTGGCAATTCAAGGGACGAGCAAACATTTTGTTTAAAGTGAGAAAGTGATGTTTTGGCTTAAGTCGTAAGGCAGAGCTGACCATGTAGCCGCCCGCGCAGAAGCCCATGGCGGTGAGCGTGCCGACGAGCGTGGCCACGGCCAGCAGCTTGTGCTCGGGGCCCAGGAACGACAGCGCCACCAGCCCCAGCGCCACGCCGTACAGACCTGCGACATGCACACAACAAGCCTCACAATTAAGGGTCTAATTTTGATAAGAGTGAAGATATCTAAAGAAAGCGAAACCGATTTACTGCTAGTATAATATACAGACTCACAGATGGAATTGCATATTTTCCTGCAGGCGCTGAGCGACAGCAGGCCCCGGTTGGTGACCTTCTCGCAGAGCACCCCGGACACGATTTGTCCGACCCACATGCCCACGTAGGGCAGCGTGGACAGCGACGCGCTCTGGAACAGTATTCATCATCCTCACTACTCCTCACTCACCTACTTGGTAATGCACTACTAATAAACAATAATGTGATGTAAGTTTACGTCTTTGAGCGATATTTCGAGCGCCTCCTTCAAGTACTTGGGCATCAGCACGAAGAACAGCGTGAAGGCGCCGCTGGAGGCGAAGTGCGTGGCCACGATGGCCCACAGCGGCACCGAGCGCGCCAGCGCCGCCCACGGCGTGCGCAGACCGCCCTCGCCCTGCACACGTCACCATAACATACGTACACATAAACGTCATCCAGTGCGACCTGCGTCCTGCGGCCACGGAGCATGGACACGGACAGTGGGACTAGCGCCGAAACTTTAACAGCTATGCCTGAAGTTTCTCTGAGAGACAGAAACATTTTATTTCAGGCACAATTCACTACCAACTAATGATGTGTGGCTAACCAGTTTTTAATCGAATTTCTTTCAAAGAGACCGTCGGTGACTTGACGAGTAATTGATTCGTGTACATATATGGTGAGTGTAGTGGGTGGAGTGTACCTTGGCGGGCACGTGCAGGTCGCGCTCGATGTACTCCCGCTCGGCGCGCGACATGAGGCGGTGCTGGCGCGGCGAGCTGGCGGCCAGCGCGTGCCACAGCGCGGCCGTGCCCAGCATCAGCGCCGCCATCGAGTAGAAGATCAGCTTCCAGCCCATCGCCGTCTCGGCCAGCACGCCCGACAGCGGCATCGAGATTATAGTGCCGATGATGCTTCCTGCAAATGTTTATAAAGCCGTTTGTGAGATCACGCTGTTTGGTCTTTTGATCTCGATTTTGGATATTAGGTTACCCGCTGTGTCGACTGGTGAATCGTATGATCTCAAATAGGTGTATGTGTTGCAGGATGACGTGTGGTATGTACCTGCGTAGACGATGCCGGTGATGGCGGTGCGCTCGCTGGCGGGCAGCCAGCGGCCCAGCAGCGTGTGGCTGGCGGGGAACAGGCACGCCTGCGCCAGGCCCATCGCCACGCGGCTCGCGCACACCAGCCGCCATCCGCCCTGAACAACCACACACGCGACACATTATTATGTATTGGTCATATAGGAGAAGAAAAGTTAACTGTGACCATACAGCCTTGTTGCTACAACATTATAAGTAGCATTGCGAGACCTGGTTTTATAATACCCATACAAAACGTGGAAATCTAAAAAAGCAAATGGTGTTACCAATTGCGCTAGAAGCGGCAACAGCGCGCAGAGCACGCCGTTGGCGATGAGCGAGGCGAGCAGCACGGGCTTGCCGCCGAACCGCTTGGCGAGCACGCCGGCCGGCACCTGCATCGCCATGTAGCCCCAGAAGAACGACGACAGGATCACCGTCTGCGTCTCCGTGTCCCACTCGTAGATCTGCCGACACACACGACGGTCACACGCGGGCACAGTTCACAGACATTTGATCAGCCGAGCTGAGTTAAACCATGTTTAGTCACTCTCATTCATTTCAGAACAAGTGTGATAAGTAATGTGTACTTGACACAATTACCTACTTGATTTATAGACATTAATAAAAGAATATTTTTATGAGGCAATTAATGAAGCAGACAAATAAATAATGATAAAAATCTCGCACGAACATGTCAATGTTGCTAAATATTGTAATACTAGCTTTTTCCCGCGGCTTCACCCGCGTAGAAAAGTTTTTCCCGTGTACATTGTCCCTCTATGTAGGTGTTTTGTTACTTAGGGGGTATTAGCGGACGCCCCGCGGCTTTGTCCGCGTTAAAAAGTAGCCTATATGTTATTCCAGGATATAAACTATCGCTGTACCAAGTTTCATCAAAATCTGTTCAGTAGTTTTTGCGTGAAAGAGTAACAAACATCCTCACATCCTTTCAAACTTTCGTCTTTATAATATTAGTAGGATGACTGTGGCGGTGTAAACATTTTGACATGAGTCTGTGTATTCTGAAATAAAATATGTTGACTTTATACATAAACAATACCAGCTTCTAATGATTGGTCTCTACTTGTTTAGATTATAATATTATGGTACAAGTTTTCTGATGATAGTTTCATGGCAGTTTTAAAAGCTGCAAGTTTCAAAAACAGTTCTAAGGCATTCACAATCAAATACTCAACTGCTCGAATCGAAACGAAGTTTAAGTTCTCCATAGTACTGGGTACTTAAACTCCTTGTCGAAGAAGCTGGGATGACTGGACTGAGAAGTTGGGGTGGCTGGACTGAGAAGCTGGGATGGCTGGACTGAGAAGCTGGGATGGCTGGACTGAGAAGCTGGGATGGCTGGACTGAGAAGCTGGGATGGCTGGACTGAGAAGCTGGGATGGCTGGACTGAGAAGCTGGGATGGCTGGACTGACGGCCCGGGGGGAATTGCACAAAACTCCCGTTTCGTGGAGTCGGTGCAGGGACCCTCGTCTAAGAATAAGAAGATAAGAACTCCTTGTCGAAACGTTTTAAGCAAAGAAACAAGGGAAGCCTCATCAGCGGTGATGAAATGATATAAGAAGTATACTGAAATATGCACTGAAGGTGGCCACCGAGGGGGTTTGAGGGGTATAAATCCCATATAACCGCCTGCCTTCCCCCCAGGAGGTCGGGTATCTAAGGAAGATAGGATGTGTCGTGTTACCGTGACCGAGGTGTCGTTCCTGCGCGCGGGGTCCACCATGGCGAGCACGGCCACGCCCATGCAGCCGCGCGCCACGAACAGCGACACCATGCACGCCGACATGCTCGCCATCTGCACGTGCCGCACGCCCCACCCGCGACCCCCGCTGTCTGTAACCACCCTCACTCACGTCATTCAATCGCATATTAAAAGCATGCGACAGCACGCGATCGCACGCGACAGCATGCCATAGCATTCGACAGCACGCAAACGCGACTACGCAGCACTTGCTATACATGCGAATGAGAACGACAGTTTGAAACGGATTTGAATAATGACCAGATAATGGTGCATTAAGGGATTTTAACAGATATGCTATCAACATAGAATTAGGTAGTTAGTCTTAATAAACATCGTAGGTGCTCTGATCTCCAGACACTACTGCAACGACCGCTGCAAATATTAACAAGTGCCGTCGTAAGTGAAGACACAAGAGAGCTACTTCCCCGCTCCACTCCACTCCAACCCTACTCCATCAAATCCGCGCACAAAACTTCCTCGTTGCAATCAAAAACAAATTACACTCGTTAGAAATTCAAATTGCGCTTTGAATTCAATTCAAGTTTATAATTTTAATTATGCAAATATATCTAAAAAATATACGTTACTTTTGTCATCGGCGGCGGCGGCGTCGGGGAACAAGTCTTCGGGGCATTTTTCCTTCTTCATCGAGTCCTCCCCCATCGCGCGAGCTAAGACTGTTCTCTGGCCGCGCTCACCGCCCGCGCAGCACTGCCATCTCTCATGTCAGACGACCTCGGGCTGTACGCGTTTTACAGAATGATTGCGAAATTTTTACGTGTAAGGTAATGATAGTAATGGAATCTGCGTTACGGCGAGCCTAGTGTGAGTGAGTGACGGCGCGGGCGCGGGCGCGGGCGCGGGCACGAAGCGCGTCGCGGACACGCGGGGAGCCTTGTGCAAGCACAAACAGCTAGTAGCATTGTCAGTGAACTTAGCGGTGATAGCACGCAAATAGCTCTGCGTATTGTTTGCGCGTCTTATCTCGCCCGCCGCCGCCGCCGCCGCCGCCGCCGCCGCCGCCGCCGCCGTCGCCGCCGGGGTCTCGGTCCCGCGGCCGCATCCTCCTGGAGTCTTCCTTCACGTTATCTTTGTTATTTCACCTTTAGGTATCCGTGTTGCTGATCGAGCTTTCAGTTTAGTCGCATCGTCAATTAAATCATACTTTTTGGCTTTATCTGTATACGCAGACGGGCGATGACATGTATGCTTCCAAAAGTAAAAATTGTTTCAAATTCTAAAATTTCGAGTATTACTGACGCTATGTGCAGGTGTCTAGACAGCATGTGCGAGGTGGATTCAGACTGCAGCACTGACCTGGTGATCTGTTTGTACAGTATTCTGTTGTCTTCTCTCGAGTTGTATTTTGCTAGAGTTTAAACGGCTTAGGCGCAGAAGATAGTAACGAATGAAACTCTAGAATTTGCCCTAACAGGTACCTAGTCCACATTTATGAAGTTTAAACGGAGAGTGCACTTCAACAGTGATATAATATTAAAAATAGTTTTGAGATCGACTGAAGCAAACAACATACGTCGTGTACAATGTATAGGAACCAAAGGGGGGGAGCCCATCACCCCTGGCGCTCGAGGCCAACGACCGGTGACATTCATGCGACCAACAATCTGCCAGCCATCAAACGGCCACTTCATGAATTTTCTTTTCAGGATAATGTAAGGAAACTCAATTACATACGCGTAAGTGTGAATATCGAACAATGCTTTGTACGTCGTCACTCGTCATACTTCAACGCGATTGTTGGAAAATTTTGATAAAATGTAAAATGTAGATGTCACGCTATCTATTATTATGATTTACTTGCATTAGTTTTAATGCCGTCGGCAAATACAGGGGCTGTTTGGTGAGACGTGGCGCAAACATTACGTGCCGCGGCGCGCCGCACGACGCGACGGGGGCCGGGGCCCGGCGGCGGGGGCGCGCGCCCTGCTGGCGGGGGCAGGCGGACAGCTGGCGGTGAACACGTCAACTAAAATCAAAGACCGTTGGGCATACACTATAATTATCTATTAGGTACTGTTGATTTTGCAAGGAAAATAATAATATCATGTCAATTATCTTTTTATACCAAAAAAAATCACAAATAATATGTATTATGTTCCCGCGATTGACTTGGTGTTTATTACTTTGGTTTCCGTGATACCGCGGTGCTCGTACAGTCGACCGCACGTCAGTGGAAATACTTAATTTGACCTTGAGTTGGCTTAATCTATTAGGCAGTTTCAATACTATGAGAGACCAGTTTATAGTGGTTTTGTTTCCACTGACGTGCGGTCGACAGTACCGCCTGAGTTGTGGCGCCAGGGTAGGAACTCTCATACCTATGTCAAACTAACTATGTCTACTTATGTCAAAGTTTTTTTTTTGTAAATAAATTTACATTTATTTTTTATTGC
Source organism: Metalampra italica (assembly GCA_949699065.1). NCBI lineage: Eukaryota > Metazoa > Arthropoda > Insecta > Lepidoptera > Oecophoridae > Metalampra > Metalampra italica. Next base: position 111,893 of record OX452983.1, read on the forward strand.
AAATAACATTAAAGTACAAGTGTCAAAGTACAATTATGTTATTGCATATTAAGAGTACGCTGGGTATAATTTTGTTCACGTAGTGTATGGGCACGCTAGTAATATTAGTCAAGTGTCGGTCGGGGGCTCGCTGCCCCGCCGCCCGGGGACCCGGGGCCGGGGCCCCGGGGCCGGGGTCTAGATGCCGATCTTTAATTTAAATTGAATTAAGTACACGGGCATCCCTTTTATCTTTTTACTGCTTGAGAATTCGTTAAGCGATTTTTATTGATATTAAATTTTAAGAATTTTATTAATTTTCATAAGGTTCAATAACTGAGCTGGGCGCCCGCGGCGGGCGGGTTCCGGCAGTTTTAGAGATCCTTCCAAAAGGATACCCTGAATGTTCGGTCTGCCCGCCCCCCCCCGCCCGCCGCCCGCCGCTGCCCGCACCGTAATATAACTCGACAACTACTGGACCGATTCAGGTGAAACTTAAACATACTGTGAAAAACCAAATACCAGCGCATTACGTAACTGTAATAATATCATATACTTCAGGAAAACTACAATGGGCGCTTTGTCCCCGGAATCCTTTTGATGACATTTTTTTAGAGAATGAATTAATGTATTAATAATAAGATTTAAATTATTAATCGTAATAGCATTAGTTTGAACAGAAAACTCGCTGGCGGCATGCAGAGGAATGAATTGGAAACTGAAGAACCTTTTTGAACTAATTCGCTTGAGAGCAAGTACCTAATCAGTAAGTAGTTTGTAGCTATCAGCACTTGCAGCGCTTCCGTCGCTTTAACGCCGGTTGTAACACGGGCGGCGGAGTCTCCGGGGACGGAGCGGCCCGCGGCGGTAGTAGTAGTGTCGGTGGTCGGGCGCTGGAGGCAAGCCGCTGAGCGCAGCGCCTCAGGGTAAGTACCAGCGCACACCAGCTGGAAAATGCTGCTAGCTTCAACAATGTTATGCTAGTTTATGTAAACACAACTTCCTTTAATAAGAATTGTACACCGATGTTGTATAATGTTAACTATCTGTTACCCGCGGCTTCGGCCGCATGAGTTAAGTACCTACCTATATACCATCCGGAAGAAATTATCTGAATGATAGTGTAAATCGCATCAACATCCGTTGCGTAGTTTGAAAGATCTAAGCGTACAGACAGACGCGGGAAGCGACTCTGATTTTAAATAAAACGGCGTAGTAGGTGATGATTTGCGTAAAGTATGCAAACATCAACAAACAATATCATTGTGATATCTGTGGGTGTGCCGTGTCACACGTAGGTACATAAAATTTCACGATCAGTTGTCCGCCGGGTCTGCGCTAACCCTAAAAGTTGTTTCACCAAACGACGGGTCGATTTTCAGCATTCATTTTCCGGATATACTTACATCATAATGTATCCAAGATACAGGTGTATTTAGTAACTTGCATGTCTGTATTCGTAGGAAATAAGCATCTGCTAGCTTGTCACACTCACAGGCGACGTGTCGAGAGTCCGGACGGGTTGGAGACGACGCGAACAAACACCATCTGTGGAGGATCGCAACACTATACTTATATTAAAACACATTTGTATCACACTCAATGTGACAGTTTGTGGCTTGCAATAAGATATAGGATACATTTCAATGCGAAGAAAGTCCGCCACCAATCAATATCAGGTAGACTAAACCAAGTCGTAATTAGAAAATTCATAAATTAAAGGTGCTCATTACTTAGAATTATATATTTGTAACATTTATATAAAGTTTAGAGAGTCCACTGGAAGCACCTAAGTCCGTTTTGAAGATTATTATCGCTGGCAAAATGCTCGTATTTTCATACATGATTCCTTGTAAAAGGGAAGAGGATTTAATATGTGGCATTGCATACCACTATACGGTAGGGATCTATCAAAACGAAGATTTTGTCTCGCCTGTGCGCCGGATAACTCTACAACTACTGGACCGATGAATTAAAACTTGGAACATAATGCAACTTTAAAAAATCCAAGCTACTTCAGGTAAAATGCCACATTGTGTACGACACGACGTACGCTCAGCTGATGTTTTATTTTTCTGTGTTCCTAATTAAAACTTCGTAATTTGTAACACAGAAAAAATATTTCCATAAATTTCAAGTTAGGCTTAGAATGTGCGCTTTGAACTTGTTATTAATTTTGTTTCGCTCCTCGTAACGTTTCAAATATTTTCCTCTACACAATCAAACAAAGTGAAAGAAGCTTGCGTGCGTATCTTTGTGTATAAATACTTGAAATGAGACGTTTATATTACAGGAGTGGCTCACGACCCCCACCTACAATTCAGTGTTACCTTATAAAAACTTTTGCAATAACATTTTTATGCGAGTTAAACGTAAAGAATGATTTTGTAAGGTTTTTACCGCGGGCTTTACTCACAGAAACACATTAAAACTTTGTAATTTGCGCTAATCACTTTATGAGGTCGTTTGGTAAATGATGTTAAAACTTAAGAAAATATTTGAAAGCTTTTAATGAAAACGGCTTAAAACTCAGTCGAAAGACCAACAAAGTGATATCTTCTCATTAATTATGGCACATTAAACATTGTTTAATAACAATAACTTTCTATTATATCTACTTACATTTATCTACTCGTTCACTCTGGTACTACTTAATTTCGACTTCAAAACGGCTTCGTATGTACGTACGACGTAATGTGTTATTATAGTACCGCCGTAGTGTAAGAAATTCTTTACCCTCTAGGTACCGCAAAAACACAAAACGGTGCAACAATATTCATATTATAGTGATACGTAAAGGGAGAAACTTTAGAAAGAATAATAATCAGGGAGGGACACACTTATTATAACAGTGGTAAGAGTAAGAAAGACAGGTATATAATCTTCTATCTCTATAACCACAACCCGACTAAATTAAATAGTGTTTGTTCAGTTTGTCCCCGCCATATAAGAAGCGTCTTCTCAAATTATTGGAGTATAATACTATTGCTATTTCATGCTATACGCTGAATGGGGTTCTATGCATCCTTGTTCTTACTAGTGATACTATTATTCGTCGCAATTTAAAAGTTTTATCTGAAATTAAAATCAAAATATTCGCTCGAAAGATTGCATTATAATGAATACATAACAGTTCTATTTTGTTGGCAGTTTTTTTCATGTTTCTCTATGTGTAAGTCCATAGATTACAAATAGCCAAAGAGTGAGCAACTGTAACCGAAGGCCATGTGTAGGCGACGCCGCTCCGTCGCGGCGGGTGCGGTCCGCTCCGGTCCCGGTCCCGGTCCCGGTCCCGGTCGGTGCATACAACTAATAGAATTTTACAGCGAGCTGCCTCCAGAAGCGAAATTTCATAAATATTTTCATTCATTCGCCAAAGCAAGTGATGAGAGCTAGCGGTGTGTGGTGAGTGGACATGTGGATTCGTATACGGATAAGTGACTCTTGTTACATTGTGTTAAGTGGATCAATGTCACATTATACAGCGCGCCGTCACGCATGTTCCCAACTAGGTACCTAGAAGTCTACTAAATTATTAACGTTAATAATTCCTAGTCAATGACAGGAGTGAACACTTTTGTAAACAAGCGATAAGTATCACATATAGGCACGACTTGTTGTTGGGTCAATTTAACTACTTTGCTAAAGATATAGCTCGCAGGAAAGAAAGAAAGAATATAAGAAAAAAAATATATATATGCAGAAAATATTAATCAAAGTAGGATAATGGAAAAGTATCCATACGAGCGATTGGGCAGCAGACAATGACAGAACAAGCCGCAGAAAACAGAAAAAGCTCGCTAAACTCAGCGGCCAAAAGAACTATACCCGATAACACTTACTTACAGATGCCTATTGTTTAGAGAGACGCCTGCGGCTGTTGAGTGATTGACGATGGCGGATGATGATGAGGAACGAAGCAGAAGGACAACCGGCCGACCGCCCGTGCCGTGGGGAGCGCGCCGCCCGCCCGCGAGCGCCATCCGTTCCATCTGTCAGCCAGACTGTCCGGAGATTATTTCTTGGAAAATATGTAGCTCGGGAACAAACGTAGATAATTTAAATCATCGGATACTGGAGGGTGATGTAGTGCTCCCCACCGGAGCACCTCCCGCACCCGCACCGGCTCACGGGTGCACCGGAGCTAGTGCTATAGTTTATGTCCCGCAGAGTGTCTCTCCCGTCATGGACTGTATGTGCAGCATACAATTTTCCAACTGCCGCTTTAAAGTTACCTGTTTCAAGATAAACTTCCGCGGTTCAATTTCAGCAACTCGCAACTGATGGAATATAGTTTCCTATTCTGTGAAGGATTGTTCGTGAAATTTGTTGTTCTGCCGTTTTAAGCTTGAACATGCGATTTCCAGATTTTAAACTTCAAACGTGTAGTTTGCTCTGCGGGTGGTGCACACGTCAGTTACAATCTGTGGCTTTTACAAAGAGGGATTTACTTCCTGTTGTTACTTATTTATTATCTTAAAATGTCTCTAAACTGCATGGCATGCAACGTTTACGTGAATGACATGCTGCATGATGGACCATCATGCTTGCTATCAATCAGTACAGTAAACAACGGCCAGCACGTAGTTTGCATGTGACAGAACGTAATGCATGTCATGCCGCATGATCGTTTAGGGAGCCCATTATACTTACTAAGGCAATATGTCACAGTTATCTGAAACGGAATTTAAAGATTGCAAATTTTAATTAAAATGCTTTGTCAAAAGCACCTCTCTTCCTGTTTGATATTACCTCCAGGCTCCAGCGACACATCGGCCACTTCTCTCTGTAAATGTATAACAGTTACACTGGTTACCCAACATTAAAACAGAGTAGCATTTGAAATTTGAATTCTGAAGCTGTGAATTTTCAAAAGCCTGCACGGCATTTCGCTTTCCATAGCAAATACAAATGCTATCATCACAAAGACAATTCCAACATTTTCAAATCTAGTTGGCGTCGTGGTGCTCCCAACGAAGCTATCGCAATATCTGCTTAAAAATGTGCAGTTTGAGAGCGGAGCGGCCATCAACATGGTAATGCGACACTGAAGGTGCACCCCGCGTGCTCGGTACATGCCGCATGTGCCACGTGCAGCACTACACTACACTACATCCTCGGTACACTATTTCACAATATCTGATTTGATCCTTTGTATTCGATAAGTAGTTTGTTGAATGTTTCTTGGTGTGCGTCACACTTCACTTGAGCGCTCCTTAGATTAGGTGCAGGTGTGGTTGTAGGGTCCCGAAACAAAATGATCCGTCTGTGTCTATACAGTAGAATAGAATAAAATAGAAAATTCATTAGTGGAATCAATCTAAGTCGCACGTGTTATGTACTGTATATTATATTTATCTCTCTCTCTTCGCTCAGCTCGGCTTGTTAGTCATTCATTACGAGTTCTCATTACCATTTAATAACACCCCCCCCCACCTCTTCGCCAACTGAAAATCACGGAATTTAAATCACTCAGAGCAAACTCCCCTTCTCTCTGACCCCCTCCCCCCTCGTCTTATCTTCATGTTATGTATCACCTCAAAATTTGCAACTTTGGTTGCAGATTGGGAAAAAATAAAATCGAATCTTAGCACCGATCGCAATTTCGCGCGGCGGGAAATTGTTGAAGGAGATTGGAATGGAAAACACTTGAGCCCGCGGAGGGGCGGCGGGGGTGAGGGGTGGGGGGGGGGTGGGGAGCAAAGGTCCGGTGGGGGGGGGGGGGGGGGGAGGAGACGACCCCTGAATATTAATAGGCGATGTGACGAGAGCAGATATCGAGGAACAAGGTCAAGGGCCACAAAGAGGCAGATGCAACTGGTCACTTATCCAATGCTAGAGTAGTGTAAATAAACGGAACCAGAGTCAGTATGAACCTTTAATTAAGACTTTACCGTGTAAAAGTAAACCGCATAAATCATTCGCGTGTAATATACTAATTAAGAAGCTGGACGAAATGCATTTTGGACCAAATGCAGAAACAAAATCGATGGACCATCTAACGGTCAATGCACAAAATGTGGTTTCCACTTTGCAGGCCGTCGGACGGCGCCGAACAGGGCCTCGGATAAACCTTTCATGTTAGATTTTTCGTATCGGACCGGCATAAGCCCATCGAGTGAGCACCTATTGATGGAATATCAAACCTTTTCAACGATCACTTGAAAGCACTTGAAACTGAAAAGACTGATGGTCCTTCACAAGGGTATTGAACATGGACCTTTTCAACGGGAGGACAGGTCCACTGCGCCGTGCGGATTGACGAATAACTCAACTATTTATTTCGATTGGTGCCTTTGATCTCATACAAGCCACGGATCATTTTCCATTCAAGACGTGGCAGCATTCTATATCATACGTTACGTTTGGACTCTTTTGGCGGGAGCGAAGTGTCATGATCCTTTCTTCTGTTTTATCTTCTTTAAATATGTATTTTGTGGGTTTTAATGTGGCAATTGTGATAGTATTTTATAGGTATATTAAGTGCTTGTGGTTGTATACATTGTGCAGGAAACTAAAATAAAAGCGTGTGGCAACTGACAACTCTTTCAGCTCGTACCAAAATCGCCGACTAACTCTAATCGTGCTCTGTTTTTGTGGAGGCCGTGCTGTAACCGCCTGTTTTCAGCCGTAAAAGACTTTGTTTCCAGGGCCGTAAAACCCATTAAAATACGTTAAGTACGTTTTAATGTGGTGTGTGACTCTGGTGTGTGAGTGACAACTAGGTAACTCCTGATCATTCCTTATTCACTAGCTCCAACCCAACACAAAAAGTAATTATACCGTGATATTGTAGTCGGATCTCCCACGAGACTCCCTGGCGCCATCTAAGTAAGATTAGTGTTGGAATTAGGTTGTCATCACCAAACACTCTTCAGAGAGATGTGACGAGGACTGGGCGAGTGAGCCTCTCGATATCTCAGGATATGACTTCACAGCGAGCGCACTGAGCGAACACACCTATTCGCAGGAAACCAAGCTCGCCCTTCACTCACTCTTATTCATTCCTTCATTTTATTTACACACTAGGTAATTAAAGCTGTAAATACACAGTTTGAGGGGACGTTGTTCAGTGTAAGTATGTGACTGGCTGCGAACAGTCCGATGATTTTGGATAAATGCCAGAACAAAGTCAAATTTTGAAATCCTATATTAAGAATAATCATTATTGTTTGCGTTGACGTAACCAAGTGTACCGCACGTTCCTGTGGTTCTAATGAACGGGAGAGAGTATGTCGTTCTTATAAGAAAATATCGCGTTACATTTGCATCATTGCTTTTTTGGCGTACGGCAACATTATTTTTAGTAAAACTTATTAGTAGTGAGCGTGTACATTGCAATCAAACGCAAATAACTTGGTGTCACCAAATCTTGTACAAGTAGTGTGAAGTGGAATAGATTTGATGCGATCACAGCTGCCGTTTGCGGCGACAGTACACACCCGGCCGCGCCCGGCGCCCGGCGCTGCGGCGAGGAAGCCTTTCTGCAACTGGAAGGAAACTCTGCATCCGCGTCTAAAGCGCACACTGCAATTAATTCTCGTGAAACCTCTGTCAGTCGCGAGATTCGCTTTGACGTCACTCCGTGTAATACCTGCACGGCAACTATAAGTACTTCTCAACTTGATTCGCATTCGTCCCTTTAGATAGTTCCGAAGTAGCACTTCAATGTACTATAACATAAGATAAACGACCACGTTTAAAGCTGCTTCTTTAGTTCTTGTTTAGCTTCTAGGATTGTGACTTAAGTTTTATTTTGATAAAGGTGATTGAATCTGTAAATTTCAGTGACGGTTAATGTCTTCAATCGATATACATTTGGGAAGCTCTAAAATGTAACAATGCTCTGTGCATTACACACCTCTGCGACGTGTACGTACATGTAACGAGACTTCATAAAATTTTATGAAAGCGCCGATCGAGTCAAACTCCGCTTTATTGTGTCGAGATTGCGCCGCGGCGGGGCCGGCGGTACCCGGGGCGGCGGGGCCCGCGCGGCCCGGGGCGGCGGGGCGGCGGCACTCCCGACAATAAAAACATCTTTATTGGGTACACACGACCCTTTTACAACGTACGGCGGTTTGACTGCGGCAGGTAATCGGTTCCATTTCATTGTTGATTAGGAGGGCGCGATGACGCACGTGTCGACTCATTAATGGGGTGATAGCTGCTTCAGTTGTGTCTGCTCTCAACGTCTGCCTCAAACATTCATTGCCGTCATCGTCAGCTTGTCACTGTTCTGTTAGACATTGGACTACGCCACGAGTCAATACAAAGTTCTTTGTCGGTGTTATAGCTTCTCTGGCAGAAGGTGATTCCCATACTTGCTACGTTTTTCTAGAATGCGAATGCGTTTTCCCCATTATCAATCGCTTGTTAGTTTAAATTGTTTTGATGGTTTGTGAAAAAAAGTGTGTCGTTCTCAAATCAAGTGTGTGTGTTCATTAGTGTGTGAGTGCGTCATCATAACTGAGTCGTCGTCGCGTCGTCTCCGACTGAGATGTAAAGTTGAATAATTCACGCGCGACGTGCGAGGGACACTTGTTTGTACGATACCAGCGGCGGCGGCGGGGTGCGAGCCACGGGAGTGGGGCACCACTTTACAAATATTCCAGGACTTATAGTTACTTAACGTTGGCAAATGGTCAAAAGATTATAAACCTGAAGATTAACTATGAGCAAAGGCAATGTCGATAGTTCTCGCTGAGGCGTTCGTAGATCCTGGTTAACAGCTGATTGCAGCTTTTTAAAGTACAAAAATTGAAATGGCGGTTTGTATAGAAGAGTGTAATTTTCAAACGATGGGTTTAAAACAAATTGATAATTTACAAATTTGACAGTCAGACTGGAACCGAGATGCCCGTTCCGAGCAGACATCGAGTGTAATGACCATACCAGCTACCGACGCGGTCAAAGGCAGGTCAATTGTGAAGGTACACAATATGATATGGCACGTCCGTGGCTTGCACCGAGCGAAGCAATTACATAAATGCTCCACCTCCAACAAACGCGGCTACATTTCAAACGTTACTCCGCGCTCGTCGCACTAATCTCATATCGCTCGGCTATTAACACAAGATTGAATAATTTATTGTATTAATCTCCGCGAGCGAGTAATTTAATTTGCAGTACAATTAGACGTCTAATTGTGCGTGACGCATTATGGTGATGGCATATGCAGGGGCGGGGGCGTCGGATTGGAGCTCCAAGCTCCACTGGAAATTATCACAGAAGAGGTTCTACCTAGTTAGAGTCCGATATCGATGCGTTTAGAAATCATACCAAATCTGTCGCTACGTTACAGATCAAATTAACATGTCCCCACTGCTGGGGCTCAGGCCTACCCTCTCAACGAGGGCGTTAGTACTAAAGCCACCACGCTAACCCAGGCGGGTCGGTGGACTTCACATGCGACTAAGAATTTCTTCTTCGACGTATGCAGGTTTCCTCAAGATGTTTTCCGTCACCATTTGAGAACAGTCAGAAATGTTCTTATGTTTCGAGAAAAACCTATTGGTAATGGCCTCGCCGGGATCTGACTTCGGACCTCTCGACATGATAGTCCGCGTCTTCCCCACCCTCTGCCCCCAAGTTACAAATGCCAGGATGTTGGTTACTATGTTAGTTATTACTGTGTTTTATGTGGCCTGAATGAGAGCTTTCTTTCTCCAACATTGTGTGGGCTGGGTTGTAGTTGAACCTGACCTCACGGGTTATTGTATCATTTCTCGATAAGATAAGGCTTTTATTTAGTTTATTGCGTGTTCCTCACATTAATACACATCACCGCCTCTGCTCCCGATAATGTCTGTGTTTATGTCTGGAGTGGGTCTAAATAATGTATGAGCTAACCTTTTACGACATCGTAAATCGTAATCGTAAGCCTCTCGGCAATAAATCAGTATCTTATATATCTAGGTCTGGGCTCAAATCTCGACCGGGCTCCATGTTTTATTTGAGGTCTAATCTCGGCTGTAGATGGAGCGTCCGTCAAATCGCTGCTATAACACCCCCCCCCCCCCCACCCCCCCCACTCCCGAGTGAGAGCTCGTAACTCCGTATGTAAGTGCCAGCTCCATGTTGCTGGTGCTGTCGAGAGGTAAACATTTTTATAGTTCTTTAGGCTTGGTGGGATAATCAGAGATCTTTGTTTGAGTCAGTTGAAATGAGAACCACTTTTGAGACTTTATCAAGGTCAGCTGTCATCTTTGTGTTTGCACAAAATTAGTAATTAGGCACGACTTGTTTTGTACAACAACAAAAAAGCGAAAAATAATTGAATTTTTATAAACTTGTGCACGCGCCGTTATCGTGATCGTTCCCGCAACTTGCCCACGCCCGACGACGCCCGACGCGCGACGCTGATCCCGCCGACGACGAAACAAAGCTGACGTTTATTAATAATTAGCTCCTCCGACACTTTAAAACACTTACGTAAAAATCAATTTCAAAATTTAAACGACTAACTGTAGTGACGTCATCGTCTGGTTATCGGATTTTATTTTGGTAATGATTTGAAGGTTTTATGAAAACAAAAACTTCGCAGTTTACTTATTATTATGGACAAACATTATGGCCTTATGGCTGGCAATGATGGGAAGCTAACTTCTGTACGCGAATGTTTCAGCATGATGGAAATCGTATTCAGTGGAGAACTCAATTAATCGAAACGGAATGAGATGGGAAATGCTGGAGTGTGTCGCGACGGTCAGAGACCGACCGACACTTACAAAGTTGTCGTTGTCAGTCCCCGCCCGCCCCTCACACACGGATAACGATACTGGTCAGCGAGTTTCACATTTCTAGCTACAAATGTGTGTAATCTGCAAAATTTTAGTATTTTCGGAGCGATTTTTTGAAACAAAAAAAAACAGCCACGGCCCTCAGCGGAGCGGACCGCACGCGGAGTAAGGATTTTCCGATATTTAATTAATTTTGAGGCAGAAACTTCAATCTGTTAAATAAGATGGAAGTGTTCGTTAAAAGCCGTGTCCTGTCGGCGGGGGCGGCCCGCGCTCGCGGGGGCGGCCCCCGCTCGCTGGCGCGGCGTCAATCATCATCAATCATTGCATTGAGCTTGAAAATGTGTTGGAAACTTGGAAGTAACCGCTTATTTAGCCGGTTCAAATTGCGTTTCATGGTTAAGCAAACACTGGGATTTGCATCAGTTGAGCTTTTATGTAATAGATAAGTTATATACAAGTTAATTACTTATACAGAGTGTTTTTATGTCACAATCGCAAAGCCTTGCATAGGTGATGCGGAGAAAAAAAATTCAACATAATAATAATAATAATATATCTTTATTTGTTTCTTTACAAAAGCAATACAAACTTAAAATAAAGTAGATACAAAAACATGTTTTAGTACACAACTTAGAAACGTGTTTTTTTAACATTACGAGTCAATAACTTACATTAGTACAAATTTAAGATAGGTATTGCAGACTTTCGTGTTTTTAATCCAACCGTGTGGAACATTACATCTTAATTATTTTGATATTTTTAAATACTAGATGTGTATATTCTATGAATTTATACAACAAAATAAATAAAACGATTAAACAAGCATAGCAATTATTCACACACACATGATGAGTATCACAATATTTAACTTTATTACATTTCCTTGAACTTTTTATCTATGTTTGGCCTAATGCATTCTAAATGATCTCCCGTGCCACCCTTGCATCAACCTTCCAAACACCCTGTATACAAAAAGTTGTATTTTCTTGAAAATGTTTGCTGGAGAAGACATCTCAACTAACATAGTAGCCGAGTATTAACTTTTAAAACTTAACTTAACTTTTAATTAAATGAACAAAGTGTATATATCCTGAGAGCATCCTCGGCGCGTCGCGCGTCGGTCGGACGGACCCGGGCGGGTGAACTAGTATACAGTTTGACAGTTTCTTGATGCGGTATGTCAGCCACATACAGCCACCAGCCCCCAGCTACAAGTTATACAACTATGTATAATTTATGCGAAGACTACTTTAAAAAAGAAATAGGTAATCTCTACCCACGGTACACACGGTCACTCAGATAGATTTAGTGTGTCTTATTTCTCTGTATCTACCTAAAAAATCTTTAAATGCAGCTCTATTGTATTGAAATGCAAAGAAAACGCGTAAGATCAATGTCCATAGCCTATTAGGAATATATTTCAAGAAAGAAGTTTCCTCAAATTCTCAATTTTAACATCGTGAGCTTTCTATACATAGTACCATCCGTGGCAGATGAAATCATCGCTGGCGACACTTTAATATTTATAAGAGGCAGAAAGGGAGAATATTATCTTTTCGAAAAGAAAAACCTAAAAGATAACGACACAACAGGTAAAAGAAAACAATAGGAGCTGGGCGACGCCTTCGGCCGCGATCACGTTTCGCGCTCCGCTTCCCGTGGACGGGAAAAAGGAAGGCCAGGGTTGACACTGTTATTAAATACGAGGAGTCAGGAATACTTTTGTTTTAAACCGAAAAAGAATAAGTTCAAATAATGACAATATTGATATCGAATTTTTTGAATACAAATAACAACGTGTGTCTTCTTGGAGTATGGCTCCAACAACCCTGCTCCCTTGGCTGCGTGGCGCGCCTCGTCACGTGACACGTGACAGTGACGCGTGACGCGTGACACGTGACCGTGACGCATGACACGCTGGTGACGGATGACATCACTCCGGCCGGGTGGCTGGAGACTGAACCGACGCGGGCGACGCGCGCTCGGGACAAATAAACGTAAAAAATACATAATAATATTATCGTGAAAATGGTGACGGAGAAAATTGTTCATCCATTTTACTCCACTGTGTACACACAAACAATACCAACGTTCGGATTAAACTTAACTTCATATACCTAAGTAACCTAAGTAACAAGTTTGTCGATCTCCAATAGAAATTATGTAGGCTTAAAAAACAATACCTATTTATACAGTTGTGTTTTAACTGTATCGGATTCAAAAAATTGAACGTTCAATCCAATCCAATACTTACTACTCACATTTTGGTACCTACCCTGGTCCTTAGAGGACACGTTAGGGGTCTCAGCGAATATTCGGACTTCAGCTTTCATTAAAGTTTGCCTTACTCACTGGGCCGCTTCTAGTGACCTTAATCAGTTTTTCAGGTGGACGGTCCACCTAACATTAGCTGGTCATTCTTCGATGTGTCCACCGGCACCGGATCTCACTCCACTTCACCCGCTCCTGGCCAATATCGCTGTAAGACAGTAATCCTGCCCACGCCAATTTCATCATAATGAATGAATTGCTAATTTTTTGGTGGTGTGAATCCTTATTTTGATGCTCGTATCCTGCAAATAAACTTTAGGCCTAACGTTGTGCACTGCTCTGCTCACTGAGGACCTAACGTTAAGCTAATGGAATTAAAAATGACCTAAATAGAAGCCGGGCTCCGCAAGGACGACATCAGTTCGGCGCCGAAAAGTCTCTGAGTGCGAGTAAATCTCTGACGGACCATCGAAATGCATTTTTAAAATTTACGCTAATTCCGAATGCATGGCGCGATGCATTTTAGATTTGGGACACGTCGGGAGAAAGAACTGTACCTAAGCGTGAAATATTGATGGCTGCGGATAATGGCGCCGCCGGGGACAGCGGGGCCCAGCAGACTGCCCACACAACACACGCGCCCGCTTTTAACACCACATTTGGTTTGTGAATTCAGCTCGCAGATTCAGATACATTCAAATGTCGCCCTAATTTTCAGAACAAGAGTTATCTTAGCTACCAGATAAAATACAGATGTAATGCGGAAGTCAAATTCCAGAGAGTAATGAACCAAACTCAAGTTTTGACCTATAACAATTTGTTCCAATCAAATGTCATGCAATCATTATCAAAAGGATCGTTCAAAGGGATCGGTCTTTGTTTGATGCACAATGCGGCCTGTAGAGTCGCGCGGCGCGGCGGCGTGGCCGGCCCGAGCGGCCTCCAGGGACGCTCTCATAATACCTCATCCATACAATTAACTCATTGACAATGTGAATCGGTTCACGTCGTAAAGAAATAGGGAAAGCTTTAGCAAAATTATTTATCAGTTTCGAGAGAAGTCTATCTCGTTATATGTTAGCTACATTATACTACATTTTTTATTGTATTTCATAAATTTCTATTGTGAATAGTTACTTCGTTAGACTAATGAAATCATTGGACCGTCTTCTTGACTTGCTTCTTCAGATTAATTATCGGAACACGATCATCCATTCCCTACAATCTCTGCTTAGGCCACATTTTCATTACTTACCGCTCTTGGGTTAATTCCCGTGCGCTATTGAATCACTCAACCGAACGGATATCGGAACGAGGCCGAAAAGCGACGCTTCAGTATCTTGTTCGAGTGTTCCCGGTGTTATTCCGGGATGAATGCTTTAAGTAGGTGGAGCGAAGATTTTGGACCTCAGTCTTACTTCGACATTTTTGTAGAGTCGTAGTTGGCTCTCTGCATTACTTTTATTAGTACGAAGAAGACCAGGATTTCCTATTTCTGACAAAATATCAGAATTTTGAGCAAACCTATCTAAGCCTCGAAACAATAGTGAATTATGAAGCCACTCTGATAATGTTGATATTGTAGCGTAGAGTGAATTTAAATTATTAATTTCGCATGATGTAATGTTTGATCAGGTTTCTTCTTTACCCTCTCTTGGTGAAATAAATTCTAAATTGAGATTGAAAATAAATTAAAAGTGTGTCGTGTATGCAACAGAAAGGATTCCGCATACACCTGCAACTTAAAACAAAGGCCTTATAGTATTAGTAGGAGTGAGAAGGCGAAGACACAAGGAGATACCAATAGAGAAAATATTATTATGTGGGTATTAGTAAATTATTAAAGCTCCAATAACAATTCATATTAAAAGGTAATATTGCGATATTAACTGCCGAGAACTAAAGTAGAATATAAAACTGATCTGAATCGGTACATTATGGTGAGTTATGAGAGGGCGCTCGCGCAGCGCGCGCGGCGGCGGCGGCGACGCTCGCACGGTACCCTAAATATAATCTGATCCGGCACCGTCGATTCTGCTATAGGAAATTGTTGAGGAAAATTGGAATGGAAAACACTTGAGTCCACGACGACGGGCGGCAGCGGGGGAGGGAGCGAGGCGGCGAGGGGGAGGAGAGGGCTGAATATTAATGGCTATTCGCAGCGAGAGCCGATATGTACGTGGTCGGTACCTCGCTGTATGAGACAGTAACAAGTAACATTTATTGCCCCAATGTTTCATTATCAATCCAATTCTTACATAATGATGATGTCATATCACTCATGCAGTTAACTAAGTTTTGATCCTCTTGAACCTAAATTGGTTGGTCATTTCCCGATACCTATAGGATAGGGATCCAGTAACCACAATCCGCCTGAGAACCATAGACATACCTGAAAAAGTTAGTACGTTGAAGTCAGTCGTTGAAGGCTGATCACATCTGCCGGAGAACCGATAACCGCTGGGGTAGACGAGTTCTCGAGTGGAGACCACGCGTGGCCAGGCGTAGTGTGGGAGACGCCTGCCGATAGGTGGAGCGACGAATTGCGTGAGGCGGCTGGCAGTGACCGGATGCCGAGTATTGCGGAGAACCGAAGATCGGGCTTAGTGGCGCGCATTAGAGAAAACCTATGTCCAGCACTGGACTAGTACAGGCTGATGCTGATGATAATTATATAATTATTTACGGGTCTTACACACGAAATAGTTTTATTTACCTTGCCCAAGATACAAGAATACATACAAGATCAGCAGAGGGTAATTTTAGAAACTACTCACAGCGATTAACAATGACAGCTCGCCTCTCCAGTCAGCTCGTGACCACGGCCAGTGTAACCTGGTCGAAACGTCGGGCAAGGTAAATAAAACTATTTCGCGTGTAAGACCCGTCAATAATTATATAATTATGAATACAAAGCGCGAAAGTCTAAAATGTACTGATGCTGATGATGAACCACGATCAGGCGGCGCGCACCATGTCCAAAACGAACAGTACATTAATGATGAAGATGAAAATAAAATTAGCATGATGCTACTCATAGTTGTAGATGATAAAGTTAAAAACTTAGTTATAAAGTTTGAACCTGCAGCAGGTCCTTGTAGCGCAGAGCAATAAATTTGTATCAAGGAAATCTGTGAGCAGCGAGCAGTGCGCAGTGTGCAGTGCATGCCCCGCCGCGGGCGGCCAGCGAGGGTAACACGGGAGGGAAACAAACACTCCGCCGGTAAATCCTCATTACACGTAATGAGAAACTAGAGGTGACGCGGACGCTATGAATAGCTGATACACTATCGTCGGGTATTTTATATACTTCGGAGCTTCGGAGCAAGGTTGCTACTAATTACTTGATAATATGCTTTAAGAATACATACGTTGATTTGATTATGCTGATAAAGATAAATTCGCCCTATTTGCCTCAATCATGAATTGATTGAAAATCTCAAGGTTTTATTTCTTTCTGTAGTTTTGAGAAAGGGGAATGAATCAAATGTGGTGAAAATAAAATGCGATGCTCTTGACCTAACGTAACCTGCTTAGTTGCAGTACCGTTATTCAGTGCTGCATAAATTGAAATATGTTTTTCAATATTAAAAAACTTAGCAATACTCGCACAAATAAATAATTTATTCTTTAAAATATTTACATTAGTATTTCAGAACAGGTCATGAAACCAACAGTTAAAACACATAGGTAATGTACTTATTTTCATTTCTTGCCACAGGCCTTAAAAGTACCTACTTATATTCTCTAACTCTATAATCTCTAGCTAGAGCCACGTCAATTTATTTGTCTTGCTTCGACCTCTCTTAAAACCGATCCTTATTTTTAAACAGGGACTATTGCAGACTCGATTATGTACAATTTAATATATGTTTCATAAAGTTTGCTATTTAGAGTACTTGTGGGAAGACAATACTTAAACATATAATACTAGTAGTATCTAACATTTAAAATCTCGTGGTCTTCATCAGTAACTGCGTTACAAAATGTTTAAACTGGCCGTTCACAGGTAGGGAATATTTAAAATCCTACCATGAAATTATGACTAGCTAGGTTTAAAACTCTCTACTTATTCTATTAAAACTTATGCTCAGCTATGTAACTATTTCTGCTTGAGTCGTTCTTTTTCTTCTCCTTGGCTCCGTCTTCTGTAAAAAAAACAGTAATGAGTTCCGAACCATAAATGAGATTAACAAGTTACAAATAATAAAATTATAATCTTGCGATATTCGCTCGCTGAGCTTTGCTTAAAAATGAATTATGATTTTAATGAGCTTTAACATTTCACTGAAGTCACATACCAATTATTGGTAACTTGATGTTTGAAAAAGATCAGAAGGTCTTACCGAGGTTGGTGGCGTGCTGCGGCTCGTTCCAGTCCTGGACCTCACCGGACATGAAGAGGAGGTAGAACAAATTGCTCAGGAAATAGAACCCGATCGATATGAAGAACACTTTCCTCCACTCTGACGCGCTTGTCTGAAAGTTATCGATAAACAATCTTTAAAAATAAATTGTCTGGCTGAAAATTCAGGCAAAAAGAGGAATAAATCTACCCACGCTGAAACTTCGACAAGTTTTGTAATTCCCGAGTCTAAGAAATTCTAAAATAGATGGAAAGTAACTTGCTAAAAGAAGAGTTAACAAGAAGTTGCTTGTTGGTTAAAGTATCAACACAAAAGTTTTAAAATCACGTTAATTAACTCGAATCAGAATATTTTTTTTTACATCGTCCTTGACGACGGCGGAGACACTGAGGGGCGCCATGATGGAGAATATGTTGCCGCAGCCGTTGGTGATGCCCATCAGCGTGCTCGCGAAGTTCGGGGACAGGTCGATGTGGGAGATCTGCAAGCCATTGTGGAATGTGAGGAAACACATAAAATACCGATATTGTGCATCATGAACAGAATGTGCAACTGTAATGTCGAAGCTTGGAGCAAATTGACTTATACTAATACAATCGCAGAAAATCCAGTTGGAGAAATTCCCATATGACAATATATCATCACTGATGCTGGAGTATCTCTGCGTATGGCTACAATTAATTGACCAGTGTCCGTGGTCGCAGGACCACACTAAGCCATCATGAAGTTGTGGGAGTCGAGTGTAAAGTCGAGCAATAATGTACGCTCACTCACCAGGAAGCCGACGTAATGCGCGCCGTTGAGGCCGACGGTGACGGTGAGGATGACCACGGCCAGGGACAGGTGCCCGGGCGGCAGGTACGACAGCACCAGTAGCGCGCCCGCCGGGCCCCAGAACGCTGCCCAGCATTAGGTACATTTATATAATGTAGGCGCATAAACACGTATTGTATGATGCGGCCCAGAAAACAGAACAAACCAGAATACAATCATATTATATCTAATTAATTACACTTCTGAACATGATTCGCCAACGAAGCACCTTCTACTATATGCTACTTTAAAGTAAAAACTGTTGCGTAAGAAGAACTCTTAAATAAATTAAATAATATTATTATTCTAAAATGAATTACTTTAATTGAATGTATGCTTTCGTTGTTGTAATTCTCAGAAGTCGAATGCTAAATATTGCGCTACAACAAATAAAACAAGTAATAAAATGTTAAGTAAGTAAACTAAGTATCCACTTTAAGTATAGATTCGTGGAATTGTCGGATAGATGAGAAAACAACATTTACTTAGGGAGTCGTGTCTATATTACACAAAATACTCTTTCGAAAACGTTGAGCGACCGACCGGCTTAAATGTTGCTTACTAATAGAATAAATAGATCGCCTTTCTTCTTAAGTATTCACGATACAGGAAGCTTATAACATAATATTACTAGTTTCACGGTTGTAAATGGCGATTGAAAATCAGTTAAGGATATTACCAATGGTATTGAAGATCTTCCTGGAAGTGCCGACGCTGACGACGCGCCGGTTGACCAGGAAGTCGGACAGCCAGCTGAACACGAAGCTGAGGATGTACATCGCCACGTACGGTAACGCTGACAGGAAACCATTCTGGAATCATCATCATCATAAAAGATAACATTAAATCACATCAGCAACGCAATCTTTTTAATACACGGAATAAAGTCACAAAAGCAGACATGGAAAGCGTCTGCAAATTGAAGTACTGCTTGAGAAACTAAGCTTATTCGAATATAATATCATCATGAAGTATTCTCGATCGCCGTCATGAAATCAAAATTTTAGTAGCATCTAAATACTAGGAGGAAGACCAAAGTGATACTCACACTCTTGATGTCGACACCGAGGACCTTGCTCATGTAGGAGGGCATCTCGGTAAGGAGCGTCCAGAAGCCCAGGCTCTGGCCGCTGTGCGCCAGGATCACGGCCCAGAACGGCAGCGAGGTCATGATGCTCCGCCAGGGCGTCGACATCGTCTGGAACACTCTGACATGTCATCGCCACGGGAAAATATTGTATTTTTTTTGGAGTTTGAAAAGATTCTTCGTACCTACTATCAAATTATTATTTTCATTAGAGATTCTCGGAATTTGTAAATGAAATCGAGATATTATTATAAATTATCACATTATAATTTATACTGGTATATCTTAAATGCTGATACCAATGAACAAAAACCTTATGACTGTGAGCGACTAGGAGCCCACCTTCATCATATCAGCCTGTAGACGTCCACTGCTGGACAAAGGCCTCCCCCAAGGATCTCCACGACGACCGGTCCCGCGCTAGCCTCATCCAGCCGGGTCCCGCGACCTTCACCAGATCGTCGGTCCACCTTGTGGGAGGCCTACACTGCGTCTTCCGATACGTGGTCGCCATTCGAGAACCTTTCTGCCCCAACGACCGTCAGTTCTACGAGCGATGTGCCCAGCCCACTGCCACTTCAGCTTCGCAATTCTTCGACCTATGTCGGTGACCTTGGTTCTCCTGCGGATCTCCTCATTTCTGATTCGATCTCGCAGGGAAACTCCGAGCATAGCTCTCTCCATTATTCTGGCTGATGTCGATGGAGCCCACCTTATGGTGGCTGATGTCGATGGAGCCAGCGCTGGTCTCGATGTACTTGCGCTCCTCCTTGGAGATCCAGCGGCTGTCGGCGGGCGTGGAGGCGCCCAGCAGCAGCCAGGCCAGCGCCCAGGCCACGCACGCCGCGCCCGTCGAGTAGAACACGGACGGCCAGCCCCACGAGCTGGCGGACAGCAGCCCCGCCGTCATCATCTCGATGATCGTGCCCAGTTGGGCGCCTGCCAGTTATAACATAAAATACATCTATCATTGTAAGAACAAACTGTCTCACTGACTGATCAACGCAATCAAACCGTTGAGCCTAGAGACTTGAAATTTTGCACAAAGGTTCCTCATATATAGCTCTGACGTCCACTAAGAAGCGGGATAAATTTTTATACGCGGGTGAAGCCGCGGAAAACAGCTAGTAATAAAATAAAGAAATAATAACAAACTTGTGTTATTACAGTTTAGACTTACAAGCAAAGCATTCATTTACAAATTTAACAATTTTATTTATTTTTATTTTATTTTTATTTTATTTTATTTTGCTGCTGGCTGAATCTGAATCTGGTAGTGGGTGGACCATGATGGGGGGAGGGGGGGGGGGTGTTACCTGCGTAGACGAAGGTGGCCATGCGGCTGCGCTCGGCGGCGGGCGCCCAGTGGCCGAGCAGGCCGTGCAGGCTGGGGTACAGCAGACCCTGCAGCAGACCCATGGCCACGCGGCACGCGCACACCGCCTCCCACCCGCCCTGCGCACGCGCACAGAACAACATTAACACGCATTTCAAACAGTCAACATATTTTATTGCATATGAAGATAATGAAGTCGTTGACATTTGTATAATTCGTCTGTAAAATGCATCGTAATTTTCTATAAACCTAAAAATAGTTACAGACTTGGCCTATTACTTCCTCTGTGACTTGGCCACCGTCAAAGTAAAAAAAACAAAAACTCATAGATTTGTTGGAGCGAACGAATCGAGCGACGGACGACAGGTTATAAAAAAGTTATAAATGCATATTTATTTATAGCTTTTAATTTTTGATCCTACCGAAGTTTGATAATATGTTCGGCTTCACCAGAAACCCCGCCGACAGGACACAATAGATAATCTAAAGACGTCTCAGAAAATGTATATTTTATCTGCATTGAAGAATAGCTTCACAGATCTCGCATAATGAAGCATCCTTCGAGATTTGCACGGCTTCCCCTTGGCACAGAGTAAATACGACAGTCGACCCACTCGTTGCAACATCAAAAGACCACAAAGGAATTGATTCTCTGCAATCTCTATTCATAAAATAACTGACTTAATTACTTGAATTAGTAATTTTCACAACTACATTCTTTAAATAATTAGTTGGCTTATCTTGTGCAACTCACTTTTAAGTCAATACTCAATATCATTATTAGTAATTTGATTTCTTACACGCAGATTACACCGGCATCCATTACAGATTTCGTATAATTTTCTTTAGACGAATCAAGTCAAATTTATTTTTACTTGACTATAAACGAGCCTGTGTACTTAGGGTAATTCTGTATAAATTGGAGCAATTTGATTCCAACCGCCCGCTGGGGCACGTAGTCATGTGATTATTTGCCTCCGAACCGTGCCCCCGGCGCGGGCGGGAGCACTCCGTGTAATTGACCGAGCGAGCGAAGCGAGCGAAGCGTCTAAGTTTCGAGATTGGCCAAAAATGCTAATGTCCGTCTGTCCTTCTGTCTTTCTGTCTGTAATTCTCTACAGGTCGCATTTTTCAACCGATTTTGACGAACATTTGGCATAGGTATAAATTAATTAAGCCGACAAATGAGTAGAATAAAATCTTGAAAAATATTTTTTTTAGAGTACGTACCATACTCGCAAAGTGGGAGTGAACTTTCTTTTTCTTGTGAATCCCATAGTGTGAGGTATCGTTGGATAGGTCTTTCAAAAATATTGCGGGTGTGTGAAAACCATTTTTTGATTTAGGGATCCGTTTGCGAAATATTAAACTTTAAATTTTTGTTATGGTCACGTGTCGTCCCCCCCCCCCCTGTCTGCTAAACGGTTGCTTCTGGATATGTGAAAAAATTCATGGCAGTAGCATATATAACGTAGTTACAAGGAAAACTATTACGGCTAAGTAGGTTCTATTAGTTTTTGAGTAATAGTGGATCGACTTAAGAAAGTTGAAAAAATAAATTATGTTCATAGAACTGCTTACGTAAAATGGAAAATTATTTTTTTCCGCGTGATATCCATGGTGTGGGGTATCGTTGGATGGGTCTTTCAAAAATATCGCGGGTGTGTGAAAAACATTTTTCGATTCAGGGATCCGTTTGCGAAATATCAAGCTTTAAAGTGCTAATTTTTGTCACTTTAGTAGGTACTTTTTCTGTCTCCAACTACAAAGTTGACTTTTGTTGGTTTCTTTTAGGTTTGGTTTATGCAGGCTGGCGAGGTCTACTGTTCTCACGGAACTACTAGTTATGATATGTTGACTGACGTGTTCCGCGGCGAGCGGCAGGAACATGTTGACGACGCCGGTGAGCAGCATGGCGGCCAGCACGAGCAGGCGGCCGCCGTAGCGCGCCGCCAGCACGCCGGCCGGCACCTGCAGCACGATGTAGCCCCAGAAGAACGACGACAACACCGTGCCCTGCACGCCAGCCTCCCACTCGAACACCTGCACACACGTCAAAGACAAAGTTTGGTTATTCAAAATCGAAATACAATATTCTCTTTTTGACGTCAATTCTGTCTAAAACTACGTCTGTTTCCACCTCTGTACAGCCGAGGGGAAGGAAAAGCAACAAACCCAACAGCACAGGGCCCTGCTCATTACAATCATTTATCTATGTTAAGCCATCAGGTACACTATGGTATTTTATCATTAAACATTCTCAAACATTATCCCATGTCATTGAATAATTACCAATAAAGAATGATTATAATTATATAATTATTTACGGGTCTTACACACGAAATAGTTTTATTTACCTTGCCCGACGTTTCGACCAGATTATGATTATGATCATTTATAGAGCTCTCCGCCCCGTCCTATAGGTATTTCGTATGTAGATTGGTTACTAGTGCATGGACCTAATAAACCCTTAAAACATGTCCATTGCTTAATGTAAGAACTTCACCAAATTACCGCTTGTTTTACCATAATTACATAAAGGGAGCTGAGATATAAAAAATTTCCCAAGACAATTTTAATTGGAATAAAATTGGTTTATTGTTAATTCGGCTGCGTGACTCACATGATAGTACATACCTACTTAAACGTCTCGGAAATTCCGCTGCCAAATAATACCTGCGGCTCGTAAGCGTGACATTCTCAGGGCAACTACATCAGTTGTATCTCACGTGGGACCTCTCGCGCAGGAGCCGGCGAGTCTTCAACAACACCCCACGTCATGTCCCCTCCGTCTGCCTCACTAATATATTAGAGTGACGTGCGTGGCCGCGAGGTGGACTGCACACAAAGTGCTCCCGATAAATTGTGTTCCGAACAAGGGGTTGGAAACTTTTATAGATTGACTTCGCTCTCTACTTCAGTGTTTTCCATACAATTTTTCAATTTAACTTTTCCATCGAACCTCACTAACCTAAGTACCTACATAACTTATCTATCTCTCGACAAAAGTTAGAAAACAAACTGATTTTTCAAATATAATTTATTAGTTTGGTACTTGTAAGAGTGGGGGACGAGCTCGACTCGAGGATCAGATAGAGCGAGTGCTCACAGAGGGACACGTGAGGAGCACTCGCGTACCACGAGACTGAATGAAGTGAAACAGATGTACCAGGAGTGCGATACTTGGGGCTCGGAACTTGGTAGGCAGAGAGACCAGATTAACAGCCTATTAATCTCCCCACTGCTGGGGCTCAGGCCTACCCTCTCAACGAGGGCGTTCGGACTATAGTCCACCACGCTAGCCCAGTGCGGGTTGGTGGACTTCACATGCGCCTACGAATTTCTTCTCCGGCGTATGCAGGTTTCCTCACGATGTTTTCCTTCACCGTTCGAGAGCTGTCAGTAAATGTACTTAAGTTTCGAGAAAAAACCCATGGGTACATGGCCCAGCGGGGGATCGAACTTCGGACCTTTCGATATGATAGGCCGCGTCTTATCCACGACGCCACTGACGCTCTGTCTAGTAAGTCAAGGTCAAACTATTTTATTGCTTGTCAGTACACTGGGTACATTTATACAACGCGATATTGTTATGGATTACTAGCTTTTTCCCGCGGCTTCGCCCGCGTAGAAAAGTTATTCCCGTGTACATTGTGAAACAGCGCCCTCTATGTAGGCGTTTTGTTACTTAGGGGGTATTAGCGGACGCCCCGCGACTTTGTCCGCGTTAAAAAGTAGCCTATATGTTATTCCAGGATATAAACTATCACTATCAGGTTTCATCAAAATCTGTTCGGTAGTTTTTGCGTGAAAGAGTAACAAACATCCTCACATCCTTACAAAATTTCGCCTTTTTAATATTAGTAGGATAGGATTACCGTTAGAATTTTTCTCGCGGCCGGCCATAGAGTTTTATCCGAAGGCGAACGCGAACCGAATACTAATCCCTCGGGCGGTGAACGTAGGGACCAGAAATGCCGCTAATGTCAGGAATTGTTCTGGAGCTCGGACCCCAGTTAAAAGCTTTGCTGCCAAAGAAAATATGCGAGCAACGGTCGGGATGCTATGTTTTCAATGTTACTTTGTGCGAGTTAAAAGTATCCTATATATAAACCAGGATATAAACTATCGCTTTGAAAAATTCCAACAAAATCCGTTCAGCCGTTATGGCGTAGCAAACATCCAAATTTTAGCGTGTATATTTAGTAGTGGAATTTTATTATTTAACATACATCCAAAGCAATGCAATGGGGTGAGTTGGGAATTTTAAGTAGGTATAAATTCTTGGGGGCTGAGATGAGAAGGGGGCGAGATGGGAATAAACCAGGCTAACATACGTACATTGCTTATTTTCCTATAGGATTTGTGGTGTCATAGCCTATCCTTAATAGCCAATTAGTGTGCGATAATTATGTCGTAAAAGTGAAATACTGGGCTAATTTACCACCTCCTTGACTCTAGGGTCGTGAGTTGATTCCCCGCTGGGGACACAACTTGTGCGAGTTTGTCCGTTCGGGTGTTATGTTATCTTTGTGAATATCTTATCCTTGTAGTCAGGGAACCGTAGTTTGGGACGAGACTGCGGGAGTTTGCGAATTATGTGAAGTTACGCGTTTGACATGTTGCGTCGTAAGGGATAGTGGGGTCGAACAAAGCTCTCAACTTCCAAGCGGTTGTGGATTTATTTTGCTATTCAATGGTGTCGGTGCCGGCGCGGGCGCGGGCGCGGGCGCGGGCGGGTCGTTAGCATTCGGATGTGTCTCACGTTCGACACGTAACGACTCCTTTCAGCGATTATACGAACGTTTGCGAGCGTTTGCGAACGCCGCGCCCGAGCCTCGAGGCTCGAGGCTCGCGCGCACATAAAATCTAACAGCACTTACGCGCGGGGGAAATTATTTAAGAGTTAAGTAAGTGATTTTAGCGCCTACAGTTTTCCAATAGCTCTTTTCATTATTGAACATTACACGTTATTATATTAGACACTTATTTTTATTTACCTTTGCCGGCGGTCACGGGCTGATTAATGTACAATAATAAATACAAAGCGCGAAAGTAAAATGTACCATAAGTACATGGTCGTGTCAACACTTGGCAAACTTAACGAGTGATTTGACTTGACATACAAATTCATGCCTTTAAGTAGGCTATGGTAAGGCAAGGTGGGGTAAGTAAGACTACAAACGGGGCAAGACTAACCACATGTAATATGTCATTAAATGCAGCCTTCTTGTCTGTTTACTGTGGCTGTAAAACAGTACAGATGTTATAATTATTGGTTCTAAACAGACAACTATGTAGTTAAAGATTATAATATTTTAACTAAAAACAGTATGTTAGTCTTGCCCCGGTGAAGATTTTTCTTTAGTATCAAATCAACAGCCTATTAATATGTCCCCACTGCTGGGGCTCAGGTTTACCCTCTCAGGCGTTCGGGCTATAGTCCACCACGCTAGCCCAGTGCGGGTTGGTGGACTTCACACGTGCCTAAGAATTTCTTCTTCTGCGTATGCAGGTTTCCTCACGATGTTTTCCTTCACCGTTTGAGAGCAGTCAGTAAATGTACTTAAGTTTCGAGAAAAACCCATTGGTACATGGCCCGGCCGGGGATCGAACAACTTCACAGAAACCAATTTTTGCCTTTTAACTGGTAACTATGTTAGTCTTACCCCACCTTACCTTACGTAAAACAACCTCCTATGTATTATACTAGAACGAAACTAGTGGCATTACAGATAAGATCATACAAACTCAGAGCCATCGTTTCGGAGACCGATACCATTTTGGAAGCTCTCGTTACGTTTAAGGGCTATTCGTTGAGTTTTGTGCGTCGGTTAACGGGTGGGAGGGTGATTCTGTCGCAAATGAGCGCTCCGTAAAGTGATCACGTACTGGAGACATACTTTGTGTGGGATCGCCCTAGAGAAAGAGTCGTGTGTGTATATTGGTATTTAATCGCTGAGGCTGCTCCAACGAGGGAACGAACGGAGGCTCGAATTATGGCGGTGGCTTCCTTATAAAATAAAAAAATCTAATCGAATGGTAAATTACAGAAGGCAATCTCAGTAAAAGATATTTGTGTGAAATTAAATTTTTTGCTGTCCGTCGCCCCCATAGCGACGTTGTATTTATCAGTCAGTCTGTGCACAGATAACTCGAAAACTACCTGGTATCCTATTTTCGAATCGCTCGCCTCGCTTCGAACAGTCGATTGAACTAATTTTCCTTCGACATCCGATACAGAAATTAGTAGAATCGACCGCTCGAAGCGAGGCGAGCGATCTGTACTGGAGCGTATAGTGCTCCAGTACAGATTGAGCTGAGACTTGGTAACTTATATGACAAATTACCCACCAATATTGGGAAACTTATGGAAATTTGAGGAATATTTGTTGTCTGGAAGAAATCGCTCTTAGCGATAAGACCGCCTAGATGTACATTACTGCATCTGTTTTACTGTTTTTTTTGTCTGTAATTTTTAAATGTGCTATAAAGTGTATTGAATTGAATTTTCAAAACATTTGAAATATTGTCGGATGTCGTACACTGCGTGCGCTGTGCTGACTCTTGTAATTGTGTGTGACATAATCTAGTCAGTACTTTAACGAAGATAAAAGCCATTTTAGGTAAGTAGAAATTTATTAATTATCCAGTGTTGGTATTATCTTGTGTATTTATAATTTACATACGATGTTGCTATATTAATTACGTATTCCTAAAGAGCACGTGTATATTATATGTGTAAAGGTTGTCTATGATGTGTAAATAATTAATATTCACAATATAAATGTATGACGTAGAAATCTTTAATATTAAAGATATTGTAACAAGTGTGCGACGGTGTGACGTACCTAACATAGTTATGCTTCGTCGCGCAAATTCCATTTCTATGTTTTACAAACACACAAGCCAACTATAGAATAGCCTATCGCTTGTTTAATTTTCCAACATTATTTAAAAGATTAGGTAAAATCACGTTTTTGTACTGATTGTTGCGTCTCTTGGGTTTGATTTAGTTCTTATCTTTCTTCAAGCTCTTTTATAACTTTATCTTCAAGGCATTGTTAATTTGTTAATTAAACAAGATAGTGCTTTAAATTCATTTTAGAAAAAATAAAAATTATATTTCAATGTTATAAACTCGGTTGCAATGAATTCGGCTCAGGACTGAGTAAAAAGGCTACCCGGTTTCGAATAAGGAAAAATGATTCCGTTTTGGAAACTGGTAGTGTGTGTGTGGGGGGTGTGCACTGACCGTAAAGTCGTAGTTGTTGTCGGTGGTCATGGCGACGATGGCGAGGCTCATGCTGACGCGCGTGGCGTACGAGACGGTGGTCGCCAGGAACAGCAGGAATATGATGGCGTGCCGCGCGCCCAGGGAGCTCTCTGCAACAAGCGGGCGGCGCGGGCGCCGGCGTCACACGGGGGACAGGAAATATAACGATCGAATTGAGAACCTCCGTTTTGAAATCGGAAAAATCTCACTCAAATCGTTTCCTGGACTCCAACCACAACGGGTCCAAAATCACAGTAGACAGGTCTACTGTGCCAAAATGCTGTGGAATGTACGCCAAGTGATTAATAACAATATTTAATAATAATTAAACCAGAACGGAGACGCCTTTAGACGCCTCGTTTAATACTCAAAGCCACGGAGGCACTTGGCGTACACTCCACAGCATTTTGGCACAGTAGACCTGTCTACTGTGATTTTGGACCCGTTGTGGTTGGAGTCCAGGGTCCAACGATCTGGGTGGGATTTTTTCCGATTTTTTCCGGAGGTTCTCGATTCGATTGATATTTTTGCGATATCTTTGCCGATTGTGAATCGATTTGAATGATTTTTTTTATTAAATAGGCTACACTTCGAGTGTGGTCCCATTTCAATTTGAAAACAATAATTCACCTGTGAGGGTGGATTTAATAAAAATAGGCTATCAACAAGTTATCGATATAATCATATTTCTTTACAAAGACGTCAGTTATAATGAAGTATATTTTCCTACCACCGGTATTACACATAGAAAATAGAATCCACTGTAAGTAAATATGAGTTCCGCGAGAACACTTAGAGACGATGCTTGGGATGATTGACTTCGCAATAATGATTGAAATGAAACAATGGCGAGAAACACCAACCACTGTTCAATTGGAAATGAGTCTCTCACGCGAAAGTTAACTGTTATTTCTCGTATTCAGAATTTCTAAAGGTTGGTGTCGCCAGGCAGCATCACGCTTATTATTGTACTAGCTTTGCCCGCGGTCTCGTCCTCGTGGAAAACGTTTACCGCGGTAGGAAGTGGTCTATATGTTATTCCAGGATATAAGCTGGCACTGTGCCAAGTTTCATCAAAATCCGTTCAGCCGTTACAGCGTGAAATAGTAACAAACATCCAAAGTCACTAACAATCTTACAAACTTCGCCTTCTTAATATTAGTGCGAAGCTATTATTTTAGCTATTAACAGAAGGTATTAATTTGAAGTTTTGCAAACATCCTGAAAATATATCGGATATTCATTTTTACATTCCAATTATCCGTTCTAGGATTTTCACAAAGATCCGAATTTTCTAAAATTATTCTACAATATAGGTGTACATAATTATATAGGTGGTACACAATACACAGGCACGGTACCGAATATTTAAATGTGAAATTCGTCGAACAAAAATCCGGTAGTCATTTATGGTGTATACTCTTGTAGTAAATAGTAATATCCGTTTGAAATCCATTTGCATCCGTGTCCGACAACCAATAGCAGTGGAGTGCATGTTGTGCCGGCACAATGCCGGCGTCTCGTCACACGCGGCCGGGCATCATAACAACATCGCAGGCACAATTAGTCAATTCGGCAAGCACCTTTTGAATCGCGACGGCATTTCACGGGTTCCTCCACCGACACTCAATGTACGGCCGACCGCACGTCGGTGAAAACAGATCCAATATAGACTGGTCTCTCACAGTATTGAAACTCCTTAATAGGCTAGGCCAGCTGAAGGTCACACACGTGCGGTCGACTGTACGCTAGTTACGTCACCAGTGTTGTCTTCCCTCGGCGATTCGCCTAATGCGGATTGGTCAAGGCTTCAACAACTATACGTATGGCCTGTTGGCGTAATTGGTAGCACAGTGACCCTGCCTACTGCGCCAGAGGTCGTGGGTTCGATTCCCACCCGCGGCCAACATTCGTGTGATGAGCTTAACTGTTGGTTTTCGGATTCTGCGTGTTTGTATATTTATTCATGTATTTATTTTAAATGTTTATCAGTTGTTGAAAGCTTCCGCTTAGTTTGGGACTAAACAGCCGCGTGTAAATTTGTCCAAACATTAGTATAATAAAGCCGAAGAGTTTGTTTGTTTGTTTGCACTAATCTCTAGAACGACTTCTGTCACATTCATACAATTCCACAATGTTTAAAGAAAAAACTATTTTAAACCTCCAAGGTAGAATGTAGGATTTTTACGAAAATGGAAAATAAAAATAAAATGTAGTTTATAAAAACATCGAACCAATGTGGAATTGTCCGACTATGACCGAAGCCTCTAACATCACGCCACGACTCTGAGGAGCCGAGCAAAGAGAAGACAGTCAGAAATAACTTACAAGGCGCGGGCGAAGAGAGAAGAGATATGCCTAACTATATATTATTATACTTTAGAACTTTTTATAAAACGTCACCTATCCTACTGAAAAATCGTTAATTTTAAAATGCAATCTTAATTGAATCTAGCTTACGAGTTAAGATGAAGAAAATGTTCAGCAAATTAAATTAAGTTGAAACAATTTCCTTCATCAAATTGTATCTTGAAATATTTAGGGCTTCTTACACCAGTTGCTGATAAAGTCCCAGATACCCTATATGAAGGTTATCTACCAGATATCCGTTTTTTTCTTTTTCACAGGTATCTGATTGCGTTATCTGTCCGGTAAACCGCCTTATAAACTTACAGCCAGATCAAGGGGCTGTTATTTCTTTATCTGTCGGATATGGATTGTTTTTTTTCGAATTTAACGCGGTAATACTTCAGTTTTGTGTTAATTTTTTATGGATTTATCACTGTTTCTTTTTAAAATGGACTTATTTGACTATTTAGAAGACGAATTCGAAGAATTTCATGACCGTTTATCGCGCCCACGGACACGTCCCATAGTCAGGGACAGAGAAGATAATTTTACAAAATATAGTGATGGGGCGTTTAGGGATAGATATAAGCTAACAAAAAAAGCAGTTCATTATCTGCTTTCTTACACAGAAGATAGCATAAAAACAACAACCAATACTGTACCAATATGTAAGTACCAATCACATATACTTTGATCAAGTAATGGGCCCACACTAGCGATTTTTTAAAAGTTATATTGTGACTTCATTGTTTCAGTAACGCTGCAATCATCATCATCAACAGCCTCCCCGCAACATGTCCCCGCTGCTGGGGCTCAGGCCTACCCTCTCAACGAGGGCGTTCGGGCTATAGTCCACCACGCTAGCCCAGTGCGGGTTGGTGGACTTCACCACCAACCCGCACTGGGCTAGCGTGGTGGCCTAAGAGAGATCTGAGTGGTGTAGGCACAGCGTCAGAATCTAGAATCATATCAAGTGTCCGAAGCATAGCAAAATCTGAGACCACTTTTCGCCAGATTCCTTAAAGATAGGGCCAAAGTTAGTACCTATCTGTATTTGGCTTTGATGTGAAGGAAAACTTAATGAGGAAACATACATATGGTCCACCAACCCACTCTGGGTCTGCTTGGTGGACTATGAGCCCTACACCCTTGTCTAATGGTGGGCCTGTGCACCAACAGTGCGGCCATATTAACTGGTAAATTGATAAAATGATCGTACCATACTAATATTTTATTTACATGTTACAGTCACTGCTGCCAGTCGCCTTATGCAGATCGTCGCTCTATCAAACCGGGGGGCGTCCCACACTACACTTGCCTAGTAGTAGGACTCACCTACCAGCGGTTATCGGTTCTCTGACAAATATGACCAGCCCGTTGCCATTTCAATATACTAACTTTTTGAGCTATGTCAAAGGCTTTGGTTCTCTTTAACACAATCTTCCCACTCCAATACTTCATCATGCCAGCCCTTTAACATCGCCTGTTGGACATAGGCCTTCCCCAATGAACATCACCACACCCAGTCCTCTAATACCTAATCCTATTTTAATACTATATTACTATTATTTCATTACAGCCATCGTTTTCCGAGGACGAACATTATTAAAATGCTGTGCCAAGCAGTAGTTTCTCAGGGAAAATGTGAAATAGAATTAGTACATACAATAATATAAATGAAAATGTTTTTAAATGCGTTTTGTTATTTTTCTTTATTTCAATATTAGGTACCCATCCCATGTAGAATATTTCACTGGTACCAGACTCGGATCTTCTTTGGTTCTCTTTATACAGCATCTCAATGACACCTTTCAACAGGTTGTCTCCACACTTTACTATCATGTGTTGACCCGGTTAACAGACTTGACTACTCGCACATGATATTTAAATCAAAATTGCACGATATTTAAATCAAATTTGCACATCTACAAAAACAAAAACATGGTAAATTTATTAATTACATGTCATACCTACATTTGAATTGTGAATACAAAAAAACATTGATTACATGGGTGCTATCGATAGAACCCAGAACCCCTGGCAAGCTTGAAGCTCTGTAGAAACTGAAATTAAATACCTACCTATGCCAGTTTGTACCCGCCGTCCTACATAATTATTATCTTATTGTTTGTTACTTTTGATAGGGAAACGATCGCATGATGCGAAATTTATTTTTTCACCGTCTTTTTCTATTCTCCCAATCACTTTGTCTAAATGGGAATGCCACATGTCCCTGACCATCCACCACTAGATCATCAATCAGCACGAAGAGAGAGGGGTAGGTATATGAGGACTGCTCCAACGACCAGGCATCTGGCGTTGATTATTTCCGAACTTGACTTCCGATATGGACACCAATGACCGTCATAATAAGCCATCCTGCCTGCGAATGTCCCCAGTATTTTTATAAAACACTTCAAATACTTGTACACGTAATTCGTATCGTATCTTTATTTATAGAACCACAAAAATCCATAAAAAAGCTTCGCTATACACTACAAAAACAATAAACATGAACCACAGACTATATATACAGAAGTCTGCTTCGCTTCGTTATACGCAATAAACGTAGGTATTTTTTATTTTATTCTCAAGAATAATTACAAAAAAACGGACTCAATAATGTACTTCCTGTATTTTATACATAAATACATAATTTATGAGTATTTATGAATACTTTTTTAAAATAAAATTTAAGATATTAATTTATAAATATGATACTTTTCGATTCCCAAAAATGCATAAATAGAAACGCAACAAATGAACTGAACTGAAGAATGAACTGAATGAACGGAATGTTCCGACTCCCCGGTAAATCGCTGACAGTTTAGCTGCCCGTTATTTTAACAGAGACTTGAGTGGTGAAAACGGAAAATATTATCCGACAGCTTTATCCGATAGATTACGTTATCTGTCCGTTTTCTATCTGTAACAATATCAGCAACTGGTGTAAGAAGCCCTTAATCAAAAATGTCCGCGTGTAAGTACCTGGGGCAATAAATCGTCTTTGGTACCGCCAGCAACAAATTCGGTCATTTTCGGCTATAATGCAAAGAAAAAACAAGATAAGAAAAGGAAAAAGAAATGATATGACAAGAATGAGAAAAGAGAAGAGAAGCTTCTCTTGTAAGCGGAACACAGACAGGGCGGCGGCGTTGCGAAAGCGTTGCGGTTTTTTTCTGTAACGTTCGAAATAGTATGAAGCCCTTTACATCAAAGCGGCGGCGGCGCGGCGCGTTTTTCATACAAACCTTCGCCGCCGCAACGCTTTCGCAACGCCGCCGCCCAGTGTGTGGCACGCTTAAATAACTAATTACCAAGCGGCATTTTTAGAATTGCAGCTGACTCAGCGTGTTTGTGTGTGTTTAGTGTGGTTCATAATTTTAATGCAAGTGCTTTGAAAGGAAAAAAACGTTCGTATAATTTGTGATGACAGATGACGTATATTTTGTGATGTAATGACGTTGCCTGCTGACCGTACCTATTCGGAGCTTCAATTAGTACAGTTTAGAGTTGACTTTTATTGTGACAAGGAATTACTTTTGTATTTACGAGCCGAGGGAAATAAATAATAATAAATACTTAGATAGTACCTGTATATTAACTAAGTATTTATAGTCCAGTCTGTGGGGACATTTTATATACCTTTGCCTTACAAAAGGTGGAGTAGAAACGGTTTTGACATATATAGCATTAGTATTTCGCTCGGTTTCTGGTCCGTTAGTACTTATTTTTCA
This sequence comes from Metalampra italica, assembly GCA_949699065.1. Taxonomy (NCBI): domain Eukaryota; kingdom Metazoa; phylum Arthropoda; class Insecta; order Lepidoptera; family Oecophoridae; genus Metalampra; species Metalampra italica. Next base: position 145,853 of record OX452983.1, read on the forward strand.
ATAATTCTTGGACTCAATTTAATTCTCCACAAAATATTTATTTATTTATTTTATTCTAAAAATTAATGCTGGAACTATCTCCATTTCGTTTCAAAATTGACCGTTTGTAAATTTGGATCGTTTCTCCATTAAACTTACTTTAGTCATTCGATCAATCATAAACTTTCTTCGTCTAAAAGTTCCGAGAAAGATCCATCGGTGCATGACCGGGGTCGGAACTCGGACCTCTCGACGCGAAGGGCCGCGTCTTCCTCACTATTTCAGCCGGGGACATGACAGGCCGCGTCTTATCCCCGACGCCACTGACTCTCTACTTTACGCCATTTAAAAAAGTACAAATGATATGAAAAGCAAAGACTCTAGTTGTAAGATTGATCTGAATAAATGAACTAGATTATTATTATTATAGCTATTTATCGACAGGCGGGGTCCACCGGCTGGTGATGCCCTGGTGGCTCCGGCGCGACCACTCCCGCGGGCTGTCGCAGGTCAAGCACCCCAATCCCTTTGATAAATTGGTCCGGAACCACAAGCCTGACGAACGAGTTTCACCCTGGCTTTGTCTTGATACTGTACACTCACTACACAACATGTACATTTAACGGGTGCGGCTGAAAACCAGCGCCTAGTCCTGTGGCTAGGCATATGCTGAACCGTTGCCCTTTTACTGCCGCGGTACAAGCTCACATACATTAGGTGGACGGATAATTAGAAACAGGGCAAGATTTTCATACAATCGAGGTCACTTTGAAGCTATGGTTCTCCGTCAAGGATTGATCGGGGCATGATCTGATGACGATCAGCGAGAGAGTAGATGGAGGACTTTCAGATCGCTGTAGGTATCCAACTGATCAGATCAGCATTGTCACGATTCCTTAACTTTAAGATTTTCATACATTTTTATGCCATTTTCCTGGTTTTTTTCTATATAACGATGCTGCTACCAAACGGCTCATCTGATCAGATGACCGTCATCAGATCACGCCCCGATCAATCGTTCACGGAGAACCATGGCTTCAAAGTCACCTCGATTGTATGAAAATCTTGCACTGTTTCTAATTATCCGTCCACCTATGTACATGATTCATAGTTTTATTAGTAAGTACTTACCTACGTTTTATATTTTTTGTTCTGTTTTACCGTTTATTTGTATCTCCTATACTTATTGTATTTCTTATGTTTTAAACTGCCTATGTACCTATTTGTTTGTTTATTTATGTGTAATGTGTGTGCCGTGCCGTGAGCCAGTAAATAAACAATACTTCTTTCTTTATTCTTTCTTTCTTCTTTCTTTCTTTCTTTAATGTTCTCGATCGCAGGGCGGCTCGCGTGCCTCTAACAACAAGCCAGTGACCAGTTAAAGTAGATATTTGTTTATCTGGCGTGGCGTGTGTCTCGTGTTCCTCGAGGTTGTTGAGGGAAACATGACGTCTAGTTAATGCAAGTATCGACTCCTACCTCCCGGGCTTTTAGGAAAGCTTTGCGCCTGTCAGCTCGTATGGGCATTGCAATACAAAGTTAAATAAAATAGGTGGTTATGTATGATAATCATCTAAAAAGCAATTTTGCATACGAGTAACACTTGGTACACTTTACAACGACAATTTTTCCGCTGTCTGGGTGTTAGTGCTACAATACAATAAAAATTTTCATCAAAAAATGGTTTTTTTGTACGACCTCTAAAATTCCCTTGACTCCTATCAAACTAAATATTCGAAAGTTAAAATGGAATACCCCATCCTTAATGAACTGACAGACGCAAACCTTTTCTTTGAGGATGGAATCCAAAAAAGGCGATACATAGGGAGTGGGGGATGGAGGGAGGGAGGGAGGGAGGAACCACAACATAACAAGAAACGCATAAGCGGGAGCGGGCGGGATGTGCTCTCTGATGTTTGTTCGTACCATCGACATAGGAAGCCTTGTGAGTTAGCACCTCCTTGTTTTTACTTTTATTAAACGTTAGAGTGAGCATAATTTATAATGTAGAGTAGCAATGCGCATACACTGATGAGTGGTGATAAAAGTGCATAAAATTTTTGATATCGAGATATTATCATCAATAAAAAACTTTTTAACAAAAAATAAAACCGACTTCAAAACCACAAAAAGGCACTAAAAAGCGTAAAATAACTTTTTTATTTTAATCCAAAAGACAGAACCCTGTTACGTATTACTTTAACTAAAATATTATTACAATATGTGCTATGTACTGATCTGTTTGTAGTCGGTGCCAAGCCGGTAGTAGGCTAAGTCTCCCGTGCGCCATTCCATAATATGTTAATTCATTATCATCTTATCAGCCTGTAGACGTCCACTGCTGGACAAAGGCCTCCCCCAAGGATCTCCACGACGACCGGTATATGTTAATTAAGCTGTTCATATTGCTAAGTTTTATTGTGCGTCGGTCTTGGCACCGACTTCAAACAGATCAGTACATAGCACATATTGTAATATTATTTTAGTTAAAGTAATACGTAACAGGGTTCTGTCTTTTGGATTAAAATAAAAACGTTATTTTACGCTTTTTAGTGCCTTTTTGTGGTTTTGAAGTCGGTTTTATTTTTTGTTAAAAAGTTTTTTATTTTTCCATTTTTAGTGTTAATATATTTATAATAGTATTCGTTGCATCCCTAATAATCCCCGTAAAAAGACCTAGGTAGGTAGGTACACCGCAAAACTTGCTGCGGCGGCGGCGGTGCGAAGGCGAAAGCGACAAAACCGCGCGCACAGATGGATACGCCCCACGCGGCGCGGCGGTGCGGAGCGGCGGCGGCGCGTTGTATTCTGTTGTAGTATATGAGAACTGCCACACAGCGGCGGCGGCGCGGCGCGGTGCAGAGCGTTCTTCATACAAACCGCTTCATACAATTCCTGTCTGAAGGGGTCCGCTTTATATTCTTCTTTCTTTCCGCAGATTCGCCGCCGCAACGCTTTCGCAACACCGCCGCCCTATAGTTGTATAGCATTTCATCATCATTACCACTTCATTCGCGATAAAATAATACACAGACTTCTTTCCACCCCCCCGCCCCTCGCCCCTATCTCCTCTCCCTGCCCTCCCCCCCCATCTCCTCTCCATGCCCTCCATTTCCCCCCTCTCCCTGACCCCCCCCCCCCCCCCCCCCAACGCCTCCCACCCCCTCCCACCCCCTCCCCACCCCTCCCGCAACCCTCCCCCTACCCTCCCCCTCCCCTTCCCCTCCTATGACCTAAACCTACTGTGCCGTAACTCCAACTATGTATGTAAATTTGAGGGTTTTCCTCGATTTCCATCGGATCCCTTCATCAGATCGTAACTTGGTGACAATGGGACCACCTCGGGATCGGACCCTCTCAAACAAAATAAAATTTTTTGCAATCGGTCCACAATTGAGGGAGAAATCGGTGAACATACATAAAAGGAAAAAAAATAAAAAAAAATACATACAGCCGAACATAGTACCTCCTCCTTTTTGGAAGTCGGTAAAAATAGTTATCATCTAAAACTGTTGTCCAACATCAAATTACTGAACATGCGGAACACGCATGAAAGTAACGACGAAACGGATTAAACTATACCAACCATAGACAATAGTTCAACCGTTTCCATAAATAATAACCACTATTTATATTTATGGAACCTTGGACTCATACTATTGATTGCCATCGCCTATTTTGTCTATGATTGACGAGTCTGATAACAATAAACGGCAAAACAATAGCTTTTATCGTAACAAAAACAACTTAGAAATGTAGGTGAGGGTCTCCTTGGTCAATATCAAGTGTGCAGCGACCACCCCAAATTATATTTGATTGAAACCATAGACAAAGCGTTTATTTTTATTCAGACATTAATAGGCCATTATAGCGACGCGACCCGCCTCGCCAAGTAGCAGATTAAATAAATCATGTTGACGCACAGAGGCTCTGTTCGTACACACAATAGGATCATAATGCCACCAGTTTCAGCTGTAAAAGTAATTAAAAGTACAGTGTCATGTGACTAATCACTTTTAAAAATATCAATGCAAGGGCAATGTATACGCTTCTACAACAAACTACCAGAAGAAATCTTAAATATGAATGACAGAACATTTAAGACCCACGTTAAACAACAACTTTGTAAGAAAGCTTATTATAGGACAGTCGATTATCTAAATGACAAAGATGCCTGGTGTTAATGTTACTTCAGCCTCGCACAACCTTTACAAAATAATGTTGTGTATATAAACTCGATTTTAAAAGATGTGTTGCGGAAGTTTGTTGCGCCGCTTCTTCTTCCCAGCTCTATATAACACCTTGGAGGCGGTGGTAGATAAAAAATTGACGTTGTATAAATGTACCCAGTGTACTTACATGCAATAACATAGTTTTGAATTTTGAATTTTGAATTATCATGATGGTGTCCTTTGTGTCTGTATATGGTTTTTTGTAACCTGTGATACACTGGCACTGACACCTGGTAAAAAAAATAAAAATGAAGTTGATTCAACTTCATTGCAAGTACTGTGTCGCTTTCTTAAGGGCCTCTTACACCGCCTGCTGATAAAGTCCCAGATGCCCTATCTGCAGGTAATCTGACAGATAGCCTGTTTTTTTTGGTTTCACAGGTATCTGATTGCCTATATGTTATATATTTTATATAGTCTATCACACAGATTTATCTGATAGATTAGTTTATCACTAATATTACTATCTGTAACAATATCAGGAAGTGGTGAAAGAAGCCCTTAGTCTTCAGAATAATATATATAGAAATAATAACTTCAGAAAAAGTCTAGTGAGTCTACAATCATTTGATGAAAAGTATTTATACTATTTCTATTTCATTTGTTTGTTAACGCAACAAACGAGCAGCATGATGTTGCCGCTTGTTGTCATTTGTTGCCACATTGGAACACTTGTTGCCACTCACCGCATCAGTGTAAAGTAACCTCACGGTGTCGACGCGATCACGCGGCCCGGACCTCCCTCCGCCCCCGCTCCCGGAGCGCGGCCGGAGCCCCGCGGGGAGGGTGGCCGTACGCCGCGGCTCTACGAGCGCTGGTCGAGGAACATCATCTTTGTTTAGGTTTTTAAAGCCCTCGTTATCGCACACGTTGTCAAGATGTTGTTAAGATTACTTTTTTGACCATAAAATAATAAATAGGTAGGTACGGTTGGGTTCTAAAGCAGTCCTGCCTTAGAGGTACAGTCGACCGCACGTCAGTGGTAACACTTTGACCTTGAGTTGGCCTAGTAATTAGGGAGTTTCAATACTATGAGAGACCAGTTTATGCTGGGTCTGTTTCCACTGACGTGGCGGTCGACAGTACAATGGTAGGTACGACGATACGATCGCCACAAACGATTTACTTCGTCAACTATCACTTTAATTTGAAAATGTATAAAAATCACTTTATTATTTTTTCCTTATTTTGATGTCCCTAAGGGCCTCTTTCACCACTTGCTGATATTGTTACAGATAGTAAGCTGACAGATAACATATCTATCAGATAAATCTGACTGATAATATTATCGTGTTGCACACCTCTAGTCTCTATTAAAATATCTGACAGATAAAAAATTACAGCCGCTTGATCTTGCTGTTAGTTTATCTGACAGATAAGGCAATCGGATACCTGTGAAACAAAAAAAAATTGGGTATCTGTCAGATAATCTGCAGATAGGGTATCTGGTACTTTATCAGCGAGCGGTGAAAGAAGCCCTAAGAGTATTTTAGATGCAGCAATACAATTTTGAAAGCTTAAATGATATTCGGTGGGTACAGTAAATAAATGAACGCTGCCCAGCCGTGCATTCGAAGATTGACCTCTTTCTCGAAGTTGGACCTACCTAACTGGACCGTTTGTCCCAGGTATATATAATCGTCTACAACTTCGAGCGTAGAGTCTCCAACCTTCAGAGGAGTGGGTACGACACGGGTTTGACATGATTTTTGTCTTGACCATGTTCATTTGTAGACCCACTTGTTGAGAGACTCTACTGAGGCCATTGAGCATTGAGCCAAGGTCCTCCAATTGAGTATTAAGACTTATTAGTATTAAATTATCAAGTGTAATAAATGTTCGATGATTTCTCCTCGCGGTTCCTGTAGATAAAACGGCCAGGTATTTCATTCCTATTTTCTACTTTATAAGGAAACTAGCGGCGCTCTCAATAAATCAGACAAGGCCCTTGTACGTGCCGCCTTCGAAGCGGCATCCCTTTTTATTTGGCTATTTCACAAAAGGTGGCCATACACTACGGGACCCTTCATTGTGCCGCCGAAATTATAGCATCTGTTTTCTCCAGACATGTTTATATTACAGTCATGTCGTATACAGGTATACAAGTGACTTTGACAGGCGGAGGCTAAGATATTGATGTTGGTGAAATCCAAGCTTATGTATTATTCAATCAACAGCCTATTAATATGACTCGAATGTTGAGGCTGTCCGTGCTATAGTCCACCACGCTAGCCCAGTGTACTTCACATGCGTCTATTCCTTCTTTGGCGTATGCAGGTTTCCTCACGATGTTTTCCGTCACCGTTCAAGAGCAGTCAGTAAACTCATATGAACGTGCCCATTAAATTTCAAAAGCTTCGATTGCGTCCAATTCCTTGAATATCTAGTCAGTCCATTACCACAGAATAGTTGATCAATTATGTCAGATTCCCATAGAATACACAATCCATTACCTACGTCGGATTCCATTGTCAAACGTTCATTCGGGCCAAATAGGTATATCTGTAGAGTGCAGAGCTGGCGTTGTGGCGTCACAGATCCATGTGCTATCACAGAGGATATTGTGCTGTGTGGGATTGATCGCAGATAACACAATGGGCACTCATCGCGTCCAGTGCGGTGCGACATTAATCAGCGCTTCTCAATTAAACCGCGCCGCTTCACGTGCGCCCGCGCCGATAACAATTGTTTCAATTACAACTACACGTGGAGACTCTACCCTCCTCTCTTTGTCATCGCTTGTCCAAATATAAGCATACATACATATCTTCATGCTATGTGCCTGACGGGTAAGGCATAATGGCCGGAGCGACCCTGACACTCTCGCTTCGCTCAGTCTCATCATCCATCCACATGGATGGCAGTTTAAATGCAAAAAAATAAAGTCACAAAATAAAGCACATATCCTAATTACCGTAGTAATCTAAACATTGTGATATGACTGTATGAAGCTCTCATGAACGAGGAAACAATCGGTTAAATGATTCATGCTCCGCCCCTACTCGAAGCGTCAACCTCGATAATTACTCGTATTGTAAAACTGTTAACAGTGGAGTGTATGTAAAACAAAACACTTCACTTGCTACTTGGTCGCTGGTCAAAGCACTTGAGAACTTACAACAGATTAGATATGGACGTGGTCGGAATAAAATGTTGCAACTGCGCTCTCCAGAGCCAACATAAGACGCGTATTGCCTATTGACTACCAAAACACAAATCTTACATCAAAGTTCTTAATCGGAATGTGAGAGGATTCGACTATTCGCAGACGTGTTTAGCCATCTGTACTAGATATAGATTTGAACCTAGTCACTTCCACCCCACAGTCCACAGATAAGGCACATTAAATGGATTTAATGTGAGAATTTATGTCCGCGACGAACATAAAAAGGATGAACAAAAGACCCATCAGAGGTTCTATCTCGACGCTTCTCCACGACAACCCGTAAAACTTGCCCAATTTGAAAGGAATCCCTTTGTAATATTTTTAATTACTTCCACGCTCATTAATCAATCTTTTCATGTAAGCATACAGTAGAGATATGCGCTTATTAAACAAAAAAGTTGACCGGACCGAAAGATCTGCAGCCGGTCGGTAACGTTACATGGAAATATATTACAGAAAATTATGAGAGATCTAAATATCTTAGTTTTATCGAACAAAGTTTATTGTGTAGATAAATTACGATGGTACAGTATTAGAGGCAAAATCAACAGAAAAAACATGGATTTTTGTTATGACGTTTATGAAAAATCATTATCGATCATTATTACTGATCAAAAATCCGAGATGTATCTGAGAGTTAAATTGAGCATGTTATTCTAACTCCAGCTGTATGGAAATTGAAACAGGCCTAGCTAGTAGTAGTAAACATAATTATCCCACATTTAGTGGGTTATGTTCAACATTGGTTATTGAAAATTAGAGAATCACAGTAAATTTCCCAACGCTATTTGACATTGATCTAGACATTGATCGAAAATACACAGATTTACGACGTACATTGACAAATAATAATTATTGTGATTTTAAAGTAACAGCTTCCGTTTCGGTACAATAACTAAACTAAACTATTGAGTTCCAAAATAGAATCAACTGCGTAGCGATTTCAACAACATTGTCACGTGTTCGTGTAACAAAAACCTGCCCGCCTGTATAAAAAGCTTACCAGAACAATAACCGTAGCAAAACCAATTGTGATGACATCACAAAAAGTATAATTTCCGGCAACCAAATGAATTTGAAGAGTCTGTTTTATTTTTTGCTGAAATAACTCTTTTAGGTGACGATTTGTACAAGGATCTGCGCATAGCCTCCGACGACACAGGGGAAGTACCTTCTGCTTCTTCTATAGACCTGATCAACAAAATGATGTCAGAATTTGATGTTTATTTATATTAAAGTTGACAGGTTATCTTGAAAAAAGTGCTATAGCCACTTTGGGTTAATCCAATGATACAGATTAGGATTTGTGGTCAACTTCTAGCCACCAAATATTTTGCTTAAGTATTTATAATTTGTTACGAACCACATCAAGAAGATATGTCTGAGTTATAAGGGAATTCAGTAATTCACAGGATCAATTCAGTATTCACAAATGGTTGGATTTGAACGAACTCTGTATCCTCGCAAATAGTGTTATTGCGAAAATTCGAGGTCAGATCTCGATCGTACCAGAATCTAACACTGGCCCAATTAAACAGTCTAATACCAGAAAAATAATAAATTACACAACGATTTGCGAATTCTTTAGTAGTAATATTTTGTTACATGTCAAAAAATAAAATGTACATTTTACGTGAGTATTTCGTTGTTTGACAATAACACTTTTGACACCGTGCATCCGAATCTCAGCATCATGTCCACCAGTTCGTTGTCATCGCATCATTACCGTGTCAGCGTCGGCTGGGCCGTCAGCGGGCGTCAGGATAATGACGCCACTTGCATTACTTCACGGAATCAAATCGTGATCAAATCCCGTGCTTCCTTTGGCGTAGACAATGATCATTTTTCTGTTCATGTCATTCGTCTGGTAGATAGGTACAGTTTCATTGTTGTTTATTGCGTGTGTCATTTAATTATTTTGTCACGGCTTTGTGATTTCAGGTTTAAATTATTATTATGGTAATAATCACAGTCATGTATAGATAAAAAAATTAAGAATATAAATATACCCAGTGTACTCATAAATGCAATAAGATATTTTGACTTTTAAAATGTGATTTAATCTATGTATTACTCTAAGGTTTTTATGTATTTTTATAAATTAGGAAAAAGTGTCAGTGGAAATTAAATACAGGGAAACGACGAGTTCGGCTAAGAGAGCTAAATACATTCTGAATAGAAGTCGAAAAGCGAGGAATCAATGAATTCGTAATAGTATCGCAAAGAGTCATAATTATAAAATCACAACTTTTTAAATTTCAAATTTTAAAATAATACAGTACATGCGTCAAAAATTTCTACTACAAAAAATATGAAAAGTTTTTATAGATAGTATTTTTATTTTAGATGAATAACGCAATGGTCGTACATTCTTCATCAACCTACTTTTTAAAAAACTAAAGGAACAGACGCACGACCACTTGGGTCTTACCGAGTTGTTCAACTTATTTCAATTAATTTTGGTTTACAAAAAAACCACTGCAAAGCTTTAAGATATAACTTTAATGCGATATAAGTTTTAATTTTTAAATTACATTTGTGTTAGTGCCTCAGCGAATTTACATGCAATTCTGAAATAAAAACAGTTAAGTATATCAAACTACAATATCTATTTCAAACGGCCTTTAAAAACACGAAACTATCACGTTTCCAATCTATCCTGCCTGGAACCCGCTTGGAACAGACGCAATGTTATTATGTGAACAATGGCTTTGAAAAAAGTAAATCCTTTGAGACCGTTTGTTGTATTGTGACGTGAAAGGGTATGAAGAACGTCTCGATCCATTACGGAATCATCTTTCACCAGCCTTTACAACTTTTGTGCGGAAACATAATTACTTAGATGTTGTATTTTCCGGTCAATAAATAAATGCTAGGTACATATAAAATATTATAATTACTTTTGGTTTATTTATTTATAGGTAAGCCAATAAATATATATTTCTTTCTTTCTTTCTTTCTAATTTTACTCTCTCAGTATTGTTACTCAAGCATAGTCACCATGTAAATGGAAATAAAACTAAACTAAAGATCTAAGGAAAAAGTAGTACAGAATAAAAGGAACTGATCAGACGGTTACAAAGAGTCTCTTAACTTCCCTCTTGAATAAATCAAGGGACTTCGCTTGTCTGATCGACACAGGTAAGGAAGTCTATAGGTGGAAGCTTGATATGGAGAAAGAGCATTCATTGTAATTGACCGAGCGAGCGAAGCGAGCGAAGCGTCTACGTTTCGGGATTGGCCAAAAATGCTATTGTCCGTCTGTCAGTCTTTCGGTCTGTAATTCTCTACAGGTCGCATTTTTCAACCGATTTTGACGAAAATTTGGCGTGGGTATAAATTAATCACGCCAACAGAATGAATAGAATAAAATTAGGAAAAACATTTTTTTTAGAGTACTACCATACTCGCAAAGTGGGAGTGAATTTTTTTTCCTGTCAATCTCATAGTGTGGGATATCGTTGGATAGGTCTTTCAAAAATATTGCTGGTGTGTGAATACCATTTTTCGATTTAGGGATCCGTTGGCGAAATATTAAGCTTTAAAGCGGTAATTTTTGTTAGAGTCACCTGTCCCCCCCCCCCCCCCCCCTGCCAGCTAAACGGTTGCTTCTGGATATGTGAAAAATTTCACGGCAGTAGCATATATAACGTAGTTAAAAGGAAAACTATGACGGCTAAGTAGGTTCTAATAGGTAGGTTTTTGAGTAATAGTCGATCAACTTAAGAAAATCGAAAAAGTAAATTATGTTCATAGAACTGCAAGTAAAATGGGAATGAATTTTTTTCCGCGTGAATTCCACGGTGTCGGGTATCGTTGGATAGGTCTTTCAAAAATATCGCGGGTGTGTGGAATACATTTTTCGATTCAGGGATCCGTTTGCGAAAAATTAAGGTTTAAAATTTTGCAAATTTTGCAAAACAAATTTTTGACACTTTAGTACTTAATCTGTCTCCAACTGCAAAGTTGACTTCTGTTCGTTTCTTTTAGGTTTAGTTTATATAAGGGCTGGCGAGGTCTACTGTTCTCACGGAACTACTAGTTAATAGAGTGGGAAAGTACATAGAGGCGCAGATTGAACGTAGGAAGAGATCGTAAGTAGAAAAAATTCCTTTAGGTAAATATTAAGTGTGTGGCAAGAGATTAATTAATAAGACACAGCAAAGAAGGGAAAGAATGTAGGACATGCTTGTGACGACCAGTGCGAAACCAATTGAGTTGATCCCGGTAAGCAGACACGCGGAGAAGAGATATTTACGAAGGTAGGCATAAAAGCGATTTTTATTAAGATGTTTCATAATAACTATTTATCTAAATAAAAGTGTGATGTTGATGATGAGCTATCTTCATTAATAACAGCTAAACGCCACCACGAGCCACGCCGCGCCGGCCACTGTCCAATGTCAGAGCTACGAGTAGCGCCACCAGCAGCGCCGCCCTTGACCGCGGCGCGGGCGCATCGTGCCGCGAACACTTGCTCTATACCTTTTTGTTGTCATCAGCCACTGTACACACATTGTGTACAGTCATTTTACGTACTTTTTCTCCATCAACGATTCTTCATTGTCGTAACTCTTTACGACTTCTGCAGTGCTGGTCTTCGCTAAGTGACCGGATTTGAGTTTTTAAAACTTGAACCGATTTCAGAAATAGTTTATCATTTTACTAGTCATCAGTTAGTTCGAGAATGTTGGAAAATACAGTTTATTTATAAAGCCTTTATTTTATCAATTTAGATAACCAGATCCGACTCTTTTATTAGTATAAATATTTGTTTCTCGGCAACGTTTTAGGGGAATTGTATTATTTATTAGTTTTTAATTTCTATTTTAATTAGTTTATATTTTATTCGTAAATTATGTAACGAAAGTGTGCAACGTTACAAATATTTCTATAAAAGTAGGTGTATCATTTGTCCAAGTCTATCCTTAAAATTCGAAGTATTTTGTTTAAAACCTTTATAAAAAGAGAGATGTGTTTTGCGTTCTATTGTATAGTTCGTGCGCAGCAGGTGTTATTGACACTGCAATATCGAAGCAATATTGAACTTGCATTTAAATAAAATTAAATATCAGATTGTCCTAATTATTGCTCAAAAATCTATTTTAGACAAATCGATGACGATGATGTAAATAACATACATAGATTCAAACACCTAACTCCAAATCAATGTAGTTAGACCGAAAAAGAAAGTGATTAATAAATACAATTAAACCTTCATTGATGTAGTGGCCATTGATCTTGTATTTACTATCACAAAAGCAATAAATAATATTATATTTATCGACGCGGTATTCGGTGATAACCATAAAATGAAAATTGATATTGCGATTTGCGATTATGTTCTAATGAATATTACATACGAGTACAGCTACTGTAATATAGTATTTTAGAGGATTATTTCTAATGGTTTATGACTCCTTAACATCTAATCTAATTTGTTATGCGACATTGACACTGCATTTGAGCCTAAAATAACCTTAAGAAAGCAAGTTGCTACGGCACGCGGCGCTACCGGAAGTTCATTTTTCAATGATGGCGGCCGGTGCCTTGAAGGTTTAGTAAATTGCATTAGATGCTTCTGCTCCGCCGTCACAGCCTCCGTTTATATCAATTTTCCGTCCGTAAAGGTTTTAATTTTCTGATTGCTGTTTATTTTATTTTTAATTGACTTTTTTTGTGTGTACGCGATAATTATCTTCGCCGATTGTGAACCAATTTGAATGATTCTTTTTTATTTCACCTCTTAGGGTAGACAATTTAAAAAAACTAGGGGATCAACAAGTCATCGGTGTATACAATTTTTTATAAATTCATCGGTTTTATTTTTTAGGTAGTATTTTTTAAAATTCTTACAAAGGGTGTTAAGTTTTAATGTTGTTTAATTTGTGACTTTAACTTACCAGGCTTAGGCGCTGGCGCCGCCGCCGCGGTCATGTCGCTGACCGCCATCGCTGACAAACACTTCAGTCCGTTTCTGAGCACAGCACAGCGACTTTACTTAGAAAGTTGAACAAACGTCCGATATTTTCGTTACAATAAATTAAAGGCAATATCCGCATGGGAGTTTAGTTCCGGTGCGACTGTGACATAGATGTGAGTGATAGGTGGACGGGCGCGGGCGGCGGGTTGCCTCAAGGCTGCGCCGGCGGCGGCGAGCAGGAAGTAAGCGGCGCGTGCGGCGATCGCGAATGCGCCCGCCAACTGATAATATTCGCTTTATATACTAAGTGCTTGAAACGCAATGATATCGATACCTTTATCACGACGTGATTGGTTCTGTCGGCGCTTCCCAATTCTTTAGTTCTCTTAATGAGAATTTTTGTAGCCTCTCCCTTTATCCTAGTGCATTTCATTTGAATAGAATTTGTGTCATTTGTGAATTTGTAAATAATACTATTAGTAGTTAAACCTGCCGGCATTGCCAGCAGATAAGGGGTATTTCGTCCAGATGGTCGGCTGTCAAACTTGCTCTATTATCACCAGCAGGAAATGAAAGTGCTTTGCAAAGCAAACTTTTTATTTTCTAATATAACCATAAAATCATAAAACAAACATGGCGATAAACGGAGGCGGATTTATGACGATAGCGTTTTTATGACGCCGATGCGACACTTTTTAAGATTATCATCGCCGACCTTTTTAGGGTGACCCTTTGACCGGCGCCGTCAAGCGGATGGGATTTCAATGGGACCGTTAAATGTAAGTATTCACCTAAATGTTAAGATATAATCAGATAAACTTGATAATCTGTATCTAACTTTCCTGCTGCTTTTATTTTCAATTATAGGGGTGACAGACAAGAATAATAAATTAACAATAATAACCAAATACCAATTCAAACACTTAATGTCTAATCCTAAACTTACACGATCTCGAGACAAACATCTTAGTAAGAATAACTACAACACTTGGATCGACCAACTTTACGAAGTTTGTGTCCCTAGAGGAACTCTAATCCAAGATAAGGTCTATCTATCTGTTTTCGCTCTAGACCGTGAAAAAAACCTCAGAAATTGTAAGGAAACGCCCTCACGCACGATACCCCCGAGGACGATATGGAAGCGCTCGGGGTTAATGTGAAACATAATGTTAATAAAGAAGTAAAAGTTTTCAAGGGCTGTCGCTTGACGCGTGCAAACACAGATTTTCCTGCTATCAAAACATCACCACTCGCCCAGCATACAAACGCACTGGAAAGGTAAGGTGTACCATAAACTAATCAACAACAGCCGACCGTCCTCCCGAGCGAGTAATTAGCAGGTCACCAGCAGGATAAAGTGCGCGCGTGACCGTTTTACTGAACCACTTCACCTTCCGGGTCTTCGGGCACACTATAAGGATGTACTGCGATAGTGCTCTCATCTTGACCTCCATTAAACACTTTTATTAGTCTAGGTTCATAAACAACTAGCTCTTTTCCGCGGCTTCGCCCGCGTTTTATAGGTTATTTATTCTTCTACAACCTTCCTGAAAAATTGAGCCTAATGCAAAAAGATTTTTCCAAATCCGGATGATAGTTCCTGAGATGAGCGCATTCAAACAACAACAAAAAAGTTTGATAAGACAAAAGCTGTACTGATGGAGGAGGTCCAGAGAGTCTATAATACACACAAAACTCATCAGGCAAGTCGTTTACACCATAGACTATCAACATATGAAAAACCGCATACGCTGGATAGTGTTTATTTCGCAGAAAACAGGAATAGCCTAACTAAAGACGATAATGATGTTTTGTATGTTCTTTATGGGGAAGGAGGAAATCTCTTAGCTTGTACCACAAGCTCCATAATTTCTTATCATTATAATCTCATCTGGTAAATAAAATCCCCACGTAACTACTCGAGCGCTGATTGTCATCGTATAGAAGCTGACCATCATTGGACATCGTGTGCTCGACTTTGCTGCGGACGTTATCAAAGTGTTGAATCGAAGGAGCACGAGACGTGATTTCAACAGTTTTCCCTCCGCCGAGTGTTCTGTCCCAGTTTTCCTCGAGTGCTCGATAAATGGACACTTGAGGACAACCAAATCTCGGACGTCAATGTCGATGATGAGTTGATTTCTTGCTAGGTCATTGTCTTCGCATCGGTCGACTATTGTATTTGTTTTAATTACGCTGTCATAATGTTCAGTTCAGTTGTTTAGCTTATCTGATACAGTAGTATCAGATAAGTATCAGATCAGCTAAGTATAGCTGTTTCCCATATCTTACCCCGCGATTTGTTCTGACTTTTTTTCGTTTTCCTCTGCTCCTAAGGGTCGTAGCGTGATGTTAAACAGCTATAACTTTCCTCGAGAATTTTGCTATCAAATGAAACACGAATTTTTTAAATGGTAGTTCTACCACCATTAAAATTAACTTCAGCTTTATTATATTTGTAGATTCTAATCAACAAGTCGAAATTTCATTTTTTCTGTGGCGGATCACCTATCTTATGTCATCGTTGTATCATATAAGCCCATCAGCGTCCACTGCTGGACATAGGCCTTCCTATGATGGCGGCAGCAAAGAACTAGTCATGTCATTACATTACCATCACATAACAATGCAATCAATAACAGTTTTATAGCAACCTAGCAAAATGTCGCGTCCACCGCTGTATATGACATCGAGGACAATGAACTCACGTATAGCCATAAAGAAAAAAATACTTGGTCTAGAAACTTTTGAGAGTGTTGGAGACCGAATGAGGGTTTGAGAAGCTGGATCCCGACCCGCAGATAAATTTGATAAAGTGCCGACTATAGGCACTTCGCAGCGGTCGTGGTAGTTTTTAGGCATCAAGTAACTTTTATGCCTTTCACATGGCTCTAGAATTAGGTAAGAAGTGTTAATAAAACTCACACAGTTAGTGACGATGATTTGTTAACTAAAGGTACACCAATTCTTCCACCTCAAGAAGAAAATCGAAATGAAACATGATCATGACAATGTTACAGCCGAAGCGTGGTTTTCATCAAATCAAGATATTTTGATCCAATCGTCTATACTCTACATTATTTTATTTCTGCTTACTCTGCCAGGAACATAGCGTGAAGATATGTATGTATGTCTATATTTTCCATGTTTAACCAGCTGAGGTTCGAGTCAATTAAATAAACGATAAATTTGATTTTTTTTAATGAGCTCGTGAGGGTCAAAGGAAGAAAAAGCACGAGACGTAATATTTATTAGTATAGCTAGAGAATAGTAATTAGATCATCTTCTCCACACTTCATAATACCAAAATCAAGGTTATTGCGTACATACTATTTAGTCAGTCGCAAATATTAAGGCACAAACTAAAAACACAAAACTAAAACTTTTTTGAGTTAACCCAGTGTACTCGCAAATATTATTATAACTTTGACAAATGTTGGTCTTCTAGTAAGTATAAACAATCTAGCAAACGAATAAATACGGTAATTGATAAAAGCACAAAAAAATCTGCGACGAGAGTTCGGTGGAATAAAATTGCACGTCATAAAATCTGAGCATAACATTATGCGGATTGTGGGCGACACGGGAACTCACTCCACGCGGTTTACGTTCCCGGGAAGGCATGGAGCCGACGGTTTTCGGATTCCTGTGAATTGAAAATGAAATAAGACCCGAGGAAAAAAAACATGACGGGATTTACCGGCAGTTTAGACGTAGAATTTGTTTAGTCCGAGAAAGAAGTGACCTAGTATTTATGAAGTCTCACCATTATGTAAAGCAATATTTTCTCGATGGAGAAATACCGGGCGATATGCAGACGACGCGTACAATTCCATTACGGCAGGGGCACGGGCACTGGCGTACCCGCGCGGTGAGTTATTTTATTATTGGAGCCTGTCAAATGAAATATACGTCTATTGCGCCTCAATATATTCCTATATTCATTAGAATGTGGCTGTCGTCATATTTTGGTTTTTCAAAAAATAATTCTATCTAGACTACATAAAGTTTAGTATTTGAACTACATTTGAGACCCGAACGGGTTTTTTAACACTCTGAGGGATACAAGTACATAACGTGCCGTTTAGTCGGACGTTTTCCTGTAACGACATTATTATGTGCAGCTCTGAAGAGGTGTGGTCTGCTTTTCTCACATTCCGATAGGACAAAGAGAGTTTATAGGTGTGTAAGCGTAAAAAATAAACACTGAGATTTATTATTGCGGCGCGCTCTCGCTCAACAAGCCGCGTAAAGTATGCTAGTAAATATCTGCCTGCGTCTAGTCCCCTCAGGCCCATTTGGTCCTGTTCCTGTAATGTCCTCTCGGTCCGTTAGTGCCTTGGCGGTCACTGAAAACTTCGCTGGGGCGTCCTCCAGTTTATCTCACCATAGTAATGGTATTTTGATCGTGTAGGTATTTATTTATTATTTGTGGTGGGGCTCTTTCAAGGCTTATCTAGCCTTGTATCACTGCGACCATTGCTGATCTATTGTGATCGCCGCCTTTACTATAGTTCAGTGTCGAGCTTTGCATTCGTTGGGAACTTCAGCACGCTTTTGGCACTAATTAGTTTTACTTCATCGGGTTGAAGTATGTAGTTGCCCAGATGGACACTCTTTAACGCGTCAGTGGGCCACATTCGCACAAACGGTGCAATGGTGTTTCCTCTGCCTCTTGGCAGAGTCTGCAAATTTTTGTATCTCGGAGATTGAGGTTGAACATGTGTTTGTTCAGGCCGCAATGTCCGGTGAGTGCTCTCACTAGTGCGCGTAAATTCTTCCTGCTTAGCGCTAAGGCCTCATTCGCAGTTTTGCGGTTGAAGGCTTTGATTAGCGCTTTGGATTGATTTAAGCCTGGCCAGTTGGTCCAGTTCTGTAAGCATTGTGCTTGACATAGATTTCTGAGTTTAAGGCGTGCCAGGCTTTTTGGTATGCCACAGCACGGTTCAGGGCCACATAGTGATCCCTGTGCCCCTGCCTTTGCGAGTTCGTCGGCCCTCTCGTTGCCTTCGATCCCTGCATGTCCAGGAACCCACCGAAGAACTACCCTGTTCTTTTCGCCCAGAGAGTTCAATAGTGTCACGCAGTTTTCCACTAGTTTTGAACTTATCATGTCCGAAGCTAGGGCCATTAGAGCTGCCTGACTATCCGAGTGAATATAAATGCGATGATTGACGTAGTGCTTCTGGAGGTTAATGTCCGCACATTCGATGATGGCGTAAACCTCCGCTTGTCTGCTTATCGTGTGGGTATGTAGTTGTCTAATATTTTGTGATCAATAGAATAGGAGCCAATGTAGTTATAGTTTTTAAAATCTTATTGTACGCTTTCGCTTGTGCACACGCGGTAAGGTGGAGATATAATGGGAAACGCGGCGAGAATATTGGAGGCGGTCAGAGGCCGTAACGACTGGCTGAGAGTTACAATCGGCCTCGGCATTCGATATCGGTCGAAAGGGTCCACGGATTCACCGCAGTCCCCTATAAACAAGGTCGAAGAAAGAAAAATTATCGGCACGTGGCTGCCTCCGGAGCAGACGTGCGGACTGTACATCTTGTCGAATTTTATCTGCGTCGTTCAGTTTGCGATAACTTAGAACGCCAAAATATAAATTGTTTATAAAGATTTTAATTACAGACTTCATTTTTTTTGTATTTTAAAGGAATGAATCAATTGAAAGGCATCCCGTCTGAGACCGCCCCATCGAGCGCGGTCACTGTGCTTCGTCCTTGCCTCGTCCCATATTTCCTGTCACTATGCTCTTTCCTTCTGCGTCTTCTTTCTTATATTGACATTATCTTCACTCTATGTCCCTGGCGGAGTAGGCAGTTAGGTAGCCGTCTCTTCTTGTTGGTCTAATTTAATACATTTTAAAGTTTCATGAGAGCCCGGTTGGTTTGCTGTGCGGACACAGTTACTCGTACCTAGTAAATATTTAAACTTACCGCTGCCCTATTCCAAGCAAGTACAAAGTAAGCCGAATGGACATGACTTTACCCACAAGCATACGGACTTTATGACTTTGAATTGGTTTTCTTAACAAAATGTGACCTAAGTGTAAGAGGCATCCTTACGGAAGAATTTGTGATCTAGAAGATAACATTAGATACGTAAAAGAAATACCCATCTGGGCAACTAATGCACTTCAACCTAACGAAGTAATACACATCAGTGCCAAAAGCGTGCTGAAGTTTCTAACTGATGTAAAGCCACTGAACTAATAGTAAGAAGGAGCTCACAATAGATCAGGAATGGTCAGCGATGCAAGGCTGGGTAAGCCTGGATAGAGTCCCGCAATAAATAACAATATTATCACGACCAAACGATTTTTCTTCTTTGTAGGTGCCAACCAAAGTAAATGTAAAAGTTATATATTGTCAAGCCACAGATAACAAAACGTAAAACAATTTTATTCTATTTTCATTAACACTGGGTTTAAATTTAACCTAGTTTGAAACTTACACAAGTTCCAGAGCACTCGGGGCTGAGAGGTTTAAGTCCACGAAGTAAAAACAATTTGCTTCGTCTTTAAGCCCACTAAAGACAATGTCATTAACTACCTAACAGTAAGTGGCTTCCAGGGAACCGACCGCCGCGGCTTCATCCATTTACTGAAAAAACTACCTTTGTTTTAAGTATAAACTTTTCCTATCTTATTTCTTTTAGTGGAGGTCTTATCAAAATATACTAAGATAACTCTCTGAGTCTCTGTTATTTATTACTACTATTTCCATTTTGATGAAGAAATGGTTAGCAACTAAAAATGGCCTCAAGAAAGGACGAAGCTGTTGGTAAAGATTATTTTCCGCAAGAAAATGAAACAGAAACATACTAAATTAAACTTAATTTTAATATTACATGTAAATAAATATTACATTGACTTAGTTCAGGTACAAAATTAAAAAATATATTCTTGTATTCCGACTTCTTAGTTTATGTGCACTTAATTTACTTCTGTGGTATTTTCATTTCTGAAAATTAAAATATTAAAGTTACAATAAGTTTAAAACTGAACTAGATAAAGCTGCAGCAGTCTGATAGAAGAGTGTTATAATAACAGAAAAAGAAAATAACCTAATTGACATGACAAAAATGTTTTATTGTAAAAAAATTTACAATAAAGTAAATTGCACATACCAACATCAACGTTCTTAATATGCTCTGGACTGGGCTCGTTCCAGGGCTGGCGCGTCGAGGTGGCGAACAGAACGAAGAACAAGTTGGTGAAGAAGTACACGCCTGAAGCCAGGAAGAACACGATGCGCCATTGGGACGGATCCGTCTGTCACAACAAGAGATATAGAGTTAATACAGGTCATAATAATAATTTATACAGTCATTATAATAAGTAATGGAGAGATTCTAATTGAAAATTCAATCAACAATATCAAGAAAATCATCGAACAACATCAAAAGTAAGGAGCCGGTTTGCAAACTTCTGAATATTAGTCAGAAGATAGTAATGTCTACTGGAATGACTGACTAGAACTTTTAGTTTTTGACTTGACAGGGAGGGAAAACAGACGAGGACAATAATACAGAAGACTACTAGACAAGACGAGAGAAACTTTGGTAGATAGTACAATATATAAATTAACTAAACTTTCTACAATAGCAAAGACAACAAGAACAACAAATTAATACAGTATCGAGATTAAATATAAAAAATATCATAGGTATGTGTCATCCGCAGAACAATAGTTCGGTTTATAAAGTTGTTGATACAAACCGGAGCTTCCTGTATAATGGAGCCGCAGACCAAGGGCGCGATAATGGAGATGATGTTGGCCAGGCAGTTGGTGATGCCCATCAGGGACGCGCTGAAGTTGGGAGCCAGGTCGATGTGCACCAGCTGGAACGGGATGAAGAATTCGATAAGTGCATCAATGTTATAACTGCGATAGAAGCTAGTTTCTAAGACTACATTTAAAAAGATAACACCATTTCAAATTGACTACGATGAATGCCCACCACGCCCATCAATGCCACATATAGTTTTGTGAGTTCTATGTATCAGATCTATCCTATCTCAGATCACTGCTACTTGTTGGTTCATAAAGCTAAGTGTACATGTTGCATTTTGATAAAAATCAATTATATTACACTTTAGAGTCGAATAAAGTCGTTACAAAAAATGTACGTGTGTATAAATTAAAATGTAAGTGTGTTAGTGTCCCCGCCGTCACCTCGCCTAGCGCCTAGCAGTGAGACAGTTGTGCGGCATGACCTTTTATTTAAACATTAGGTTTTCTTAAGTAAGTGAATTGGAATTCTTAATGAGAAAACAAAGATCTTTAACATTTCCACTGCTTTCATTTTATACAAAAATGTGAAGTCAGTTTCGGTAGATGTTAAGGAAATGAAGGCTCCCTTGCATTTGTCGTTACGAATGCGACTTACCATATAACCCGTGAACTGTCCGGCGTTGATGCCGACAGTGAGTGTGAGCATCACAACCGCCAACAGAGTGTTGCCCGCGGGGGAGTACGACAAGCCGATCAGAGCTAACGCTGGTCCCCACAACCCTGGAATAGGTTAAAACAATTGCATTCTTCAGTTTGATAAGGGAAAAAATCAAGCAGTAGGTATCGAGTCGAGAAGTTAAGCAGAAAGTACCAAGTTTCTTTCAGATTTTGTTATAAATCCATGCGAACAAACCTATGGAATTGAAGAGTTTCCTGGTCTTGGTGACGTCGAGCCACTCGCGTTTTATGATGAAGTCCGTCATTGCGCCCATGGGGAAACTGAGAGCGTACATAGCTAAATATGGCAACGATGACAACACGCCGTTCTGCGAAGAAAAACAATATCATTTATAGTCATAATTATTTATTATCATAAAATACCAGGATACCACAAGAAGATACCACATACAGCCAGATCAAATTAAATGACATGGTGAAGCCGGGTGCAACCTGCCGCATCTTACGAATTTACGATTATTAGAACGAATTTAGTTCCAAGGTGAGATAGTTCTCCAAGCGCACAAGTTTTGGAGAGACACGATCTAGGATTGCAGAGGATACCCCACTAACTCCAACCGGTGAACCAGTCAGCATATATAGCTAACGTACTCAACGTAGGACTGGTATGAGTATTGAAGAGAAGACGGCTGCCTTTGAAGTCTCTATCAAAAATCGCAACGATTTCTAATCGAACGGCATCCAGCAGCATACAGGTTATAATTTGACTATAGGTATAAAAGGTTATAATAACATACTTGATTAAGATTAACGCCGAGAACATTCTTCATGTAGGTGGGCATCTCCGTCATAAGCGTGAAGAAGCCCCAGTTCTGGCCACAGTGGGCTACGATGACGGCCCAGAAAGGAAGTGACGTGATTATCTTCAACCACGGTGTTGGATAGCGCTGAAAAGGGAAACCGAAAATAATTGTGATTAATTTTCCAAGAATTTGAATAAAATTACAAAATTGCACAAACATGAGCTGATTTAATTTGGAATTTAGGTAGCTATATATTCCTTTTTACAACAACAATGAAGAAGATATTGTAAACTAATAGATGTACAATTTACATTTTTGATTGACCTAAGTAATTAAGTGTAAATTACAATAAAGATCTTACCTTCTGCTCCCCAACTCTACCCAGCGATTTCTGTATGTACAGCACTTCTTCCTGAGAGATCAGTTTAGATTGTTCGGGCGATGCCGACCCGAAAACCAGATAGGCAATAGTCCATATGGCACCCAGGGATCCATTTAAGTAGAAGATTGACTGCCAACCGAAGGCCGTGGCTAGGAATCCAGAAGCTATGAGCTGCATAGCTATGCCGAGTTGACCACCTACCAACAAAAATCAGTACACTATACAAATACTGAACAGATTATTCTACAATAGAACGAGTAAGTATGATACGAGAAAATGAAAAGTCTAAAGTCATGAACAAATCAATTACCAGCGTAGATAATGGTACTTAAAAGTCCTTTCTCTTCCACAGGTATCCATTGGCTGATGAGGTGATGCATAGAGGGGTACACGAAGGCTTGTGTTAGACCTTGTAGTACGCGACAGCCGCACACCAGTTTCCAACCACCCTGAAAACAAAACAAAATGTAAGGTATTAAATTCTTTTTTTTTATGCTGATGATAAAGAAAAACCAAGTTTTTATTTTGCAGCTGCAAAGTATTTCATTCTCTGAAGGTCAGGATGAAGTTTCCAATGATACGAGTTTTAAAAAATATACTAAAAATGTCGTAGTGCGATCGGCTGACCAAATTGAAGTGCACCAGAAAATGATAAAGCAGATGGAGCTTGTGAATTCTCTACAGCAATTTATCTGGGTGAATATGCTAGAGAGAACACAACACTGACTGAAGAATATTAAGAGACAGGTTTAGCTGGAGTTACCAAATTGTTTTCAGCAAGGACCCCTAAAGTTAGAATCGCCATGACGTCATCTAACCTTCGATAGGATAGGAAACCAAAGACAATGTTGACAAGTAAGTTGAACTCACCAAGGCAGCTCCATACGGTATGAGCAGCGACAGCAGAGCGTTGACGGAGACGGAGGTGGTGATAAGCAGCTTCCCCCCGCACAGCCGCGCCAGCTCCCCGCCCGGGATCTGCAGCACCACGTAGCCCCAGAAGAACGACGACAGGATGTACGACTGCACCTTCGGGCTCCAGTCGAACGACTGGAAGCAATTAACATATTGTCAAGGTTTATTGACTTACAGTGCATCTACTCAGTTGCTGCGGTGGTGAATTAAGTCTTTTGCGAGGGTTAGCGGGTAATGTCAATGAGAAATTAAAGATTTTCTTTAAAAAAATATCTGTAAAACTTATCTTTTATGATGTTCATGACAATTCTGGTCGTATCGGTAAAATTTTTAAATTCCTGGTTTATTTACTAAAATACTACCTTCATCCTATTTGAATGAAACCAAATCAAATTAATAATTTTAATTGCAACAAGTTACCTAAAAACTTACTTAATAGAAAATTTAAGCATTACGAATATCTGAAAGTGGAATTTTTAGCAAATTGCTATCATTATGTTTGAGTTGTTAGCGTCTGACCTTAATATAATTTGTAATGGATCACTCATTAATATTATCACGACATGCCGCTGTGTACCAAATAGGTCCTATGTTTATTTTTATTATCATTAAAAAATAATTATGTTTCTGATGGGAAAATATTGTGAATACTTACTTAATGATTATTACGTGATGCTTAGTTAAAAATATCTTTCTACAAGGAAGTGTATCTCATGAATTCATGATGTCCCGATTAGAATACGTCTTTTTAAAAATATATCCATCTT
Source organism: Metalampra italica (assembly GCA_949699065.1). Lineage (NCBI taxonomy): Eukaryota > Metazoa > Arthropoda > Insecta > Lepidoptera > Oecophoridae > Metalampra > Metalampra italica. The sequence goes on from OX452983.1 coordinate 170,443, forward strand.
TTTGCATCAAATTTTAACAACATTAACTTATTCAATGTACTTATCCATAACTGTAATTTGTTTAAATTTTCTTGGTAATGTTTATTGATGTGATAGAATAGAAGAAATTGAAAAGGTTTTATTTGGCGCATAAGAAGCACCACTAAAATTTATACTTTGAAATGAAATGAAATTCTCTAAATCTACCATCTCAAAGTGGTATTCTTATTAAACAAAAGTGTAGGATTGATGAACCCAGTTCTCAGAAAAGTTTAAAGTCATCGTTAAAGTTGAACTGATTGTAAAATTAACTCATGTACGAGTACCACATAACGATAATATAGCGCGAGACGTAACCTGACCCTGGTGACCCGGCCGCGCCCACCAAGATAGTACTGACACTGATGTACGCATCAAATCTTTGCTCTCTGCATCACAAATAGGGAGCAGCTAACCTCTCTTTATATTTCTTAAACTAACCTGTGGAGTTCCTAGTACATAAGTATGTTTACACTCTTTTACTAATTTTTTGATTTCATCATCGGAGCATCTAGAATTTCCTAAGTCGTACCCTCTCTTACTTGTGTTTCTCTTAATTTTTTTACGAGATGATTGACATTTGTACGCAAGATAAACCTTTATCAAAGTTGTTTAACAAAATTGGGATTATCAATTTATCAACACATAATAACAATTATTGTAAGGTCAAGTTATTTCGGTGTCCGGTTCCACACTGAAACTGCGCGCGGCTTCGTCTGTGTTGTTCCACTGGTAGTTTACTAAACAACTTTACGTACATACCTACAATATATTTCAATTTCATTTTTTAAACCTCCTGAAATCTATCAGTATAAAGATATTTCTTGTTTTTTTTTAATTAGGCGTTTCATAATTGTTAATTAGAGATAGTAATTTATAGTTACAGTTTCTAATCAAAAATAATCTTTCCACAACATTTTTATTAATTTTAATAATATTCCAATTGTAATTCAAACATCATCTTTCATTACTCGAGCTTTATGATGTAATTTTATAGTAAATTTTGAGAAGAAAACTGTAATAAAGAACTAAAATTTAATGTACATAATGTGTCAACAAACCTAGGCATAATTTTCTGACAGTCTTATCTAGTAACCGATATAATCCAGTTTCTTCCAGCGCGGACCAGATATTTTGATAAAAGGGGTGTGTCCGTCCGACCGCCCTACGGCTACACAACTATTGCTATATTATATGAATATAGTGAATACAATTACTGGAATAAAAGCAAATTGTTAAAAGGATTTCTTGAAAAGGAATGACTCAAAATTTAAGAAACACGTTAAAAAGAACTTTGTAAGAGAGTTTATTGTAGAATAGGCGACGATCGGGATAGTATATGGTGATCGAAGAGAATAGGCGATTATATTTTGACAAAGGTGGCTGGTATCAAGGAGGTTGGAAATGTCACCGACCGCGGCATGTATATGCATTATGGCATCACACCTAAACGACTCCGGCCATGTTTGTAACCGAGTTTTGTAACCAGCTACAGATACAAAACTCCGCTACAAACAAACACGACCGGAGACCCCAAGAAGATTCGAACCTCTTTGGTCGCGCGCGCGCTCCCTGTGGAGATCGCATCTTGCAAATTTAGTATGGGAAACGAAGAAAAATTTGGTGTCAAAATCCGGGGGGGTGCGGACAAAGGAAGCGGATTAGCGGGAGGAAGTTGCTAATACATATATGGAGTTTGAAAATGAGAATGTGTGAGTGAGTCAAAATTTAGTGACACATTTGACACTATTTTGGCACCCCCTAAAATGCTTTTGTTGCTCATCCATATGGGAGTAGCTTTTTTTTTAAAACTCATGGGAGACCTCCAATAAGGTATCTGTGATCTGTCGAACAGCGTGTCAACCCGCTGGTGTCGTAGCTCACCTGCTCCTTGGCCGGGTCGGTCATGTCGACGATGGCCATGCTCATGTTGACGCGCATCGTGAACGCCAGCAGCATGGCCAGGAACAGCAGCAGCGTCTGCGCGTGCCGCACGCCCAGGCCCTCTACAACATCACACATTACTGACGCCAGTGCTTTACTCTTACTAATGATAGTGTTACCATTATGTTGGCTGTATGTTAGTTATGGCTGCTGTTGTTACATACCATCTTATTCTGTTATTAAGTAATTCCTTTTTCTCAGACATTGTGGGACGCCTTAACGTTGTAACTATTATAATCCTCTCTGCCTTGACTAATGCCCCCAGCAGAAAAACAGCGCTGCACCTCCCGGGCACAGTGATACACCTCCCGGGCACAGCGCTGCACCTCCCGGGCACAGCGCTGCATCTTCCGGGCACAGCGCTGCACCTCCCCGGGTGCAGCGCTGTGCTGAGTAAGGGCTACTTACATCCACAGCTTCCTCTACTACTTACTTGATTCTCAGTTAGGTTTTAAGATTATTACATTTTGTCATATTTTTTTCTTCGTAATTGCAGTGAATTTAAGGATATTTTTTTCTTTCTTTATTTATTTCTTTCTCATGTTTGTTTATCGTTGAAGTCTTAACAATGATTGTATAATTAATATTGCTTTCACTCATTGGAGCAAAACACAAAGAGATTAATGACAATAATAATGTTTGGACAAATTTTCCCACGGCTGTTTAGTCCTTTGGTAGTACTACGTGTTTGGGACTAAGTTTAGTTCGGCTTAGTTTGCTAAGCCGAAGCTTGTAAAACTCAACAACTGATAGACATACATAAATACTTTTAAACAAATACTTAAATACATACAAATACCCAGAATCCGAAAACCAACAACTATGCTCATCAAACAAATGTTGGCCCCGGGTGGGAATCGAACCACGACTCTGGCGCAGTAGGCAGGGTCACTAACAACTACGCCAACAGGCCAGTCATACATACAACCACGTAAATACGAATACGTGGTAATTAATATGAAATTCGTAAAACATAAAAAAGATAATTTAAAAAAATTTCATAAAATTGATAAAAAATAATAAAATAAATTTAAAATTCTTACTCGGCCTGATATTTTCTGATTCGGCGACGACCCCCATGGCTGTCAGCTGCAACTGATTATCGATGTATTATCGAGTATCGATACTGTCATGTCCCGGTGTCGAGATCCGCGCCGCCAGAGCGACCGACAGTAAACTGGCCGATATCTACACGATTACACTTGTCATATACTTCACAGAACAACTAAGTACTGGAGTTGACTTTAGTTACATATTTTTTGTAAACGCAAATGAAAACTTAACTTTTCCATAAATACACAGGGTTTATCATATCTGTTTCAGGAACTACTGAATACTAACTCATTATATTTGGCACAGTTTTAATGACCACTATAAATTATATACAAGGTTTATTAAATTAACATTAAATTAATTTTTTGGGCAGAAATATTTTTATGATCTGAAAAAAAAAACAATTGTTTTGGTTTATACTTAGCCTAATAGGTACAGTCTCGATACCTATAAACCCGAAAAATTTTGTGTAGTTACAAGTAGTATTGAAATATGTTTTATTTAAGTTATCGGAACTAAATAAAGCGAAACTGTTCTTGGTCATTATCATAATATTAATGGTGTTAAAACAATACACGAACTGTCAGGCAAAGATGTGTCGTAGACTTTTCGCGTTACGGGCATTATGAGCAATGGCCATTATAAGAAGTGGTCGTTTTTATTTTTGGCCATAAACCGCCAAAACGAATTATTCATAGTCTCTGCTTTACAATCACGCTGTCGCGTACCTTTGTGAAATACTCGTAACACAATAAAATGATTCAATATACTTTGAAAGTTCATAGACTTCTGATTTAAAAAAATAATAACATAGCATCATTTGCTGACGCTCTGTTATTTGTGAGATCAGCTTATATCTCCAATGGAGTAGTTTCCTTGTTTACAGTTAAAATGTCTGCACAGATTTGTTTCTATTACAATAACTATAAAAACCATAAACATCGCTATGACTTCTGCGAGTATTTCTCAAACAAAATAGATTAATTTTATATCAACTCGAGAAGGTTATCATCTCTGAAGCAGCGTTAAATGCTATCATCGTCTTGTTTTTGAATATAGTTGTGAGATAGATGAAATCCAACCCTGTTGGCTTGTAATAAGAACTGTTGTGATTGCTGTGCATTTGTATAAGATAACTTGAAGTCTATCATTATAGTGAGATTTTATTGCGCGTTTATTTTTAATTGATCTACCTTGAGCAGTCGAGATCTCGCCACACACGACACTTTCTCCGGATTCGTACAATCCCACATTAGTAACAATTTTTTGCGAAACTCTTTTCCATTTTTAGGGTTCCGAACCTCAAAAGAGGAAAAAAGGAACCCTTATAGGATCACTCGGTTGTCCGTCTGTCCGTCTGTCCGTCTGTCAAGACCATTTTTCTCAGGAACGCGTGGAGGTATCAAGTTGAAATTAATATCAAATACTCAGGTCTGCAGTCCCTTGATGTCGCGAAAAAATCAGACTTCTAAGTCATCGCAGTTAAAAGATATTGCCGCATTTTTGAGTATCTTGGTAACCAAAACCTATGGGGTACTTCCCGTTGACCTAGAATCTTGAAATTTGGCAAGAAGCAAGGTCTTATAGCACAAGTAAAGGAAAAAATCTGAAAATCGTAAATTTGTATTTACATCACAAAAATTTATTTGTACAAAAGTACCAACAAACTTAACTTTGCGTATGAGCAAGCCACCCTTATAAATTAGTACAATGACGTAAATATTGAAAGAATTCCCTAGCGTCTAGAAATTTCATCATTACAAATCTATATTAAATAATTTCGCAAGGTTTTACAAATTATACTAAAGGTCTAAGTCTGGAAATAAAATCACTTAAAAATGAATAGCATTTGATCAATATCATAAATACGTGATTTAGCATTTGACATGAATGACAGGACTTGAGTAATTCTTTTTTCGTTCACATTGATTTCCCTTACGGGAAAGACAATGGAATCTTAGTCCATACAGCCAAGTCAGAGGTTATGAAAATTGATATGGGAGCTCGCCAATTTGTTCTTTTAATAACGATTTTCGAATTATTTGTTTAATTAAGTTTGGAACCCTCAGGGCGCGAGTTCTATTCGCACTTGTCCGATTTTTATACAAAACCTACTTATTACCTCGTATACCTACTTAATTACCGGAGTTCGATCACCCGGTGCACTTTGAGTATAATATTTAGTTTACCCATTGTTTTTCCATTTTCTTAATTTCAAATTTGAAAAATTAAGGTATCGATCGGGACTTCCCCTTTAACTTAAATATGCCACGCCACAATCGACCATCTGTTCAGGCGGGGATTCCCTTCAAGTCCCTCCCGACCGATGCCCTTTCTCCCGTTGGTTTATCTGAATACAGTTGATTAAAGAAATCAAATTGTATAAACTAAAAAATACAAAAATAAATAAAGAGTGCTTAAAAGTATTTATTCGTTCATCATGATCACAGAGTCATTAATACATAACCAAGAATAGCAAAGAATTTATAAATGTTTTTACAAAATGTCGAGATGAAATTTAACGATGAAGTTATTATTACACAGTATAAAAAAATCCTTATTTAAATAAACTTATAGTACAACTTATGATTTAAACAGTTTGTTTATCGTGACTTTCTACAGGTTTTATTAGATCTGAAACAATCACAAACATGTTTGTTAAGGATTCGTTATAACTACAAATTATAGTTCTTATATTAAGCTAATAATATTACTGAAATTAACTGAATATAAATTAACGATTTTTATTTGACAATAAATCGTGTTTATGCCCTAAGAACCAGATGGGGAGAGCCTGGTCTTCACCTGACTCACAAATAGTCACGATCCTTTTAAATATATAAGGGACTAATATACTCAGGCGTTGGATTTGTTCCAGATGATTAATTACTAAAAGAAACCACCACGAGCCCTGTGGGGGCCTTTGTCCAGTAGTGGACGTCTTTCGGCTGATATGATGATGATAAAACCCACTCACCAGTGCTAGGCTCGTTCCATTTCTGTCGCCTGCTGGTGCCAAAAGCGACGAAGAACAAGCTGGTCGCCGCGTACAGCCCGGCGCAGAAGAAGAATACTTTACGCCATTCGGTTTGAGACGTCTGAAACGAAAATATAATATTAATTTATTATTGAAGGGTTAATTAGAAATATAGCAGAATGGATAGACTTATTTTAAGTAGACCTGACATAGGTCAAATAAAATTGATTTAAGTATATCAAAAACAAACAAGAAACTGACAAATTAACAATGAGGGTGAGAAAAGTTGAATACAGATGTCATTACTATGTAGACAATAGTTTGTTTTTATTTCATTTCGATACGATACGTATTTACAAGGTTATAAGACTTATTAATTGGTACAATCACTGTACCTCGCTTAATATTAATGACATGTTTTAAGTTGAAACTTGTGTTATTATTTAAAAAAACCGTTCCCAAGCTCATTAAAAATGAGTAAGACTTGGAGCAACATGAATGTGTGTACCTCATCTTGGACCAGGAAGCCCGCCACCAGCGGGGCGGCGAGGGTGATGACGTTGGACCCGAACCCGATGATGCCCATCAGCGTGGCCGCGTGGTTCGGCGCCAGGTCCAGAGGCACCAACTGTTTGGGAGTACAACATACTGTGGGGACACAATAGTGCTATCTCTGTCTAACATTAAGTCACTTCACCCACCAGTCACCAGTTGCGAACTCGAATTTTAAAAATGCGAAAGTTTGTAAGGATGTTTGTAACTCTGTCACGAAAATACTACGGAACAGATTTTCATGAAACTTTACAGTAATAATAGAATCTACACGGAAAAGCTGTTCCCGAAGGAAAAAGTTTCTACGCGGGCGAAGCCGCGGTAAACAGCTAGTTGTAAATAAATATAAATCGATATATCTTCAGAACTACACCTAGGCTTCTCATCCTCTAACCAGCTGACCTGAAATATTGATTGACAATTATTAATTGACGTAATAGATCAACAGTTAGAGAATGAAAACGGAAACCCACAACCCTGACGAAGTGGTCAATACAAGGATAAAAATTCAGCATCCAAAGCTGATACATTACGTTATATCCCGAGTAGTGTCCTGCGAATATAGTCTCAGCTGCGGCGAGGAGCGCGACGACCGCCGTGACGTCACGCGGGGAGTACGACAACGCGATGAGGAACCCCGCCGCACCAAAGGCGCCTGCAAACAATGCTCGGTATAGCCGCATGTGTTTTACGTCTGCAGCTCATTGCTGCCGCTACCCTTCCCTCGCCTCTCACTATTTACACAGAGTGGAAACGGTATGTACGTCCAGCTGATTATTGTGTTCATTTAATAGTACATTGTGCAATAAGGGCAGTAAGTAGGATATTACTAACGAGAGTCTGTTAGAAGCCCGACACCGAAGGCGGAGGGATTTTAATGACTCGAGTTTGTAATACCCTTACTGCCCGTGATGCACACAATGTTTTTCATCACATTTGCGAGGAAATAAATACCTACGACACAAGGGAACAAATTTATTTTCTTTGACTTTGCTGATATTATTTAAGTTTATTAAATTAATTTATTTAAATTAAGTTAAATTTAATTACCTTAATATAAGTCAAGTTAACTCAGTTTAACTCAAGTCGAGTCAAATCGAGTAAAGTCGAGTACAGTCGAGTACAGGCGAGTACAGGCGAGTACAGTCGAGTACAGGCGAGTACAGGCGAGTACAGTCGAGTTTAGTCGAGATAAGTGAAGTTAACTACTCAATTTAACTTAATTTTTAACTTAATTAATTTAATAAACCAGTTCAGTACAGCCAGCTACACATTACAGCCCTAGGGGTATAATATTATACTGATTTTCATTATTCTCCCGCGGGTGTATATAGGCCATTGTGTTTCTTTAGGTACGCTATATATCAGACCCTTAACGAGCAAGTGTGATGAAAAAGATATTGCAATTCACGCGGTTGCGTTACTTTTGAGTATTTTTTTGTTTTAACAAATCCATTCCGCTCTAATCTATCAGTCTTCAGCTCGTGGGTGTGGATTGAAGTGGAAATAAATTCATTAATGAATTTGACCGGAGGCTTAGAGTGGAATACAGAATTGACTTTTATTCCATGGTGTTCTTTTATTACCTGGATATAACCAAAAAATTAGTAATGAGACCATTTTACGGCTTCGCCCTAGTACAGCAATCAAAAATACATCCGTTCAGCCTGAGGTCGGAGTACCATTAAAATAGAAGAATGTAGTTCCAAGGACTTCATTTTCAATTATAGTCGTATTTACATGGCTAAATGCAAATAAATGTGTAAGTAAAGGTCGATCTAACAAGGAGGAACAAGTGCCTCGTACAAGTGTAAAGTGACACCCGTGCGTGACGTACTCACTAAAGGTGTTGAACAGTTTTCTGCATGTGGTGAGCGAGGTCCACCGCTTGTGCAGCACGTGGTCAGAGAGGAACCCTACCGGGAAGCTCGCGACGTAGCTCGCGATGTACGGAGCAGCGGATATCAAGCCATTCTATGAAACACAACATGTTTATTAAATATTCAACTTTTAGGTCTCTAGTGGCTGAGCGAATTTTGATGAATTTTTGAACAGTGATAACATCTATAGACCGGGAATAAAGTACCCACACCATAGCCTTTGGAGTCGATCCCAAAGACCAAGCCAGAAAGACAAGGAGACAGTCTATTCAACTATTGTAGAGACCAAATTCAAATTTTTCAAATTCAAAAGTATTTTATTGCATGTAAGTACACTAGGTACATTTATACAACGTCAATTTTTTATCTACCACCGCCTCCAAGGTGTTATATAGAGCTGGGAAGAAGAAGCGGCGCAACAAACTTCCGCAAACCAAAGGGACCAAAAGATTGCATTCGGGTGAATGTCAAATTTAGGTATTTTTCCCGATATGCTGTGATACGAACCTGTTTAAATGATGAGACTGAGCGAAGCGAAAGAAGTGTGTCAGGATCGCAATACTTGGCGCTCTGTTCTTTCTGCCTTCCCCGTCACGTCACATAGCGTGAAGATAATATGTACGAACCTGTTTGATGTTGACACCCATCACTTGGCGTAAATAAGTGGGCATCTCGGTCATGAGGGTCCAGTAGCCCCAGCCGAAGCCCACGTTCGTCACCAGCACGGCGAGCACTGGAACCGATGTCAAGATCGCCTTCCATGGCGTTTTCACAATCTGAAGTTACACGATCAAACAACAATATTACTGACTGATTACTCCAGAAATAATTGACAAAAAATAACCACAAAATGTTATCAGTCCTCGATTAATTAGGAAATTCAGCTAAGACGAAAACAGCAGATTTCCAGGGGTTATTCAGATAATATTAGGGGACCTTTTTCATATAAAGGAGGTCACTTTAGGCCTTTAGATATCCGTGAGAGAACTATTTGCGTGAGATCTGATAGTGGCTGTCCGGAGTACGGATGAGGAGGTAGCCATACACACCTCACTAATCAGGCAAGCCCCCGTCAAGCAAACTCCGTCTAAACTTTGAGTTCCGAACACCCATCATCAGATCTCAGGCAAATCGTTCTCTGACGGAGATCTAAAAGCCCAAAGTGACTTTGTTTATGTGAAGAAGAAGAGGCAGAGTATTTGACGGCTCAACAACTAACCTTGTGCCCTCCAACGTGCCCCAGAGAATGCTGTATGTACGATTTTTCCTCATCACTAATGATGGTTGAGGTTTGTGGGGAATCCGCCCCGAGGAGCATATAACCGACTGTCCACGCCGCGCCGAGGCTCCCCACCACGTAGAAGATGCCCTGCCAGCCCCACAGGTCTGCGATGTACCCTCCCACCATCAATTGCAGGGCTGTTCCTATCGATGCACCTAAAACTCACATTAAGCAATATGCTGCAACAAATGCCGAAATATGTACCTTTCTGCTTCATACTCTTGGTGCGAAAGTACCTGTTTATCCACGCTAGTTACAAATTCAACTGAATTAAATGATATTTCGGGGATTCTTTGTAAGATATGATCCGCAATCAGGAGATCCGACGAAGATCTTTACTCACGGTCACGGACATAGCTGAAAGTATTAACAGGCTAAAGTAGCAGTGGGTAGGCCACATTCAGTTGAAGTAATGACGGCCGTTAAAGCAGATGAGTTAAAGATTAGAAACCCTGGACCAATACCCCAGCGTGAGAGGCCCCCCCACGACGCAATCGATAATAAAAACGTGAAACCAAAAGAGAAAGGAACACAGGAACAGTAAATATTAACATCTCACTGGCATGAACCATGGTGCCCAAACGACTCTTCTCCTCTTCCGGCACCCACTTGGAGATGAGGTCGTGCAGCGTGGGCAGCAGCACGCCCTGCGCCACGCCCTGCAGCACGCGGCACGCGCACACCAGCTGCCAGCCGCCCTGGGGACACGCACCAACGATAAGTCACACCCAAAAGTACTAGTATAAAAGTCAGGTCAGTATTGTTGGAACTAAGTGACGTGATAAAGATGACAGCCTAGTTGCTTGTGCACTCGCCTCACGTTCACGAGGTCGTGGGTTCGAACCTGACCCGTACCAATGAGTCTTCGGAACTTAAGTACGGTTTATTATAATACCACAGGTGAAGGAAAACATCGGCGGAAAGCACCGTTGGACAGAGGTTTGGCACAACAGATCCCATAGGGTCAAAGTGTCGCCAGGTATTTCTGGCCCCCTTAGAAGATAATATAAGTGACGTGATGCTTACATGGCGCCCCCCTAGAGGGAGGACCAACGACGCCAGGGAGTTGACGGCGACGCACGCCGTCAGCACCCTCATCCCCCCGAACCTGGCCGCCAGCACTCCGGAAGGCAGCTTCAGCACCAAATAGCCCCATTTGAAGGAAGACAGAACTACGCTTTGGGTTTGATGGCTCCAATCAAATGTCTGTACAGAAGACTAAATCATTAAGATTTGCTCTTCAATTATACTGGAACTGTAGTGAATTTCTAATCTAATAAAAGCACTACTTTTCTGAGGGTTCCGTCGTAATGGAGACCCATAAAGAAGTGATAACTAAATTATTTCAGGCGAAAAAATTGTTTTAAACTTCAAAGACTTTTGAAGCGGATCTAAACTTATACGCCACTTCAGGAATAACTTATAAGCATAATTTTGATTAATAATTATAGATTACTCATTTCGTTTTTAACGGATCAACACATGGACGGGGCACATGCAGGAGCGTAAAGAGGTAGCTTAATGAAGTATTTTATTATTTAATTTACAGTTGAATTGTATTTCTGACACATCATCATCATCATCATCATATCAGCCTGTAGACGTCCACTGCTGGACAAAGGCCTCCCCCAAGGATCTCCACGACGACCGGTCCTGCGCTAACCTCATCCAGCCGGGTCCCGCGACCTTCACCAGATCGTCGGTCCACCTTGTGGGAGGCCTACACTGCGTCTTCCGGCACGCGGTCGCCACTCGAGAACCTTTCTGCCCCAACGGCCGTCAGTTCTGCGGGCGATGTGCCCAGCCCACTGCCACTTCAGCTTCGCAATTCTTCGACCTATGTCGGTTACCTTGGTTCTCCTGCGGATCTCCTCATTTCTGATTCGATCTCGCAGGGAAACTCCGAGCATAGCATATTTCTGACACTATCCTCTGTTTTTTTAAGGTTCCTATGAATTCGAGGAGAGATCATGATCGGCTCACATTGTTCTGTGCAGGGTCCGTCATGACGACGATGGCGATGCTGATGCTGGTCCTCATGCAGTACAGCAGCAGTGAGCCCAGGGTTATCATAAACATTTGGAAGTGACGGACGCCCAAGCAATTAGCTGTAAAAGAAACAAGTTGTAGGCATATGACCTGATTTGTACAGTTCAACGAATTATAGTGTTGTTAGAAGGCTCAGTCTTGAAGGCTATCGAGTCTTGAATGCTCTAGCTTTGAAAGCTCAAATAATATTCTATTTATTTATTATGTTAAACGCATACGAGTTTCATAAAACGAAGGCTCCGTGACTCAAGCCTTCAGAACTGAAGCTTTGAAGGTATTAAGACTCAAAAGCCACTTTAATTTATTTGATTTTGTTTTAATCACAAATAAATATGACTATCTAATACGAATAATTATCTAAATATACTTCTTACATTTAAATAATTTAATGCGATTGTGAACTTTTTTTAAAATTTCGTACAAACCTATCTCCTATTAAATTGATATCTTGTCCAAATTATCGTAAATGGTATCATCATCTCAGCCTTTTAGCGTCCACTGCTGGACATAGGCCTTCCCTAACGAACGCCACCACACCCGGTCCTCCGCTCTCCGCATCCAGCCGCTTCCGGCCACCTTCTTTAGGTCGTCAGTCCACCTGGCGGAGGGGCGTCCCACGCTGCGCGTACCGGTCCGCGGTCTCCACTCCAGAACCCGTCTGCCCCAACGGCCGTCGGTTCTGCGACAGATGTGACCTGCCCATTGCCACTTCAGTTCGCTAATCCTTTCGGCTATGTCGGTAACCTTGGTTCTCCGTCGGATCTCCTCATTACGGATCATGTCCTTCAAAGAAACTCCGAGCATAGCCCTGTAAATGGTATAATATGATGTATAAAGTGATCATTGTGTGTACTCACTTGGTTTCTTAACATCATCATTCGTATTCGCAACAGCCATATTCTCTTATCCACTTAGAACTGTTAGTTAACTTATTATGTTATTGTATTGTCTGTTGCACATTTTAGAAAATATAGCCTTTTAGTCCGGTAGTAAATGTATTAATGTAAATCCTCTTATCCTGAAATAAATAAAAGCAGTCTGTGTGTTCTCCATTATTATCACACATGTGCAACTCTAGTTTACTTTGTTGCATTGATAACAATGTTGCAGACACGTTTTCAATTTTCAGCATTTTGTGATACTTCTAGTAAACGCTTCCCTTATTTTTCTTCTTCTTGTCCTTCACGTGGATCTTTAGGATATTTTCCATCAGTTGTTGGTTGGTTCCTCAAAATTATTTATTCGTTAAATATAAATACAATAGTGTAACAATACAAACATGAGCCTGATTGTTCAACGTGTTAAACTTATTATAGAAAACGCGTTGGGTTTAGGCACAGAACACGGAAAAAGCTCGCTTATAATGGTCTGTGGGTTTAAGAATATACATAGTACGTGTCCCGACACTAGAGCAGCTTCAATACGCTTAACTCATAGCAATGCTACAGCTCATGTCTCCGATTGTAGCTTCTGATTAGACTTTCGTAAAAAATGCGAATTGATGTAATCGTTGCGACATAAAATAAGGATATATGTATTAGTGTTAGATAACAATATACTACGATTTTAAAGTGTTAAGATTAACATAGCTCGGAGCAGTAGTGCTGCCAGAGTTCACGTTTTATTCTATCGCTACAGTCACTGTTATATACCGGTCCAGTGTAAACTATGTATTTACTGCTCAATTGTCTCTACTTCTGTATTCCATCCATTGGCCCATGTTCCTATTCTACACATCTGTTTTTAAAAACATTTAATAAAATTGATCTAACGGTGGCTACATTAGTTACAAGCAGTATGATCCAGTTTCACAATCAATGTGACCACAGGTAAGTGGTTAAATCTCTGAAATGTAAGCGTTGATTCCCAGTGGACGGATCTTTATATAAGTAGGATCATTTATTCATCATCATCATAATATCAGCCTGTAGACGTCCAATGCTGGACTGCTGGCCTCCACCAGGAATCTCCACAACGCCCGGTCCCGCTCTAACCTCATCCAGTTGGGTCCTGCGACCTTTACCAGATCGGCCTGCCTACGCTGCGTCTTCCGCACTCGAGAACCTTTCTGCCCCAACGGCCGTCAGTTCTACGAGCAATGTCCCGTCCACTGCTTCTGCTTCGTAATTCTTTGAGCTTAGGAGCATATTATTGAGAAATAAAATTCTCTTTAGCTAGGTATCTGACATTTCAATTTTCTACAGACAACACTAGTGAGTGGTTCATCAGCATCATCTGGTAACAAAGATAGCATTATCTGTAATCGGATGCCCTTTTCATCATCGGGAGGGCGCGCGATGAGTCTTCAATGACGACTGTTTCTTTCTTGTGTCACCTTAGTTCGTGTAACTCGGCGCTTATCATCTTAGAGTTAGACGTCATGACAAAATGACAAACATTAGCGGAAATGAAAGTGAGTTGAAGGTATTGTTGCGCTAGACTCACACCTTTGCATCGTTTTTCAACCGATTTAAAAAATAGGAGGGGGTTCTCAATTCGATTTGAACTTTGTCGATTCTTTGCCGATTATGAACCGATTTAAATGATTCTTTTTACTTTCTCGACCACAGTACCAGCGAAAAAAAAGTTTTTCCAATTTCGTCGAAAATGTGTTCTTTATCGATAACACATACCGAAAATCCAAGTATAAATTCCGTCCGTCTGTCACGCTTATGTTTCGCTCTGGAGGCTAAACCTTTGGTCTGATTGGGACCACTTAAGGAACTTAAGGGCCTCTTACACCGCTTGCTGATAAAGTCCCAGATACCCTATCTGCAGATTATCTGACAAATACCCAATTTTTTTTGTTTCACAGGTATCTGATTGCCTTGTCTGTCAGTTAAACTAACAGCAAGACCAAGCGGTTGTTATTTTTTATCTATCAGATATTTTAATAGAGACTAGAGGTGTGCAACACGAAAATATCAGACAGATTTATCTGATAGATAAGTTTATCTGTCAGCTTACTATCTGTAACAATATCAGCAAGTGGTGAGAGAGGCCCTAAGAGTTTTAAATTATTTTATCGAAGAATAATCAAGAGTAGCTGTCATCCTACAAAAAGTGTTTTTTTTCTCAAAAACGGCGCTTACCATTTTGATGAAACTTTGCACGTCGTAGTTGCTTATGTTTGTCTATGACATAGTAATACCCATTGGTCTGGGAAAAATCTAGTTTGTATGGTTTCCCTGCAACTGAAATTGAAACTTGAGGTTAATCTATTGAATTGTCATATTATGGTGAATGATTGACTTGGATTAATAAGATACGATTAAAGATGATGATGACAACCTTCCCGATAGCAATGCCTAACGGAATGAACTCTCCTATTTGGGTCGCAGGCGCATTATCAGAGTCATATATAGAGAATGTAGGTAGGTACTTATAGTTAAATTAAATATTCTTCTTTGTATTATCTAAATAATTTAATTCCCACTTTATTTTGGTTTATAAATAATAATATCTTTATTTTATTTTTTACATCAGGTACGTTAAAAATACATTAATCTTAATACGTCGTGTTCTACACCACCTTCTCCAGTTTCTTGTGTGATGCTGCATCTGAAATAAGAAGAATACATGATTAAAATATAATAAAATCACATCAATAAAAATAGAATTTTGTTTTATAAAACTGTTATTCAAATAAATGATATTGCTTATTATTGGGATAGGTATATTATAAAAAATAATGGATCCCACTTTAAAAAGAACACCTTTCATAAAAAATTGTCTAATAGTATATCTGGAATAGTATGTCTGGAATAATATAATAATAGTGCTGCTACAGGACCCAAAATGACATAGAGTAGGGATTTAGGTCATTTATAAAACATTTTAAAATGTGTATTATTTTTAACGTGTATTTAAATACCTACCTACAACCCATTATTATTAATCCCATAGCTTCGTTACTATTATTTGCGCCCGAAGCTAATCTGGGCATAAATATATGTAAATACGAGAGTCGGCTGTAGTTGGCTTAATCATCGAAGGCAAAGGATGTTTCAAGATAAGGGCTGGGCGCGTCTTGCGGCGAGGAAGTCAGTGGTGCCAAATTTGTATCGTTTATAATTAGCAAGAATACAAAAATACAATAAAATTATATTATAGTCTAAAATATGAACACAACAAAAATATTTCATATGATTTTGAATATGGTTCCAGAACATGGATACTGAGTTAATTTTTTTTAGGCAAATATTTTTTTTACAATGATGCGTCAGAAGATTTTGGTTTTGTGAGTATACATAAAATATATTTCTCGCTTACGAAAGAGGCCTACCCAGAGGCTTTCCATGAGATGAGGTCGGTTTACTCAAAGGCTCTGGCGGAGGGATCAGAGGAGATCCCCAATCAAACGTCACAACGAGAGCCGCCGCGATACACGGATATATTATTACTCAGTTTCAAGGGCATTTTATCTTAATTTAAATATAAGTACCTGAGTAGTTTTTTCTCAAACATGCGCGGTAATGCTCGATTTTCTTTTAAAAACGAAGAGCTACCTTCGGTGTCGCCCTCCAAAATTTCAAATCAAGGCCTTAGGCCCGTTGGGCCTTCGCCCCGGAATGTTTCTCGGTCCGTTAGGTCTATTTCCCGGAACGTCCACTTCCTTCCACTTTTACAGGGAAGTCGACATTCGGGCAAGTGGACGTTCCGGGAAATAGACCTAATGGACCGTGTGCAAATTCCGGGAATAACGGGCCTGAGGGAAATATAAGTTCCCTAGCGTAAACTGTCCCTAGCGGGAACAATGGGTTTTCATACGTTTATTTTAGGTGTTTTTCTAGAACCCTTAGGGCCTCTTACATCGCTTGCTGATAAAGTCCCAGATACCCTATCCACAGGTTATCTGACAGATAGCCTATTTTTTTGGTTTCACAGGTATCTGATTGCCTATATTTATATCTTATATATTTTATATAGTCTATCACACAGATTAATCTGATAGATTAGTTTATCACTAAGATTACTATCTGTAACAATATCAGGAAGTGGTGAAAGAAGCCCTTAGTATTTATTATATAGTTGAGCCCACCAGGTGTAGTGTCGTTGTCTTGCACATTGTTCCAGGGCTGCGTCCGGCTGGTGCCGAATATGACGAAGAACGTGTTGCCGGCGATGTATATCGCAGACGACAAGTAGAACACTTTACGCCACTCGTTTGCGTCCGTCTGAAAATAAAATGGTTGTAACAGCCGTTCGCTAGATGGCGCTGGCAGTCTTCTACAACGCGCTATATTAATAGAAATATTATTCATGCTGACTAGCTATGCTATGCAAAATGATTCAAAGTTTTTAAGTTTGTCACCGATTTGCTCATTAATTAATGATTAATCAATAAGTTGCTGATGTGATAATGTTTTAAGTATAATATTTTGTGGCCAATAGTAATAATAATAAAAATTAACTGCTCGGTAATCTTGCAGTGTTTTCAGTAAAAAAATTGGTTGAATCGTTTTTGAAAAATGTCCTAATATTGTAATATGAACGGTAGCTGGCAGTTTTGTTAAAACAATCTAGTTTTATTATCTTTACGATTACTATTGGCTTTCATTCAGAAACCAAATAATTTTGAGGCCTACAATAAGTAGCCAAATAGGTACATTAAGATAAGCCTTCACACCATTGCGCTGTTGCTTGACTCTATTACAGTTGATAATAACATGACACTATCAAGTCAGGTCCAGATGCATCCAATTACAGGCCCGGCGCTGGATCGAATGATGGTGTATTGAATAGAGAGCTGGCAGTTAATATCATAGTAAATTGACGAGCCGGGAACGTCGTATGCAATAGACATGGTGCACGACGTACGTTTAACTGAATTAGGGATAACTACCTACTGTTTTAATGCTACATGCGCTCCCTTAAGGGCTCCCTAAACGATCATGCGGAATGACATGAAATACGTGCTGTCACTCATGCATGATCGTCTAGCTGTAGTGATTGACGTGCATGACATGCAAACTACGTGCTGGCCGTTGCATCACTGTATTGATTGATGGCAAGCATGATGGTTCATCATGCAGCATGACATTCACGTAAACGTTGCATGTCATGCAAGCATGATCGTTTAATGACACTTTTAGAGGCAACATTTGGAACCTGTCTAAGCTAAGACGACGCTTGAGAATTTGACAAGTGTCACGTTCTTATAACAGTTCACTTCGAATGAACTGTCAAATTTAGTACCCACTGAAAAAGTTCCTGCTTTACCACTGCTATAGGCGCTGGTGAAAATCTTTGCGTCACCAATAGGGTGTCTACAATTGAATAATAAAGTGCTGTGATAAGTTGAAGTGGCAGTCAAGCCAAAGGACCGAAGAACCATAGGTCATTGGGGTAATCGAATTCTGGAATTAAACTCAGCGTGGTACGTCCCCTGTCAGATGGACAACCGAAGGTCGTTGCGAGTACAACAGTGCGTATTGGGAGTATTCAGTTGTGGATGTGTTGAGGATGATGACGGTGTAACCTCGTCTCGCAGGATGGCGCCGGCGGCGAGGGGCGCGATGATGGAAACGATGTTGGCGATGCAGTTGGTGATGCCCATCAGCGTGCCGGCGAAGTTCGGGGACATGTCGATGTGCACCAGCTGGGGAACAGATCACAATCAGTTGAAAAATTTTTGACACAGATTCATGGCAAGGACATACCATTTCTTGTGTTCTACACAGTTTTAGAACATAAGTGGACTATGAGGAACGACCCAGATCAACAGTGTGACTGGTCCAATTAAACTGAAATTTGAAAAATATATAAAGTACCCAACGTTACAGCAAAAAATTTATATGGCAGTATTCAAGGGCATCTAAAGTATGACTTATTACATTGCTGGCTCTTTTGTTCCCCGAGACCACAACAAGCAGATGCGTTTATTAAAAAATGAAACATAAAAATAATGCATTTTAGACTTTCGCGCTTTGTATTCATAATTATATAATTATTTACGGGTCTTACACACGAATAAGTTTTATTTACCTTGCCCGACGTTTCGACCAGGTTACACTGGCCGTGGTCACGAGCTGACTGGAGAGGCGAGCTGTCATTGTTGATCGCTGTGAGTAGTTTCTGAGCAGAGGGTAGTTTCAGAAACTACTCACAGCGATCAACAATGACAGCTCGCCTCTCCAGTCAGCTCGTGACCACGGCCAGTGTAACCTGGTCGAAACGTCGGGCAAAGTAAATAAAACTTATTCGTGTGTAAGACCCGTAAATAATTATATAATTATAAAAATAATGTAAAGGACATCATTCCAATTCGCAGTGCCTACATAATTAAAAGTTGAAATTATTATCTCGAAGAGGTTCCCGACCTCCATTAAAAGTTTGAAAAGGCCAGTCTTGCCGTATTGCTAAAGTTCGGTGAAGTACATTATAATTTGAGATTACTCGTAAGTCGTGATTTTATAAAAGTTAATGCTGGTACGTACCATGAACCCGGTGTAGTGTCCGGCGTTGAGACCCACGACGATAGTGAGTATGGTGACAGCAACCGCGACGTTGCCGGCGGGAGAGTACGACAGCCCGATCAAAGCAATAGCTGGACCATAGAAACCTGCAATTTATACAGGTATTTAATTAGGTATACTAACAAGGGAAGACGAAGCCGATATATCCAAAATCAACGAAATTTTGTGCGTTTGTTGAACAAGTCCTTTCGACGCATAAAGCCAGAAACGCAAATTGCCTGATACGCAGATGACCATGCCTTCATTCGTGAAGTACCTTGTACGCAAATAACCTGAATTTGATTCTGATCAGAAACCTCTATTTCGGTAATTTCTTTGACACAATTGTAAGACGTACATATGTATATTCATGCGTACCAATAGAGTTAGATATTTTTCTAATTGCCGTGATGGAAAGCCACTGTTTCCTGAGCGTCAAGTCCGAGATGAAACCAAACGGGAAGCTCAGCAGGTACACGGCTATGTATGGAAGTGCTGACATTACGCCATTCTGGAAGATAGAATTTCATTAGTTATACATTACATTTATTCACTAAATGAGGTAGTTGTATTTAAGTCTAAAAGAGAAACTCGTAGGTAGATTTCAAATCGAATTTTTATCATAGCCATGACAACTGCGTTCAGAAACTGCGGGCAGAAAGGTTCTCGAGTGGTGACCACGTATCGGAAGACGCAGTGTGGGCAGGCCTCCCACAAGGTGGACCGAGGATCTGGTGTAGGTCGCGGGACCCGGCTGGATGAGGTTACCGCAGGACCGGTCGTCGTGGAGATCCTTGTGGGAGGCCTTTGTCCAGCAGTGGACGTCTACAGGCTGATATGATGATGATGAACTGCGTACATTTTTATACAACTTACTTTAAATAATTATTACTCGACTAAGGATAAGATGAGCTTTTTTAACAATATGTATCTGTGTTTCGTTTCACTAAATAAAGATCAAAGAAGAAAAGAAAAATGAAACATTAGCAAGATTGTAATTTGAGAACAATTACAACAGTAAGTGATAAAATTTACCGATTTGATGTCTACACCTAACACTTGATTCATGTACGAAGGTATCTCCGTCATGAGGGTCCACATGCCCCAGTTCTGTCCGCAGTGGGCCACGATCAGAGATATGAACGACAGAGATGTCCATATGTGCCTCCACGGAGTCGTCAGTCTCTGAAAAAAAAGCAATTCATTTAGTTTTAATGAATTCGAAATCAATCAACTAACTTCTTTTAAACTCTACTGAAATATGAGATTGAAGGCTACAATAAGATAATTTTGAGAAAGATAATGATAACAAAGATATTAAGGGCCTCTTACACCGCTTGCTGATAAAGTCCCAGATACCCTATCTTCAAGTTATCTGACAGATAGCCAGTTTTTGTGGTTTCACCGGTATCTGATTGCCTATATCTTATATATTTTATATAGTCTATCACACAAATTTATCTGATAGATTAGTTTATCACTAAGATTACTATCTGTAACAATATCAGGAAGTGGTGAAAGAAGCCCTAAATATTTTAATGAACGTCACCTATCACTAGGATACCGTAGATTGCATAGCGATATCGGTGAGTTAACCAACCTTCATCTGTCCTCCGACTTGTCCCAGTGAGGTCTGTATGTACAGCCGCTCCTCGCTGCTGATGAGCCTCGAGTTCTGCGGACAGTCGGACCCCACGAACACGTACACGGCTGTCCAGATGGCCCCCACGGCCCCGTTCACATAGAAGATCGCCGGCCAGCCCCAGTACTCCGCTATGAAGCCGGACATAATCAACTGCAGCGCTATTCCAAACTGGGCACCTGATATAAATAAAAAAATGTTTAATACTAGACGAATCTAATAAATGAACAAGAAATCATTGTAGAAGTTTATTTCACTCTATTAGAAACTATTACCAATAATAGAAAGTAAAAATGCTCCTCATGAAAGTCAAAAGTTGTTTGTCTTGGTCAAAATTCGTCACCTCGTGAAGTGCTCAGAATTTGCAAGAAATTACAAGATGAAGAAAATATTACAGAAGGAAATTACAGGTTTTCGTAACAATGAATCGAGGTACTACATGAAAAGGAAAGTAATGCCTCTGCTTTATACAATTTCTGTGATGGGTCGTCCGGAAGACGGGCCGCCGCCGTCGGAAACTATTTTCATGTTGGAAATAGCTATATCCTTGCAATTATCAAGAATGACAAGTTTAATTGAACATTTGCTTTGATAGAATATAACTGAATTCAACAAATCATATATTTCCCATTAACTTACAATCCAACATGAAAATAGTTTCCGACGGCGGCGGCCCGTCTTCCGGACGACCCATCACAGAAATTGTATAAAGCAGAGGCATTACTTTCCTTTTCATGTAGTACCTCGATTCTAGATTAATATCTGATTAAGATAGCTCTCTGATAAAGCTGAGGTTTTCGTCAAGGTTTTTCGATCGGATTTACAGACTCACCGGCGTAAATATAAGTGCCCAGCCGGCTCTTCTCCTCGAGCGGCACCCACTTGCTGATCAGGTTGTGTATGCAGGGGAGCAGGAACCCCTGCGCCAGGCCCTGCAGCACGCGGCACGCGCACACCAGCTGCCATCCCCCCTGCAACACCTCACACATTTTTAGGAATTATCAATTAAAGTCTCCCGTTTCCTCCTCCTTTTTCATCACTATTGTGTTGACACAGCTTCCCAAGTTAGTCCGACCGATTAAGTATAAATTTTAGAATCATTAATATCAGGATTGATGGTGAAAGTGGCCCGATGGTTCCGGAGGGGCCGCATGTATAGACGGTGATGTTCTGTCAT
Source organism: Metalampra italica (assembly GCA_949699065.1). Classification (NCBI taxonomy): domain Eukaryota; kingdom Metazoa; phylum Arthropoda; class Insecta; order Lepidoptera; family Oecophoridae; genus Metalampra; species Metalampra italica. The sequence goes on from OX452983.1 coordinate 192,474, forward strand.
GCGCTAGATTATATCCAGCAAAGCTTGTTGCACTGATAAATGCATTCGCTGTTTACTGATGTCTATGAGTACTTGCTAGGTTCATATACTCACGTAATATGCGCATAGAGGCAGCACGAAGGACACGAGGGAGTTGACGGAGATGCATATGGTGATGAGCATCATTCCGCCGAACCTGGCCGCCAGCTCGCCGCCAGGGATCTGCAGCACCACGTAGCCCCAGAAGAATGACGACAGGATCACGCTCTGAATCTGGATGTTCCAGTCGAATGACTGCATTCAAAATCTTGGTGTTAGTTTTGGTTAGGAAAAAATCTTCAAGAAAACAAGGAGAGTCAGTTGACGTGGCTACTCTCATAAATACTGCTATAAACCTGTCATTAGGAAACCTCGTCTGAAATAGTTATTGGGTGAAACCGATACCTATTCATGAAATTTCGGTACCTTATGATTATAATAAACATAGTACTGTTTTTTACTAGTTACTGTTTCTTGGTCAATTTTTGAGATATTTTATAGCCTGTGAGTTGGCTGGACATTATCACTAAATTATACAGAGTTTAGTCTTAATCCGTTTAGTGGTAATGCCTCGGTAATGTTCGTCAAAGTCAAGTCAAAACTATTTTATTGCATGTAAGTACACTGGGTACATTTATACAACGTCAATTTTTTATCTACCACCGCTTCTCACCAAGGTGTTAGCGCTGGGAAGAAGAAGCGGCGCAACAAACTTCCGCAACACATCTTTTGAAATCAAGTTCGTAATTTTTAACCTCAATTTTTTTATAATTATTTTGTACAGACACAAGTAAACTACAGTTTTATTTTAAGTACTTATAGATATAGATTCAGAGTATGTACACTTGTTACATTAATTACACGCAATTTTTTTATCTACCTCCGAATTTAGTGTTGTTAAAGTTTGTAACAACACTAAAAAGATTGTGCGAAATTGAAGTCGCTGAAGTTTATGATTCCAGCCATCACCGTCATAAAAATAATCGGCTGTTTTGATATAAGCTTTCATAAGAAGCTGTTTATAATGAGACAACTCCCTGTCAATAATTATGAAGATGTGGTGTGTTAGAAGCGAAATACCCGTCGACGATTTACTGACCTTACACAAGTTTCGCTAACATGTGTTTAATTATGTAAACGAACATAAGATTAATAATGTAGATTAACTATTGTAGTCGGACACAATAATCGTATGATTTCTGAAGCCCCATGTTGCGACGTACCTTTAATAGTTATCGCGTGTCAATATATGTATGAGATCTAACACACTCTAAGACGATACCAGCATCTATTTTGTTGTTATCGTAATGTCTTCGCTTTGATAAGACCGTATTAGATTGTCAGCAATAATTCGTTTGAAATTATTAGATTCGACATTATGTAATATAATAATAATAATGTACTAACATCTATGGACATTTGTCTGATAATAAAGAATTTTTGAATTGAATTGAATTGAATTATTTCTAGGAAATTGCTTTTTTCAAAGTTTTAAAGCAATTCTTCATTATTTCTATCTAAAATACTATTTTCATGTAAATACCCGAAATACCCGAACCCGATCTTTGATTTTCTTCATACAAAAAAATGATTTTATTTTTACTTTAACATAGTATACCTAGTCAAAACCTATCGTTATTTTGTTCATGATAACTTAAATAATTACTTACATCATCTCTTCTGCTTATTTAGCATTTACCTTGTTAATCCATGAAATTTAGACTGCTGTTTGATCATTTTTCTCGAATACAAGATGATTATACGAATTTTTTTGAAAGGCTTGTTTTTCCGAAATTACAGATGTACGTCAAAACTAGTATACCGCAGAGCATGTCTAGTGGTGGGAGCTTACGTGCTCATCGGAGTTGTCGGTCATGGCGACGATGGCCATGCTCATGTTGACGCGCATCGAAAGCCCGAGGGTCATCGCCAGGAACAGCATGCCCACCTGCACGTGCCGCACTCCCAGCCCTGGCTCTGCAACAACCAACACTGTTACACTATTTTGTCATTGACATACCCACGTTACCATCACCATCAGACTTCGCCAGCCCACGGCTACAGATAAGCATCCCTCAAGGCACAATACTGAGCCCAATTTCATATCTATCCAGTCACTTTCAGCCGGGGGTGTCCCACACTACCCCAACGGCTATCAGTTCCCTGACAGATCTGACCAGCCCACTGCCTCTTTAAGGTACTAATCGAGATCACTTAGAGAACCTACATATTTTGACAGGGTGGGTTGTTTTGGTAGTTATTAGCAAACAGAAGTGGAAAATGGCTATTGTAGAGAATTTCCGCAATAACATTATTGAACCAAGCGGATAAGAAGGGCCATGTACCAATGGGTTTTTTCTCGAAACTTAAGTACATTTACTGACTGCTCTCAAACGGTGAAGGAAAACGTGAGGAAACCTGCACACGCAGAAGAAGAAATTCTTAGGAGTATGTGAAGTCCACCAACCCGCACTGGGCTAGCGTGGTGGACTATAGCCCGAACGCCCTCGTGGAGAGGGTAGGCCTGAGCCCCAGCAGTGGGGACATTAATAGGCTGATGATGATGATGAAGCGGATAAGATGCTACTTAGAGATCAGCGACAAGGATACAAAATATGGGACAAGAGCCGGTTTTATGAAATTTCGTCAGCGCAAGGCATCTTAAGGTGGTCGGAAATGGAAAAAAGTATAGAATCAATTTGCTGCAAAGGATTAGATCAAACTTCTGTCTTCATTGCTGAAATCAATTTTCCTACTTTAATTAAACTTACAATAAAACAAATACCTACTCACTTGGTTTCTTCGGACCGCTGATATATTCTTCTTTGACATCCATTTTGCAGTTACACTTAAAAAGAAGACTAAACAGGAGCACACTAAGTTATCAAATAACTTTATAGTAATTGGCCGCGAATGTTTGTAACTATGAATAGGAAACATTTGCAGTACATGGGCACAGCGCGGCTGTTCGCCGTGCACTGGTACCTACTTGTGTTGTTTTCTAGCCGATAGCAAGGACCAACGGAATGGAATTCTGCTAGTTTGTGTCGCAGGCGCAGGTATCAGACGAGTTGTCTATGTGCCACAGTGTTATAGAAAATGTAGATAAGTACTTATGTATTCTTCATTATAATTCGCAATTTACACTCCAGACACTTCGCGAATGAGTGCTAGGCCAATAAAGTGTAAGACTTGTAAAGTGTACGACACTTTGCGATGTGTACCGAAGGTAGCCGAGCCTTCCCGAAGTTATTATGAGGGATTTATGTTTTTGTCCCTGTTATTTATTACATAATATATAGCGAAAGGAACTTGGTCTCAACCGGGTGTCTCACGACACCTCTCGTAATTTTTTTAATAACATAAATTCCCACACTGTTTTGTTTTATAAATAACAATAACTTTATTTTTAACAATAAGCTTTACATCAGGTACATTACAAATACATTGTCTAAGTCAATACTTCGTGTTCTACACCACCTTCTCCACTTTCTTGTGTGATGCTGCATCTGAAATAATAATAGTACATTATAATGTTTTAACCAATCGAATCTGAATATAAATACCTACAAATAGTTTTTCTCCAACCTTAGGTCGGCTATATTCCCGGAATGGTCTCTCAGGCCCGTTAGGTCTGTTTCCCGGAACGTCCACATCCTTCCACTTCAGCAGTTCCTGTAGTGGAGATTTGCGGAAGTTGACATTCGTTGAAGTGGACGTTCCGGAAAATAGACCTAACGGAATGAGTGGACATTCCGGGAATAAGACAACGGGCCAGAGGGAAATAAAAGTTGCCTAGAGTAAACTGTCCGTAGTGCGAACAATGGGTTTTCATACGTTTATTTTAGGTGTTTTTCTAGCACCCTTAGTATTTATTATAGTTGATTGTTGATATATAGATTTATTTATAGTTGAGCCCACCAGGTGTAGTGTCGTTGTCTTGCACATTGTTCCAGGGCTGCGTCCGGCTGGTGCCGAATATGACGAAGAACGTGTTGCCGGCGATGTATATCGCAGACGACAAGTAGAACACTTTACGCCACTCGTTTGCGTCCGTCTGAAAATAAAATGGTTGTAACAGCCGTTCGCTAGATGGCGCTGGCAGTCTTCTACAACGCGCTATATTAATAGAAATATTATTCATGCTGACTAGCTATGCTATGCAAAATGATTCAAAGTTTTTAAGTTTGTCACCGATTTGCTCATTAATTAATGATTAATCAATAAGTTGCTGATGTGATAATGTTTTAAGTATAATATTTTGTGGCCAATAGTAATAATAATAAAAATTAACTGCTCGGTAATCTTGCAGTGTTTTCAGTAAAAAAATTGGTTGAATCGTTTTTGAAAAATGTCCTAATATTGTAATATGAACGGTAGCTGGCAGTTTTGTTAAAACAATCTAGTTTTATTATCTTTACGATTACTATTGGCTTTCATTCAGAAACCAAATAATTTTGAGGCCTACAATAAGTAGCCAAATAGGTACATTAAGATAAGCCTTCACACCATTGCGCTGTTGCTTGACTCTATTACAGTTGATAATAACATGACACTATCAAGTCAGGTCCAGATGCATCCAATTACAGGCCCGGCGCTGGATCGAATGATGGTGTATTGAATAGAGAGCTGGCAGTTAATATCATAGTAAATTGACGAGCCGGGAACGTCGTATGCAATAGACATGGTGCACGACGTACGTTTAACTGAATTAGGGATAACTACCTACTGTTTTAATGCTACATGCGCTCCCTTAAGGGCTCCCTAAACGATCATGCGGAATGACATGAAATACGTGCTGTCACTCATGCATGATCGTCTAGCTGTAGTGATTGACGTGCATGACATGCAAACTACGTGCTGGCCGTTGCATCACTGTATTGATTGATGGCAAGCATGATGGTTCATCATGCAGCATGACATTCACGTAAACGTTGCATGTCATGCAAGCATGATCGTTTAATGACACTTTTAGAGGCAACATTTGGAACCTGTCTAAGCTAAGACGACGCTTGAGAATTTGACAAGTGTCACGTTCTTATAACAGTTCACTTCGAATGAACTGTCAAATTTAGTACCCACTGAAAAAGTTCCTGCTTTACCACTGCTATAGGCGCTGGTGAAAATCTTTGCGTCACCAATAGGGTGTCTACAATTGAATAATAAAGTGCTGTGATAAGTTGAAGTGGCAGTCAAGCCAAAGGACCGAAGAACCATAGGTCATTGGGGTAATCGAATTCTGGAATTAAACTCAGCGTGGTACGTCCCCTGTCAGATGGACAACCGAAGGTCGTTGCGAGTACAACAGTGCGTATTGGGAGTATTCAGTTGTGGATGTGTTGAGGATGATGACGGTGTAACCTCGTCTCGCAGGATGGCGCCGGCGGCGAGGGGCGCGATGATGGAAACGATGTTGGCGATGCAGTTGGTGATGCCCATCAGCGTGCCGGCGAAGTTCGGGGACATGTCGATGTGCACCAGCTGGGGAACAGATCACAATCAGTTGAAAAATTTTTGACACAGATTCATGGCAAGGACATACCATTTCTTGTGTTCTACACAGTTTTAGAACATAAGTGGACTATGAGGAACGACCCAGATCAACAGTGTGACTGGTCCAATTAAACTGAAATTTGAAAAATATATAAAGTACCCAACGTTACAGCAAAAAATTTATATGGCAGTATTCAAGGGCATCTAAAGTATGACTTATTACATTGCTGGCTCTTTTGTTCCCCGAGACCACAACAAGCAGATGCGTTTATTAAAAAATGAAACATAAAAATAATGCATTTTAGACTTTCGCGCTTTGTATTCATAATTATATAATTATTTACGGGTCTTACACACGAATAAGTTTTATTTACCTTGCCCGACGTTTCGACCAGGTTACACTGGCCGTGGTCACGAGCTGACTGGAGAGGCGAGCTGTCATTGTTGATCGCTGTGAGTAGTTTCTGAGCAGAGGGTAGTTTCAGAAACTACTCACAGCGATCAACAATGACAGCTCGCCTCTCCAGTCAGCTCGTGACCACGGCCAGTGTAACCTGGTCGAAACGTCGGGCAAAGTAAATAAAACTTATTCGTGTGTAAGACCCGTAAATAATTATATAATTATAAAAATAATGTAAAGGACATCATTCCAATTCGCAGTGCCTACATAATTAAAAGTTGAAATTATTATCTCGAAGAGGTTCCCGACCTCCATTAAAAGTTTGAAAAGGCCAGTCTTGCCGTATTGCTAAAGTTCGGTGAAGTACATTATAATTTGAGATTACTCGTAAGTCGTGATTTTATAAAAGTTAATGCTGGTACGTACCATGAACCCGGTGTAGTGTCCGGCGTTGAGACCCACGACGATAGTGAGTATGGTGACAGCAACCGCGACGTTGCCGGCGGGAGAGTACGACAGCCCGATCAAAGCAATAGCTGGACCATAGAAACCTGCAATTTATACAGGTATTTAATTAGGTATACTAACAAGGGAAGACGAAGCCGATATATCCAAAATCAACGAAATTTTGTGCGTTTGTTGAACAAGTCCTTTCGACGCATAAAGCCAGAAACGCAAATTGCCTGATACGCAGATGACCATGCCTTCATTCGTGAAGTACCTTGTACGCAAATAACCTGAATTTGATTCTGATCAGAAACCTCTATTTCGGTAATTTCTTTGACACAATTGTAAGACGTACATATGTATATTCATGCGTACCAATAGAGTTAGATATTTTTCTAATTGCCGTGATGGAAAGCCACTGTTTCCTGAGCGTCAAGTCCGAGATGAAACCAAACGGGAAGCTCAGCAGGTACACGGCTATGTATGGAAGTGCTGACATTACGCCATTCTGGAAGATAGAATTTCATTAGTTATACATTACATTTATTCACTAAATGAGGTAGTTGTATTTAAGTCTAAAAGAGAAACTCGTAGGTAGATTTCAAATCGAATTTTTATCATAGCCATGACAACTGCGTTCAGAAACTGCGGGCAGAAAGGTTCTCGAGTGGTGACCACGTATCGGAAGACGCAGTGTGGGCAGGCCTCCCACAAGGTGGACCGAGGATCTGGTGTAGGTCGCGGGACCCGGCTGGATGAGGTTACCGCAGGACCGGTCGTCGTGGAGATCCTTGTGGGAGGCCTTTGTCCAGCAGTGGACGTCTACAGGCTGATATGATGATGATGAACTGCGTACATTTTTATACAACTTACTTTAAATAATTATTACTCGACTAAGGATAAGATGAGCTTTTTTAACAATATGTATCTGTGTTTCGTTTCACTAAATAAAGATCAAAGAAGAAAAGAAAAATGAAACATTAGCAAGATTGTAATTTGAGAACAATTACAACAGTAAGTGATAAAATTTACCGATTTGATGTCTACACCTAACACTTGATTCATGTACGAAGGTATCTCCGTCATGAGGGTCCACATGCCCCAGTTCTGTCCGCAGTGGGCCACGATCAGAGATATGAACGACAGAGATGTCCATATGTGCCTCCACGGAGTCGTCAGTCTCTGAAAAAAAAGCAATTCATTTAGTTTTAATGAATTCGAAATCAATCAACTAACTTCTTTTAAACTCTACTGAAATATGAGATTGAAGGCTACAATAAGATAATTTTGAGAAAGATAATGATAACAAAGATATTAAGGGCCTCTTACACCGCTTGCTGATAAAGTCCCAGATACCCTATCTTCAAGTTATCTGACAGATAGCCAGTTTTTGTGGTTTCACCGGTATCTGATTGCCTATATCTTATATATTTTATATAGTCTATCACACAAATTTATCTGATAGATTAGTTTATCACTAAGATTACTATCTGTAACAATATCAGGAAGTGGTGAAAGAAGCCCTAAATATTTTAATGAACGTCACCTATCACTAGGATACCGTAGATTGCATAGCGATATCGGTGAGTTAACCAACCTTCATCTGTCCTCCGACTTGTCCCAGTGAGGTCTGTATGTACAGCCGCTCCTCGCTGCTGATGAGCCTCGAGTTCTGCGGACAGTCGGACCCCACGAACACGTACACGGCTGTCCAGATGGCCCCCACGGCCCCGTTCACATAGAAGATCGCCGGCCAGCCCCAGTACTCCGCTATGAAGCCGGACATAATCAACTGCAGCGCTATTCCAAACTGGGCACCTGATATAAATAAAAAAATGTTTAATACTAGACGAATCTAATAAATGAACAAGAAATCATTGTAGAAGTTTATTTCACTCTATTAGAAACTATTACCAATAATAGAAAGTAAAAATGCTCCTCATGAAAGTCAAAAGTTGTTTGTCTTGGTCAAAATTCGTCACCTCGTGAAGTGCTCAGAATTTGCAAGAAATTACAAGATGAAGAAAATATTACAGAAGGAAATTACAGGTTTTCGTAACAATGAATCGAGGTACTACATGAAAAGGAAAGTAATGCCTCTGCTTTATACAATTTCTGTGATGGGTCGTCCGGAAGACGGGCCGCCGCCGTCGGAAACTATTTTCATGTTGGAAATAGCTATATCCTTGCAATTATCAAGAATGACAAGTTTAATTGAACATTTGCTTTGATAGAATATAACTGAATTCAACAAATCATATATTTCCCATTAACTTACAATCCAACATGAAAATAGTTTCCGACGGCGGCGGCCCGTCTTCCGGACGACCCATCACAGAAATTGTATAAAGCAGAGGCATTACTTTCCTTTTCATGTAGTACCTCGATTCTAGATTAATATCTGATTAAGATAGCTCTCTGATAAAGCTGAGGTTTTCGTCAAGGTTTTTCGATCGGATTTACAGACTCACCGGCGTAAATATAAGTGCCCAGCCGGCTCTTCTCCTCGAGCGGCACCCACTTGCTGATCAGGTTGTGTATGCAGGGGAGCAGGAACCCCTGCGCCAGGCCCTGCAGCACGCGGCACGCGCACACCAGCTGCCATCCCCCCTGCAACACCTCACACATTTTTAGGAATTATCAATTAAAGTCTCCCGTTTCCTCCTCCTTTTTCATCACTATTGTGTTGACACAGCTTCCCAAGTTAGTCCGACCGATTAAGTATAAATTTTAGAATCATTAATATCAGGATTGATGGTGAAAGTGGCCCGATGGTTCCGGAGGGGCCGCATGTATAGACGGTGATGTTCTGTCATGCGCTAGATTATATCCAGCAAAGCTTGTTGCACTGATAAATGCATTCGCTGTTTACTGATGTCTATGAGTACTTGCTAGGTTCATATACTCACGTAATATGCGCATAGAGGCAGCACGAAGGACACGAGGGAGTTGACGGAGATGCATATGGTGATGAGCATCATTCCGCCGAACCTGGCCGCCAGCTCGCCGCCAGGGATCTGCAGCACCACGTAGCCCCAGAAGAATGACGACAGGATCACGCTCTGAATCTGGATGTTCCAGTCGAATGACTGCATTCAAAATCTTGGTGTTAGTTTTGGTTAGGAAAAAATCTTCAAGAAAACAAGGAGAGTCAGTTGACGTGGCTACTCTCATAAATACTGCTATAAACCTGTCATTAGGAAACCTCGTCTGAAATAGTTATTGGGTGAAACCGATACCTATTCATGAAATTTCGGTACCTTATGATTATAATAAACATAGTACTGTTTTTTACTAGTTACTGTTTCTTGGTCAATTTTTGAGATATTTTATAGCCTGTGAGTTGGCTGGACATTATCACTAAATTATACAGAGTTTAGTCTTAATCCGTTTAGTGGTAATGCCTCGGTAATGTTCGTCAAAGTCAAGTCAAAACTATTTTATTGCATGTAAGTACACTGGGTACATTTATACAACGTCAATTTTTTATCTACCACCGCTTCTCACCAAGGTGTTAGCGCTGGGAAGAAGAAGCGGCGCAACAAACTTCCGCAACACATCTTTTGAAATCAAGTTCGTAATTTTTAACCTCAATTTTTTTATAATTATTTTGTACAGACACAAGTAAACTACAGTTTTATTTTAAGTACTTATAGATATAGATTCAGAGTATGTACACTTGTTACATTAATTACACGCAATTTTTTTATCTACCTCCGAATTTAGTGTTGTTAAAGTTTGTAACAACACTAAAAAGATTGTGCGAAATTGAAGTCGCTGAAGTTTATGATTCCAGCCATCACCGTCATAAAAATAATCGGCTGTTTTGATATAAGCTTTCATAAGAAGCTGTTTATAATGAGACAACTCCCTGTCAATAATTATGAAGATGTGGTGTGTTAGAAGCGAAATACCCGTCGACGATTTACTGACCTTACACAAGTTTCGCTAACATGTGTTTAATTATGTAAACGAACATAAGATTAATAATGTAGATTAACTATTGTAGTCGGACACAATAATCGTATGATTTCTGAAGCCCCATGTTGCGACGTACCTTTAATAGTTATCGCGTGTCAATATATGTATGAGATCTAACACACTCTAAGACGATACCAGCATCTATTTTGTTGTTATCGTAATGTCTTCGCTTTGATAAGACCGTATTAGATTGTCAGCAATAATTCGTTTGAAATTATTAGATTCGACATTATGTAATATAATAATAATAATGTACTAACATCTATGGACATTTGTCTGATAATAAAGAATTTTTGAATTGAATTGAATTGAATTATTTCTAGGAAATTGCTTTTTTCAAAGTTTTAAAGCAATTCTTCATTATTTCTATCTAAAATACTATTTTCATGTAAATACCCGAAATACCCGAACCCGATCTTTGATTTTCTTCATACAAAAAAATGATTTTATTTTTACTTTAACATAGTATACCTAGTCAAAACCTATCGTTATTTTGTTCATGATAACTTAAATAATTACTTACATCATCTCTTCTGCTTATTTAGCATTTACCTTGTTAATCCATGAAATTTAGACTGCTGTTTGATCATTTTTCTCGAATACAAGATGATTATACGAATTTTTTTGAAAGGCTTGTTTTTCCGAAATTACAGATGTACGTCAAAACTAGTATACCGCAGAGCATGTCTAGTGGTGGGAGCTTACGTGCTCATCGGAGTTGTCGGTCATGGCGACGATGGCCATGCTCATGTTGACGCGCATCGAAAGCCCGAGGGTCATCGCCAGGAACAGCATGCCCACCTGCACGTGCCGCACTCCCAGCCCTGGCTCTGCAACAACCAACACTGTTACACTATTTTGTCATTGACATACCCACGTTACCATCACCATCAGACTTCGCCAGCCCACGGCTACAGATAAGCATCCCTCAAGGCACAATACTGAGCCCAATTTCATATCTATCCAGTCACTTTCAGCCGGGGGTGTCCCACACTACCCCAACGGCTATCAGTTCCCTGACAGATCTGACCAGCCCACTGCCTCTTTAAGGTACTAATCGAGATCACTTAGAGAACCTACATATTTTGACAGGGTGGGTTGTTTTGGTAGTTATTAGCAAACAGAAGTGGAAAATGGCTATTGTAGAGAATTTCCGCAATAACATTATTGAACCAAGCGGATAAGAAGGGCCATGTACCAATGGGTTTTTTCTCGAAACTTAAGTACATTTACTGACTGCTCTCAAACGGTGAAGGAAAACGTGAGGAAACCTGCACACGCAGAAGAAGAAATTCTTAGGAGTATGTGAAGTCCACCAACCCGCACTGGGCTAGCGTGGTGGACTATAGCCCGAACGCCCTCGTGGAGAGGGTAGGCCTGAGCCCCAGCAGTGGGGACATTAATAGGCTGATGATGATGATGAAGCGGATAAGATGCTACTTAGAGATCAGCGACAAGGATACAAAATATGGGACAAGAGCCGGTTTTATGAAATTTCGTCAGCGCAAGGCATCTTAAGGTGGTCGGAAATGGAAAAAAGTATAGAATCAATTTGCTGCAAAGGATTAGATCAAACTTCTGTCTTCATTGCTGAAATCAATTTTCCTACTTTAATTAAACTTACAATAAAACAAATACCTACTCACTTGGTTTCTTCGGACCGCTGATATATTCTTCTTTGACATCCATTTTGCAGTTACACTTAAAAAGAAGACTAAACAGGAGCACACTAAGTTATCAAATAACTTTATAGTAATTGGCCGCGAATGTTTGTAACTATGAATAGGAAACATTTGCAGTACATGGGCACAGCGCGGCTGTTCGCCGTGCACTGGTACCTACTTGTGTTGTTTTCTAGCCGATAGCAAGGACCAACGGAATGGAATTCTGCTAGTTTGTGTCGCAGGCGCAGGTATCAGACGAGTTGTCTATGTGCCACAGTGTTATAGAAAATGTAGATAAGTACTTATGTATTCTTCATTATAATTCGCAATTTACACTCCAGACACTTCGCGAATGAGTGCTAGGCCAATAAAGTGTAAGACTTGTAAAGTGTACGACACTTTGCGATGTGTACCGAAGGTAGCCGAGCCTTCCCGAAGTTATTATGAGGGATTTATGTTTTTGTCCCTGTTATTTATTACATAATATATAGCGAAAGGAACTTGGTCTCAACCGGGTGTCTCACGACACCTCTCGTAATTTTTTTAATAACATAAATTCCCACACTGTTTTGTTTTATAAATAACAATAACTTTATTTTTAACAATAAGCTTTACATCAGGTACATTACAAATACATTGTCTAAGTCAATACTTCGTGTTCTACACCACCTTCTCCACTTTCTTGTGTGATGCTGCATCTGAAATAATAATAGTACATTATAATGTTTTAACCAATCGAATCTGAATATAAATACCTACAAATAGTTTTTCTCCAACCTTAGGTCGGCTATATTCCCGGAATGGTCTCTCAGGCCCGTTAGGTCTGTTTCCCGGAACGTCCACATCCTTCCACTTCAGCAGTTCCTGTAGTGGAGATTTGCGGAAGTTGACATTCGTTGAAGTGGACGTTCCGGAAAATAGACCTAACGGAATGAGTGGACATTCCGGGAATAAGACAACGGGCCAGAGGGAAATAAAAGTTGCCTAGAGTAAACTGTCCGTAGTGCGAACAATGGGTTTTCATACGTTTATTTTAGGTGTTTTTCTAGCACCCTTAGTATTTATTATAGTTGATTGTTGATATATAGATTTATTTATAGTTGAGCCCACCAGGTGTAGTGTCGTTGTCTTGCACATTGTTCCAGGGCTGCGTCCGGCTGGTGCCGAATATGACGAAGAACGTGTTGCCGGCGATGTATATCGCAGACGACAAGTAGAACACTTTACGCCACTCGTTTGCGTCCGTCTGAAAATAAAATGGTTGTAACAGCCGTTCGCTAGATGGCGCTGGCAGTCTTCTACAACGCGCTATATTAATAGAAATATTATTCATGCTGACTAGCTATGCTATGCAAAATGATTCAAAGTTTTTAAGTTTGTCACCGATTTGCTCATTAATTAATGATTAATCAATAAGTTGCTGATGTGATAATGTTTTAAGTATAATATTTTGTGGCCAATAGTAATAATAATAAAAATTAACTGCTCGGTAATCTTGCAGTGTTTTCAGTAAAAAAATTGGTTGAATCGTTTTTGAAAAATGTCCTAATATTGTAATATGAACGGTAGCTGGCAGTTTTGTTAAAACAATCTAGTTTTATTATCTTTACGATTACTATTGGCTTTCATTCAGAAACCAAATAATTTTGAGGCCTACAATAAGTAGCCAAATAGGTACATTAAGATAAGCCTTCACACCATTGCGCTGTTGCTTGACTCTATTACAGTTGATAATAACATGACACTATCAAGTCAGGTCCAGATGCATCCAATTACAGGCCCGGCGCTGGATCGAATGATGGTGTATTGAATAGAGAGCTGGCAGTTAATATCATAGTAAATTGACGAGCCGGGAACGTCGTATGCAATAGACATGGTGCACGACGTACGTTTAACTGAATTAGGGATAACTACCTACTGTTTTAATGCTACATGCGCTCCCTTAAGGGCTCCCTAAACGATCATGCGGAATGACATGAAATACGTGCTGTCACTCATGCATGATCGTCTAGCTGTAGTGATTGACGTGCATGACATGCAAACTACGTGCTGGCCGTTGCATCACTGTATTGATTGATGGCAAGCATGATGGTTCATCATGCAGCATGACATTCACGTAAACGTTGCATGTCATGCAAGCATGATCGTTTAATGACACTTTTAGAGGCAACATTTGGAACCTGTCTAAGCTAAGACGACGCTTGAGAATTTGACAAGTGTCACGTTCTTATAACAGTTCACTTCGAATGAACTGTCAAATTTAGTACCCACTGAAAAAGTTCCTGCTTTACCACTGCTATAGGCGCTGGTGAAAATCTTTGCGTCACCAATAGGGTGTCTACAATTGAATAATAAAGTGCTGTGATAAGTTGAAGTGGCAGTCAAGCCAAAGGACCGAAGAACCATAGGTCATTGGGGTAATCGAATTCTGGAATTAAACTCAGCGTGGTACGTCCCCTGTCAGATGGACAACCGAAGGTCGTTGCGAGTACAACAGTGCGTATTGGGAGTATTCAGTTGTGGATGTGTTGAGGATGATGACGGTGTAACCTCGTCTCGCAGGATGGCGCCGGCGGCGAGGGGCGCGATGATGGAAACGATGTTGGCGATGCAGTTGGTGATGCCCATCAGCGTGCCGGCGAAGTTCGGGGACATGTCGATGTGCACCAGCTGGGGAACAGATCACAATCAGTTGAAAAATTTTTGACACAGATTCATGGCAAGGACATACCATTTCTTGTGTTCTACACAGTTTTAGAACATAAGTGGACTATGAGGAACGACCCAGATCAACAGTGTGACTGGTCCAATTAAACTGAAATTTGAAAAATATATAAAGTACCCAACGTTACAGCAAAAAATTTATATGGCAGTATTCAAGGGCATCTAAAGTATGACTTATTACATTGCTGGCTCTTTTGTTCCCCGAGACCACAACAAGCAGATGCGTTTATTAAAAAATGAAACATAAAAATAATGCATTTTAGACTTTCGCGCTTTGTATTCATAATTATATAATTATTTACGGGTCTTACACACGAATAAGTTTTATTTACCTTGCCCGACGTTTCGACCAGGTTACACTGGCCGTGGTCACGAGCTGACTGGAGAGGCGAGCTGTCATTGTTGATCGCTGTGAGTAGTTTCTGAGCAGAGGGTAGTTTCAGAAACTACTCACAGCGATCAACAATGACAGCTCGCCTCTCCAGTCAGCTCGTGACCACGGCCAGTGTAACCTGGTCGAAACGTCGGGCAAAGTAAATAAAACTTATTCGTGTGTAAGACCCGTAAATAATTATATAATTATAAAAATAATGTAAAGGACATCATTCCAATTCGCAGTGCCTACATAATTAAAAGTTGAAATTATTATCTCGAAGAGGTTCCCGACCTCCATTAAAAGTTTGAAAAGGCCAGTCTTGCCGTATTGCTAAAGTTCGGTGAAGTACATTATAATTTGAGATTACTCGTAAGTCGTGATTTTATAAAAGTTAATGCTGGTACGTACCATGAACCCGGTGTAGTGTCCGGCGTTGAGACCCACGACGATAGTGAGTATGGTGACAGCAACCGCGACGTTGCCGGCGGGAGAGTACGACAGCCCGATCAAAGCAATAGCTGGACCATAGAAACCTGCAATTTATACAGGTATTTAATTAGGTATACTAACAAGGGAAGACGAAGCCGATATATCCAAAATCAACGAAATTTTGTGCGTTTGTTGAACAAGTCCTTTCGACGCATAAAGCCAGAAACGCAAATTGCCTGATACGCAGATGACCATGCCTTCATTCGTGAAGTACCTTGTACGCAAATAACCTGAATTTGATTCTGATCAGAAACCTCTATTTCGGTAATTTCTTTGACACAATTGTAAGACGTACATATGTATATTCATGCGTACCAATAGAGTTAGATATTTTTCTAATTGCCGTGATGGAAAGCCACTGTTTCCTGAGCGTCAAGTCCGAGATGAAACCAAACGGGAAGCTCAGCAGGTACACGGCTATGTATGGAAGTGCTGACATTACGCCATTCTGGAAGATAGAATTTCATTAGTTATACATTACATTTATTCACTAAATGAGGTAGTTGTATTTAAGTCTAAAAGAGAAACTCGTAGGTAGATTTCAAATCGAATTTTTATCATAGCCATGACAACTGCGTTCAGAAACTGCGGGCAGAAAGGTTCTCGAGTGGTGACCACGTATCGGAAGACGCAGTGTGGGCAGGCCTCCCACAAGGTGGACCGAGGATCTGGTGTAGGTCGCGGGACCCGGCTGGATGAGGTTACCGCAGGACCGGTCGTCGTGGAGATCCTTGTGGGAGGCCTTTGTCCAGCAGTGGACGTCTACAGGCTGATATGATGATGATGAACTGCGTACATTTTTATACAACTTACTTTAAATAATTATTACTCGACTAAGGATAAGATGAGCTTTTTTAACAATATGTATCTGTGTTTCGTTTCACTAAATAAAGATCAAAGAAGAAAAGAAAAATGAAACATTAGCAAGATTGTAATTTGAGAACAATTACAACAGTAAGTGATAAAATTTACCGATTTGATGTCTACACCTAACACTTGATTCATGTACGAAGGTATCTCCGTCATGAGGGTCCACATGCCCCAGTTCTGTCCGCAGTGGGCCACGATCAGAGATATGAACGACAGAGATGTCCATATGTGCCTCCACGGAGTCGTCAGTCTCTGAAAAAAAAGCAATTCATTTAGTTTTAATGAATTCGAAATCAATCAACTAACTTCTTTTAAACTCTACTGAAATATGAGATTGAAGGCTACAATAAGATAATTTTGAGAAAGATAATGATAACAAAGATATTAAGGGCCTCTTACACCGCTTGCTGATAAAGTCCCAGATACCCTATCTTCAAGTTATCTGACAGATAGCCAGTTTTTGTGGTTTCACCGGTATCTGATTGCCTATATCTTATATATTTTATATAGTCTATCACACAAATTTATCTGATAGATTAGTTTATCACTAAGATTACTATCTGTAACAATATCAGGAAGTGGTGAAAGAAGCCCTAAATATTTTAATGAACGTCACCTATCACTAGGATACCGTAGATTGCATAGCGATATCGGTGAGTTAACCAACCTTCATCTGTCCTCCGACTTGTCCCAGTGAGGTCTGTATGTACAGCCGCTCCTCGCTGCTGATGAGCCTCGAGTTCTGCGGACAGTCGGACCCCACGAACACGTACACGGCTGTCCAGATGGCCCCCACGGCCCCGTTCACATAGAAGATCGCCGGCCAGCCCCAGTACTCCGCTATGAAGCCGGACATAATCAACTGCAGCGCTATTCCAAACTGGGCACCTGATATAAATAAAAAAATGTTTAATACTAGACGAATCTAATAAATGAACAAGAAATCATTGTAGAAGTTTATTTCACTCTATTAGAAACTATTACCAATAATAGAAAGTAAAAATGCTCCTCATGAAAGTCAAAAGTTGTTTGTCTTGGTCAAAATTCGTCACCTCGTGAAGTGCTCAGAATTTGCAAGAAATTACAAGATGAAGAAAATATTACAGAAGGAAATTACAGGTTTTCGTAACAATGAATCGAGGTACTACATGAAAAGGAAAGTAATGCCTCTGCTTTATACAATTTCTGTGATGGGTCGTCCGGAAGACGGGCCGCCGCCGTCGGAAACTATTTTCATGTTGGAAATAGCTATATCCTTGCAATTATCAAGAATGACAAGTTTAATTGAACATTTGCTTTGATAGAATATAACTGAATTCAACAAATCATATATTTCCCATTAACTTACAATCCAACATGAAAATAGTTTCCGACGGCGGCGGCCCGTCTTCCGGACGACCCATCACAGAAATTGTATAAAGCAGAGGCATTACTTTCCTTTTCATGTAGTACCTCGATTCTAGATTAATATCTGATTAAGATAGCTCTCTGATAAAGCTGAGGTTTTCGTCAAGGTTTTTCGATCGGATTTACAGACTCACCGGCGTAAATATAAGTGCCCAGCCGGCTCTTCTCCTCGAGCGGCACCCACTTGCTGATCAGGTTGTGTATGCAGGGGAGCAGGAACCCCTGCGCCAGGCCCTGCAGCACGCGGCACGCGCACACCAGCTGCCATCCCCCCTGCAACACCTCACACATTTTTAGGAATTATCAATTAAAGTCTCCCGTTTCCTCCTCCTTTTTCATCACTATTGTGTTGACACAGCTTCCCAAGTTAGTCCGACCGATTAAGTATAAATTTTAGAATCATTAATATCAGGATTGATGGTGAAAGTGGCCCGATGGTTCCGGAGGGGCCGCATGTATAGACGGTGATGTTCTGTCATGCGCTAGATTATATCCAGCAAAGCTTGTTGCACTGATAAATGCATTCGCTGTTTACTGATGTCTATGAGTACTTGCTAGGTTCATATACTCACGTAATATGCGCATAGAGGCAGCACGAAGGACACGAGGGAGTTGACGGAGATGCATATGGTGATGAGCATCATTCCGCCGAACCTGGCCGCCAGCTCGCCGCCAGGGATCTGCAGCACCACGTAGCCCCAGAAGAATGACGACAGGATCACGCTCTGAATCTGGATGTTCCAGTCGAATGACTGCATTCAAAATCTTGGTGTTAGTTTTGGTTAGGAAAAAATCTTCAAGAAAACAAGGAGAGTCAGTTGACGTGGCTACTCTCATAAATACTGCTATAAACCTGTCATTAGGAAACCTCGTCTGAAATAGTTATTGGGTGAAACCGATACCTATTCATGAAATTTCGGTACCTTATGATTATAATAAACATAGTACTGTTTTTTACTAGTTACTGTTTCTTGGTCAATTTTTGAGATATTTTATAGCCTGTGAGTTGGCTGGACATTATCACTAAATTATACAGAGTTTAGTCTTAATCCGTTTAGTGGTAATGCCTCGGTAATGTTCGTCAAAGTCAAGTCAAAACTATTTTATTGCATGTAAGTACACTGGGTACATTTATACAACGTCAATTTTTTATCTACCACCGCTTCTCACCAAGGTGTTAGCGCTGGGAAGAAGAAGCGGCGCAACAAACTTCCGCAACACATCTTTTGAAATCAAGTTCGTAATTTTTAACCTCAATTTTTTTATAATTATTTTGTACAGACACAAGTAAACTACAGTTTTATTTTAAGTACTTATAGATATAGATTCAGAGTATGTACACTTGTTACATTAATTACACGCAATTTTTTTATCTACCTCCGAATTTAGTGTTGTTAAAGTTTGTAACAACACTAAAAAGATTGTGCGAAATTGAAGTCGCTGAAGTTTATGATTCCAGCCATCACCGTCATAAAAATAATCGGCTGTTTTGATATAAGCTTTCATAAGAAGCTGTTTATAATGAGACAACTCCCTGTCAATAATTATGAAGATGTGGTGTGTTAGAAGCGAAATACCCGTCGACGATTTACTGACCTTACACAAGTTTCGCTAACATGTGTTTAATTATGTAAACGAACATAAGATTAATAATGTAGATTAACTATTGTAGTCGGACACAATAATCGTATGATTTCTGAAGCCCCATGTTGCGACGTACCTTTAATAGTTATCGCGTGTCAATATATGTATGAGATCTAACACACTCTAAGACGATACCAGCATCTATTTTGTTGTTATCGTAATGTCTTCGCTTTGATAAGACCGTATTAGATTGTCAGCAATAATTCGTTTGAAATTATTAGATTCGACATTATGTAATATAATAATAATAATGTACTAACATCTATGGACATTTGTCTGATAATAAAGAATTTTTGAATTGAATTGAATTGAATTATTTCTAGGAAATTGCTTTTTTCAAAGTTTTAAAGCAATTCTTCATTATTTCTATCTAAAATACTATTTTCATGTAAATACCCGAAATACCCGAACCCGATCTTTGATTTTCTTCATACAAAAAAATGATTTTATTTTTACTTTAACATAGTATACCTAGTCAAAACCTATCGTTATTTTGTTCATGATAACTTAAATAATTACTTACATCATCTCTTCTGCTTATTTAGCATTTACCTTGTTAATCCATGAAATTTAGACTGCTGTTTGATCATTTTTCTCGAATACAAGATGATTATACGAATTTTTTTGAAAGGCTTGTTTTTCCGAAATTACAGATGTACGTCAAAACTAGTATACCGCAGAGCATGTCTAGTGGTGGGAGCTTACGTGCTCATCGGAGTTGTCGGTCATGGCGACGATGGCCATGCTCATGTTGACGCGCATCGAAAGCCCGAGGGTCATCGCCAGGAACAGCATGCCCACCTGCACGTGCCGCACTCCCAGCCCTGGCTCTGCAACAACCAACACTGTTACACTATTTTGTCATTGACATACCCACGTTACCATCACCATCAGACTTCGCCAGCCCACGGCTACAGATAAGCATCCCTCAAGGCACAATACTGAGCCCAATTTCATATCTATCCAGTCACTTTCAGCCGGGGGTGTCCCACACTACCCCAACGGCTATCAGTTCCCTGACAGATCTGACCAGCCCACTGCCTCTTTAAGGTACTAATCGAGATCACTTAGAGAACCTACATATTTTGACAGGGTGGGTTGTTTTGGTAGTTATTAGCAAACAGAAGTGGAAAATGGCTATTGTAGAGAATTTCCGCAATAACATTATTGAACCAAGCGGATAAGAAGGGCCATGTACCAATGGGTTTTTTCTCGAAACTTAAGTACATTTACTGACTGCTCTCAAACGGTGAAGGAAAACGTGAGGAAACCTGCACACGCAGAAGAAGAAATTCTTAGGAGTATGTGAAGTCCACCAACCCGCACTGGGCTAGCGTGGTGGACTATAGCCCGAACGCCCTCGTGGAGAGGGTAGGCCTGAGCCCCAGCAGTGGGGACATTAATAGGCTGATGATGATGATGAAGCGGATAAGATGCTACTTAGAGATCAGCGACAAGGATACAAAATATGGGACAAGAGCCGGTTTTATGAAATTTCGTCAGCGCAAGGCATCTTAAGGTGGTCGGAAATGGAAAAAAGTATAGAATCAATTTGCTGCAAAGGATTAGATCAAACTTCTGTCTTCATTGCTGAAATCAATTTTCCTACTTTAATTAAACTTACAATAAAACAAATACCTACTCACTTGGTTTCTTCGGACCGCTGATATATTCTTCTTTGACATCCATTTTGCAGTTACACTTAAAAAGAAGACTAAACAGGAGCACACTAAGTTATCAAATAACTTTATAGTAATTGGCCGCGAATGTTTGTAACTATGAATAGGAAACATTTGCAGTACATGGGCACAGCGCGGCTGTTCGCCGTGCACTGGTACCTACTTGTGTTGTTTTCTAGCCGATAGCAAGGACCAACGGAATGGAATTCTGCTAGTTTGTGTCGCAGGCGCAGGTATCAGACGAGTTGTCTATGTGCCACAGTGTTATAGAAAATGTAGATAAGTACTTATGTATTCTTCATTATAATTCGCAATTTACACTCCAGACACTTCGCGAATGAGTGCTAGGCCAATAAAGTGTAAGACTTGTAAAGTGTACGACACTTTGCGATGTGTACCGAAGGTAGCCGAGCCTTCCCGAAGTTATTATGAGGGATTTATGTTTTTGTCCCTGTTATTTATTACATAATATATAGCGAAAGGAACTTGGTCTCAACCGGGTGTCTCACGACACCTCTCGTAATTTTTTTAATAACATAAATTCCCACACTGTTTTGTTTTATAAATAACAATAACTTTATTTTTAACAATAAGCTTTACATCAGGTACATTACAAATACATTGTCTAAGTCAATACTTCGTGTTCTACACCACCTTCTCCACTTTCTTGTGTGATGCTGCATCTGAAATAATAATAGTACATTATAATGTTTTAACCAATCGAATCTGAATATAAATACCTACAAATAGTTTTTCTCCAACCTTAGGTCGGCTATATTCCCGGAATGGTCTCTCAGGCCCGTTAGGTCTGTTTCCCGGAACGTCCACATCCTTCCACTTCAGCAGTTCCTGTAGTGGAGATTTGCGGAAGTTGACATTCGTTGAAGTGGACGTTCCGGAAAATAGACCTAACGGAATGAGTGGACATTCCGGGAATAAGACAACGGGCCAGAGGGAAATAAAAGTTGCCTAGAGTAAACTGTCCGTAGTGCGAACAATGGGTTTTCATACGTTTATTTTAGGTGTTTTTCTAGCACCCTTAGTATTTATTATAGTTGATTGTTGATATATAGATTTATTTATAGTTGAGCCCACCAGGTGTAGTGTCGTTGTCTTGCACATTGTTCCAGGGCTGCGTCCGGCTGGTGCCGAATATGACGAAGAACGTGTTGCCGGCGATGTATATCGCAGACGACAAGTAGAACACTTTACGCCACTCGTTTGCGTCCGTCTGAAAATAAAATGGTTGTAACAGCCGTTCGCTAGATGGCGCTGGCAGTCTTCTACAACGCGCTATATTAATAGAAATATTATTCATGCTGACTAGCTATGCTATGCAAAATGATTCAAAGTTTTTAAGTTTGTCACCGATTTGCTCATTAATTAATGATTAATCAATAAGTTGCTGATGTGATAATGTTTTAAGTATAATATTTTGTGGCCAATAGTAATAATAATAAAAATTAACTGCTCGGTAATCTTGCAGTGTTTTCAGTAAAAAAATTGGTTGAATCGTTTTTGAAAAATGTCCTAATATTGTAATATGAACGGTAGCTGGCAGTTTTGTTAAAACAATCTAGTTTTATTATCTTTACGATTACTATTGGCTTTCATTCAGAAACCAAATAATTTTGAGGCCTACAATAAGTAGCCAAATAGGTACATTAAGATAAGCCTTCACACCATTGCGCTGTTGCTTGACTCTATTACAGTTGATAATAACATGACACTATCAAGTCAGGTCCAGATGCATCCAATTACAGGCCCGGCGCTGGATCGAATGATGGTGTATTGAATAGAGAGCTGGCAGTTAATATCATAGTAAATTGACGAGCCGGGAACGTCGTATGCAATAGACATGGTGCACGACGTACGTTTAACTGAATTAGGGATAACTACCTACTGTTTTAATGCTACATGCGCTCCCTAAAGGGCGCCCTAAACGATCATGCGGAATGACATGAAATACGTGCTGTCACTCATGCATGACCGTCTAGCTGTAGTGATTGACGTGCATGACATGCAAACTAAGTGCTGGCCGTTGCATCACTGTATTGATTGATGGCAAGCATGATGGTTCATCATGCAGCATGACATTCACGTAAACGTTGCATGTCATGCAAGCATGATCGTTTAATGACACTTTTAGAGGCAACATTTGGAACCTGTCTAAGCCAAGACGACGCTTGAGAATTTGACAAGTGTCACGTTCTTTTTCACTTCGAATGAACAGTCAAATTTAGTACCCACTGAAAAAGTTCCTGCTTTACCACCGCTGTAGGCGCTGGTGAAAATCTTTGCGTCACCAATAGGGTGTCTACAATTGAATAATAAAGTGCTGTGATAAGCTGAAGTGGCAGTCAAGCCAAAGGACCGAAGAACCAAAGGTCATTGGGGTAAACGAATTCTGGAATTAAACTCAGCGTGGTACGTCCCCTGTCAGATGGACAACCGAAGGTCGTTGCGAGTACAGCAGTGCGTATTGGGAGTATTCAGTTGTGGATGTGTTGAGGATGATGACGGTGTAACCTCGTCTCGCAGGATGGCGCCGGCGGCGAGGGGCGCGATGATGGAGACGATGTTGGCGATGCAGTTGGTGATGCCCATCAGCGTGCCGGCGAAGTTCGGGGACATGTCGATGTGCACCAGCTGGGGAACAGATCACAATCAGTTGAAAAAAAATTGACACAGATTCATGGCAAGGACATACCATTTCTTGTGTTCTACACAGTTTTAGAACATAAGTGGACTATGAGGAACGACCCAGATCAACAGTGTGACTGGTCCAATCAAACTGAAATTCGAAAAATATATAAAGTACCCAACGTTACAGCAAAAAATTTATATGGCAGTATTCAAGGGCATCTAAAGTATGACTTATTACATTGCTGGCTCTTTTGTTCCCCGAGACCACAACAAGCAGATGTGTTTATTAAAAAATGAAACATAAAAATAATGCATTTCAGACTTTCGCGCTTTGTATTCATAATTATATAATTATTTACGGGTCTTACACACGAATAAGTTTTATTTACCTTGCCCGACGTTTCGACCAGGTTACACTGGCCGTGGTCACGAGCTGACTGGAGAGGCGAGCTGTCATTGTTGATCGCTGTGAGTAGTTTCTGAGCAGAGGGTAGTTTCAGAAACTACTTACAGCGATCAACAATGACAGCTCGCCTCTCCAGTCAGCTCGTGACCACGGCCAGTGTAACCTGGTCGAAACGTCGGGCAAGGTAAATAAAACTTATTCGTCTGTAAGACCCGTAAA
Source organism: Metalampra italica (assembly GCA_949699065.1). Classification (NCBI taxonomy): domain Eukaryota; kingdom Metazoa; phylum Arthropoda; class Insecta; order Lepidoptera; family Oecophoridae; genus Metalampra; species Metalampra italica. The sequence continues at coordinate 216,937 of OX452983.1, forward strand.
TAATTATATAATTATAAAAATAATGTAAAGGACATCAATCCAATTCGCAGTGCCTACATAATTAAAAGTTGAAATTATTATCTCGAAGAGGTTCCCGACCTCCATTAAAAGTTTGAAAAGGCCAGTCTTGCCGTATTGCTAAAGTTCGGTGAAGTACATTATAATTTGAGATTACTCGTAAGTCGTGATTTTATAAAAGTTAATGCTGGTACGTACCATGAACCCGGTGTAGTGTCCGGCGTTGAGACCCACGACGATAGTGAGTATGGTGACAGCAACCGCGACGTTGCCGGCGGGAGAGTACGACAGCCCGATCAAAGCAATAGCTGGACCATAGAAACCTGCAATTTATACAGGTATTTAATTAGGTATACTAACAAGGGAAGACGAAGCCGATATATCCAAAATCAACGAAATTTTGTGCGTTTGTTGAACAAGTCCTTTCGACGCATAAAGCCAGAAACGCAAATTGCCTGATACGCAGATGACCATGCCTTCATTCGTGAAGTACCTTGTACGCAAATAACCTGAATTTGATTCTGATCAGAAACCTCTATTTCGGTAATTTCTTTGACACAATTGTAAGACGTACATATGTATATTCATGCGTACCAATAGAGTTAGATATTTTTCTAATTGCCGTGATGGAAAGCCACTGTTTCCTGAGCGTCAAGTCCGAGATGAAACCAAACGGGAAGCTCAGCAGGTACACGGCTATGTATGGAAGTGCTGACATTACGCCATTCTGGAAGATAGAATTTCATTAGTTATACATTACATTTATTCACTAAATGAGGTAGTTGTATTTAAGTCTAAAAGAGAAACTCGTAGGTAGATTTCAAATCGAATTTTTATCATAGCCATGACAACTGCGTTCAGAAACTGCGGGCAGAAAGGTTCTCGAGTGGTGACCACGTATCGGAAGACGCAGTGTGGGCAGGCCTCCCACAAGGTGGACCGAGGATCTGGTGTAGGTCGCGGGACCCGGCTGGATGAGGTTACCGCAGGACCGGTCGTCGTGGAGATCCTTGTGGGAGGCCTTTGTCCAGCAGTGGACGTCTACAGGCTGATATGATGATGATGAACTGCGTACATTTTTATACAACTTACTTTAAATAATTATTACTCGACTAAGGATAAGATGAGCTTTTTTAACAATATGTATCTGTGTTTCGTTTCACTAAATAAAGATCAAAGAAGAAAAGAAAAATGAAACATTAGCAAGATTGTAATTTGAGAACAATTACAACAGTAAGTGATAAAATTTACCGATTTGATGTCTACACCTAACACTTGATTCATGTACGAAGGTATCTCCGTCATGAGGGTCCACATGCCCCAGTTCTGTCCGCAGTGGGCCACGATCAGAGATATGAACGACAGAGATGTCCATATGTGCCTCCACGGAGTCGTCAGTCTCTGAAAAAAAAGCAATTCATTTAGTTTTAATGAATTCGAAATCAATCAACTAACTTCTTTTAAACTCTACTGAAATATGAGATTGAAGGCTACAATAAGATAATTTTGAGAAAGATAATGATAACAAAGATATTAAGGGCCTCTTACACCGCTTGCTGATAAAGTCCCAGATACCCTATCTTCAAGTTATCTGACAGATAGCCAGTTTTTGTGGTTTCACCGGTATCTGATTGCCTATATCTTATATATTTTATATAGTCTATCACACAAATTTATCTGATAGATTAGTTTATCACTAAGATTACTATCTGTAACAATATCAGGAAGTGGTGAAAGAAGCCCTAAATATTTTAATGAACGTCACCTATCACTAGGATACCGTAGATTGCATAGCGATATCGGTGAGTTAACCAACCTTCATCTGTCCTCCGACTTGTCCCAGTGAGGTCTGTATGTACAGCCGCTCCTCGCTGCTGATGAGCCTCGAGTTCTGCGGACAGTCGGACCCCACGAACACGTACACGGCTGTCCAGATGGCCCCCACGGCCCCGTTCACATAGAAGATCGCCGGCCAGCCCCAGTACTCCGCTATGAAGCCGGACATAATCAACTGCAGCGCTATTCCAAACTGGGCACCTGATATAAATAAAAAAATGTTTAATACTAGACGAATCTAATAAATGAACAAGAAATCATTGTAGAAGTTTATTTCACTCTATTAGAAACTATTACCAATAATAGAAAGTAAAAATGCTCCTCATGAAAGTCAAAAGTTGTTTGTCTTGGTCAAAATTCGTCACCTCGTGAAGTGCTCAGAATTTGCAAGAAATTACAAGATGAAGAAAATATTACAGAAGGAAATTACAGGTTTTCGTAACAATGAATCGAGGTACTACATGAAAAGGAAAGTAATGCCTCTGCTTTATACAATTTCTGTGATGGGTCGTCCGGAAGACGGGCCGCCGCCGTCGGAAACTATTTTCATGTTGGAAATAGCTATATCCTTGCAATTATCAAGAATGACAAGTTTAATTGAACATTTGCTTTGATAGAATATAACTGAATTCAACAAATCATATATTTCCCATTAACTTACAATCCAACATGAAAATAGTTTCCGACGGCGGCGGCCCGTCTTCCGGACGACCCATCACAGAAATTGTATAAAGCAGAGGCATTACTTTCCTTTTCATGTAGTACCTCGATTCTAGATTAATATCTGATTAAGATAGCTCTCTGATAAAGCTGAGGTTTTCGTCAAGGTTTTTCGATCGGATTTACAGACTCACCGGCGTAAATATAAGTGCCCAGCCGGCTCTTCTCCTCGAGCGGCACCCACTTGCTGATCAGGTTGTGTATGCAGGGGAGCAGGAACCCCTGCGCCAGGCCCTGCAGCACGCGGCACGCGCACACCAGCTGCCATCCCCCCTGCAACACCTCACACATTTTTAGGAATTATCAATTAAAGTCTCCCGTTTCCTCCTCCTTTTTCATCACTATTGTGTTGACACAGCTTCCCAAGTTAGTCCGACCGATTAAGTATAAATTTTAGAATCATTAATATCAGGATTGATGGTGAAAGTGGCCCGATGGTTCCGGAGGGGCCGCATGTATAGACGGTGATGTTCTGTCATGCGCTAGATTATATCCAGCAAAGCTTGTTGCACTGATAAATGCATTCGCTGTTTACTGATGTCTATGAGTACTTGCTAGGTTCATATACTCACGTAATATGCGCATAGAGGCAGCACGAAGGACACGAGGGAGTTGACGGAGATGCATATGGTGATGAGCATCATTCCGCCGAACCTGGCCGCCAGCTCGCCGCCAGGGATCTGCAGCACCACGTAGCCCCAGAAGAATGACGACAGGATCACGCTCTGAATCTGGATGTTCCAGTCGAATGACTGCATTCAAAATCTTGGTGTTAGTTTTGGTTAGGAAAAAATCTTCAAGAAAACAAGGAGAGTCAGTTGACGTGGCTACTCTCATAAATACTGCTATAAACCTGTCATTAGGAAACCTCGTCTGAAATAGTTATTGGGTGAAACCGATACCTATTCATGAAATTTCGGTACCTTATGATTATAATAAACATAGTACTGTTTTTTACTAGTTACTGTTTCTTGGTCAATTTTTGAGATATTTTATAGCCTGTGAGTTGGCTGGACATTATCACTAAATTATACAGAGTTTAGTCTTAATCCGTTTAGTGGTAATGCCTCGGTAATGTTCGTCAAAGTCAAGTCAAAACTATTTTATTGCATGTAAGTACACTGGGTACATTTATACAACGTCAATTTTTTATCTACCACCGCTTCTCACCAAGGTGTTAGCGCTGGGAAGAAGAAGCGGCGCAACAAACTTCCGCAACACATCTTTTGAAATCAAGTTCGTAATTTTTAACCTCAATTTTTTTATAATTATTTTGTACAGACACAAGTAAACTACAGTTTTATTTTAAGTACTTATAGATATAGATTCAGAGTATGTACACTTGTTACATTAATTACACGCAATTTTTTTATCTACCTCCGAATTTAGTGTTGTTAAAGTTTGTAACAACACTAAAAAGATTGTGCGAAATTGAAGTCGCTGAAGTTTATGATTCCAGCCATCACCGTCATAAAAATAATCGGCTGTTTTGATATAAGCTTTCATAAGAAGCTGTTTATAATGAGACAACTCCCTGTCAATAATTATGAAGATGTGGTGTGTTAGAAGCGAAATACCCGTCGACGATTTACTGACCTTACACAAGTTTCGCTAACATGTGTTTAATTATGTAAACGAACATAAGATTAATAATGTAGATTAACTATTGTAGTCGGACACAATAATCGTATGATTTCTGAAGCCCCATGTTGCGACGTACCTTTAATAGTTATCGCGTGTCAATATATGTATGAGATCTAACACACTCTAAGACGATACCAGCATCTATTTTGTTGTTATCGTAATGTCTTCGCTTTGATAAGACCGTATTAGATTGTCAGCAATAATTCGTTTGAAATTATTAGATTCGACATTATGTAATATAATAATAATAATGTACTAACATCTATGGACATTTGTCTGATAATAAAGAATTTTTGAATTGAATTGAATTGAATTATTTCTAGGAAATTGCTTTTTTCAAAGTTTTAAAGCAATTCTTCATTATTTCTATCTAAAATACTATTTTCATGTAAATACCCGAAATACCCGAACCCGATCTTTGATTTTCTTCATACAAAAAAATGATTTTATTTTTACTTTAACATAGTATACCTAGTCAAAACCTATCGTTATTTTGTTCATGATAACTTAAATAATTACTTACATCATCTCTTCTGCTTATTTAGCATTTACCTTGTTAATCCATGAAATTTAGACTGCTGTTTGATCATTTTTCTCGAATACAAGATGATTATACGAATTTTTTTGAAAGGCTTGTTTTTCCGAAATTACAGATGTACGTCAAAACTAGTATACCGCAGAGCATGTCTAGTGGTGGGAGCTTACGTGCTCATCGGAGTTGTCGGTCATGGCGACGATGGCCATGCTCATGTTGACGCGCATCGAAAGCCCGAGGGTCATCGCCAGGAACAGCATGCCCACCTGCACGTGCCGCACTCCCAGCCCTGGCTCTGCAACAACCAACACTGTTACACTATTTTGTCATTGACATACCCACGTTACCATCACCATCAGACTTCGCCAGCCCACGGCTACAGATAAGCATCCCTCAAGGCACAATACTGAGCCCAATTTCATATCTATCCAGTCACTTTCAGCCGGGGGTGTCCCACACTACCCCAACGGCTATCAGTTCCCTGACAGATCTGACCAGCCCACTGCCTCTTTAAGGTACTAATCGAGATCACTTAGAGAACCTACATATTTTGACAGGGTGGGTTGTTTTGGTAGTTATTAGCAAACAGAAGTGGAAAATGGCTATTGTAGAGAATTTCCGCAATAACATTATTGAACCAAGCGGATAAGAAGGGCCATGTACCAATGGGTTTTTTCTCGAAACTTAAGTACATTTACTGACTGCTCTCAAACGGTGAAGGAAAACGTGAGGAAACCTGCACACGCAGAAGAAGAAATTCTTAGGAGTATGTGAAGTCCACCAACCCGCACTGGGCTAGCGTGGTGGACTATAGCCCGAACGCCCTCGTGGAGAGGGTAGGCCTGAGCCCCAGCAGTGGGGACATTAATAGGCTGATGATGATGATGAAGCGGATAAGATGCTACTTAGAGATCAGCGACAAGGATACAAAATATGGGACAAGAGCCGGTTTTATGAAATTTCGTCAGCGCAAGGCATCTTAAGGTGGTCGGAAATGGAAAAAAGTATAGAATCAATTTGCTGCAAAGGATTAGATCAAACTTCTGTCTTCATTGCTGAAATCAATTTTCCTACTTTAATTAAACTTACAATAAAACAAATACCTACTCACTTGGTTTCTTCGGACCGCTGATATATTCTTCTTTGACATCCATTTTGCAGTTACACTTAAAAAGAAGACTAAACAGGAGCACACTAAGTTATCAAATAACTTTATAGTAATTGGCCGCGAATGTTTGTAACTATGAATAGGAAACATTTGCAGTACATGGGCACAGCGCGGCTGTTCGCCGTGCACTGGTACCTACTTGTGTTGTTTTCTAGCCGATAGCAAGGACCAACGGAATGGAATTCTGCTAGTTTGTGTCGCAGGCGCAGGTATCAGACGAGTTGTCTATGTGCCACAGTGTTATAGAAAATGTAGATAAGTACTTATGTATTCTTCATTATAATTCGCAATTTACACTCCAGACACTTCGCGAATGAGTGCTAGGCCAATAAAGTGTAAGACTTGTAAAGTGTACGACACTTTGCGATGTGTACCGAAGGTAGCCGAGCCTTCCCGAAGTTATTATGAGGGATTTATGTTTTTGTCCCTGTTATTTATTACATAATATATAGCGAAAGGAACTTGGTCTCAACCGGGTGTCTCACGACACCTCTCGTAATTTTTTTAATAACATAAATTCCCACACTGTTTTGTTTTATAAATAACAATAACTTTATTTTTAACAATAAGCTTTACATCAGGTACATTACAAATACATTGTCTAAGTCAATACTTCGTGTTCTACACCACCTTCTCCACTTTCTTGTGTGATGCTGCATCTGAAATAATAATAGTACATTATAATGTTTTAACCAATCGAATCTGAATATAAATACCTACAAATAGTTTTTCTCCAACCTTAGGTCGGCTATATTCCCGGAATGGTCTCTCAGGCCCGTTAGGTCTGTTTCCCGGAACGTCCACATCCTTCCACTTCAGCAGTTCCTGTAGTGGAGATTTGCGGAAGTTGACATTCGTTGAAGTGGACGTTCCGGAAAATAGACCTAACGGAATGAGTGGACATTCCGGGAATAAGACAACGGGCCAGAGGGAAATAAAAGTTGCCTAGAGTAAACTGTCCGTAGTGCGAACAATGGGTTTTCATACGTTTATTTTAGGTGTTTTTCTAGCACCCTTAGTATTTATTATAGTTGATTGTTGATATATAGATTTATTTATAGTTGAGCCCACCAGGTGTAGTGTCGTTGTCTTGCACATTGTTCCAGGGCTGCGTCCGGCTGGTGCCGAATATGACGAAGAACGTGTTGCCGGCGATGTATATCGCAGACGACAAGTAGAACACTTTACGCCACTCGTTTGCGTCCGTCTGAAAATAAAATGGTTGTAACAGCCGTTCGCTAGATGGCGCTGGCAGTCTTCTACAACGCGCTATATTAATAGAAATATTATTCATGCTGACTAGCTATGCTATGCAAAATGATTCAAAGTTTTTAAGTTTGTCACCGATTTGCTCATTAATTAATGATTAATCAATAAGTTGCTGATGTGATAATGTTTTAAGTATAATATTTTGTGGCCAATAGTAATAATAATAAAAATTAACTGCTCGGTAATCTTGCAGTGTTTTCAGTAAAAAAATTGGTTGAATCGTTTTTGAAAAATGTCCTAATATTGTAATATGAACGGTAGCTGGCAGTTTTGTTAAAACAATCTAGTTTTATTATCTTTACGATTACTATTGGCTTTCATTCAGAAACCAAATAATTTTGAGGCCTACAATAAGTAGCCAAATAGGTACATTAAGATAAGCCTTCACACCATTGCGCTGTTGCTTGACTCTATTACAGTTGATAATAACATGACACTATCAAGTCAGGTCCAGATGCATCCAATTACAGGCCCGGCGCTGGATCGAATGATGGTGTATTGAATAGAGAGCTGGCAGTTAATATCATAGTAAATTGACGAGCCGGGAACGTCGTATGCAATAGACATGGTGCACGACGTACGTTTAACTGAATTAGGGATAACTACCTACTGTTTTAATGCTACATGCGCTCCCTAAAGGGCGCCCTAAACGATCATGCGGAATGACATGAAATACGTGCTGTCACTCATGCATGACCGTCTAGCTGTAGTGATTGACGTGCATGACATGCAAACTAAGTGCTGGCCGTTGCATCACTGTATTGATTGATGGCAAGCATGATGGTTCATCATGCAGCATGACATTCACGTAAACGTTGCATGTCATGCAAGCATGATCGTTTAATGACACTTTTAGAGGCAACATTTGGAACCTGTCTAAGCCAAGACGACGCTTGAGAATTTGACAAGTGTCACGTTCTTTTTCACTTCGAATGAACAGTCAAATTTAGTACCCACTGAAAAAGTTCCTGCTTTACCACCGCTGTAGGCGCTGGTGAAAATCTTTGCGTCACCAATAGGGTGTCTACAATTGAATAATAAAGTGCTGTGATAAGCTGAAGTGGCAGTCAAGCCAAAGGACCGAAGAACCAAAGGTCATTGGGGTAAACGAATTCTGGAATTAAACTCAGCGTGGTACGTCCCCTGTCAGATGGACAACCGAAGGTCGTTGCGAGTACAGCAGTGCGTATTGGGAGTATTCAGTTGTGGATGTGTTGAGGATGATGACGGTGTAACCTCGTCTCGCAGGATGGCGCCGGCGGCGAGGGGCGCGATGATGGAGACGATGTTGGCGATGCAGTTGGTGATGCCCATCAGCGTGCCGGCGAAGTTCGGGGACATGTCGATGTGCACCAGCTGGGGAACAGATCACAATCAGTTGAAAAAAAATTGACACAGATTCATGGCAAGGACATACCATTTCTTGTGTTCTACACAGTTTTAGAACATAAGTGGACTATGAGGAACGACCCAGATCAACAGTGTGACTGGTCCAATCAAACTGAAATTCGAAAAATATATAAAGTACCCAACGTTACAGCAAAAAATTTATATGGCAGTATTCAAGGGCATCTAAAGTATGACTTATTACATTGCTGGCTCTTTTGTTCCCCGAGACCACAACAAGCAGATGTGTTTATTAAAAAATGAAACATAAAAATAATGCATTTCAGACTTTCGCGCTTTGTATTCATAATTATATAATTATTTACGGGTCTTACACACGAATAAGTTTTATTTACCTTGCCCGACGTTTCGACCAGGTTACACTGGCCGTGGTCACGAGCTGACTGGAGAGGCGAGCTGTCATTGTTGATCGCTGTGAGTAGTTTCTGAGCAGAGGGTAGTTTCAGAAACTACTTACAGCGATCAACAATGACAGCTCGCCTCTCCAGTCAGCTCGTGACCACGGCCAGTGTAACCTGGTCGAAACGTCGGGCAAGGTAAATAAAACTTATTCGTCTGTAAGACCCGTAAATAATTATATAATTATAAAAATAATGTAAAGGACATCAATCCAATTCGCAGTGCCTACATAATTAAAAGTTGAAATTATTATCTCGAAGAGGTTCCCGACCTCCATTAAAAGTTTGAAAAGGCCAGTCTTGCCGTATTGCTAAAGTTCGGTGAAGTACATTATAATTTGAGATTACTCGTAAGTCGTGATTTTATAAAAGTTAATGCTGGTACGTACCATGAACCCGGTGTAGTGTCCGGCGTTGAGACCCACGACGATAGTGAGTATGGTGACAGCAACCGCGACGTTGCCGGCGGGAGAGTACGACAGCCCGATCAAAGCAATAGCTGGACCATAGAAACCTGCAATTTATACAGGTATTTAATTAGGTATACTAACAAGGGAAGACGAAGCCGATATATCCAAAATCAACGAAATTTTGTGCGTTTGTTGAACAAGTCCTTTCGACGCATAAAGCCAGAAACGCAAATTGCCTGATACGCAGATGACCATGCCTTCATTCGTGAAGTACCTTGTACGCAAATAACCTGAATTTGATTCTGATCAGAAACCTCTATTTCGGTAATTTCTTTGACACAATTGTAAGACGTACATATGTATATTCATGCGTACCAATAGAGTTAGATATTTTTCTAATTGCCGTGATGGAAAGCCACTGTTTCCTGAGCGTCAAGTCCGAGATGAAACCAAACGGGAAGCTCAGCAGGTACACGGCTATGTATGGAAGTGCTGACATTACGCCATTCTGGAAGATAGAATTTCATTAGTTATACATTACATTTATTCACTAAATGAGGTAGTTGTATTTAAGTCTAAAAGAGAAACTCGTAGGTAGATTTCAAATCGAATTTTTATCATAGCCATGACAACTGCGTTCAGAAACTGCGGGCAGAAAGGTTCTCGAGTGGTGACCACGTATCGGAAGACGCAGTGTGGGCAGGCCTCCCACAAGGTGGACCGAGGATCTGGTGTAGGTCGCGGGACCCGGCTGGATGAGGTTACCGCAGGACCGGTCGTCGTGGAGATCCTTGTGGGAGGCCTTTGTCCAGCAGTGGACGTCTACAGGCTGATATGATGATGATGAACTGCGTACATTTTTATACAACTTACTTTAAATAATTATTACTCGACTAAGGATAAGATGAGCTTTTTTAACAATATGTATCTGTGTTTCGTTTCACTAAATAAAGATCAAAGAAGAAAAGAAAAATGAAACATTAGCAAGATTGTAATTTGAGAACAATTACAACAGTAAGTGATAAAATTTACCGATTTGATGTCTACACCTAACACTTGATTCATGTACGAAGGTATCTCCGTCATGAGGGTCCACATGCCCCAGTTCTGTCCGCAGTGGGCCACGATCAGAGATATGAACGACAGAGATGTCCATATGTGCCTCCACGGAGTCGTCAGTCTCTGAAAAAAAAGCAATTCATTTAGTTTTAATGAATTCGAAATCAATCAACTAACTTCTTTTAAACTCTACTGAAATATGAGATTGAAGGCTACAATAAGATAATTTTGAGAAAGATAATGATAACAAAGATATTAAGGGCCTCTTACACCGCTTGCTGATAAAGTCCCAGATACCCTATCTTCAAGTTATCTGACAGATAGCCAGTTTTTGTGGTTTCACCGGTATCTGATTGCCTATATCTTATATATTTTATATAGTCTATCACACAAATTTATCTGATAGATTAGTTTATCACTAAGATTACTATCTGTAACAATATCAGGAAGTGGTGAAAGAAGCCCTAAATATTTTAATGAACGTCACCTATCACTAGGATACCGTAGATTGCATAGCGATATCGGTGAGTTAACCAACCTTCATCTGTCCTCCGACTTGTCCCAGTGAGGTCTGTATGTACAGCCGCTCCTCGCTGCTGATGAGCCTCGAGTTCTGCGGACAGTCGGACCCCACGAACACGTACACGGCTGTCCAGATGGCCCCCACGGCCCCGTTCACATAGAAGATCGCCGGCCAGCCCCAGTACTCCGCTATGAAGCCGGACATAATCAACTGCAGCGCTATTCCAAACTGGGCACCTGATATAAATAAAAAAATGTTTAATACTAGACGAATCTAATAAATGAACAAGAAATCATTGTAGAAGTTTATTTCACTCTATTAGAAACTATTACCAATAATAGAAAGTAAAAATGCTCCTCATGAAAGTCAAAAGTTGTTTGTCTTGGTCAAAATTCGTCACCTCGTGAAGTGCTCAGAATTTGCAAGAAATTACAAGATGAAGAAAATATTACAGAAGGAAATTACAGGTTTTCGTAACAATGAATCGAGGTACTACATGAAAAGGAAAGTAATGCCTCTGCTTTATACAATTTCTGTGATGGGTCGTCCGGAAGACGGGCCGCCGCCGTCGGAAACTATTTTCATGTTGGAAATAGCTATATCCTTGCAATTATCAAGAATGACAAGTTTAATTGAACATTTGCTTTGATAGAATATAACTGAATTCAACAAATCATATATTTCCCATTAACTTACAATCCAACATGAAAATAGTTTCCGACGGCGGCGGCCCGTCTTCCGGACGACCCATCACAGAAATTGTATAAAGCAGAGGCATTACTTTCCTTTTCATGTAGTACCTCGATTCTAGATTAATATCTGATTAAGATAGCTCTCTGATAAAGCTGAGGTTTTCGTCAAGGTTTTTCGATCGGATTTACAGACTCACCGGCGTAAATATAAGTGCCCAGCCGGCTCTTCTCCTCGAGCGGCACCCACTTGCTGATCAGGTTGTGTATGCAGGGGAGCAGGAACCCCTGCGCCAGGCCCTGCAGCACGCGGCACGCGCACACCAGCTGCCATCCCCCCTGCAACACCTCACACATTTTTAGGAATTATCAATTAAAGTCTCCCGTTTCCTCCTCCTTTTTCATCACTATTGTGTTGACACAGCTTCCCAAGTTAGTCCGACCGATTAAGTATAAATTTTAGAATCATTAATATCAGGATTGATGGTGAAAGTGGCCCGATGGTTCCGGAGGGGCCGCATGTATAGACGGTGATGTTCTGTCATGCGCTAGATTATATCCAGCAAAGCTTGTTGCACTGATAAATGCATTCGCTGTTTACTGATGTCTATGAGTACTTGCTAGGTTCATATACTCACGTAATATGCGCATAGAGGCAGCACGAAGGACACGAGGGAGTTGACGGAGATGCATATGGTGATGAGCATCATTCCGCCGAACCTGGCCGCCAGCTCGCCGCCAGGGATCTGCAGCACCACGTAGCCCCAGAAGAATGACGACAGGATCACGCTCTGAATCTGGATGTTCCAGTCGAATGACTGCATTCAAAATCTTGGTGTTAGTTTTGGTTAGGAAAAAATCTTCAAGAAAACAAGGAGAGTCAGTTGACGTGGCTACTCTCATAAATACTGCTATAAACCTGTCATTAGGAAACCTCGTCTGAAATAGTTATTGGGTGAAACCGATACCTATTCATGAAATTTCGGTACCTTATGATTATAATAAACATAGTACTGTTTTTTACTAGTTACTGTTTCTTGGTCAATTTTTGAGATATTTTATAGCCTGTGAGTTGGCTGGACATTATCACTAAATTATACAGAGTTTAGTCTTAATCCGTTTAGTGGTAATGCCTCGGTAATGTTCGTCAAAGTCAAGTCAAAACTATTTTATTGCATGTAAGTACACTGGGTACATTTATACAACGTCAATTTTTTATCTACCACCGCTTCTCACCAAGGTGTTAGCGCTGGGAAGAAGAAGCGGCGCAACAAACTTCCGCAACACATCTTTTGAAATCAAGTTCGTAATTTTTAACCTCAATTTTTTTATAATTATTTTGTACAGACACAAGTAAACTACAGTTTTATTTTAAGTACTTATAGATATAGATTCAGAGTATGTACACTTGTTACATTAATTACACGCAATTTTTTTATCTACCTCCGAATTTAGTGTTGTTAAAGTTTGTAACAACACTAAAAAGATTGTGCGAAATTGAAGTCGCTGAAGTTTATGATTCCAGCCATCACCGTCATAAAAATAATCGGCTGTTTTGATATAAGCTTTCATAAGAAGCTGTTTATAATGAGACAACTCCCTGTCAATAATTATGAAGATGTGGTGTGTTAGAAGCGAAATACCCGTCGACGATTTACTGACCTTACACAAGTTTCGCTAACATGTGTTTAATTATGTAAACGAACATAAGATTAATAATGTAGATTAACTATTGTAGTCGGACACAATAATCGTATGATTTCTGAAGCCCCATGTTGCGACGTACCTTTAATAGTTATCGCGTGTCAATATATGTATGAGATCTAACACACTCTAAGACGATACCAGCATCTATTTTGTTGTTATCGTAATGTCTTCGCTTTGATAAGACCGTATTAGATTGTCAGCAATAATTCGTTTGAAATTATTAGATTCGACATTATGTAATATAATAATAATAATGTACTAACATCTATGGACATTTGTCTGATAATAAAGAATTTTTGAATTGAATTGAATTGAATTATTTCTAGGAAATTGCTTTTTTCAAAGTTTTAAAGCAATTCTTCATTATTTCTATCTAAAATACTATTTTCATGTAAATACCCGAAATACCCGAACCCGATCTTTGATTTTCTTCATACAAAAAAATGATTTTATTTTTACTTTAACATAGTATACCTAGTCAAAACCTATCGTTATTTTGTTCATGATAACTTAAATAATTACTTACATCATCTCTTCTGCTTATTTAGCATTTACCTTGTTAATCCATGAAATTTAGACTGCTGTTTGATCATTTTTCTCGAATACAAGATGATTATACGAATTTTTTTGAAAGGCTTGTTTTTCCGAAATTACAGATGTACGTCAAAACTAGTATACCGCAGAGCATGTCTAGTGGTGGGAGCTTACGTGCTCATCGGAGTTGTCGGTCATGGCGACGATGGCCATGCTCATGTTGACGCGCATCGAAAGCCCGAGGGTCATCGCCAGGAACAGCATGCCCACCTGCACGTGCCGCACTCCCAGCCCTGGCTCTGCAACAACCAACACTGTTACACTATTTTGTCATTGACATACCCACGTTACCATCACCATCAGACTTCGCCAGCCCACGGCTACAGATAAGCATCCCTCAAGGCACAATACTGAGCCCAATTTCATATCTATCCAGTCACTTTCAGCCGGGGGTGTCCCACACTACCCCAACGGCTATCAGTTCCCTGACAGATCTGACCAGCCCACTGCCTCTTTAAGGTACTAATCGAGATCACTTAGAGAACCTACATATTTTGACAGGGTGGGTTGTTTTGGTAGTTATTAGCAAACAGAAGTGGAAAATGGCTATTGTAGAGAATTTCCGCAATAACATTATTGAACCAAGCGGATAAGAAGGGCCATGTACCAATGGGTTTTTTCTCGAAACTTAAGTACATTTACTGACTGCTCTCAAACGGTGAAGGAAAACGTGAGGAAACCTGCACACGCAGAAGAAGAAATTCTTAGGAGTATGTGAAGTCCACCAACCCGCACTGGGCTAGCGTGGTGGACTATAGCCCGAACGCCCTCGTGGAGAGGGTAGGCCTGAGCCCCAGCAGTGGGGACATTAATAGGCTGATGATGATGATGAAGCGGATAAGATGCTACTTAGAGATCAGCGACAAGGATACAAAATATGGGACAAGAGCCGGTTTTATGAAATTTCGTCAGCGCAAGGCATCTTAAGGTGGTCGGAAATGGAAAAAAGTATAGAATCAATTTGCTGCAAAGGATTAGATCAAACTTCTGTCTTCATTGCTGAAATCAATTTTCCTACTTTAATTAAACTTACAATAAAACAAATACCTACTCACTTGGTTTCTTCGGACCGCTGATATATTCTTCTTTGACATCCATTTTGCAGTTACACTTAAAAAGAAGACTAAACAGGAGCACACTAAGTTATCAAATAACTTTATAGTAATTGGCCGCGAATGTTTGTAACTATGAATAGGAAACATTTGCAGTACATGGGCACAGCGCGGCTGTTCGCCGTGCACTGGTACCTACTTGTGTTGTTTTCTAGCCGATAGCAAGGACCAACGGAATGGAATTCTGCTAGTTTGTGTCGCAGGCGCAGGTATCAGACGAGTTGTCTATGTGCCACAGTGTTATAGAAAATGTAGATAAGTACTTATGTATTCTTCATTATAATTCGCAATTTACACTCCAGACACTTCGCGAATGAGTGCTAGGCCAATAAAGTGTAAGACTTGTAAAGTGTACGACACTTTGCGATGTGTACCGAAGGTAGCCGAGCCTTCCCGAAGTTATTATGAGGGATTTATGTTTTTGTCCCTGTTATTTATTACATAATATATAGCGAAAGGAACTTGGTCTCAACCGGGTGTCTCACGACACCTCTCGTAATTTTTTTAATAACATAAATTCCCACACTGTTTTGTTTTATAAATAACAATAACTTTATTTTTAACAATAAGCTTTACATCAGGTACATTACAAATACATTGTCTAAGTCAATACTTCGTGTTCTACACCACCTTCTCCACTTTCTTGTGTGATGCTGCATCTGAAATAATAATAGTACATTATAATGTTTTAACCAATCGAATCTGAATATAAATACCTACAAATAGTTTTTCTCCAACCTTAGGTCGGCTATATTCCCGGAATGGTCTCTCAGGCCCGTTAGGTCTGTTTCCCGGAACGTCCACATCCTTCCACTTCAGCAGTTCCTGTAGTGGAGATTTGCGGAAGTTGACATTCGTTGAAGTGGACGTTCCGGAAAATAGACCTAACGGAATGAGTGGACATTCCGGGAATAAGACAACGGGCCAGAGGGAAATAAAAGTTGCCTAGAGTAAACTGTCCGTAGTGCGAACAATGGGTTTTCATACGTTTATTTTAGGTGTTTTTCTAGCACCCTTAGTATTTATTATAGTTGATTGTTGATATATAGATTTATTTATAGTTGAGCCCACCAGGTGTAGTGTCGTTGTCTTGCACATTGTTCCAGGGCTGCGTCCGGCTGGTGCCGAATATGACGAAGAACGTGTTGCCGGCGATGTATATCGCAGACGACAAGTAGAACACTTTACGCCACTCGTTTGCGTCCGTCTGAAAATAAAATGGTTGTAACAGCCGTTCGCTAGATGGCGCTGGTAGTCTTCTACAACGCGCTATAGAAATGTTTATACTATCTATTCTGTGCCAGCATTGATTGTACATCGTACTTCCTATCTAAAAGAAACCGACGTGCCTTGACTATGAAAATGATCCAACATTTAAAAGTCACTGATTCGCTTGTATTGTCATGTAATTAATTATGATGATGAACATTTTGGAGTCAGTCTTTAAATAGGAGCATCGTTTACAAATAGGTACTATCATTATTTGAAACTGCTTGGCAATTTTGAGCAAAAAGTGTGTAGATACAAATAACGAGGAGCGTATAGTGGGAAGGCCTATGTCCAGTTGTGGATGTATTGAGGATGATGACGGTGTAACCTCGTCTCGCAGGATGGCGCCGGCGGCGAGGGGCGCGATGATGGAGACGATGTTGGCGATGCAGTTGGTGATGCCCATCAGCGTGCCGGCGAAGTTCGGGGACATGTCGATGTGCACCAGCTATGGAGCAGAATTGAACAGATCACAATCAGTTCAAGAAAATTTGACTAAGCTTCATGGTAATTGGAATCCAGACGATAATTATCAAAAACACAACGAATATATCAATACAACAATTTTAAATGTTCCAGGTTGATTGGTACGATTAGAACACTGGTTTTGCTGATTTTCAGGCCCACAAAAAGTCGATGCTCTTTCAATTTCCTTATTAAAAATTGACACTTTAAAAGAATGTAAGTATAGGACATTATTCCAAATTCGCAAAAGTGGAAAATATTATCTCGAAGAGGTTCCCGAGCTCAATTAAAAGTTTGAAAAGGCCAGTCTTACTGTATTGCAAAATTTCGGTGAAGTACATTATAATTTGAGATTACTCGTAAGTGTATTTTATAAATATTCATGCTATAGTAGGCACGTACCAAATAGCCGGTGTAGTGTCCGGCGTTGAGACCCACAACGATAGTGAGTATGGTGACAGCAACCGCGACGTTGCCGGCGGGAGAGTACGACAGCCCGATCAAAGCAATAGCTGGACCATAGAAACCTGCAATAGATGCACCAGTTTATATACAGAAACACTAACAAGGAATGGTGAAGCCAAACAATCCAGAATGAACGAAATTTTTTGGGTTTGTAGAGTAGATGATTCTATTCTAATTTCTTTATATTATGACTCGTTAATTTCTAAGCACACATCTACACCAACGATTTAAATTATTATTGTATAGTATTCTGTAGAAATAATTGTAAGAAAGATTCACACGCATAAAAGACGTATATTCATGCATACCAACCAATGGAGTTAGATATTTTTCTAATTGTTGTTATAGGTAGCCACTGTTTCTTCAACATGAAGTCCGAGATGAAACCCAGAGGGAAGCTCATCAGGTACATGGCTATGTATGGCAGTGCTGACATTACGCCATTCTGGAAGATGAGAATTTCACTCACATTTAAACAATTTAAACAACGTAGTTGTAAGTCTAAAGAGGAACATAATAATATGAACACAATTTTTTAAAAGTTAAAATATTTATTTAAATATGAGTACACTGGGTACGTTTATACCACATACTTTAAAATTATTACCCGACTAAGGCGAAGCCAAAAGTACTGTTATGATTTTAACAGTCTAAGTATGTGTTTAACTTAATAAAGAAGAAATAAAAAGAAGAAATATGACTTTGGAAAGATTGTAATTTGAAAACATTACCACAATAGTGATGAAACTTACCGATTTGATGTCCACACCTAACACTTGCTTCATGTACGAAGGTATCTCCGTCATGAGGGTCCAGAAGCCCCAGTTCTGTCCGCAGTGGGCCACGATCAGAGATATGAACGACAAAGATGTCCATATATGCTTCCATGGAGTCGTCAGTTTCTGAAATCAAAAAGCAATTCACTTAGTTTTAATAAATTTTATGTCGATCAACCAATAAACAATTTTTTTTCAAACCCTATAAAATTTTGAAACTGTGAATGAAGGCAAGGGTAAGATAATTTTGAGAAAAATTAATAAAGATAAGGAGCAAAATCTTTCAATGAGCGTCACCTATTACGAAGATACTGATTGCAGTGATATCGATCATAGAACAGTAAACCAGGCAGTACATATGTTAACAAACCTTCTGTCCTCCGACTTGTCCCAGTGAGGTCTGTATGTACAGCCGCTCCTCGCTGCTGATGAGCCTCGAGTTCTGCGGACAGTCGGACCCCACGAACACGTACACGGCTGTCCAGATGGCCCCCACGGCCCCGTTAACATAGAAGATCGCCGGCCAGCCCCAGTACTCCGCTATGAAGCCGGATATAATCAACTGCAGCGCTGTTCCAAACTGAGCACCTGATAAAAATAAAAATACTAAATTTAATACGTAGACGAATCTAAGTATTTAACAAGAAATCATTGTAGAAGTTTGTATTACTCTATTATAAAGCAAAAATGCTCTTAATGTAAGGAAAGTTTTGTTTGCCTTGATCCAAAATTTCATTTAGGAATTACAAGATGAAATAAATATTAGTAATGTCAGAGAAAGAAATCACAGATTTCACAACAATAAATCAATGGTAATTGAAAAGGAGCGTAATGCATCTGCTTTATACCCTTTCTGTGATCGGTCGTCCGTGAAGACGGATCGGGGACTGTTTCATGTTGGATTGTGAGTTAATGGGAAATGAATGATTTGTTGAACTCAGTTATAATCTAACAAAAGAAAAGTTCTATTGTACTTGTTGATAATTGTAAGGAAATAACAGGTTCAGACGCATAACTAATTACGATAGCTCTCTGATAAGTGTGTGTGAGTATTTCGTCAAGATTTTTACGATCGGATTCACAGCCGATATCACTCACCGGCGTAAATAAAAGTGCCCAGCCGGCTTTTCTCTTCGAGTGGGACCCACTTGCCGATCAGGTTGTGTATGCACGGGAACAGGAACCCCTGCGCCAGGCCCTGCAGCACGCGGCACGCGCACACCAGCTGCCAGCCTCCCTGCGACACCCAAGTTACCTCTCTTATTATTACGTCTTATTTATTTGTCCCTGTTGACTCCTCCTATTTCGTCATCATATTGTCACAGCTTTCCAAGTTAGTCCGGCCACATGTCTTGAAATTTAAGAATCTTTAATTTAATTTATCATACATATACTACTTACTTATTTCGGCACATTTTCTTTTACATTTGTATTATGCATGGGTGGCATTTAATTGGAAAACATGCCAAAAAGTGATCAGTTCTTAATTCTAACAGTTTTCTACACGACAAAATCAATTTGCTGCAAAGTGGCATTGTCAAGGGACAACAAAGTAAATAAAATAATTGTAATTAAACCGTTCTGGATCATCATATTATTATCAGTTAGCCTTTCAACATCCAGCAGTGAACGCCGCCACACGCGGTCGAAACAGCGGAAGATTATTTTTTGTCCCATACTGAATGGACTTTTGATATTGTACATAGAATATATTATCGGCGTTATATAAATAGAGCCTGATAAAAAGCATGCAATTTGTTAAAAAGACAAACAAAAGCTGTTGCAGATATCGACTTAGCAGTGGTGGAATGTAATCTGATGACAGGTGCACATACGTTGATGATTCTGTCATGCACTAGATTTTATCCAGCAATGCTGTTGGACTGATAAATGTACGAGTTGCTATGGTTCAGACTCACGTAATATGCGCATAGAGGAAGCACGAGAGAGACGAGGGAGTTCACGGAGATGCATATGGTGACGAGGATCATGCCGCCGAACCTGGCCGCCAGCTCGCCGCCAGGGATCTGCAGCACCACGTAGCCCCAGAAGAATGACGACAGGATCACGCTCTGAGTCTGGATGTTCCAGTCGAATGACTGCATTCAAAACGTACAACCCGTTAGTGCTAGAAAAAATCTTAAAGGAAATCCGAAGAGTCAAATGACTTGGCTACTCTCAAAACCGGTCATTATAAAATCACATCGAAGCGATACCTAAGGTAGGCAGTACAACTTTCGTTTATACATGTTAAATTTTGTTTCAGTAAACAAACATAAAATTGTTATTTACGTCAGAAAATGTAGATTATAATAAGAATGGGGGCATAATAATCGAAAGACATCTGAAGCCGCAGGCACCTATTTATCGCGTGTCAATCTGATAAGATCTGCCACACGCTAAGAGCACGATACTAAACTTCTATCTTATCCAGATCGTAATGTATTTCGTAACGCTTTGATAAGGTCATATTGGATAGTCAGCAATAATTTGTTTCAAAGTTTTGAACCGACATTATTTCAAGTAAATTGTATTTTCCAAAATTTTCAATCAATTCTTCATCTCCGAATCTATCTAAAGCATTGATATTATGTAAACCAGAATAGACCGCTGAAACCCATCTTTGGTTTTTGTAATAAAAAACAGTTTTACAGTGTGCTTATGCTTATTTTGTAGTATCATTTCAAATTACTATGTTACTTTATTGTTATTTTACAGTAAGCAAGTACATCATCGTTTCCAATTTATTTTGCTTTTACTTTGAATATAGCTTATAGGATTTTAAATTTAATTTAGACTGCTGCTTTATCGGTTTTCTTTAAAACCAGATGATTAAACGATTTTTCATAATCTAAAAGAGCAGTTAATTTAGAAAGACCTTGCATTGTTCCGAAACTACAGACGTTGTAAGTCAAAACTATAGTTACTGCTGAGCTTGTGTACTGGTGGGAGCTTACGTGGTCATTAGAGTCATCAGTCATGGCGACGATGGCCATGCTCATGTTAACGCGCATGGAGTACCCGAGGGTCATGGCCAGGAACAGCAGCCCGACCTGCACGTGCCGCACTCCGAACGCTGACTCTGCAACAATCAGCACTGTTACACTATTTTGTCATTGACATATCTACGTCATTATCATCATCATCATCCCGTACCATTGCTAGACATAGGCGTCCCTCAAGGCGCTATACTGAGCCCATTCTTTGGAGGATCACTTAGAAAATCTTTATAATATTTTCACACTATACGAGTATAACGATATCCGACAAAGAACTAAGGTCACAGACAGCCGAAACGATTAGCAAGCCGAAGTGGCGGTGTACGGGCTACATACAACTGTCGAGGAACTAGCGGCCGTCGGGACACAGAATATTATAATTTGTCAGGTCAAATTAGTTGTGGAATCGTGGCTACGATGACCTGAAGAAAGTGGAAGAAACACTTATTGGGAAAGGTCTACGGCCAACAGTGGACGTCGATCAGATCAGCGATATTATGATGCTGGAAAACACCATCGCCATAAGTGTATCCGTTCTGGAGGATTCCTAGTAACATTAAATGTAAGTATTTCAAATATACGAGAGTTCTACACACCTAATAGTACTTTGCATGAAAATTCATAGCTCCGTATCATATCGGTATTTACAAAGACACAAAGTACCAACATAGAACGTGACTACAGCAGTCCTTTTCCCACTTGAAGCTGTAAGATGAAGCAAACAATCTGTAACCACCTCGGAATTAAGTGCCAATTATGATCGATACACAATTTGCAATGCAGATTGAGCACGTATACAGCAACTTGCGTGGCGAGGTGTTCTGCATAAGTAATCATTAAGTTATATTAAGTCGGAGATCAAACACATTTCCCGGTGGAGCTTAGCTGTAACGGAGAATTCCATATTTGCCCTGAAATTTCATCTTCCACAACACATAATAATATGCATAACTAGAATTAGGTTTGTATACTAACAGGATAACTTTTCGACGTGAAACATGACGATGATTTCTGATTCACCCTTTAATTAAATGGTAGCTAAATCCTGATAACTCTTGCCTTGTAATTATATGAAACTAGCTGACCCGACAGACTTCGTTCTGTCAAAAGCAAGTAACTACAATTCCAATTTTTCACCCCCGTTTTCTCCCCCCCCCTCTCCCTTTTCTTAAAAATGTGAAAATATAAAACCCGTCACTATTTATATAAGATAGCTGTAGCCCGTGGCTTCGTCCGCGTTCTTCCGTCTTCGTTCAGCCGTTCTTGAGTTATAAGTGTTCACCCCGTCCCACCCTCCCCCTCACCCTTAAAATGTAAAATCCAAAAACCCGTCATTATTTATTTATGATACATTTTCATTTTCAAGTTAATGCCTTTAAAGAAACCTGTACTCCCGTGCAAATTTTCACCCCCCCCCCCCATCTCCACTCCCCCCCACCCCTCACTCCCGCCCCCAATACAAAATCCCGTCATTATATGTTTATATCCGGGAATAAGTATGGGTTATTTTTTTATACAAATTTTTTTTATCACTATACAAAGTTTCATCAAAATTAAGTTTTTTCCCAGCGGGAATATCCAAAAATCTATCATCATTTTTTTATGATATCGTGAGAATGAGTGGACGTCGTAGGGCCACAAAGGGGAATCAAGGTTACTTACGGATTGTTGGGATTTTCTCGATTTACGGGCCCGTTGATTTCTTCTATAGGTGGCCTAACCAGTGTAACCCGTGGCTAGGACAAATTCACATAATGGTTTTTCACAGCACAAAATCGTGTCGTGTTCGCTCGCGGTTCGGAGTGCACTGCGGCGTCGAGGCCGCGCTCGCCGGAGTACGGGAAAAGTGGGTAGTTGGAGATTAGCATGGAATTGTAGGTAGTGGGCAACCACTCATCGTCACAATACAATTCCAATTTTCAAGTTACTTAAAAGAAAGCCTTTAAAGAAACCGATACTCCGAGAAACCGAACTTAAGAACCGAGTAGTTGACGCCACGGTGAAAGAGATGGCGCCACTTTGTACTTGAATTGAAGCTATGACAAATAAACTGAGTTTCCCATGTTATCGAATAGTTGACGCCAAGGCGAAAGAGATGGCGCCACTTTGTACTTGAAATGAATAACAAATTTAGGGGTGGACTACCCCTAACATTTAGGGGGATGAAAAATAGATGTTGACCGATTCTCATAGATACCGGATAAGCACAAAAAATTTCATCAAAATCGGTCAAGCCGTTTCGGAGGAGTATGGCAACGAAAACTGTGACACGAGAATTTTATATATTAGAGAATTAGATGTATCTCGTCTTTAATTTTAATTAAGTCCCATCTAAGTTTCATGGGTACTACAATTACTTTCGTTTTTATTTCAACATTAACCAAAACATAAACTAACTTAAAAATAAATTATAAATAAAAAAAACCCTCGAGGCTCCCCACCGCTGGGAGCGTGCCCAGAAGGCTGGCGGCATTACCCCGCTGGATTGTGAGGCTGATCCTCTCAGCGAGGTAATGCCCAGCCCTCTGGTCGTTGGCAGCCTCGACCAGACGCTTCGCCATCTCTCGAAAGAGACGGTGAGCTCCCGGTCCCCACGGTCCGAGCGTCTCGACCCCAAACGGCTCAAATATGTAGTCACAGCTTAGCACAGCATATTTGCGCCGTTTGAGGTCCTCAGCAGTACCGGCCGCAGTTTTTCAACTTTTAGGGCTTCTTTCACCACTTCTTGATATTGTTACAGATAGTAATCTTAATGATAAACTAATCTATCAGATAAATCTGTGTGATAGACTATATAAAATATATAAGATATAGGCAATCAGATACCTGTGAAACCAAAAAAATAGGCTATCTGTCAGATAACCTGCAGGTAGGGTATCTAGGACTTTATCAGCAAGCGGTGTAAGAGGCCCTTAGTCTTTCGAAATTATTTTAGTATTCCTCGTATGTTATGTTTAACATTGTATCACTTGCCTGTGATCCAAGTTCCATGCAGTGGTTTGTTATTACGTAAATAAAATATTAAAAAGTGCAATATGTCGTAATTTTAAATAAGCGCCAATGGTTTAAACTTGTGATTGTAACCTGCAAAATTTTATAAAGAAGAAAAGTAAAATTTTTAGATATTTGATGATTAAGGATTTTATGTTCATGAATTATTCGAATATAATTTTGAAGTTTAAAAGTGAATTTATGGCGACTAAGTCAAAGGGACTAGGACAGCAAGTAACATTAATACCAGCCATCTTTCTCATTCAAAATAATAATCTATTATTAAAATAAGCTTTCTTTTAAAGTTGTTTTAATGTGATTCTTAAATTCTAACACCAATGTATTTCATTATGTATTGATACAGTTGCTTTGTCTAAACCTCACGAAGGCAGCCACCGTACCCTATAAAAAGTTTTATTGCTGAAGCGAGCATAAAAGAAAAAAGAAAAAATGTATCTATAACGGTAGAGTGTCACGCCTTTGTAGATAGGCCTTTAGCTGCAAACCGAGCGTGGCCATATTTCACGTATCAAAGAGCATAATATCGATACATTTGGGACTTCGAATCAGATGTCGTAATTCAAGCATTAACTGCAACAGATAAGAAATAAACATAAAAAGATACCTTTGTTACGCAGACGACATTGTAAAGGTAGCTAAAAGTAGAGTGCACCGTGGGATTTGACCGGCATTGAGGAAGTTTGAGGTCAACTTGAACAGGTCAACTTGGAGTATTGCCTGAACTGACTAAGACAGCACTGTTGTGTCTTTAGGCAGTCTAACCTGATCCTCAAAATGTTGTTCGGTTGCTGCTGGTCTGTGGGAGACTGTGGTCCTTTCGCTTCTCCGGACCGTAAAAACTGTGTTTGTCCACCTCATCTGCTGTATCCTGTTCATCGTGGCACGATCATCAGACATTGATATCCCCTCATGTACTCCTAGGGCTATATTCTCCCTTTCTGTCCCTTCCAACCTTACGGTTACGAAGGCTAAATCGCACGAGATTTCACCGGTACTCAACAGAGGCTCCTTCCCGATGCACTCCATACTTTTTAAAATACATTCCTCCTATTGTAAATTCCTCTTCTTCTGTGGCGTACACCAGTCTCGGCGCCGAGCAGCTCCATGGGTCTTCTTCTTAGGGCATGAGACATCATCTTTCTCTCATTAATCATCATCATTCTCTTTTCTTTAATCTCATATACGGCCTAATCTCTCGCACCTCATTTCTTTCACCGTTTCTTAAGATGAGGTCACTACGCACGACTAACATGGCCCGAGCAGGCGCCATATAACACGGACCATAAAAGGTTCGAAGCCGACATTACCCCGGAACTGCCGCCACCTTGCGCCGCGCGCGGAGCGCCTTCCGCCAGTTAGTATTCTGCATCGCCTTCGAGTCCTCCATAAAAACATCAATATAGTCCATAAAAGCTAAAGATGAAAACATTACAGTCTGAGAATTTACTTTTTACTTTCGAACGCGTATTTGTGGTCGTGAAAAATGTAATTAAAAAGTCGATTTTCCAAAAACAAGGCCTAATATTTGCTTCGAAATTTGCAATAGAAATTGATTTCTTTGCTTGTTAATTTATAAGCTCGTGGAAAATGTGTTACTTATGTATTTACTTTGTTTAATGCTAAACTGTGAGATCGAATCAGAAATGAGGAGATCCGCAGGAGATCCAAGGTCACCGACATAGCTCAAAGAATTGCGAAGCTAAAGTGGCAGTGAGCTGGGCACATCGCTCGTAGAACTGACGGCCGTTCGCGCAGAAAGTTTCTCGAGTGGCGACCACGACGTATCGGAAGACGCAGCGTAGACAGGCCTTCCACAAGGTGGACCGACGATCTAGTGAAGGTCGCGGGACCCAGCTGGATGGAGTTATTCCCAACGAATCATATGATCCGTTCGGAGTTGCATCTGATCACACAAAAAGTTCCCATCGGATCACATGATTCGATGCAACTAAGAAATTGTGATTATTTTGTCCCATTTGTCCAGCAGTGGACGTCTACAGGCTGATATGATGACTATGTTTAATGATATCTTTTCTGACCCCATGAGGAACCCGTACCACCTCGGCAGAGTCTGAACTCTGCAAAAGCATCTACCACATTCTGTTGGCGCGACCGTCCTCTCTCTAGACGATGGTCACCATTTTCCTTAACCTGTATCGTACCTGCGGTCCGGTTACCACCGCACCGTGTTCGGCGGGAATCCCACCGACAAAACTCAATGGCATTGGAACAGGTAATATTTGACTAACGCAATGTGCTACTGTTTTTTCTGCAGTTGTGTGTATTTGCATGGTTATCAACAATTAGTGATACCGATTAACATTCCGGTGTAATGTGGAACTTGCTTCATAGGTAATTTACGGTAGAATAACTAATTATTATGGTTACTTTCGCTATCCCACATCAATTGAACAACAATCTGGCTTGTTGTCGTTAAGTTTTTTTATATTAAGTACTATGTCATATTTTATTTCATGGAGTAATTACTTAAAAAACCTCAAATTCTTTTAAAACTAACCAACAAAATAAACTATAATAAAACTATAGGTGGAAGATCTCCTCCGACTCTGCCGAATTACGAAATAACGCTCTTTCTTTTAGTAACTTTGTATTATTTTTGATTATTTTTCGGAATAAATAAAATAAATTCAATTAGTTATCAAAATAATTATACGCACTTAGAGGGACCAGGGTTTTGGTTCGGGTGTTTATTTATTACAGCAAACAGAAGGGTCAAATTTGTAAAATTTTGTCGCGGAAATTTTCCGCAATTATAATAATACAAGCTGATAAGACACACGCTTAATAGTTAGTGTCAATGATCTGTAGTTATCAGGAAAATGTAAGGAAATCCAACACTCACAGGTTTATCAATGTCTGTAGGTACTTTCTTTAATCAAAGATTTTTTTTTTAAATTTATTATTATTTATTATAATTTTTTATTATTAAAATTAATACCCACTTGGTTTCTTCGGACCGCTGATATATTCTTCCTTGTCATCCATTTTGCAGTGACACTTATAAATAAAGACTAAAATAGAACACACTTGTTATCAAATGACTAAGAATGTTTAATAATGGCCGCGAAAGTTTGTAAATTTAAATAGAGAACATTATATAGTAGTATCACGATACTAAGAAAATACTAAGAACAGGTAGTGGGCGCCGCGCGGCTGTTCGCCATGAACTGGTAGCCTAGTACACTTGCTCCCGCGCACTCTGCGAATAATACTTACACGCACGCGACTATGCGCTAGAAATCGCGTTTAAGAAATAACCGCCTCGTTGGCTTCTGCTTCGGGCTCCAAAATCACTTTGTAGGTATTTAGTTATCAAGAAAACCTATAAAACGGTAAGTACCTAGTCTTCATTAAAATAAAAATCCAAACTCAACTCAAGAATAAATATCAAATAAAACTCAACGTAAACAGAAAACTAGAGTGCATGTACTCGTAATTTCGGTAAGCATGAACGAATTAAATATTGTGACAAAATTTTAAAAAATTGTAAGTATCTAATTAGGTTCAATCTGTATAATAATCTTTCAAAATTTATTTGAATCACCTTACGCGTACCAAATGCCACACGTTACGAGTGACGGCCGCGTTTTTACGCGTAAGTTACCGCGCGATCATTGTACTTATTCCGCGCGGGAGGCCGCCGCGTTATCCCGCGCGTTATTGAACGTGCGTGTAAATGCATGTCATGACTATCGATCTTAGCAATCGATCGATATTTTCAGGATTCCACCGCACACTTCTACAAACCTTTGCAAACCAGTGGGCAACAAACATATAATGTTAGCAACACATTATATGTTTGTTGCCACTATTTGTTAAATAATTAATTACCGGTATTTTTTATAGAGTCGGGAATACGCTGCCCGTCATGTCATGTATGTAATGTTCTTTTTCAAGCAGCTCCAAACAGTTAAAAATCTATGGGACCCCAGGTCCCCAGCTAGACTAGCCAATACTTACTTGTCCTTTGGGATGTAAAATAAATGTTTTAGTTTACTTTTATTAAAAAATAACTATAACTAGTATATTGTTTTAAGATTGTTTCCTGTCCGTATCGACAGCGTATTAATGTGGTCCCACTGTTGGTTTCAACGAGGGCGATCGGTCTATAGTCCACCACGCTAGTCCAGTGGGGGTTGGTGGACTTCACATGCGCATAAGGATTCCTTCTTCGGCGTATGCACGTTTCCTCACGATGTTATCCTTCACCGTTTGAGAGCAGTCAGTAAAATCGCTTAAGTTTATTCAAGGTAGGTACATGGCGCGGCCGGGGATCGAACTCGCACCTCTCGACATGATAGTCCGATTCTTCCTCAATACTCCACCGCCGGCGTACAGCCAGTATCATTAATTCATTACAATAACTTAATTAATTTATGATTAAAATAGATTGCTTTAAAAAGTTCAAGGTTGAAACATGTGCAACTTTTTGCTCAACATTGACTTTCAATACGGATATAGTGTAACAGGATCAAATAGCTAAGGAAGCCTGATAGTTAAAATTATTATTTTTTAATTTCCCTCATTCATCATCATCAGCCTGCATTAGTCCACTGCTGGACATAGGCCTCTTTCATCGTCAATTTCAGTTTAATTTGTGCACGATTGTGCGATGTTTTTAGCGAACCGTCAACGAAAAATGTTGAAAATATTTGGAAAAAAAAAATTTTCCGCAATAATCCCAGGTAAACAAATTTGATTTAACATCGTACCTATGATGCACGCTTTGCTGAGTTACTCGTTTTTCTGTGCACGACACACTGCAGTTGGTATCGAAGCCACGGACGACCAAACCAAAAACGTTATGCTGCGTCCACACGTTTGGCAAACATCGGCAAACGCAAACGTGTGGAGCAGGGTTTTGGCTTGCGGTTAGTTGTAAAGGTTTGCCAAACGTGTGGGTGCTGCATAACGTTTTTGGTTATGGTTCGGATTTGGTAATAGCGTTCAGGATTAGAGCTATTGCCTCCCTGATATCTGTCACTGATCTATTTAGATCTGGTGCTGGCTCTCAAGATTTCGGAACGTGTTTAGTAAATATTATTCTGCATTACCTACTTTACATTCAAAATGACGCAAAGCAAATACAAGTTGCGTGTGACGAAACGTGTTCAATGTCAATGCATTATTATTTTACACTAGCTGTTGCCTGCGACGTTGCCCGCGTGGAATAAGTTTTTACAGCGGTGAAAAGTGGGCTTATATTATTCCAGGATTTAAGCTATCACTCTACCAAGTTTCATCAAAATCCATTCAGCCGTTACAGCGTGAAAGAGTAACAAACATCCTCACAAACTTTTGCCTTTATAATATTAGTAGGATAGGACTAACTGTTCACCCGCGTTCAATTTACTTAAGTATGTAACTTTATAAATTATAGCCTAAATTGTGTTATTCTTATGTATCATTAAAAATTATAAAATCCACAATGCAATACAATATTAATGCAATAATATAAAAAAAGTTGATTATTATAATTTAATCTACGTATTTTTGCGACTAGGCTGTATTGAGTATAATTGAGAATTAAACGAGCTTACCTGTTAAGCGAAGTCTTGATTCTAATTTTATTTCACGGTGATCTGAAATATAATTGAATTAAACAGTGTAGTATCCTTCCCACACGCAGTGAACATCGCCTCTTTAGAAAAAATATATAAAAAATAAAAACTTATTTTACCATATTGCTGTAGCAACACCAAACGTCACTTATTTTAGAGATAATTATGAAATTAGGGCAGTCCTAACATTGTAAGGATCGAAGACTGCCCCTATATTTCTATGGGTCCCTATAATGCACGACATTGTTTTGCACATACCAGTAATGCACGACATCAGCAATGCACGGCACGAGAATGCGCGACACGTATTTTGAATTCCAATGACACGCATTGTTATGTCGAGCATTCTCGGACCGGACCAAGAGTGCCCGTCATAGTATTGTACAGCATAACAATTGGAATCAAAACAAAGAGTGACGTCACATTAAAAAAGTAAAAAACCACTAGGGATGGGTGATTTACTGATTTGATTGATTTTTCTTATTTGACGATGGTTGATGGTTCACGTTGCCTAACGTTCTAACTACTGTCGCTCGCTTCGCTCGCTCCAAGAGGGTTTACATTGAACCTAACAGCTCGTCGCTTCGCTCCTCGCACCTAACCTTCGGGGTGGGCTGACTACATTTCTGGATCAATCGACGAAATCACTCAATGCAATCAATCGTCATTCGGAACAGCATTACCTAGTATCCAAGCCTCAAAATTCGGAGTCACCTGATTGGTCAACCAATCGGCCAATCACGCGATGTCGCCAAATACGGTGCTGTACACTCTCGGCTCGGACGAGCAAGGTACAGCGGCGTATTTGGAGACATCCCGTGTTGTGCAATCCATTGTCGCGCTCTGCTGGTGTGTACATTCTCGTGTCGTGCGCTCTCGTGCCGTGCATTGTTGATGTTGTGCATTACTGGCTCCCATTTCTATAACCTTCACTTTAAGTTGGTTCGACAAGTTAACAGTGAATGTTGGTAATTATTGCAACCCCAAGGGTGCATGGGTGGGTGGGTAATTATATTTCAGATCACCGTTCATAAAATTAGAATCAAGACTTCGCTTAACAGGTAAGCTCGTTTAATTCTCAATTTTATTTCACGGTGATCTGAAATATAATTGAATTAAACAGTGTAGACGTTTAGAACTAGTTGCAATAATTCTATTTTTACAAACAAATGCATTTGTTTATAATAATCATTTTACTATCATATCACATGTTAGTACAGGTACATTAGGCACTTGAACAGAATATAGTATATATCAATATCAGCCTAGATAGTTTTAGTAGCTATCTAAATAGTTACTTAAATTTATAATTAAATTACAAAAAGTGGTAACAAAACTTATACTAAGTTAATTACTCAAGATGGCCAAAGCACAGTTCTCTTGGGGTGATTCATCACACACCACAGGTAAGTCATAAAATTTAGCAAAAGTTTTCGACCTTTGTGACTATTGTGACCATCCAGCTGCTGCCTTTCTTATGACGCCAATATTTATGCCAGTTCTTTAGCCGAAAAAGTGGCGGTATGTCTTGTGCTATGAGAGGTGATAGTGTTTGGATTCGCTGAGATGACGTTATTGCTAACAGGATAGCTAACTTTTTAGTTAGTTTTCTTAGGTATGTTATCAGGCCAGGAGTATAAAAGGTTTAATAGCGTTGAAGGGTCCCACGTATGAGAATATTGAGGTAGTGCAGGCCTAAGTCTGTATACGCCTCTAAGGAATCTCGTAACTCTCTCTATAGTCTATGCCAACTTTGGAGCTGATAAGTGCCGATAAGGCAGACCTGTCAGTATTAAGTGTACTGTATCCTGCATTAACTTCGAATTTTTCAGTGAAAAATTGTATTATTTGGGGAACTGATGCCATGTAAACGCTTAGTCCATGCGTTTTGCAAAACATCCACCATGCTTTGTATGTAGTGTTAGATACTTGCCGCAGAAGACTGTTGCAGCCAGGGTAAGCGTCGAACTCTGCTCAACGGTTGCTTCGCACTTCAATATGTTGGCAAGGTGTTAAAGCCCCTAAATTAAGTAGTAAGTCAGCAATGGATTAATCCATTTCAATTATTTCCAGTGGAGATAAATTACTAGTCGGCACATTAGATTGGACAGGTATAGTATCGAAAGGTATCTCGTACCCTTGTGTACATTAAAATAATAGGGTCGTTGGTGATAATATGTTTCCAACAATTACAAAAATGTTGTAGGTTACCAGCATGTACCTGGTTGTTCAGCGTCTGGTTGTTGCAGTTCGGTAGCGAGCTGGTAGGCGCGTCGCTCTCTCGGAGCGGTGTGGGTCTTGGTACTTGTAGGGGTGAGGGCGTTTCTGGTCTGATGGCTGGGTTTTCTTGGGTGTCTCACCACGAGCATTTGGTGGAGAGCCGGCCTTTTCTTCCGAAGCATTTCGAGCTGCTGGAATTGGTTTTTTAATTTGTGCTACTGTTTGTCGCATTTGTTTTGCTTCCTTGATTACTTCCGACAGGTTTTCACCATACAAGAAAGTGTCTCTCTTAGTTTTGGCAACAATTTGGTTAAAACTGTTATCCAGTAACGGTGAGATTAATTTTATTCTTGTCTTGGTTTGGTGATAATTAACATCTGTCAATATTTTTGCAGCATCGGTTAAGTCGGAGAGAATTTTGTGAATGTCCACAGTTTCATTTTCTATAAGGGCTGTCATTATTTTCCCTATTATAGCTGTGGCCAGTCCCACCTGCTTCTGCGATATCTCAATGCCATGGTCCCTAAGTTTAGAGCTCTCTGTAAGTACAGTTTTCACCTCGGGATTTAAGGTAGGTGCATCAAGAAGAGTACAATTAATGGGTATTTTGTGATTTTTACAGATAACGTCTCTCTCTTCCTTCGACAAGCCATTGGTGACTAGGTGGTTTAAACGCTTACAAATATCTGTATGTACTTTATCGGTATCATATTTTCTCCTCATAATCCACTCCGAGGGCTTGTTGATAAGGGTTCTCAACCACTTTTGCTTGATTTTGGTTGTCATCTGAAAAGCAGAGAAGCAGTAAGCATTGGTTTTCAGCCATTTGTAACATAGAAATGTTAGCATGAGTATCTCGTACCCGATGGCAGAAACATTTACTAAACCACCTGGTGCATATAAAGTCACCGAGAGTATCTCGTACTCGATGGTTAATACTGCGTCATGCATGTTGTATTACTGCGTTCGCCAGCTAGCAACATAGAGATGGTATCAATGTCAGAGACATTTACCATGCCACCTAGTGCCTATAAAGTCACTGAGAGTATCTCGTACTCGATGGTTAGTACTGAGCGTATGATGTTTTGTTGCTGTGTTCACCAGCTAGCAACATAGAAATGTTGCTAAGAGTATCACGTACTCACTGGCTAAGATATGATTTAATTGTAGGGTAAATGCGCCGAAAAACCCAACCACACAAGCGCTTTATAATCATTCCATGCGACACTTTTAGCTGTAAGAAAAGGTTATTTTGGTTTACCTGGTTCAGCAACGTTCTCCTTGTCCGAGTGGATGACGGGTGTCGGGGTCCTGCTGTGTATGGCCACAACCGGGCTGCGGCTGCGAGTGCGCCGGTGGCGGCTCTCTGGGCTGGAGCTGGACTCGCGGTGTCGTGGGCTAGACGAACGACTGGTGCTCGGTGACTTCGAACGTTGATTTCGATGTTTTTTGTATTTTCGACGTTTGTCGAGATACTTCACGAACATTTTAATCAGTTTCTTGTCTTTTCCCATGATAATTCACTGTTTTATACTGAAATTACCTTGGGTAAAACGAATTACGGCGTGTTATAGAAAACGCGCGGAAAAGAAGTGACGTTTGGTGTTGCTACAGCAATATGGTAAAATAAGTTTTTATTTTTTATATATTTTTTCTAAAGAGGCGATGTTCACTGCGTGTGGGAAGGATACTACACTGTTTAATTCAATTATATTTCAGATCACCGTGAAATAAAATGACATTGCCTAATGTACTTATGACTGACTGTCGTTGGCAGCGAGTGACAGTGACGTACGCTGCGTAAAGTCAAACATAACGGCCATTATTGTGAGGCCGCTAGTGCCTTGTCTATGCTGTCAGGGTCAAGGTCACAGTATTTTATTTATTATACCTAACTCATGGGTCGATCTGAGGTGTCTCAAGTAATATTTTCGATGAAGTGGCAGTGGGCTGGTCCCGTCTGGGACCGATAACCGCTGGAGTAGAGTTTCAAAGTGGAGACCACGCGTGGGCAGGCGTAGGACGCCTCCCAGCTAGATGGAGCTACGATCGGAGGCGGCTGGCGGTGACTTGATGCGGAGAACCGAAGATCGGGAGCAGTCGCGCGCCTTAGGGCAGGTCTATGTCCATCAGTGGACTAGTGCAGGCCGATGATAGTGATAATAATGACTGGTATATTATATTCTGGCGAATGCAAGGGATTCGTAAAAAAATAAATTCCCAAATCCACTTGACTGTCGGGAGATTTTATGAGATGTCTTAACAAAGTAAATAACTGTAGTTAGTAAGTACCTAAGTACTTAACAAGACCACGATTAGAATAAAGATTATTGTAACGAACGAATTGATAAGGAACCTGTAGCTGTTGTAACTGTTTATGTATGGTCGACCGCACGTAAGCTGATGCAAAACAAGTTACTGGTCAAACTCAAACTCTTTATTTGTAAACAGCGAGAGCGCGGGGATAAGACACGGCCTATCATATCGAAAGGTCCGGAATTCGATCCCCGGCTCGGCCATGTACAAATAGGTTTTTTCTCGAAACTTAAGTACATTTACTGACTGCTCTAACGGTGAAGGAAAACATCGTGAGGAAACCTGCATACGCCGAAAAGGAAATTCTTAGGCGCATATGAAGTCCACCAACCCGCACTGCGCTAGCGTGGTGGACTATAGCCCGAACGCTTTCGTTGAGAGGGTAGGCCTGAGCCCCAGCAGTGGGGACATGTTAATAGGCTGTTGAGGATGATGATTGATTCATAAACATAGGTTGGTTAACAGTATTTGTAGATGGTACTGGTCTCTCAAAGTATTGACACTCCCTTAGGCTAGGCCAGCTCAAGGTCAAAGTGTTTCCCCTAACGTGCGGCCGACTGTACAATGTGCTCTAAAGATAATGCGAGCCATTGTTTAGTTCGTGTTTATGGCAAACACGTGCGATAGCGAAGAAAACTTACCTTATCGAGAATTGTGTTATATTTGTAACATCAGAAGAGGATATATAATAGTAGGTACTACTTGTCAACTTTTTTCTAAACTAGCGGACGACCCGTGACTGTGTCCGTTTTAAAAAGTATCATAATTTATTATGTTAATCCAGGATATAAGCTGTTTCATCAAAACTCGTTCAGCCGTGATTGGGCAACAAACATCCAAACTTTCGCGTTTATAAAGTACCTAGTAGGATAGGAATTCGAAGAATACGCGGTTTGTTCCCATCTCGGCCCCTTTACAACAAAAAAAATAATTAAAAACAATGGAACTGGAAATTGATTAGAAATAAATCGATCCAAAAAAAATTGAATCAGATTTTTTTTTAAATTTCCCCTCCGCTTCGATCCGGCGGTCCTTCCTGCTCTATAAGCAGCCCAGTAAGACTAACAGAGCAAGCATTCATCTTATTCGTTGAAAAGTGTTCTCGAGACAAATTGTTTTGTACAACTTTTCCAATTTAAAATTTTTGGGATTGTGTTCGAGAGTTTGTGCTCAAAAAAATTACGAGTGTGCGATTAATTTGGTTTAATTCACTGAAGTTTCTGCGCTGAGTTTGTGCGAATCCACCGCTCGAACCGTTCGAGTAGGTCCCCCCCTATTCCTATTGCGGATCTCCATGATCGGGAATTTTAGTATTATAGAAAAAAAACATTATCCCCTTCGAACCTTTGCCAAACTTTGAATTATTTTATTGCCCAGAATACATCCTATTATCCTTCCTATTAATATTATAAAGGCGAAAGTTTGTGAGGATGTGAAGATGTTTGTTACTCTTTAACGCAAAAGCTACCGAACAGATTTTGATGAAACTTGGTACAGTGATAGCTTATATCCTAGAATAACATATATGCTACTTTTTAACGCGGACAAAGTCGCGGGGCGTCCGCTAACACCCCCTAAGTATCAAAATGCCTACATAGAGTGCGCTGTTTCACATTATATACGGAAAAACTTTTCTACGCGGGCGAAGCCGCGGGAAAAAGCTAGTGATATATAATTTTGTTGGCTTAAAAAAGAATTCAATATATCTGTAGGTACATTGGTTTTGTATTGATGGGGAGACGTGTTTCTGTGAAAACATGATAAGCATGCTTCCATACACATCTAAATTACAACTTCAATGGCTGACAAAAAATGCATTAAATAAAGTTTCAGCAAAAACCTCAATCCGGCGCGTGTTTCATTAAAAGTTGTGAAATACGACTAAAGCTTGTTTCACATCGGATCTAAAGTTTTTGAAAACTTTTTCGGAACGGATAATATTTTACGCGGATGTTAGAGTCAGCAAGATAACATGTACCTAAGTAGGTAGTAGGTATTGAGGTAGACGTGTCTTCGTATTGTTTTATTATCACTGAAAAAACTAATAATAACTCATTTAAACATATTATTTACTTAGTACTGCAAGTTGCAGAAAGAGGTTCTAGTTGCTTATTATAAATAATTATAATATTAAATAATTTTCTTAACATTTTTAAATCTAAAACTATACAACAATTATATATGTTTAATAGTAGTTTTCTATAAAGTATGTACAAGTGACGCCTGAAAGAAAACAGATAGCAATGTTTATTTTAATGTTTGTTGTTGATTTATAGCCGTCGAATTTGATACTAGCGCAATTTCAAACTGAAAATCTGAGATACATTTCTCAACATACGCAACATACGGCCTGGGTTTTTAACATCAGATCTCTTAATTCAGTTAACCCAGTTGCAATTTGCAATCCCCATCACTTGTCGTTGCGAGGCTTGGTGATCATCAGCTCAGTCTCGCCCCCCTTTTGGCGGTGGGGGCCCCCGCGCGGGGGGTCGTTCCACTCGGCCTGCTCGGCCGTGCCCAGCGCCACGTACGCCAGGTTGGAGAAGAAGTAGAGGCCGGCCGCCACCAGGAACACTTTGTTCCACAGGGTCTCGTCGGACTGTGGATTTTGAATCAGTTTTAGTCTCTGATTGCGTTTGTATTGAAGTGAATCTTGCTGCGCTAGGAGATTTCTAGCTAGACGAAGAACACGCGGTTTGCAATGTTATGAAATTGATGATAATTGAAGTGAAGACGAAGATCAAGAAAACTCCGATTATTTTCAAAGGAACTTCTGGGACTTATATTCAGAATGAACTACTGGAAATTAGACTATGATTTTATCCTCATATAACCCCTTAATCTAAAGGAACTTACTATAATAATCGTATACAAAGAATCCTTGTCTACACCGCGATCGTTTGGTTACAGTTTTATCTAAGCAAAGACTAGAATGCACAAAGATATAAGTTGACCCGACTAAAAATGTTTTTATCACTGTTATAAAGTATTATGAAGACGAGTATAAAGCTGACTTTAGTGCTGTCAAATTGTAAATGAGTGCCTTCAGAATAGCGCTTGAGGCTATAGCCTGGAGCGAAATAAATGAATGTTGTGTTGTTACCACATCGGTGAGGATGAAGCCGGCGACGAGCGGCGCCACGGACCCGCCGAGGTTCGAGATGAAGTTGCTGATGCTCATCATGGTGCCCGCGAAGTTCGGGGAAATGTCGATGTGGTTCACCTGGATAACAAAAGTACAAGCGGCTGCAATGGATCCGGGTCACGGCACCTTTGTCATACAAACGAGGTCACTTTGTGTCCTTAGATCTCTATCAGAGAAGGATTTGCATGAGACCTAACGGTGAAGGAATAGATTATTCTAAATCCAGATAGTTATATTAAAGATTTACGACAATAATGTCCAATCCGAAAAATGTTCAACCGTTGAAAAATGTCCAACCGTTGAAAAATGTCCAACCGTTGAAAAATGTCCAACCGTTGAAAAATGTCCAACCGTTGAAGAATGTCGAATCTGAAAAATGCCCAATCTGAAAAACGTCCAATCTGAAATACATAATGTATGTTCGATAAAAGATTAAAGTTTCCTAATATCTCTTAAAATAAAGAAATTAAATCCTCGTTTAGAAGCCATAACGTTTAAAAAAAGACGAAGCAATCAATGGAGACTCACCTGAAATCCAACATGAGCTGATATCTTGAAAGCGCAGATGACGACCAGCACAGACTCAACGATGTAGATGTCTTTGGGCACGAGGGCGAGTACCACCAGCCCTATGGCGGCCGGTACACTTCCTGAAGGCAACAAAAATACAATAGCGCCTACTTCTATATAACTAGCAACACTCTATCTGAATACTTCAGAAATTAAGTATGTAATCTTTTCGGTAAAGAAAAAGGAAAACCTGCCAAAGAAGAAATTCTAAGGCGTAAGAACTAACGTGGCATTTCAAATCAAAACTGACCTTTTATGGCGGCATTTTGTTTCCAAGATAATTAAAGATTTGCTCAATGATTCATACGACGCGACGACACGATCGGGTCACTACAAAAATTTATACCAAAATAACAACGAAGACTAGGAGATTGGTTCTGGGATCTATGGTCAGGTATATTTATGTAGTTTTCGGCATATAACTCACTTCGCTACAAGATCCTTTTTGATTTGAAACGCCACATAATTGAGTAGCGTTCAGGCTGTAGATTTGAATGTAGTAATATCATGGAACAATATACCTAAAGTGTTGGCGAATTTCCTGGCGTGGGTGACGCTGAGCAGTTTCTTGACGATGAGCATGTCCGTCAACCAGCTGAAGAAGAAGTTAGTGAGCCACATCACCAGGAACGGAAGAGCCGTCAGAAGACCATTCTGTAGGACAAGTACAGAAGTTCATTATTTTCTACACAATCCATGACCACAGCTTGTCTAAAAATTATTTTACCATTCTATAAGTGGTAATCTAATCGGAATTGTTGTTTTTATGTCGGAAATTGGTCACATTTGTGACAGAATACGGGTGATTGGTACCACAGAGCGTAGCAAGCTTTTCCTGTGTTCTATGATTGGTACGAACGCAAAGTTTACTCGTTCTCCAAGCCTATCAAATGAGAGTACTGAGACGCTTTCATCTAGAGTTGCTGAGTTGAAGGATGTGTTGAAGGCGCTCACCGCTCTGATGTTGACCCCCATCACGTTGCTCATGAAGGCGGGTACCTCGGTGTAGAGGGT
Organism: Metalampra italica; assembly: GCA_949699065.1. Lineage (NCBI taxonomy): Eukaryota > Metazoa > Arthropoda > Insecta > Lepidoptera > Oecophoridae > Metalampra > Metalampra italica. The sequence continues at coordinate 255,859 of OX452983.1, forward strand.
GAGCTGCCCCCACGTCTGCCCGATGTGCGCCACGATGATGGCGTACATGCCGCGGCTGCGCAGGATCTTCGACCACGGTACCGGCAGATGCTTCTGTTATAGCAATATTATTACATTGACATTCTGCTCTCATATAGATAAAAGCACCAAAATCAAATCGAAAGGCAAGTTAACATGTCCCTCCTGGTAGTAGCTCAGGTTGTTAGGACCTCCGACCACTCTAGCCCAGTGCGGTTGGTGGACTTCACAAATATGCGCCTAAGAATGTGTTCTTTGGCATATTCTGAAGATAGTCTCGAGATGTATACCTTCACCGTTTGAGAGCAGTGAGTAATGTTGGTTCCTTCCCAGTAGTACTGTATAAACTCTTTCGATTGAAACGTACACGATAGGCCAGATGCTCTACACTCAAGGCAAAATTTTGTAAGGATGTTTGTTACTCTTTCACGCTGTAACGGCTGAACGGATTTTGATTAAACTTGGTACAGTGACAGCTAATGTTCTGGAATACCATATAGGCTACTTTTCTCGCGGGAAAACCTTTTCAACGCGGGCGAAGCCGCGGGAAACAGCTAGTAAGGATATATTTTACACCTGTGAATCTCCCTCCTTCTGGCCCAACGCGTGCTCTATGTACCGCCTCTCTGCTAGAGAGATGCGGGGGTGGTGCGCGGGGGTGTCGGCGACGGCGCGCCACAGCAGCGCGGCCACCGCGCCCGACAGCACGCCATAGAAGCGGAAGATGCCCGGCCAGCCCAGCGCAGAGGACGCGATGAAGCCGGTGATGGGAAGCCCCAGCACCGTGCCTAGGGCTTGCCCTTTTAAATACACAAAATTATATGACATACGTTAATAGTCGTTGTCCTAAATTTTTGTCTCTAATGTTCTCTTTTTAACTTTGATAATAAGAAAGAGATGACATGAATTTTAGAACTGTCAAAATAGTTTTGTCTTGTCTATATCTCCTAAGGCAGAGAGAACGGAGCGCCAAGTATCGGGATCCTGCCACACCTCTTTCGCTTCGCTCAGTCCCATCATTCTCTTCACACACGCTCGCCGCGGGACACGAGTGCTCCTCACGTGTTCGTCTGTGAGCACCCGCTCTATCTGATCCTCGTATGTTAATCTAGCTCGTCCTTGGCTCCATTACCAATCACATTCGCTCGATATATTTGCGTCGTCATCGCCCAAGTTTGCAAATACCAATATTAGTTTTGTATTGTTACCGTACAATTGATTATTACCAAAAGAACAGGCTGAAAAAACATACCTATTTTTAATTACAACCTAATATCTTCAACCTGTATGTGTGGGTAAGTGTATGTACGTTTGTGTGTCTTTTGCTCAATGTCATGGTTTAAACAAGTGTAAGGTTGGTTTCACAGCTGTACGGGAGACCCGCACGGTAGCGCCTGCAGTGAGTCGCATAGAGTATGAATGTGATAGCCTTCTACCCAGAGCGTGTCTCGTACGGGACAATCCGCGTCGCTGTGAAGCTATATTGTACCGCCTCACGTGTGTCATCGCTCCGGAAGCCCGTACGGGAGACAAGAGGGGGGTCTTTCGTACAGCTGTAAACCAGCCTTAGTAAGCACCTCCCAATACAAATCCTGCGAGTCTCGCCCGCTCCTCCAAAGGCGCCCACTTCCCGAGGAACGTGTGTATTCCTGGGATGATGCAGGCCTGACTTAGGCCTTGCAAGATTCTGCAAACCACCGTGCATATCCATCCTCCCTGCAAACATATACGTCATTATAGGACATCATCATCATCAGCCTGCTCTACTCCATTGCTATAATAGACCTGCTTCAATAAATCATCATCATATCAGCCTGTAGACGTCCACTGCTGGACAAAGGCCTCCCCCAGAGATCTCCACGACGATCGATCCTGGGCTAACCTCATCCAGCCGGGTCCCGTGACCTTCACCAGATCGTCGGTCCACCTTGTGGAAGGCCAATAAATCATATGTCGGCCACATTCTTTAGGTCGTCGATCCTCCTGGCCGTGTCTCCAGCTCGTCTGCCCCAAGGCCATCAGTTCTGCTACCAGATTTGCCTCCTGCTACTTCAGCTTGCTAATGTCAGGCTTCCATGACCTTAGGTATGCGTCGGATCTCCTCATCTTTTACTACCTATATCTACTATCGATTTTTACATAAAACAGTCAACAAATAGTTTCTGTGTCTACATTGAATAAGAAGATAAGAATGATGAAGAAGAATGAAAGATGAAGAAGATTGAAGATAAAAATTAATAAATATAGCATTTCCCAGACATTGAAATCATTTATTGTAACGTGAATATAATGTGTGATTGAAACGTCACTTACGACCAGTAAAGAAGATTTTTTTAGTTATTTGTCTTTGTGTCCTAATCTAGGAAACTACCGAAAAGAATTTGTTAAACTGTTATCTCGACACTATGTCAGGAAGCTTGCGCAGAAGATGTGCAGTTTAAAGTAAACCGGGTTCAAAAATTAAACCGCGGGCAACAGCTAGCGGTATACTCTATAAGTTGAACTCACGTAGTAAGCGGCCCAAGGTAGAGTGAAAGACACAATGCAGTTGATAGTCAACGCTCCAGTGAGTAGGAACCGCGATCCGAACCTGTGTGCCAGTTGCCCGGCGGGTATCTGCAGCACCATGTAGCCCCACTGGAACGACGCCAGAATCACGTCTTGCCACTTTTTATTCCAGTGGAATATTGGGTACTGAAAATGTACAATACAATAATAACAAAAAGCGTTCTAAGATTAATAAAATATAATATCTAAAGACACTTTCAGAAGTTGCCAATTGTGTAAACAAAATACGGCTGACAGAGTTAACCTCAGGTGCAAATTGAAAGTGTTTATTGAATTATCAAATCATTATTTTCTATGTGACGTCTGAATTTATAAGCAATGAACGAATAAACAAAATTATATCGTAGATTGTACAACAAAAGCATAAAACGCGCCATTTTTATAAACGAGTTAGTTATATACTCGGCTTTTCACATCGGTTGCGAGGAAATTAAACAGAAACTGACTGACTGCAAATAAATGTTAATTTTTCTAAACGTTTTATCTATGGTCGGAATCAATTATATTTTACAAGCTTTTTTTAAATATATTTACTTATTACTTATTAGTATTGCCTAGTTTTGCTAATTTTGTAGGTAATATACAACAAGAATTATAAAAAAAACTTAAGAAACAAGACGAAGATTTTACTTTATGCACTAGAAGAGCATAAAAACTCATTTTATGTCGCCTACATCCAGCATAAACAGGAACTTTAGGAACATGAGATACCTTACTGCTTTGTTACAATATTGGAAACAATGAAAGTGACTTCATTAATATTTTGTATGTAGTTATCAAGTTGAATCCCTACCGGAGGAGAAAATAGTAGTGCGTTAAAAAATCCATTTGTTCTAAAATTATCTTCGGCATCGTTATTCTGAGTTACGATACCTTCACTTATGTTTGTGAGATGAGTACTTCTATTCAGATCATGTGCTATTTGTTGAGTTAAGTTTGTCATTTCGTTAGTCTCATTCACATAATTAATGACAGCGAGATTATGAGAAGTGTCACTGTGAACTTTTCCGCTGTCAACCATCGCCACCAGTGAAACACCCATGCAAGACCGCATGCTGTATGCTGTGGTTAAACAGCAAAATAATATGAAACACTGCTGATGCCTGACTCCATATCCTGAAAACAATAAACAGGATTGATTCTGAAATACAATCAATCTGTATCAGCACAAAGTACCTATATCAATAATTTTATGAAGTGACTTTGAATGATTTTGAATCTGTTTTGAATTCATTTATTATTATAATAATAATAATATAATAATGTTTGGACAAATTTACACACGGCTGTTTAGACCCAACTAAGCCGAAGCTTGTACATATGGGTACTCGACAACTGATAAACATACTTAAATACTTTTAAATAAATACTTAAATACATACAAACACCCAGAGTCCGAAAACCAACAGTTATGCTCATCACACAAATGTTGGTCCCGGGTGGGAATCGAACCCACGACCTTTGGCGCAGTAGGCAGGGTTACTACCACTACGCCAACAGGCCAGTCTGTTTATTTATTATGACCACTCTGATAGTTGCTGATGGCTGCTGTTTAAACTTTTATAGTTTCTTATATTTTGATGCCGTTTGTTTTGTCTTTTTCATCACATTGACAAAAGACTTGGCAGTAAAAGCTCCATTAAACCTTGGTCCCAGACTTTAATTCTATTCAGCTTTCCAAAAACCACTATCATATTTATAAATATCGTTAAAAACTTAAGTTAATTCTTTCTTCTTGAGGGTTAATGAAAAGCTACCACGCTACGTCCCATCTATCGTCGCCCGCCCACTATTAATTAAATTGAATAAAATAATAATCCTCACCTTTCAATGTATCATCACTGACATCAATGCACACTTCTTCAATTTTTGTGCTTTCAAATTTTTCTGTTCCATTGATATTCATTGTTGCATCACTTTTTTTGTTTCTTTCGTTCACACTTCAATTTGTATCCGGTTCGACGGCGCAACGAGATGTTCTATCATTACCTCATACTCATACTAATAAATGCCTTATTGTTATCTTCAATGCAAATACAATGAGCCTTGCTACTGGATCTTGTACGCGATCTTTATCTGTCACTCAGGAATGTTCATTAGTCTAATTAATTTATGCGTAATGAAACATATTGAATTCTGTAGCCTAACGTTGTGCAATATATTTTTATAACATAATTATTTTTATGATTATTAATTATTGGAAACTTAACACGACTATGTCGCATGTAAAAGACGAGAAGAATACTTCTAAACTCGATCACATGTCAATTATTAATAATTAAATCATTATCTTTGACGTCCACAGTTGGACAAACATCTGAAGACTAATACTACCATGCAAATTTTCCATTAATGTAATATTTAATGTTCGACGATTATATCCATTACTTGCTATACATATAACTTCTTTTGGGCTCATTTTTATTGAGAACTATATGGTGCCCGCGGCTTCGTCCACGTGCAATTCGGTTTTATTATGCACCCTTGTCTACCCTTTTTGGTCTCTTTTTTTTCGTTCAGTAATTTCGGAGATTAGCGTGTACATAGACACATATTTTAAAAATAGCTCTTTTGTGTTTTGTAATTAAAATAACAGTCAAAACAAAAGATAAAATATAATATAATGTCTACTGTGACAATAGTAAAATATCTTTTTTTCCCTTGCTTTCTTTGAGGCCGTCCGTTTCTTTTGCTTCTTGATCTGTAAAATAAAGATTTTTTATTTAATCTAGAGCATCTAAGAAATAAGCGTTTGATTTCAAGGAAGACAACAATAAAACATTCTGCCATCAGTCCGACTTGATTGCGGTACGTTGTACTCACAGCATTTTAAAGTCCACTGCTGGATATAGGACTTCTCCAATAAACGCCGGCAAGGAAAAAAAGAGAGTCATTATTACCTTCTTGTGTTTGGTGAGATACTAGGTCGGATTCTGGAGATAGCGGTTTAACTAAATAATTTCGTCTTTTACCTTCGTAATAATGTGTGACAGGGATAGAAACAATCTTAGTGCTGTCAAATTTTTATTTCAGAATCGGATCCATTAGCTATGTAATATTTTCGTTTAGGTCTAAAAACTATGTAATTACTGAAGTTTTAGTTTCCCAGGTATCGACGTCCTGTATGTACCTACCATGAGTCTGTTGACGTCAATACTGGCGAGCGACTATGTAAAAACTATAATCTAGTTAATCTAGATAGAACTATAAAATATTTGGTTAATCAACTCATGTTAGGTTAGGTCCTTCTTGGTTATTCACGAGTTTATGTATGACTAGCTTTATCCCGCGGCTTCGCCCGCGTAGAAAAGTTTTTCCCGTGTACATTGTGAAACAACGCCCTGTATGTAGGTTATTCAGGGGGTAGCAGACGCCCCGCGACTTTGTCCGCGGTAAAAATTAGCCTATATGTTATTCCAGGATATAAACTATCACTGTACCAAGTTTTATCAAAATCTGTTTGGTAGTTTTTGCGTGAAAGAGTAACAAACATCCTCACATCCTTACAAACTTTCGCATTTATAATATGAGTAGGATTTAAAAAATCAAGGGCGGGTAATCATCTTACCAACATCTTCGTCAGGTTGGCCATCGTTCCAGGGTTGCAGTTCCGAGGACATGAAGACCACGAATATGATGTTGGTGACGAACAGAAGTCCAGCCACCAGTAGAAGCACGACGCGCCATTGGTACCGGTTTGTCTGCAATCGAATTTGGAGACCTTGAAGTTTTTCCGAAGTCAGTAGTACCATTGACTAGTACCATCAATGGTACGGTACACGAATAGGATTATGAAAAACTATCTTTTTCCCGCGGCTTCGCCCGCGTAGAATAGCTTTTCCGTGTACATTGTGAAACAGCGCCCTATATGTAGGCGTTTTATTACTTAGGGGGTATTACGGACGCCCCGCGACTTCGTCCGCGTTAAAAAGTATCCTATATGTTATTCCAGGATATAAGCTATCACTGTATCAAGTTTCATGAAAATCTGTTCGGTGGTTTTTGCGTGAAAGAGTAACAAACATCCTTACAAACTTTCGCCTTTATAATATTAGTAGGATTGCTATTATTTTTTATATTTGTATTCGCTAGCACCATCAATGGTACTTGTGAAACTACAGTGTAACAATATTGTGGTTATTAATTTGCTTTTCCCGCGAATAAACTTTATGTTGTTATATATAGTAAGTAATACAGAAATTAAATTATAATTCTAATATTAAGTAAAAATAAATTTTACAAGTCTAAATTTATAAATAATATCATGCAAATTACTATTCTAAACAAAATGTTTTGGTCAAAATTTACTAATTTATAAATTACAAAATAATAATAATACTAGCGTCATCATGCCACCCATGGCAACACAAACTAGCCGCTTTTCATAGTTACATAAACCGTTTACATAAAATACCACGTGTCGATTTTATATTATTTTATGTTGTTTTATACAGTATATTTTTCGCTAGTATTATTATTATTTTGTAATTTATAAATTAGTAAATTTTGACCAAAACATTTTGTTTAGAATAGTAATTTGCATGATATTATTTATAAATTTAGACTTGTAAAATTTATTTTTACTTAATATTAGAATTATAATTTAATTTCTGTATTACTTACTATATATAACAACATAAAGTTTATTCGCGGGAAAAGCAAATTAATAACCACAATATTGTTATATAATGGATTTCCGCAAAGTAACGCCTGATACAATTAAAAACTACAGTGTATTTTGTGCCTAATTTCTTGTCGTCCAGGGTTGAACTCAGGATTTGTAATTTGTATATAGCGAAGCCAACATACGGAGAGGACAATGTGCAAACAAATTTTGGTTGCATAGATCTATGTTTAAAAAATATTCTACTTATATAAGTATTTTTTATTTGGTTTTATTACTGCACGGTATGTTTTTAGACATTTCAATTTTCTGTTCCACCATTAATAAATTATGCTATCGTTTATTTGTTATCTATTTGCATTTGATATTTTAATTTGTTGACAATATAATTAGTTAAATTCTTCAGAATTTCGACCATTTAAAAAATAATTAATAGCGTCTGAAGATATAAATTATACTAAACGGAAATGGTAAGAATATTATTGAAATTATTTTGTACAGTACGTAGTAGTTGAGTACAAATTAGAGATTCTTAGTTCCACCCTGGATGATATTCATCAGTCTTGGATGAGTGAATACAGACCACATCAGTGACAATATTGGAGACGAGCAGAGGCATCGAGAGGATGAACAGGTTCATGCCGGTGTTGCCAGCCGCCACCAGCGTGGCGCTGTAGTTCGGCGACAAGTCGATGTAGTTTATCTGGAGCATACACAACACGGTTTTTTAAAGATTATTTTGTCCAATCGGGCCATTGTATAGATACACATATACAAATGATGGTATTACAGCACACTGTATAATAAGATGATTATAATTTGATTCAAAATATGTAGTTTGAATGTATATACCTAGCAAAGATGGTAAAAGGAAAAAATGATGGTTAAAGAAAACTCGACGGTGTCTACCATGAATTAAAAAAAAATGCTACTCCCATATGGATGAGTAACAAAATCATTTTAGGGGGTGCCAAAATCGTGCCAAATGTATATCGAAATTGATACTCACTCACACATTCTCATTTTCAAACTCCATATAAATTTGTATGAGCAACTTCCTCCCGCTAATCCGCTTCATTTGTCCGCACCCCCCCTGATTTTGACACAGAATTTTTCATCGTTTCCCATACAGAATTTGCAAGATGCGATCTCCACTGGGAGCGCGCGCGCGACAAAAGAGGTTCGAATCTCCTTGGTATCTACAGTGATAAAAAATTATGGCTTTCACCCTGGAAACATATAGGATACTTTTTAGCACAGACGAAGTCTCGAGTAGAAACATTAAAAAGGACTTCTTAAACGATGACCAAAGTTACTGAATTAGTTCGGTTTGTCACAGACACAGATTTATTATGATTATTTTGAATACTCAAACTCAAATAAATGATGAATTGGACAGCCTAGAAACCTGTTACTCAATGTCAATGCATAATGCGCAACACCGGCAGCCGAAAAGTCTTCAAATGATAATGCATTATAAATTATGTTTAACGAGAAGACAATAGTTACCACCCATCCAGCGTGCACGCCCGCATGCGCGCTCAAGGCCAGCACTAAACATGCTATGGCTGCTTCCGTAGAGTGTATGAAAGATACAGCTGTCAGACATAGGGAGAGTCCGATTGCCGCTGAAAAAAGTAAATAATAAGCTAAGTACAATGGAAAAGACACTACAGAGCATAGACTCGCACGATAGAATGTATTTATTCAACATTTAACATTTGCAGTCTGACGATGATGAGAATTCAGAAGAAGCACATAATATGTAAGTTGAAGTTAATCTATAGTAAGATAAAATATATGTGTATACCAACCTATTGAATTGAAAATAATTCTACCAGATTTAACACTTAATATTTTCCTGTTTGTACAGTAGTCTGACAAGTAGCCCATGATGATGGAAGCCACGAAGTTGGCTATGTACGGCAGAGACGAGAGAAGACCACTCTGAAATTGAAACATTATCAATACAGTACAATTACAAATTCATTACAAGTACCTTTAATAAGCCAAGTATACTCGGGGTGTTTTACAATCAAATTATTTTTTGTAGAGCGAATTAAGAAAGTAGGTACTTACACGAAACGAGAGTCATCTAATAAATAGGAATACTTTCTAATATAAATAATTAGAGCCCAAATCACCTTTCTAATGTTGAGGCAAAGAATATTATGCAAATAAGTTGGCACTTGCGAGAAGAAGAAGACAAAAGACGTCCCGCTGCCGAGATGTGTGGCAAATATGGCCCACACATGTCTTGATGTCATAATTGCCTTCCAAGGGGTCTTGCGGCTCTGGAAATTATTTATTTTTAACAAAAAAATCCACTGACCATTGTTGAGGATGTCAGAAAGACTTCATTCATAAAGAAAACTTTGTTACCTTTGCTCTTTCAACACTCATGCTGTGGCCAAGTATGAAGTTCCTCTCCTCGTCACTAATAAATGTATGCTCCCGTGGTGTCGAAGTACCAAAAAATGTCATAAGTGTAAAGGCGATTAAGCACATGATACCGCTGAACCAAAAGATAGAAGGCCATCCCCAAGAAGTAGCAGCCAGGAAACCGCCAACTTGAAACGCCACTACTGTACCCACCACTGTACCTGCAAAAGTAAACATAAATTGCATTAAAGTACCTGATTTAAATAATATTGAGTGGCATGTATCAGAGTAATTTTGATCTCAGACTCCTTCGAATGTTACTGTATATTGATCTGTACCTGTGAAAACGTAAGTGCTAAGACTGCCACGCTCGCTCTGAGGAACCCAAGCCGCGATCATAGTGATGGTACCGGGATATACGCCTGCTTGAGACAGGCCTTGCAGTATGCGGCAGAAGCAAGCCGCCTGCCAACCTCCCTGTATGATACAAATGTAATTGTTGGTTTCGATCAAGAATACAAAAGTTCATATACTTTGCTGAGTTAATTGTCCGGGTTCTTCTAGTAAAGAATAACTGTACATAAACTATAGCAATATTGGTGTTTTTGATGAAAAACTGCATGTACTTGATACTAAATTATATGCTAGACTTATTAATTACCCAGGTTACAATCCAAGGGGACAAAATAGAAACAATTCCATTAACAGACAAGGCTATTTGCAGAGGCAGCTTCCCTCCCCAGCGCTGTGACACCAGACCCATGGGGAATGTCATGACCAAATAGCCAAGGAAAAACGATCCCAGCACCAGTTCTTGAGTTGATTTTGGCCAGTCGTATGTCTGAAAAATTTATAAGTGCATTTTCATCGAAAAGCATTTAAAATACGCCACGATGCGGTTTGTCAAACCTATATTTTAAACTTATTGAACATAATTCAACAACGATCACAAAACAATCAAATTAGATACATACCCTATACACATTCCATACGCTTAGTACATTATTTACATCTTCAGACTCTGTATTGAACATTAAAGAATCACTTTTGTTTACAATAACTGATTTTATATCAGAATCATTCAGTTTGTCAAATGAAAGTTCCGACATATTGTTCTCAAATAATTCTGCATTTATAGTTTCATTAAAAGCGCCTGTTCCATTTCTTGTGACATTTTCTTGTATCGACTCGACTTGATCGACCATAGCCACAATTGTCACTCCTAAGTGAGCTCGGGCTATAAAAGTAACGCTGAGGCACATGAAGACGAGAAGTGATTGCACGTGGCGTACTCCGTACCCATAAGGAGTTATAGCAGGTTTTTCTGAAAATACCAACTAATATTATAAAATCACTTATGTATATCACGTCTTAGACATTCAAAGCCTGCGTCAGCAATCAATTTTTTAAAATTTAACAAAATTAAGATTTCTTTCCACTAAGTATAAAAATACGAAAATTACTTACCATTTTCAATAAAATTTTCTTTATTTGGTACTTTTTCATACTCATTATTAGTCGACTTCCCATTTGTACTCATTTTATTTTTTAATTGTTATAGAGTGTCCATCAGCTCACTCTGCGTAGTTTAAAGTAAATTAACATCAAATCTTATTATACTATCTCCTGATGGAATAAAAACTAAAACAGATGTGACAAACCACTGACCTGAATTCAAAGCAAAATTTTCTAATTTTACTGTTACTTTATTACCGACTTCCAAAAAAGGAGGTGGTACTATGTTGTATTTTTTTCCCTTTTATGTATGTTCACCGATTTCTCCGTCAATTGTGGACCGATTTCTTAATTTTTTTAAAGTGTAATATGCCATCGAATTTGTGTTTTTACCCATTTACCTATTTCTACGTTATCTCTTAGCCATTTTTGGCTGTAGTCGATTGCCGACACGCGTCGTCGTCCTTGAAAATTTCTTTTGAAGAACCACAATACTTTCTGTTCTCTTGTCACAGTTGATCTATATGACTTATTTCATTATCGTTGTTGACACAGCGCTAAGTCCTGCGCCTGATTGTTCAAATTATAGTTTTATGATACGTAATAACTCACACGCAACTATCGTATCGTGTTCTCTCCGACGACGTTCTGGATTAGCATACTCAAGATGCATTGAACGCTTAATGGACGGACAATTACATGCTTTACTATTGACATCTGTATCAACGTTGCACAAATGTGAATTGTCCTTTATAAAGTCGTGCACTGTTTAAGAATGTTCGTTATCCAAAGATTACCACCGACAGTAAACTCATTTATACTAGTCCCTGTTTACATACATATATGGGTTTAGACGCATAATATCCTAAATCCATAACTTTTACAAAACGCATAATGACCTAAACGCAAAAGGTTGCAAGAATCAAAATATGTCGTCCAGGCGCATAGGTAATGTCCAAATTCATATTTTTTTTGTCGGCTGTCATCAAAAATGATGCGTGTGGTATCTGTGGCCTGATCGCACTGTTAGACCGATCTGATCGTCATGTCATATCTTTAGGTTTAGTATGATTTCTAAGATTTGCTGGTAAAATTCCGAAATATTTGATAAATATTATTAAGTATTACAATAGCTCTAATAATCTCCCTCCATTCTGTATAAATACGAAAATTTGTATGTTTGAATATTTCTGGCTCAATCTTGCATTGCACACGGCAAAACTTTTTTTGATTAAACTTGGCACAGTAATAGCTTACCTATATCATAGAAAAACATAAAATAGGAAACTTTTTTAGAAGAAGTTGCGGGCGTCTGTTAGTTTACTGATAATTAATACAACATGTGATTATATTACTTTTCTTTATTATCTTGTACATAACAATAATAATAAACTTACAAAATCTTGAAGTACACGCCTATTTAACTTTTCTACTACTGTAAGGGCCTCTTACACCGCTTGCTGATAAAGTCCCATATACCCTATCTGCAGGTTATCTGACAGATAACCTATTTTTTTGGTTTCACAGGTATCTGATTGCCTACATCTAATATATTTTATATAGTCTATCACACAGATTTATCTGATAGATTAGTTTATCACTAAGATTACTATCTGTAACAATATCAGGAAGCGGTGAAAGAAGCCCTAATACTTGTAACCTTTATTTGACTGTTCCCATTATGATTTCGTGATTGTATCATCTGCTATAACATTATCCTTGGCTTTCTTATTTAACTCGAGTTCGTCTTTGTTTGCAGCTTCTGTAACAATTTTTTTAACACCTTTAAATATTCAAGAAAGTTCTAGTTTAAATTGTTTTCTTTTTTAAATAAAGCATTAAATGATATCCTATCAGCGTGCAGTGCATGCTTATTTGTAGGTGGTTATTTATAGTACAGGTAGTGGTATCATATAAGACTTGAAGCTCTCGCATGCTGACACAGATAATATAAGGCAATTACCTGTTTCGTCATTGCCGTCATCGTCATTCCAAGGCTGCACAGTGCCCTCGGCCAACACTACGAAGACCATGTTGGAGGCGCTCATGATGGCAGCTATGATCATGAACATAGTTTGCCAGCTGTGCTGGTTCGTCTGTAATATACAAATAAATTAGACTAACATTGGTATCAGTATTGTTCTTGATTATTTGAAAAGCTCTGTAACCGACAGCTGGTGTTGTTTAAATTAGGTATTATATTATCGGAAAAATTATTTCCATTAACATTTTAGTAATTTCATCAATATAAATAATTATACGATCTAACGTTCAATCCTGCAACATAATAATTAATAATGCAACTAATTTAATTACCACATCGTTTCCCACGGTCTTAGCAAATAGCAGTGGAGTGATCAGACTCAGTAGATTCCCGGACATATGACCTAATGCCATGATAGGGCCAGCAAAGTTCGGCGCCAAGTCAATTTGGTTGATCTGAAATACATACGACATGATCATGATCATAATTTTGGAATGCGACGAAGTAATTTTGAGTAAGTACTAAATAATACAAGTTGATATTAAATTGTATACAATTTATTAGGGACATTTTTTTTCATTTTGTAAATCCAAATAATATGCCACTAAATCAAATTTGTCTTTATCGTTTTAATATTGTATCACAGTGACAGAATTTTCTTAGTAGGTAGTGTACTCACGTGACACCCGACATGGATACCTGAATGTGATGCCAGACACAGCATCAGGAGTATCACGGCCGGCACTGTGCTGGTCACAAAACTGAACCATACCAGAAACAAACCTGACACCATCATTCCTATTAAAGAAACAACAGTTAACAAACAAACTGATTCTTGAGTTACAGATATGGCAGTAGTAAACCAAGTAACATTTATTTATCCTTTAGCATACAAATAAAATGCAGAAACTTTACAGAGTAAGGGATATTTATGTTGAAAGTCATGCATTGCGAAGATTTTTAAGGATTTTTAAGATTTTGAAGGATTCAAGTCCTCACCGATAGTGTTAGCGACTCTTCTGATGTTAGCGACGGACATGAGCTTCCTGTTAATGCAAAAGTCGGATATATGTCCGAACAACAACGTCATGAAGTACATCGCGATGTATGGCAGAGACGATAACACACCGTTCTGAAATCATATGAAATTAGCCAAAATTAAACATCTTGTTAACAAGATAATCGCGCACCGGAAGACGCAGCGTAGACAGGCCTCGATCGACGATCTGGTCGCGAGACCCAGCTGGATGAGGTTAGCGTGGGACCGGTCATCGTGGAGACTACTGGGGGAGGCCTTTGTCGAGCAGTGGACGTCTTCTATGATGATAAACAAAATAGAGTGAGTGTGAGAGAGTACAGGTAATACTTGTTGTGTTATACAATACCCTCTTGATGTCGACTCCTAGGACTTTGTTCATGTAGAGAGGTATATGAGTGAGGATGGCCAGATAGCCCAGCACCTTGCCTGCGTGGGTCGCCACCAGGCCCCACACGGGCTTGCTGGCGAGGATTTGCTTCCACGGCGTCATGCGTCTCTGACGAACAAATTCTTGTTGATTAAATCACCAAATTGTTGGTGCCTCCATATTATGAACATATTTTCATGAAAATATCCTATTAAATGAATAAGTATCCTACGCCTAAATGTCATTAATATAATTAAATATAATTTGATCGTGGAATAATTTGCTTTGTGTACTTACATAATTGGAAACTTCTAATAAAAGGACATTACAAACCTTAGGTGCTATATCAGTACTCCCATTGCCCATAATGTACGCCAACTCTTCTGAACTGATGTTGGGATGCTCGTGAGGCGTGGCGGCTCCCAGCCAGGCCAGGAGGCAGCAGCACACCATACTGGCGACGCCAGCCAGCCAGAAGGTGAACGGCCAGCCGAGGCTTGAGGTTCCAGCAAATATACCGGCCAGTTGGAAGGCGAGGACTACGCCGAACTGAGACCCTGAAAGCGCAACATAAGTATTAACAATCAAATGGAGCTTATCAAATTTCATCTGTCACAGAACCTATTGCCTTTGCAGGTGAGTTGTGGAATGGAGACCGTGGAGCGGCGTGCTGCGCAGTGTGTGACGCCCCGCCGCCTCCAGCTGGACCGCCTTTATTGGAGAAATCCTACTATGTCTGGCAAAAAGGTTAATAAGTTATGATGATGATAATGAAACAAAGATAGTGATTAAAAAGAACTAGAGGTCTAAATCAATGTTAATAAACAACAATACCAGTGTAGACGTAGGTGCTGAGCCTGCCTCTCTCGCTGACCGGCGCCCAGCGACCCAGTAAGGTGTGGATGCTCGGGTAGTACGCGGCCTGCGTCATGCCCTGCAGGAATCGCGCGGCACACACCGCCGTCCACCCGCCCTAGAGTATGAAGCGAGGAGTTGTATGTCTAGAGGCTAGCCCAGATAAGTATAACGGCCGAATAGTGTTTTTAGATGAGAGCTTTGAGATGAAACCATTAGTTTAAAAAAGCATTACGAGTTTAATTACACGAGCGTTAAAGGCTTTAACGGTTTTAGCCTTCATGACATTGACCGGTTCCGCGACTGCAGCCTTGACCCTTAAGCTACAACGCTCAAACTACATTAAAAAGCAGAGCATATAATAAGTAGAATTATCGTCCTTTTTTATACCCTTGGTTTGAAGTTCTGTGCTGTTCACATAATTCAATGTATGACAATAATGACTGTTAATCCATCGATAAAGTCTAGCGCTGCTTAATTACTATCTTCATTTGACGTCTTTGAGAATTTGACAAATTGGTTGCATACTCAAAACGTTCGCATCTGAATTTTATGGACAGATAGATATTAAGTACTGACGAATATAGGCATCCATGGTGTGAGTATGGACAGCACCCCGTTGGCGCCCAACGCGACCACGATGGGCAGCTTGCCACCGAACCTCTGCGCCACCAGCCCCATGGGCATCACCATAGAGGTGTACCCCATGAAGAACGAGTATAGGATTATCGCCTGAGTTGGTTTGTCCCAATTATACGTCTGAGGAATAAAACAAAGGACGACATTTACTTTCTCCTCTCAATGAGGTATTAGTCCACCATGACAGACAGTCTCAGTTCAATTTAATTAACTTCACATGGGCTTTACAAGCTTTATTTCTTTTCGTATTTCTTATATTTCCTGCTAGTGCCACCGGTGGAACTTAGGAGAGATTTCATTCTCATTTGTACAATTTTTTCAAATGTGGTATTACCTAAAAATTTTCATTAGTACTACCGATTGTTTTGGTCTATCTAACGCTGCGTTTACTATCATTGAAAGAAAATGAGACTACATTAAACGTTTGAATAAAGCATTACTCACTTGATAAACACTCCAGCCTTTCATATTTCCCTTATAAAATTCACCGCAATCGGTTCCATTATCTAGAAGTCTCACAATCTCCGTCGCATTGAAATCTGAGATATCACTAGCTTCAGTGATGTCAGTAAAAGGGTGACACTTATTATTATTATGGTCGGTCGGTGGGGTGGTCATGGCTACCACGGAGACGCTGAGGTGGGCCCTCATAGCGTACCCCATGGTCAGGCAGAAGAACAAGATTAGAGTTTGCGTGTGACGGACTCCATAGCCTCCAGGAGTACTGCAGGTGTGAGGATCTGCGACAATGAAGATCAAAGATGGTAGGTACTATCTGTTATAAAAGTTTCTAGTAACGTGGTCAGAGGTAAATCCCCGGAGCATGATGGCCTCACTATTGAGCACATGCAACATGCTGGATACCATATGGATGGTAGCCATGTTTTTCTCATTCTGTGTTGGGCACTCATACCAGATGAGGTTATGACAACCAGTCAACAGGAAGTCAAGAAAAAGACAGGAGATACCTCTGATCTGGCTAACTATGGACCCATATCAATACAAACTCAGAATATCACAGATCACAGAGTAAATAATAGCCCGGACTATCCATTGAAAGTGCAATGTTGCCTTATGACATTTTTTTTAAAGAATCTCAACGAAATTTATCCCAAACATTATTATAAAATCACGTTTATCACGTCTCAGAATTTAAAGCATGCGTTACCACCCAAATTTTTATACAAAATCAACTTGAATTAATTGCACTAAAAAGTATTAAAGAAAAATTACTTACCATTTTCATATAAAATTTCTTTAATTGGTACTTTTTCATACACATTATTAGTAGACTTCCCATTTGTACTCATTTTATTTTTTTATTGTTATAGAATGTCCATCAGCTCACTCTGCGTAATTTAAAGTAAATTAACATCAAATCTTTTTATACTATCTCCTGATGGAATAAAAACTAAACAGATGTGACAAACCACTGAGCTGAATTCGAAGCAAAATTTTCTAATTTTACTATAATTTTTTTTGTTTGTTTTGCTCTCGTGTGTATTTTGTTTTGTCTTTTTAACCTTTTATCTTTTCTACAAGTGACATCTTACACATCATCGACTTAACTCGATTGCTGACTCGTCGTTGGCCTTGAATATTTCTTTTGATGAACCACATATCGTAACACAGTTTTTATTCTCTTGTCACAGTTGATCTATCTGACTTATTTCATTATCATTGTTGACTCAGCGCTAAGTACTGCCTCTGATTGTTCAAATTATAGTATTACGCTTCCCGTTACGCTTTACATTTCCCGCGGCTTTGCCCGCGAAAAAAGTTTTTTACAGCCTTTCCAGAGGTTAGCCCATTAATCTTACTTACCCCTACTAATATTAAAAAGGCGAAAGTTTGTAAGGATGTTTGAATGTTTTTGAGGATGGTTGTTTGTAACTCTTTCACGCAAAAACTACGGATCAGATTGATGTTACCGGGCCGGATACCGCGGTGGGATAATCAAATAAAAGCGTTATGTTTATGTTAAATAACATTTATAGCTATGACGATGATATAGTATATGGTGCTGCTGACTTCGACAATCGGCACCATAAGAATGCTTTATGAAATAAAGTTTATTTGTTCCTTAGAAAATTTGATGAATTTGTAATAATGATTTTCATATTCTGTCTTTTCGTGTGCAATATATATAATACACTTAAAATAAACACATTTTGTACCGCAAATTTGTATTTCATGATCGCATTATCATAATTCAACGTCTACAGGGTTTTGAACCCTGTTGTTTGATG
Source organism: Metalampra italica (assembly GCA_949699065.1). Taxonomy (NCBI): domain Eukaryota; kingdom Metazoa; phylum Arthropoda; class Insecta; order Lepidoptera; family Oecophoridae; genus Metalampra; species Metalampra italica. The sequence continues at coordinate 274,039 of OX452983.1, forward strand.
TTTGTTGACTTGTGCCACTGACTGCTGGCCGTAGAGCAATTATACTATTATTTACTAAATAACCTAATTAACACACTTGTCATGACTTTATGACTGAATCTTTGGTGATGACGGCAGCGTTATTCTTCTCTTTTAGTTTGTCTTTGTCTTCTTTTTCAGCATCTGCAAGAATTTGATTAAGATCAGTTGAAACTATACCGTCATAAATCGAATATCCAGTCTCAATTTTCGTTAACTATTTGAATCGACCTGGGCACTTCCTTAAATGCTACGAAGACATGTTCAATATTTTTAACAATATTTTGAAATAAACATTTGTATAGGTAGGTACTTAATTATTTCCATATTACCAGTGTTGTCATCGCCATAGAAGTTCCAAGGCTGCACAGTGCCCTCGACGAACACTACGAAGGCTATGTTGGTGACGACCATGATGGCAGCGATGACGATGAACAGCGTCTGCCATCTGTGCTGATTTCCCTATAACAAAAGGTTAGTTGGTTAAAATCATTTATGCTTACTTTCTATACTAGCAACAAATAAGAAAAATCGATTTTGAGTTGTTACTAAACAGCTGTGTCTGATTTTATTTAACCCAGGAAATATCTTATATTCGAACATTTATATGATTCCTTTACCACATCATTTCCCACGATGCTGGCAACCATGACTGGAGCCAAGAGACCTGATAAGTTTCCTATCGTGTTTCCCAGAGCCATGAGAGGACCAGAAAAGTTCGGTGCTAAATCGATTTGGTTGATCTGCAAAAAAAAATTATAGATAAATAAAATTATTATTAAACATAATTATAAACTAGTAGTTCCGTGAGAACAGTAGACCTCGCCAGCCCTTATAAACCAAACCTAAAAGAAACCAACAAAAGTCAACTTTGGAAACAGAAAAAGTACCTACTAAAGTGACAAAAATTAGCACTTTAAAGCTTAATATTTCGCAAACGGATCCCTGAATCGAAAAATGTTTATCACACACCCGCGATATTTTTGAAAGACCCATCCAACGATACCCCACACCATGGATATCACGCGGAAAAAAATAATTTTCCATTTTACGTATGCAGTTCTATGAACATAATTTATTTTTTCAACTTTCTTAAGTCGATCCACTATTACTCAAAAACTAATAGAACCCACTTAGCCGTAATAGTTTTCCTTGTAACTACGTTATATATGCTACTGCCATGAATTTTTTCACATTTCCAGAAGCAACCGTTTAGCTGGCAGGGGGGGGGGACACGTGACTCTAACAAAAATTACCGCTTTAAAGCTTAATATTTCGCCAACGGATCCCTAAATCGAAAAAATGGTATTCACACACCAGCAATATTTTTGAAAGACCTATCCAACGATATCCCACACTATGGGATTCACAAGAAAAAAAAAGTTCACTCCCACTTTGCGAGTATGGTAGGTACTCTAAAAAAAATGTGTTTCAAAATTTTATTCTACTCATTTTGTAGGTTTAATTAATTTATACATATGCCAAATTTTCGTCAAAATCGGTTGAAAAATGCGACCTGTAGAGAATTACAGACAGACAGACAGACAGACAGACAGCCGGACAAGAGCATTTTTGGCCAGTCTCGAAACGTAGACGCTTCGCTCGCTCGGTCAATTATTGGAAATTATTATTGATCTTGCTGTTACACGCGACTTCTTCCATGTAAAGTTTTTTTGATGTAGATGTGGCCACTTTAAGATCCCTTTTTAGTTTGTTATTTTCCAATAACCTCTTCATCTCAATATAGCTATATTTAGCTATAGCTATATTGAGCTATATTTTTGAGACTGGATTGTTTGTGCAATGGATCCACCGTGCATCGGAAATGTTTGCAGAGAATCAATTAAAAGAAAGTCAGAGCAGTCCCAACAACCTCCGAAAAGTGATCGCTGGTAAATACGAGTGGACGATTATTATGGCAAATGAACAAACTCTATATACCTAGGTACTAATGTAAGTACCTACCTAATAAGCTAGATCAGCCTTACTAACATATTTGGATCATTTCATTAAACAATAAAATAAAAAATAACTACTCACGTGAAAACCAACATGCACGCCTGAATGTGTCCCAAGATAGAGGATCAGCAGTATTACAGCTGATAAGGTGTCGCCAACATAGCTGAACAGCACCAGAAACAAACCTGACACTATCATTCCTGTTGATAGAAAACAGGCAAAACTAAATAATAACAAGTATCTGGCACCCTGTACGAGCGCCAAAAGGGACATGTTTGATTCACATTGTTTGACAGGACAGGTACATTTTTATACTTTCGTCCTTTGCAATCGTTTTTTCTTTACTTCAATTGATTTACATGCAGGCTGCAACGTACTTACTTCTAAATAATAACAACTTCTTACCAATGGAGTTGCCAACCCTCCTGACGTTGGCGACGGACATAATATTTCTGTTGACGCAGAAGTCCGACGCGTATCCAAATACCAATATCAGAAAGTACATCGCGATGTATGGCAGAGACGAGAACAAACCGTTCTGAAAGATTAAGAAGAGCTATTGAAACTTCATGTGATTATAATAGGTCGACTTGTTAATGAGGAAACTTCGAAACTGTTCTTTCAGTGTGTAAGCGTTGGAGTTTTATTTAATACCCAGCAAGTTTTGCCTTTCGTCTAATAATCCGAGGATATTAGAATGAGCTCCCTAGCTTACGACTTACCCTCTTGATGTCTACGCCAAGAATTTCGCTCATGTACAGCGGCATCTGTGTGAGTGTGACCACGTAGCTCAACGCGCTGCCAGCCTGCGTCACGACCATGCCCCACACGGGCTTGCTGGTTAAAATGTGTTTCCATGGGGTTCTCCGGGTCTGGGTACCAAAAAATTACAATTAAAAATAAAATTATTAAAAGACGTGAAGGTTCATTCTAATCAAAGTATTAAACAATTTACCTTCGGAACGACATCAGCACTGCCATCACCTGTTATGTACGCTAACTCCTCAGAACTGATGTTGGGATGCTCGTGCGGGGTGGCGGCCCCCAGCCAGGCCAGGAGGCAGAAGCACACGAGGCCGGCGACACCGGCCAGCCAGAAGGTGGACGGCCAGCCGAGGCTCGGGCTCCCGGCGAAGAGACCAGATAGTTGAAAGCCGAGGATCGTGCCGAGTTGGGAGCCTTGAACAACGTACAACGTGCATATAAAAATCAACAAGTCAATCAACCGCGGATACCCGGACGCCAACCACGTTTACAAGAGAAAAAAACGATGACGTCACACTAGCCGAAAGGAAAAAGTTGGGAGAATCAGGGCCTCTTACACCGCTTGCTGATAAAGTCCCAGATACCCTATATGAAGGTTATCTGACAGATGACCCATTTTGTTTGTTTTACAGGTATCTGATAGCCATATCTGTCAGATAAACTAACAGTATGATCAAGTGGCTGTTGTTTATTTATCTGTCAGATATTTTTTCAGAGACTTGAGATGTGAAACACGAAAATTTTTCAGACAGATTTTATCTGATAGATCAGTTTTTCTGCCAGCTTACTATCTGTAACAAAATCAGCAAGCGGTGAAAGAGGCTCTTAATATTGTGAAGCAATTTGAAGCGCTAGAGAAAAATTTAAATGTCCCACGTTCATTACGATCTAATAATTATTATAGTTGTTGAACGTATAAATGGAATGTGAATTTTGTATGTATTCCGGAGCAAACAGATTTAGCAGCAAGCTCAAGTTTAGATCTAGTTGGAACGCAACTCGAACTAAGTTCAACCCTCTTCGGAACTGTTGAGGACCAACTGCTTAGTTCGATCTGACTATTACCTTTGTGCCACTTTGTGGCAGTAAACCCATTGTTTACCATCAACACGCACGAGCATCTGCGGGCTTAGTACCTACAAGTTTGTAATTTAAAAACATACTAACAACACAGATTTTTTTTTCCGCATTTACAACTTTTTTTCATCATCATTATCAGCCTGTAGACGTCCACTGCTGGACAAAGGATCTCCACGACGACCGGTCCTGCGCTAACCTCATCCAGCTGAGTCCCGCGACCTTCACCAGATCGTGGGTCCACCTTATGGGAGGCCTGCGCTGCGTCTTCCGATACGTGGTCGCTACTCGAGAACCTTTCTGCCGCAACGGCCGTCGGTTCTACGAGCGATGTGCCCAGCCCACAACTTTTTTTTTCTTGGGCAAATGAGGGGCAAAACAGATTATGTTGGACTAGCACCAACTAAAACTCCACGGTGGCCATTCTCGGCGCAAATCGAGAGACTCCGGCCACCAGCTACATATTTCGGAGTCCCTCTAGCGCCACCAAGTTGCGAGACCGCACGTCAGAGGAAACTAAACCAGAATAAACCGGTCTCTCTTAGTATTGAAACTTCCTAATATTCTAGACCAGCTCAAGGTCAAACTGTTTCCACTGACGTGCGGTCGACTGTACAATATTTTACGTGCATCGAAGTATAAATAAATAAATTCCATTGTATAGGTAGAGAATGGTTTCGGAAATAGCATCGCTAGCTCCAAGTCTAGTTTTGAAGTTCGAAGTTCGCTCGAAACTTTACGCTTGAATAATGGCAATTTGCATCGTTAACACTCTACTTGACAACTTACTAACTGTTGGAAACTTCTCAGTGTCAGCTGCGAATAAAGCCATTTGTAGTCCCCAAGATTAGCAGTCTTAGTTCAGTTTTGTAAGTTCATTTTTAGTAAATTATTACTAAAAATGAACTGAACTAAGCTGAAACTGAACTAAGGCTGCTAATCTGCTGCTAAGACGCCCGGGATTTCGTCCTTATCCTATGTTACTCCAGGATATAATTATTATTTTTTGTGATGAGGGTTCTTTTATGGATTACCCAGACTTGGATCACTATTTACTGATCTTTTGTGATCCGTATGAGTGCTAAGCTTTGCGTCAGTAAGGAACTTCAACACGCCTTTTGGCACTGATTTGTTTTACCTCACCAGGTTGAAGTGAGTTGTGGGTACTGGTACCATACTTCGCCAAAATCCGTTCACCCGTGATTATGATAACAAACATACAAACATAAAAACTTTCGCATTTTATATCGTAGTCGGATAATGAATTTAATACCCAGCCCACTAACTGATATTATTAGATGTCTACTGAAAATTTACTTCTTGAGGTAAATGTTATCTTTGACATACACAAACAAGCCTAAGATTGTTAAATCTACTCAAACCCGAAACAGAAACAAACTAAAATATTTCCTTAAGATGTTATTAATTAAACAAACATCTCTGAATCGAATAAATTGTAGAGCGGTTATTTCTGAAACTGTAGCAATAACTGATAACTGTTGGATAATAATTGACTCTTTAAATGTAGAGCGAAAAGCTTGATTATAATGTACTTATATATAGGTACATTATTTATTACCGAATGTGCCAACAACCTTACCTAATTGACGTTGGAAACCTAATTATTGCTATCGATGTTTCGGCAGATAATTTCATTGTCATGGCCACGTTCTAATGTTTCATCTTCTTAATTATGGATTTTCAAACGCGATCTGAACGATCGAACGATCTGAACGACATTTACGTATACTGCATATTATTTAGTTTTACAGAAGTTCTCTTTCAAGTTTCCCTTGAATTTTTAATGGCGCACTTATGTTAGAGACAAATGAAGAATACTCGAAAATCGAAGAATACTCGAACAATAATCTGGAAGTACCGGAGGACGCAGCGTAGACAGGCCTCCGACGATCTGGTGAAGGTCGCGGGACCAGGCTGGATGAGGCTTGCAAGGGACCGGGCGTCGTAGAGATCCCTAGGAGAAGCATTTGTCCAGCAGTGGATGTCTTTCCGCTGATATGATGATGATGATGAATCAGGAAGTACTATGGTATAAATATGGTACCAGTGTAGATGTAGGAGCTGAGCCTGCCGCGCTCGCTGAGAGGCGCCCAGCGGCCCAGCATCGTGTGGATGCTGGGGTAGAAGGCTGCCTGCGTGAGGCCCTGCAGCAGCCGCGCCGCGCACACCGCCCACCACCCGCCCTGCGGCAAACAAAGCAATGATGATACACAAAAGAGTACAACTTTGTAAAAAAATCTATAAATTCGAGTGAGTTTATAAGTGGATTATGTGTGATAATAAAATCTTCTACTGCCATATTGTGCTGTCTATGGATAGATTTTCTCTATTTCGCTAATCATTTCATTTCTAAAAGAAATTTTCTAATAAGTTCACTTGAAAACATTTTTTTATCACTACTGGATATTAGGTCTTCCCCAATGAATGCCATCACACCCGGTCCTATGTCCATGTGCATCCGGCCACTTTCTTTAGGTCGTCTACGGTCTCCACGCAACAACACATCTGCCCAAACAGCCGTCGGTTCTGCGTCAGAAGTGGCCAGCCCTTCATACTGCATACTTACAAACATGGGTACCCAAGGCGTGAGTATGGACAGCACCCCGTTGGTCCCCAACGCGACCATGATGGGCAGCTTCCCGCCGAACCTCTGCGCTATTAGCCCCATCGGAAACATCATGATGCTGTACCCCACGAAGAACGAATATATGATCATGTCCTGCGCACTCCTGCTCCAGTTGTATGTCTAAAAACAACAATAAGTTTTTATAGGTAAAGAGGTAACGAGTAAAATAGATTTGGATTTGTACGAACAATGATGTTCTAGAAATGATACAAATTGCAGCTTGCTTACCAAGGTGGTAAGACTTGAAGAGTATTCCGGTTTGAAGTGAATTCCAACTATTAACGAGGTATTTGTGGTTTTTGGATTGTTGTACGCAGCGACAGCAGCCACTATACATTAGATACGATGTCTGTCAGTTTCGGCGATCGGGAATAGAGTATATGGTGATCGAAGGTCAGTTTGCCATTTTAATACGTTAAAATATTGCTCTGATAAGATACTCCAGAAATGATATCTTATATGATTATTTGATAGAATCTTGTTCACTTCCAGGTATTAATTTCACGCATAATGCATAACTTACTTGATAAACACTTCTGTCATCCAAACTATCCGCGCCATCACAAATTCCGTCTCCACTCGCGGCGTAAGTTTCATTTGTTTCAAATATTTCAGTTGCGTTGTTAGTTGTGTCGTTAATAACTTCACTTGTGTTGAAGATTACATTTTGGATCGTTGGTGCCCTGGTCATCGCCACCATGGATACGCTGAGATGCGTCCTCAGGAAAAACCCCACAGTGATGCTTATGAACAAGACCAGGGCTTGTGTGTGCCGCATCCCGCAACCCTTTGGAGGGCCATGTACAGGTGTATCTGCAAAAGATTTGAATCAATCCTCTGTTTATTTAGTTGAAGGCAATTTTAGGGGTAACATCGTTTGGAGTTGGATATTTTAAAGTAATATTATTTAACTTACCTTCACATTTTTCATCCTGAGGCACGCTGTTGTACACGGCTTTATCTGCGGCCATCGTTTTCACAACTATGGGTTGCTTCTATTCTATACGCGATTGATTCACTAGCACACACATTATGTACTTTACATCAGTCGTACAAATATCATTACATCACACCACTAGAACAATTAAGCCCTATGTTTGATTTGTGATTTGGGGAACATCTTTATCATTTCTGTTTAAATTAAACTGACACGTTTTAGGGATCCGCCGAAATAGACAAAGATATTCTTTCGTTGTGTCCGGCGGATAACTCAAGCGCTATTGGAGCGATTGGGCTGAAAATTTAAAAGTAAAATTAACCGGCAATGATGGGAATATAGTGGAAACTTATCTCCTTCACAGTGATTTCAAACTCACAAACTGTCTAATGAAACGCAACCGACGCAACCTAAGACTTCTTGTTGGCATCATGACAGGACACATGACAAACACATGCTCAATTTTGGCATCACGTATAGTACCCTATGCAGGGGCTGTTTGCCGGAGAGCGAGACAGTGGAGCACACGCCACTACACTGTCCCCCAAACCGGGAATTTAGATTCGAAACGGGGCTGACAATTAGATCCTGCCTGACCTCTCGGCAACGAGCACCTTGCAATAGTGCTGCTGTCGCGACGGCCAGAAGCCCTAACCACTCAAGGAGTTGGCATGGCTGGACCGACGGCCCGAATTAGACAAAACTCCTGCTTTCGTGGTGACAATGAAAACAAAAATTCACGGATTCCGCACATTGCGTACGACAATGTGCGCTTTACTGACCTTATATTTTATTTCTACTACTTCGTTCCAACTGGGTCGGTGCACCACTGCTCAAAGGACTAACCGTTATTACGTAATAACGGAAGTATGTATTTTAATTGAATAATTCAGGTGTAATTGCTCAATTATTACGTTGTCTTTAATAAGTACAGTCTTCGACCAATAAGATGAATGCCTGTTGCACCTAGGACTCTAGGGCATCTTTCACCACTTGCTGATGAATCCTAGCCTATCTGCAGGTTATCTGACAAATAGCCTATCTTTCTTGATTCACAGGTATTTGATTGTCTTATATCTTATGTATTTTATATAATCTATCAGACAGATTTCAATTCAATTCAATTCAATACTCTTTATTGCACATAATAATAAAAAAAACAGAACAAAATAATTCAATAATAATAATCAGATTTATCTGATCGATTAGTTTATCTGTCTGATTACTATCTGTAACAATATCAGCAAGTGGTGAAAGAAGCCCTAAATGTAAAATGCAAGCTTCAAAATTTATTAGGTACGATTACAATTTGGTGCTTTACAAAAACAGTCAATCCAAATAATTTGAGTATTTGAAGTGGGAAGTGGATTTTAAAATTATCTACAATACCTAACATGGTTTACCTTATTGTTTTTGTGAAACAGCCTTCAATTATAATCGACCATCCATTGAATCCACAGGAGACGCTGGGAAGACTGATAACATAGAATTATTTCTAACCAAGGATTATTATCCGAAAATGTGGTAACTCGATATCATCCAGTTCAAGGCTGTCCTGTAATCGGATTGCCAGCCCCAGCAAAACCGCCGCAGCTGGTGTATGCTGAACCCGCGTATTCGCAATTTCTCTGTTTGTCAGCGGGTATGTACTTGGTAACTGGGACTTTACAGACGTTACCAGTAACTATTACTTGGTAGTACGCAGTTAGGGTACCTATCAATACTATAGGTAGTTACTTACGTTTCATAATAAGTGCTTGGTGTGTTAATATCTTGTGTTTTATTATCTAACTAGCTTTTTTCCGCGGCTTCGCTCCCGTAGAAGTTTTTCCCATGTACATTGTGAAACAGCGCCCTCTATGTAGGTGTTTTGGTACTTAGGGGTTATTAGCAGACGCCCTACGGCTTTGTCCGTGTTAAAAAGTAGCCTATATGTTATTCCAGGATATAAGCTATCACTGTACCAAGTTTCATCAAAATCTGTTGGGTAGTTTTTGCGTGAAAGAGTAACAAACATCCATCCTCACATACTTACAAACTTTCAAATTCAAATTCAAAAGTATTTTATTGCATGTAAGTACACTAGGTACATTTATACAACGTCAATTTTTTATCTACCACCGCCTCCAAGGTGTTATATAGAGCTGGGAAGAAGAAGCGGCGCAACACACTTCCGCAACACATCTTTTAAAATCAAGTTTGTACATAACATTATTTTGTAAAGATTGTGCGAGGCTGAAGTAACATTAACACCAGGCATCTTTGTCATTTAGATAATCGACTGTCCTATAATAAGCTTTCTTACAAAGTTGTTGTTTAATGTAGGTCTTAAATGTCCTGTCATTCATATTTATAATATTAGTAGGATAGGATAGTAGGATTTTGTGCAGTTGCATACAAAACTTTATCTACTTAGAGGAACGCTGAGACGGATTGGTTGACGAATCTATCTGTACCTCTAACCAATCACAGCGCAGTCAAGCAATACGTTTTTGAATGAATCCATTATGCACCGCCTGCCGAATTTATGGTATTATGCACTTTTAGGTTTTACAAGTAACAAATTACCTACAGTACAATGTATGTAATTATTTATTTTGTTTACGTCAAAGTTGTACTGTTATTTCATTGGACCAGGGGTCAAGTTATGTGGGTGCGGGGTAACTTCTGCTGTGGTGGCGGTGATTAATCATCATCATCATATCAGCCTGTAGACGTCCACTGCTGGACAAAGGCTTCCCCCAGGGATCTCCACGACGACCGGTCCCGCGCTAACCTCATCCAGCCGGGTCCCGCGACCTTCACCAGATCGTCGGTCCACCTTGTGGGAGGCCTACGCTGGGTCTTCCGGCCCGCGGTCGCCACTCGAGAACCTTTCTGCCCCAACGGCCGTCAGTTCTACGAGCGATGTGCAATTCTTTGAGCTATGTCGGTGATTAACTCTCTGTTTTTATTATGTCGTATTTTAAGTGCAATGAGATGAACGTTTTAGAAATGCATATATTATTTTATTTACATTAAACTAAGTGAGGTTGACGCAGTAAGTAGTCATCAGGTTTCCCCGAAGTTCTTCTGTGAGTTGAGTTCCAACGTGCTGAGCTCTTCAAGTTCCACTTGATTGGTGTCTGCAATAAATTGAAAACTTTCATAATTATTAAAATTTAAAATATCAAAGTAATTTAAAATAATTCCTAATATTATGGTTATTGTGTTTTGTCAATTGGCTTACAAAAATTTGTAGTTTCTATACAAATTAATATAATAAAATCAATAAATATCTACCTAAATAAAAATGGAGATCAAATAAACATTATAGCATGTCAAAGTAACGTTTGAGTAAGTGAAATAAAATCAATAATAATTTGTTAAATTACGATGTTTAATTAAATAATTATCGTTAACTAACGAACACTTGTTTCACATCACTATCCTCAACCTGCACCAGTCCACAGCTGGACATAGGCCTCCCCCAAAGCACGCCACTGAAACCGATCTTCGGTTCTCCGCATCCAGTCACTACAAGTCTTATGCAGATTGTCGCTCCATCTGGCCCGGGGGGAGTCCCACGCTACGGTATCCAGTCGTGGTCTCCACTCGATAACTCGTCTACCACAGCGGTTATCGGTTCTCCAACAGATGTGACCAGCCCATAGCCATTTCAACGTACTAACTTTTTGAGCTATGTCGAAGGCTTTGGTTCTCTGGCAGATCTAATAGTTTCGGATCCTGTCTCTCAGAGAAACTCCGATCATGGCGCCTTCCATAGCGCGTCGAGCGACTTCGTCCTAGGGAGTGTCCACGTCACGGCGCCGATTCACTTGAGTGTGATCATCATATCAGCCCTATAGCATCCACTGCTTGACATAGGCCTTCCCCTAATGAACGCCACGACACCCGGTGGTGCCGGAAGCGGCCGGAAGCGGCAAGGTGCCGCTTCCGGCCACTTTCTTTAGGTCATCGGTCCACCTGGCGGAGAGCCGACCTATGCTGCCCGCCCCGTTTCGCGGTCTCCATTCCAGAACTCGTCTGCCTTAACCGGCCATCGGTTCTACGACAGATGTGACTTGAGAGTAATACGCACCAATAACGCCGTTGTGGTACCCAAACTTGTGCTTGATGACGGCGCCGCCGTCCCAGGGCTGGCGCTCGCTGCTGGCCAGCGCGCAGTGCACCACGTTGCACGCCGCGTAGAACCCGGCCAATCCCAGGAACACCACCCGCCAGCGCTGCACGTCCATCTGGAACATTTTGAACAAACAGGATCTGATTATGATGCTCATAAACTCACTAGCTTCAGCTGGCTGTCATTATGGTCAGTCTGGTGCAGCACCCGAATTTCAAAAAGTAGCTAGTACAAAAGGCGAACTTAATGCCAATGGCATTCTCTGCCAATTGCCCTCTGTGCCATACAGACAATTAGTTGACAGAGTGTATGATACGATAAAGATGTTAAAAGATAAATAGCACACAGACAGACAGTCCGTCAGACAGAAAGACAGACCGTCTAATGTTGAATGACCACTGCCGCCCATAAACCTTTAGGATATGGACCGTTGCATGCAGTAGTCACCCTAACGACTGGAGGAAACTTGAATGCGTCATGTTATTACTCCCAATCCCCACAGAACAAGACTGTTAGATTCGTAGAAGATAACATTTTACCCACCACATCATCACCAATAACAAGCCCCGATAGGAAGGGCACGAGGGCCCCCACCGCGGCAGCTATCGCGCTCGTCATCCTCAGCAGCGTCTCGGAGTAGTTGTGAGACATGTCTCGGTGATTCTCCTGAAATTACACATCCAAATTAGTGATGACTTGAGTATGTAAGAAGCTTATGAATACATCTACTTATCTACACTCCCTCATTCGACCTGTATAGGCAAAACAGTACCAGACTAGTGTCCCTAATTGACCATAGACGCCGTGGTAGATCAGGAAACAGTTGGAGAAGAACAATAAAGAAGAGATGGATGCTATCGGTTTGACGAAGCAAGCTGTCCAGACCAACGAACAGGAAATGAAAACATCGAGGACCATAGGATCGACGAGGGGATACAGGACATAGAAGTAGAAGAATATGGTAATCAGACCCCATAGAGACAAAGCCATACAAGGAGGTGAACTAATAGAACTTCTGGTCAAGCTTAATTTGTTTATTTGCCCCCAAACACAGTACTTGATTGATTAGGATGCATCTCAATTAGATTCGTTCTCAAAACGTCCATGATGGATGACTTACCAGAAATCCTGTAAACTGAAACCCCAGTAAACCAAGTGTGCCTGTGAGGACCACAACCGCCAAGCGGTTCCAATCCGGCACCAAATTAGGTAGCACCGTTAATCCGATTACAACTCCGAACGCACCTGCAAAACCAACACCATTAAAATTAGGCTCGAGACACCATTAAAAGTATACTTACTTAGGTAACAATATTTTTTTACAGTAAGTGCTTCTAGACAGAGAAACGCAGAATGCAAAATAAAATATAATGTAATATGAAACAATATTATAATGTCGTAAAGAATTTAGAAGACTTTGTTACAGAAATGATAGCGTAATTTGCTTTGTTCGGTATGTTTCTGCCATTTGCCTTGATTCTTTTGATCTCGTTTGTCTGAATGTATTTACACAGCTTTTATGTTTTATCCATAGAATTTTGTACTTTCTGCAATTTTTTGACAGTTTTCCTGATAGCCTCGAAAATGAATATTGTGTTTTCTATGTTAAATAACTTATGACTCGGCCGGTCAGTCTAAAAGTTGGATGTTGATTGATTTACTGAATATAAAAATATGAATGCTCTTTCGTATTCCTGTAAGCATGAGGTATATATATTTTTTTACCAAAAGCATTGACGAGTTTCCTGAAGTAGGTGACGTTGAAGTGGAACCCGGCGTCCAGCAGCCTGATGATCCACTCGATGGTGGGAGCGGTCATCACGTTCACCAGCCACAGGGCGGCAAACGGCAGCATCGATTGCAAGCTGCTCTGTAAATGCAAGAGCCAATAAATATAAACCTTTTAATATCTACACTAAAACTACGAACCACACTCATACGAGTAAAGAATTTAGGTAATCTAATAATTGTACTTACAACTCTTAAACTTGTGCCAAATGTCATCATAAAAGCCGGAACATCTGACAAGAAGAACACAAACACGGCGTTGCTGGCTGCGTGGGCGCAAGCGATGGCCCAGAACTCTTTTGACTTCAAAATGCTCCGCCATGGCACTTGCATAGCTTTCTAGAAAATAATTAAAATCATAAATACAAAGCTGGGCAGAGATTGTTTCCTATATCGTCCTTCAATTGGATCGCACTCCAAAGTTTGGTAAATTCCACCAGCAATGGTTTCAGCTAGATCTGTAGTAGGTATACCTTACGATGACAACTCAGGGCCTCTTTAATGTACTCCTTCTCCGTATCACCGACCGCCTGATGCTGGTCCGGTGAGCCGGCCGTCAGCAGAACCCATATCGCAGCCATGGAGAGCGTCATCATCGCCTGCGAGTAGAACACCAGCTCCCAACCGAGCTTCGCTTCGGAGAGCATCCCTGACACAGGCAGGGCGATGATTATACCGAGATGAATACCTGAAAAGAAACCAGATCAGAAAATATGTGAAGAAAAAGAAATTAAAAGCAGAAACTTCAGAACCAGCCAAATCTAAAAGAGTTGGAGCAGCTACTGTTGACTTTTTTCGTTTCTTCCGACCGGCAGATAACTCGAAAGCTACTGAACGTACTCGTATTAAGCTGAATGGAACCTACTTGTAAAAGCCTCTTATAACAAGGTGGGGAATATGTAAAAAGAAAAAAAAACGAGTTACTTCAGGAAAACAGATGAACTAAAATGAATCCCTCAACTTTTTAGCACAGATGTGGTCAATGTGCCATTAAGCAGACTCAACTAGCACGATGTACGGTCGACAGCGTGTCAGTGGAAACGAAACCAGAATAAACTGGTCTCTCATCACAGATTTCAGAATAGTTTCTGAAATTTGTGCCTCTCATGGTATTGAAACTAATAGAGCTGATAGGCTAGGCCAGGTACAAGGTCAAAGCGTTTCCACTGATGTGCGGTATCAGAGTGGAATCTAAAGAAGCAGAAAGATGGTAAGAATTAGTACCAGTATGAATGATGCAGCTGAACACGCTTCTCTCGTTGGGCGGAAGCCACTTCACCAGCAGCGACTGGTTGGCCGGGGACAGACACGCCTGGCTCATGCCCAGCCACAGATGTGCGTTGTACACACCTATCCAGCCACCCTGAAATTGTCTAGTAACATGACCTCATTCATGAACGCGAAATGTCCTGAACGCGAAATCACAAATTATATAGAGTACGTCCAAGGACGCGAAATGAAAAGTGACGTGAACAGTGCGCATATAAAAATAGTAACATGAATTAATAGTTCGTTTAAATATCAGGTATAGACCTGATATTTAAAGGACTTATAAGGATTTATGCAAAGAGTTTGGAATCGCCACCGCCAGCCGCGGTTGGGCTGCGCGGCGATGCCCGCCCGTGTGCAGTGATTCCCTGCTCTGTGGATTTATGTATCTATACAATAGAATCTATACCTACATTTAGGTAGTTTTTTAATTGAATTATATTTTGTAGCATAATTTCATGCTTATTTCAACAACGTTTTTGGATTTTCTCGAAAACGAGACGATAAACGGAATTTTTATTATGTAATCAAAATGCAGTTTTAGTAAAATCTGAAAGACCTGGTGTAACTTCGTATGAATTCAGATAAAATGTACCTAGATATCAAAATACTCGAAAAGCTGATTCATTATTCTAAGCCATGCTGAATGTTAATTAGCTCTAGATAAGGAAAAACACACAAAGGAAAATAAATATTTACTGTCTACTGTATCCGATGTTAAATTATTTTACGAGAACTACGTGCTCACGTGATTTCAATCAGCAATCTATTAATATGACCCCACTGTAGGGACACAGGCCTACCCTCTCCACGAGGGCGTACGGGCTATAGTCCACTGCAGGTTGCCTGACTAACTTCGCCGTACGCAGGTTTCCTTACGATGTTTGTTTGCCTTCGTTTAAAACCCGGCTAGCATGGGGAGAACGCATCATCATCATATCAGACCTTTAACGTCCAATGCTGGACATAGGCCTTCCCCCGTGAACGCCACCACACCCGGTCTCCGGCCTCCGCATCCAGCCTTTTCCGGCCACCTTCTTTATAGGCGGAAACGCCTGTCATATTTTTTGTTTTCTGTAGTTGTTTATGATTTATTTTAGGGAATGTATTATACCTTATTGGCAATGGTGGGCATGGCAACGGACAGGGCTCCGTTGACCAGGAGCACAGCAGTCAGCACCAGCTTCCCGTTGACTCTCCTCAGGTACATCTCCGCCGGGATCAGCATGAGCGCGTATCCGAAGAAGAAAGACGATAAAATCTTCCCTTGAACTCTTCTGTCCCAGTCGTGTATCTGCAGAAATGTTTTTGCTATTCACAAATGCTATTCACTTTGCTATTTTGGTAGTCGAATAGAATGAACAAAAAATTAAAAAAACTGGAAAAAATATAGGATAATAAAATAATCACAAAAAATAAAACCGACTTCTTCGTAAAAAAGAAATGATTTTGATGTAGCTCGGCGACTTGCTGATCCTCAAAACTTTTTGCATTATCCGCCCTTAAAGGTGAAATATTGTTTTCAAATTAAAATGGGACTGTCCTCGAAATACAGCCTATTGAATAAAAAAAGAATCATTCAAATCGGTTCACAATCGGCAAAGATACACAAAAAATACATACAGTCGAATTGTGAACCTTCTCCTTTTTTGGAGATCGTTGACAAATGGGAAAATAAGAAATAATAAATCAAGGAAGACTTGAAATCGGTAAAAAGACAGCCACACTTGAAATGGTATAGATACACACGTGTATGTATGTATCGTTGAGCCTGGCGGGGTCGCTGACGGCGAGGAGCGCGACGCCGGCGGTGCCGCGCGCGGCGCCCAGCACGCCCGCGCACGCCAGCATGTACACCATCTGCAGGTGACGCACGCCCACCTTGAACCCTGGAATGGCCAGCAGAATAGATAGTCAAGTGTGTTTGTACTTCCTATCTCTCTGGAAAGTAACCTCTCTTATTTCTGTCGCCTTTTCTTCAAATACATAACAACTATGTTGGGTAGAAACCTCTTCACACCCATAGCATAGCAACCTCCAGTACTTTATTTAAAGTTTGGTTTTATTTTGTTTATTAAAATACCCTCGACTATCATGTCTTGAGGAGCTGAGGATTCGGAATAAATGAGATTCCTACCCCGATGTAACTTTCTCGTATGACTGACAATCACGAAAGTTTTAAAAGTTTTATCGGTTATCAGAATCTCGAAAATGACTATCAAGACGAAGAAGAAGGTGTTAATGGCATTTTACATAAAAGGCTGTTGGATTAAGGGCAGAATAAATCTAAAACCTTAACTTCCAGTCGTAATTAAATCATCATTTTGTGAAATTTATGTAAAAAATCGAATTATGTAAATAAGTTTCTAACTTTAATAGTTATTAAGATCGAGTAATTTGTAATACTAATAGAAATACTTAGAAAGAAACACAAATTCAAAATCCTTATGCAAAATTGGCATAATTTCAGTTCGTTTCGAAAACGTCAAGTTTGTCTAAAACTTCTCTATTTCCACCCGAGGGGAAGAAACAGCAACAAACCCAACAGCCAGGGCCTTGTCATTGTTTCATACATACATACTATATCTTGTTCATCTAACCGTTTATCACAAAGTTAAACTAAACTGTTTACTTACTATTCTTAACAATAACGCCATCGTAGCTGTCCTCAAACTGATACTTCAGAAACTCCACGTCCATTGTTCACAAGCCATTGACATTTCTCTCTCAAAATATGTTTTTTCATTTATTGTTTTCAACTCACGTAAGGTAAGTCTGTTTTGTTGAAAAAAGTCTTTAGATAACTACTGAACTGAATACGACACCTACGTGTTTATTATCAGTCAGGCTACATTATAATAATAAAATGTTATCCTAATACATACAAGTCTACAAGTCTCGCACACAAAACTATCTTAAACAATAGATACAACACACACCCGTAGCTGTACGTGGCTTCGACATTTTGTATTTCTTTCGGTACGCAATTTCATTCTTGGAGCTAAAAATATTGTATATAGTGCTGTAACGTTAGATACCAAACATGATTTCAATCTAACAAATGATTTTAAGACAAAATAACACAGAATACCTAAATCTTACACAAAATTTTAAAAGGCAGAATCATTTCAGCCTAATATGAGCTCTCATTTACAGTTAAACTGAATAGACTTAACCGTTCTACAGAATAGCATGACAGACACTTGCTACAAACTATATACTTATATAAATAAAGAAAATATGCATAAATGAATATCTAACTATGGCTTGTTAATAAAGAACTTTGCGTACCTGCAATAAGAGTTAAAGTCCAGCAAGTTGGTTTCAATGCCGTTGACAATAAAATAGTATTATTTGTAACAAACAATGTTACGTATGCAAATGTTGGCGTAAAATTACAGAAGACAATAGCGTAGAAAATCTAAATGTAACGTAGGAGACATGCGATCTCTACCAGATCTGTACTGAACCTAATACTTGAGACGTGAAAAGTGAGAACTGAGATTCCAAAGAAAAGAAAGAAGACGAGGAAAATGCAAAACATAGTGCAATAAACAAATATCTTAGAATTTGAGATACACAGAGGAATAAAAAATATCTATGTATTTTAGCTAGAGATGATTACATTATACCCAGCTGTTTGTTTTGAAACCAACCATGAAAGGCCGAACAAGTTGACGAGTTAAAACGTAGGCGCTTTCAGCCGTGCATACCATATTTAAAAGGGCAGTACATAAAAACTTTTTAACAAAAAAATAAAACCGCCGAAAAAATGCAACTGAAAAGCGAAAAATAATAAAAAAGAACCTTTTTAGTCTAACGAAACTCCTACACTAATTAATGTAAATCTAATTAATTTTGAGTCGGCGCCAAACACACATGCAAATTAATTATTTGATTTCTAGTAATTTAATGATCTTCTCATTAATAGCTTGTTAGTTGGCTGCCATCATTTCGCCTTACGTAATAACTTTAATTAATTTGCTTGTTTGTTTGGCGCCTAACTACCTAAGTGTGTCAAGTTTCAACAGAATCGGTACAAAGATGAAAATTTAGTAGGTGAACGATCAGTCATCCCCTAATTTTCCCCCCTTAGGGTTGAATTTTTTTCTTCAAATTTAAATGGGACCAACTTCGAAGTATACCCTATCCAATAGAAAAAGAATTATCAAAATCGGACTGCTCTGTAAAAAGTTATGCGTGGTCATACATAAAAAAATAAATATATACGGGTCGAATTGAGAACCTTCTTTTTTTTTCGTCGGTTGAAAATACGCAATTGACGTGTTGTGGTACATGGAAGTGCCTGCCATTTATTAGTAAATTTCTTCAAATTAAATTAGTTCATTAAAAAAGTCTTAACAAATAATATGAAAGACTCACTTGGCATAGCTACGAACTATCTTATCACCTTTACGTAAGAATTGTGCAACTTAATGTAAATTTTGGAATTGTTGTCTGTCTGTCTGTTCGTCCGTCACGCTTTTGCCACTGAACGGATTTTGACGAAACTTTGTATGGTAATAGCCTATATCCCTGGCTAACATATAGGCTATAAAACATCTCGAAAATTAGCCGAGAAACATCAACCAGCAATAAAAATCTCTCATTTCCTAACATTTGTATGAAATTGTAGTTCAGAGTAGACTTCTGTTGTTGAAAATGCTACAGAAGCTTTCAGTTTAGTAAATAAGGGTTTGGCTCACTTTGTTTGGTAACAAATTAATTAGGTAAGTATAGTTTAAAGTCCACGTATACGAAGTCGCGGGCAACAGCTAGTTTTGAATAAATGGTCACAGAATTTTGAAAAATATGAAATTAAATGAATTTTTAATGAAAATTTTGAACAAATTGCCGCCTGAAAGAAGTTTCCACCAATAAAGATCTAGTTCATCTTTTGTGTACTATACGAGAAACATCTTTGCGTTGTACTAAAAGAAGTCTTATAAAAAGAGAGAACGAAATATAAACGAAATAGTATAAAATCAACGCCGCGACGCGGCATGAAAGGCTTTCAATATTCACAGCTATTGGAAACTAACAAGATTTTTTTTCGCGCACATTTTTGCTTTGCATTTGCTACACAGCGACCGGGCATGTTGTATGAGAGAGCTTTGGAACGCTGATTGCTGCGTTTGAAATATGAAGTGTGCTCCTTTTCACGGGAACTCATATCGGGCAAATCGAACCCAATGAACCGAGCGAACTACAAACTGGGGTAAACTTTCGACGGTCGGGGAGCTTCGGGCAGAGCTCTCGTTCGAGTTTGATTGATCGTTCAAAATGTGTTCTACCAAAACAACTACACCAACTTTGATAGATTTATGTTTAGATAAACTGAAAATATCTTTTTGATCGATAATTAAGTACTTACATATGTCAAAATGTACTTTAATAAAGTTCTTACTTATAGTTTTTTATACCATCTCTTTAGTTTATTTTGAGTTAAGGTGATAATGTAGGATTTTTAATTCAATTTAGACTACCTGTTTCATCGTTTTTGTCGAAAACTGGGTATATTAATGTTATACGAAAAATTTATTGCAATGTTTGTGCAGATAATTTTGAAAGACCTTGTACAATCATTATTGTCTATCTGTGAGTTGCAAGGACCAAAAGTCATGACGTTTCGATCTAAGCGTAGATGATAATGATGATGATTATGACTGTTATCTATTCTGTGGCACAGGACAAAGCCACCATTAATGATCTAACCATTATCTGAGCTTACAGTCTGTCCGTACTGTCTATGAAAGATGTTTCATCTAATGCGTGGAAAAGAGACAAAAATGCAATTTCCCTCACAATAGGATATCTGTCTCTCTCACACCCATAACTAATAGTGGCACTAAATCTGATAATTAACTGTAACTACCAAATACACTTGTTTAATTACAAAGTAGGTTTTTCTCGTGTGTTATCGAAATTAGACAGTACATACAATTCACAAACATAATTGAATAACGGGACTGAACCTGTACCAAGTCGTACAAATTGTACAACTGTAGTAGGAAATACCCACGAAGTACCTACCTCAGGCGCTCGACAAGAAGTATGGGTAGACGACAAAACCATTAATCAGAAACACGTTCAGAGCTTCACTTGTAGCACTAATCCTAAAAACATATTGCATCTTAAACTCTGACACGAGCGCAACAGGAAACTAAAACATAACATGAGCAGAGTCAACGCTCTAGTGTCGTAAGTTTTAAGTGCTCTCTCGAGCGATAAGTTGTTGGGAGGTGAATGAGTCTACGAGGGTAGTAATCCACTAAAATGCACCTGATATTGTTCAAGATACCACCATAAACTTAACGAAGAATCTATCTAAATGAATTTTAGTGGTTTAGGCGTGTTTGGGCCCACTACAAAGTGGGAAAACTTTTTCCCCAGATGGAAACCAAGTTGCGGGATATTTATGACTCATTGCGTAACTATATGTACCGTTGTAATCGATAAGGAAGACTACTGAATCCTCAAAAAGTGGGTACGTTGAAGTGGCAGTGGGCTGTTCACATCCGTGGGTCACTGATGGGGTAGACGAGTTCGCGAGTGGAGACCACGCGTGGTATAGGCAGGCTTAAGGCGGCCGGCAGTTACAGGATGCGGAGAACAGAAGATCGGGTTCAGAGGCGCCTTGGGGAGGCCTATGTCCAGCAGTGGACTAGTGCAGGCTGATGATGATGATCAGAAGCAGCGAGCTGTGATTACTAGGTGTTAGAAGTTGAATCTCTCTGTTATCCGCTCGCGCGCCGCTCCGCGCTTCGCATTCGGGCCGGGCGGCAAATGGGTCGGCTAAACGTTTTTAATTATTGTACTCGAACACGTGGACCGTGTCAATTTACCGCCCCATTCGTTGAAATTTAATGACTCGGGACGAAACGCATGGGGCGATGGGGCGCCATTTAGAGCGCCATTTGAAAAAAATCTGCCAGTTTGCAAAAACAGGTTCAGCGAAAAAGCGAAACATCATGCTTTTTCCGAAATCAAGGGAGTTTTACATATGGTTAAAAAAACATAGAGCGTCAGTGGCCTCGGGGATAAGACGCGACCTATCATATCGAAAGGTCCGAGGTTCGATCCCCGGTTGGGCCATGTACCAATGGGTTTTTTCTCGAAACTTAAGTACATGTACTGACTGCTCTCAAACGGTGAAGGAAAACATCGTGAGGAAACCTGCATACGCCGAAGAAGAAATTCTTAGGCGCATGTGAAGTCCACCAACCCGCACTGGGCTAGCGTGGTGGACTATAGCCCGCACGCCCTCGTTGAGAGGGTAGGCCTGAGCCCCAGCAGTGGGGAGATAATAGGCTGTTGATGATGATGATGAAAAAAACATAGGTACATTGAGCCGAACATAGTATATGGAGTACATAGGAGGAGGTCCTCCGTTTTTTGGAAGTCGGTAAAAAGTGAACAAGTTACGAATTCGTTGTAGATGACTTTCCAAATTTTTTTAAAAGTATCACTTCAAAATTTCTTTCTTTTACGCATCATCATCATCATATCAGCCGGTAGACGCCCACTGCTGGACAAAGGCCTCCCCCAAGGATCTCCACGACGACCGGTTCTTTTGCTGGCTATATTTACTAAAATAAATTTAAAACCTCAATGTCGTCAAAAACTTGATTTTTTTATTTATTCATTTAATCTCACTCCATAACAGATAACTAATTATATTGATTTCGGTTTTAAAACTCTTCAGGGCGAATTCTTCCCATTCCTAACTCGTTAACTTCTCAACTCGTCCAAAACCAATATGAAATCTTAATTAACTATACTATTTAAACCTATAATAGGTTTTAGAAGTATAATATACCAGGTAAAAGATTCTAGCTTCATGATACAGCGAAGTGTAAAACTGATATACATAGGTGGACGGATAATTAGAAACAGGGCAAGATTTTCATACAATCGAGGTCACTTTGAAGCCATGGTTCTCCGTGTAGGATTGATCAGCGCGTGATCTGATGACGGTCATCGAGAGAGTAGATGGAGGACTTATAGATGGCTGTAGATATCCAACTGATCAGATCAGCCGTTTGGGAGCAGCATCGTCAAGATTCCTTAACTTTAAGATTTTCATAAATTTTTATGCCATTTTGGAGGTTTTTTTCTACATGACGATGCTGATACCAAACGGTTGATCTGATCAGTTGGATATCTACAGCCATCTATAAGTCCTCTATCTACTCTCTCGATGACCGTCATCAGATCACGCCCTGATCAATCCTACACGGAGAACCATGGCTTCAAAGTGACCTCGATTGTATGAAAATCTTGCCCTGTTTCTAATTATCCGTCCACCTATGTATATTATATATATAATTATTATTTTATATTTTATATTACTGATATATATAATGTATATTATAATATAACCCAAAACAATCTCCCCCAAAGCGATTGTGCAAACTCGACGCCAAAGTTTAGTAATTTAGTAATGGATTCAATCTACTCTCTTTCTTGGCGAAGTCAGCAAATTTTCTAATTTCCAAGGCATCTTATAGTCAAGACAATAATCATAATCATTACCTAATTGATAAACAAAATTCACATAATTAATCATCATCATCAACAGCCTATTAATCTCCCCACTGCTGGGGCTCAGACCTACCCTCTCAACGAGGGCGTGCGGACTATAATCCACCACGCTAGCCCAGTGCGGGTTGGTGGACTTCACATGCGCCTAGAATTTATTCTTCGGCGTATGCAGGTTTCCTCACGATGTTTTCCTTCACCGTTTGAGAGCAGGCAGTACATGTACTTAAGTTTCGAGAAAAAACCCATCGGTACATGGCCCAGCCGGGGATCGAACCTCGGACCTTTCGATATGATAGGTCGCGTCTTATCCCCGAGGCCACCGACGCTCTCATAATTAATATTCACTTATAAAATTCTGGACGTAGGTACACAATATTTCGACAATGGCGATATACCTACACTGTTATAAGTAGGCCATAAATGGAACAGAATGGTGACAGGCAGCAACACTGCTGGAGGTAGAGATACTTACTGCGTTTGATATCAAACATCAGCTCTGTCTACTAGGATTAGCAAATTGAAGTGGCAGTGAGCATGTCACACAGACGAGTTTGATGTGGAGACCGCAGACCGGTGCACGCATCGTGGTACGCCCCTCCGCCAGGTGGACCGATAGCGAAGGCGGGCCTATGTCCAGCAGTGGACATTGAAGGGCTGATAAGATTATGATGATCCGTCTCTATACTTCTCTATGATGAAATGATTTACGTATATTTTGATTAATTTTAATAATCTCTGGCACAGTGTTGCTATACTATTTATACTATGTCTGTGTTACAAGGATTTCCTAACAAATTGTAACAATTATTATAATTCGCTCCAACCACTGGCTCACAGTATAAGATAGCATAGTATGGAAACTCAAATAAACTAGTGGTTCTGTGAGAACAGTAGACCTCGCCAGCCAAACGTCCATACTCACAAACATCCTTACATACGTAGAAAGTAGAATATAGAATAAAGACATTAAAATTAAAATAACTCATTAGTATAGATTTGTTTACAAAAAGAAAATTAATTTGAGCACCTGTCAAAATTGAAAACATGTAGGTATGTATTACGGTACAAAAAAATCTAGTATTTTTGACAAAAACCAATGACATAGTTTCCATGTAAGAGGACAAATAAATAATTTAAATGGCTTCAACCTTGAATCCAAAAATTTAGCCACTCTCATATATGAGTAACAAAAGCATTTTAGGGGGTGCCAAAATCGTGTCAAATGTATATCAAAATTGACACTCACTCACACATTCTCATTTTCAAACACCATATAAATTTGTATTAGCAATCTCCTCCCGCTAATCCGCTTCCTTTGTCCGCACCCCCCCTGAAATTGACACCGAATTTTTCTTTGTTTCCCATACTAAATATGCAAGATGCGATCTCCACAGGAAGCGCGCGCGCGACCAAAGAGGTTTGAAACTTCTTGGCTACAACAGTTCATTTTCATTTCAGAGCAACAGAATATTACTTACGCTTATTATTTTATGTCCGTTTTGTTACCAGTTCACTATTATATTCTGTGTCAGTTGATACACCTAATTGATATGTCCGTTTTTGAAAACAAGAACTTAAGATTATATTTTGGCGTGATCTTTTGAGGCGCATTTTTTGTCCTTACAATATGAAAATAGTTTCGAAAGTGGACTACGCGTTTGAAATGCACTCACTGGGTGCATCCTATACTGTGCGCCCAGCGCCCACACGCGGCATATAATTTCGGCGAGCGCATTCACACTTCACGTATTTGCTACTAATTAGGCAGCCGAGCTTATTGTTACGTTAATAATTAATTTAGCAAACGAAATATGCGCTCAGATTGAATATTTTCAAATAATACTGTGACAATGGAGGGGGTGTAAAGTCATAAAGGTATAGAAACTAGCATAATATAAGACATAAACCTGCGTAAATATGTCAAGATAAAACAAAATATGTAAAAAATAAAAAGTAAAGAGGAGAAATCACAAAAAAATGTATTGTATTTAACATTAATTTTACACAAAAAAAACCGTATCTCCTACCAAGAGCATCAACCTTCTATTGATGATAGGCTTTGCAATCCGGATATCCGGATATAAAAAAGGTCACAAAGAAAATCTAGGTTGTACTCACAGCCTGTTGGGACTTCTCGATGTACGGGCCTTGTCTCCAATAGGTTCTGGAGCTCTAGTTTTGAATCGCTCTTCTCGTTTCGAGCGGTCATCATCATCAGCCTTTAACATGTCCCCACTGCTGGGGCTCAGGCCTACCCTCTCAACGAGGGTGTTCGGGCTATAGCCCACCACGCTAGCCCAGTGCGGGTTGGTGGACTTCACATGCGCCTAAGAATTTCTTTTTCGGCGTATGCAGGTTTCCTCACGATGTTTTCCTTCACCGTTTGAGAGCAGTCAGTAAAGTTTCCTTCGACATCCGATACAAAAATCAGTAGAATCGACCGCTCGAAGCGAGGAGATCGATTCAAAAATAAAGCTCCTATAGCCAGTGTAAACGGTCGCTGGGACAAATCCACAGAAATTATAAAGAGCGTAGCGAGCTATTGCGTTCTGTGAACAAATCACTAGGTGATTTTTACAGCACGAGTAGGAACCTACAGACCAAGAACCCTTTTGAATCGCTCTCCTCACTTCGAGCGGTCGATTCGACTGATTTTTGTATCAGATGTCGAAGGAAAATTAGTAGAATCGACCGCTCGAAACGAGGAGAGCGATTCAAAAATAGAGCTCCAAAACCGTGTGGTGTTCGCTCTCGACACGGCGCTTTCAATTTGGTACATTTCGACTAAATGTTATTTGTTTTAAATGGAAAGTTGCACTTTAGTTTTGTTGTTCAAATTACATCTTTTCTTTTTACCTTTTCTTCAGGAAACTAAATAATTGGCTACGGGCAGCCGATACAATGGCGGCCATGGCATTATTTTCTCACATATCAGTCCAAGCAACAAGCTCAGTAACGAACTACTAAAATAGATAAATTGCGGCTAGACTATTGGATATTGTTAGTGGTTGAACGTATCCGGGTAGTACCTATTACGTCAATATTATCCAATAACAAACACAAAACCAGCCGCGGGCACGAACTGATCAGAAGGGCAGAAACTGTTTGCTTTGGCAAAGATTTAAAAATCAAATTAACATGCAGCCTATTAAAATATCCCCACTGATGGGGCATAGGCCTACCCTTTTGACAAGCGCATGGGCTAAGTCCACCACGCTAGCCCAGTGCGGGTTGGTGGACTAAGAATTTATGCGCCTAAGAATTTATTCTTCGACATAGAATGTTTTCCTTTACCGCTGTTCGAGAGCAGTCAATAAAAGGACTGCCAGGGATCGAACTTGAACCTCATGACTTGATAGGCCGCTTCTACCCACTACGCTATCCACTAAAAACCAAGAACCAACCAAAAAAATTGTAGTTTGATTATATTAATTAAAATTATAGTTCGAATATGTTGTGGTAAGTACTTTAATTAGGTACGTAATAAACAAACACTTCAAGATATCGAATTTCTGTAATTTTTCATTGATTGTGATTTAAAAGTAATCAAAACATGCATGTTAATTTATCAAGATCTACAAGACTTACATCAATTCCAACTCATGGAGTATGGGTATCAAGTGTGGAGCCCCTACTTCGAGAAAGATATCACCCTCCTAGAGAATGTGCAGAGGCGAGCTACAAAACTACCGCATGCACTCAAAAGACTGGAATATGATGCTAGATTGTCGCGCTTGAACCTTACTACACTTAAAGAACGTAGAGAAAGAGGTGATCTAATTGAGACCTTCAAGATTCTGAGCAACCATTACAACTCATCTGTCATAAGGAACATATTTAACCCTAACCCCATAGAGAGACTGAGAGGGCACAACTTGAGAATACAAAGAGCCAATGCACAGCTGAACCCCTACAGAAATTTTCTAAGCAACAGGGTTGCATCCAAATGGAATAATCTGCCAGAATCTGTTGTATCTGCCACTTCCGTAAACATGTTCAAGAACAGACTAGACAACTTTCTCAAATCTAAAAAGACGCAATAAATTAATATAAATTATGAAAGCAAGTCGACTGCTGATTATGGAAGCATCAGCTTTAGCTGCCTTTCCATTTAAATAAAATAAAATAAAACAGATTTATATTTCAAAGAAGGTTAATAGAATTCTTAAATTAATAACTAATACTAATCAGGCATATCATTATTTCTATAAATATAATCAGTCTTTATACCCCACTAAATAAATGAGAGGTGCTTTTCGCTATGTTACTTTTCTCCACCAAAACCACTGAATGGATTTGAATATTGTTTCCATTCTTCGGCACGGTTCTAGGCCATTATAATGCGGTTTTGATGTATCTGTCGTCTTCAGCAATGTTCCGTTGAGAGTCAGCCTTTGGTATTTGTGGTCTTTTTCTTCCTCCTGTTGACAATTATCATCTATTTTAAAATAATTCTTCTAGTAGGTATCTTAACAAGCTTGCTACATTAGTACAATATAAACTTTTAAGGCAAATTGCTGGATACCTTGCAATAAAAAAAATACCTTAGATACCTAGTGATCAGCCCAAGCTATGGAGATAATTTCCCACATTTTTAGTACATTTTAGACCTTCGCATTTTGCTCATTTTTCTTTTTATAGAACATCATTCAGGTTTTGTTTTGGTAATTTAATTAAAAATGGGCAAAAAAATTATGCTATTTTCTGTTAGAACTTTTTACCAAAATGTAATAAAATATTTTGACTTTGGCCTAATGCAAAAACTAAATTGTTAGACAGCTAAAGAAAAACGGATTAAACCTACTCGGTATCTATAGTTTTAACAGTACAGACTTTGGGGAAAGAAAAGTTAACCTTTGCTCGTGAGCATCTTCTGCAGCGTGGAGAAGGGCGCGTCGATGGCGACGCACAGCACAAAGGCGCCCAGGAAGGAGAAAGTCAGGTCAGACATGAACCGGGACATCTGTGAACAATAACACCAACAATAAAAAATCTGACAACCGAATAGAGGATGCTTTCGTTCAGAAAGTTGGCATGTTGTAAAGTCCATCAGTGGACTGACGCATAATGATGATAAGTCAATATGATACTCACACTTACTAGTGACTGGATGCGGAGAATCAAGGATCGGGTTGAGTGGCGCGCCTTGGCGGAGGCCTATGTCTAGCAGTGGACTAGTACAGGCTGATGATAATGATGATTATACTCACAGTTTCTCCGGGAGTGAAGAAGTGTGTCTTGACCCAACTGCCGTTGGCCACCATCATGATGGGAAAGTGCACCAGGTACATGGCGTACGAGAGCCGAGCTGGCAGCTTCCACATGGCTAGCGACAGGAACCAGTTTATCGGCCCTGACACAGAAAAGTAAAATATGAAGAGAAAATACACCTCTTCCTAATGAAGAATCTCATTTGCTAAGCTGTATTTCTCACATTCAAAATAATTATGAAAGAGTATAGATACGCAAAGTTTAAATCGTACCAGTCAATTTTGTTTTAAGCTTTCTTGGAATATATCAGAAAATAATTTGATTTCTTTAATTTCAATAATTTTCCCATCGTTGTCGGCTATTTCTACAGTTACCTACTTACAATTCAAATATCTGCTCAATAGGTCTCGTAGCTTTAGAGTTATCCGCCGGACAGACAGACAGACTAGACTAAATTTAGGTCGCAGAGCCAGAGAAATTACTAAAACTAAAAAGTACCTCCATAACCCTGGACACATGCGAATATGAGCCACCCGAGCGCAATGGACCAGATGGACCGCATATACGCGTTCAGGAAGCTGTCGAAAACCTGCGCGTCGTGGTCCATCTGCATCACCGGGTACATGGAGAATATGCAGAACGCCATCATAAGGAAGGACATCACCCATAGCGTGATAACTTGCATCTGAAATGAAGACATGATGATGATAATATTCGTTCATCATTCAGGATTATTTTTTGAGGTTCGAGTAAATTCATTGACAGGTAAACCCAGTATAGGATTAATCAGAAAAAGAAAATTATTGCATTTGTAATAGTGTCATAGTATACGGATTCATCTGCACAGAGATGAGTAAACTACTTTCCAGCAAGAAATGTAAAAAAAGAACAAACCAGAAAGTGATAGATTATGTGAGATCAAATAAATATTTCACAACATGTGATGTCATAGATATTATTAGTGATTTATGACGCGTTGATAAAAATAACAATTAGTATAAAAAGATAAAGTCAACTCGATTACCTGGTATAATGAATGATGAATTAGATTATAATTTCAATAATGGCATGTATAGGTAATTATTATTGCATTTGTAATAGTGTCATAGTATACGGATTCATCTGCACAGAGATGAGTAAACTACTTTCCTGCAAGAAATGTAAAAAAAGAACAAACCAGAAAGTGATAGATTATGTGAGATCAAATAAATATTTCTCAACATGTGATGTCATAGATATTATTAGTGATTTATGACGCGTTGATAAAAATAACAATTAGTATAAAAAGATAAAGTCAACTCGATTACCTGGTATAATGAATGATGAATTAGATTATAATTTCAATAATGGCATGTATAGGTAATTATTATTGCATTTGTAATAGTGTCATAGTATACGGATTCATCTGCACAGAGATGAGTAAACTACTTTCCAGCAAGAAATGTAAAAAAAGAACAAATCAGAAAGTGATAGATTATGTGAGATCAAATAAATACTTCACAACATGTGACGTCATAGATATTATAAGTGATTTATGACGCGTTGATAAAAATAACAATTAGTATAAAAAGATAAATTAAATTCGATTACCTGGTATAATGAATGATGAATGAGATTATAATTTCAATAATGGCATGTATAGGTAATTATTATTGCATTTGTAATAGTGTCATAGTATACGGATTCATCTGCACAGAGATGAGTAAACTACTTTCCAGCAAGAAATGTAAAAAAAGAACAAATCAGAAAGTAATAGATTATGTGAGATCAAATAAATACTTCACAACATGTGACGTCATAGATATTATAAGTGATTTAATTGTATCAGGCGTTACTTTGCGGAAATCCATTATATAACAATATTGTGGTTAATAATTTGCTTTTCCCGCGAATAAACTTTATGTTGTTATATATAGTAAGTAATACACAAATTAAATTACAATTCTAATATTAAGTAAAAATAAATTTTACAAGTCTAAATTTATAAATAATATCATGCAAATTACTATTCTAAACAAAATGTTTTGGTCAAAATTTACTAATTTATAAATTACAAAATAATAATAATACTAGCGAAAAATATACTGTATAAAACAACATAAAATAATATAAAATCGACACGTGTTTCACCTCTCTACGAGGCATCCTCAGGATGTTGACAGAACGGCCTAAGTTCTCGGTCGTAAGCTGCCGTTCTGAAACACGTGTCGATTTTATATTATTTTATGTTGTTTTATACAGTATATTTTTCGCTAGTATTATTATTATTTTGTAATTTATAAATTAGTAAATTTTGACCAAAACATTTTGTTTAGAATAGTAATTTGCATGATATTATTTATAAATTTAGACTTGTAAAATTTATTTTTACTTAATATTAGAATTGTAATTTAATTTGTGTATTACTTACTATATATAACAACATAAAGTTTATTCGCGGGAAAAGCAAATTATTAACCACAATATTGTTATTATAAGTGATTTATGACGCGTTGATAAAAATAACAATTAGTATAAAAAGATAAATTAAATTCGATTACCTGGATATTATAATGAATGATGAATGAGATTATAATTTCAATAATGGCATGTATAGGTAATTAGTTTGCAAACAAAGCCAGTTTAATGTACTTTATCTAGCGTATTACACTATAATTTACGACTTACGACTACATAAATGTAAATCAAAGCAAATAATCTATCTCAAGAAATACGACAGGTGTGCGAGAATATCTACAAAATTGATAGGGAAAATAAACATAATGTCAAGAATTGTCACCTTCCCTTGGCACATTTGCAATGTAGGTACTTACATTGATTACTATGAGAATGGCTTATTTACATAAGTATGCAATTAATAATGTAAACAATGACTATGATAATGTAAAAGGTTTTGTTAATAACGACACTATATGTATAGAAGAAAATGAAAACAGTATCAAAGATAATAAGGTGAGGTTCATTAGTGAAGGCCTATGTCCTTGATGATGGTGATGATGAATATACTCACCCGAGGAATACGATGCTTCCTATCGCGCCATTGGAACAGTAAATAGCCATACGCCATGCCGATGAAGAAGGGAGGCGCTCGAGCGAGGGTGTTTATGTAGTATATTCTAAAATAGTCCGGAAACTCATTCAAACGACTGTAAATAAAAACAAAACAAAGTTAATACAACAAAGACTGCAACTACCAAATCGAAAGGAGAGATAAATGCTGGTCAATTTTAACTGAAAGTGTTCAAATGCATTCAAATTCCTCAGAAGACTGATTTCAAGGAAAGAAGGTTAAAGAAATAATTATTATACTAGAATTACAATACATACATACAAAATTTAGCCAAACGCACACGCATTCATACATGCACATAGGTATACACACACAAACATATAAGACATAGACACACTTCCACAACTCCATTATAATGTTACATCTAATAATGTATATTTAGATAAACTTATAAAATAGGATGCAAAATCTGTGTGTATGGGTATGTACGAGTATGTGTGTGGATGGATTTAATATGTGTTTGGTTATATTTTGTAAAGTATAGTAATGTAATAACGAGTAATGTATAAACGCATCGGATTGAACAGTGATTGTGGAGAAATAAAGAAGTATATAATACGTATTAATAATCACACACACACAATCACACATTTTCGATCATAGACCCATTTGTTGGCTCCAAGCGTTCTTTTCTAAATGAAGTCAACTCAGTTCTTCTCCAGCAACTTTAACTTCTCTACCTGCAGTTGTGACTATATACATTCAAACACCCGGTGCACTTGCATGTCTAATTAAAACATACACCTAAATGTGTTTCTACATTACAAAATATAACAAATATTTCATTTTAATCATATCAATTGTATGTTCTTGTGCAAGTTTCAGAATTGTTTAATGTATTTATGTATATGTATGTATGTATGTATGTATGTATGTATGTATGTATGTATGTATGTATGTATGTATAATGTATGTATGTATGTATGTATGTATGTATGTACGTATGTATGTATGTATGTATGTATATATGTATGTATTATTTATTTATTAATTCTGATTTATGTATTATAGATTGTCTTAAAAACAATACACAATAATACAGTAGATTTAGAACGTACTGCTATGCGTTCTCACCGCTAAGTGCGATTTCATTCAGACAACCTTTGTCTTGTAACCTTAAAGTCATGTGTTATTATTATTAATAATTAGAGTATAATTACCTACTTTAAAGCACTTCACTCTCACCATTTATAAAACGAGGATAACTATCATTGGCTTTTATATTTTGCAAATTTTACTATGTTACGTTAAGATTAAGTTAAGCTGTTGTTGTCCCAAATAAAGAAAAAAAAAAAAAAAAAAATTAATTAAAGTACATAAAAACTGACCCAGGGTTGGCAAGGGCCGCCGAGAAACTGAAGAGGAAGCTATACACGGAGGAGGACACCAACGACAAGAGAATGGCGGCGGCGAGCGCGATCACTCCCACGGCCTTGGCTCCGAACAGCCACACCAGCACCAGGGGGCTGGCCAGGTACAGCTGCACGTCCACCGACAGGTACCACGTCTGCCCGAGACACTGGACACACACAATTCGAAGGTTATTTATAACAAGTACAATAAAATTCATCGAGCGTCAGTGGCGTAGGGGATAAGACGCGGCCTATCATATCGAAAGGTCCGGAGTTCGATCCCCGGCTGGGCCATGTACCAATGGGTTTTTTCTCGAAACTTAAGTACATTTACTGACTGCTCTCAAACGGTGAAGGAAAACATCATGAGGAAACCTGCATACGCTGAAGAAGAAATTCTTAGGCGCATGTGAAGTCCACCAACCCGCACTGGGCTAGCGTGGTGGACTATAGCCCGAACGCCCTCGTTAAGAGGGTAGGCCTGAGCCCCAGCAGTGGGGACATTAATAGGCTGTTGATGATGATGATGATGATGACAATAAAATTGAAATAAGAGCAAACTAAATTACAATTGTAAGTGATTAAAAATTTTCGCTAGTAGGTGCAGCTCTTGCAATTCACGACCGCGCGTGGTCCTTAGGTTTGTTAGATTATCACTATGAGTTATGTTCCCAGCTTAATCGGTCCAGTAGTATTCAAGTAGAGATAAAATGCTTCAGTGTAAGGGTAACGTAAAAGCGCCTACGAGGTCGGCAGCTGCAACGGGGTATTAGCCTCTCCATTATCAGCAAAGGCTGGTACCCTGTTCAGCTTAGTTAGGAGATGGAAGCAGACTCGGGGTAGCTAGTTGAGAAATTTGTACCGTGGACCTAACGGAGTGGCATAGTCGCTATGCGACTCAACTCCTTAATAAAGAAAAAAAAAAAGGGTAACGTAATTAACTTACATACAACAATGTAAAACGAGATTCAAAAGAGGATACATGTAACTCACAATTTCCCACGGATTGACATAGTTCTGCACGTGCAGCAGCGCGGACCACCACCAGCGGCGGCAGTTCTGGGTGGAGCTGGCCACGTTGATCCAGAAGGGCCCGTCGGACGCGTGGTGCGCCAGCGACGCCTGGAGGAGGACCACGGCAGCCAGGAGCGGGAACATTCGCAGCAGACGGTTCAGGTAGAACATGTGAAGGCTTCGAAGGAAACGAGCTGAAAGTTACAGATCAGATTGTATGCTTACTTATTGAAGTCGGTATAGGTATACCTGAAACTAAGTCCGCGGTAAAAAGTATCGTACATAAGTTATTCAAACTTGTTTTTAAAAGATGTGTTGCTGAAGTTTATTGCGCCGCTTCTTCTTCCCAGCGCTAACACGTAGGAAGCGGTGGTAGATGAAAATTGACGTGTATAAATGTACCCAGTGTACTGCAACAAAATATTTTGACTTTAAGATTATCAATGTGCGAAGTTCATCAAAATTCGTTCAGCCGTTATAGAGTGATTGAGAAACAAATAACACAAAAACTTTTGCAATTGTAATAATTACTTCTTCGTAGAATAGAAAATTGGAATAGTTATTTGTAGTTTGTGTAAATGAAGATTTACTGATATAAAACACATACATGTAACTACTAGGAAGTACAATATAAGTAAATAACACAATACAAAATCTACTTATAACAGAGCAAACAAAGACAAAGTTGGATACATTTTCATAAATACATTTCTATCTGCTACTGTATAATTCGCGGATGTGTTTATTTTAATAGCTCTATGAATAATATATCATTTAATATGAATTACGTTTCATTAGTATTTCAAAACAGGCGATTAATCATCTATGAGGCGCTATCAGGGAAATTTTAAATCAATTGCTGAATCAGGTGAAACTGATGACTGTGACAGAGATAATTCGAGCGAAATGATTTATGATTAATGAGTATGTCTGGAAGTGTTACTAGGTGGATAAGATAACAAAATAAACGCTTTGTCGATTACTAAATCTTTTTAAGTAACAAATAAACGATTAATTTAATTACATTCCTAGGTACCAGCAAAATCTAAGGTATGAGATGCAAAAATCTTTGATTACAAAATAAATTCAAAAAATACAGCAATCAAATAAGATTACATCTTAAAAGCCCGTCGAAGACTATCTAGTCTTTTGCGAAGTTAGTTGTTCATAAATGTATACGCTTGCCATGGTGGTACAAACTGGTGGTGTACCACGGGGGCAACACGCGGACTTTATTCTACCGTAGCTTAGTTTATGTAATAATTGAAACACTTACGTCTGTTAATTTTGCCAATAATAGTGTAGACAACCAGAATTCCAGACAGCATGAAAAATGTGTCAACGGTGATAGGAGCCGAATTCACCCACACGCTTGAGAAGTCCGACATCCACTGTGAACCGTAATAACGTGTCATCATCATCATATCAGCCTGTAGACGTCCACTGTTGGACAAAGGCCTCCCCCAGGGATCTCCACGACGACCGGTCCTGCGCTAACCTCATCCAGCCGGGTCCCGTGACCTTCACCAGATCGTCGGTCCACCTTGTGGGAGGCCTGCCTACACTGCGTCTTCCGATACGTGGTCGCCACTCGAGAACCTTTCTGCCCCAACGGCCGTCAGTTCTACGAGCGATGTGCCCAGCCCACTGCCACTTCAGCTTCGCAATTCTTTGAGCTATGTCGGTGACCTTGGTTCTCCTGCGGATCTCCTCATTTCTGATTCTATTTCTCAGGGAAACTCCGAGCATAGCAGCAGAAGGCTCAAGGTCACCCAGAGGGCAATGGAGAGATCCATTGCCCTCTGGGTGACCTTGAGCCTTCTTATGAGGCCCATAGTGAGGGACCACGTCTCGGTACCGTATGTCATCACTGGCAACACACACAACGTGTAACATCACATAAAAGTTATAATATTATCATTATTAAGTGGGAATGTGAACAGAATGAAGACTACAAAAAACCAAAGACATAGGCACTGTAAACAAAGAATTTGAAGTATTTTATTAAATTATTATAATAGTTTGCAAGGCAGCTGGTACACAGGATACTTACGGTGAGGATATCCTGCAGGTTGTGAATAAACCCAGTGAGTGTGAGGGAGTGTGTGTGCCCCACGATGACCCACATCATGGAGATGGCTCTGATGCCGTCCACGCACTCCAGCGCTCCATCAGCGGACTTGAACGTGAGGAAACGTCTCGTGTTGGTGTACAGAGAGAAACTTCTGTAGAGGGGGCTAGCTTCAGATGGATCTGGAGAGATATTGAAGATTAAGTAAATTAAAAAATAGAAGATGTTAAAAAAATAAAACAAAATATTTTTCAAAAGGTAATTAAAAGAAGAAAGAGCGTCAGTGGCGTAGGGGATAAGACGCGGCCTATCATATCGAAAGGTCCGGAGTTCGATCCCCAGCTGGGCCATGTACCAATGGGTTTTTTCTCGAAACTTAAGTACATTTACTGACTGCTCTCAAACGGTGAAGGAAAACATCGTGAGGAAACCTGCATACGCCGAAAAAGAAATTCTTAGGCGTATGTGAAGTCCACCAACCCGCACTGGGCTAGCGTGGTGGACTATAGCCCGCACGCCCTCGTGGAGAGGGTAGGCCTGAGCCCCAGCAGTGGGGAGATTAATAGGCTGTTGATGATGATGATGATGAATTAAAAGAAATCAACTAGATTTTAAAATAAGTACCTATAGAGATGAAAGTTACATTGAACTAAATCAGAAATATTTTTTTAACAATATTTAAGCAATTAATGAAACTTGAGAACTACTACTAAGTAAAGTGTAATACAGTCCGCTTTTGGTGAAGTGTAAATCTCATGACATGAAGATAACCGGTTGTGAAGCACTCACCTCGTTTCCATAGGAACATGTGGCACAAGTCGTAAGTGGTGCTCGCGACAATCAGCAAACCGATGGTTGAGAATATTGCACTAAAAACGAACAAAAGAATTATTATTATATGAATGTTCTTTCACAGTCAGAGGCAAATACCTATCTACCGTGGCATACATGAATTTGCTACCCACTGTACTGTATCTGAAACACAGTTGACTGACAATCAATCGATACTCACAACTAAAAGAATTCGTCAGAATAAAAACTTAGGGAAATCGTAACAAGATAAATTTATGTTATTCTACTCACATAGCGACGTAGTCGACAGCTACCCAAGGCTTATCGCCAGGCAGCCGGCAGAAGTACTCCTGGTACTCGACGTTGATGAAAGGTATCCTGTCCTGAACGAACTCTATCGCCTGCGTCGGAGAGCACACTTTCGGGACGCAAACCGCCATGGTCATGCCGAGGAGTGCAGTGATCTGCATGGGGAACACTCTGAAAATACGAAAAAAATCCAATATTTGCTTTGGGCGAATCGAACAAGCCTATAGACGCATCATGAATACAAAGTCATCTTGGTTCCGACCAATCATAATGGCGCGACCTTGGCCGGCCAATCATTCCCTCTGCCCTTATATTTCAGTACTTTAACAGTATCGTTGGTTTTTATAGTTAGGATCATAAGGTTTCTATGGGGTTTGGTATAGCCTGTTATAAATCATCAAATTACCGTGGGTCCACAGGTTCATGCAAGCCGGATATCTTATGCGCATATTTCCGCACTCTCGAATATTGTTCGACAACATCAGCAGCTTCGTCATCTGCTTGTGGCCAGGGTATCTCCGGCAATTCCGGCCAGGGTATATCTGGCAGCTCCGGCAGCTGCGGCCATTCTATGGGGTCCTGGTTCAGCGGCACCGTCACAGCGCAGTACTTCCCCTGTATGGTCATCTGGTCGACGATCTGGTTGATGCCGAGACATTGGTGGTAGTCGCCCAGGTCGTTCAGATTGCCTGTCAGCAAGCCACTCGGTATCCTTGCGCTTGCGTCAAAGACTAAATAAAAGGATAACATAAAACCACTGATGAAATACAATTTCATTTTTGTTGATGAAAATATTGTTAGGATAAATGTTTCACTTATACACATTTACGTTTGAAAAATCTTAAAAAGATCAGGGTCTGGGAATTTTGCGAGGACCAATTTTATGATAAGTAGGTCCCTATTATTATAATAAGTGGCTCGTACCTAGTTTGTTCTATCATAATAGCTACTTGTAGCTCTTAGTCATTTGAAATTACGGTATTCCCGACCCTGCAGCAATCCTCTTTATCTGATCTTACGTGTAATCAGGTTGAGGTGTTATATCTTGCTTGACATTTAAATGACGTCTGCTTTGTTGATATTTATCGCAACCTAAATTCTTGTTTTTTGCCTTTCTAAATAATACGACAGTTAGTTAAAATTGTACGAGTAATTTCGGTAGAGAATGATGAGATGACCCTTGCAAGAGATCTTAGACATCTTAGACTATTGCGCCTTAAATACTATAAAATAATATCATAATTGCAGCGATTTAGAAGGCATAACATTTTTATCGAAGCAATATTAAGCATTACCTACTCGAGAAAGTTTTAAAAACTTTAAAACCTTAAAAGCATACGAAGATGTTAAACACGATCAATGTGTTTACAAGAGCACATTGCAAAAGGAAGATCTAAAGAAATTCTATTTAATTTAATAATCTGTCATGTTTCAAATTTTGTTTAATTATTTACACAGAATCAAGAAAATTATACAGCTAAGGGTCCTAAAACAATGTTAGGAGGAAATATTATTTTTTAAATTATTCCTTAGTCTTACAATTATTTTTTATGTTCAGTTACTTCTAAAATAATTCATCCCATTTTAAAAAATACTTTCACAGATTTTACTTTTGGATATTTTTAGGAAAACCAGTAACTTACACCGAAATCTGAGTGTGTCATTCGCCAACAATGTCAGTTGCTCAAGACACAACTGTTCGTCCACTTCGTCGTAGAGACCCTGGTCGAACGCTCTTCTGAAATCCACACTTTTGCGCTCAGCTCCATCTGCACTGTTCACTGCGGCCACTACAAATATTACTACAACGACAATATATCGAGAAGCCATCTCTACCGTCCTATCAGTCTCGGCACCGTATGTTATTTATCCAACAAGGGGAGGATTGTCTTTTATAAGTAGCTAGCGAATTCCTTTATCTTTGCATTATCAAAATCTAAACTGATAACTTTAATGGAATATACGAAACGCGATTTGTTTACTGATACTAGAAATTATCTAACTAATTGACCGATCATATAGCATCAGTAAATGTTTGTTTTTAGGGCATTGATTTAGCCACTCAAGTTACATTGTGGCATGTCAACGAATTCAAACTCCTTGACGAAGCTTCTGTGTCCGATAAGAAAGGTGGATGTCCACGAATGCAAGTCTAGGTCACCGCCATTGAAAATCATAGGTAATATAAAACTCAGTAATAGCTCAACTCAGAGGTCGAAGGATATTAATATTACAATATATATAATTTGAAAAACAATACATTGACAATTTTATTCGCGAGTAGTGTTGAATTTCGCGACCTGGAACTTCTCGGGCCAATTTATCATTAAAGTTTGTCGAATTGACACGCATTATAAATCCACACCAAGTACTTAGGTACATGAGGGTTGGTTACTCTGTGATAGCATAAATTATTATCAAGGAATAACCTATTGGAAAACTTTTTAACGCGGATGAAGTCGCGGGCGTGCGCTAGTATAGGATGAATTCAAACACGTTTTATCCAGGGGTGGGACGCTAGAGCAGGGTTCATGTCCAGGTAGCAATGCAGGTATTGCTGTACCATCTACATCAAGTGACTGCCTGATTTTGTCACTGTCACTATTAAAATAATTTAAAATTACATCACTTATAATGTAATTAATAAGATACTAATGACCAGAGGGCTGGGCATTACCTCGCTCAGAGGATCAACCTCACCATCCAGCGGGGTAATGCCGCCAGCCTTCTGGGCACGCTCCCAGCGGTGGGGAGCCTCCAGGGGTTTTTTTATTTATAATTTATTTGTAAGTTTAGTTTTATATAATAAGTTTTTTATTGTTATCCCATTTATAATTGAAGTATAAGGTACCTTCCTAGATTGGAAAGAACATACCTTTAATATTTTAAGATTGTATGTATGTAACACTTTATTGTACCAAATTAAAATATTGTACCAAATAATAAAAAATACAATATCAGACAGTTAAACCAGTAAAACTAAGTACAAATTGCTATCAAAGATGTCGAAACATAATTGCTGGTAAAGATAATAATGTTGCTAGTTCAGTTAATTAAATTCCCCAAGTTATAGTTTTTCTCTCCACTTCGATTTCCACTCGCTCCGTCAAAGTAAACCTAAAGAAGTGGCAACTTTTTATTTTTTTATGAATAAATTTGCCTACTGCAAGTATTTTCAATCCTGGCCAACCGCCGGTGGCTCGCTCTTGGCCGGTGTCACTTTATTAGCAACTCGACGTCCACTATTGGACCAAAGCCCAGACCACCCAACCAATTAACTGCGCATTGACGGCGAAAGCGTTCACCGAACATAAGGCTATCGCCTAGGTATATTACCGGCGTCAAGCCATACTTGTTTTAGTGTGAGTTTGATTTTGCCCAAGGTAAGATCTCCCGACTTAGTTATTTCTGTTACAAGGGCACTTTGTTCCTTACCCTAGGCAAAATCAAACTCACACTAAAACAATTAAGGCTTGATGCCGGAATATACCAAAGCGGACATGGCCTTATGTTCGGTGAACGCTGTCGCCTTCTCATGCGCCGTCAATGCGCAGTCGATTGGTTGGGTGGTCTGTGGACCAAAGAGAAGAAGGACTAAAGTAACTATTAATTGACGAATTTTGAGAAGTAGCGCTTCTCAAACTGAGTCACAAGCATTCCATGAAGTAAGTGTTGGCACGAATCCGGATGCAGCATGATTAAATAACTCATTGCAGACAATCTTATCAAATTATTGATAACTGAAATAGTAATTGGAAGGAAATGTTTAATCAAGTCCGCATTTCATAATATACTTACGTACATAATATCTTCGCGCTATGTCCCTGACGGGGTAGGCAGAGAGAATGGAGCGCCAAGTATCGCGATCCTGGCACACCTCGGTCGATTCGCTCAGTCTCATCATTCTCTTCTCACGGGACGCGAGTGCTCCTCACGCGTCCGTCTGTGAGCACCCGCTCTATCTGATCCTCGTATGTCAGTCGAGCTCGTAAAACCACTTCATACCGTTTAATTATAATTATGTACCTAATAATTACAGAGTTGGGACCCGGCTGGATAAGGTTAGCGCGGGACCAGGCGTCGGGGAGTTTCCTGGGGGAGGCCTTTGTCCAGCAGTGGACGTCTACAGGCTGATAATGATGATGATAAAGGAATGTTACAATTAGTAGCATCTCCAGTACTTCTGTATATAGAGTGAAAGTTGTCTCTACCCCTTGAGACGGTAGTCAAGTCTGCAAGTTGTAACAAGCTGTAACAAGATTGTGAATTCAATTTGTTTTCCTTCTCATTGCTGTAACAAAGTCGCGGTACGAGCCTTTAGTAACTGTATAAAAAAATTAAACAAGTTTGTGAGTGTCGGCGAAGTTGTAACTTAACTTTGTTCAACTTGAGATGAAAGCGACGAAGTGTAGGGAGTTCTATGCAGGTTTACAATATGATCGGACACACTATGAAGTATACTTGTACGGTCGACCGCACGACAGTGAAAACAAATCCAGTATAAACTGGTCTCTCTTAGTATTGAAACTCATTAATAAGCTAGGCCAGCTCAAGGTTACGGTGTTTCCACTGACGTGCGGTCGACTGTACTAGCTATTTCTCGCAGCTTGGCCGCGATTAAAAAGTTGTTTCTGGCTTTTCCTTTTTGCTTGGCTCCTAAGGGTCGTAGCGTGATGGTAAATAGCTTAAAATCTTCCTCAAGAAATAGGCCATCAAATGCAAAAATAATTTTGTCAAATCCGACTGGGAGTTCCTGAGATTACCGAGTTCAAACAAAGAAAACACAACCCATCTCCAACCAGACTAATACAATACACGCAAGACGGACGCAAGTCCGTCTGTTTGTTGGAACGGGCGGGACAAACACAAATAAAAACAAGTTTTCAGCTTTATTAATTATTATATTAATATAGGTAATTGTAGAAGCCGGAATTATCTAACCTAGGATAATTTATCAAAATGCTGTATCTCATCTCTATGACAATTTCATTCGTGAGCTGATACTGGTGATTCATCGATCATCAAACGTACCTATTATCATCGACTGAAAAACCTTTGTTGAAATGAATATTACTCCGTTCATGAATATTGAGATTGGACATGCCCTCTGACATATATTTTATGATTATTTTATCATTAATTATTTATTGACATTGTATTTTTTTTAATAATAAATTAATTAGTGTAAAAGTGAAATAAATAAACACATAAAAGAAACAAGGTTTGCATTTTGCATAAATATTTCTTATTTTAGAAATTCAAGTGGAGTATAAATAACTACACAGATTACGTCCAGAAAACGTAAAGAAACCCTCTATTAAAATACATTTTTAAAAATACATCCTCATTTTCAAAGATTCTCCGCCCGCGCTACACTTTCTTGAATGTTATGAAAATCTGCTTATTTTATATTAAAAGTAATGGCATGGGTAATGTATTCAGACACATTTCTTTTACTTACAAAGGGGACGGGGCTTAAGGCACCCGGAGAGGGCTCCTTACATGTAATAAGGGTTGGGAGGACCTATTTGTACATTCTGTACACACTTGGAAACAGTTTATACACTTCATGTTTATGTATTATATATAACATTATGTATTATACATAATTTTTTTACTCGCTTCGCTCGTGGTTCAAAGCACAAATCCTAGCACCCTTCGCTTGCTCAGTTTTCGGCGAACTATAACGTCAGCACAGCGATATTGAAAAAAATCCCAACTACGGGGTCACGTATCTCTGAACCTATGAAAGATAAAATTTCAAAAAATATATATTTGAATAGTCCATCTAAGCGCAGAGGTGCATTTTTTATTTTTTTTTGATTTTCCAAATAGATTCGTTAAAAAAAATCTTTTTCAAAATTTCGTCTCAAAAAATCTCAAGAAATATTTCCAACCTTTTTCAATTTACAAAAAAAATTGCCAACCGATTTTCAAACTTTCAACGCTATAATGTGTCTCGATAAATTCTGCGCCTTTAGAGCCCTCGTCTGACCCCGTAGCCCAAAATTTCTAGAAGTTAACGCAGATTTTGTTTATTTCGTGAAATCGATCCAATAAACATGTTCAATGTTAAAAAACATTAAAACTAAACTGATATCTTCAGACCTCACATTAGAGGACAAAGAGTAATATAAAGTCTGATAAACTTAGAATTATCATGAACTAGCTGTTTCCCGAGGCTTTGTCCGCGTCGAAAAGGGAATGCCCTTTCTTAATGGACGTCAGAGCTACGAGTATAAGAGGAACCTTTGTGCGAAATTTCAAGTCTCTAGGCTCAGCGGTTTAGGCTTGATCGGTCAGTGAGTCAGTTTCTTTATTTTATTTAATGATTGATTGATGATTATTGTTGTACGCCTACAGGACAAACATAGAGAATCCAACCTTAAAAATAAATCTAATTAAAATAAATAAATAAATCTTTAAAATATTGTGTATCCACCTATTAAAATATTATGTTTACCAATAGCAGTTTGAGAAATACATGAAATATCTTCTATTGAATTATCTCGTATTTTATCATTGAAGTCTACAGGCGGACAATTTCAATTATTATGATGCTATTCTATAGGTGTATTCCTGGATTAAAATAAATGAAATGAGCCTGGAGAATATGTTGAACCCCCAAACGAGAAACAAGTTTGGAATAAAAAATGTGAAGATCCATTTATATAGAACGAGCTAGCAGGAAACTCAACCTCGAAATAAGCATTGTAGGACGAATTTGTATAGACGCACTCGAACGACTACATCCGCAGTCGTAATCGGAAGGAGGATTGTTTCCTCGCTTATTACGACTGTAATCCGGCATTACGACTGTAATAAGATTACCCTGGGCGAGTCACATTACGCTCGAAATTTCTGAGTTACACGGAGTCGGTCGTCGAGCCGTGATACGCTATCTGTCTGAAATTGATTTAAAAATAAAATGTATGACTCAACGTGACTCACGTTCGATTATTGTAAATAAATACGAGTGGCTGTCCGATGTCATAATTTATGACAATGACTAATCATTCAAATTCACTATCTAGGTTAGGTATCTAAAATGTTTATTTCATGAAAGAAATACTGACTCAAACCGGTCCTCGAAGAGATAATGATGAATTATCTAAAGATTTA
This sequence comes from Metalampra italica, assembly GCA_949699065.1. NCBI lineage: Eukaryota > Metazoa > Arthropoda > Insecta > Lepidoptera > Oecophoridae > Metalampra > Metalampra italica. Next base: position 318,107 of record OX452983.1, read on the forward strand.
ACGACATGCATAATCTAGTCGGTAGAATATGCCTTTAACAATTGAACTTAAAACATCATAAATATATTTTTAAGTAAGCTTTAAAATTAATATTAACTTAATGTATGGAAAGTTAAGAAAACACGGGTATTTTTTCATATTTTCAAACATGATGAAGGTAAAAAGTTGCTATTCAAATCTTGTATGAGGAGTCGACCTTCAAAGTCCGAAAACGTGACTAAACATTCGTTGAAGAAACATGCAAGTTATTTCTTACATAGTGTTTGAAGAAATGAAAAATAACAAACCCGTGTTTTTTTTAATTCCAAACAATGAAACTTATTGTTTTCATAACTTTAAAAAATTTTACTGACGGATTTTTTCATCTAAGCATGAGTTCGGTCGGTAGATTTTTAAAGATTTTTTTCTTCCTCGCATGATTTTACAAAACATGACTGTAGCATTTCATGATAATAAATAATATAGTCAGTGCCATCCATCGAGATATTTTGACCTAACTTATTTCTAAATAGCTCTTTGAAATTCCTTGAAAATCTCTCGATTACTGGTTTTTAGCTTCAAGGGTAGAGAAACGTCTACCCTTATCTCAGGTTTTCGGCTGCACCCTGTTTATGTTATTTTATACACGAAAAAATAGCCTATGGCAAGAAATACTGTCCTTTGGCAAAGAAATAGGCAGGAAATTCAATATGTAAAGGGACCTCAAAATAAACTTAGCATCGTAGGGTCTACAAATGCGAAGGGGAAACAAATCCCAGCTTAGGGACTTGACCTTTTCTGCTAAGAACACCCAATTAAGTGTCCCAGGGCCTCACACCGCAGCGGACTACAATATGGCCTTTGCCAGTACACTTTGGGATGTTAGTTTATGAGAAACACGCGTTTGTACTTGAAATATGTCATTTGTGGTGACCAGTAGAGACCTCCATCTGTTTACATTTGATAGGTCTTTGTCTTCCTAACGCTAATAGATTGTTCACTACGCCTCTTAGCTACATAAGTGATAATGCTGCATTTTTTATAAAAACAGATTTTCCCCCAAAAAATATTAAAAACTTTTATGTAAGTATATTTAAAAAAAATACATGTACCTAGGCGCATGTCCCTGACAGGGAAGCAAAAAAAAATCAAGTCAAGTAACGCGATCCAGGCACACCTCTATCGCTTCGCTCAGCATCAAAATGTCTTGAAAATATTTCCTTGAATCTTTACTGGTTGCACCAACCACGCTGTGTATTGTTTCCTCCCCTTTGCCCTGCATTAATCCCACGGACATTGCGACTAATCTCCCGAGGTGGCAGTAATAGTGGCGCAGCAGACGCTAATGCAAACAAATAGCGCGCCGGGACATTAGCCCGCGGCCGGCCGGCCGGTGTGCGCGCGCCATTAACTCGCTTCACTTACCTCAGGACCATGCGGTACCCGTGGTACCACCGCGTTGTACAACTGGGAAATTTTCTCCCGTTGGACCCCTTTAGACGCATAGTTCCAGAAACGCAAATTACCACGCGGTTGACCACAATATGTGCATTTCGCAAATTATCAGATACGCATATGACCAGATTTTGTTTCGTAATTTGCCAGATACGCATATGACTAGATTTTGTTGTTTCGCAAATTACCAGATACGCATATGACCAGATTTTGTTGTTTCGCAAAATATCAGATACCACAGCATTTTCTTACGGTGCGAAACGTCCTGTCATTAAGATACCAGACTCTGTGTTCGCTGCACAAAAATGTAAATTGTTATGATATACATATACATGCGAAATGCGTACGTACCAAACTATTAGAATTAGAATATAAGTATTTATCTACATATTGCCAAAAATGCTCAGAAAAGCGTTCTTTATCATTCCTTTAAATTTCTACATCGATCCACAAACATCCTGTATCTATACAATTATTTCAAAATTAACTACGTATCCAAACATTAAATTTACAGGGTGTAACAATCAGTTAATGTAACATTTTTGGTTTATTTAATCACCTAGTGATTAAATAAACTTATCTAACATTTTAAGTAACTTATCTAACATAGTAAAAAGTGTTTTGAAATTCATTACCAAAAAAAATTTTTAGATTTTCACTAGGTACCTAAGTGAACCGTTTTAAGAATTGTAATACTTAGTGTACCTACTAAATATTATTCTACAACTGAACATAGCTCTATATTGAGTGAAATTACATTCATATCTCGGCTCACGATCGTGTAAAAAACAATTTAGGTCCAACACACGGGTTAATTCAGTTTTGTGGCAACACAAAGAGTCTTTGTAACATGATGGTATTGTGAGTACATAATAACCCGCTTCCAGTAAGTGGTTATCGCCGAGGGCACTCCACTCAACACGCGAGCAGCCGACTTCCATTCCCGCGGTGGCATTTTCAATATAAATACCTTAAACTATGTAGGTAATATTTCTAACCATCAATTCATAAAATTGTATGAATTTATAGCTCTGAGTAAACTGGGTTTATTTAAAACAGCCAGTATAGAAGTTAAGCCCTGTCAGTCCATTGTAATGGCTGTTTCTTCTGCTGTTTTATTTCGTGTTTCAATAAACGAAATTGTAGGAAATGACATACAAGTTTTGAACATTGCGTATAAAGGAAATGATTCAGTTTGTTGTAGGCGTTTTTTTCTTCGAAAACTAAAACGCTATGGAATGTGTATTAGTTTTTATTTACTTATGAAGTTATGTAATAATGTTTTGGATAAATTCACACACGGCTGTTTAGTCGCCAATTAAGCCGAAGCTTATGTGTGGGGTTTTCAGCAAATGATAAACACAATATTATAATACTTTTAAATAAATACATATAAACACCTAGAATCCGAAAACCAACAGATCACTCAAATGCTGGTCCCGGGTGGGAATTGAACCCACGACCTCTTGCTCAGTAAGCAGAGTTACTACCAACTAAGACAAGAGACTAATATACCTTTTAAAAAGGTAACCGAACTAATTCACTTATATTGAGATATAAATAAAGCTTTATTTATTCTTTATAAGAGTTTGATTGAATTAGCAAAACTTTACTTTTTATGAACAAAACTAATTTCAGAATGTATGGTGTAGTAATTTTTTTATAAACACAAAACTTTGGTTACGGTGAAACATTTCCTAATACTAGGAGAAATATAGGCATTACACGGCTGTCATTAGTGTTGAAAATTACTTTTCGTTTTTCGCAGGATTTACTATGTAGGTACGTACATTACGACTAAAATTTTTATAGGAAAATACATAAAAATCCAGGAAGGTGAGTAAACAAGGTCGCTGAAACTTCAGAAATAACAGGGATTTTACTAACCCTCTATAAAATATAGAATGCAGTGACAAAGCATTGAAGATTTACTGCGTCAAAGTTGGAACACAAAAGCAATTTGCGTAAATCCTATACCTATTGGGTATAATAGTAACCGTAAAACATTTTGGCGGTTGAGTGAAGTTAGTAGACAAATTTTAGGTGTCAAAGGGGAGCTGTGCGGTGTTCACTTAGAGACGCTTATTCAATTTCTAGAAATAGTTCATAGGTTTGATCAACCGAATCATTTTGAATATCTCTACATCACATTTATGTCAATTACGCACACATAGACTGTAAACACTGTCAGCGATGTGTAATCAATCTGTGACTATATTCACTCAACTGTCAAAAAGATTTACGGGGACTCCGTATACTGTCGGACAAAATCTGTCCGAAAGTCCGAACTAACTTCGGGTAAGTTTGACCAAGTTTTAACCGTAGAGGGCAGAGCGCCTGGACGCAAGTTTGACCTTGACCAAATAGCAATAGACGCGCGATAGGTTGATTGTTGTCTCTTTTTCCATACTTTGCGTCAGTATAATAGGTGCCAGTTGTAAATGGATAAAAGTACATTGATCTCATCTGTACCTGTACCAAGGTCGATTAGCTCTACGAACAATAAATAAATCAATCCCGCTATGTAGTTGCATTCCGACTGAGGTAATCAATGACTATTACAAATGTGCTTTTATAAAGATACATCTTGCACGTTGATTGTTTTATTATAATGGTCTCCTTATCATCATCATACCAATATTATAAAGAGGAAAGATTTGTATTTTTGTATGTTTGTAACTCAAAAACTACTGTGCCGATTTCAAAAATTCTTTCACCATTCGAAAGCTACATTCACCCTGAGTGACATAGGCTATATTTATTGCAAAAAAATGCCCACCCGTGCGAAGCCGGGACGGGCCGCTAGTTTAATAATAATAATAAAAGACTCTCTTAATAACGGGTATGAGGATTCCAGTCTAGGATCCGTATGGACGCTCGCCACACTAGCTTCTTACCTATCTTCTATACTAATAATAAAGAGGTAAAGTTTGTTTGGATGGATGTGTGTTTGAAGTAATCTTTGTAACAACAGAACCGATCTTAATAATTCTTTCGCTGTTGGATAGCTAATACTCTGTGTGTGAACATAGGATACTCGGGGAAGGGGAAAGGGCAGGGGAACGGGAAGAGGAAGTTGAAGTCGCGGGGCGTTTGCTAGTTTCCATATATACCCGCAAAAGAGACTACTTATAACATACTAGGATCTCAACCGCTTAATTCTACACTTTATTTACAAACCAGTCGACTTCGCTTCCATCAACAAGCTATCAATGGTCCCTCGCCGTAATTACCTGGCCAGCCCATTTCTGTATCAAGAGGGCGACCTTCCCGACGCCGCCACCGCCGGAGGTGACTGTCCACTCGCGTGATTAACTTCCGCCATCGGTCTGCCCGTCAGGCAGCGTCACGCCATTTTATTTACTTACCTGCTAGCCAAATTGTATCTGTTTTACATGAAAGAGTAGTTAGGTATGTACTAATAGATATAGCTTGGATTGTTTTGGAAGCTGCTAAACTTATGCGAGCAGCAGCTGACTTTGACAGAACGTCATCTTAATTCTGACCAATCATGACACGGCGGGATCTATACCGGACCAATCAGCGTGCGCTCCTCTCCGCCCGCACACCTCAGCCCTATAACAGAAATATTTGCTCGTAGAATTAAGAGTATAGTCTATTGGAATTACTATGCTGACAGCGTTCTCACAAGATTGTGACGAATTAGAGAATACACATAAGAAGGGAAGTCATCGAATGAGCAACACCTATGTCCAGCGTTGGCCGACAACAGGCCGATATGATGATAGATTCCGAAGCTGTAACAGAAACCGATGAATAAATTTGCGAATCGTCAAATAAAACGTGAGAAGGAGAAAAGAGGGTACCTCAAAGTAAAGGGCCTAATCAACACCTTTCCGCAAAAGGGACAATTTTTCAACAATCAGAATTGCAATCACGTACAAGCAAGTCCGGAGCTTATTGCATTAGAGTTACAGCCATTGGGAAGTTCGTTGGGAAACTCTCTGATAAGAGGGGTGTACACACGCCTTTCTCGCGCCTATTGCGAGCGTTCCAGATAGTGTTGCAAAAAAATTGAGTCCTCGAATCCCATTTTATAAAGACTCGATGTCAATTTACAACACTCTGTAAGGCGCTGTATGTACGCCTGTGAATCCTCTTTGTTCTGATCCACCTACCTTGGCATTAAAAGCATTTTAAAATATTATTTAGAATTCTAGAACTGCAGTTCGTTTTATACTATTGATGTTTCATTTTAGTGGTTTCAATTGTCATCTTTCATAGATTTAACTTCAATCTTATCAACTTCAGGACTTATACTTTTTTCGAAAACCGATCTGGCAACTGAGAACAAAGGTCGGTGCTTGAGTTTTTTGAGGACTTAAATTCTTTTCGATCTCGAGTTCTTTTCAAAACTAGAATAGTTTTTAAGACTCGATTTGTCGCCAGAATCTCGAGGACTCAAGCCTTTGGCACCACTAGCTTAGCCCTAATAAAGTTTTACACACTGATTCAATTGTTATTGGACCCTTGGAGAGTGCCTAATAGCGAATCTTTTTGTCTACGTTTTTCAAAGCCGTAATTCAGTGGAGACCGCTTACCGGTAAACGAAATGTGGAACGCCCCTTGCTACGTGACCATGACCTAGAAAGGGACGGTAATGGCTTCTTATTAGGAGGACCTGCTGTGATAAGCTTAGTGACCGGAAGTCTCCTGCGCCTTCCCACACCACTTTGGTTACCTTAGGTTCGTTAAATGATAATAATTTATCGCCTAACTTTTTGAAAAGCATAGTTGGAGCGCTTAAAGCGGCAATTTGGACAATGCAGTTGGTCCACGAGGAATACCCCAATTTTTTATAACAACATTTACTTAGCATCATTGATCATATAAAATCATCATCTTGATCAGATCTCATTATGCACCTACTAGCTTATCTCATAAACATATTTTTACATTACATTTTAGATAGACAGAAGCAGGAAGGTTCGAATTTATAATCCCACCCATCGCGGGCAACCAAAGAGACCCTAGCTTCATAGATGAAAGAGTCAAACATGACACTCCGGTTCTCATCAAAGGAGCCCTGGCGCCTGACACTGAGATCTGATATGAACCGGCCGATGATAACCGGTTACCAAGTACTAACTTTACGATCAACAGTATTTAACCGTATTCGAAAAAAAAAAAAAACGACTTCAAAAACACAAAAAGGCTCTAAAAAGCGTAAAATATTTTTATTATTATTTTAATCCAAAAGACAGAAGCCTGTTACCTATTATTTTAACTAAAATATTATTATTATAATTATGTGCTATGTACTGATCTGTTTGAAGTCGGTGCCAAGCCCAAAGAAATTCCCCCGTGAGCCCGTTGGAAATCGAGGAAAACCCTCAAATTTACATACATAGTTCGAGTTACGGCATAATAGGTGGAGGGCATAGGAGGGGCAGGGGAGGGGGAGGGGTGGTAGAGGGGAGGGGAAGGTGTGGTAGTGGTCAGGGGAGGGGTGAGGGGGTCAGGAGAGGGGGGAGAGGGAAATGGAGGGCATGGAGAGTAGATAGGAGGGGGGGGGGGGATAAAGGCGGGGGGTGTTAAGGTGTGGGGGCGGGAGGGGGGGGGCAGGGAGCGGGGGGAAGGGGAAATGGAGGGCATGGAGAGGAGATAGGGGGTGGGGGGGCAGAGGGCAGGGAGAGGTGATAGGGGCGAGGGGGGGGGACCCTCTAAAACAAAACAAAAATTTTTTGAAATCGGTCCACAAATATAATAATAATAATAATGTTTGGACAAATTGACACACGGCTGTTCAGTCCCAACTAAGCCGAGCTTGTAAATAGGTACTCAACAGCTGATAAACATACATAAATACTTTTAAATAAATACTTAAATACATACAAACACCCAGAATCCGAAAACCAACAGTTATGCTCATCACACAAATGTTGGTCCCGGGTGGGAATCGAACCCACGACCTTTGGCGCAGTAGGCAGAGTCACTACCACTACGCCAACAGGCCAGCCGTTGGCGTAGTGGTAATCGGTAGTAGTAATTGACGGAGTAATCGGTGAACATACATAAAAATTTTTAAAAAAACAGAATCTCCTCCTTTTTGGAAGTCGGTAAAAAGGAGGAGGATCTTTAATTCCTGAAAAACAAAATTCATTCATCGACATGAAAAAAACACTAAAAATACTGGGATCCTCATTAAAACGCCCGAATAGTGAAGTATCACCCGGCGCGCGGGATCCAGCAGGGCCACACACAATGGCGCCGCGTAGCTCGCGCTCCGCCTCACATTCCAATGCATACAGATCGATCCCAGAGATATCGAGATCTAGTTCCCATTTAATATTTTCATGCATTCAGATCTGCTGGGACGGGTTTTTAGAGCGTGTGTATTCAATAGATTCAATCTCAAAAGCACAAAATTAACAAATATATCCTACTGTAATGAACACCAAAATTCAAACCCCAACTCTAAGACATTTTCTGCCTCAAAATTTAATGTTGGTGTATATATTAAAATTAAAGTGGTAAGCTGTTCAAAGAAAATCTATTATGTTTTATATCTCAGGTGCCTGTAATTTATACTACTACTGTCTCTAATAAAACTGGACCAACAATTCCAATAATTAATTAGTATCTGAATTCCTGAATGATCAATGAATTTGATGTAGTATTACTGGAGCGTTAAACTGAGTTTATTTTGAAATGCAAACAATATCCTGAACGAAAACATATAGAATTGCACCGTCAGCTCGATGATATTGGTAAATATTTAGTTTCGATATTGAATGCTTTAGTAAATAATTCATTGAGTAATATTGACCGAAGTTTACTCATCCATCGACCATCAGCTACCATATTTACATTGATCTTGTTTACACTCTACTAGCACTGCAATTGCAAGTATCTATTTATTCACGATTGCACGATTTCGCTTCCCGGTGTAGTCTGTTCCATCTCTCAGCCACTTCCAGCCTCCTTTAACTTCGTCATATTCTTCATCAGATGTAACTTATCCACTTATACTTTGAGCTACGTCGGCGACGTAGTTCCATATCGAATTTCTTTATTGCCGATCACATCTTTCTTAGAAACTCCAGCGCTAAACGACGTTAAACTTGTCCTTAGTCGCGTAAGAATATTATGCATAAAGTTTTAAAGTTTAAAACCTGTTTAAAACGTAACTGGACCGTACTGTGTAAGTACCTAGTCTCGTGATAACAGTGATCTTAACAGTGTAACGTTGAACCAAGTGAGCGTGAGACGCAGGCAAAATTATATAAGTCTAGTTAATTGCTGTCACAAACTGGTTTAGGAGACATTTGTTATTCATAGCCGCGTCGTCGTCTCGTCGCCTCAGAATTAACCACCTACACTTAACGTAACAATTTCGTGGATGAAGTTAGTACTTGTCTGTAATGGTGACAATTGGCTGAACTTACTCGTCTTTCCGAACTACCTTTTGAAAGTTTCTTAGTTGTTGCAGTCAGACTGTTTCTTAATGTGATCATCAATCATTTTGTTGACTTTTGCTTTGTCCGCTCTTTCTTCTGAAGAATCGTCATTGTTTCTTTGCTGATCTTTATTTCGTCGCTACCAATCAAAATCGTTTTAAGAGCGTCAGTGGCCTCGGGGATAAGACGCGACCTATCATATCGAAAGGTTCGAGGTTCGATCCCCGGTTGGGCCATGTACCAATGGTTTTTTTCTCGAAACTTAAGTACATGTACTGACTGCTCTCAAACGGTGAAGGAAAACATCGTGAGGAAACCTGCATACGCCGAAGAAGAAATTCTTAGGCGCGTGTGAACTCCACCAACCCGCACTGGGCTAGCGTGGTGGACTATAGCCCGCACGCCCTCGTTGAGAGGGTAGGCCTGAGCCCCAGCAGTGGGGAGATTAATAGGATGTTGATGATGATGATGAATCAAAAATCGTTAACTGTATTATTAATAATATGTTTATTACCTGCTTGTTTCGACTTTTACTTACAAAATCCGTAGGTATCGATATGTTTTCAATCGATTTCAAAAAAAGGAAAATGTTTTCAATTCGATTGTATGTTCTTTTGTCTTTCTTTTATTTTGTGCGTAATGTTACACGAAATCTTTGCCACTAAATAGTGAACAGATTTGATTTTTTTTATTTTATTGAATTGGCTACAGTCAAGGGTGGTCGCATTCAATTTGGAAACAATATTTCACCTTTTTGTAAAAAGTCAGATTATTTAATATATTTTCGTGTGCAATCTTGTTTACAAAACTTTTCAAGAAACACAGAAGCTATTCAATTCAATATAGTAACTAGTGAAGGCTTGTGAATACCTTGGTTTCGGGGTTGCCAGCTAAATTATTCGCGTGGGAACCTCCCCGTAAGCGTCGTCACCGCCTCGCCCCGCCCGCCCTTTGAGCCGCGAAATGTACGGAACTCCCTAAACCTGGATTTAGGAGCTCCATTTGATGAATCACCTTTGACAACGGGAAGAATGTTGCTATTTATGTCGGGAATGGGATCGCGACAATAATACATACAGGGTGTGAGCAAGTCTCTACTGTATATACCTAACAGTCTCGCAAAATCATCATCATCATCATATCAGCCTGTAGACGTCCATTGCTGGACAAAGGCCTCCCCCAAGGATCTCCACGACGACCGGTCCCGCGCTAGCCTCATCCAGCCGGGTCCCGCGACCTTCACCAGATCGTCGGTCCACCTTGTGGGAGGCCTACACTGTGTCTTCCCGATACGTGGTCGCCACTCGAGAACCTTTCTGCCCCAACGGCCGTCAGTTCTACGAGCGATGTGCCCAGTCTCGCAAAATCATCATCATCATATCAGCCTGTAGACGTCCACTGCTGGACAAATGCCTCCAAAATACAATATTATAATTTGTTTTCAATACAGTTGGGTTCCTACCCGTGAATACTCGATGGGTAGGAACAACTTCTATAGCCGCTAGAAGAATCCAGTTGGGCTGGGCAGCATTTGGAAAACTGTGTCAAGTCTTCACGTTTACTTCTTGTTTTTTTTTGTAAACTAGATTATTAATCAACGAATTTTATACATTTCATTTGTTACCCTGTATTATGTAGTTGCCAAAGGGTGTTAATTTAATCAAGTTATTTTTAAAAACCTTTACAGTATAAGTACAATTAAGTACACCTTATATACAGGCTGAGTACGAGTCAGATCTGTTACTCGAATAAATTACAAAGAAACCTTTGATATTTTAAAAGCTTTGTATTGCTAAGTTCAAAGATATTCCGAAATAGAATTGTAAAATAACTCTGTTACATTATTTATATAATCAGAGCCAGGCTCTCCCAGGATTGTGCTCCGTTATTTGTTGCTGAAAGTTGGTCTGGTCTTCGCCGCAGTGACAACTAAGACTACACGTGTGAAACATTTTTTATTAGCTTTTTTTTCTGTAACAAAATTACCGGTCGGATTATTATCGGTCTCCACTCCAGACCTCGTCTACTAAAACGGTCGTCGTTTCTTCGACAGATGTGACAATCGCACTGCCAATGCTAGGAATCAGAAACAAAGCCGTAATTTTATTGGAATGACTTCAAAAACAATAACCCTGGCCAACGAAGCGGTAATAACAGGGTTGCCAGTTTCAAGAAATAACCCTGGCCAACGAAGCGGTAATAACAGGGTTGCCAGTTTCAAGAAACAACCCTGGCCAGCGAAGCGGTAATAACAGGGTTACCAGTTGGCCAACGAAGCGGCAATAACAGGGTTGCCAGTTTCAAGAAATAACCCTGGCCAACGAAGCCGTAATAACAGAGTTGCAAGTTTCAAGAAATAACCCTGACAAACGAAGCGGTAATAACAGGGTTGCCAGTTTCAAAATATTGCAATTTTATTTTGCTTTTAGGCTTTAGTTTCTTAGGACTTTGGCGAATGTATTGAACGAAAAACGTACCTTTTTAAAAAAAAATTCACTTTCGTCCTGTATGTATACGTACTTACCTACTATTCGGAAGCGCGCCTCCCGCATTCTCCAGCCATTCCTTGAATAATAAATCATGTGGCATGTAAATCTGGGAGTTTGTCTGTATCCACATGTCACCCGTATACCGCCTTCCCGGGCCCTTCGCTGGGAGTGAATAAAAGGCCCAGAGGGAGGTTCAATGTCATGACTGTCATGACATTATAGTCCAAAGTTACTGTCTGACATTACACGTTATAGATTTATCAAGTTATCTGTGAAGGGTGGCTCTGCCGTCGTGCCATACCCGTCATTCTTAGTTTGTGCTGACGGCCGAATGACATTCTGCGTAGTTTCCTTCACAGATAACTTGGTATGTCTATAATCATATTGTCTTATACAACCAGCCTATGTCCCCACTGTTGGTGCGCAAGCTACCCTCTCAACGAAGGCGTTAGGACTATAGTCCACCACGCTAGCATAGCTTCCCTTTAGAGGTACGGAACCCTCAAAAATCGTCAGTGGCCTCGGGGATAAGACGAGGCCTATTATATCGAAAGGTCCGAAGTTCGATCCCCGACTGGACCATGTACTAATGGGTTTTTCTTGAAACTTGAGTACATAATTATACTGACTGCTCTCAAACGGTGAAGGAAAACATCACGAGGAAACCTGCATACGCCGAAGAAGAAATTCTTAGGCGCATGTGAAGTCCACCGACCCGCACTGGGTCCGAACGCCCTCCTTGAGAGGGTAGGCCTGAGCCCCAGCAGTGGGGAGATCAATAGGCTGTTGATGATGATGATGAACCCTAAAAAGAAGTGGTATCTTTTCTACAATTAACTGTCCCGTGGGGCCACCCCGCAGATAATGAACCGCCTGGACGCTGATCGCAATAATAACGGCATGGACTCGCTATTGACATAAATCTAAGGGCGATGTCATTTGTATGTAAATTCATGGGCCCAATTAGCATACTGATGAACCCCACCCCGCCCCCGCCCCCCTGCCCCCGCTAAATTGATTGTGACAGACAGACAGATAAACATAGACAACAAAATTTTATAACAACAATCAAATAGTCAAATTTATTTGTCAGTGTAATATTATGATGATTTATTCATCATTACAAAGCAATTTTTCACCTCACAAGCTCGGACGGGTATACTTTCTTGTTCGAAATCTGCGTGGAAAACTGCATCTGGAAAACACTTTTTAAAACTTTTCTTCTAATTGGTAGAAGGTGGACATTTAAAGAAGTGGTCAATTCTAATTGTAGTTATTATTATTTGTTGTTCTAAACCGACGAAAGGATTCAATTCACCTAGTATTTTCCTCGCTGTAGTGAGGTGAAAAATTGTGTGTTGCGCTCGGCAGCAAAGTTATTTTGCGTCTCGTACCTTGAAACCCTCGCTACGCTCAGGATTCTATCCTAGAACCCTTCGCTTGCTCAGTTTTCAATACTAGTACTCGCACAAAATAACTAACTTTGCAGCCTTGCATAACAAATAACTATTGCATACTTATTAATATAAACTTCAGTTGAATCGTTAGTTTTCTAGCGATCGTCCGGCCAGACAGACAAAAAGATTCTTTGAGAAGTATGCGTTTTGTTTAATTGTATCAATGTTCACAGGATTTAGTGATAAGTTATACCAAAAACCCCAAACACCGAATCAATTTATGGATTTAATTATAATGCTTTAAAGTTCTATTTTCTATTAATGGGCACAGTTATTATCTTATCTTATCTTATCTCATCTCATCTCATCTCATCTCATCTCATCTCATCTCATCTCATCTTATATTATTGTATAGAAATAAAATGATACTATCAACTACATTGCCTTACATTATATACTTAACGAATTCGACACTGACGCTCGCATCAGCAGGTTAGACTTACCAGAAACAAAAACCAATTTCCGCATGTTATACGAGTAGTCAAACCTAAGAACGCCCTGACTATAGTTAGTTTTGACTATAAGTTAAAAATTATTAAATAAGTATATACTTTGACGTCTAGAAAATAAACTACTAATCTTTCGCTCATGTCTTCCATTGCTAAGAATTGCGAGCACCGCCTTATTTCATGTTATAAATGAGTTCTAGAAAGAAAAAATCAACTAAAATATTAAAACATCTACTTAACTAGTAAACGCAGTTAAATTAAAACCGTACTCAAATAGAGATGAGAAACGGGCAAAGTTTGTAAAATATTCCCGGGATATTAATGAGGAACCACCCACCTATCTGACGATGGACCGTGAGTTTTGATTAATTTCTTACTCTCTGTCTTATTTTTAAGCAGATTTCATATCAAAGTTGCCGGGGCTTTGACGGTATTGAAGTTCCTTCACAGGTACACCGAGATTAAGACCGACCTTATAAAAACACATCACCATTACAGCAAGGAATATTTTTAAAGGAAAATGTTTATAAGATTCTTAAATCGGTGTAGGTTACATTGGTAAGGTATGGTAATAAATAAGAATAGAAGTAAAGAGTAAGAGCGTCAGTGGCGTCGGGGATAAAGACACGGTCTATCATATCGAAAGGCCCGAAGTTCGGTCCCCGGCTGGACCATGTACTAATGGGTTTTTTCTCTTTCGTACATTTTACTGACTGCTTTATAGTGAAGGAAAACATCGTGAGGAACCCTGCATACGCCGACAAAGAAATTCTTAGGCACGTGTGAAGTCCACCAACCCGCACTGGGCTAGCGTGGTGGACTATAGCCCGCACGCCCTCGTTCAGAGGGTAGGCCTGAGCCCCAGCAGTGGGGACATGTTAATAGGCTGTTGATGAATGAAGTAAAGGGAACAAGCACAGAACAAATAAAATATTATCATACATCTCTACACCTGAATCAATCAACGTGTTGGTAATAATATACCTGGACAAAAAACTTGGACAAGATGGGACTTCTAAAATATTTTGGATTTGGACAAAATTAGACATAGACAAATTGGTACCTAGACCTTACGGTTACGTATGATTCCAGTCAAAATATTTTGGATTTGGACAAAATTAGACATAGACAAATTGGTACCTAGACCTTACGGTTACGTACGATTCCAGTCAAAATATTTTGGATTTGGACAAAATTAGACATAGACAAATTGGTACCTAGACCTTACGGTTACGTACGATTCCAGTCAAAATATTTTGGATTTGGACAAAATTAGACATAGACAAATTGGTACCTAGACCTAACGGTTACGTATGATTCCAGTCAAAATATTTTGGATTTGGACAAAATTAGACATAGACAAATTGGTACCTATCCCTTACGGTTATGTATGATTCCAGTCGCAATCAAATCATTGTCTTTACTACACTTGAGGCTGAAAATTTAAATGCTCCTCATAAACGAAGTGTTGCCAGCGAAGTCGTAGGTAGATTTAAAATTCCAACTACAACAATTACGGTACGTGCCTCTTTGCAGTCGGCTAACTATCCCTTTGTGCTTTGGTTCTTTGTACGCATACTGCGCTATTATAAATTCTGTAGCATACTGGAGGCTTGAGGCTTTGCTGGTGAGGTTACCGGCTGTAACACCACGACAATAAAGTCGTCTCCCATATCCCCTAAAATGTTTTTCGGGCTATAAGATTCGGAACCTTTTTTTTGTCTACGCTATTTTACATGAGCGCCGAGAATACAAATGGACTTTTCTTAAACATGCGCGGAAATATTGTCATTACTTTTGACTAAAGAACACGCGAAGTATCATATTTACGTAGACTGAAAAACCAAAATCACTTCCCGGCGCGTTCTTTGAATTTGGAACGAAGAGCGCGCCGGCAATGTTGTATGAAACGGCGTGCTGTTTGAATTTAGAACTCTTTCATCTATCGTACACATTGCGTTCTGGTGGCTGTATAGCCACAGATGCGTTTTTATTTAAACTTGACAAATCCTGAATGTTACACTGGACATTGTTTCCGCAGATCTTCAGCCACTCTTCTTGCTGATTCGAGAGCGAATTTAACTACTCTAAAAAGACACGGAGGTTGGAAGTCCAATAAAGTGGCTGAAGGCTACATCGAAGACTCTGTTGAAAATAAAACTGAGATAACCAATAAAATTAACCAAAACATCAAATTGCGACCTGTTAATGATTCGGAAACAACATGTTACCCACTCACCTCTTGCCAATTATCAAGTCCACAGCCATCCACTTCTGACCTACCACTGACCAAGTATCAAATTCCCAGCCGCAAACGTCAGAAATACAACAAACGAACATAAATGTGCCTGGAAAAACTATAACATTTTCGTTCAATAATTGTCCTAACACGAGCAATATAACTTATAATATTAATTAAATTTATTATATAAAAGGCCCTTTTTTATTTCCTTGCATTTTTTAAGAAAAGCACTATATATGCCTCGGCCGAAATGGCAATTGCCTATTTCGCTGCCTTTGCAATAATGTACTATTCATTTTTGTGAATTTAAATTGTTGTAATATTGATTGAATAATTCTGTAAAAGACCTATATCTTAAGTAAGTCATCATCATCAACAGCCTATTAATATGTCTCCACTGCTGTGGACTTCACATGCGCCTAAGAATTTCTTCTTCGGCGTAAGGTTTCCTCACGATGTTTTATTCACCGCTTGAGAGCAGTCAGTAAATGTACTTAAGTTTCGAGATAAACCCATTGGTGCATGGTCCAGCCGGGGGATCGAACTTCGGACCTTCTGATATGATAGGCCGCTCAGTCGCACCGTTCTCTTCTCGATCTGTTATATCCTCGTATGTCAGTCTAGCTCGTTCCCGGCTCCTGATTAACTTCTTCTGTTTTAATATTAATTTTAATGAAACAACTTTGTGGATAAAATCTATCCACAAACTTTGAAAACGTAAATATCTTTAACATTTTCAAACTCGTCGTAACAAGCAAACTTGTTTCGTGAGCTCTTGATGCAACCCAATTATGTTACACTTTGAAGCTGAGCTGCAACTTCAATGAAGTTGTCAAGTTATCGTATCATCCAGACAAGTCGGCATACGAATTAAATAGAACATTTAATACGTACTTTGGATGTGAATGCATACGGAATTCAACTACAAATAATAATAATAATGTTTGGACAAATTTACACACGGCTCATCATCATCATCATATCAGCCTGTAGACGTCCACTGCTGGACAAAGGCCTCCCCCAAGGATCTCCACGACGACCGGTCCCGCGCCAACCTCATCCAGCCGGGTCCCGCGACCTTCACCAGATCGTCGGTCCACCTTGTGGGAGGGCTGCCTACACTGCGTCTTCCGATACGTGGTCGCCTGTTTAGTTCCAACTAAGCCGAAGCTTGTAAATGGGTACTCAACAACTGATAAACATACTTAGATACTTTTAAATAAATACTTAAATACATACAAACACCCAGAATCCGAATACCAACAATTATGTTCTTCATACAAATGTTGGTCCCGGGTAGGAATCGAACCCACGACCTGTGGCGCAGTAGGTAGGGTCACTACCACTACGCCAACAGGCCAGTCTGACAATTGACTTTGAAGTCTGAAGACTATGATTACCTATAGCGACTTATAGTGGCTAATGTTTTTATGTTTAATTTAATTATAATGTTTAATTTAATGATGGCGGTACATCAACCTCAAATTATGTCTAAAGCGATCCCTAAACGATCATGCAGCATGACATTTACGTTTACGTGAATTATCATGCTGCATGATGGAGCCTCATGCTTGCTATCAATCACTTAGTACAGTGAAGCAACGGCCAGCACGTAGTTTGCATGTCATGCACGTCAATCACTACAACTAGACGGTCATGCATGAGTGACAGCACGTAATGCATGTCATGCAGCATGATTGTGTTGGGACCACTTTTGTCAATCGAGATTCGAAAACTTCTAGGATAACATAAAATTCATTTTATAAACTTTTACCTATTTTGCTTTGTTTCACGGACTTTTACATAATTCTCCAATCACAATCATCGTCATAAAACTGTGTCATCATCATAAAAAGTGCGTCAGTGGCATCGGGGATAAGACGTGGCCTATCCTATCGAAAGGTCCGGAATTCGATCCCCGGCTGGGCCATGTACCAATGCGTTTTATCTCGAAACTTAAGTACATTTACTGACTGCTCTCAAACGGTAAAGGAAAACATCGCGAGGACACCTGCATTCGCCGAAGCAGACATTCTTAAACGCATGTGAAGTCCATCCGCACTGGACTAGCGTGGTGGACTATAGCCCGAACGCCCTCGTTGAGAGGGTAGGCCCCAGCAGTGGGGACATGTTAATAGGCTGTTGATTTGATTTGATCATAAAACTACATTCACAGAGAACTGATCGCCGCGATATTTATGATGGTGATTAAAATTAAATATGAAAAAGCGTAGCAGATGCTGAAACCATTTGAGCTGAAAAGCTGTCGCAACAGCAGGCAGAGAATAACAGCGTAATAATTACAGCGAGTCAGCGGCAGTGGGTCAGGCGGCGGACGATGGATGGCCGGGACTTTTTACAGCCAGCCCAGAGCGGGACGAACCCGTTGTTCGTGCCCTTCGTACAAGCCATGAGCTTGGAGCGGTTCAAGATATGATGAACGAAATAAGTCTTGATTTACATCATCATCATCATATCAGCCTGTAGACGTCCATTGCTGGACAAAGGCCTCCCCCAAGGATCTCCACGACGACCGGTCCTGCGCTAACCTCATCCAGCCGGGTCCCGCGACCTTCACCAGATCGTCGGGCCACCTTGTGGGAGGCCTACGCTACGTTTTCCAATACGTGGTCGCCACTCGAGAACCTTTCTGCCCCAACGGCCGTCAGTTCTACGAGCCCAGTCCACTGCCACTTCAGCTCCGCAATTCTTTGAGCTATGGTCGGTGACCCTGGTTCGCCTGCGGATCTCCTCATTTCTGATTCGATCTCGCAGACTACAATTCCTTCTCCAAAAAAGGCTCTTCTAATCGAAGATCTTGATTTACAATTTCAATGATTTTACAACCTATTTCTTCTTGGTTTGTTTGTTCGGGAGGCATCCGATCATCCCGATATCCGATCATGCTCAGATTTGGCACCCACCTTTGGTTCTGAAGACTTGTAGTGACAAGTTAGTATACTCAATTTTATGGTGGGTACATCCAATGAGGCGCCCCCCATAAAATGGGGATTACCTTTACTTTTACAACCCCTCCACATGGATATCAAATGCAAGGGTACAAAGAGTAGAATACAAATAACCTATGTGTTATGCTTGTTTTGTTTGTTACCGACTTTCAAAAAAGGAGGAGGTACTATGTTCGGCTATATGTATGTTTTTTTTCCTCTTATGTATGTTCACCGATTTCTCTGTCAATTGTGGACCGATAAAATTTAAAAAAAAAAAAGTATTTTGTACAAGGCGTGTTTGACTCAACGCAATCTGATTTCCTCCATCATCTCCGCAAATCTTCCAAATACTATACAACCTTGCGAATGGCGTTTAATTGCCACGAAACATGTTAAGTATGGCAACATTGGTATTACGTCATAATATATAATAAACCTCTCTTTAATTTTGCAGTTCAGTACTTATCTCATCCCTATGGACCACAAGGGACAGTCCGTGCGATCTTTCGACGCGAAAAAATAATAAGACCGCCAGTCACTGGGGGTTGGGTCTGAACGATGGACTATTCTATTACGGGGAAAGATGGAGGAATCGTTTTATTGCGACATTACTCAATGATCGGCGGAGAATTTTGTGATATTTAGGGCGGATTCGGAGATTTAGGAGCCCTTTGGAGTTTATCGGCAGTTCTCGGAAATTCGTTACGTTTGATAGAGAGCATGTAACTCGATGATCTGCTTCAATAGATCTCAATATATTTTCACAGACAACTGAACTGACCATCCTGTTAGGTTGTCTTTCAAGCTTCTACGATAAATTTGACCTTCAACATCTGATTTTGCTTGTGAAAAATCCACTGCTAATTCATTGCGATCCCATAGGCTAGCTAGACAAAGCAGTACATTATACCTACCTACCTTAACTAATACAGAAAATATATAGTTTTCAATATACTAAAATCATTTTCAATTATTATTATATTTTTCATTACTCATACTCTGAAAGTAGGTCTGAAGTTGCCTGAGGAGCGAGTTGAAAGTAATATATCTCAGCCCTAGGGAGAATCGCTTTCAACTGACAGCTGTCAAATTATATAAAAAAATACTAGTACTATTTTGACATTTCTATTGGACCATGTTCCAACTGTCTATACAGCCACTCAATTACAGCGCGATGTAAAATTGAAATAACATAAAGTTATGTAATAATTAAAGAATATATTTTTTTAAATGACTTTATTATAATTATTACTGTCAACTATTTCTTTAAAATAACATAGATATGGACAAAATATTTACCATTTTTTCAATAATGGAAGTGAAAAATAATGGCAGAATAGCCGGCCGGCCACAGAAAAAACAACAAAGTAGTCGGGAAAGCGGCAGTCCGATCTTCATTTGTTTTTTCGAGTTGTAGAGTTTTGTTTATACTTCCGTATAGCAGAGATTTGTATTAACACTCATTTTATGTAGGTGTTTGTTTTTACTTTCAGTGTATTCTTAATGAAAAGCACAGTGTTTCCCTCGGGTTCAAGACTTATTTAGAGGTCCCTCGAACTATTGGCGCCCTCGCTACGCGTCGGGCGCCAAACCCCGTCTCGGGACTTAAATAAGTTACTTTCACACCTAGGTTAACAATGTACTATATTAGGGGACATTCTGCGCCTTTTCGTTCTTGTTACAAACGACTAATTACAAAACAAATTTCAAAACGAATCCAATAAGTATTTTATTATGTTTTAATAAAATCTTATCTATTTTAGCATCAGTTCTTTATTTTCTCTACTGCCGACCATCGTATGAAATAAATTGATATTGACTCTGGAAAGCCAATCCTATTATGTGTTTACGAATGACAGACGTTATTGGCTTCTTCAGTTATTTCAGATGAAAACCATGATATTTTTGTTATCACAATTTTTATAAGAACATCAACATATCTCTCAGTATGAAATTATATTATTATTTACACTTTATCGCACAATGTTGTTTTAATTTGATTTTTGTGACTTTTTACTACTGTAAGCTACTTATTTTTGCAGCCTATAAAATAGAACGAAGTGATCCTAAAAGCGTTCCTTGTTTCCTCTTTTGAGATCTTCTTATAATTATCCTCTATTTTTTTCTATCTTTTGCAAGTGTCTCATCTTGACTTACTTCATAAAGTTTTCTTACCGAAACAACTTGATTTTCTTACTTCAAAGTTTGACTTTCAAAGTTTGGAAGTTGTTATACATTTACAAATCATTGCTGAAGTAAAAGCTAAATTAACATTTTCTATAAACGAAACGTTGTTGAAATTTTAACAAAAGGCTATTGTTATGGTATACTCACACAATCGAAAATCAAAATGTTATCAGCAGCAATTTATAGATGCCTTTGATTCAAAAATTTCATTTCAATTTCAATGAGTTGTTTGTGTTCTTGACCAGTTATTAAATGATAATGGTTGAGGTTAACAGGTTTTATACATTCCAGCACTGTAATTACAGGTGTTTTGTAAAATTACATGTTACCATTAATGATAGTAGATTGTTTTGACTATTTGATGTTGTTTTTTAGTCAGGAACCACGAGTATCTTTGTTAACTTTTAGATATTCTTAATCTTCCTTAATTCTGCATTATTATTCCTTTGTTTATTTTGTATGTTTTTTTAGTTCACTAGTTTTTTTGTTATTATTTTTCTTATTATAATTAATCGTGTATTATTTTTGTTGCTGTTTTGTTCTTCTACTATGAAATAGTAGGTATAATAATATCGTAGGTCTTTTTGTCAAAAAAATAATATTTCTCCATTAACAGTTCCGTCAATTCAAAATAGAACGCACGAGAAAGCATGAAGTCAGCTGATAAGAATTATTAGCAATTGGCAGATTGTTTTTGACACTGAAAATATACCAGTGGGATAAAGTGAAAATAGAAATACTTTATAGAATTACCTGTGAAAATGTAGTAGTGGTAAAGAGTTAAAAGTAAAATAATTGTTAAAAAGTGAAGAATAGCGGTAAAAAGTAAAATAATTGTTGAAAGTGAAGAATAGTGGTAAAAAGTGAAGAATAGCGGTAAAAAATAAAAAATTAAGTAAAGGTGAAAATAGAATAGTTATAAAAAGTGAAGACAATTACAAATATACCAGTGGTGAAAAGTTAAAATAGAGTAGAGGCATTTGGCGGACTGTACGCTGCATGCAGTGTTCATTCATAGTCTCAACCAACTCTCTCGGCGCCGGCTAGAGCTTAGATCGCAGAGAGCTCCACTTGCGAACTCGAGCGGTAGTGAGACACTGATCCCATAAGTTTGCTCGCAGTGCTGTCACATAATTGAAAATGTGAGAATTTGATCCGTAAAAGAGGCACGTTTTCCTATTTACTTTCGAACGACTAATGGTAATATTATGAGTGAAAGAAAGTTTTAAGATTTTATGGAAGTCGATACTAGAATGTATGTGTGTTTGTCATCTTGTCTAGCGACTATACTAGTGAAGCGATACGAATGAAATCTTGTATTTATCAAATAATAAATTATAGCATGAAGCTAAAAACGAGGGCGCCGCTACCCCTATGGAGAGAGCATGTACACGGTTGCTAGGAGCCAGTACAGTGGTCCTTAAACGATCATGCTTGCATGACATGCAACGTTAACATGAATTATCATGCTGCATAATGGACCATCATGCTTGCTATCAATCAGTACAGTGAAGCAACAGCCAGCACGTAGTTTGAATGTCATGCACGTCAATCACTATAACTAGACGGTCATGCATGAGTGACAGCACGTAATGCATATCATGCCGCATGATCGTTTAGGGAACACATATGAAATTACGTACATTTAATTATAGTATTATTCCCATAGCAATGAGATAACATCAACTGAATACTTCATGAAATTCGCACGTCGTGGGACTGCCTCCTTCACTCCTTCACTCATTTTTACCTTCATAGCTTACGAGTATTGTATAGCTTACTTGAGTTATCAAAATTGTTAAGTCACGAATGTGTTCAAGAGTACAGGAAATTGGAGACCTACCAATATCCGCATCTGAAAGACAATGTAATATCAAATAC
This sequence comes from Metalampra italica, assembly GCA_949699065.1. NCBI lineage: Eukaryota > Metazoa > Arthropoda > Insecta > Lepidoptera > Oecophoridae > Metalampra > Metalampra italica. The sequence goes on from OX452983.1 coordinate 340,618, forward strand.
AGATTCGTCAGAGTGAATTTATCGTGAAAGGCTAAACATTTTATTCATCATTTAATATTATTTATTTATGTCTCAAAAATACTGTTATGAGATAAGTACTAAGTAGGTATCTATTAATGTAAGCCTTATTATTATAATGGTTTTATTTAATACTAGAGCTGTTTGCCATATAAGTTATTTGATACATTTTTTTCTTTTTGTTAGGCTCCTAAGGGTTATAGCGTGATGTTAAATAGCCTATAACCTTTCGTAAGTAATAGGCTATCAAATGCAAAAAGAATTTTTCAAATCCGACTGGTAGTTCCAGGGATTATTTCAAACAAACAAATAAACAAACAAACAAAGTCTTCAGCTTTAGAATAAATTATATTATTATTGTTAACAGGGGCCTTACGTACCCACTTCACGTCAATATTCTGTAAATAAGACTAAATTGCGATAATCTGTAAATAAACTCCTTTCTATAAATAAGCTGTTATCTAAAGCAATTCTACACAATTACTTACGACCTACCTTACTTACCTACACTGCGGAATGACTCGGGCTTGGCACTCCGGCCGGCGTATGATCTGATTAAAAAATTATGTATAGGGGACATACATCAACCTCGCGAGTCCCGACGGATCCCGGCGCCTCCGCCAACTCATCAGGTATTCCGGGTTCGATTCCCGCTGAGAAAATCTGTAAACGTGCCGAATTCCGAGCAGGTTTCCAATCTAGGCTCAAAAAGGGGTTTATTTTACGTGTTGTTATTAAAGCCCGGAGTGCGGGAAAGATTTAGGGGTTAGAAATATAATTTTGTAGTCCCAATTTTCTGATAAATTTTATCTTAAAATAGAGTATGTTTGTATAAGTTTGTTTGTATAGATATTACGTTTTATGCTATCTGTATTGAATGGAGCCTGTGAGAAAACTCTTTTGAATACTTACTTATGAAGTTACCTAGGAGTTTGATGGTCTACGTTCGTTTAAACGATGGTGATTCTAATTATGTTAAGTGACGCTCGTAGATGCGTATTTTTTAAAATATTATGTATTTATATACTTTTGATAGTTATCAAAGGTAGCTAGGCAGCAGTTGCTGCTGAGTCAATCCATACCAACTGCTGAGAGTTGGTACAGTTAAGCAGTTGGTCCAAATACTCTGTAGCAGTTTTTAAATGCAGTCAAAATGATGCATTGAAGTCAAACCTATACTTTATTTGAAAGAGAATTGAAACAAAATCGTAACATCAAAACTGTTTATTTTGGTAAATATTTTGATTTAATAATTATGTAGAGGGCAGGCAAAAGACAGTAGCGAGAAAACTGTAGACTTAAATAAACAATAACTTTCAATGGCACGCAATTAACTTGTCTCAGTAACAAATGTATATTTATCTAAGTTTAAAAATTATGAACTATGAATAAATGTTTTTATAAATATTTATGTACAGAATATCAATGATCTAATAATAATATATTTTCCCGGCACTGCCTTGGCTCAATGCTCTGCCCTGCACATAGTTTTAATAGTAATGATTTGATATGATTAACTTACATTATACATTTGATATATCAAACATAATCTTGACAATACAAAGTTACGTAATACTATGTACAGTAAACATCACTATCTGTCTTCGGTTTCATATTTACAAAACACTTTACATCTCTTTAATATATTTACACGAGATTATTATATATTTCATAAGCTTTGAAGAAGATAATTATATACGTTCGATCAGTAGTAGGTATATTAATATATTGAAGCAATATATTACAGGACAGACACCTTACAAATTTCACTTCGGACATATAATTTAAATAACATACAGGGGTTGGCCCATTTTTTATACACTACTAAGTAATAAATATTATTCATAGATAATAAATTCTAGATATTATAAAACCTTTACATTTTGTGGATTAGGATTATTAAGTAAAATTATTTATTGTAAGTTATATACAAGGAGATCAGTCAAACAGTTGAGATCTCTTAAAAGTTTAATAAATATTATATGCGTAGCCTTAAATAATTATGTTACATTAAACAACTACTGGTTTTCTTTCCTTTACCTTACAGGAGCAACTTTTTTTCTTAAAATGACTACTATTTTTCCTGTTCATAAAGTCCCCGTTTAGTGATTTTGAAGATGGTCGTTGCTATAAAGTATCAGCTTTTTCATTTATTATTAGAATTTTGCTATTATCATTGTCTTTACCGTCATGGTTGCTTTTGACGTCATTAAATTTATTTTCTTCTGCATCATCCTTCTGTTTGTTATGATCAGCAGCTCTTTCTACTTCTGTGTTGTTTGGTATACAAGTTTGACCGTTGAGCATTTCGAAGTCTGCGGGATCAGTTTGGGTTCCCTTGTCTGCACAAGGTGATTCTGAAAAATTACATTTGTATAAACAATAGGTTTCTTATTATCGATAGTAGTTTTTAATACCACCCTGAGTTTCGCTTGTTGGAATTTAGGATTACTGTGTGATAATTTTTCATGGCCGAATGGCATGTCATCTACTCGTCATCATTTCAATTCGAAGTAATCCATCTGCTGTAGATTAATCACACCTACTCTAGCTGGTAAAAGCCATACATTGTGTTTTTTAGATGCGAGTTAAGGAGGAACTAAATGTGCTTTCAGAATTCTCTTGAATACTATGAGAATGATGAGACTGAGCGAAGAGAAAGAGGTGTGTCAGGTTCGCGATACTTGGCGCTCCGTTCTTTGTGCTTAACGTTAATCTTTGACACATAACGTGAAGATATGTATGTTATACTTTACGTTAAAACTTTACGTTTTATATTATAAACTTAAATAAAATAATAACTAAAAACTTATTTATATTTTTGTTGTATATTTAATTATTGACTAATTTATGTTATTATTTCGTTATTAAGTTGTTAGTTATTATTTTATTTTATTTTATTTTAATATAAAACGTAACGTTTTAACGTTACAGCACAGGCACAAATATGCCTATAAGGAGGCACCAACCACAGTTTATCAAGACGTAAAACTGAGGAAACAACAATTATTTATTTGAGTAACTTACTCTTATTAGGGGGGTTGTGTAGCGACGCCGGCGCAGGCTTGCGGCTGTACCGCACCGGCATTATGCTCTGCCGGACGTTCCTCTCAGGCCGGATCAGGATAATATACAACTGCAAACAAAATGTGAAAATTACCCTGAAATATTTAGCCAGAATTTGCTATGCGTGTCGGACCGTTTTTTTTAAACGTCTGGACTTCATTAGATGCGTCAGAACTTAATGATGCGACTGTCATTCAAAGTATGTATGAACCAAAGCTTTTGTAAGTAAAGGCTAGCTGAAAAAGTTAGTACGTTGAAGTGAAAGTGAGCTGGTCCGACCGATAACCGCTAGAGTAGACGAGTTCTCGAGTGTATACTATACCACGACTGAGCAAGTCCTGTGGGACGCCCCCCGGCTATATGGAGCGACGATATGCATGAGGCGGCTGGAGGTGACTGGATGCGGAGAGCCGAAGATCGGAGTACAATGGACTAGATGCAAGCTGATGATGATGATGATGTATGTAAGAGAATACGAGAGACACATACATATGATACGTCTGTCTCGAGTAGTTACCTTGGGCGAGAAGAGGCAGACGAGCGTGACGGAGGCGCTGAGCGAGATGGTGACGGCCATGCTGGTGACGCGCAGCGGGACGTGCGCCGCCGTGCCGAAGTACAGCGGCACGAACGCCAGCCAGATCACGCACGTCGTGTACATCGTGAACCCTGCGGGCGGAGCGGGCGGGTGAGCGCCCCCGCACCCGCCGCGCCCGGCGACTTACCTTGGGCGAGAAGAGGCAGACGAGCGTGACGGAGGCGCTGAGCGAGATGGTGACGGCCATGCTGGTGACGCGCAGCGGGACGTGCGCCGCCGTGCCGAAGTACAGCGGCACGAACGCCAGCCAGATCACGCACGTCGTGTACATCGTGAACCCTGCGGGCGGAGCGGGCGGGTGAGTGCCCCCGCCCCCGCCGCGCCCGGCGACTTACCTTGGGCGAGAAGAGGCAGACGAGCGTGACGGAGGCGCTGAGCGAGATGGTGACGGCCATGCTGGTGACGCGCAGCGGGACGTGCGCCGCCGTGCCGAAGTACAGCGGCACGAACGCCAGCCAGATCACGCACGTCGTGTACATCGTGAACCCTGCGCAACAACAGACATGGTACAATTCACAAATAAAAAATTCTTCACACAAACTTACCAAAAGCACAGAGCAGAAATGAAATAATGAAATGAAATTTCGTAGGTGCGTGGAGAAGGATGTTTTGAACATAAAGAAGCAAATATTTTACATCTGCCGTTTGCCTGTCTCGGATAAATCACATCGTGAATGTCCGAACTTAGCTCTCCGAAAACAACGAAGTTTGGAATGTAGAAAGGAACGTAGTGCAGGTTTAAGGAAAGCTTATGACTTATGAACTGTCCGAACACAGCAACTTATCCAGAAGAGGCGTCGCTCGCACGTGACGCGGCGTGTGACAGGTGACTGAGCCGGACAGTCCCGTGTCAACAAAGCGGCAAATTGCATTGTTTCCCGTACAATGGATCCCGGCAACGTGGCCTCTACTCCACATAATAAAACTACATCCCCAGATTTTCCCACAGATTTAATTCGCGTTTCCAAACAAAAGCGGGAAGCGGTTTAGATAAAAATAAAAAGAACAGGTACATGAGTTGACAACGTCAATACTCGCTAGCGACTGTGTAAAAACGTAGTCGTGCTGTCTCTTTTAAACTAATTACGGAGAGATTAGGTATAGATATAGTTTTCACGTAGTCGCTAGCGAGTATGACATATACACACAATCCAGAGATTTGTATACTTCGATTATCGTTAATTTGGCAATCGAATTGCCAAAGTGCCGATTTATTTAAAAATTTGTCACTTTACTTCGGTGATCGAGAATACTACAGATCAAGGGTCAGACTGACAAAAGCGGCCGAGCGAATAACGCCTCACTTCAAAGTGTGGTCTTATTTTCATTTAGTTTCCATGGAACTGCGCCAACAACAAGCCGTGTCACAATGCCTCAATGTGTGTTCAAAAAGTGTAGAATTAACTATCGTAAGAAAACTGTAATGGACGGAATATCATACTTTCGGTAAGTAAATGTAGTTTTATGCTATTAATAATTTAAAAACAATGTATTTGTAATAAAATAACATTTTTCATTTCCTGTGTCACTCGCACGCTGCCATCTTGTCAATATTTGGCCAAATGTTTGTTGTTCTAGAACAGTGGATCTATGGCGTAGTTTTGTACTGTGCTTAATGTAAGTAGTCTTAAATTTATTTTTTCATTTGTAGATTTACTGGCGATCCATTTCACTGCGCGGAATGGATCTCTATCGTCGCGGAAGAAAGACAGGATGATTTTTTCGGACCTAGTAGTAGCTCGGAAACTAATGATCCTAGACTACTAGTTTGTATAGAGGAATGATAGATCTCGTCGAGATCTTCATTTCGGACTACAGCTGTCAGACTTAAAACGGCTGTAACTCGGAAACTATTGATCCCAGACTACTAGTTTGTATAGAGGAATTATAGATCTCGTCGAGATCTTCATTTCGGATGACAGCTGTCAAATTTAAAACTGTCATCCGAAATGAAGATCTCGACGAGATCTATCATTCCTCTATAAAAACTAGTAGTCTAGGATCACTAGTTTCCGAGTTACAGCTGTTTTGAGTTTGACAGCTGTCATCCGAAATGAAGATCTCGACGAGATCTATCATTCCTCTATAAAAACTAGTAGTCTAGGATCACTAGTTTCCGAGTTACAGCTGTTTTGAGTTTGACAGCTGTCATCCGAAATGAAGATCTCGACGAGATCTATCATTCCTCTATACAAACTAGTAGTCTAGGATCAATAGTTTCCGAGTTACAGTGGTTTTAAGTTTGACTAAAGAAATTTCATTGGTCACGCATTAGAAAAAATGCGCACATAAGTAATTAATAAATTGAACTGTTGTTGTCTGAAGTGGTTTTAATTATTGATACAACACTATTAGGTGGTGGTATCGTTTAACTTTAAAATACCCACCGTACCACCAGTGGTGCGGCCAGGGGTACGGTGGGTCTGCAATGACATTTTCAATAAACACCGTGGTTTAAAAAAAACATTTATTTTCAATTTAAAACTGAGTCGCCCCATCGAAATCAAGCCCCATCAGATGGTCAAGTGAGTGTAGGACTCGAAAATATAATTTGTTAAAAAATTGCCTGAGAATTGTAATAGTTTTTGTGTTTGTGAGGTAGATAATATCAATAAAATATTATTTATATACACAAACGAACATACATGCCCAAATCACATTAATAATTTTAACTAAAGAAATAAACTTTTCACGAAGACACCTACTTACATTATTTTAAAGTTAAATGCGACTCCACTCTTTCCGTAGTAATTTCCAAAAGCAAAAAGACAAGAAACCAAAACAATGTAACTCGCAAGGCAATTAACGGGATAATGTACTATGAGTGTTGTAATTTAAGGTTCATTTCACAATAAAATGTTATTACTATTGGCTTTTTATTTTATAGTTACTGAGTTTGTAATTTATTGTTTTTTGGAAAGATCGTAAGTATGAGATGCTATTTCGAATATTTGTGACTTTATTGCTAGGTGCCATGGTTGGTATTAGGTTGAAGTCAAACTGTTTTAGAACTTTTGTCTCCGTTCGTTAGTAAACAGAGATAGCTATATATAGCTATATACTCACGGGGACAGTTTTTAGCTTTGATTTTATACGTGACCGTGACCCGCTGCTTTACTTACTTCGGTCAGGCAGATTATTAGTTTACTGCCTATATTCTTTAAAGTTGCTATTCATAATTAAAGTTGCTATTATTTAATTAGGTGGCATTGGTTGCCGCGAATTTTTTCCTTCATGAATACGAGTGACAACGTTTATTTCAATTCAAATTGTATTTTTTTTAGTTTTTGTAGTTTTTTTTTAAGATACGGCATGAACATTACAAAAGAGATTCTTCTCTTTTGTAATGTTCATGCCGTATCTTTTCGCTTTTAACAATAAGACCGCCCTCTAGTGTAAACTACCGCATCATTGTATCTGTTTTTTTATTGTGCAATAAAGCGTAATGAATGAAATTGAAATCGCTTCCGTCTCTGGCTTAAGTTGTTCCTGCACTTTTTCTTCCCCTATTTACTTTAGAAGCCGCAAAGTAATTGCGTTTTTTATTGGCTTGTCCTTTATGGCTGATACTTCTTTTAATTGGATTTTTGCAGTCCGATTCCGCTTTTTATTGATCTTCAGTTGATTTGTTATGCTTTATTGTTGATCAATGGCCTTTGAGCAAACTTTCTGTGGTTTTTACTACTTAGAGATCAGAACTAACAATGTATATAGAGTTCAATCTGACTGATCAACGCACAGCCCAAACCGCTGAGCCTACAGCCTTGAAAATTTACACAAATGTTCCTCATATTTAGCTCTGACGTTCACTAATAAAGAGTTTTTCCCGCGGGAAAGACTTTTCTACCCGGGCGAAGCCGCGGGAAACAGCCAGTATTGAATAAATTGTTATATGTAAATACATTTTAAGTAAGTAATATAAGGTACAATTAAAAGTTGATATTAAAACAACAGTTGAACAAGATTTGTATTAGGTTAATTGATGAGATGGTACTCGTATATCGTTCCTCACCGTTACGCCTGGAATAATAAGGAAAATTAATATTTGTCTTTGAAACGAGGAAACACTTTAATTTGTCGTAGGGATCTCATTGGAGAAGGTTCCTCTCGCAAAATTGTTCAAATTTTTTTTTTTTGTGTAGGTACCAATTATTTATAATGGTTTCGATAAAACTTCGTCAGCAATCTAATAAAACATGTTCTAAGCATCTGTGCCATTAGACATTTTTTTACATACATTTGAAGTTAATAAAAATTATCTAAAAGTAAATTCAATAATAAATATGAAATCAAATTAACATTTTAAAGAAAATAGACTTCGTCTAAGACGAAGGTTTTTACAGCCTGAAATAAAGGGATATTTAATTTATGACAACCATGGCTTAAAAATGATTCATAATGGTCTGTACTAGCTCTGCCTATGCACCCATCTCCCGATCACCCTGTATATTTGTGATAGTATTTTATGCCCTGGTTTTATGCAATTATATTGATTCAAAAATTAAAAAACCTAATTAAAATTTCTCTAAAGCTCACTTAACTGAGGATGTGAACCATACCTAGTATACATCACCGTTTAACATTAGTATGCCGTGCCGTAACCGCCGGTTCTATTTATGAATATTCAAAAATCAAGACAGGCCAAAAAATACCAGACGCCACGGCCGGCCCAACCCAACTAAAAGGTAAAAAAATTCTTATCTGAGCGTTGAAAGCCCCCGGTGGCCTAATTTCGCGTTAATAATACCAAGACGCCGGGAAAAATAGGAACTTCGTTTTAGCTAAGGCTTACGACTTCCTTGCTTCCCTTTCAATAAGGTTGCTATCGCTTTTGACGCGGCCGTAATGAAATAAGTTATGTTTTCCTTCATATTATATTCTCTCAGCAATTTGGTGTTTGTTCACAGTTTCGTAAATACAGAGGATCTTCCATAAACCACAGGGGTTGGGTAAAAATGTACTTATGGCTACGTGTGGGGAAAGAGTAGGGAGTTCGGCCAGGGTACATAATACGCAGCAAGTTGATATTTATTATCAATTCGGAGGCTATTCGAAGTGGAAAAATTGCGTGACCTAGCTGTTACAATGTATGTTTCAAACAACAATAACAAAAAAGAAGTGCATAATCATATTAAGTACATCTTTTGATATCTCGTTTATTAAAGCTTTTCTATCAACAGGTAACAAACATGATAGTAACATGATGTCACGTCAAAAGCCACGGTAAGCTACGTGCAGGAGGTCAGAAGTGGTCAAAATGTAATTACGCGTTTTATGAAAGCTCCCTAGAAAGGTAAGAGAAATGGTCTCACCAATGTGCTTGCTCTCGTTGAAGGCCTCGGGGATCTTCCTGGTGAGGATGGCGTACACGGTGCAGACCACGATGAGCACGATGGGGTAGAAGAAGGCGATCATGTAGGAGGCGTCCACGTAGGAGTCGCAGACCAGCATGTTGTCCTCTCTCGTGGGGTAGTGGAACATGGCCCGCGCCGGGGCCACTATCGTCCACACTACCACAATTAGCACCTGTGGAAGATAATTTAATTTAGAAGAGCACAAACTTAATCGAGAAATATCGGGAAACTAATAATAATTCACATCGCGATTAGAATGCTATTTATTCAAAACCATCTATAAGACAAAGAAAAAAAAAAAAGATTCAGCAAAGCATTCGACGTACACAATATGCAGGTCCGTCAATTTTAGTATTCCTGAAATATCTCGGAAAATAATTATTTTTCTGAACTTGTTATAATTTCCCGTTGTTGCCATGCACTTTTGAATATACAGGGTGGAAATTATTCCTAAGCTATACCAAGATGGTTGTAAACTAAAGAAAAATAAAGATAATCTAAAAAAACGGACGGACACTGGTGACTTTGTTGAGGATTATTTTGTATTTTAATCCGAATGCGTTGGTCTATTTTAATGTTTTAGAGTATTTTTCTTGTCATTTGATTCCTCGGGTCTCTGACCTGAATGGAAATGAGGCCGGCACAGATGGCTAGCTGCGAGCTCGGAGAGATGAGGATGGGCCGCTTGGCGGAGTGCTTGCTGGCGTTGAAGATCCTCGAGATCCTGTTGGTCTTGGTCAGGAGCGCGGCGTACACCACCGTGAAGCAAAAGCCGGTTCCAAACCTGAACAAAACAAAACTAAAGCTGAGTCTGGCAAATATGAATTTGAAAATAAGTTAAAAACTTGAAAATAAGCCTTTGTTCGTATAACCATCTCCTCTTTTGTAAGCACAGAACACGGAAAAAGCTCGCTACGCTCCCGCTCGCTACATTTATAATGATCTGTGTTTGTATGTATAACAAGTTTATCGCCATCTTGAGTCAAGAAATAAGGAAGAAAATTACATGAAAAATTCCCTTTTTTTTCAAAAGTGTTCGTTTCTTTCATTTACTCTAAGGATAACAAATTGATCTGTGGAACATGTTGGTTTTTATTTTGAAACCTTAAGAAACCAAAAAACGAAATAAACTGTCTTAGAAATTACTACCGCCATTTATAGTCATGGATGGAGAAATGACATTATTTTGTTCGAGAAAAATCGTAGATGGCGCCTTCTTTTACACACATTTACTAGAAATGTGCCGCTTCTTACGCAATATGTCTTACACTTTATTTTTTCCTTACTAATCTTCTTTTATACCTTTGACGCCGATTTAATAAGAGTTACACAAAATCCTTCCAATATATTTCGTGGAGCCAAGATCTGTTTTCGATGTCCAATTCTCGGCAAGGAACATGTCGCCGGAGCAATGTATCACGCACACGACACGGCGCGACACGCGCCCCGCCTGCCAATAACACACGATCGAGCACTTGTTTCCGGATTTTTGGAGCACATTCGCTATGTGATGTTTCCGGTGTAGTGCATTTGGATATTTCAGCAGATTTCGTAATTCTGTACGTGTTTTCCTCAAGTAAATAAAGCAGCTCTAGCAAATATCTCCGGTGGTTTAACCTTTATGATAGGTATTGAAGATGAAAAGGCTACACATGAGCAGTCTTCTATATAAATAAGCAATCGATCAATAAAATGAGCTGCAGCTGCTCCGAGTGAATTTTTCAACATGTGGATCGTTTCTTTGGAATATGCAATGCTCGGTTAAATATAGTGGTAGAACGACAATTACAAATGAATTTTGTATTTATTAAAATTTATTTATTTATTTATTTTATTGTTAACGCATGCCTTTTCACTACTTATAAATGTGACCATTTTAGTGTAACCCATATTGTTAAAAACCGGACAAGTGCGAGTAGGACTCGCGCCCTGAGGATTCCGTACAAACTTAATTAAAGAAATAATTCGAAAATCGTTACTAAAAGAACAATTTTATTGACGAGCTCCCTTAATTTTCATAACCTCATTTCATTTTCATTGCCTGTATGGAATAAGATTCCTTTGACTTTCCCGTAAGTAATAAATAAAGTGAACGAAAATAAATTTGACAAGTCCTGTCATGTCAAATGCTAAATCACGTGATTATGTTAATGGTCAAATGTTATTCATTTTATTTTAAGTGATTTTGTTTCCAGACTTAGATAGACCTTTAGTATAATTTGTAAAATCTTACGAAATTATTTAATACAGATTTGTAATGATGAAATTTCTAGACGCTAGGGAATTCTTTCAACAATTATTTACGTCATTGTACTAATTTATAAGGGTGGCTTGCTCATACGCAAAGTTAAGTTTGTTGGTACTTTTGTACAAAGAAATTTTTGTGATGTAAATACAAATGACAAATTTCAAGATTCTAGGTGAAAGGGAAGTACCCCATAGGTTTTGGTTACCAAGATACTCAAAAATGCGGCGAAATCGGCAATATCTTTTAACTGCGATGACTTAGAAGTCTGATTTTTTCATGACACTAAGAGACTGCAGACCTGAGTATTTGATATTAATTTCAACTTGATATCTCCACGCGTTCCTGAGAAAAGTGGTCTTGACAGACGGACAGACAGACGGACAGCCGAGTGATCCTATGGGTTCCTTTTTTCCTCTTTTGGGGTTCGGAACCCTAAAAATGAAAAAGAAGAAACAAGAGAGAAAACGAACAAAGATACTGTATAGAAACGGCAATAATATAGAGTGGGACAGGTGGCTACGGTGTGTTCATAATATACATATTCTTATTCTTAGATGGGGGTGATGGTATCTGCACTGACTCCACGGAACGGGAGTGTTCATAATATAGAACAATTAAAGAAGAAAAAAATAGAAGACGCGCTGGAGAAACTTCATTGAGAAGTATGCAGGCCAAAGTTAAACGTAAGTCACTGAAGCTAGTCTGACTAAGAATTTCGCTGTCCTAGAATTCGCAGAAAAAAGAAAAAAAAGAGTCTAGACAACGTCCAAGATACGAATGACTTTCTTAAATTTGGAGGACGTAACAGCACCTCGTTTGAAAGTTGCAGGAGAAACACAGAATAACATGCAGCGCAGGAATAGGGGAGGCCTTTCATTGCCCAAAAGTGCCAAATTAACCAGTCTAATAATAATGATTAATACTAAATTGTAGTATAATATTGTAAGATACAAATAATTATGATGTTGATAAACATAAATAATTAATACATGCTATATTTCAGTAAATACTAAAATACCCTAGCATTTTGTGATGACATGAGCAAAACAACAGCCAAAAATAACTTACCTCTGGATGGAGCACAGGATGTCAGTGGGCCGGAAGACCAGAGCGAATGTGACCAGGTAGCACATGAGTATGCCAGCGAGCAGGACGTAGGATAGCTCCCTGCCGCTCGCGCGCACCACCGGAGTCGAGCTGTGGCGGAACCACACGCCGCACACGAATCTAATGATCAAATCAAGAACAATCACTTAGTACGCAAATGACCTGGTAACGGGAAAGTTTATAGTGTTAAGATTTACTTCTGTAGGTTACCTTTAATTCGACCCTTTTTCTTCCTTAAAACTAAAGCACTGAAATGTTAAATACCGAAATGATAAATATAAAGAGGCGCCGTCTGAATCGAGCTTTGAGTAACACCTGACAATTCGAATACAATCCACAAGGTTCTGTAACCCTTTAAACCGAATCACAGAAATCCTGCATTGTTAAAAAGGTGGTACAAACAAAGACTGAGCCTTCACTCTGGTCCTATCAAAAGATCTGCATGTGGTAAATCCAGATAAATCTATCCGTGTACAGAAAGACATAGATCACAAATTTGACAACGAATTATTAGCCGCTGCCAAGAGAATTCTATTACCAATTTACCTAGGATTTACCCAATTATAAATGAATTTGATAGTGGACGATAACGATTGCTTAAATAATTTCATATTGGAGTTGGTATAATCATATTTCTGCATCAGTAGTCTAGAGAAGAGGTAAAATCTTTGCCTCCCAATGCTTTTGGTTGGATTCCTAATGAAGATGTAGAAAGTCAACATCCACCACAATATACAACAACTCTTTTATTGTAGTAAGAGTTTATATGTTAGTGAAGATGTATTTGTACTAATAGGTACAAGAAACTTACGCAGTAATAATTATCCCAGCAGACGAGAAAGACATAGCACCAATAGCCCAGGCGGAGTCGGGGCGCAAGTAGGCTTCTGGGATGAGTCGGCAGTGGGTCCTCGTGAGGTCCGGGAGGGTGCCGCGAGGACACACCATGCAGGCCGTCTCCACCTCCGGCGAACGAATCTATAGCGAAATAATTATCAGAATTACAATCTAATATGAAGACAACAGGCGTAAGTTCGTCATGTTTAAAACTGAATTCCTCTAACTTGAACGGAACTTGTAAAAGAGGGCACGAATTTATTTTGTTTGTATTAGTGTTGTTTGTACTATCTTGCTCATATCGCTTGGCCTGCCTCGACGAAAGTCTTTAACCAGTGCGTCCTGCCAGTGATGACCTACAGCGTAGAAACGTGGACACTGACGGTGGGCCTGATCCACAAGATTAAGCTTGCTCAGCAAGTTGCGGAGAAGGCTATGCTCGGAGAATACGATCAGTAGCTGATAGGATTAGCAAGCTGAAGTGGCAGGAGGCAGTTCACATCCGTTAGGGCAGACGAGTTCTAGAATGGAGACCGCGGACCGGCACGCGAAGACCGGTATACAGAAGAAGGTCGCTGGATAGGGAGGCCGGAGGACCGGGTACGGTGGCGTTCATTAGAGAAGGCCCAGACAGCAGTGGACGTTAAAATGCTGATATGATGATGATGCCTCGCTCTCTGCGCTGCAGAAGGACGAAGCTACCCACTTCGTACTGTGTGCAGTTGAAGCAGTGCCAGCAGCAGCTCTCGCCCTCCACGTACTGCTTGGCCTGCCCCACCTCGCACTCCGCGCTGCAAACGGACTCCGGCGGCCGACGGGACTCCCACTTGAACTGGATCTCTGGTGACAACATACACATTGTGACTCAAATTGCAGGTAACTCTTTGAAAAGTACTATTGAAGCCCATGTCCCTACGTAATGACAATATAAATAATAACTTGACTATCAGGTGTGTTCTGGCCCACTTTGTGCTGTAATATTGTAGGGTAAAAGAATGTGGAACGGTTTTAAAAACTCTCAACGGCTTAAAAGATGACAAGAAGCTGATCATAAAGGTCAATGGCTCAAAAGATGATGAGGAACTCACCATCAAGGTGCAGCTGGAGCTCCCCGTCGAGGTACTGTCCAACGTTGACCCAGCGGTACTTGCCGAGCTCCACCTGCTTGAAGTGCAGGATATTGTAGCGCGCCGGCCCGTCGCCGTTAGAGTCGAAGTGGAACTCGTCGCCGCTCAACCCTGGACACACATTCATCCAATACAATGTGATGTGACACGCGTAGTGTACATAATTCACCTGAGTTTGATCACCCGGTTGCATTAATTCCACGTGTAGAGGAATCGGACCGAGTTTCATTATGATCCAATACAATATTAACATGCGATACTATATTCTGATTATCTTCCACTGTGAGACAAAGCCTATCCTATTGCGTGAATGGTGAACATTGGGGTCTTTGGATTTCTTCAGATACGCTTAGCTTACTGGATTAGATTTAAAGCACCTTTCACTTGCAGTTTTGAATAAGTATAGTTTAGGTGAGACCAGAATCTTGGTATCTTTTACTCTAACCTTGTACGAGTAACTGCTGGAGACTAAATTACCAGTAAAGTTGACCCGTCTCAAGTAGCGGAGCAAGTCAGCCCCGCTGGCCGGCCGCATCGCGTCGCACAGCCCGGTATGGTTACCGCACACCACTGCGTGCATGTCACTGTCATACAAATAATAACTGTTTAGTATAAACTTCATAGTTTTAATAACAAAGATTATATAACTTCTGAAAACATCTGATGCAGTTTTGGGACCCAAGTAGGCAGATGTTCGAAAAAGATCGCCAGTTCCAAAGGACGCACGCAATATAATATCAGCGACATCTGAAGATTTAATACCCGTCAAGAAAAGCTCTCCAAAGATAATAAAACGTGTCTTATGAGATTATGTACTCTTTCCTGACGCGTAGGGAGCGGCATCGGCGAAGACATTATTTAGGTGCGTTTATCGCGGGAACACAGTTGGATGGTTTTATATTTTGGAGTATTATGTCGGGAAGCCAATAGCGGTAAACAAACAGAGGGCTGTACATACAAAATAAACATTATTGTTGGTTAAACATACATTATTGACGTTCAGATTCGTTTTATCGATAGCTTGATAAATTGAATTGGTCGCGATAAAACTAAAGAAAAAAAAGAAAACTTGGAAGACAAGTTAATCATAAAAGCTATTCATGCAGAACTCGAACTTGATTCTAATAAATTGTCTGGCTTCATCACATTGTGGAGAAGGTTTGTGATAATAACTTTCAATTATTGTTAGCCTATAAGAAAAAAGGGTCTGTTGTTAATCTGTTGCCATGCTTACTTGGGTCTAGGGAATAGTTTTGGTGTAAACAGTCATTTCCCTTAAGAGGGACAAAGTAAACTTGAGTGTAAACACCAGGGTAATTTACTTAGTAACCTGTTGGCACAAAACGGTCTAATTATAAACCATTTAACACCTTTAATACACTGAAAATGAACAACACGGAAATAGAAACTATTAAAATGATAAAATCCATTGTTAACGATCCTTTTGGAACCGCTTTAAGGGTCGACTGTCAACCGAAAGTAATAGACCCAAAGGGATCGAACGAACCCAGCTAATTCCTCTAATAGGGCATTTACACATTAATTAAAACTATATCCCTGAAGGTCCAATCTGTTTGTGGTTTAGAATTACAAATAGATGGGTCAATAGAAACCTTTATTTGAGAAATTTTAATTTTGGATTTACTAGACTAAATAGGAGTTTTTACTCTTTTTAAGATGTAATGTAACAATACAATGTGAGTAAATCTCTGAATTCTAAAATGAAGTCCAATTTATGAGTGGAAGGTAAATGCAAAACAAACTGAAACAAAAAATGACTTCGAAACACGTTATTGTTAGGTGGGTACGTTGTTTTTAATTTCTTCATGCAGATTCATACTAGATGAAGACTACTAGATTTTTAGATAGGTTGATACTAGATATACACTATAATGGCTGACAATAGATAGATACTCAACAGAAAAGATACAAGATATATTTACATAGATACTAGATGTAAGGTGGATACTACGCAGACTATTGCAGCTGTTATTCCCAATCCACCACAAATGGTAGAATGTGTAGAGTTAAAACCCTACACATGCACGTCAATCATAGAACGTAAAAAACTTTAAAATAACACTGTCACGTTACCCTGAAGACGCATATTTGAAAGTCGGGCAAAGAGCAGGCAATAAACATCACCCTCGGGTCGCCAACCCCGATGCATTCAACACCGGCTTTTAGCCGTAAGAAGTGGGGTAGTGGCACAGTGGGACGCACTCTGCAGACAGTTGAACTCACATGGGATACAAAATGTAGAAAGGCTACTGAGGTCTTAAGGTACACATTGATACTATCCAAACCCGACGTCGAAATATAAAGTACACGAAACAAATTAAATTACAGTTGCAAGGAAGATGAAGTGTTACATACATAAAGTATCCGAAGCATACAGAATAATACAGACAACCAAATTAAATGCTAAATGTTTTCTCACCGGATAAATAAGCCAAGCCTAAATTGACACTGCCAACAGTTTTTTTAAAGATACAGCCGCTGGTTCTAAATTTTAGCTTCGAGGGCCAGTGAATGTGAGTATATAGCATAAACAAATTCTAAAAACGTTATCGGCAAGCTCACGATTTACACTTTGATGTTTAATAATTTAAATCCGTGCCAGCGTAGGATTTTCAGGAACGACGTTTGAATAATTCCGACTAGGCAGAGTTTGAAATGTAGATCGTGAAGATGTGTAAGTTGGTACTGAGAAGAGACGGTCTAATTGAAGTCTGATCTCAGGCTCGCAATCTTATACTTATGCACCTTAAGTCTGAGCTTAAGCACTCTCGAGGGAGCTTTTCGCTGAATTGCTGTCATTATACTCACTATGCCGCATCGCAAGCTCATGTTTTTTAGTCTGTAATTTAAACACATTCATAGTAAATACTGTAATAAATGGATTAGTCTTCCGTTACAGAGCTTCCTGTATACAAATTTTTTTTTTATCATTACATAATAGGTAATACATGAATTGTACATACAGTCCTCTAGCGGAAACCTAGATAGGTTTATCTGTAGAACACGAGTTCGCGTTACCAATGTTCACTTAGAATTTAAATTATACAATCTTATTTCATAAGCGCGTAAGGTCCATTTTATCATCATATTATTATACAATACTTAGGATAATATCAAATTTAAAGACACAACCTACACATTAATTATGATAAGACTTTGTTTAAATTTTTTGAAATTTTGATAAAGCAGTTAGATTTGTATCGCATGATGAATCCGCTACGAGAGAATTTGCAAAAGTGGGTATTTCTGCCTCGCTCCGTATACGATTTTAGCGAATTATCAAAGCAAACGAAAAAAAAGATGGATGGGACGAATTATTAAAAAGGACAATAAACAAAGTAGAAATAAATTTTAGAACAATGTCGAAAGGGACGCATGATGGATTGTTAAAAAATTATTTCGCTTTGCAAAAACTCGCAGGAAATTGTCAAACATTTGCGTGGAAAAGTTACAGACAGCCGGGCTGCTGCGAAATAATGAGTTCCTTGTATAGGAATTGATCTATTTAGGAGACTTGACAGCCAAGTGATGTCATAAATAATTTATGTAGTAGGTAATTATATAGGTTCTCGTGTATCTTTGTGATTTGCGGTTAGATTGACGGTAATTTCATTCTAACATTGAAGGAAGGAATTTATCTACTCCCATAGGGGGACGCAAGTGCCACCAAAGGTTTGTAGCTTCATGACTAACGGATTCTTTATGCGGCACGTGACATACATTTAGAAATAAGGAACAGACCCTGCACAAGATTCCTGCCACTATAATAGTGGACATGTATATGTTATATTTAGGTATTAGTTTGATTTTTGAAATAAATTTTAAAGTACCAATTAAATATTAATACAAAATACCAATTTTGTCATGTAAATTTTTTTTCAGTAACATACTTTTTAAATTAAGCAGGTGTTATTAGATTTTGATACAACTTTTCTGAATTTGTACTCATAAAACCTACAATCTAGTTTAGTTTGTATGTGCAAGGAGCCACAGTGCATCGATTGATTACGAAAGCGATCTTCGCAAGGAATACCTGTTAACTTGCCGATGCAAAAAATCTATTTCCGTCGGCAGAGCACGAGGTATACCTAAATTACCCTACTTTTCAATCGGCTAGCTCTTTCTATCCACTGCACTTTCTGTAGACATAAAAATTTAAAATGCACACCCTCAATGCATTCAGCCGGCTCGCACGCGCTACCCCTTTTATACCAGTTTCTTTAGAACCAAGCTTTTTACCTCCAAGGAGAAACATAGCATGAATAACTATTTTAAATGTACAGTGCAGACTTTGTAGGTTTTATGCGATTTTAAAAGTGATTGGTGCAGAAGGAATTGCTTAGTTCTTTACATACCTATAGTAATTATTTCCGCAAATCAACCTCGTATCAAGGAATTGCTAATTTCTTGATACAAAGTTAGTTTGTATGGATTCATCATTATAATAGATTTAAAGGTTATACTAGTTCGTATCGTACAATTAAGCTGTTGTGGAAAGGTACCTAATACGACGGTTGTGCGACTCAATCTAACAAGAAGAAAAAATTGGTTTCGTGTAAAAAAAACATGAAAGAACATTTTTTGTCCCATTTGTCCTTCATGGAGAAAGGGGACAAAAAGGAAGATGGCCTATTAGATTGGCTATCAGAAAAGGACGGTATCGCCTGGGGGCTTCAACTATTACATGTTGCAGATGCCGGTCACAACTACAAAGCTACTGACGTTTTTACGACCAACTGATCTTTGAAGGAATTCATGGGACTCCCCAACGATCCCTTAATTTAGCATCAACATGAAAAAAAAAACCGAAGATAATGAAAATGAAACAAGAAAGGGAATAAGTGAGAATCAAGAAGTGCATAAGGATGGTCTTACGTAAACAAGATAACATCAATTCCTTACCTTAGGTGAAGAATTTGATTCCGAAAGCATTAAATGTAAGATAAATGCAGCTACTACTGACAGCCAATGAGTTATTATTACAATTTGTGATGGTGCTCTTTCTAGGGTAACTCAGCCTTGTATCACTGCGACCATGACTGATCTATCATGAACGCTAGCTTACATCAGTTAGGAACTTGAGCACTGCTATGTCACTGATTTGTTTTACTTCATGAGGCTAAAGTAAATAATTGACCAGATGGATGTTTCTTTCACGCATCAGTGGGCCACGCTCGCACAGAAGGTGCAATGGTGTTTGCTCTCAATGGCAAGCTTGGAACATGTTACACGCATTAATTGATTTAAACGGAGCAGCCTCCGAGTAATGACAATCAAACTGAGGGTAACTGTGGCATGTAAATGAAGTGGTTGGACCCGTCCAATCAGTGGGTAATCTAAAACCGGCCTCGGGTCAACACAGGGGAAGGAGTGTCTACCACAATCCTGGTCATTGATAGTGTGTGACAATTGAAACTGAATTTAATTTATTTTAGAGCTATTCAAACCAGTTCTACTGACTGTTCTATCATCATCATAGCCCGTTAACGTTCACTGATGGACATAGGCCCCAGTGAACGCCACCACAACAGGGTCTCCAAACACCTTCTTTCTGTCAAAAACAATATCGCAAACGCTAAGGGTAGAATCCTGCACGATGAAGACGAAAAGAGAACAATATTACATTAGATACTAAGTATGAATGAGCCTAAAGTTCCTAAAGAGAAAATCTATGACTGACAAAATAAATATCGTATTGAATCTGTCAAAGAGTAGTATAAGTGACGTTAGAAATTCAACTTGATACAATAAATCTTCCACGAGTCACTTCTTGCATTTCACCGTAAGTTGGTAGTAAGTGGAGCAAGCGGCGCGAGAGTACATAGCTGCAGTGTACGTAGCGTACGTAGTCGTCAATCAACGTTGTACGACGTTACGGCGATAGACGTTAAGGAGCTAGCAGCAGCAACGTTTTACTTTTCACATGAAATCACAACGTCCGCCTGACTATACTTAAAGTGGTAGGGTTGTCGCAATTACATAATATAGCCAGCTAGTACTTGGCCATATAGTTTAATCGGCTATGGCCTTTTGGTATTATGTGGCTGTTTCCATTAAAATAAAAATCCTAATAAAGGCAAACCTAAAAAAATTTTTTTATGAATTTTTGTGTAAAAAAAATTATTACGGGAATGAGGGATGATTAAGAACCAAAGGTATTAAAAAAGGAAATGACATAACATTAGCTTAACAGAAACAGAATAGGCGACGGAAAAATATCCGCAATTCGAATGTTATTAGTTTACACGTTATACGACTATCCGGCTGTCAATCGCAGGCCTGTCAATCTGACATGACCGATCCGCCGCAGGCTTGGATTGACTGTAACTGATTTAACCGGATGCGATTCCGACTTTTGCCATGCATTTCCGTATGAGACAGATTATTTAAAATTTTAAATATAGCTAGGTAATTGCAGCATGGATTTTCAAGAAATCTATTCCTATTTGGTTGCTACCAGCCTAAATTAGAGCAACCTCTGTGCATAATTCATGTTAGCTGACCGTTTGTGCTGTGTTAAAAATGAAAACATATTTTTAAACTTATACATAGGGGGATACCATATTGATCTAACGTCTTCTAAATACGAGATAATATTATAATTCGTAAATAATAAGAATTTTAACCGGAATGTGCTATGAATTGAAGCCGAATATTATAGTGGTGTACTGACATTGTAATTCAATTCTAATTGACTTAATTTAATTTGGTAAAATTTATCTAATTTTAATTTTAAATATTAATTTTTCTGTATAATGAATCTATCCCTTATAATCAAGATTTTCTCTGGTAGTTTTACTGACCTCACTAAGCCTGTGGTAGAACATAGAGAGAACAATAATTTATTTAAGACGAACTGGCCTAACGACACATTCTACCTATTAGTCAAGATTGACATCATGTATTTATAGTTTATTTTATGCTATGTATTATTATTTTATTATTATTATTATATATTTGATTTTAATTCTTGTATCATTAATGTTAATGTCACAAGTTCCTAGTCGACAACCCTTGGCGTATCGCAGGCGAGCGCACTCCGCCCGCTGAAGCATTCGTTTTACTGCAAATCTTGCCAATGCTAGTTTGAGATCTAATTTTTTACTCTATACTGCACTAATGCTTACAGTTATCACGTACACTTCACTTATTTACAGTGTGGAAATGTTTTATATTTTGTATATAAGTAAGGAGCTAAGCGTTTTTAGATTATCATCAAATCAGCAATTTGCTCTCCTGCATAAAACAATCCTAAGGCTTAATAAAAAAAGGTTGGATTTGGAAATTATTGAAAAAATTAGTATCGATCTGGTTCTTTTAATATAATTAAGATTATCCTCGGATAGGTCCGCCGGTTTTTTGTACAGCTACAATTTTTTATAACTACGATTATTTTTAAAATATGATTGGCCTAAAATACTAAGCTACCAGGGCCGTAAAACAAAAAAAATGCGGATTTAATTATTTCTGGAGCGATTCGTGTAAGGCCGTGGAAACGTCTTTTTATTTACATTGCTTTTGTATCTCTATGATTTTCACTACATACGTATTATGGAAAACTTGGAAGGCCCTTTAGTATCCATGGGTCGAGTTGCGACAGGAATTTGTCCCAGTTTAGACCGACGTAATAATTTTAAAGCCGGGGCCAAGGCTGAATGGAAAATATGCGTTGACCTTATTTTACGAATAAAACCACATTTTATGTGCCATAAACATAAAAAAGTTTAATAGAAATACTTTTATATGTAAAGCTTTTGGTTTGGTAATGAATAACGCAGTATTTGTTTAGAAAGGAGACGTTGACAGAGTAGCCGACAGTTTGAGAACCATTTTCTGTCTTTACTTGGTCTTCTCTACCATGAGAAGACAACGTCAACATTCGTTAGCGAGTACGTAAAGAACTATCCATGCCTCTCTGTCTTTTGTGATCAGTTGCAAAGAGATAGCACTATTGAGTATTTACGTAATCGCTAGCGAGTTTTCGTTGTCAACCCATGGTAGGCGTACTATACGCGAGAATTGACGTCGATACTGGCTAGCGACTTTGTAAATACTTAATAGTACTATCTCTTTTCGAAAACACAGAGAGATAGTTTAGTCGGCACTGAAGGCTCCACTGAAAACTAGCGCTGCAATTTCAGCTACATACAGCATATGCTGAGTTGGAGACCTGTTTGGCGTCACATTGCGGCACCGCCCGACCGGAGGATGCGCCCGCGCCGCCACTCCGGCGACCTTGTGTATACGTATACATTCCAAAATCAATGACGAACAACAATAATTTTCCGCGCGCCAAAATGTTCATTTGTTTTTTTTTACGCTAAACAGCTTTCAATTTGCAAGACAGTTCGAAATTTAAATAAACTCTTGTTATGTTACCTCCGTGGTTGCCATGGTTACACGACATATAGATCTACACGTGTAGATCGTGTAAAAAAAACAAATGAACATTTTGGCGCGCGGAAAATTATTGTTGTTCGTTATTGATTTTGGAATGTATATGTATGAAATAAAATGATCTACATAGGCAATAGTTTGAATTTCCGCGCATTTGTTTGAGAAAACTACTATACAAGCCTTGGCCACAACCAGGCATTGATGGACTCACGTATGTGGGCCGAGACAAATGCAACACCAATCTGTTGCGGGCCGCGGCGGTAATGTACTATATGTTATCTGTTTTATTATTTGCAATGGTCCTGTGTGTATATTATGTGCTGCCTTGTGTGTCAAATAAAGTTCATTCTATTCTATTTATAGGCGTATTATGCGTTGCACTGGAAGTTACTCGGCCACTAGTTTCCCATTCCCCGGCAACCCTTTAACCGTTCGGGCCATAACATGCCATTAACTATGACTTGTGGCTGTGACTCGCCCATTATGTCGGGTCATTCTCCGCGTGTGCCCCATCCATCACTGCTGCCCTGACAGAAATAAGGCGCAGTTCCGCTGAGATACTATTTACGGCCTGAATAATATTGTTTTAAATGTATATTAGTTTTTCTGGCTACGAGTAAGAAATAGTGAACATACAATATTTTCCCTGATGGGGTAGGCAGAAAGAACAGAGCGTCAAATATCGCGATGCTGACACACCTCTGTCGCTTCGCTCAGTCTCATCATTCTCTCCGCACACGCTCGCCGCGGGACGCGAGTGCTCCTCACGTGTCCGTCTGTGAGCACCCGCTCTATCTGATCCTCGTATGTCAGTCTAGATCGCCCCCGGCTCGGATTACCAACCACATTCGCTGGATACATTTGCGTCATCATTCGTTCATCACCATTCGCTCAACATGTCCGAACCACCGGAGCATGCCTTTTTCATTTGAATGATGACACTTTCATTCAGTCCAGCCATACCGCGTCTGGAAGTAAACGTAGGTAGTTTACATTTTTTATTACAGGAATATAAAATACTAGCCGATGCCCCGCGACTTCATCCGCGTTATAAAGTATACTATATGTTATTCAAAAATTTTTAACCCGTTCTAATCATGCTAGATTCTTAGTTTTAAAGTTTGTCAATAGATGGCGCTAGGTGTATTTTACACCCCGCTATCATTTGATGCTTCGCAACATAAATATAAGTTATACGTGCAAATCCACCAGTTTTTACCTCTTTATTATAAGCATAGATAAAAACAAATATCCGTGGATATGGTACTGTATAAAATGTTTTAGCTCTGGTAAAGTGGTGAAACATCTTCTTTCAGATTCAATTTCCGTTCGGTCAAAAGTTTTATCGTGTGATCCCTTTTGGTAAAGTCGATGCCTCTTACAGACTTTTACGAAGATTACTAAATCGTCAGTCTCAATAATACCTACAAATCGTAATTAACAGTGGTCTTTCACACAAGATGCTTCTAAAGCGGTCCCTAAACGATCATGCGGCATGACATGCGTTTCCTTTACGTGAGTTATCATGCTGTTTGATGGACCCTCATTCTTGCTATCAATCACTTAGTACAGTGAAGCAACGGCCAGCACGTAGTTTTCATGTCATTCGCGTCAATCACTACAACTAGACGGTCATGCATGAGTGACAGCACGTAATGCATGTCATGCTGCATGATCATGTAGGGACCACTTAAGGGTTTCCGTTTTCAGAAACCCCTTAAAGGCCCAACTCAAACTTGCAAAACATTACAACATTATTTGCCTTGCTAAACGAAATAATTTCGCTTGATAAGATAGAAAGAGCGAACATTGCCGGCCGCTACAATCCATACTAGGCTCCAAACGGGTATGTAACTCTGTCTGTCTGTCTGTATCCTTTTCACTCCTAAACCGCTGAACGGATTTTGATGAAATTTGGTGTCGAGATACATGAAACACGCGAGCAGGATATAAGCAACTTTTTATTGCGATAACTATTCCCGTGGATGAAATTTAATTGCAACAGTTAATAACATATACATCATCATGTCAGCCTTTTAACGTCCACTGCTGGATATAGGTCTTCCCCAGTGAACGCCACGATACCTGGTCCTCCGCCCGCCACATCTAGCCGCTACCGGCCACCTTCTTCAGGTCGTCGGTCCACGCACGGAAGGGAGTCCGGTACCGGTCCGCGGTCTCATATACGACACTTTAGGGGGACGAAGTCGCGGGGCATAAGCTAGTTGTGAATAAAGTCGAGCCTTACACACCGGATTAATGTACAGCAAGTGGAAAATCAACTCGTCGGTGATATTTTTAGCCTATAACCCGACCGAATAAATGGCAGTGTATTTCGTATTAATAGGGACATTTTTCAAAGCCTCAATGCGGGTTTTATCGGGGATTCCCCTCCTCCCGCTGGTGGGTGACACCGGTGACAGATCACTGCGAGCCCTTTCGCGACACGTGCCGCGGTGAAAGGGAAATACATCAGCTTTACGCGTGATTTGGTAGACGGTTTTTTTAAAATGATTTTTTGCTTTACTGACTGCGCTGACAGGTTTTTTCAGATATTTTTGCTGATTCTTTCATGCACGTCGCTAACGGAGTTTGGAAATAGACCGGTTTGGAGGTAGATTCACATGGAGCGAATTTAGACGCCGTGACTTTTTATATTTTAATCTGAAGCTCGATTCACTGCTGTGATGCGAGGGATAGATAAAACTACTAAAAACTTTGATATCGAATAATAATAAAATATCATCTAAAAACTATTGTTGAACATAATATATAGAAGTCATAAATTAGATTTTTACTGAACACGAATGCAAAACTAGGTACTTACCGCATTTAACCATAAAGTTAACGAAGAGATTTGTTTAAGACACTTGTGGCACAGTTTCAAGTGTGACAAACAATAAAATCGCAAACGAGAAGTGAGGCAGAACATAAAAGTATACATAATAAAGCATACAAGCGCTCAAAAAAAGCCTCTCATGTTCACATTTGTTTTCATTATTCTAATGACGACTCTATACTATCCTCTCTCTACGGAAAGATTTAATTTTTTTCATTACTCATACTCTGAAAGAAGGTCTGAAGTTGCCTGAGTAGCGGGTTGAAAGTAATACATCTCAGCCCTAGGGAGAATCGCTTTCAACTGACAGCTGTCAAATTATATTTAAAAAAAACTAGTACTATTTTGACATTTCTATTGGACCATGCTCCAACTGTCTATACAGCCACTCAATTACAGCGCGATGTAAAATTGAAATAACATAAAGTTATGTATTAGTTAAAGAATATATTTTTTGAAACGACTTTATTATAATTATTACTGTCAACTATTTCTTTAAAATAACATAGATTTGGGCAAAATATATATCATTTTTTCAATGATGGAAATGAAAAATAATAGCAGAATAGCTGGCCGGGCACAGAAAAAAAAACAAAATAGACGGGAAAGCGGCAATCCGATCTTCTTTTGTTTTTTCGAGTTGTAGAGTTTTGTTTTTACTTCCGTAAGTATGGCAGAGATTTGTATTAACACTCATTTTATGTTTGTGTTTTTACTTTCAGTGTATTCTTAATGAAAAGCACAGTGTTTCCCTCGGGTTCAAGACTTATTTAGAGGTCCCTCGAACTATTGGCGCCCTCGCTACGCGTCGGGCGCCAAACCCCGTCTCGGGACTTAAATAAGTTACTTTCACCCCTGGGGTAACAATGTACTATTGATGTCATCATTGGAATTTTTGAATTTCGGCAATGACAGTAAAGTTAAGATCAACGCTACAGCATCTATTTGCATCAGCATGTTATTTGTTATGCAAGGCTGCAAAGTTGGTTATTATTGTGCGAGTACTAGTATTGAATCCTGAGCGTAGCGAGGGTTTTAAAGGTACGAGATGCAAAATAACTTTGCTGCCGAGCGCGACATACAATTTTTCACCTCACTGCAGCGAGGAAATTGTGGAGGAGTGAAAGAAAAAGGAGTCTTTGAGGTGAAAAATTAATTTCCCACTACAGCACTTCTTTAAATTTCCAACTAAACATCCCGCACACGTGTGTGGTCCTCAACATGAGAACCTCTGTATCCCCAATTTGAATCTTAATACCCGCCGCTCGGAGGGCTTTGCTTTTCCATTATTTTTTCAGGGATAAAAATTGGGATTTGCTGAAGTAACGAGCCCGATTTACAAAATAATGTTATGTTCTCGCTCCCCCCTTTTCCTTTCCACTCCCAAGGTAATAAGTAACATTACGGTAAAAGGGAAATAGATCGTATAAACAGAAAAAGCTGAATGTTTTGTAACACGACTTTTTAATTTGAGGGAAACGCTAAATTCCATTAGCGTTGGCACTTGGCAAATGAAAATTAGCTAAATTCCAACGGAAGTTGCATACAAAAAAGTCGCTTCCAGAGAGTAGAGTTTTGTGACCAGCAACCATGCAGGAAAAGAATTCTTGTTTGATAACCCAATTATGTAAAAAGAAATGTTATTCCTTTTGAGGAATTTTCACAAAGGGAAAAAGGCTCCCTCGGAAAAGATTGGCTATGACACCGGAAAAAATGACTTGCGGTCCTCAAACAGGAACAGGAATTCTTCATAGATAACCAAACTCAAAAGAAATTTCTTTACATAACTGGGCACAGAGTATCGCATGTCCTTCCGACTCGACTATCATATCAAACAAAATATTTTTGACGTGAATTCAATGAACGTCACCCTTCGTCGTCCCGTGCCTTCCAGAAAAATAGTATAACGAAAAACATGTACTTTTGAAACCGTTATACTTCAAAAGTTTGAAAGTTACAAAAAACATATTTATATCGTTGTAAAGATCCATCTGACGTCAACACAAAAATATATACATGACCCTTCCTCCACCTCCCTCAATGACGTCATACACTGCGGGAGTATGGATGTGGCGCAGGCGCCGTTTCACGATAGCATCAAAACTTCTTGTTAGATTCGAACGAAATAAACTGTACCTGTATTTCATCTGATTTATTTCATATGAGTGTCATCTGTATTTTGTTTCGGGAAAAACCCATCGGTCTATGGCACGGCCGGGGATCGCACTCGGACCGCTCGATACGACAGGCCGCGACTTCCCACTACGCCACCGTCGACGCTGGCTATTACACGAGTGACTAAAGCCGCACGAATTGTTGGCCGCACTCAAATCGCCTCATAGCTACCCCATTTACAGCGGTGGGCGATCGCCTGCGACTGAACATTTGCACGGTCGATTTTTAGTCGCCAGCCGCGCGGCCGACAGTCGGATGCTAGTCTACTTTGGGCTTGCGACTTTAGTCATCTGCCACCTAGCCGGAATGCCATTTACACCGTCGATTTTAGTCGCCAGCCGCGCGGCCGACAGTCGGATGCTAGTCTACTTTGGGCTTGCGACTTTAGTCATCTGCCACCTAGCCGGAATGCCATTTACACCGTCGATTTTAGTCGCCAGCCGCGCGGCCGACTGTCGGATGCTAGTCTACTTTGGGCTTGCGACTTTAGTCATCTGCCACCTAGCCGGAATGCCATTTACACCGTCGATTTTAGTCGCCAGCCGCGCGGCCGACAGTCGGATGCTAGTCTACTTTGGGCTTGCGACTTTAGTCATCTGCCACCTAGCCGGAATGCCATTTACACCGTCGATTTTAGTCGCCAGCCGCGCGGCCGACAGTCGGATGCTAGTCTACTTTGGGCTTGCGACTTTAGTCATCTGCCACCTAGCCGGAATGCCATTTACACCGTCGATTTTAGTCGCCAGCCGCGCGGCCGACTGTCGGATGCTTGTCTACTTTGGGCTTGCGACTTTAGTCATCTGCGACCTAGTCGGATTATCATTTACACGGTTGATTTTAGTCGCCAGCCGCGCGGCCGAAAGTCGGATGCTTGTCTACTTTGGGGCTTGCGACTTTACTCATCTGCGACCTAGCCAGATTGCCATTTAGACGGTCGATTTTTGCCGCCCGTGTAAACCCATAAGTCTTCCTAAATTGCTTTACGTTATATCTCGAGTAGAAGTATAATGTATTGAGTATTGAGTATCTGTCGAGTAGACGACGTATCATAAGTGTCACAAACATTATTGACAGCCCTTTGAAACTCTCGAGTGCGTCCCTCCCCGCGTGTATCGACAATAGCTGTCAGCTAACAACTGACAGGTACAATAACTTATTGATAAGTTGCGCGAGGGTGCTCCGCGATCTTGACAGGGTTATTTTATATTGTTTTTTTTTATTTTTAATGGGATCTGGTGGGAGGCTGCCGTAGGATTATTTTAACGGCCCAATCTCGCAATTCCTTCACAGTTCTGACTCAAAATAATTACCAGTTACACCTTTAACTCTTTGACTATCATCCTGCTACATGTGATAAGTAGCTAGTTATTCCGCCGGGAAATAAGCCATATTATTCAGTTCGCAGTCACTCAGACACCTGACATTGTCTTGTTGAGGTTTCAAACAAAATCAACAATTTAACTTGCCTCTCAATCAATCAATCCCTCTCAACGAGGACGTTCGGGCTACAGTCCACCACGCTAGCCCAGTGCCCAGTTTCCTCACGATGTTTTCCTTCACCGTTCGAGAGCAGTCAGTAAATGTACTTAAGTTTCGAGAAAAAACCCATCGGTACATGGCCCAACCGGACTTCGGACGTTTCGATCTTAATTATATAGACAAGTCTCGATTATAATATTGTTTCCTTATAATTGTTAGTTGCAAATCGCTCTACGGTAGATACCTAGCTATAACAGCAGTGTTAGAGCGGTCTAGTGTCCAAACTGTCAGAGCAAACACCCCAGAATAGGACGATGCAAGCGGACGGAGCATGAGAGCACACGTTGTAGTATCGATACAGTTTCTGAATAGGAACGTCATTAGAAACTGTAACATGTTGCTGAAACTTCGATTTGAACTAGCGGGGTTGAGTCGAAACAAGTTCATCAAACTGCGCCAATGAAGAGAACGTAAGAGGCGAGAGATGCAAATAGCCCTTTAAACTATGCCGATAATAAAATTGCACAGGAATTTTACATAATGAGAAAATTAAAATACCTACTTCTAGTAGTCCATGGTGAAAACGGCCTGTCTGATCACTTCGGACCTCCTCTATCCGTATCCCGGACAGCCACCTTTAGATCTCACGCAAACCGTTCCCTGACGGAGATCTAAGGTCTCAAAGTAACCCCGAATGTATGAGAAAAAGGTCGCCTGGCCTTTATTTTCTTTTAAGTAGTATATAAATAAAAAGCCAATTACAGGTTTACCAAGTTTGTAAAAGAAAGAATTAGTAAACAATTATTATTTAAAAAAAATACAACGGTGGATTCAAGTACTAAGTAAATAAATAAATAAATAAATAAAATTGTTTATTAGGCAACCAATAAAGTGTTTCCTTAACTAGGTTGAGGTCTTCTATTAGGTGGTAAAACACCTGTACCAGAAGGCCCCGCTCTTCCATAGCCATGGTATGGTTTTAAAGTATTAACTTATTATTAATTATATTATATTATATCATATTATATATACTTAATAACTTATACATATTAAAACAAACTAGGAATAAAGTAATCCAACTAATGACAGCAGGTAACAATAATATTATTATATCAGGTATTTATTCTATTTTAGTATTTACTTAAGAATAGTTATTGTGTTCATGCAATATTAAATTTATAGTGGTGGTTGTGTGTGTGTGTGTGTGTGTGTGTATTGGTGTTGGTGTGAGAGCATGTATCCTTTAGGTGATGTAGTGCAAAAGCGATTCTACCTCGTCATAGTCAATAGTTTTTAGCCAATCTGTTACATATATATATCAGTTTTTTTTATTAATTTGATTGTATAAATGGGTTGACAGTTTTTGGTATTGATAACCAGCGAAAGAAGTTTTGATGTTGTGTACTGTAGCTACAATGTCTTTACGTCTTTTATCCAGAATTTTGGGATCGACAACAAGTGACTTGTGCTTTTTTATTATTGTGCGTACGATATATAGTTTTCTTACCGATAATACATCACATGTAGCATAGAGCGTTTCAGTTGGAAAATGTATGGTCTAAAGTGCATAATCTTTAGTAGCACCCGCTGTGCTCTTTCCACTTCTAGGAATTTGGATTTTAATGCCCCTCCCCAAATGGGAATGCAGTACCCTATAATAGATTCAACCAGTGCCACATACACTTTGTTTAGCAGGGGTTTTGAAGCTACGTGCCTTAAGGTTTTAAAAATCCAAATCAACTTTCTAACTCGGCTACTAACTAGTTCAATTTGTGCATGCCATGATAGCCTTTGATCGATCATAATTCCTAGGTATTTGGTAGTGTTCACTTTACAAATGCTTGGGCAGGTACAGGTATCATCTCGGGGCTGGGACAGATCACAGTTATGTATTTTTATATCATATTCCGCATTAGGTTGTGTTCGGTTATAGAGTGTAAAGCACATATAATTAGTTTTTTGATAATTTAGTGTGAGTAAGTTGGTCCCAAGCCACCGGGCGATTGTTGCAATTCCTTTTTCAGTTTTCTCGCGCACAGAACTCCAAGTTGCGCCAGAGAAAATCACTGCCGTATCATCTGCATATGAGAAGACCTGGGATCCACACACTTTGAGGTTACATAGCTCATTTATGTAAATGAGGAACAGGGTCGGGCCCAGGACACTACCCTGAGGGACGCCATAACTTATTCCAGCATCTCCACTAGTGTAATTTCCAATTTTTACCCTTTGTTGCCGTTCGCTTAAGTAATTCTTGATGAGTTCCAGGGATGTACCTCTAATTCCTATTTTTTCCAATTTTTGTACAAGTATGGGGACAGAGACGGTGTCAAATGCCTTTTTTAGATCAAGAAAGACTCCTAGACATTTGTTGCCGCGATCTAATTGGTCAACAATTAGGGAGGATACTGCTAGAACGGCATCTTCTGTAGACTTGTTTTGTCTAAATCCAAATTGTCGGTCTGATAGAATATTAAACTTATCTAAATAGTTAATTAGTCGTTTATTTATTAGCTTTTCTAAAATTTTTGAAATACAAGGTAAGACTGAAAAAATAAAATAAGTGTATTGTAGTATTATCTTTATAATATTTTCATTAATATCTTTTCACGGCAACTAGATTCAAGAAACCTGAAGATAGTGGGAGGTTGTAATAGCATCCTGGCATTCCCCTTATCCGAGGAGGCCAGGATGCTATATAAACTTGCAATGTTTGTTTGTAAGGTTTGCTTTAGTTACTAGGTGTTGATTTGTAACAATAAGGTTGACATGGTTAGTATTACATGACCAATTAACCCTTTACAAATAAATGATAAAAAAGAAACCTGTAGATAGAAGACACAATAGATCCTACAGGGCCGCAATGTCGCCGGGTGAACCTAGAACCCTACTATAAGATAAAATAAGTAACAATTACTTACAATTACAACCTAGTATCAGTTTACAAAAAGTGACAGAAGATCTCAGCTCACCGGATGGCGAACGCGAAGGCCATGACCGCGTCGGACACGAACTGCAGCTGCCGCTCGAACTCCGTGTTGTTGTCGGACAGCCGCTCCTGGCCGGAGCACGTCCGCTCGAACTGTCCGTTGTACGGCGTCCGCGGACTGCCGGGGTACCGGCACTGGAAGTGGTCCTCCCAGAATTCTGAAAGAAAATGCACAATGAACAAGGGAAGGTCGCGAAGCCAAACTATCCAAATTGGACCAAGGAAAACTAAGAGACTGAGCGAAGCGAAAAAGCTGTGTCAGGATCGCTATACCTGACCCTGCCAGGGACATAGCGTGTATGTATTTGAAAACCTAGTTTCATCAAAATCCAGTCAGTTGATAAAGCGTTATTGAGCGACAAACTCACAAACAACCACATTTTCGCTTTCATGAGTAGGATGAGATTTATGTGATTGACCAGTCTATATAGATCAGGCCCACATTCAAATATATAATTGTATCCCAAACTTTATTCTATTCTATTCTATTCTATTCTATTCTATTCTATTCTATTCTATTCTATTCTATTCTATTCTATTCTATTCTATTCTATTCTATTCTATTCTATTCTATCTATTCTATATAAAAAATCAAGAAAAATATCCTATCTCGTATAAACTTCTCAAAAATTTTTTAATCGCAAAAGCATTTTATAAACTAGACGAATTTTTTAATGAAAAGTACGATTAGAGTCCTAATTATATAAACAAATAAATAAATAAATATATATATATATATATTGAAATGATGTTTTGTGTCCTGTGATATGATTGTAATGTAGGTGAAATGAAAAGTTATATATGTTTGTATAGTTTGATTTAATGTACTAGATGCAGTGCTGATCTTTCCACTTTTTGCGGTGTCACATGTTTACAGTTCATGTTTAGTTTAAGATCATATATACCATGTGATATGCAAATAAATAAATTATGAAATTATGAAATACCATTTGTGCCATCAGTCTGTACCGTTGATGGTATTCTGGCACTGACTTGTCCCACTAGTACCATGACCCAAAAACGAAAGATAATAAATTGTACAGGTAGTGCTCTACATACTTTACACTCGTACTTAGCAAAATAAAAATGACGACAATATACAGTACCTATATTAAGTTCTCAATTTCGGATAACAGATGAGAGCTGTCAATACTAAAACAGCCATAACTGGGAAACTACGTATGTCTTTACCAAAATGAAGGATATACCAAGAACCGACTCTTACCAACAAACCAAGGATTCCTCTTATTGTTCTTCACATTGAGTCCGAGGAAGTACTCCTTGAAGCCGTCGACGTCGTTGGCTTGCGGCTGGACGCTGATGGTACCTTCCACGGCCCGCTCGTTGCCCTCCGACACCAGCGACCTGGCGCTCCAGCCGTCGGACCCCACCCAGCTGAACGAGCTGGTGGCGTTGCAGCGCTCCACGGCCCGCATCACGCCGGCCACCTCTTGGTCGGAGCCGAAGATTATCGCACCTGGATCAAGATAGGAGAAGTCAGATAGTAGCCGACTAACTGGTTAGTAGGCCCTTTGGGATCGACTATTCGGCCAATCACCCTCGCCTATCATTTTCATGCAAAATAGTTTGCCACTTCTTGGTCGGAGTAGAAGATTATCGCCCTGGATCAAAATAGGCGAAATCAGAAAATAGCTCACTAGGTTTCTTTGCCGACTAGACGATTAATCGGCATATTGACATCTGCTTTTTAGACGATATTATTATGATCATATCCGGACTATTCGGCCAATCACCCTCACCGATCATTTACATGCAGAAAAGTTCCTCCAGTCCAGTTCCCGACCAAGAGGTAGCTAACCTCTTGGTCGGGAACTGGACTGGAGGAACTGTATGCCAACTGTAAAATTGACCCAAAAGTCGGCTTTAGCGTCTGTAGTCTCCAGTAACCCAATAAAACGTGAATGAAATACTCAACGGAAGGTACCTCC
The DNA here is from genome assembly GCA_949699065.1 of Metalampra italica. NCBI lineage: Eukaryota > Metazoa > Arthropoda > Insecta > Lepidoptera > Oecophoridae > Metalampra > Metalampra italica. The sequence continues at coordinate 374,822 of OX452983.1, forward strand.
CGCCGGAAAACATTAAATGAACCAATGAGTTTTATTCACTGAACACTCTCGGTTTAATAACCTCAATTCATAATGTCGCGCGTAAATTTCTCTCAATTCATAAAGTTACTTGGCTTCAATTTATTTATTCATTTCCATTTAAATATATTTCCGCTCCTTAATCCATACCTATTTCTCGAAGACGTCAAGATGGACCGACGATCTGATCAAAGTCGCTGGAACTAACTGCATTTGTCCAACAGTGGACATCTTCCGGTTTATATGATGATGATGATGAATCCATATTTCATATCTACTAACTTGAAATCAGAAACCAACCTTGCGCGAAGACGAATGGTAGCATTAATTCTACCAACGTCATAATAACAATAATTTTTCAAATCTAGCGACTGTGCGAGCAGAAAGGCGGCCTCCCGGCCTCTCTTACAAATTCTGCAATCCCTTAGGGTTCGGTTGCGAGTTAATTTATACCCTTTAGAGCCCGCGCCGACCTTTTGCGACTACATGGGTGCCCATAACTAACTTTACAACGTAGTAAACCGTAATCCTATAGTACTTTCAGCAATAAATTTCAAATTCTATTCAATCAATGCAACGTTGTTACGGCTCAAGAACGTATTTTTTGTTCCATTCACATATTTTACTTTAAGAGAGGATTTACTTGACTTAGCTAATGTTACTGGGAGTGAATGAAGTCATGTTTAATTTACTGAGCTCATCTAAGATGACGCTAAGGAAAAGAAAGTTAATCTCGAGTCTTATTCAGCAAATCACCAGGGAATTGAAAGTCACGTAAGAAAGGCTCTTTGTTAGAAAGCAGAGTAGATAATACAGATAATAGCTAACCTACTTAGAAATCTGGAATGTCTGATTATTCAGTAATGTTTTTTTTATCTCGATAGTGCGCCCGATGAAAATAAATCTAGAGTTTTATTGGTTTTATATGCGGCTAATAGTTGCCGTAAGATGATCAAAGGAACCGCAGAAGACCAAAGTAAAACTGGATTTGTTTTCTATAACAATGGCCACGTGTGGTGGAAGAAGCAAGGGGTTTTACCCAGCAGTGGGACATATTAAAGACTATGAAAAAAAAGTTTTTTGAATACCTATCGATCGGTTAAAAACTAACAACCGCATGTTAATAGGTAAGATTTATTTTATACTCGAGATATGATTTTCAATTAAGTAAGACCGAAAAATAAAATGACCGTAGTTCTACATTTTAACAAATTCAGCGCAAATGATAATATGCACAGAAATATAGCATTAGTAGTTTTTGTTTGCACAAATTTGTAACCGTTTCCCAAAATATCCAAATCACCAAAAATTCTTTATCCATCCCAAATCTTTTAATTTCTTTTTTAACTATAAAACTATGTACTATTTTGTTTCTTGTCAGATATTTCTAGTCTCAACGACTTTCCAACAATCTTAATATCGATTTCCGAACTTGCGTCCTTAGAAAGCAGCACCTCCTGGTTAGGGCTGATAAAAATCACCCATCCAAATGTAACGGGCGCGCTAACCGGCCAATCATCGGTTATCGGCAAACGCCGAACGGATTTCAATTTGTGTAACCGTTTTAGCGAAAAATTGTCTCGTGTGACGCAGCTGGCTATCTGCGCCCCGCACGGGGCTCCCCACGCACCACCAGCCACAATTTATCTCCAGCGTATTGGCAGCAATATGCTAGGGCTGCGATACACCCGATAGAAGACACTTTTATTCCCCAATTTTCTTTTACGGTCGGATTAGACGGGAGTTTTTTCGCGTTTGTTTTTTTGAGGCGAAGCAGCGCTCGGGAGAGAGCCATTCGTTTTAACGATGATGAGCATGCGATGGCTCGTATCTTCCTTCGAGTTGAGTATGTTGCAATTAAGGGGAATTAGTGGTTTCTTTTATCCCCTACCCAGAAAACATTAACCAAGATGAATGCTTCCCTTTTCGTGAGATGAAAAAGAATGGCCTTTCAGATTCTGCGCACAGGTCTTTTAATTTCAAAACACTCCATTGTATCTGTCATTATTCATTATTATGTGATGGGGCTCTTTCAAAGCTTGTGTCACTGAGACTGTTGTTGATTTATTGTGGTCTCCACCTTACCATATAGTTCACTGCTCGCTTTGCTTCAGATAAAAACTTCAGCACGCTTGGCACTGATTTGTTTGTTTTTCTCTTTCTTAAGTGTCTTTTCTAGTGTACTTAACCATGCGGTCTGTGTCTATAGTATAAGAACTATTTGTATAGTTGTCGATAGGGTTGTATGTAGAACATTTAATTATCGGAATCTCACAACCAACACTCCTCGGTCCCTCGTCAACAAGATGAGTTATGTGATGTAGAGGATTGGCAGCCCTGCCCTTCGCGTGTAAGTAATTACATTGCGGCCCGAAATTAACCTATTGGTCCGCCCAATGCCGTAGTTGACATGCAGAATATTAATAGATACCCGCAATTTACATAAATTGAACCACGAAAACAGGTTCACTCCATCAGCCGTATCATCTCTGCCATTTAAATACATAATCAGGTCTGTTTTCAAAACACCAATAAATACTTGAACCCGGATTGCTTTTTAAATCATTTCTTTGTTATTGCCTTGGTCATCATGGACGAAATTTCCCAGCAGTTCGTTAATATACCAGTCAGTTAATTCAGCTACTACTTCACTCAGGGTGTAACGAGGCACTTTAACGTTCATTATAATTATAACCCCCTTTTAGCAACTTTATTTGGCGTTATTTCTCTTATAAATTCTAAATTTCTAATTTAAAAAACTAATTTTTTTCGCATCAAAATGTGTTCTATTATTTTGAGGAGGAGGCGACGAAGTGAAATAAAACTGAGGAACTGATGAAACCTGGCTTTTATTTACTTCGCAATAAGGCTAATGATTAAGGTCACAATACAAGCCTTTACTTTTCTATCTATATCTGCACTCTATTTTCTAAATAATTCAGTATGTAACGGGTACCAATAAAACAATTCCGATTTATTTGTACATTTTCAAAGCTTACCACAATAATTCTTCAACTGTTTGAACCTCGCTGCTGAGCTTAGAGGCTTCCATAAAATGCACTCGCTCGGCATGACGTATGGCCGACCCCGGCCTTCCCAATTATTCCGGGAAGGAGAACTTGCGGGAGCAATAGTGAAAGCTAAGCGGGAAAAGATTGAGTGGGTGCGAAGTCGATATTGACCTTACATTCAGGGATTATTGAATGCAATAATGGGGTAGCTTTTGTCTTTCCACGCACAGTGATTTACTGTAGTTTGCCTCTGAGAGCTTTGTTCTCGGGTTTGAGAGTCATTATAATTTGCATGATCTTCTAAGTTTATTGAGTGTTGAAAGGGTTTAAATATATTACAGTTACATTAAAATAAATACAATAAAAAAGGAAGCAGTCTACAACAGTGACTCCTCAACTTTCATTTGGTTCGTTGCCACTTACTATCTTCCTCGTATTATTATTGTTATGAAGTTATTTGTATTCTTCCAACTCACCTCTGGCCCTGGGCTTGGTGAGCAGTTTCTGCACGATGTCATCATACTCCTGTTCGTTTGCGACTCCTGAGTCTTTCACCAGTTTCTCCTTCACAGCTATGCAGATCCCGCTCCGAGCTAGCGATGCTTCCAGTTCTTCGAAAGCCTGCATGGTAAAGACAAATTAATCACATCTATCGTCTTCTTCTTTTTAGCTAGTTTTTAGGATTCCGTAGTCTGACCCTTAGATCGTCCAGTCCGTTCGTCTGTCCGTGTATCCCATATCTCACAACGCTAATACAAACCTTCATAGTTTTGAAACGAAATGCATGAAGTTACCATTTACGAGATGTTATCTCTCAAAAACCGTTAATAATATAATTCTTTCCTTGTAATTACTAACTGTTGCTCGGAGTTTCCCTGCGAAATCGAATCAGAAATGAGGAGATCCGCAGGAGAACCAAGGTCACCGACATAGGTCAAAGAATTGCGAAGCTGAAGTGGCAGTGGACTGGGCACATCGCCCGCAGAACTGACGGCCGTTGGGGCAGAAAGGTTCTCGAGTGGCGACCACGTATCGGAAGACGCAGTGTAGGCAGGCCTCCCACAAGGTGGACCGACGATCTGGTGAAGGTCGCGGGACCCGGCTGGATGAGGTTAGCGCAGGACCGGTCGTCGTGGAGATCCTTGGGGGAGGCCTTTGTCCAGCAGTGGACGTCTACAGGCTGATATGATGATGATGACTAACTGTTTGAGCTAAAAACTTGTAATCACCGACGTAATTAGGCGAGGTGGAAGCTCTCGATGAACATAATTTTGGGTATTAGTGTCATAAACATTTTTAAATAGGTAAATGAAAAATGACCATGGAACCCGAATAATGGTTGGTCCGACGCGATCTTTCCCGGTAATAGTAAACACAGCAGATATAGGTACCTTGTTAAACTTTCTTATTACGAATTTAAGTGAATATAGTGAATTTTCAACTCTGCTTCTTCTGAGAGACCTTCGGGATTAGTATTAAGTCAAATTGAAACTACCGCATTAACTAGGTATAATTATTATCAAGATGTTAGACCCTATCAAAGATGTTTCTGCTTGAAGTCCCAGAGGGTTGAACTTTGCTTTACCTTCCATTCCAACTCGATTGGAGTCGGTTAAACCACTAATCCAAGTTAAAGCGAATAGATAACTAAAATTACAATGTTCAGTCCACCTCTAAACGACTAATGGCCTCTTACTTAAGTTTGCTTTTCACCAATAATAAGTCTTGATTGAAAGCTTCAATGTCATCTAGACTAGAATAATCCCTCGGCGTTGATCGCAGACTATCAAAATTGTAATGGGAACTCCCAAAAATTGTCAACGTTTAGTCTGTCAAACATTTTCTGTTCGTACATTACTGTAACTGGCGTTGAAAATACATCAGGGCTGGGTTTCAAATCATCTCAAAAGTAATTAAATTATTTTTTATATTATCCTTGTCACAGAACATGGAAAAAGCTCGCTACGCTCCCGCTCGCTTCTATGATCGTTGTCGTCCAAGTGAGATATTTACATTAGATGATGTCTTTGTTGTTGTATTTTTCAATTTACAATACTCTAACTAAATGTAGCTTATTAACAAATATTTGGAGGTAAATCGAAATATTTCTACCATAATTATTATTATTTCAATAAAATCTTGATCAAGTCTCTTGAACACTTCATCTTCAACAATTTATCAGTTAGTTACGAACTGTCGGGCTTCTACACTGACTTAAGACTTCGTTTAAATTCTATGAAGTTTAACAATTTTGAATTATCATTCGTTTGCATATTCACGTTTCAGATAATTGCTCTCAACGCTTTGTTTTTGAGAAAATAGTTTTCTCAGCGCTGCTTCAGACTAACGTTTATCTAGTTATAGAGATCTTAGTTTAGAATTAATTTGCTTTACATTTTCGGAATTGAGCTAGTTTTCTTGTCTGTGCACGTAACTTGAAACAATCCATTGAGACATTCAAATAATTTTAACATTTCTAACTTAGGTATGTAAATGTATTACTTAACTGTTTTCTTCGAATGATCTTAATTCTAATGTTTATTTTGGACAAACTGTTTAGTGTTTTGTAAAGTAATATTCTAATAACACAAATTAAAAATTCTTTCCTAGTTCTACATTAGTCTACGTTAACCGATTTACCTAGTGTATTTTTATTATGTATCTTTTCAATTAATTCTGATTTAATTTTTTTTTTCTATTTCATCATTATTGTTGTGTAGGTCACGGTACTGAATTTAATTTTATATTACTACGTAAGTATTGTAAGTAATTTCAAACACAATGTATGAATTGATTTGATGCCAAAAGACCAGAACAAAGAGCATAAAACAAATTTATTGTTAATGCAAGAAAATATACCTTTCAATTAAAATGTATAGTCATAATTCAAAATTACGAGCCATTTGCGACTTATCTCTAACAACAGTGCGCCATTTAATATTAATAACTAACGTGACACGAGCAAATGCACATCAATATTAATGGTATCGCTTGCATTATAAGTAGGGTCAAGCTGAAACTAAAATTATATTATTACTGTACTATCTACCATTAGTGGCGAAGTATTATGGGAAGATATTGTGCTAATAACGTAATTCAGGCCTTCCCTGGGGTATATAAGAGAGAGAGAGATGAAGTCTGCGGTTGCATGACAAATGCTGTGACTGTACCAAGCTTCAGCAAAATCCATTCAGCCGCATGTGATGTGACAAACAAGTACCCAGGTTATTGTCATAGAAATGACAGACGTAATTTTGTGTTACCTTGATCCCATAGCTGGATTCCTCGTAGATGATGGAGACGTAGCTCCAGCCGAGCTTCTTGACGATCTCGACCATGGCGCGCACCTGGTGCAGGTCGGAGGGGATGGTGCGCGTGAAGTACTCGAAGCGCGCCTTGTTCGACAGCTCCGGGGACGTCGAGAAGAACGACACCTGCCGACAACAGCAGCCGCACGGTCACACGGTCACACGGGGCGGGGGACGCGCGGGGGCGGACGCACCTGCGGGATCTTGAAGAGGCGCAGCAGGTTGGCGACCTGCACGGAGGTGACGGAGGAGGCGGCGCCCACCACGCCGGAGATCACCTTGCGCACCGCCGTCGCGTTGCACGCGTACTCCGCGTCGTCGATGTTGCTGATGGAACCTGAACATTTCAAGAATGACATTATTCTCAGAAATGCAAATCCTCCATCAAGAAGATTTTGAGTAGGTATTTTATTTTACAACGCCAATTTTTAATGAATCTTGTAATGGGAGCTTCGTTTATTGTTTAGAATCGACACCTTGTATATCTTCACTGGGCTTTTACCCTTCATTGAGGCCCTAAGATTTTATCTATCTCCAAACGACAGCGTAGAAATAAACAGCAACACTAAACCAATTGATGGCACTTTATGTCAGCGATAACCTTTTCCTTTTACTGCCAGATAGGATATCAAAATTCACTGTTACCACAAAGCGAACGCGATAAAATGTAATACGAACCTTTAATAAAATCTACGGCCATTTCCAGCCCGTAGGTATCTTTATCACAGTCGTCCAAAACGTGCGCACCAAGTGTCACCCCAGAAATCAGCTTGAGTTTATTGTTTATGATGTCCAGGGTATATAGCATGGTTTCTAAAGCTTGCACTCCACCCTGTGGCATTACCGGTCCACATGTCATATTATCTGATCTCTCATGAACCATCATCAGACCCCCTAGAACTAAATCACCCTCGATGACGGCTTCTCTTTTAATAGGCCAATGCGAGTGTTTCTTGATCTCACCGACCTGGTCACTGGACATGTTGATCCAGTCATTCTTCGCTCCACTACTCAATGGCAAGACATCGTAGCTAATGACGTCTTTGTTAAAATCGTCTTTGAATCTGACTGGGTCGTAAAACTGGAAGTTAATGTTATCTACGAATGTTTTGGCACTAGGCTTGTGTTTGTGTCGGTGGTGATGCTTGATGCTGGGGTTCTGTTTGTAGAAGTCCAGGTCTTGCGCGTCGCCGGGGTGTTTCATTTCTGAGAGCTGGAAGACGAGAAGCAGCATGGTGGACGCCAACCAGCGCTGGCCGGGCCGCATGTTAGCTTTGCTTGTCTCATGCCATCGTCAAATGTTCGCTCCATGTTGTCGAAAGGTGAACGGTCATTGTAATCTGAAACAATGCAACATTTCTGATCAATTTCTTAGTTCCTCAGATTCAAGAAAGACATCAGTTAGTACATTTATACTTGTATTGTATTTGTCCAATTTTGATTTCTTGTTAAGAACCCGACCATTTCGAATTCCCTGTTGTTGATTTCGTAAGTTTTCAACTTTAAACTGGGTGAGGTTGTCAGATCTAATGATGTTACTTTTGACTCTCGTTAAATTTTAAACTTTTTGAATTGTTATAAAAAGGAAAATTGAATTGTGTAAATAATTTTCCTAAAAATTATAATAACATTGCCGGTTACAATTCTGTCTGTTGGGAAATAAAAAATACATTAAGCTTTGCATGCGATAATGAAGAAAAATTCTGGGCCTTTTTTTAGATTACCTGTACATAAAAGGGCTTGTTGTATAGAAATCATATCAAGAGCGCACCGGGCAATATTACCTTTTTTCATAAAGTCCGACCTATATCACGTGTTATAAAATTTAACACGACAGGCGAGTTAATATCGCGTGGACCCTAATAACACCCTTCTCACCTAGCCCGCGTTGGGGGGCTATTCACAGCTCACACGTACTAGGCATTTCCTTTTTGTTTCGGACAGAAAATATGATTATTCAACCAAAACGGGTTGGTTGATAAATTACGAATGAATTATTTTAGCTAATATTTTTTCAACACACTTTCTCGTAAAGTGACTCTTATTGCATCGCCTTTAGGTACATAATGCATTTTAATCTCAGAGATTCTTTATGTCAAAAAAATTGTCAATTTAAAGTCGGCTGGCTGGAGGTAGGAAATGATACGACTGATGATCTGTAGATGCATGAATTTATTCACATTTGTCACTATTTATATTTAAAAACTTATACTCTCAACAGGTGACTGTTGAGAGAAGTGCTTAGATCTAGAAAGGGATAGAAATAATCTGAGTCCCCACAGTCAATATTTTTATGAATTTATGTGAAACTACTTAAAATGAACATAAATTACAAATATACACCTTTAATTTCATCAAATTTACATGATTGATACACTATTTCTCGGCTTCATTAACTTAAACCAATTTCAATAGAATTCAACGTTAGTGTAATTCATTAAAGGGGGTTAAAACCAATCAATAATGTAGTAAAGCCAACATCTTTCCTCCCCATAAGGCTTTATTAATAGGGATTTATTTATTTCCCCTTTCAATTTGGACGCTTTCGGCAACGGCCGAGGGAAGGGTTGGAAATGCCCATTTTAAGTTAATGGCTTCACAAACATGGATTAAGTTAAGTTAAATGGGTCAGAGTTTGATTTGTTTATAATAACTCACTTTTTGAGTTATAACGTTATTTTAATTATTTTGAGAGTGAAACTTTCATGAATATTGTCTAAGTCAAAGTCAAAATATTTTATTGCATAATGAGTACCTACACTGGGTACATTATACACGTCTTGTTTACCTTTATCTACCACCGTTTCCTAAGTGTTAGAGCGGCGCAAAAAACTTCCTCGACACATCTGGTAAGTTGTTTGTAAAGATTGTGCCAGGCTGAAGTAAGCCAAGCATCTTTGTCATTCAAATAATCGTCTACATTAATTTTCTTACAAAGTACTTGATTTTTAAATTCCCTGTCCTTCATATTCAAGATATCCTCTGATAGTTTGATGTAGAAGCGTATGTATTGCCCATAACATCAATGTCTTGTTGAGAGCGGTGGTAGATAAAAAATTGACGCTGTATAAATTTACCCAGTGTACTTACATGCAATAAAATAGTTTCGACTTTTTTTTTACTTTAGAGAATCCACTATTTTTGTTGGTAGGTACGTAAATCTTGTTGGGTTAAAATGCTTGAAATTTTCCTATGAATAAGTTTCTAAATAAAGTTAGGTACTTCTACTTAATCATAAGCAATGTGATAGCTCCAAAGATGAATAAATAAATCCCTGGCTTCGGGAGCCAGGGATTCGTTACCGAGTCAAATTCCTCAAACACAGCCTTACGCGGAATTCTCCGACAGGTGGCAGTAAACATTTTACGGCCTTTACTCTGTTCCTTGTTACAGGATACGCTTTTTTGTTGTCACGAAGGAGAAAATTTGATGATGGCAACACAAATAGGATGTAATTTGAGTTTAGGTTACAGAGGAGACATTCTTTTTATTTATATGAAACCTGCTTGCGTCGTGAATTTTGAAACAGACTTCCTGTTTATCATTTCTTCTTTCTGTAGTCTTCTTTAATGTAACTTTGGTCCTTTATCCATTACATGAAGGCCGATGTTCTAGGGCGAGGAACTTGACCAATCTCATCTAACTTGGTATGTTCGTTTACTTATTACTAACACTTCTAGTACACCTTATTAAGGTCAGTACGGGCGGCCTCGTGATCGCGGCATTTCTCATGTGTTGAAGTGTGTTTGTTTATTTACACATTACGTATGTGCCAGTGGCCATGTATTTTGAAGCTTTCTGTTTTTCTAGAACACGTTCAGGTTTCATACATTTTTCGTAAAAAAAAAAATTTGTCATAATTTTCTATCAGACTTCTGCATTTTAATGTTTCAAATCGACCTGAGAAACATTAGTTCTTACTGAAAGATGTTTAAAATGATGTAATTAATTTCGTCGAAAATGTATGAAAAGGCAAAATCGCTTTCCATTCTTAAAATTCTTAGACAAACGTTTTAACTATTAATAGGTAGCTTTAATTTTTTTCAGACTATTCCAGATTTACACGTCGTTTCTTTAGGAATACTTTAAAAAACCCCACATTGACTACAATTTTTCGAGTAATATTCAGAGCTTCGGTACGTTATTTAATTGCAATTTTAGTCAGCTTTCCCTAGTATTCGAAATTCTAACAGTTAATGTACATCGTCTGAAAGCTGTGGGGATTTCTCGTGTGACACCTGATGAAGACTCAGCATCACTTGGCAGTGCTCTGGGACCGCAGTCTGTGGTTTCATTTACATCTAAAACAAAGGTGAGCTTTACCGAGGCTCTGTCTATGAATGTCTAATGCTCGTTGTCAGTCGGCTCAGGTAAAGTCACATTTAGGGCGTGTTTATGACTTGCTGGTTTAGATAAATTATGGATGTCTGACAATTTTGGCGGTGCACCAAATGGAGGAGATATTTCATTAAATAAACATAATTACCCAAACGAAGGCGCCCCGGATAGGAGGGAAAGTACCCAAAATATTGATGGTTGCAAATTTTACTGACAAGGAAATATTCCTTTATTTATTAAAAGTAGAATCATCATCATCATCATCATATCAGCCTGTAGATGTCCACTGCTGGACAAAGGCCTCCCCCAAGGATCTCCAAGACGACCGGTACTAAGAAAAGTAAAATGTATTTACATAACTCCGCCTTTGTACATAGTTTATTGGTACAATAAAGCGTTTTCATACATACCTACACACATACTTTTGAAAATTCACCTGCCTGAGCGGGGAATCGAACCGGACAATGTCTACTTTTAATTTAATATACTATGTCACTTGGAAGGAATTGATTCGTAAGATTGGCCCTTTCGATTGGCGTTATACAAATACAGGTATGGTTTTTTTTCAACGTTTTGTATAAGGTTCTGGCAGGTGCTTTTTGAAAATCTGTGAATTTAGTTCTATTTATTTTGGAAAATAAAGCTTGTTTTCTTGAAGATTTGCTGCTATAAATATTTAGGGTAGGTACTTTCCCTTCATAGAGGCAATTGTTTGGTTCAGCCCTTTTAATATCTAACAGTTTAAAAACATTGTTGAAGATCCGAAATCCGAAACAAAACGGCGTATAAAGTTCCAGTTGGCTGACATTTGGCAGTCTGTTTGGTGTCGCGTCACGCGTTTTAAATTCATGAAAGGCCGTAAAATCCCAGATAAGCCTGCCTTCCACACGGCCGTTTGTGTATGGTGCCGTGACAGGGTTCTCACGCACCGAATTTAAGCTTCAAATTACGTGAATTATATAAATGCGTGTGTCTTTTAGCCAAATAAATAGAAGGTACGGCCACTCCGCCAGTCAAACGGAAAAAAAACTAGGTAATGTCGACATGATGACTGCCAGACAGACACCCAATACTTTCTCGTTCTTACACAAAACAAATATAGCAACAACACATCCTCTCATTTATCACATGACTCGACTTACGGGACTCCCCCGGGTATGCTCTAATCAAAACAAAAGAAGATCAATTGATGGCGGACCCCTCCTGGTCCCCCCTCCTCACCCCCCCGCCCGATCGGATTTCTAAGGGGAAAGGGTAGGGGGGTGCACTCGGATTAGAATCGTTGATAAGAACAATAGATCAGTCGTATGCAGAAAGGAACCAACCCACAAAATTTGTTAATTGAAGACAGCTGCAGTTTTGTTTGGTATCGCAATGAAATATTTCCGTTGACTATAATTTATTGGTTGATTAAACTCCACAATACAGACATAAATAGAATGCATCTTGAATATACAAGAAATAGAAAAAAAAATACTTCACTTGTGTAAATTACATAAGGCAGCATAACAGCAGGGGTGCTCTCCTAAAAGGGTATGCACAGCAATAATCGGGCCTTAAGTGCATAAAGATCGACTACGAAATAGTTATATCAGACCTCTTCCTGATCAGAAGACCGACTGACAGTTTCAAAGAGACCATTGCTGATCTATTGTGATCGCCACCTTACTATTAGTTGTCAGTTAGAAACTTTAGCACGCTTTTGGCACTGATTTGTTTTACTTCATGAGGTTGAAGGGAGTAGCTGCCCAGATGGGTGTTTCTTTCACGCATCAGCGGGCCACACTCGCGCAGAAGGTGCAATGGTGTTTCCTCTGCCTCCTGGCGGAGTTTGCACACTTTAGTGTCCCGGAGCTTGGGGTTGAACATGTGTTTGTTCAGGCCGCAGTGTCCGGTGAGTGCGCTCACCAGTGTTCGTAAATTCTTCCTAATTAGTGCCCTTACATCAGTTGTATGCTTTAATGAGCGCTTTGGAAAGAAATCCCGGCCATTGGTTCAGTTGTTTAAGCATTGCACTTGGCAAAGGTTTCTGTCGTACCAGGCTTGTTGGTACGCACAGCATGGTTCACATCTTCATCATCAACAGCCTATTAATCTCCCCACTGCTGGGGCTCAGGCCTACCCTCTCAACGAGGGCGTTCGGGCTATAGTCCACCACGCTAGCCCAGTGCTGATTGGTGGGCTTCACTTGCGCCTAAGAATGTCTTCTTCGGCGTATGCGGGTTTCCTCACGATGTATTCCTTCGCCGTTTGAGAACAGTCAGTAAATGTACTTATGTTTTGAGAAAAATCCCATTGGTACATGGCCCAGCCGGGGATCGAACCTTTCGATATGATAGGCCGTGTATGATCCCCGACGCCACCGACGCTCCCTAATCGCATCTTACATATGTATCTCTAATCATCATTAATATCTCTAATCCGTTGGTGCCTTTCTGCATAACTCTGGTCTAGGATATCGTGTAAGTACTTAGTGATGACGTCATTGGTTTGACGTTAAATAATAGGTGAATGTCAGGTATTGAGTGTGTTCATTGTGTTGGAGCTCGATTGATTTCGACTGATGGGGGAATTGGAGGTAGACTGTTGATCTCACTTCTGATTAATTGGCACCCGGGTTCGTACGAGATCTCGCTTTTGATTTTGTTAACGTCAATCCTAAATGATTATTGACGAGTTCACAATTAACAGAAAACAAAACATGGTAAAATCTTCTAACCTTCTTTAGACTTCTAGACGAAGCAAACCTTTCTAAGTCTTAACGAAACTATGGTAGTATATAGTCCCCGCGGAGTTTAATGGCGGCTGTGTGAAGTTGGCTGATTTCTGCGCAATGACTAATGTTGGGTTTTAAAATGGGGAGCTGTGCGGGGGTTCACTAGAGAGAGACGCTTATTCAATTTCAAGAAATGGTTCATTGATTCGATCAACCGAATCAAACGTTCAAGTTTTTGGACATCTCTATGCAGCACACTATCTCGCTTACGCACACATAGACTATAAACACTATCAGCGATGTGCAGAAATTTGTGACTATATTCATTCAGCCGCCAAGAAATTCCGCGGGGACTATACTTTATTTCTATTTCTTGTATATAATGTGATAATGCACTGCATATTTTTGCGAATAAACAAAATATTCTTAAAAATGTATTACTGATTTGATTGGCTACGACCTACGGCAAGAAGTTTCAAATCTCTTTGGTCGCGCGCGCGCTCCCTGTGGAGATCGCATCTTGCATATTTAGTATCGGAACCTATGGTGCCAATTACCGGGGGGGTGCGGACAAAGGAAGCGGAGTAGCGGGAGGAGGTTGCTAATACAAATTTATATGCAGTTTGAAAATGAGAATGTGTGAGTGACTCATAATTTTGTGATAAGTTTGACACGATTTTGACACCCACAGAATGATTTTATTACTCATCCATATGGGAGTGGCAAAATTTTTTGATTCATGGGCTACGGTATTTCAGTAAGCAACTACCTGCCACTGAGCCAGAGCAGAGAGGCATTAGGTGGTTGACACCCCTGGCCTAGCCTAGCCACATCATAAAGTTAATCTGGTAGTGAAGCAGTGAGTTTGATAATGTCACTTCCAGGGTACTCTCAACATTTTCCAAGAAGCTGAATACGTCCGTTTCACCCCAAGAGAGAGCTCAGCGGAGCGCGCGGCGCGGCCGAGCGGAAAAACAGGACTTCATTTGCATCTTAATTACGATCGCAACAAATTGACCACGGAATATCTTAATTAGATGTGGCATTACATTGAAAAGTATTAATATTTTGAAATTTAACATATAAAAACAACTTCGCTTCGCTTTTTTTCTACCCTTAGAGTTGAAATAAGCATGGGACTAATCTGGAAGTAAAAGAAATCAAATCAATAGCCTATTAATATGTAGCTCAGGCCTACTTTCTCATGAAGGCGTTCGGGCTATAGTCCACCACGCTAGAACAGTGCGGGTTGGTGGATTTCACATGTGTCTAAGAATTTCTTCAGCGGCGTATGCAGCTTTCCTCACGCACGATGTTTTCCTTCACCATTTGCAAGCTGTCAGTAAATAAACTATCCTATCAAATAAAAAAGAATTTGACGAAACGGTTTATATATCGGAGTTCTGAGTACTTAAACAAACATAGAACCTCCTATTTTTTAAATCGGCTGAAAAATGGTTTTTCTTCGTTCGTTCGTTCGTTTCATCGACTGTAGGTACATCACCACAGAACTGTAAAATTTAAAGTACCTAAGCCTTTTCCTGGACTTATATGTATGTATTAGTTAAAGGAAAACGTGTAAACAAGAATCTTAAAATAAAACATGTATTTTAAAGAAACAGAAATTAAATACTAAATCACATGCTACGTTTATTAGTTATTTGATATGCAAGGCTGCAAAGTTGGTTATTTTGTGCGAGTACTAGTATTGAAAACTGAGCAAAGCGAAGGGTTCAAAGATAGAATCCTGAGCGTAGCGAGGGTTTCAAGGTACGAGACGCAAAATAACTTTGCTGCCGAGCGCAACACACAATTTTTCACCTCACTACAGCGAGGAAAATACTAGGTGAATTGAATAGTTTCGGCGGTTTAGAACCACAAATAATAATAACCACAATTAGAATTGACCACTTCTTTAAATGTCCACCTTCTACAAATTAGAAAAGTTTTAAAAAGTTTTTTTCCAGGTGCAGTTTTCCACGCAGAATTCGAATGAGAAAGTATACCCTTCCGAGCCGGTGAGGTGAAAAATGTATTTCCGAGTCAGTTCCGAGTAAAAGTATTTCTACGCTATGCGTAAGTTGTTCAGTTGAAATAAGGACACGGCCGAATTCCACGTTCATATTTTTAGCGCAGAAAAAGTTAAAACAAAAGAAATTTTAACATATTATTTTCTACATACTTTACATACGTTACGTTGATTAACTACAGTTACGTTGGAAATATGGAAAATGCCGGAAAATATGTGTTTCCTGTTGGAATTTTTTACCACCGGCTCGCTTTTTGTAAGCGGTTTTAGCTAATTGATGTGGTAAGATAACTGACGATTTACGGCGTATTTCGTTTATATGCAAAACAGGGTCACGTAAACCATTCCTGCATTTGGAAAAACTAACCCGCGGCTAACTGAAGTGAAACAATTAAAAACACATTAGCATGCGGCTTAGGTATTCTACAGTGTCGTATAGTTTATCTTAACAAACTATAAATACACTGGAACTATCTCTATAACATAAATTAAATTATTTTTCTATTATGTTTGTTAATTTTTTTACGTCTCTACATCAGATAGAACAGACTGGCCTGTAGACGTAGTGGTAGTGATCCTGCCTACGGCTCCAAAGGTCGGGGGTTCGATTCCCACCCGGGACCAACATTTGTGTGATGAGCATAACTGTTGGTTTTCGGATTCTGGGTGTTTGTATGTATTTGAGTATTTATTTAAAAGTATTTAAGTATGCATAACAGTTGTTGAGGACCCATTTACAAGCTTCGGCTTAGTTTGGGACTAATGCGTGACACACACTGGGCGGCGGCGTTGCGAAAGCGTTGCGGCGGCGAAGATTTGTATGAAGAACGCGCCGCGCCGCCGCCGCTTTGATCTAAAGGGCTTCATACTATTTCGAACATTACAGAAAAAAACCGCAACGCTTTCGCAACGCCGCCGCCCAGTGTGTGTCACGCTTAAACATCCGTGTGTAAATTTGTCCAAACATTATAAAAATAAAAAAAATTGCCTTTAGTCCAGACGCAGTTCGTCTTGTATTAGTCCAATACGTTATTATAGTTAATATTTTATACTCCAAGAAAATTAAAACAAGACAACATAAATAAGTAGGTATACATGTAAAATACTTTGATAGGTCTTACACACGAAATAGTTTTATTTACCTTGCCCGATGTTTCGACCTGGCCGTGGTCAGTGTAACCTGGTCGAAACGTCGGGCAAGGTAAATAAAACTATTTCGTGTGTAAGACCCGTAAATAATTATATAATTATGGATACAAAGCGCGAAAGTAAAAAATGTACTTTGATAGGTATACAGACAACAACGTATGTAGAAAACGTAAGGACCAAAATTTGGGATTTACGAATACTAACCTAGCCTAAAGAAAAAAAGGGGTATTAGTAAATTGACCCCTACGTAAATTTCACTAACAAACTTCCTAATTTCGGGTAACAATCAGTCATTACCCGGACATGAGCGTCCCTTCCTGCCCTCGCCGCCGGCAGCCTGCGTGCGGTCACTAATTGATAACTATATCGTCGCCCTAATTAAATAACGGTTATAGTTATATATAACGGTTAGTTAACACTGGCGGCTGGTTATTTCGTTAATAAAACTCTGTTGTACCTTTTCATTAGGACTTCGTTAGGTCACAGTAAATAGAATAAGAATAATCGAATAGAAGAATAGAATAATCGTTTATTGTCACAAACTGATTTTAAAGAACATAGATACATTTATTTTTGTTACTAATATTACGTACTTATTTCTATAAAAAATTGTATATATATTCTAGTGTTAGGGGTAGAAAGTGTTAGTACACTTTAAACAAAACAATAGGGTGTGACAAAAGGACACAGGTTCAGCTTAGTGCCGGCATATTTGCTCGGCGCTGATTTTCAAACTATAATAAATAATACATAGAGTGAATTAGAGTGTACTGTGGTTAGGTGTATAAGAAGGCCACTGCTGGACATAGGTCTCCACCAAGGCGCGCCACTGAAGCCGATCCTTGGTTTGGACGCTCTAATCTCTGAAAATATCAGTCGGATTTGAAAATTTTTTGCAAAAAGAAAAATTTAGAAACAACTTATTATTCGCGGGTAGGCTGCGAGAAATAGCTAGTACAGTCGACCGCACGTCAGTAGAAATACTTTGACCTTGAGCTGGCCTAGCTTATTAATGAGTTTCAATACTAAGAGAGACCGGTTTAAACTGGATTTGTTTTCACTGTCGTGCGGTCGACCGTACAAGTATATTTCATAGTGAGTCCGATCATATTGTAAACCTTCATAGAACTCCCTGCACGTCGTCGCTTTCATCTCAAGTTTAACAAAGACTAGTTACAACTTCGCCGACACTTGCTTAATTTTTTTACACTGTACTAAAGGCTCGTTCGATCCCCGGCCGGGCCATGTACCAATGGGTTTTTTCTGATCTCAAACGGTGAAGGAAATCATCACGAGGAAACCTGCATACGCCGAAGAAGAAATTCATAGGCGCAATGTGAAGTCCACCGACCCGCATTGGGCTAGCGTGGTGGCCTATAGCCCGAACGCCCTCCTTCAGATTAATTTCTGTTGATGATGAAAGGCTCGAACCGCAAGAATTAACTTACAAAAGGCGGGCAAGGCCGTGGGAAAAAGCTGGTATTAGTATAGATTGGCGAAGTAAATACTACAATACGTCATCGCGCTGCGTCGAAGGCTCGAAGCCCTACCGCCATGTTATATAGGGCGGCCTAAAGTGGATTTCCGCGACAGTTGACAAGCCAGTTCCCACCAAGATTTAGTACCCCAGATTTATTTACCCACCCCAAAGCGCGGGGAATTATGTGGGGAATTTGGGAGTTTACCCTACTTTTGGGGAAGTCGATTACAAGTCGCCAAACAAGGCTTTTTAACGGTATTACATCTGCAATCGTTGTCTACGTGTAAATGGTAAGAAATATTACCATGTTTGGAATGCTTGTATAGGCTTGAACTAGCCGACGCCCCGCGATTTCGTCTACGTAGTATACAGGATGGAATTTTCAGATGCCACCTGGAGGAAAAGTACCCTAAAAATTATAGATAGCAAATTTTACGCAAAGAAATCATTCCTTTATATTCAAATTTAAGTAAATCTGCATTCAAAGATTTTTAAGAAACCACCTGTCTGAGTCGGGAATCGAACCAGACAAATGTGTAAAAAGCGCACCTGTAGTTTTATGATACTAATCGATAGGGTCAATCATCAGAATTAATTCCTTCTAAGTAACATAATATCTTAACTTAGAGGATGGTCATGAAATTTAACTGTATATGTATGCTTGGATATAAGCTATCTTTGTACCAAGTTTCATCAAAATCCGTTCAGCTGTGAATAAACAACAAACATCCAAACTCACAAACTTATTTTCGCAATTACTTAAAAATGGAATCAAGTGCGAGTCGGGCTCGCGCATAGAGAATTCCTTTTGTATTTGTTACTGGACTATGAATACGAGCTTCGATTGTATTTAAAAATTGTGTATCGAAGATATAAATATAAATTTTATTGTTAGTGAAATTTCTATATTTTTGAATAAGATTTTTTTAAAACAAAACCGGTCATTCGATACTGGTAATAAACAAGTAGGTAAGTAACTATACCTATCGAAATTTATAAGAAATATCTGTTTTGCAACCTCTCCAATCCAAACATCAGGATTTGGCAATTTTTTATTTAATCAAAACAAAAATTATTATAATTTACTTTCCCTTAACAGGATATAATTCGGAAGCATTAACTTCTAAATAGCGCCCGCGCTTCCAGCGGGGGTATCAATTATGTGGGGGGCGCGGGGAGGGGGAGTTCATTAATCATACAAAGCCTGCTCGTTTATTATATGACGTAATTACAGAGATATACCATAGAGTGGTCGGCGTGTCGCCAGCTATATTAACGCACGAGGATGAAGCACTAACAATCACCCATGTTCGAAAAACTGTTGTTCGATGTAGGTATATATGTTTGTTCGATAGTACGTTTGATGTTAGGTCTAGTCTTCGATGAATTCGTTCGGAAAGCCCGAAGACTCAAAAATAGGCTCTGAAGGTGGACATCGAAGGGGTTTTACTGGGTAGAAATCTCACATAAAGTGGTCCCCCCTCCCCCCACCCCTTCCCCTCAGGAGGTCGGGTATCTCCGGAAAATTTCCCCCGTTAAAAACGTCTAACTTAACATCAAACGTACCTGCATTTCGAACTAATGTTAACAAAAATGGTCGAACTACCATACCTCGAACAACAGTTTTTCGAACTTCGGTGGTACAGTCAGCCAGCTCTGTTACTGACGAGTTTACTTCGAGATCGTTTTTCGATTCCTACAGGACATAGCTAATATTGACATTCATCTTCATCGTCAGCCCGCTGTAGTCCACTGCTGGACCCAGGCCCCCAAGACGCGCCACTGAACGCAATTTTCTCTCGTAATTTACCAGGAGGTATTTTAGAACGCCTCGGCCGCCATCGAAACCGCGAGTTTCGCAACCGGTTATGATTTATTTTAGTGTGGGCAACACTGTAAGGGGTTGCTTTAAAGTGATACTTAGCTACCGCTCTACCGTGGCACTTTGGAGTGTTGCCAGCTTGCTGTAATTGACTCGAAATGCACTTTCAGGTCCTCAGGGTAAAGATGCATCACGTTCCAGCTACCGCATTACTTTGGTCTCGTTAGTTTGTGCTTCAGGAATTCTCTCAGAGGAAGTTGTTTTTACTCGAATGACTATTGGAAGGAAGTGGAAGAAATGTCTTAGAGTTTTTACATCGTAGCCTTAATAGTCCAGGAAAAATAAATGAATTTGGCGAAGAAATCGCTTAAATGCAACGCCATGTTTTTTCTGATAACTGGGAAAGTGAGGTCAGTTTAGTAAAAAATTAGTTTTCTCAAGGTTTTTTTCCTGAGCTTTTTACTACATGGACTTAATTTAGTGAAAATTTAGTTATAATAAGAACAATAAGTTCATAAATAGTGAATAATTACATCGTACATTACAGGAGACTGAGCGAAGCGAAATTAGAGATGTATAAATACTGCAGCTCTATTTTTGAATCGCTCTCCTCGCTTCGAGCGATCGATTCTACTGATTTTCCTTCGACATCCGATACAAAAATCTGTAGAATCGACCGCTCGAAGCGAGGAGAGCGATTGAAAAATAGAGCTCCTAGTCGCTCCGTTCTCCATGCCTACCCCATACAGAAAGAACGGAGTTACATCTCTAATTTCGCTTCGCTCAGTCTCATTATTCTCTTACTCATATACTCTTTCCATCACGGACATATCGCGACGTTAAACATATTATAACTTAATAAAAGTATTTCCCAATTTATCAATATAACTTTTTAAAAAAAGATAAAGATGTCAATGTTCATTATTCTAAAACGGAAAGAAGTTGGCATTTCCGTGGGATTTATTTTTATTTCCTGGACTATAAAGGGGAGCGGGGTAACCTACATTCACATTACAATCAGTTCCCAAACGGCGTCATGAGTTCCCCACATTCCACGGAGCGCATCGCGCCAATATCCGGCGAGCGGGAACAATAATCGAACTACCAAACGTAACTGTCCTGCCACGTACGGTCCGATCGCACAGGGGCGGCCCCAGGCCGGGAAAAGACGTTATTAGCGCCCCTCTTGATTATTAAAGAGCAAGGGGCGCTGAGCGAGGTCCGCATTAGTTTAAAAATATATATAAAAATATTTTATTATTAGTTTTTAACTGGTTTTGTATCATTAATATGTTATGCAGAGCTTGCATTTCCTCAATGTACATATACGACCATCTTTATTAGCATTATCTAGTGATCTATAATGACGGCTGTTGATGTGATGCGTTTATACTGAAATATTTTTTTTATCGTATTTTTATCGTAAAATATAATGTATCATCATCATCATATCAGCCTGTAGACGTCCACTGCTGGACAAAGGCCTCCCACAAGGATCTCCACGACGATCGGTCCTGCGCTAACCTCATCCAGCTGGGTCCCGCGACCTTCACCAGATCGTCGGTCCACCTTGTGGGAGGCCTACGCTGCGTCTTCCGATACGTGGTCGCCACTCGAGAACCTTTCTGCCCCAACGGCCGTCAGTTCTACGAGCGATGTGCCCAGTCCACTGCCACTTCAGCTTCGCAATTCTTTGAGCTATGTCGGTGACCTTGGTTCTCCTGCCGATCTACTCATTTCTGATTCGATATAATTCACATAATATTCATATATATAATAATTCATATAATATAATACTTCTAGATCTTGACTTTGTATGAAATATCAAAGCGACACTCGTTTTATTCGTCCGCCACTGTAATTTGGCAACGTCACACCTGTCAATAATGAATAATATGCCCTCGTTAGACAGTGGGCCTGAACCCCAGCAGTGGGGACATATTAACAAGCTGTTGTTTTTTTTTGATGAGGGGTCATAACTTATTAATACAAGATTTTGTGCATTTTGTCCAAATTTCATTAATTATTCTGTTTTCATTTTATTTTTCATTTATTTTATTAATTGCGTCCATGTCTGTTTTATTTGTTGCATTAATTCTTTAATTTAAATGTATAATTAATTTAATTTCGTAATTGGCATCCTGAATCTGTATTATTTAAATATTTTAAGTATAATATTTAAATATTTTATGCTGTGAAATTAAATAAATATAAATAATAATAATAAGGGGCGCACGATGCCTGATTACGGTCCTGTTACAGCAGCAGGACAATGTCCCGGTATTTACAGCAGCTAAAATATCACCGCTTCGGACAATTTTCGACTGAGCTTCCATTGCACCAGCGGCACCGAAACTGTCGTGAGTTATTGTCGCGCGAGTTTGGAAAGAAGTGTGCTTCGTGAATACATGGTGGGTAGAATAAACTGCGAGAAGTAAACAGTGCAAATGGTGTTTTAATGTCCCTCGGTTGCACTTGGCTTCGGAATTTTTGTTGCCAAAAGCTACGAATAACAACTAAATAACAGCACTGTTTGGTTGAACGCGCTAAATCGTCTATAATGGCCTTTACTTTACATTATAGTTATGTTTACACTCGATTTAAGAAGTGTTTTTAATTATATAAATAATATTTGGACAAATCTACACACGGCTGTTTAGTCCCAAAGTAAGCCGAAGCTTGTAAATGGGTACTCAACAACTGATAAACATACATAAATAATTAAATACATTCAAACACCCAGACTCCGAAAACGAACAGTTACGCTCATCACACAATGTTGGTCCCGGGTGGGAATCGAACCCACGGCCTTTGACGCAGTAGGCAGGGTCACCACCACTACGCCAACAGGCACGGTGTGACGTCATCGTTATTTCTCTCGTAAATTTACACGAGACAATTAACGTCGAAATTAAACTATAAAAAAATTCGTGAAGCAATTTGAAATGCCAGAGACAAAATTGAAACGTCATATTTTGAGTTCAAACTTGTACATTAAAAAAATCGTTCTCAAGACCATTTTTGATGAAAATTTAATTAGGTGTGCTCTACCGCCTGTATAATGGGGAGTGTTCCGAGGAATTGTTCGATCTGGAGCCAGCCACCAGTTTTCGCCATCGCACCGCGCGCCGTCAGAATACGGTTCACCCACATTTCATAGATCCCTGGCGGACCAGCACTGTGCGCTTCAAGCGTTCTTTTCTGCTGCGCACGTGCAAAATGTGGAATGACCTTCTCTCTGACGCTTTTCCACAGCGCTACGATATGGGGTCCTTCACGAAGAGAGTCAAAGGAGCCCTTCAACCTTGGCCGGCGACGCACCAGCACCCCCCGGGTGTTGCAGGTGTCTATGGGCGGCGGTGACCTCTTAACATCAGGAGGCCCGCCTGCTTGTTGCCCCCGTAGCAATAAAAAAAAATAAAAAAAAATTGGTAGGTATTCAGTTTCTTTAGAAATAATTCGATACTAACGTCATTGTATTGTGTATCATCATATCAGCCTGTAGACGTCCACTGCTGGACAAAGGCCTCCTCCAGCGATCTCCACGCCGCCCGGTCCCGCGCTAGCCTCATCCAGCCGGGTCCCGCGACCTTCACCAGATCGTCGGTCCACCTGTGGGAGGCCTACACTGCGTCTTCCGATACGTGGTCGCCACTCGAGAACCTTTCTGCCCCAACGGCCGTCAGTTCTACGAGCGATGTACCCAGCCCACTGCCGCTTCAGCTTCGCAAGACCTTGGTTCTCCTGCGTATTGTGTATAATTTATTTATTTAAACTTTATTGCACATGTATTGTACAAGAGGCGAACTTAATGCCGGAGGCATTCTCTACCAGTTAACTTTTGGGTTTTGGTATAACTGTGTGTTAAGTGGGCCCTCAGAGTATTACTCGAGTATGACACACGTTTGTGCGATATCCGATTGTGCGACCTGTCATTTGTGCGAAGTATCGCAGGTCCAGCCCGGCCCACTACCAACTTTTTACCTTTATGATAAATAACAATAAAAAAGAATTCTTAACAACGAGCTTCCTTTGCTTCAGTAACCACTATGTTCATAAAAAGGTTCTGTAAGCACCTAAGGTTTTGATGTCGCGGCCAACAGATCGCCGGCGCAGTGGGCGGAAGCCCTTTCAGCCGGGCAAAAACCGGCCCAACGGTTATTAACCGGCAGCGGTTTTTGTGCATGGCGAATAAGGTACAAGCCGCAAGCCTCCCCCCTGTTTACCTTTTCACTCGTTATAGGATTACACGTTTTACAGTAACTGCCGGTTTGTTTACTCGCGGGCTTACAACGGGAATTTTTAACGCTGTGTAGAATTTTTTGGAAAGAAAACTTGATTTATTTTTGTGGAGAATTTCTTAATTTTGAAGTCGTTTTAGGGGAGTCTTTGGTAGTCACCCGCCTCGAGTTTACCAATAATAATAAAAATAATGTTTGGACTTTACACACGGCTGTTTAGTGCCAAACTAAGCCGAAGCTTGTAAATTTGTACTCAACAACTTATAAACATACCTAAATACTTTTAAATAGATATTTAAATACATACAAATACCTACCCAGAATCCGAAAATCATCAAATATGCTAACACACAAATGTGATGGAATCGAAGTCACGACCTCTGGCGCAGTAGGCAGGGTCACTACCATGAATCAAAAAATTTTGCCACTCCCATATGGATGAGTAATAAAAGCATTCTGTGGGTGTCAAAATCGTGTCAAACTAATCACAAAATTATGACTCACTCACACATTCTCATTTTCAAACTCCATATAAATTGGTACTAGCAACCTCCTCCCGCTACTCCGCTTCCTTTGTCCGCACCCCCCCGGTAAATGGCACCATAGTTTCCGATACTAATTATGCGAGATGCGATCTCCACAGGGAGCGCGCGTGCGACGAAAGAGATGTGAAACTTCTTGGTCACTACCAACTACGCCGACAGGCCAGTCAGTAGTTTCACCAATGCTTCGGAACTTTATGTTTATTAAAATACCATAGACTTTTCGGTGAAGGAAAACATCGTGAGGAAACCTGCATACTTACGACAATTTATTCTGGACAACATCCAATTCTCGAAGGTTTATCCTTACGACAAAGGGGTGGCACAACAGATCCTGTAGGGTTCAAGTATCTCTAGCTATTCCGGGCCCCCTAACAAGGATACGTAAACCTTAAACCTTGAAACAAACGCAGGGCCCTGTGTTGTTGGATTTGTTGCTATTTCTTCCACTCGACTGTCCAGGTGGAAACAGACGTAGTTTTAGACAGAATTGACGTTATAAAGAGAATATTGTATTCCAATCTCGAATAAACGAATTTTGATTTGACTTATGAAAGTGTATAGGCTGTATACACTATGAATACAAAAGAATACAAAAGAATTTAAGAAGATTTTTTTTAAATACAAAAGATAGAAAAATACTCGAACAGAAATTCAACCTGCTATTGATTTTGACGACCTATTTCTATAATTCTATATAGGTCATCAACAGCCTATTAATCTCCCCACTGCTGGGGCTCAGGCCTACCCTCTCAACGAGGGCGTGCGGGCTATAGTCCACCACGCTAGCCTAGCGGGTTGGTAGACTTCACATGCGCCTAAGAATTTCTTCTTCGGCGTATGCAGGTTTCCTCACGATGTTTTCCTTCACCGTTTGAGAGCAGTCAGTAAATGTACTTAAGTTTCGAGAAAAACCCATTGGTACATGACCCAACCGGGGATCAAACTCCGGACCTTTCGATATGATAGGCCGCGTCTTATCCCCAGGGCCACTGACGCTCTCTCGTATAGGTACAGATGGAGTCAATGTACTTTTATGCAGATACAGTTAACTATAGAATATTTATGTGAATTGGTAGGGCGGCATTCGGTATCAAGTTCCATCTTCAAGATGACGTTTGGAGAGAGCTGTCTGTTTGCCTCTGATCCTCGCTCGGGCTCCATACCGCTGACAACTATCCTCGAAATGGAATCAAGTGGAATCTAATTAAATTACTAATGGAATAGCTCTTCTGTCTGTCCGCATGTGCTCCTGGCGACATATCCTACCTAATATGTAAAGGCGAAAGTTTGAAAGGATTTTCGGATGTTTGTGAGGATGGATGTTTGTTAGTCTTTCACGCAAAAACTACCGAACGGATTTTGATGAAACTTTACAGTAATATAGATTATACATCAGAATATCACATAGGCCATAATTCATAAAGATATTGCGTAAATAAATCCAAATTTAAAGCGGGTGCAACCATATGGATACTGATTTCATGTAAACTTACGAACCAAATAGTTCGATCAGATTGCCGCAGATGGCGCTGGATACAGAAAATGCATAGATTAAATTTCATCAAAACTAACTTCATTAAATTTATTAAAACAATGTCACCTTTGTATCCTACTAATAGGCTATAGATACACTGGGAAAAACGGGACAAACTTTTCTACGCGGGCGAATCCGCGGGAAAAATCTATCAAATAATAGTAGTATCCTGGTTTGGGCGCCTTGTTTGTGACTTTGATAACGTCTGGGTGTGTTTAGTTAAACGGATAGTTAAACCTTTTATTTAGACACAAAAAGGGCAAAAACAAAGGAATGGCTTAAAGTACCTATGCTTAAATTTTTTTATGTACTAGTAATTATTATATAATACATGTAAGATTTTGAATTTTATTATTTTTGAGACTAAAATAAATAAATAAAAATAGTTTCAACTAAGTTTATCAAGATTTTACAGGTTTTTACAGGGAGAGGAAGGCCTATGTCCCGCAGTGGACGTTTAGGGGCTAATTTCATTGGGTGAAAATTCTTCTACAAATTCAAAGGTTCTCGGCTCTAACTACACGGTTCGATGACATTCCTCGGAACGAAACGTTTTTTAATTAATTTTATTCGGCGATACTCGATTGGTGGAAAGACAACTTTCCGATATTCAAAATTGGAAGGAACGTTTTAACTGGAATAATCTGGAATGATCCGGATTACTATGGAAATTTATGGAAAGTTTTTGTATTGACAGCGACGAGAGTCCGGGGTCGCGGAATGTCGGGGTTCCCTTCTAATGAAATATTGGAGGGGCGCAGGGAGGCGGTGGGGGAGGGGAGGGGGTGGGGGAGAGGATGAAGTGGGAATAATTTGGTTGTAGTTGAGATTAACGTAATATAGTGTTGTAAATAGACCCGTTATCTTGGTGGCAAGAATGGTAGGACAAAATCTACTATTATAATTATGCCTACTAATTATAAACCTCTTATACAATATACGTCAATGCCATATAAAGCGTATCCCAGACACACGCAGCCTGCGGTGGCGGCCTACCGCAGGCCGCAGCCTCAATACGCAAACGCAGGCCGCGCGTGTCTGAAGTCTCACACACATTGCATAGGGAATACAACAGGCCGCCACCGCCACCGCCACCGCAGTTTCAATAAACTAATTAAAAATAATAATTCGTAACTTTACTATAAGTACGTTTTCAGCTAATTTCAAAACGCCCACAGAGTAGGTAAGTAAGTAAATATGTTTGCATCTGAAATGCACGGACAGTGTCCCTCAGAGTTCCGACATGAAAAATGGTCCGTTTGATAATTTTAAAACTTGCAGATAACAAACGGTGCGCGGCCGCGATGACTAATGGTGTTGCCGTGTTCGCGCCCCGCCAGTGTGGCCGGTGATAAATGAACGCTTCGGATCACTCCGTTACGCGGAACTGTTATTTTGGTATCCGTCTTGTAATTGATACTCGAAACGAGCTGCCTATATTGTTTGCGAAAGTTATTAGAGATTTTACCATAGATTTAGGATGTGAAGTGTTGCGAAATTTTTTTTAGTCTATGGATTTTTATCGTAAAGAGAGAATCAATAGAGAACGGACTAAAATAACAACAATAATCAGAGAGGGACACACTTATTACAAAAGTGGTAAGAGTAAGCAAGACAGATATAAAATTTTCCATCTCTATCTACGTATACGAATTTTTGTTTGTACATACCAACTGCCCCCAACAAACAACAACCTGACTAAAATAGACAGTGTTTGTTCAGTTTCACCCCGTCATATAAGAAGCGTCTTCTCAAATTATTGGGGTAAAAGACTATTGCTATTTCAAGCTGTACGCTGATTGCAAATCTATGGTTACTATACTAAATGTATGATTTTAATAAACATCTTACTTTTTAAAATAATATTTGGCCAATTGGAAACATAGTCCTAGTGTTAAGAGTTGTATTTAAATTAACCAATGACAAAAGAAACTCCTTAATTGAAATGAACATCTAACCTAACCGGCATCAAAAAATCACATTTGCACATAAAAAAATACTAATTGCACACTAATGCGCACTCGATAGCGCAATCAGTGTCTTTGGTCTATTCTAAAAAACTGGCGGTTACAGCCAGCACGGCTTGCACAAAAAGACTAATAGGTACTGCCAATATAATAAAACGAATTCACACAAACTACGCTAAAACAATAAGTAGGCGCGTTCCAACTCGATTAGGTTCCCCCCTCCCACTGCCTCGCCCCCTGCCCCTCCCATAAATTATTAACAAACCTGAAAGGAGATTAAAGCGCCATTCAAACTTGGATATTACTTCACAGTTCTTCAGATTTCGCGTGGAATGAATATACAATTAACTTCCCTTTAAGCTAGGTTAAAGTACATAGTCTATAAAACCTAGACATTGCAATTTTTATTATTAATAGCAAGAATTATAGAGGAAAAAGATCTGAAATTCAATTATAATTCAATAATTATCATGGGAAAAGGTCTTAAATTCAATTATAATTCAATAATTATCGAGGGAAAAGGTCTTAAATTCAATTATAATTCAATAATTATCAAGGGAAAAGATCTTAAATTCAATTATAATTCAATAATTATCAAGGGAGATCTTAAATTCAATTATAATTCAAGAATTATAGAGGGAAAAGATCTTGAAATCAATTATAATTCAATAATTATCAAGGGAAAAGATCTTAAATTCAATTATAATTCAAGAATTATCAAGGAAAAAGATCTTAAATTCAATTATAATTCAATAATTATCGAGGGAAAATATCTTTAATTCAATTATAATTCAAGAATTATCAAGGGAAAAGATCTCAATTCAATTATAATATTTAAAAAAAGTTCCAAAAAATTACAAAAAAAAACAGACACAATAATACAGCAGCATAGTACATCTAGGCGGTCTTATCGCTGAGAACGATTTTTTCCAGACAACCTTTGGGTAGAGAATATAATGTTGAGGAATGCAATATTTTAAAATTTACATACACTAAAATACAGACATACAAACAAGCATAGATACCTCCATAAAATGTGATTGATAACAATAAAGTTCTAAATATATGTAAGAAGTGAAGTGATCACAACAGATCTCGTGCGGGAAATCCGAACTACAAAATCACTGAGCCTTGTTAAAGGTAAATTACATGCTTAAAGCTAAAATATTTCCCGTATTTATTTCTTCGGATGAAGAGACGCCGTGAATTTTTAACGGGCCTTAAACGGCGCGGCCAAACCAGGAAAAAGGTGAAAGTGGGGCGACGTGAGATATGGAGCCGGCGTCAGTCGGCATCTAGTTGAATTAAGCCGGCGTTCCCGTAATGCGGCAGTTTCCACCTTAACTCCGGCAATATCTCACGAGGTGCAGGCGACGAGCAGCATCCGTCACGTTCCGCCCATAAGGATCCTATTATAACCAACAAGTGCTTTCGAACCATGAGCTGAAGGAATCAGACAGATTGATTGAGTGATTGAACTTTTACTTTTAGTTAAATTTATCAACAACAAACAATTCTCAGCAGATTTGTAAGGAAGAGCGAGACCTCCTGCCACAAGTATTTTTATACTAACTAGGTCTCAACAACTATGGTTAAAAATAGTAAGTTTAACGAAATATACTTTTTTTCATTTTCACAATAGGTCGACCGACGAGCTAAAGGAGCGAAGCGAAATCTTCATTAAACCTACTATCAGTTTAATGCGGACGTGAACTGCAATGTGGATAACCGAATGGCACTAGTTGTGCTTTAGTGGAGGCCGTACTGCGGTTTTATTGAAAATCGCCGACTAATAAAGTCGTGCCCTGTTTTTGTGGAGGCCGTGTTGTAACCGCCGGTTTTTGAAGAAAAACAAACAAAATATGACTTGGCTGTACGGTCTATGTCTTTTGCCTGTCCATCATTGGACGAATTCAACAAAAAAATATATTGAGGCCGTGCTGCGGTTTAATTGAAAATCGCCGAATAACTCTAGTCGTGCTCTGTTTTTGTGGAGGCCGTGCTGTAACCGCCGGTTTAAATAAATATAAGAAATAATACTTTAAATAAGACAGGGCTGTATGGACGAAGCTTCCCTTGCCCGTCCTCAATAGAGAACAAATCAACAACAAAAAAACGATTACAATTGTCAGGTAGTTCTCGTTATCGTCGCAGTCAAGGTATTATCTTTTCTCTGAGCTCAGATTAACTAATCTGAGTCTCTGAGGTATTATCTTCTCTCTGGTCGCAGTGTGAAAGAGCCCAATATGTCAAATCCTTAATCGAGGGTTCTGCAAACAACCGGTCAATGCAATGGACCGGCTGGATTCCTTCCTCTTACATTTAAAACAAAGAAAAACAAATGTTCCTAAAGATGAGTTTCGACGGGAATTCGTAATCAAATAAGGAGTTTCCAAACCTTTTCCGAATTCTTGTTGACATTTATGTGAAAACTTCACCGGCGCGAGGGTCGGCCGGTATTTAATAGCAGAATACCGGGGATTACAGGGCCCATTGTCCGATTGAAGGGTTGTCAGCGATTGATTAATGATCTTTTGGTTGTCTGGATTAAATCGTTGAAAGCGATAGGACCGCCTGGAGAATGCTGAAGCGAACTTACAAATACATAATTATGTGATTTTTTTTAAAGTTTGTTGACTACAAGTGCATTGCCTTCCTGAAGACTATATATGCCTCTTAAACTTCAAATATAAGTCCAAACCTTTTCCACGCTAGCGATTAAAAAGCAATTTTGCACGCAGATTTCGAATGACAAAGTATACCCTTCCGAGCCTGTGAGGTGAAAAGGTCTTTTAACCACCGCTTCCGGCAATTTTTTCAGGTCTTCGATCCATTGGCAGAGCGTGTGCTGACTACGTCTCCACTGCAGAACTTGTCTGCCCCAACAAAATCGGTTCTGGTACAATATAAGGATGTTTTCCACGCATTATTCAACAAATAATTTGAAAAGGGCACTCTATATTATTAGTAGAGCTATTCGGACTCGATTGTTAAGTCCGATTAAACGCTCGGACTGATATTGACTATTCAAATATTACCAAACGTGGGACATACAATCCAATTATAATACAATTTCTCTAACGTTACTTGAAAGGTACATTTTGTAACAATTATTTTTCAATGGAAACGTAAATAGCTTGTAAATAGGTACCTACCTAACTACTACGAAGCTGAAGTGGCAGTGGGCTGGGCACATCGCTCGTAGAACTGACGGCCGTTGGGGCAGAAAGGTTCTCGAGTGCCGACCACGTACCGGAAGACGCAGCGTATGCCTCCCACAAGGTGGACCGACGATCTGGTGAAGGTCGCGGGACCCGGCTGGATGAGGTTAGCGCGGGACCGGTCGTCGTGGAGATCCTTGGGGGAGGCCTTTGTCCAGCAGTGGACGTCTACATAACAGGTACCTCATCAATTTGTTTATATTAGATACGCCGCACGACCGTGCGATCTTGGCAGCAACCACTGGACACCTTCGATCGTTATTATGAAAATAATATCAGCCCTGGCAGGGTCGCGAAATATATTTATTTATTTAATATAGAACACAAAAATTATGGTTTCACTTTTAAACCAAATCCCAACTCTCTTAAGGCCAAGGTCTTTTTTTACCCGAATACGGCGAAGCAAACAGGAGAGTTATGATCAGTTTTGTATCCAATAATTTAATAGTAGATTTGTCCTGTTTGTTTTTCTACTAGAAGCATAGCACTGAACTATAGTAAGGTGGTGAAAGAGCCCATCACAAATAATAATAAAAATTTAACTCTTAAGTTTCAAATTTGGTCCATAACGGACCAAAGGTTTAGCCTCCAAAGCCAACCGTGACGACCCGACGATGGACGGGCGGAATTGAGCCACTTGGTTTTTCGGTATGTGTTATCGCTAAAGAACACATTTTCGCGAAAATTGGAAAATTTTTTTTTTTCAATTACAGTACTTCCTCTCTCGTAGAAAGTAAAAATCAAAAAGGCAGTAAATAAATATTTATTTTAAATACCTACGTAGGTACCTACTTTTTAATTTTCATTCAAAAAATTTTTTATTTTTTTTTTCAATTACAGTACTTCCTACATACATACATACATACATATCTTCACGCTATGTCCCTGGCGGGGTAGGCAGAAAGAACGGAGCGCCAAGTATCGCGATCCTGACACACCTCTTTCGCTTCGCTCATTCTCATCATTCTCTTCATACACGCTCGCCGTGGGACGCGAGTGCTCTTTACGTGTCCGTCTGTGAGCACCCGCTCTATCTGATCCTCGTATGTCAGTCTAGGTCGTCCCCGGCTCCTATTACCAATCACATTCGCTCGATATATTTGCGTCGTCATTCGTTCATCACTCATTCGCTCAACGTGTCCGAACCAACGGAGCATACCTTTTTTCATCTTAATGATGACACTTTCATTCAGTCCAGCCATACTGCGTATCTCTTCGTTGCGTATCCGGTCGGCCAAGGTAACGCCGCACAGCTGACGTAGAGATCGCATCTCCACAGCATTTAACTTACTTTCAGTCGTCTTCTGGCAAACCCAGGTTTCACTGCCGTATAATAGAGTTGGTACCAACACCGCATTGTGAATTGCCAGACGGGCGTCTTTCGACACATTCTGGTTCTTCGTCAACGCGGACAGAGCACCATTAACTTTATTTCCAGCCATTATACGCCTTTCTGCATCCGAATCACATCTTCCGTTCCTATTAAACATACTTCCCAGATATACAATTTCATTCACTTGTTCTAGGCATTCTCCATTCACCCAAATATTACAGTTTGTTCGTACATCATCTCTTTCAAATATCAGAACCTTAGTTTTGGAAGCATTCAGTCTTAAAAGTACTTACAAAACGTAAACTTAAAAGTACGTACAGTACTTCCTCTCGCGTAGAAAGCAAGTAAGTAAAAGTGAAGTAAGTAATCCGTTTATTTCAGGCAACAACAAAGAAAAAAATAAAATTAAAGTATAATATTGCAGTAGATGATAAATCTGTCAAAAAAATTTTTTTGGTTTCATAAGTCCAGTTGTTGCCGTGAAAAGGTAAAAAGTAAAATTCCAAACGGCAGTAAATAAATATTTATATTAGTTATCTACTTACTTTTTTTTTCATTCAAAAATTTTTTTTTCCAAATGTTACCCCACTCATTATTTAAAGTATGAACACATGTCCTTCATTTGCTCATTTTTAAGCCTCGTAAAGGCTTCGTAACCCCCTACCAGCTGCCCAATTTCACGGGCGCGCGCGGGCTCGTTTATTTCACGATGCGCGCATTTGTTGCCGGAACGAGTCGCTCAGTGTTTCATTTGGGTGTTTATTTCACATAAATTAAAGGGTGTTTTACTGAAGAAACGCACGTCACTCTTTGAGTTTTGGAGATTTTCATGCCAAGTGGTTACATTTCTACCGGTAAGCTACGTGTCAGATGTGACCAGCCCACTGCCACTTCAAACTATTAACTTTATGAGCGATTTAAGGCTTTGGTTCTTTGGCGGTACACCTCGTTTTGAATCCTATGTAAATGTCCAATTTAGCCAAAATCGTTAATGCAAAAGTAAGTTGGTTTAACCAAGAATAACATTGGTTAACATCGAACAGTTTTTAAGACTTAGTGAGGTCAGTAAATCGTTCACGGGCAATGTATGCGCTTCTACAACAAATTACACCAAATGTCTTATAGATATAGGTATTTCTTTGTATATCTACATAAGTA
This sequence comes from Metalampra italica, assembly GCA_949699065.1. NCBI lineage: Eukaryota > Metazoa > Arthropoda > Insecta > Lepidoptera > Oecophoridae > Metalampra > Metalampra italica. Next base: position 408,692 of record OX452983.1, read on the forward strand.
CATAATTGATTTTATATTTGCTTTGTTCCATGTCTACAATAATTCGTTAAATAAATAAAATGCTATACTTTTTTTTTTTTTTAAAAAGAGAAACAAAGATATCTCGAATGTGAAAGGCAGATTTAAGATATGTTAAAAACAACTATGTAAGATAGCAGACGATTATTTGAATGACAAAGATGCCTGGTATTAACCCTTTTTATGGCCCCAGGTATACAGATACGCTACGTGAAAGTTAAATACACTACCATGTTTGTAATGCATTGGGGAACACATCTACGGCAAAAAAAAACATGTGGTAAATATATGCACTCAGCCTGTTAGTGCACTTGAGTTTTCAGATGATCTGTTTCCAATACACCTATTCATTGTCATTGAATGAATGAGGAAAGAAAGCCTGATATATTCGCTATATAATACCATTATAGTTAAATAAAAAAGAGGATGTTCTTCTCCGTAAATGTTTATCAACTAAGTGGTATCCAAATCGGCTCTGCCTTATAAAGGGTTAATCTTACTTCAGCCTCGCACTTTTTTGAAACAAGTGACACAAACATGATGTTAACCTTGGAAGCGGTGGTAGATAAACAAATTGATGTGTATAAATGTACCCAGTGTACTCGAATGCAATAACATCTGTGTCACAGGTACCTCCTTATTTCTTTGACTGTACAGTGTTGCCAGTGTTTCGTATTTACCTGAAAAACAAGAAAAGCTTCAATTAGTATCTGTAATTTATCAAAAATCAAGTTATCTACTCCAAGTTAACTTGTTCTCCGCCGCATTTTGTCGAGTTAATTCCAAATGTTATGAACCCATCTTTATTTTTGAACAGTGATGTAATGAGACTTCAATTTTTCTCTTTCTATTTACTTAGCTGTTTTTTGACAACAAAAGTTGTTGTTTTCTGAAATTCCTTTGTCACGTGTTAGCTTTCATACCGTTTTTAAATAGCCCTGTAAGTTTAGCAATCTAAAAACTTAAATAAAGACTTAATTTTGTCTACAGGTATCCCTTCGAGAGATCCCATTAACTCCCCCTCCCACTTATTGACACATTTGACATGGGGTCAGACTCTTTTATCCATTGCCTTCAAATGTGCGCATAATACGAATACATCTCATCCGGGCCCTCTTCCGACCAGATTACGTCGAGCTATGGCAATCGTTCATCATTCCCCCGCGGGGCTCTGTCCAACCCTAACCAGAGAGGGGGTGGGTAGATCCCAAAATTGCTGATACTTGATAGGTACATTATTAAAATTTATTCCCGTACGAACGGCTCAGAAGAGCTGTCAGTTTCAGGGAAAATATCACAATATTTTGCACGCACCGTGCACACGCATAATAGGGGAACTACATTAGTTTTCTTTGTAATGATAACAAATGTGAAAAATTGGGAAAAGCGACATTCGAGATAGTAGACATTCCGGGAATAGACGTAAGTCGTAACAGACCGAGTGGACATTCCGGGATTAAGACCAAACGGGCATGAGCGCTAAAAACAATGTTGGTTACGGTTACGATTTACTGACCTCACTCAGTCTTAACCGTGGTGGTACAAGTTTGTTTTTATTTCTTGTTTGTGTAATATTATCTAATTGTACAAATGTACACACACATGCATGATACATCTCAACGTGTACACGTTAAGTCAACATCAGAGAGCTGCGACAAAAGACTATTTTGTTCTCCCTCTGTTTGTTCCGGGATCCCGGAAAAACGGGAAAAACAAATTCTCTAACAAATAACGGGGACAAAGGAAGTAATTTCCGCAGTGTTAACTGTTATTAGCAAAGCAACTGTTAGTGTTTACCTTTCTTTGGGTCCTTCTTTGAATTTCAATCTTAAATAAAAAAGAAACTGGCGTAAAAAAAACTATTGAATACAGGTACAGTCTCAAGCTAAATCATGTAGCGTTCACAAATATGTAGACACACAATTTTACATATTCAAATGCTTATAAATATGTACCTACACTAACTAAAAACTAAACTGTAGTAACTAAAACAGTTTTGTCTTTTAACTTCTTAGTTCTGTGTGGCAGAGATGGAAATGGAAACAATTTTGGTGCTGATAATTTAAAATGTATGCTTTCAGAATCGGACTTATGATATCTACATTAATATGTGAAAGTCTTGGATTCGTTCGTCAAACAAGACGACGGACAGAAAAACTGACCGAAAAATAATTTAAAATGTAAAAAAAACAGCCATGCTAAGTATTATTTTATTATTACCATTTATTGCCATAAATTGAATGTACATGTTACTGAATTAAACAATATTTGGTGAGCAATTGCAAATGTTACCCACAGGGGTGTAGCAGTGACAACAAACAATTACAAAAAAAAACACACACAGTATTACAATAAACTAAACTCTGCACCAAATCGCTAAAATATCCAGTTATTTCGTGCCATACAACAGTTATAATAAAACCTACATTCTCTATCACCACACATATCGTTGCCATCAATGATAATTACGGACATATTGATGATTGATGACGAATCAATAGTGGCTGTATATAATTCGTAAATTGTGAATAATTAACTGACTCGCCAATTACGCGAACTGGGCTCTTCTGTTGTGTCATGCATAAAATTACCTACTTAATATCGCTCAGGCCGGTTTCATCCAATTCCCGGAATGTCCACTCGGTCCGTAATTCTGTTTCCCGGAATGTCCACTACCACAAAATTAGGTCATGTCAAATTCTAAATCTCTTTAAGTGTCGGACTTAATATGATATGAGATAAGCGCAGGACCGGTCGTCGTTTGCATGTCGTCGTGATTGACGCGAATGACATGCAAACTATGTGCTGGCCGTTGATTGACAACCGCGCGTTCTCTTCACTGTACTAAGTGATTGATAGCAAGCATGAGGGTCCATCATGCAGCATGATTATTCACGTGAACGTAACGCATCATCTATGCCAAAATTCGCCGCAATATAAATTCTTAGGCGTTCCACGCAGCAGCAAATACCCCCCTTTTTCCAAAAAAGCCGCACGGTCGGATATTGAATCTGAAACATCTCGCTCTCCTGGTGGAGTTACAAATAGTTCGGAGCCGCGAAAAAGAGTATTTCCGCGTTCGGAACCAACAATTTCTCCCCGGGAAGCTCTCGATGTACAAATAAAGAGCATGCACCAATCTGGCAAAAAGCAATAACTCCGTATTTGCCGAGTGCGCGGAAATGCGCATTCCATTTCAGTTCTTGCAGCAAAATGCGAGCAAATATTAGCGTACGTAGTACATTATGAGGATGTACAATCTTGGACTTGTATATTTTAGCTACCTAATACACAAACAGTGACAGTGGGACTAGTCCAAAAACAAAAAATCGCTCAACGGGCTATGGAAAGAGCTATGCTCGGAGTTTCTCTGAGAGATAGGATCCGAAACGAGGTGATCCGCCAGAGAACCAAAGCCTTTGACATAGCTCAAAGGGTTAGCACGTTGAAGTGGCAGTGGGCTGGTCACATCTGTCGGAGAACCGATAACCGCTGGGGTAGATAGATTTCGAGTAGAGACCACGACTTGGCAAGCGTAGTGTGGGACGCCCCCCCAGCTAGATGGAGCGGGGGCTCAGTTGGCGCAATTCAATGGTTCAGTGGCGCGTCTTGGGGGAGGCTTGTGTCCAGCAGTGGACTGGTACAGGTTGATGATGATGAGCTAAGTAATATTATAAAGTAATTTTGTTTATCAGCAGTGGATGTTATAGGAATGATAAATGATGTTGATGATAAAGGCAAGATTGCAGGCGCATCCGAAGAAGGAATTCTTAGGCGTGAAGTCCACCAACCCGCACTGCGCTAGCGTGGTGGACTATAGCCCGAACGACCTCGTTGAGAGGGTAGGCCTGAGCCCGAACATTGGGATCATAAATAAGCTGTTGATTTTGACTTTTGACTGATAGAAAAATCAGTAGAATCGACCACTCGAAGCGAAGAGAGCGATTCAAAAATAAAGTTCGTTAGGTACATGCCATCTCGATGACGTACGGAATTGTACCCCGCACTGCCCACTTCATTTGCATAAAACCCCATCCATTTGGGACCAGTGTCAATGTAAACAAACATCCGACTCGATCAGCGGTGACACCCGGAATACGGTACGTGGGTCGCCATCATATTGATTAGTAATCCGCTGTAATGACGCTGCCAGAGGCAGACTCAGGATTTCGAAGTGTTGTGATCGTGAAAGAAATCTCTTACATATATAAATACCAGCTCTTAAACGTCCACTACTGGGGCTCAGGCCTACCCTCTCAACGAGGGCGTTCGGCCTGTAGTCCACCATGCCACGGTAGCCCAGTCTAAGAATTTCTTCTTCGGCGAATGCAGGTGTCCTCGCGATGTTTTCCTCCACCGTTTTAGAGCAGTCAGTAAATGTACTTCAGTTTCGGGAAAAAAACCATCAGTACATGGTGGGGATCGAACTCCGGAACATTCGATATGATAGGCCGCGTCATATCCCCGACGCCACTGACGATCTCTGCTGGACATACGCCTTCTCCAGCGAACGCCACCAGATCCGGGTCCTCGGCTTCCAGCCGCTTCCGGCCATCTTTAAGTTGTCGGTCCTTCTGGCGGGGGCGTCCCACGCTGCGCATACCGCGGTTGATGAAAATCGGTTGTATGGATTTGAACGAAAAATTAGAGTCGCTTTAAAAAACGATTATGCCGATACAATACCTAAAAAAAGTCGAAAATTGTCGATCATAAAAAATATTTGCGGGTCTGTGTGTGTGTCTGTGTGTCTGTGCGAGTGTCTAATTAATTTAGGTATAGCTACTAATGACTAAATCGTACCATATAACTTTGAACAACAAGGTTTGAAGGAAAACCACTGAAGATAATCCACTGTTTATTCCAAACAAACAGCCAGGCCATTTATAGTATTACCCATAAAATTGAAAAACCTAACTATACGAGTATAATCTCTAGACGATGTCAAGAGAAAGCTCGAGATAAAACTGTAACCCGAGCTCGATGGCAGAACAAAAAGGCTAGATCCAATATCTGCGTCGTCTTAAGCTGGAATTCAAAACGTGCGCCGTAGTGCCACGAGCCAAGTTCAGTAAAAATATTATAAAATTAATTCATTGTTATTTTGTACGCATGTATAGTTGTATAGAATTTCTTGTTTTTTATGAACAAAAGATTCACATTTCACATAGGTATTTATTACATGTGTTTTACATAATAATTATGTATTTTTATTATCATTTCTTAATAATATATATTGTCCATAACATTAATAAATAGGTAAGTAATTAAATTAAGTATACTACAACATAAAGTTATAAATACATTTTTATGGTTCAAAATCGACAACATTGCTTACGTACTTAATGTAAATTATTTGACTTATTAACACCCCGTAAGTTAATTATGTGCCTACATAAACGGGTTTTAGTTCCGTACTAGGTAATTTTTGCTTTCGAATACAATGACGAAAATTTGTTTCTTTTTCACATAGTCTTGCCCAATTTCAGGTAGGTAGGTATAGCTGATATCAAGTGCTACAAACATTATTAAATACTTCTTAAAATAAAGAGAACTTGATGCTTTTTTACAAGTCCTTGCTGTAGACATCTTGATATTTTCACGTCGCATCGAACTGGGCGGAAAATTGTTATGCCACGGCCATTACTATAGCATTGAGTATTCTTAGAAAAGATACCATGTTTTTATTGTATTCTTTTATAGCAAGTAGGTACTTGGAAAATTCATGAAATCGTCTTTATAACTTTCTATGATATACATAAAACGTTTAATAATGTTATTGTATTATGTCCCATAGAGATACAACTCTATGAAGCCGTAGAATTTTTGTATGTCCTTTAATTCTGATCATCTGCCCTATACAGCCAGCCGCTTCCGACCTTGTTCAGGTCGTCGGTCCACTTGGAGTGGTGCGTCCCACGCTGCAAATACAGCTGACTCATTCGTGATTATAGTAGCAATAGGTAATTATTTATTGTCGTTGGTAGACGTTTCATGCCCGAACGGGATCAACACCCTTACAGAAATCAGACATCGATACGATCACGCAATATGACATGGAAATCATAACAACTATTATTATGATAACATGTCAGTGCCACGAGCATATTGAAATAATAAAAAAACAACAAAAGAAAACAGCTCACGTGAGTCGAAAAAGAACGTCGAAAAAAACGACTTTTACTGAGGTGAATGAGTCGTTCGCGGGGCATGTTAAGCTTCTACAAAACTACCAGAGGACATCTTTTTACTCTTCATCTGGAGTAACAGCCGTTGTACGCATACAAAAACAAAACCCAGGGTAAATAAATACAGACTATATTTAAACGCACTTTAGACAAAATTGTCGTCAAAAGATAATAATTTTGTATTCCGATTTTAGACGAATTTTTAATTTGAATTCATACATTGTTGGTGGTGGTATTCGCAAGTGGACCGCATGAATACGTGATCAGTACATTAGACGCCAACACCAGCAGCTGGGCACAGCCCCAGGGCTCCGCCCAATTTGATCGGGACCTGATACATCCCGCCGGGGAAATTTAATAAAGCCTCGACGAAATGGGAGTCTCTCCGGTCGTAATGGAAATGGGGGATTAGGGGAAATTAAAACATGTCTTGTGTTTATTCTTTCAGGGGTTGTTTAATTTATTCTGGCCTTTATTAATTTGTACAAAATTTATAATTGAGTTCAAAGGTCCCGTTTTCAGTCATGACATGTTTGCATTAAAATTAAAATGAACATAATTGTTATACCTATAAAAATTTATTTAAAATATACGAACTGAACAAATGACTTCGTTTTACCTAATGACATACTTGTACTCTACCAATGAATTAAGGAGACATCATCATCATTACAAAGAACAAGTACCTATATCTATATAATATTTGTTTCTATTTGGTTGTATGTAGACCATTAGTTAGGAATTGACAGAGGCCACTATATACTAAAATTCAATAGAAATCATTGAAAATTAGGCCCGGAATTTTAGGTCCAAAAACTATTATATTTATTTGTTATTTAATATTCGTAGGTAGGTACCTCTATTTAATTTATGTATGGTATGATTTATTCAAAATCAACTTTAAAAGTTTAGAAGGTTATGTTTAGTCATTTTCTGCAATTGTTTTTTGCATGAATATGATTATTTTACCAAAACGCTGATTATTATTATTATAACATTTTCAGTATAATATTCTTACTTCCGAATAAAATAAATCACAGAAACGAGAGAAGCCCTCTAAATTTCAATCATGAATTCCTGACTCCTGACCAGCGAGCGATGGTGTAATAAGTCGCTGAATTAATCTCCGCAGTCTCAAAAGCTTCACGCTTCGCCCATCTTTGACCTTTTCTGATATTTCTGATTAATTTTTAGACGAAAATAATAATCTGCTGTAGCAACAAAAGACACTTTCAATCACGTTTCTCCTAAAATCCCAAAGGTATAACTATCTGCCTTCCCATCTACGGCCTTTTTATTTATGTAAGGGTCATCGCCTTTCGATTTTTAGCAGCGCCACAGGTCGCGATTCAGTCGTGATACAGTCGCCACCCGCCTCCGTTCTTCCTTTCCACCGATGTCGCCCGATAATGTCACGCGTTTGCATCGTTGCAGTGGCGATTCTGAGTTGATAAAGACTCGAGTTTGCATCGTTGTAATAGCAATTTTGAGTCGATAAAGACTCGAGTTTGCACTGTTGCAATAGCAATTTTGAGTCGATAAAGACTCGAATTTGCATCGTTGCAATAGCAATTTTGAGTCGATAAAGACTCGAGTTTGCATCGTTGCAATAGCAATTTGGAGTCGATAAAGACTCTAGTCTGCATCGTTGCAATACCAATTTGAAGTCGATAAAGACTCGAGTTTGCTTGCATCGTTGCAATAGCAATTTTGAGTCGATAAAGACTCAAGTTTGCATCGTTGCAATAGCAATTTTGAGTCGATAAAGACTCGAGTTTGCATCGTTGCAGTAGCGATTCTGAGTCGATCCAGTCGCACGTTTTTGCATCGTTGCAGTCTCGCGTTTATGCGACTCTATAAACTACTTAACTATCACTTGTATGTGATGACTTTTGGATATAAGCAAGCAATAATTTTGACTGTCACATAGACTCTCGCTCGACAAATCAATTATATTAATAAATGAAGATAACATTTGATGCTGAAAGCCTATGCAGTGATTCACAAAAATAAAATGTACTTACATCAAGAATTTATTATTATTTTCTAATGTGCAATAACACTACATACAAATATATTTCTATTTCTTGCCGCAGTCTAGAGAGTCTAGATTTGTTATGTATGTTTTCCCCTTCTACTTATTGGTAACTTCTATTGAGATGCGAAAGTGGGGCCACGTAATCAACGAGTAAAAGTTTTATTTAACACGTCCATCGAAACACGTTTTACCGTTGGTGTGCAATGGACAATACGTCTATAGTCGACGTCCTAGCTAAACACGCTAAATATAAGTTGGGAGTCCGTTTGTACTCAGTGAAACAGTTGATGAGGGTGTGTGCTGTGTGATGTGGTGTGTCCTAATTATATAATTATTTACGGATCTTACACACGAATAAGTTTTATTTACCTTGCCCGACGTTTCGACCAGGTTACACTGGCCGTGGTCACGAGCTGACTGGAGAGGCGAGCTGTCATTGTTGATCGCTGTGAGTAGTTTCTGAAACTACCCTCTGCTGATCTTGTATTATTGGAAAGTCCCGGCACACAACACTCACGGTATCCGCGGGTGTATTCGACGATAAGTCACGAGATTTAAGTTTATCGATCACTGGATTCCACGACGGTGACAATTTAAAACCATCTTCCCTATTAAAATTTTTGAATTTCTTGATTTCAATAGCTTCTCGCACTATCCGCGGATATTTATTCGTGTGTAAGATCCGTAAATAATTATAGAATTATGAATACAAAGCGCGAAAGTCTAAAATGTACTATGGTGTGTCCTAATTTACAACCCATTTGTGAGTCGCGAACCTATAAAGGGGGCAGTCATAGTGACAGGCTGAGTCCTGGAATTCAGACGCAAGTCGTAAGTCAGGCTGCAAGCATGGCACAAGTTGTAATACAGTGTCCGCAAGGACCAGTCAAGTGAAGTTACTTTTAAATGCAAACGATGTCGCGGGGCGTCCGCTAGTATAAGTAGCTAATAAAATAATAATAAAAAATTAAGCAAGCATTTCAATAGCTTAGGTACTGTATTCTTCTCGTCATATCCTTTCAGACGACGGGTTTCTAAAAAAAGTAATCCGCAAATTTGTTATGGTCGCCATATTGTTATGCCCACCATATTCTTATGGCCGCCATATTGTTATGGCCGCCATATTGGATGTACCCCAAAATTGAATATTACTTAAACTGTAATGTCTTCAGAGCCAAAACCTGGTGCAAAATTTGAGCATGATCGGATATTTATTTATTTATTTTATTAAAAACTTTATTGCACATAGTTTTACAAAAGGCGAAGATAATGCCAGTATGGCATTCTCTACCAGTTGACCTTTGGGTTATACAAATAATGCGTGGTAGGCACGAAATACATGTTTAAACATTTATAACAATTAGTTACAAAACAAGTTAAAATGTACACAAATATACACGAATATCGCGAAGTGGTTGAAAAATCAATTGCAAATTCCTCCCGGACAGACAAACAAACAGGAAACCAAGGGTAATAATCCGGTAACAAGCATTCTAAAACAATCACACGCGGGCTGCGAATGGCAAATAAGAATTCACCACGTGTTACACGAAATCTAATCTCCTACACCAAATTGAGAAACTTTGCAATTGCCCCAAACAATAACAAGTTCACGTGTGAATTCTGTAGTCTTGTCACGCCCGCCTCGTGGCCGCACGCTGTGAGTATTCTATCTCTATTCCGTTTACGACTCATCTCTATGCAAATGCGGATTTCTCTTTCCGTCTCTACGTCTCGGCGAGGGCAGGCATTACCATCGCATTATGCCGATACTGATTGATGTTTCTTAGTAAACGCACCGAAGAAATGGCGGTATTACCATATGACAGACCCATGACTGTGGAGTTCACAGATAGTAAAACAAACTAGAGTTTTGTGCGAGGCATCAACATACACGAATATGCGTCGAAAAGGAGTTCACTTAGTCAGTTCAGGACTCAATATTTTTCACATAGTCTAGTGGACGAGATAGGAAGTGGAAGAACCAATCCGCTATTAATCACCTAAAATATAAGACCATGTTTTTTAAAGTAGGTTTTGGCTTGGTAACGACACCTTTAAGCCATATCTTATTTAGAACTTAAAGTATTATTTCTTAAATCAATTTAACCGGCGGTTACAGCACAAACTCCTCAAGAAGAGAGGCCGCCAAAAGAGTCAAGTCCATGTTTAAAATGATAGGTACCGCGGGTAACAGAAACCCTACATTCTTATTGTGAGGCCAGGAATATCCTGGCGACACCTCGACCCTTTTCTGATCTTTAGATGAAGTCCACCAACGTTGTCCCAATCCGTTGGTGAACTTCATATACTTACATTATCATGAAAGTTAATATACAATGAATTGCATGTAATATTTTATTAACAGACAAGAAGTTTCAAATCTCCCTGTGGAGATCGCATCTTGCATATTTAGTATCGGAACCTATGGTCCCAATTACCGGGGGGGGGGGGGGGGTGCGGACAAAGGAAGCGGAGTAGCGGGAGGAGGTGGAAGTACCTTTTCACTATTGAATTTGAAAATGAGAATGTGTGAGTGAGTCATAATTTTATGATTATTTTGGCACGATTTTGACACCCATAGAATGCTTTTATTACGGGTTTACTGCTCTATGTCGATTGCCATATGGCCGATGTGCTATTTCACCGAAGTCATTTGATCGAAAGGCCGTTTATTACTGATCCATATGGGAGTGGCTAAATTTTTTGATTCATGTTAACAGACTACAGTATAGTTCCCCAGCTCGAATAGGAAAATGATTATATTTTTCATAAAAAAAGTATAAGAAGATTTTTTTATTTATTTCATAAGAAAAAGGACAACAAAAGGCCAGTGTAAAATATACCCTATCTGCCCTTGAAGGTTCTTTACCCTAAAGGGCGACCTACCCGAAGACAAAACCAACATCAATTCTAGGAGATCAGAGAAAACGCAAAACATTCCGACCAAATGGTCGGCGGCAGCTGGCGGAGTCATTAAAGTAATTGCTAGCCGCTAAGGGCGGATTTATAGTGGCTACATATTACCACACCGCGGCCTTTATACGCTCACGTTCACTTCCACAGATAAACGATCACACCGCATGTCATGCAATACGAGCTGTCACTCATGCATGACCGTCTAGTTGTAGTGATTGACGTGCATGACATGCAAACTACGTGCTGGCCGTTGCTTCACTGTATTGATTGATAGCAAGCATTATGGTCCATCATGCCGCATGACATTCACGTAAACGTTGCATGTAATGCAAGCATGATCGTTTAGGGATCGTTAAGGCTGGTTAGTGAAAGCTGACAGTTGAGTCGTTGCAGAAAATAATGTAATAGCAACAAAAAAAAGTCAATCGTACCGCACGTCAGTATGGAAACAAAACCAGTATTAACTGGTCTCTCATATTATTGAAACTCCCTATAGGCTAGGCCAGCTCAAGGTCAAAGTGTTTCCAATGACGTGCAGTCGACTGTACTATGTCCCTGACGCGCTATATATGTAGAAAGACCGGTTAGGTATGGCGATCCTGACACACCTCTGTCGCTTCGCTCAGTCTCACCATTCTCTTCCCACACGCTCGCCGCGGGACGCGAGTGCTCCTCACGTGTCCGTCTGTGAGCACCCGCTCTATCTGATCCTCGTATGTCAGTCGAGCTCGTCCCCGGCTCCTGCTACGATTCACTTTCGCTCGATATATTTGTATCGTCATTCGATCATCACTCATTTGCTCAACATGTTCAAACCCTTTACAAATAAGTTATAACAAGTTTAAACCATCATGCGGCATGACATGCGTTACGTTCACGTGAGTTATTATGCTGCATGATGGACCCTCATGCTTGCTATCAATCTTAAAGTACAGTGAAGCAACGGCCAGCACGTAGTTTGCATGTCATTCGCGTCAATCACTACAACTAGACGGTCATGCATGAGTGACAGCACGTAATGCATGTCATGCGGCATGATCGTGTAGGGACCTATGATTTAAAAATAGTAGCTTTTTTTTCTACACATTTCTACAAATGAGTCAATAGGTAAATGAATGTATGAACATAAACTTGAAATGCTAATAATCAAAACAAATTATTCTACTTACTAATTACAAAATTAATTTTTGCTGCGGCATTAGTGATAGCAAAGCGACTATTAAATCCCTCCAGAGAGACCCTTATTTCTAACTACATCCGTGAATTACGACCTCACTATTTAGGATTTTAGGACCGCAGTAAATGACGCTAAAATTGCTTGTAATGCGTTTTCTTTTTGTCTAATAATGAGCTTAGGAACCCGGGGTTAATCTGAACTTAATTATAGTCAGCGCTTTAGAAAAGCGTGGTGTGGGTAAAGCTGGAATTAAACTAACAGCAACTTTTAGGCACTAAATAGTTACTGATATTTTGTGAAAGGTATAAAACTAGTAGTTCCGTGAGAACAGTAGACCTCGCCAGCCCTTATAAACCAAACCTAAAAGAAACCAACAAAAGTCAACTTTGGAAACAGAAAAAGTACCTACTAAAGTGACAAAAATTAACACTTTAAAGCTTAATATTTCGCAAACGGATCCCTGAATCGAAAAATGTTTATCACACACCCGCGATATTTTTGAAAGACCCATCCAACGATACCCCACACCATGGATATCACGCGGAAAAAAATAATTTTCCATTTTACGTATGCAGTTCTATGAACATAATTTATTTTTTCAACTTTCTTAAGTCGATCCACTATTACTCAAAAACTAATAGAACCTACTTAGCCGTAATAGTTTTCCTTGTAACTACGTTATATATGCTACTGCCATGAATTTTTTCACATTTCCAGAAGCAACCGTTTAGCTGGCAGGGGGGGGGGACACGTGACTCTAACAAAAATTACCGCTTTAAAGCTTAATATTTCGCCAACGGATCCCTAAATCGAAAAAATGGTATTCACACACCAGCAATATTTTTGAAAGACCTATCCAACGATATCCCACACTATGGGATTCACAAGAAAAAAAAAGTTCACTCCCACTTTGCGAGTATGGTAGGTACTCTAAAAAAAATGTTTTTCAAAATTTTATTCTACTCATTTTGTAGGTTTAATTAATTTATACATATGCCAAATTTTCGTCAAAATCGGTTGAAAAATGCGACCTGTAGAGAATTACAGACAGACAGACAGACAGACAGACAGACAGACAGCCGGACAAGAGCATTTTTGGCCAGTCTCGAAACGTAGACGCTTCGCTCGCTTCGCTCGCTCGGTCAATTAAAATGCTGCAAATCTGCTTTAACCTCAGCTAAACTGAGTCAAAAATACAGAACTTACACTTAGGTAAAAACATGCCATAGATAATGACTTCATAAAAAAAATAGATAGAGTATAAAATATAGACGGAATATCATGAATACGAAACGAGTTTGCGCCCCGTAATACACTTAAAAAGGTGATTTAAGGGTGTGCGCAGACGGGACGAGTGACAAGGAGTGGTACATACAATATTTACTGATCTTAGATTCATCTACTTCGCCATCTATCAATCGTTAGAAAAAACCCTTCGCGAAATTTTTATTTTTTTATTTTTATATATTACGGTGCAACAAAAACCAGACTCGATTTGTCTGTGCACCGCGCAAATAATATAATATTACTTTCTCTTTTGCTGAATGTTCTAACTATTAAATATTTTCTTTTATATTATCAAAACGGAGTTTATGAGATTTTAAAAGTATTTTCTGCATTTTTATATGCCTTTAAATAATTAACGAAGTTATTTTGATCGCTCATGCAGCAAATGCGAATTTTAGTAACCATTACACTATACACTTGTTGTCAAAACCGTCAGGGAAATAACGTGAAAATATGTATGTATCAGTGGTACAATCTAGATATTCCTTAATAATTCATAGATTACGTGTCGAAAAGCTATGCTTACGGGTTAAATAAAAAAGTAGTAAAATAAATAAATAATAATGTTCAGACAAATTTACACACGGCTGTTTAGTCCCAAACTAAGCCGAAGCTTGTACCTGAATGGGTACTCAACAACTGATAAACTTTCTTTAATAATCCTACTAATATCATAAAGGCGAAAATCTGTAAGGATGTGAGTGAGGATGTTTGTTACTCTTTCACGCAAAAACTACCGAACAGATTTTCATGAAACTTGGTACAGTGATAGCTTATATCCTGGAATGATTTAAAGGATACTTTTTAACGCGGACGAAGTCGCGGGGCATCCGCTAAGTAATGAAACGCGTACATAGAGGGCGCTGTTTCACAATGTATACGGGAAAAACTTTTCTACGCGGGCGAAGCCGCGGGAAAAAGCTAGTATAACTATAAAATATAAACTTCTTTTTTACTTTTAAATAAATACTTTAAATACATCGACAATACAATAATAATATACAACATACAATAATGGAAGTACATCTTTCTTAACTTTCATTTCACCTATTTGTACTTTTTCCTGTTCAAAAAAGTTTACACGGCGTTGACTTTTCTCATAATTTATGCAAAGTTGCTGGCGGCGGGTGATAGGTGGCGCCTCGCCACAGGTGGCCGCGTCTGCGCGGGCCCTAATTTATAAGGAACTTACGGAAGAGGGAAAAAATCGCTAGGGCCGTCGTAAAACATAATTAACTGTCACTTGCCTGTTTAGGGAGAGATATTTTCATGGCTTTTTGTAAGAAAAATATTTAACAGGTAAAAGTCAGGAGATCAGTTTGACAGCTGCTGATTCGATTTATCATTAATTCATACTGAAATTTTTTTAAATAGAATTCAATTATAAGTAGGATCTTCTTATGAACAGCATGTATAAACCGTACTAATGTACTGAAAAACTCATTAGTACGGCCAAGGTTCGAACCCATGACCTTGTGAACGTGAGGCGAGTGCACAAGCAACTAGGCTGCCACGGTTCTGTACTTATAGAGTCTATACTTTATTAGACAGCTTACAAATTACGTTACTAAGAAAATACAATGTGTTATTTATTTTTCTAGCTTATGCCCCGCGACTTCGTTCGCTTTAAAAATACCGTTTATGGTACTTACTACACATGCTGTTTTGATCTGTAATTTTTTGTTCCCATCTTTTAAAAAAAAAATTTTTTTTTTTAATTCAAGTCCAGATTTTAAGTTAGACCACGTGTTTTCAAACAAAAAAAACGGTTCAAATTTGACCAGTAGTTTAGCGTGATGCGGGTTCAAACAGACAGAAAATTTTTCGAAAAGTGTTTTGGGGTCAGTTAAGCCTAAAAATAATGTATTCCGATAGTTTTTTTTATCCCTTCAATGTACAGAAATACTCGCGTTACAATTTTATAAGTATAGATAGATTCGACAGATAAAAAAACTAATATTGTCTTAATAAAACAATTTGCTTTTAAATAATATTGATAGCCAACACTTATTTGTAGTTCATAGTGCATTTATTTGTATAACTACATAACTAATAGTTTTTTTCAGAATGCCACGTACTTTGTTATCCCTCCTAGAACTTCATTAACGATATTTTTGTGTTGGCAACACTTAAAGAAGGTACATATGGGTAATATCATTATTTTCGTCCTTGTCTCCCGGCAGAATTATATTTATTTTCCTTGTAGCAACACCGCTAAGCCGCAGCCCATCTGTTCTATAAATACTATAATGAAATTTTCCTCCCACGCGGGGCAAATCTACTTATTTACTCATAAGAGCTGGCAACACCGCACTTATGTTGACTTATAGCTAAAGCGAATATTACGCTGTATCCTATTTAATTGGTCACATGTTGAAGGATATTTTGTTTGATGTCAACATTAATTTTGTTCTGTACTAAGGTTTGTGGCGAAGAAACCCTTAGGAAATTCCCAACTCTGTCAAAATAAATAAATACTTAAATTGTTAAATTAGGACTCCAAAAACGCAATATTTTACCATAGATTTTGGAGTGTGTCAACCAAATCGTCACATATCTAATATCATAAAAGCGAAAGAGTGTGAGTTTGTTGGTTTATTAGTCGCTCAATAAAATGGCTGAACAGATTTTAATAATACTTTCTACAGTAACAGCTTTTAAATCCTGAATATTGTCCCGCGTATACGCCTGAATTCCTTCTTCGGCGTATTCAGGTTTCCTCACGATATTTTCCTTCACCGTTCGACATCATCATCTTGGTCTTCCATAATGGTTAAAACCGACGTGGCTTTGTCGTCCAAATGGAAACAAACCACCAAAAGTGTTATTATTTATTTATTCATGTATTATTACTGAACTGCAAGTACTTTGGAGCGAGATAAAACTTTTTTCATCCACTTCATTTTAAAAATTGGGACGACGGGACAAAAGTTTCGTCCTCCCACAACTTGGGGCAGGAAAAAGTTTATTAATCAGGGCCCTTTATTATCGTAGGCCTTCTGCACAACTCCGGGCCCTGGCGGCCTAATTGCATGGCCAAGCGGTTTAGGGCACCTTAGTCGATTAGGTTTGAATGTGTCTGGTCGGCTGTGAAGTCTAGAAAGTGAATGGTAGCCTTTTTAAATCCCTGATTCTCTACAGTGAATTACTCTTTCATCCAAAGTGTGTATATCTACATTTGTACAGTGAGGTTCATAATTGCAGTAGCACGCTAAGAGTCATTTTTCTGTATAACGCTGCGGATGACAACACGAAAAACAAATTGGATATAACTAACCACCCAAGTCAATAGTGTGTTTTTAACCTTATTGTCATTGTGGCATACTGACACAGTCATAATTAAATAAATAGTCAGAGTGACTCGCCCGCTCCTCGCATTGCATCGAGTAAATATCATAACTGGCAACACTGCCGCAATGTACCTACTATTTATGCTGGGGCATTGGCAGCACTGGAGTAGTGCTACGACCGACACAGCGCTGAGCGATGGAGTCACACGCAAAAACCCATAACTAAAGGCTTTCACCACTTGCTGATATTGTTACAGATAGTAATCTGACAGATAAATGTGTCTGATAGATTATATATAATAGATAAGATAGGGCAATTTGATACCTGTGAAACAAAAAAATTTGGCTATCTGTCAGATAAGGTATCTGGGACTTTATCAACAAGTGGTGAAAGAGGCCCTAAATATCGTATCATTTATGAGCCCCAATACCCGGGCCACCACTGTCATAGCATTATGTCATTAAGTCATTGTAAAATCCAGGAATACATTAGTGGATATGTGCATGTGTGGGTACAGATATAAGAAAATCGTAGGTGAAACTGGTCTCTCAACCCATTGAGTTGCGAAACTGTTACTGCAAAATTCAAAATTCAAAATTCAAAAGTATTTTATTGCATGTAAGTACACTAGGTACATTTATACAACGTCAATTTTTTATCTACCACCGCCTCCAAGGTGTTATATAGAGCTGGGAAGAAGAAGCGGCGCAACAAACTTCCGCAACACATCTTTTAAAATCAAGTTTGTACATAACATTATTTTGTAAAGATTGTGCGAGGCTGAAGTAACATTAACACCAGGCGTCTTTGTCATTTAGATAATCGACTGTTCTATAATAAGCACTTATGGACCTTGACTGTACAAATATCTACATATGTTATTATAATCTAGATTAGCATCTATAGCATCTGCCCAAGCACGTTTCGGTCGCCACCTCCTTATATTATTTTAAAGTTAGACTGAAGCGTTGGCTGCGCAGACATTTTATAGTGAAAATGAATTTTTTATCTAGTCTAGGTAATGAATTATTAACTTGATTGTTTTTTATTGTTATCCTCTGTCGATTTTTCTATTTTTATTTTTTATGTTTTGACATTTTTAATCGTGACATTTTTTTTTCAGTATTGTTTAATTTGTATTGACAATTTTTTTTTGACATCTAACTGAATAATTACTAACTGATTATGATTATAAGGGCTTCTTTCACCACTTACTGATATTGTTACAGATAGTAATCTTAGTGATAAACTAATCTATCAGATAAATCTGTGTGAAAGACTATATAAAATATATAAGATAGGCAATCAGATACCTGTGAAACCAAAAAAACAGGCTATCTGTCAGATAACCTGCATATAGGGTATCTGGGACTTTATCAGCAAGCGGTGTAAGAGGCCCTAACTATCTATATTCGTACCTATTAAATTTACTAGTTGTTTCCCGCGGCCTTGCCGGCACTTTGTAAAGTTATTCATGACTTTTTTCTTTGCTCGGCTCCTCAGGACCATAGGTAATTTTTTAATTTAATTTGTTTGATTTGTGATAATATATAACATTCCTCGATAATTGGGATATCAAATGCTACAAGAATTTTTCTAATCCGACTGCTAGTTCTAGAGATCAGCGTGATATAACAAAAAAAGCTCTTTAGCTAGTATAGATTTTGACAAGGAAATTCTTCTCCAATCGGAGAAATACTCGAATGATGATATCCAGTAATTCGGTCGCTGTCTTAACAATTCCATGACTTAAACTTCGGAGGGTGCTTTCAAAAAGTTTTCCACTAAATCCTTAATATTTAACGCCAAATCGCGATTGGGCGGAATTTTCAGGTTTCATCCCCGCCCCTGGAGGGTTTAATCACTTGATAAAATACGCATAAAGATGAAAAGGTCATAGGTAATTAGGTACTGGCGGAGCGGAGGGTAATGAGTTGTATAGATTTAATCTTGAAGTCAAATAATTGATTTCAAGATATTTTTAACATTAAAAATTTTTTTAACACTTTTTTTTAAATAAAGCTCCAAAATTGACATTCATCATACAGGCTGACCCTTTAAGTGTATCCCAGACACACGCGGCCTGTGGTGGCGGCCTACCGCAGGCCGCAGCCTCAATATGCAAACGCAGGCCGCGCGTGTCTGAAGTTTCACATACATTACAATCATAGGGAATTTAACAGGCATATAATATAACAACATTCTTCGCAACTTATATAAGTTAAGCGTGCAAATCATCCACCAGTTTTTACCTCTTTATTATTAGTATAGAAAATATAGATTATTAGTATAGATATAGATTCACCGCCAATATGATAAGTTTTGTTATTAATTTCTGCCGAAACATTCCACCTACAACACGGGTTGGTCCTTCAAACTTATCCCATTCTGTATAATATTTGTTATTTTACGCAATTCCGGTATAATTATGATAGATAACAGGAAACCGGAAGCTGGGGAAGTTAATACTTTCATTGTGATTACCAGTAATATATAACTATAATAAGAAAAGTATGTATTAATATTTGTAATGTGAAATAAATTAATTAACCGAAACAAAGTACCAGTACCAGATACGCATATTCATATGCGTATCTGGTAATTTGTGAAATGCACATCTGGTCAACCGCGTATATAGTACATTGTTAACCTAGGTGTGAAAGTAACTTATTTAAGTCCCGAGATGGGGTTTGGCGCCCGACGCGTAGCGAGGGCGCCAATAGTTCGAGGGACCTCTAAATAAGTCTTGAACCCGAGGGAAACATTGTGCTTTTCATTAAGAATACGCTGAAAGTAAAAACAAAAACATAAAATGAGTGTTCATACAAATCTCTGCTATAACTCGAAAAAACAAATGAAGATCGGATTGCCGCTTTCCCGTCTACTTTGTTTTTTTTTCTGAGACCGGCCAGCTATTCTGCCATTATATTTCATTTCCATCATTGAAAAAATGGTAAATATTTTGCCCAAATCTATGTTATTTTAAAGAAATAGTTGACAGTAATAATTATATTAAAGTCATTTAAAAAAATATATTCTTTAATTATTACATAACTTTATGTTATTTCAATTTTACATCGCGCTGTACTTGAGTGGCTGTATAGACAGTAAAGTTTGAACATCAACATAGTACTAGTCAAAATAGTACTAGTTTTTTATATATAATTTGACAGCTGTCAGTTGAAAGCGATTCTCCCTAGGGCTGAGATGTATTACTTTCAACCCGCTCCTCAGGCAACTTCAGACCTACTTTCAGAGTATGAGTAATGAAAAGGTAATTTGCGTTTCTGGTACTACGCGTCGGAAGGGTGTTGAATGAATGAAAATTCGTTTATTCAAAATTCGAAAACAATATTCTATTTTTGGCAACAATTCCGTCTAAAACTACTTTGTTGCCACCTGTAATAGCCGAGGGGAAGAAACAGCAACAAACCTAATAACAGTTGTTTGTCTTCTGAGCGACACCCAGGATGGTAGGTAGGTGGTAGATAAACAATTGTCGTGTATAAATGTACTCAATGTACTCATAATTATCATGAATCAAAAAATCTAGCCACTCCCATCGTCAACAGCCTATTAATGTCCCCACTGCTGGGGCTCAGGCCTACCCTCTCAACGAGGGCGTTCGGGCTATAGTCCACCACGCTAGCCCAGTGCGGGTTGTGGACTTCACATGCGCCTAAGAATTTCTTCTTCGGCGTATGCAGGTTTCCTCAGGATGTTTTCCTTCACCGTTTGAGAGCAGTCAGTAAATGTACTTAAGTTTCGAGAATTACCCATTGGTACATGGCCCAGCTGGGGATCGAACTCCGGACCTTTCTCTATGATAGGCCGCGTCTTATCCCCTACGCCACTGACGCTCTCTTATGCCACTCCCATATGGATCAGTAATCAAAGCACCCTATGGGTGTCAAAATCCTGTCAAATAAATGACAATACTTACACTCACTCACACATTCTCATTTTCAAACTCTATATAAATTTGTATTAGCAACCTCCTCCCGCTACTCCGCTTCCTTTGTCCGCACCCCCCCTGTAAGTGGCACCATAGGTTCCCATACAGATGCGATCTCGACCAAAGAGATTCGAAACTTCTTGCATATTATGCAGTAAGCCAAGAACATAATTTTGACTTTGACTTCAACCAAGCCCTTCATCCAATGTACTTACTAATTACTCAAAGGTCATTCTCCAGCTAATTAACGCCGGTCTGTGTACACAATTAAAAGTTTTAATTCCCTTTTTGGTCGCAGGTGTCGAGTTGGGAGAAAGACAGACGTAATTATTATGAATAATTCCATAACCTTACTGCTTGTAGTCTTATGTCAACGCCAAAAGACTAAGGGCCTCTTACACCGCTTGCTGATAAAGTCCCAGATACCCTATCTGCTGGTTATCTGACAGATAGCCAATTTTTTTGGTTTCACGGGTATCTGATTGCCTATATCTAATATAGTTTATATAGTCTATCACACAGATTTATCTGATAGATTAGTTTATCACGAAGATTACTATCTGTAACAATATCAGGAAGCGGTGAAAGAAGCCCTAAGGGCCATTTCACCACTTGCTGATATTGTTACAGATAGTAAGCTGACAGATAACTTATCTTACTTCTCTTATCTACTTACGGATAAACCCAGTGGTTTAAATAGGACGGTATGAACAAATTTGATGTAATCTAAATGTATTGGTTATTAATAAATAATAATAATAATAATAAAAATCTATCAGATAATTCTGTCTGATAATATTTTCGTGTTGCACACCTCTAGTCTCTATTAAAATATCTGACAGAAAAAAATAACAGCCGCTTGATCTTGCTGTTAGTTTATCAGACAGATAAGACAATCGGAACGGCTGTGAAACAAAAAAAAAAGGGTAACTGTCAGATCATCTGCAGATAGGGTAACTGGTACTTCCGTGGTGGTGATAAAGTCCCAGATACCCTATCTGCAGGTTATGTGACAGATTTTTTTGCTTCACAGGTATCCGATTGACTTATCTGGCAGATAAACTAACAGCAAGAACAAGTGGTTTACTTGAGTAAAGTCGAGCTGGCTGATGATGATGATATTATGGATTTTACCCCTTTTTGCTGCCGCAGGGTGCTGTTTTTACAGATTACAATGTAAAGCAACTTTACAGCAAGTAAGTGAATCTGACCCAATCATAACTGCAGGTAAAAGCAAGTAAACACACAAATTGCTACCCCACTCACTCACCACCTGCCGTTCGTTCGTTCAAGTCATTCATTCACAAAAAAGCCGCTTCGCTCCGGTTATTAAACGCTGTAATTTGGTTTATTGTCGAGTAATTCCTATTAATTGGTCAGCTAATGGGGTTTTTGTGAAAAAGTGGGAGGGCCGGGGTGGGGTAAGTGTGGAGGGAGGAGCGGGAACTCAGTGAATTACATTTCTGCTGTCATGGTAGGCGTAATAGATGCCCAGTGTCAAGATTGGATAGCGATGCGTCAAGATAAATACTGCCTAAGTTTATAAATACAACAACAAACAAAAAATAATGCCCTAAATGTAATTACACTAAAAGTAATAAGTTAATTAATAAGCCTTCATTAAATAAAACTGCCTGCTTTTACACTATTCATAAATCTAAATTCATACAAACCTACATCTAGACTGTTAAAACAACCCTCCTTTTGGTTTGACTTGTAGTCGGCTGCTCTCAAATCCTCTCAAAATATTGACAATGATACCTATACGTAGTAGATTACGTAGTAAATTAATCAAATATGCCACGCCACCCTGGCTCAAAAGTACGGCTGCATTCATCAACAGCCTATTAATCTCCCCACTGCAGGGGCTCAGGCCTACCCTCTCAACAAGGGCGTGCGGGCTATAGTCCACCACGCTAGCCCAGTGCGAGTTGGTGGACTTCACATGCGCCTAAGAATTTCTTCTTCGGCGTATGCAGGTTTCCTCACGATGTTTTCCTTCACCGTTTGAGAGCAGTCAGTACATGTACTTAAGTTTCGAGAAAAAACCCATTGGTACATGGCCCAGCCGGGGATCGAACCTCGGACCTTTCGATATGATAGGTCGCGTCTTATCCCCGAGGCCACTGACGCTCTTTATCCCCGAGGCCACTGACGCTCTGCATTGCCACAATTTTAT
This sequence comes from Metalampra italica, assembly GCA_949699065.1. Lineage (NCBI taxonomy): Eukaryota > Metazoa > Arthropoda > Insecta > Lepidoptera > Oecophoridae > Metalampra > Metalampra italica. The sequence goes on from OX452983.1 coordinate 431,741, forward strand.
TGACAAATTTATATTTTATTATTTTAGTAGGTAAGTACCTACTTTTATTTCACTCAACAAAAAGCCAAGTTTAATATCGTAAATAAGCTTTTGCGAAATACCCAATAAAGTATAAAGGTATAATGAAAACTTCGTGTATTTATTTCCTTTGCCCGACCCAAGAAAATGTCTAGAGATAACCTTCCCGCGCCCTCGGGTCGGAATGACCCACGTCAGCTTACAAATAGTCATAATGGAATATGATGGTCGAAAATGATTTGTTGACCATAGATTTACAGGTTGCAGGAAAAAAATCCAAGTCTTACGATTAATAATCATGGTTCCCGTAGGAAATTCATTTCAACGTGGTAGGTATACTATGCAAAAGTTTCATCAAAATCCGTTCCGCCGTTATAACGTGATTGGAGTAACAAGTCAACGCATTTATACAGGGTGGCACAAAACGACCTAATTTCCCTAAAAAGTCGCATTATACTGTGTTTAAGCAATCAATTGTTTTTATTATTTGTTTTTTTTATTCAATTATTAGTCGTTCAATTTGCCATAGTGTTATAATATTGACACCGATCATCTGGTTAATTTTGAAATTTTACAATAAATATGTCAAACTTTGACAAGCTCTAACTTGAAACCGGTTGAAAATATTTAAGTAAGTACAATCTTTGGGGGAAAAAATTGTATTAAGGCAATTCAAAAACACGACTTTACAAAAAGTTATTTTTTGTAAAGTGGGCTGTTAGTCCTACCCTTTAATATTAATACTGATTGGTAATTAACAAAAGATATTCCACTACTTGGTGCACAGCTGAAATCTCGTTTAAAAAAATGATTATGTGAAAATCTAGGACATGTTTATTTCAGCCCTGTATAAATAATATAAATGGTGATTCAAAACCCTACATTATTGGGTTTGTCCCGACGGCCACCCAACCCTGTTTTACGTCAAACATGAAATATGTACTCCCAAAATGGAACCTGAGGAAAACGCCGGAGCTAAACCGTCAGCGAATTTATTGGAAGTAAGGTCGCACTAAGAAATATGCTGATGCCTACTTTTTCAGATAGAGTCTGTTGGCTCGGGAAAACAAAAAATATAGTTCTGCGCTCGCGTTTGCTATGATTAATGATATTTGGTGGTCGTATTTATCTTCGAGGACTTTTCCGAGTCGGACGAGGTTTCCCTAACATCATTGGGTTTTACTAAAAAAATTACCATTATTGTGTGTTTGAGGGAATATTTATACCCATAAATTACATTTATAATTTATGGGTATAAATATTCCCTCAAACACACTCATATTATCCAATACATTTGTTACCAGAACCACGGATTTCTGTATTTCTTTACCTTTTCTTTCTTGCAGAAAGGGCAATACACACAATCTTCATGCAATGTCCCTGGTGGGACAGGCAACCGAGCGCCAAAACCGCGATCCTGACACACCTCTATCTCTTCGATCAGTCTCATCATTCTTTTCATTAATAAGATCCTTATCTTCAATAAAGCTACCATCAGCCATATTGTGAATTTAGCGCCACCACAAACGATTTGTGTCACGACCTATCAAAATAGCGACAAATACGACCGCGCGTCAGGGGCAACACCTTGAACTATTAGAGAGACTAGTCTTTTCGATTATGTTTCCACTGACGTGCGGTCGACCGTACATGCAGCATAGCGTCCGTCCGTTTCTCTAGCAAAACACAGTTCACCAAACGACCCGTTACTCTCGTATTCTTTTACTCGTCTGGTTTCATTCAAACCTCTCCACTGTTATTTAACGCCCGAAAGGCTCTCATTAGCTGTAGCCAGTATCACAAAGTACTGTAACAAAAGAATGTCGTAAAAAGCCACGGAAACGGCTTTAGCTCTAGCGGGTTAGCTCTTCCGTCGGAGGGTCCCGCGGGATTCGCGGGTTGTGCCTTGAACTCTGTAATTCGTCAAGTTTTATGTAAATTTGGTGAATAATTTTAGGTTCATGTTCTCGGCGTATTAGTGGGTAGTGTTTGTTCGTTTCTAGAGAAAATGGTAGGACATCCTTACTTCGTGTATTTTGACCCAGGTCATGAGTTGATTGGTCGGGATTTGAAACCTTGGAATTTGTCTGCTATCTTTAGATCTCATCATCATCATCCCGCGCTAACCTCATCCAGCCGGGTCCCGTGACCTTCACCAGATCGTCGGTCCACCTCGTGGGAGGCCTACGCTGCGTCTTCCGATACGTGGTCGCCACTCGAGAACCTTTCTGCCCCAACGGCCGTCAGTTCTACGAGCGATGTGCCCCGCCCACTGCCATTTAAGCTTCGCAATTCTTTGAGCTATGTCGACGACCTTGGTTTTCCTGCAGATTTTCTCATTTCAGATCTGTACAAACTGAATCGTTGCAGTCTCGCCTTAGTTTCATAAACTGACATTTAGGCTGGTTTCAGTACGTCATTTTTCGTCCGTAGGTACGTGTGATAAAATGTATGGAGACTAGCATTCACCGCTGACAGGAGACACCGCTACACTCTGCTCTATGAAACTAGCCGTAAGTCCAGTAACGTTATGTGAACTATTCCCGCGAATCAAGCTTTCTGTGTGCTTTGCAATAAAACAGAAAACGAAACGACATTCGCATTGGCTGATTGAGCTGTCAGTTCACTTTTTTCGACGCCTTTGTTGAAAAGGGTTATTTATTTTATGTGACGGCTGTCTCAGAACGATCGCTGAACGACATTCGTACCGAGTACAACCGTAATACGAACTTTTTATTTCACATTAAGTAACGAATGCTTTTAAATTACTTTTTTATTTGCAGCAAAAGAATGTTCAAGTTAAAAAATGTTTGCTTCCGCTGTGAAACGGAGGAATGCTTCTATACTTAGATACGAGCAAATGTCATTATTTTCTTTGTGAATCCGATAGTCCGCTTCTCATTTCTGAGAAATAAGCTCAGAGTATACATTATTGATACTAAACAAACACTTTAAGCGTAATCGTAAATTTTTACAAAAAATAAAACCATTTTGTAAAAATTTAAGATTTTGTACACCGACGACGACTTAATCTTTTTTCAATTCAAAGTCAAAGTCAAAACTATTTTATTGCATGTAAGTACACTGGGTACATTTATACAACGTCAATTTTTTATCTACCACCGCTTCCAAGGTGTTATAAGGTGCTTATTTATTTTCAAAAAATATTCAAATAGGTTCACAATCGGCGAAACGCAAAAAAAAACATGTAAGCGTCATCAAGTCGGGCCGCCGTTTAAAAGTTACTGTTGGCAACACATATCTAAAATGACACTAAATTAAGTACGCTGTAAAAGGGGCGCCACCATTGCTTTTGTCTATTCTTTTTGGTCGTCTTACATACTCCTACATCCGCCATGATGGGCTCATACATAGGGTTAGCTACTTTACAGCTTGCAAAAATGCTAAAATAAAGAAATTCAAGTATTACATTCAGGGGTTTGTTGGTGGATGATGATGCCAGGATGAATACAGTCGTATTGAGAACTTTTGGAATCTGTTGAAAAGAGCTCTTCTCTTTTCAACAGATTCCAAAAGTTCTCAATACAGATTCCAAAAACTCTGAAAGTGAGGGTTGCCACTAACTTATTGCAGTCGGAACGAGCCGCGAAACACTCACTGAACAGGAATATTAATGTATTGGCCATGTTTTTTCACGCTTAGAGAGTGGGAAATATATTCGTACCATTCTTTTCTAAAGCACCCACATTTGTTGGCGTGGAGAAAGGGTTGGTAGAAACCTCAACAAATTCGGTTCGATTCGTTATTTTCGGTTTGAAGCTGAAATCAATTGTTGTATGGATTGCATGTACATTTTGTAGCTTCGATTGCTAATTTACCAAGCAAATACAAAACACAAAGTGACAATCTGAAAGGTAAAGAACAAGTGACAAAAGAAAATAAAGTTATTACCTATTTCGAAAGAATTAAGTAAGTAATAATATTATGTAAATATATTTTTTTTAAAAATAAAAACGGAATTTAAAAAAAAACACATTCAGTTGAACAATAAAAACACCATACTCAACGCTATAGGTAGGTCATTCTAAAAATGCAAGGGACGTTTGATCGTGGAACGGAAGCCAGGAAGTAGAGGAAAAAGAAAGTTAAGAAGAAAAAAGAAAAAGAGCGACATATCTTGAAGTATTTAAACAGGAACCCTAAGATAATCCTCTTGATGTGGCAGAAAAATACAAACGTCCTAGCTGTTTAGTGTTTATGCTTTAGATACATTTGAGGAATGGACCTTTTCTAAACTCAAGGCGGTTTGATCAAGAGAATATGAAAAACTCCCACTGCACGAGGGCAGAAGGTTGAAATAAAGTATACCCATTGTGCAAAATGTGGAATGACCTTCCCTCTGGCGCTTTTCCACAGCGCTACGATATGGGGTCCTTCACGAAGAGAGTCAAAAGAGCCGTTCAACCTTGGCCGGCGCCGCACCAGCACCCCCGGGTGTTGCAGGCGTCTGTGGGCGGCGGTGACCTCTTAACATCAGGAGACCCGCCTGCTTGTTGCCCCGTAGTAATAAAAAAAAACACTATACCGTGCGGCATAGGACTTCACCTTCACCCGAACGTAATTGGACCATTTTTCAAGTCATATCACGGCCAGAGCGAGGTCACGGGACAGCCCAGCTGGGTTGTGATGACATACTTTATGATACACAGTCGTTAAGTTTACAGAACCTGCAATGTACCAGAAAAACGAGTTAAATAACTTACTAGCCGATGCCCCACGACTTCATCTGGGTTATAAAGTATCATCATCACATCACATCATCAGAATATTAACACGTCCCTACTGCAGGAGCTCAGGCCTACCCTCTCAACGAGGGCGTTCAGGCTATATCCCACCACGCTAGTCCAGAGCGGGTTGGTGGACTTCACATGCGCCTAAGAATTTCTTCTTCGGCGTATGCAGGTTTCCTCACGATGTTTTCCTTCACCGTTCGAGAGCAGTCGGTAAATGTACTTAAGTTTCGAGAAAAACCCACGGTACACGGCCCAGCCGGGATCGAACTTCGGACCTTTCGATATGATAGGCCGCGCCTTATCCCCGAGGCTACAGACGCTCCTGCTGGTGTTATAAAATATACTGGGTATTAATATTGTTACATTTTTTTAACCCGTTCTAATCATGCCAGTTTCTTAGTTTCAAAGTTTGTCAATAGATGGCGTTAGGTGTATTTTACACCCCGCTTTCATTTGGTTTTTCGCAAGATAATTATATAAGTTGCGTGCAAATTATTCATCAGTTTTTACCTCTTTATTATTAGTATAGAAGATATAGACTAGCGATCCAGTCCGGCTTCGCAAATGGTGCAAATGTACCTATGTTATATTATCACGTACTTTTTTGTAGATACACAAATTATCTTGTAAAGTTTAGTCAGCAAAATCAACTTTTTTACAAAACATTACCGGTCGTCGTAGAGATCCTTGGAGCCTTTGTCCAGCAGTGGACGTCTACAGACTGATATGATGATGATGAGAACATGCATGTATTATACCTACCTATAAACCATCCGGAAGACATTATCTAAATGATAGTGAAAACCGCATCAAAATCCGTACTTTTTCCTGTATGCCTTTCGTTTAGACTTTTTATGCATTTAAGTAACAGAATTCGTCATCCTTCACTTCTGTATGTTGTTGGCAGCCCTTTCCCTCCAGCTCTGGGCGCGGCGTTGTTTATTTATATACCAGGGCGAGATAACGACCGTCGGACAAATGCGCCTTTTATCCGGCTCGGATATAACGTGCCATACACCAAGGGCACACCAACTCTATGACACACTGTTATGTGCCTCAGATGTTAGTGCATGTGACACCGGCACGTAAGTATTACAGTGCTGTTGATTTGTTTAGACTTTTATCCGGCCCGGATCTAATGCGCTAAACATTAAGGGCACAACCTCCTCTATGAAATACTGTTATGTGCCTCAGATGTTAGTGCATGTGAGACTGGCACGTAAGTATTACAGTGCTGTAGATTTGTTTACTTTTATCCGGCACGGATCTAATGCGCTAAACATTAAGGGCACAACTCCTCTACGACATACTGTTATGTTCCTCAGATGTTAGTGCATGTGATACCGGCACGTAAGTATTACAGTGCTGTAGATTTGTTTAGACTTTTATCCGGCCCGGATCTAATGCGCTAAACATTAAGGGCACAACCTCCTCTATGACATACTGTTATGTGCCTCAGATGTTAGTGCATGTGAGACTGGCACGTAAGTATTACAGTGCTGTAGATTTGTTTAGACTTTTATCCGGCCCGGATCTAATGCGCTAAACATCAAGGGCATAACTCCTCTATGACATACTGTTATGTGCCTCATATGTAAGTGCGTGTGATACCGGCACGTAAGTATTACAGTGCTGTAGATTTGTTTAAGCTTTAATCCGGCCCGGATCTAATGCGCTAAACATTAAGGGCACAACTCCTCTATGACATACTGTTATGTGCCTCAGATGTTAGTGCATGTGAAGGGTTTGAGACTGGCACGTAAGTATTACAGTGCTGTAGATTTGTTTAGACTTTTATCCGGCCCGGATCTAATGCGCTAAACATTAAGGGCACAACCTCCTCTATGAAATACTGTTATGTGCCTCAGATGTTAGTGCATGTGAGACTGGCACGTAAGTATTACAGTGCTGTAGATTTGTTTACTTTTATCCGGCATGGATCTAATGCGCTAAACATTAAGGGCACAACTCCTCTACGACATACTGTTATGTGCCTCAGATGTTAGTGCATGTGATACCGGCACGTAAGTATTACAGTGCTGTAGATTTGTTTAGACTTTTATCCGTCCCGGATCTAATGCGCTCAACATTAAGGGCACAACCTCCTCTATGACATACTGTTATGTGCCTCAGATGTTAGTGCATGTGAGACTGGCACGTAAGTATTACAGTGCTGTAGATTTGTTTAGACTTTTATCCGGCCCGGATCTAATGAGCTAAACATCAAGGGCACAACTCCTCTATGACATACTGTTATGTGCCTCAGATGTTAGTGCATGTGAAGGGTTTGAGACTGGCACGTAAGTATTACAGTGCTGTAGATTTGTTTAGACTTTTATCCGGCCCGGATCTAATGCGCTAAACATTAAGGGCACAACTCCTCTATGACATACTGTTATGTGCCTCAGATGTTAGTGCATGTGAGACTGGCACGTAAGTATTACAGTGCTGTAGATTTGTTTACTTTTATCCGGCACGGATCTAATGCGCTAAACATTAAGGGCACAACTCCTCTACGACATACTGTTATGTGCCTCAGATGTTAGTGCATGTGATACCGGCACGTAAGTATTACAGTGCTGTAGATTTGTTTAGACTTTTATCCGGCCCGGATCTAATGCGCTCAACATTAAGGGCACAACCTCCTCTATGACATACTGTTATGTGCCTCAGATGTTAGTGCATGTGAGACTGGCACGTAAGTATTACAGTGCTGTAGATTTGTTTAGACTTTTATCCGGCCCGGATCTAATGAGCTAAACATCAAGGGCACAACTCCTCTATGACATACTGTTATGTGCCTCAGATGTTAGTGCATGTGAAGGGTTTGAGACTGGCACGTAAGTATTACAGTGCTGTAGATTTGTTTAGACTTTTATCCGGCCCGGATCTAATGCGCTAAACATTAAGGGCACAACCTCCTCTATGAAATACTGTTATGTGCCTCAGATGTTAGTGCATGTGAGACTGGCACGTAAGTATTACAGTGCTGTAGATTTGTTTACTTTTATCCGACACGGATCTAATGCGCTAAACATTAAGGGCACAACTCCTCTACGACATACTGTTATGTGCCTCAGATGTTAGTGCATGTGATACCGGCACGTAAGTATTACAGTGCTGTAGATTTGTTTAGACTTTTATCCGATCCGGATCTAATGCGCTAAACATCAAGGGCACACCACCTTTTCATACTTTTATGTGCCTCAGATGTTAGTACAATGTGTGGCAGTCACCTACTATAGTGCTGTGATCAGTAGGACGGTATACAAGGATGTCCTGAAACGGCCGTAGGATAGGACTGGTTAGGACGACCTATTGACCTTCAGCCTGAACTGAATTCTGTGGTATTTCTTATCCCACGACCATACAAGCGTATGTTTTATGTTGGTTTAGGATGGTCTTTTATTAAAAATCAGTAGAACCGGAAAATCACATTTACTCGTTGGCGGCCATTCAGTACAAGAGACATTTTTCTCCCAGTGTTGCCAGCACTGTATATTAAAATATTACTAAATATTACACGCCCTTCCTTAAAAGAAAATTATTTTAATTTTACATTGACTCAACTTTACATAGACAATAGGCTGTATAAGTTAGTTACCTTTGCCTTTAAAAACAAACAATTATGGTTGACATTGACAGTCGATTGACATGACATCTAAACATACATAACCTTAAATTTACATACAATTTTTGGTTATATTTACCTCTCTACAAAATAATTTTTATGAAGTGAAACAATATTAAAACTATACTTACTCTAATTAGAGAAACTAATTACAATAAGCAAATTGCTTACTTCACAAGTGTTATGTTGAATGACATAATTCCTGAATACATTTTTGTTCTTAAGTTTTTAATTTTTATACATTGTAAACTTACAAATAAAGTTAATTGAAACTGAAAAAAGATGTTCTTTTTCTTAACCTGCCACTTTTAGACCTAAGTTCTGTTTCAGAACCTTGTGAACTTTTAGCAGATGTACTTGGAACGTTTGAACTTTGTTCGACAGATGATGTTGAAGGATTATTAACAATTTCTTTTACCAAAGAATCATTGGAATAATGTAGTTTGACATAAAGTGCTATCTGTACACTCTAGAGTAGACTCTGTGTAGGTATTTTCAAACTCTGAGGATGACAATAATTGTGAGGTGCTATCGTCTAAAGACTTAAAACTATGACAAGACTTATCTGTATCACTTTCACATGATGAGACTGACAAATTCTCTTCTTCTATTATACATAAATCACTTTGTACATTATTTGACTGACTTTCTGGATTTTGACTTGACTGGTTGACAATATTTTGACTTATTTGTGACTCGGTTTTGACAATATTCGACATATTTAACTGACTTTCTTCATTTTGACTTGACTGTGACTCTGTTTTGACAATATTTGACAGATTTGACTGATCTAGATCATTTATATTTGACTGTGACTCTGACTGTGTGGAAGACTGACTTTGATCATGAGACTGTGACTGATTTGTATTTTTATGACTATTATTTCTGTTATACCAATAGTATGAGACAATATCTTCGTTTGAAAATGACTTTTTTGACTTCTGATTTTGTGTATTTTTAGACTTGTTTTCTGTGTTATGTACCTGTGACTTGTATGTATTGTGATATGACAAATTAATATGCTGAATGTTTCTTCTGTAAATACTACCTGATTCATCTTTAATTATGTATGAACGAGGATAATTAGACTTTGAAATTATTATACCTTTTGACCACTTTCTATCTTTTGGATTCTTTTTGAAATGGACTTCATCGTTTTGTTTAAGTTCTGGAGAGACTTTTGTATTTCTATCATAATAAAATTTAGTTTTTTGTAAATTACTTTCTTTTGTTTCATTATGCAATGCAAATCTAACTACTTTAGGCTTTAAATTAGAGACTTTATTAGGCAATTTTGTTCTTAACTTACGAGACATGAGTAATTGAGCTGGAGAACTAAGATTTCCTCTTGGTGTATTGCGATATTGCAACAGACCAATAAAGGGATCAGTTCCTGAATCTTCACACTTTCTAAATATGTTTTTAACTATTTTCACTGACACTTCAGCAAGACCATTTGATCTAGGCAAATATGGGCTGGAAGTAATGTGTTCTATGTCCCAATCTTGTAAGAACTTTTTGAAAATTTCAGAATTGAATGGTGGTCCTCCATCGCTTAACAGTTGTAAAGGAATTCCATGACGAGCAAATATTGCTTTAAGGTGTGGAATTACTGTGCTACTAGTGCTGTTCTTATGTAGTAGTGCAACTTCTATATAGTTAGAGTAAAAATCAACACATAGTAGATATTTTTTGTTTTTGTAGTCGAATAAATCTATTGCAACTTTCTGAAATGGAAATAAAGGTTGTTCATGAGACAGTAGTGGATCTTTGGACTTATTGCTCATGTACATTGCACATGTTTCACACTGCTTGACTTTCTGTTCAATATCATGATATATGTTAGGCCAATAGACAGTACCACGGGCTTGGTTTTTTGTTCTCTCAATGCCCTGGTGACCTTCATGTAAAATTGACAGTATTTCTGATCTAAATGACCTGGGAATAATAACACTTTGACTTTTAAAAATTAAATCATTAATTACATGAATCTCATCTCTAATATTCCAATAAGGCAAGACAATTGGGTCTACTAATTGTTTACAAGTTGGCCATCCATTTTGAAAATATAATTTTACCTTTTGTAGTGTAGTGTCTTCATTAGTATGCTGTAAAATTTTGTCAAGTTTTTCTTGAGATAAAGCCAAATTAGATGTTAATAAATTTACATGCATTTCCAATTCCTTATCAAATTCTGTGTGTTTTTCTTGTGTTTCAATGGGTGCTCTTGATAGTGTATCTGACACATACATATGTGATCCTTTTGTGTAGGTTACAACTAATTGATAAGCTTGTAAGACAATCATCATTCTCTGTAAACGAGTAGGAACATCAGACAACGGTTTTTTAAATAATGTGACTAGTGGTTGATGATCAGTTTCAACATGTACTGTTTTGCCATAAATGTATTGATGAAATTTTTTACAACCAAAAACTATAGCATATAATTCTTTTTCTATTTGTGCATATCTTTGTTGACATGGAGTTAATGATTTTGATGCAAAAGCAATTGGATTTAATTTATGAAAGATTACAGCCCCTACAGCATGTTGGGACGAATCGACAGACATTCTGATTGGTTTATTTACATCATAATGTACCAAAACCGGGGACTGGCAAACCATTTGTTTTAATTTTGTTATTGCTTGTTCATGCTGATCTGTCCAGCACCACTCATTTTGTTTTTTAATTAATTCTCTTAAAATGTTAGTTTCTGAAGCTAACTTTGGAATATAAGAACCAAGATAATTGATCATACCTAAAAATCTTTGTAATTCTTTGACATTTTTCGGACTTGGCATATTAATAATTGCTTCTATTTTTGATTTATCTGGGGATACACCATCTTTATTAAACACATGACCTACATATTTGACTTCTGAAAGAGCAAATTGACATTTAGACTGGTTAAATTTGATATTTAGTTCTGAAGCACGTTTAAATACAGCTTCTAAACGTTCATTATGTTCCTTAATGGAATTTGCATAAACAAGAATATCATCGATGAAAATAATTGTGCCTGGCAGGTCTCCGAATGATTCTACCATGGTTCTGTGAAAATTTTCTGAACTAGAATTAATTCCATATGGTAAACGCAAAAATTTATACCTTCCAAAGCTTGTATTGAAGGTACAGAGATCACTGCTCATTGTATCGAGAGGGCACATCCAAAATCCGGAACTGGCATCTAATTTTGAGAATATTGTAGATCCAGCCACCTGGGAACGTAAATCATCAAATGTTGGAAATGGATAATGAGGACGCTTGATAGCCTGATTCAAATTTCTTGGATCAAGACATACTCGCAACTTACCATTGGGTTTCTCGACTAAAACTATAGAATTAACCCACTTTGTTGGCTTTGTTACTTTTTCTATGATTTTGAGTTCTACCATATTGTCTAATTCTTTTTTCAGACGGGTTTGCAGGGAATATGGGACTCGACGAACAGGACAGACTTTTGGTTGTACATTAGGATCAATTTCTAAGTGTACTTCTTTGGGTAAACATCCTATACCTTCGAAAGTGTATGAATATTTATCAACAATGTTTTTTACTAACCTTGTAGGTGTTGAGTTGTTTTGTGTTATTTTTGACTGTTGTTGTGAAATGCTGAAAACTCTTTTTAATAAACCAATGTCATCACAAGTTTTATGACCTATTATAGTTTGACACACACTGTTTGCAATTAGAAAATAAATGTCACTTGTTTTGTTGTTTGTGAATTCACATTTTAGGTAACATGCACCTACTATTGGTATTTGGTTTCCTGTAAAAGAAAAGACTTTAGTATTTGTTTCCACTATTTTTACAGAGTCACTAATTTTCTGCAATGTATATTTAGAAATGACATTAATTTCAGCACCAGTGTCAATTTGACAGTTTATAGTATGACCATTACATTTAATATCAATTTCCCATTTTGATTTTTTACCTGTTTCTAGACTATTGATTGTATAATGATCTGACTGACTCACCTTTTTATTTCTACTGTTATTTTGAAAACAAAATTTAGAATAATGATTACGCTTTTTGCACAGCGTACACGTGACACCCTGAGCAGGACATTTGAAACGGTGGATCTGCCCACACCTTTGGCATGATTCTGAGCGATCTTGTGAATGTTTCTTGGACAAACTTCTCGTCCTTGCTTCGAATGGATTTTTGTTTCTTGACATGCTCCTATGACGATGATGAGAATGACCTCGGTTCATATGCTTGGATTTTTGTTTATATAGAGCGTTGATTACCTCCTTAGACTCATTTTTATTGTTTAATTGGTTTGATCGTTCATGACTCAATTCCATGCTTTTAGCAATTCTTATAGCTTTTTCTATAGTTAAATTTTCTTGTTGTAATAATTTTTCCTTGACTTTTTGATTAAAAATTCCAATGACAAACATGTCTTTGATTAAGCTTTCTTTTAGAGATGACAATTCACATGAGTTGCTTAAATTCGTTAATACAGTTATATATTCGTCTATAGTTTCCTCCTGTTTTTGCATTCTTGTAAGGAAATTATAGCGTTCTACTGTGACATTCCTACACGGATTGAACTTTTCGTCAAATTTTTCGATCAATTGTTTGAGGTTAAGTTGACCTCGTGAGATTCCAAATGAATTAAATATTTCAAGGCACTCGTCTCCTATAGTATTTAGGAAAATAGCTACTTGTCTGTTATTTGGTTGTTGGTCCAGTTCATTTGCTTCGATGTAAATTTCGAATTTTTGTTTCCAGACACGCCATTTCTCGGCCACGTTGCCGTCGATGGTCATCGGCTTTAAATTATTGGTTATAAGTAGCGTACCTTGCTGATTTGGTTTCTCCTTCTCCTTTTCATCTTCTGACACCATGTTTTATGTTGGTTTAGGATGGTCTTTTATTAAAAATCAGTAGAACCGGAAAATCACATTTACTCGTTGGCGGCCATTCAGTACAAGAGACATTTTTCTCCCAGTGTTGCCAGCACTGTATATTAAAATATTACTAAATATTACAGCGTAGTCGACGACAAAGGCTAGTATTCAATAGAGCATTTCTCACTGAGTAATGTCTCTTTAAATTTACCTCTAAGCACGGCGTCGAGAATTCTATTGTCTCTGAAATTCATTAGTGTGGACTGAGGACTCGATCGACCGTGCGAGAGCTCACTTTGGCTCAAGTTTGATTGAGTCTTGGGATGTTCTGGAACTCTAATGCAGTTGCAAGTCGGCAGTGACTGACTCATTTCCATCTGCGTAATATCCGACTTGCTCACGACTTGGTCTCTAAGCCGTATACGACCGCTTGTGGCTTGAAATAAGTGTGTGTGCCTGAAGGAAAACAAAGAAGGCGATTGAAAGAAAGAAGAAGAAAGAAAGATAAAAGATAATCTGACTTTTTACAAAAAATTAAACCAACTTTTTTGTAAATTGATTTTTGAATATCGATGACTTGTTGATTCCGATTTCTTTTTAATTTATCCACCCTTAGATGGGTCACCCTTGGAATATAGCCTATTATCTATTCTGTGATATAGCCTATTCAATAAAAATAATCATTCAAATCGGTTCACAGTTGGCGATGATATCAAATATTATCAGCAGCCAAAGGGTTTCAACTCGCAATGCTGAGTCTTAGGCCACCATTCGAAGGTCATGTGCACATATAAAGTTATGGTCAACCAGGGTAATTGGAAACAGGGCGATTGGAAACAAGGGTGATTATTAACAAGATTGATTATTGTAAACAAGGGTGATTGGAAACAAGGATGATTGGAAACGAGTATGAATAAATCCTATGATATTAATACTCTGGAGTTTTGCCTAGACCAGAACGTCAGCAGAGCTTTGTATATGGATTATGGGTTTGATTTAGGCAGAACTCCAATAGTAAGAATATCATACGGTTTATTGATATTCCTTTCCAATCATCCTTGTTTACAATCACCCATGTTTACAATAATCAATCTTGTTAATAATCACCCTTGTTTCCAATCATCCTTGTTTACAATCACCCTTGTTTACAATAATCAATCTTGTTAATAATCACCCTTGTTTCCAATCACCCTTGTTTACAATTACCCTGGTTGGCCTACATTTGCCTAAACCCCTTCCGCCCCATCCTGGTGTAGCACCAACTGATGGAGCATTGAAGCCAGAGCTGCACATTAATTCCAAGCATTAGCGCAAATCTCGATGACGGCGCATTTCCCCTAAAAGCATTCGCTTATTAAAGTGCCCGGATTCAGTTATAGGTACGTATACGTCGTCAAGCTACGGCGCGGAAAATGATGCGGTCGGGTAAATGTTTACCCGATTACCGCGAAGCCAAGAGGGTTATGATTTCAGCAGTCTATGTATGTTTCAATATAATTTATTTATTACTAGCAGCGCCCGCGACTTCATTCGCGTTAAAAAAACTACACAGATAATGAGCCGTGCATTCAATAGGGTAATACTCGGTAATGCGCCCCACTTGACAAAACGCCCCACTCGACTAGCATGCACACTAACAAAGCTCCGCAGCACACGAATAGAAACGCAAGTAGCCATACAACGTAGTAGACAACTTGTCGGGCGAAGGATGGCTACTTGCGTTTCTATTCGTGTGCTGCGTAGCTTTGTTAGTGTGCATGCTAGGTGAGTGGGGCGTTTTGTCAAGTGGGGCGTATTACCGAGTTTTACCCGACTTCAAGACAAATAAATTCACAAAACCCTATAGTTTCTTGCGCTTCTCCCTCTCTCCCACCTTACTTCCCTCACCCCTCCCTCTTATCCTGTCTACTTACCATTCCCCCCTTAATAATAATAATTATAATAGTATAGATTTTTATTATTATAGGTATAAAAGAAGAAACTGACTAACTGATCAAAGCACAGCCCAAACCTACGAGCCTAGAGACTTGAAATTTTACACAAAGATCCGAATCTTCGAAACGAAAGAAACTCGGGCTAGGTACCAAAGTATAAAAATTGTTATGGTATGAGAATTGAGCACTATGGTAGCTGGTAGTAAAATATAAAGTTTTATTTGAACTCTTTTCAGGCGGATCAGCTTGGAATCTTTTCAGGGAATGGGAAACGTGATAAACAACTAAAGAACATAAATGCTTATCGCAAAGAAAATATAAGAAATATAGTTCAGTTGAAGGTTGCTCATCCATCAAGTAGACTTATAGCTAAGCAATCTATTGAAGATGAGGGAAAAATAATAAATCAATTTGTTTCAGTTTTCTCGAGTGGTTCCTGCCAGCCTGCACGTATGTATGTAGTAGGTACTTGTAACTACCGTGTGAAAATAATAAAAATATTATTTTTCTATTTGCTCAATTCGTGAAACGAAAGGTAAGTCTTCGAAATATATCTTTTCTTTTATCTTTTTCAATTGATCTTGCTTCGCTAATCAAAATTTTAATAAAGTTTAGCTTCGGAGGAGAATGACGTGCAAGAATTACCTAAGTCAAGTCAAATCGGGTTGATCGAATTAATTAGTTAAATTAAATAAAAGCTTGTAAAAATAATACCGATCCCAAAATAACAATATTAGGTTAAGAATCTACGGATTGAAATTGGAAATAATAAGAGAAAAACGAAATAAAATCAAAATTATTTCTTTAAGATTTAATATAGATAATTATGACAAGATATTATGAAGAAATCAAACCTAATTTGATAAATTAAAGAATTCTATGTTGAGATGAAATGAATCTACCTAGACTTAAAAAGTCCCCATAAACTTTTCGTTTGAAGTCGGTTTACTTTTAAGTATAAAGTACAAATAACCCGCTGGTGTATTTATTATAATATTTGAATACAAGAAACGTGTTTCGCTCTTATGTTTGTGATGGTTAATTATGAATTTATGTTAAAATTAATACAACAATGGCGGCTCTCAAAACTCTCGGAGTTGGTTGTTCTTCCATTGTTATATTGCTCGCTGTTGGAGATTTCCTCACAAACCTATTCTAGGTACAAATTTACAGATCTGTAATTTATTTTGTATCTATTTTCATATCTATTTATAGAGAATGATGAAGTAGATAAGTAAAATTGGAAATAATGGATTTGAGATTTTAAAAATTACAGTTTGATCCATTATTTTACAAACGTGTCATAAAGTAGTCTGCGTAAAGTAGTCATGATCTGATTTGTTTTGAGCCCGAATTGCTAAGTACCTATTTTTTTTGAGATATTATTTATTTTTTGATTTTTTGGGTATGATGGATTTACGTCATAACGTACTTAGTGGATACCAGCAGAAAAAAATCAGTACCTAGGTAAGTATACCTACTTATTTGATAAGTCATCTTGTACTTTAAAATACCTACTGTTTATCGTGAAATAAATAGTTATTTAGATACAGTTCCACTGTTTACAGATTGGACATTATTTATTAAATAATTTATTTAGTAAATGGACATTTTGACTAAAACCCAAACTTCAATGTTGCATCAATGTTTAAAGCAACAAGCTCGTCGAACTTCACGACAGGCGTGGCCAACCCGCGGCCCGCACCCGAGCGCTGGTACCTACGTGTCCAAAAGTTCCAGTAGTTTGTTTTTTGATTGGAAAATTGCTCAGGAAAAAATAACAGTTCCAAAATACACAAAGCACGACTTAGATCGTGCCTCAAAACCTTTTACAGGGAACTTTGAATGTAGTTACATATCAGTGGAAACCTATAATTGGTTATTTGTTTTTAATTTAAGTTTTTTTATGTTGTATTTGTTAACTGTAGGTTTTCCCAAGAAAAAAAAAATACATTAAGGTTATTTTGACTGCGCAAGCTCCTTTTTGCGATATACACAAATAAGTACCGCTCTCGGATTAATCACGACTGTAATTTTGGAAGCTCGAACGTGGTGTTACAATTTTCAGTCGCTCGCCGCGACCGTACCGGAGTAGTCAGACAGTTCCCTGTCAGAACCATGTGACGACCTGTATCAACAAAATGTCAAATTTAGCGAGAATTTTACCAAAATACTGGTGTCGATTGGCATTGTGCACGCCTTAACTAAATTCAGTATATTGTGCTCTTTTCTATCTGTAGAAAATAGATAGAGATGACATGTATTTTAGAATTGTAATATTAGTTTAGTCCTGTCAAAAGTCCTGTCTAATTTGACAGTCCTAAAATTCATGATAACTCTGTCTTATTTCTACAGATAAAAAAAGAGCACAATAGAATAAATTTAGTTGAGGCGTGTGCACCTTCGATTCGACACGAATGTAAAACAAAGCCATTTATTTTCTAAAACTGCATACAGAGTTCTTGATGTTGATTGACAGTGACAGTAAACAAAGGTAAAGTGACATTTGAGATCAATGCAACGGGAAAATCTCTCACTCGTGTGGATTTTTTCTTTTTATAAAATGTCACCCATGTCACATTTTCTCCAAATCCAGGCTCAGGCCGGTGATTCTTCAAAAAGTTTTACATTAAAAAATGAGTCTCATACACTTCGGTACTCTCCACTCGTGTTGCATAGCCTAGGGACGCATAGTATCAAGGAAAATAATAAATCATAAATAAATAACTGGAACAAACTTGTAACAGAGTTATCTTGCAACATAAAACTGGTGCATGAAGTGCACTACAAATATTAGTTCACAAATTGTTTTCACCACCATGCTACAAACTTTTTAATTAGTTTGCGGATAAATTATTATACTTATTACATTTTAAACCAGACTTTTGCCCTGCGGATATCTCATCATCAGCACACTATTCCACTGCTGGACAGGTACGCCACTGAATCCAATTTTTTTATCACACGACCTCAATACTTCCTTCCTATAGTCGAGTCGTTTGAAAGAAAATGTGGACAAAATGTTTTAGGAAATTCACAGTTGTCCGAGCACCTCGGACCTTCATGATGATTTGGATTTCGAACGTCCTGTCACATAGTGTGTGAAATAAAAACAAATGAGAGCTGGCACGACGTGAGTTGTAAGCCACAGGCTTCTTTCGGATTCTCGGCACATTTATCGTTCTATTCGGCGGCTAATACCTAAATATTGAAGAAAGACAAAAAAAAAGAAAAGAAAAAATATATATATGAAAAAGTTATATATAAGTGTACAAGTGCGGCCTGGTGCTCCAGAACAATAATCTTCCATGGACCTTGCGGCATCCGGACTATACGCGAGAGCTCGCCCAACTCCAACAGGACACACTCGAATACAACTCGAACCAGGTACTTAACGAATTCTTTTATTGTTGTGTTGTTCTTGAGGTGCTCGACTGACTAGACATCACCTACTGACAAACAACAACCTACCATTCCATACAGTCCGCTCTTATATGCTTCCCAACTGGGTTTTTGAACAACAGTTACCTAATTTACTTTACTACTACCTAACTACCTAAAAAAAAAAAAAAAACTTACTAACGTCGAAGTCCTTTTATTATAGTCCGTGCGGTTGACCACGCCTGCCAAACCCGGCATGGCCGAACTAATCCTAACAACATGCAGCGCATTTCTGAGGGCGTACAGTCAGCCTAAAAAATGCGAAACAAAACAAAAAGCAAAAAAAACCTTTACAATGTTACTATAGACGCGACAACTTGTACTTAAGTTTTTAATAGTACATTATAATTTTATATCAAGTAAGATAAGTTGGTCGTTTCATTTCACTCGAGGCTGGAAATCACAGCACAAGCTGAAGGCGAGTGCGTAAGGAAGTCAAGAGTGTAATGACCAATGCTCACGTGTTACATACGACGTTTTTCCACATATTCTGCGAGGAAAAATATAATTCAAATGTCATAAATTTATTTTCACTAAATTAATAAGTAAACTAACTTAATTAAATATTTATATCTAATTATTTTCTTATTCTACCTATTTTATACTAACCTAGGCAACGCCACAACTGCTTTCACTTATAATATTGTGCCTCAGCATGTCAGGCGTCGAATCTATGTAATGACTATTCTTCATCACTTAAGCGCGACACACACTGAGCGGCGGCGTTGCGACAGCGTTGCGGTTATTTTCTGTAATGTTCGAAATAGTATGAAGCCCTTTACATCAAAGCGGCGGCGGTGCGGCGCGTTCTTCATACAAACCTTCGCCGCCGCAACGCTTTCGCAACGCCGCCGCCCAGTGTGTGTCACGCTTTAGTGTCGACATGAACGACAATTTGGGTGTGTGCATATAACTTCGTAGCTCACTGTACATACGTGCGCTACGTACGTATTGCGTCATCAATCAATCACCCATGACCATGCACATGTTTCTGTGATGGATTATTGGCTCGAGGCCGGCTGTATGTCGCATTCACTTATTCATCTCCCCGACTATCGATCGACTACAAATCCAACGCTAGTATCACGTTGGATTGTTAGTGTGGAGTTAGAAACCAGTATCGAAGCGAATACCGGACTACCGGTGTTTCTGTTACCGATACCATTGTTACCCAATATAGTAAATTAGTTGACAGAAAAATTTCTGTTGAGCGCCCGATCCGTTTATATTTAAGCTTTATTTAATTATCTGTCTACTTACACTGAACCATCGTCGCGATCTACTTGACATGTCACTCTTGTATGATTTACTTAACTCGACCATTGATTGCCCAGATCTGGTATCCGAATTCGGACTCCGTGCACCATCAAAGCGCACTCGTCACACTGTTATGCTCAGTGTACCATTTCATAGGACAAATTATGCTCAGAATTCTATAATAAGCCGTATCATTAGAACTTACAATAGAACATTTGGTGATCTTGATCCGTTTGTTAAATCAAAATCAAACTTCAAGCTTAGCGTTACTAGGAAACTTCTTGAGGATAACTATTGATATTCACACACACTCTCTTCAGAATTATCTACAATTTTGCGTATATAACACATCCCCCAATCCCATTCCCACTTCCCTATCCCTTCACACCCACACTCGTACGCACCCACAACATACAAACACGCACACACTTACCTACTTATGTTTTTTTTTTTTTTTTTTAAATAAAACTACTTATGTTATTGTCTTGTTGTTACATAAACTTATATCTTATTTTCCTTTCACTGTCATTGAAACATATTCGTTCTTGTCTAATTTTAAGTGAAAACCTGTAATTAGCTTTACAAAATGTTATTTTAACCTTCTCTAGAGCGTCAGTGGCGTAGGGGATAAGACCCGGCCTATCATATCGAAAGGTCCGGAGTTCGATCCCCAGCTGGGCCATGTACCAATGGGTTTTTTCTCGAAACTTAAGTACATTTACTGACTGCTCTCAAACGGTGAAGGAAAACATCGTGAGGAAACCTGCATACGCCGAAGAAGAAATTCTTAGGCGTATGTGAAGTCCACCAACCCGCACTGGGCTAGCGTGGTGGACTATAGCCCGAACGCCCTCATGGAGAGGGTAGGTCTGAGCCCCAGCAGTGGGGACATTAATAGGCTGTTGATGATGATTGATGAACCTTCTCTGAAATGTTACCTAACTCTGTACGCTGTTGGTTTTCCAAATAAAATAAAATAAAAATTATAACTGAAATTAGTTTCAGCGCTGCATTTTCTCAGACAAAAATAACCCTGAGGTCATTAACCTAACCTATGCCATTAATAACCAAATCAATCATTCTGTAATCTGTAAGCATATCCCGTAGCGTGTTCCATTCGCAACTTGGGGCGATCGGGGTCATTACGGTAACTATTATCCCCGCCGGGAACTCGCACCAACTTATTAGTTATACGACAACTTCCGAAGGGATCTTTCACACTGCGACTAACGACCTGGCATAACGTCAGCTCGGACGACTACGATATCGTCCGACGATATCAGAATGTGACACGATGTCACCAACAGTGCGGTGTGCCGCAGCAGTCTCGCCCCGCACTGTGTCGTGACTACGTCACAGTGTGAAACCGTTTAGTAGTAATTACAAAATTACTACACGATATCGTGTTGTTTTCAAGTCGTATCGTTATTGTCCAATGTGAAATTGCTTATTAGTTATACGACAGCTTCCGAAGGGCGCTTTCACACTGCGACTAACGACACTGGCATAACGTCAGCTCGGACGACTACGATATCGTCCGACGATATCGGAATGTGAGACGATGGCACCAACAGTGCGGTGTGCCGCAGCCATGAATCAAAAATTTTGCCACTCCTATATGGATGAGTAATAAAAGCATACTATGGGTGTCAAAATCGTGTCAAAGTAATCACAAAATTATGACTCACTCACACATTCTCATTTTCAAACTCCATTTAAATTTGTATTAGCAATCTCCTCCCGCCACTCCACTTCCTTTGTTCGCACCCCCTCGGTAAATGGCATCATAGGTTCCGATACTAAATATGCAAGACGCGATCTCCACAATTACTACACGATATCGTGTAATTATCGTTATTGTCCGTTGTGAAATCGCTTATTAGTTATACGACAACTTCCGAAGGGCTCTTTCACACTGCGACGAACGACACCGACACGACACTAGTATATCATCATTCGTCAGCTCGGACGACAACGATATCGTCCGACGATATCGGAATGTGACACGATGGCACCAACAGTGCGGTGTGCCGCAGCAGTCTCGCCCCGCACTGTGTCTTCCGTCGATATCGGCTCGACAAACGATACCGTTGACTACAAAGTCACAGTGTGAAGGCGTTTAGTAGTAATTACAAAATTACTAGGTACCTACACGATATCGTGTCGTTATCGTTATAGTCCATTGTGAAATCGCTTATTAGTTATACGACAACTTCCGAAGGGCTCTTTCACACTGCGACGAAGGACACCGGCACGACACTAGTATGTCGTCATTCGTCAGCTCGGACGACAACGATATCGTCCGACGATATCGGTATGTGACATGATTTAACCGATAGTGCGCGGTGTGCCGCAGCAGTCTCACCCCGCACTGTGTCGTCGGCCGATATCGGCACGACAAACGATACTCTTGACTACAACGTCACAGTGTGAAAGCGTTTAGTAGTACCTAGCTGTTTCCCGCGGCTTCGCCCGCATGAGATAAGTACCTATAAACCATCCGGAAGAAATTATCTGAATGATAATAAAAACCGCATCAGAATCCGTTGCGTAGTTTAAAAGATCTAAGCGTACATACGCCGAAAGCGAGTTTGTTTCTACTATGTAAGGATAATAAACTACCAGTCCGACGATGTCGTGTAGTAATCGTTATCGTCCAATGTGAAATCGCTTATTAGTTATACGACAACTTCCGAAGGCCGTTTACTCTACAAGTGTAAGTTAAACAATGTTGGCTAACAATGTTTATATTACTTCGTCAATTTATACTCGATTGACCTAAATATTCCCAGTTTGGTGGAAATCTCTCCTCAAAACATTGCCGGGGGCATCTCAACGCTCCTATGTGAACTATTCATTCTAATTCTTCTGAGTGGGATCAACATTGTTTGTGTATCCCACTGTTGGGAATCTATTCATAACTATGAATAATGGCGGGGTTTACACACATATACCGCACAGATTAAGTAATAGTGTACCAGATGACTACCACAAGGGAGTTTTGTCTACAGCAACCCAGGATTCCTTATCATCATCATCATATCAGCCTGTAGACGTCCACTGCTGGACAAAGGCCTCCCCCAAGGATCTCCACGACGACCGGTCCTGCGCTAACCTCATCCAGCTGGGTCCCGCGACCTTCACCAGATCGTCGGTCCACCTTGTGGGAGGCCTGCCTACACTGAATGCCTACAAATGATTAACACAGTACAACTGGTACCTACTGTGTTAAAATTTTGAAAAATTTTCTTTTTTTAATTTTTTTGCATACTTTATTGTATTGTTGATAATAACAATATGCGAGTAGCAATTTGCAGACATTTTATATTCCGAGTGCGTACAGAGTGGATTAACCCGACGATGATTCTGTTCAATTTCTTGATTTACATAGTTTCCCGCACAAAGCGCGAAAGTGTAAAATGTGCCAAGTCTATGATAGGACTATTAAAGGTCATCATCAACAGCCTATTAATGTCCCCACTGCTGGGGCTCAGGCCTACCCTCTCCACGAGGGCGTTCGGGCTATAGTCCACCACGCTAGCCCAGTGCGGGTTGGTGGACTTCACATGCGCCTAAGAATTTCTTCTTCGGCGTATGCAGGTTTCCTCACGATGTTTTCCTTCACCGTTTGAGAGCAGTCAGTAAATGTACTTAAGTTTCGAGAAAAAACCCATTGGTACATGGCCCAGCTGGGGATCACACTCCGGACCTTTCGATATGATAGGCCGCGTCTTATCCCCTACGCCACTGACGCTCTTAAAGATCATAGTAGCGTGAAACTCTTGCTACTACACTCAATATAATTCACTTATTAATCTAAGCTTGTTTGCTTCGTAACATTTACTTAGTGCAAAACATAACAAACCTAAATTAACGCCAGGTGTTCCACGACTAATTGAAAGACGTCTGCGTATACCTAAATGACGAATATGAATAGAACATGCTGCCAAGGTCAAGGTCGTCCTTTGCGACATATGTTGGGGTCGCTATTCACGACTGGTACCTAGCAGCTGTCGAGTGTATTGACATGTGTTGAATGCTTGTCTAGACAGGGTCATCTAAAGGCGTGTTAGGTCAGACTCGAAATACCCTGTGCCAGTATGACTAAATCTCAAAAAGACTTACCAAAATGCCTGAAAATCGAAATAGTATGACACTTCGCTTCCTGCTAAATTTTGAGTCAAATCAAATCAACAGCCTATTAACATGTCCCCACTGCTGGGGCTCAGGCCTACCCTCTCAACGAGGGCGTTCGGGCTATAGTCCACCACGCTAGCCCAGTGCGGGTTGGCGGACTTCACATGCGCCTAAAAATTTCTTCTTCGGCGTATGCAGGTTTCCGCACGATGTTTTCCTTCACCGTTTGAGAGCAGTCAGTAAATGTACATGGCCCAGCCGAGGATCTAACTTCGGACCTTCCGATAGGCCGCGACTTATCCCCGACGCCACTAACGCTCTCAAATTTTGAGCAGGTAGTTAATTTCAAAATACCTAAACAAAATTAAAAACACGTCGATATGACAACAAAAACCTAAAACTTGTCGCAGTCTCTATACAAAACCGCTCAGCGATTTCCGTGAAAATCCAAGAGTTTTAGTACAAACAAACTTAAACGTCAGCGCTTAGTTTGACATGAACAAGCTCTCACTCCCCGAGCGATACTTGGGACTTACTCCCGACAAAGTTGAGCACAGAAGAGTCCCGCGGGAGTGTCTTTGTGTGAACTTCAACTTATACACCGCAATAATATTGTGCGAGGCTCTTCCGTGTTCCCTTAGGCCGTCTCACTATGCGATGCAACCAGAAGGCAGCGCATAACTTTCTTATCTACTTACCCACTTATATACTGCCGACCAGACGAATGCTCCTTGGAGAGAAAATTCCCTAAATATTGAAGAGCTGTTTCCCGCGGCTTCTCCCGTGTAAAAGGTCTTCTTAGTGGACGTTAGAGCTTTAAAGCCTTTGGGTAAAATTCAGATTTACCAATTCCCAAAATTACTAATTCCCAAAATGTCCAAACCGTCCAATTCCCTGATTGACCAATTCCCAAATTGTCCAAACCGTCCAATTCCCTGATTGACCAATTCCCAAAATGTCCAAACCGTTCAATTCCCTGATTGACCAATTCTCAGATTGACCAATTCCCAAAATATTATGAGGTAGATTATAGCAATTGGAGTACTTACCAAAGCGATATATTTTGGGGAATCTATTGGTATGTATGTATAGTTGAACATTTTGGGAGGTGGACATTTTGGGAGTTGGACAATTTCTCGAGAAATGTGGACATTCTGGGACTGATACCTTTTTACGTAGGTAAAACTATTAACAAAATTTGTAATCCTATTAATATCCTGCTAATTTAATATAGGTAAAAGTTTGATTGGATGTTTGTTACTCTTTCACGCTGTAACGGCTGAACGGACTTTGATGAAACTTGGTGCAGTGATAGATTATATCCTGAAATAACATACTTATAGGCTACTTTTTACCGTGGTAAACTGTTCACACGCGGGCGAAGCCGCGGGCAGCAGCTAGTGTAAAATAAATTAATTTAATCTAATCGCGCGTCGATAGATCAGCAATTCAGCGTACCAGCAGTCTCTCATCGCATTGCAGCTTAGTTGTATATTTCAACCGCCGCCGCGTCCCACCGCAGCACAACAATGCCCGCTAGAGTTATGGCCACCGCGGCCTACACACAGAAATTAACTATGCACGCTGCCCGCAGTGGGGGCGGACTCAGAAGCGGGTCGTTGCAGCCGATGGGGGGTCATAAAAGACCACAAAAATGGTATCAATTTAGTGTTCCGTAGTACTTTACAAGACATGAGCTTATTCATTGTAGAAAACCGAGTTAGATAACCAGTACCTAATAAAGAAGGAAAGTTACCTACCTAGTAGAAATTATGGTCTATTATGTCTGTCGCCGACTGTCATAGATGGTGTCATTACATTTTATTAAGAACGAAATTGATAAAATTTTTAACAAATTATACTTTCTGTTCAATGTAAAAAAAATGATTTAATTGTGAAGGGAAAAGGTATCTATGTATATATTTTTACTTTATTCAGGACTTTTTTATTATTATTACATGTGAGTATTAAATGTAAGTATTTTTATTACATATTTATTATAAGTATAGATAATTCAGGACTTATAAAAGGATATTGTTATTTATATAAAATCTGTGTGTTCCTCGGATATGGCATAAAAACCAGTTGTTCACTCATTTCATTTGAACAGTTTGGGTTTGGTGCATTTCGAAATCGAACGTCTTAATTCAAATATAAATATAGGAATTACCCCTAAGTCCGCTCCTGATCTCAGTGATTGCTTTATTGTCTGACTCAACGCTCAGCGGGTTTACAATAGGAGTGTATATATCCGCTTTGGACTATCAACTTGAAATATTTAGTAAACCGCCATAGACTACCTAGCCTACCTAGTTTAATGCAGTTTAATTTGCCAGATTAAATCCCAAGAAAAGCTATGGTCATAGACGTAGCAAAATGCTAAATTAAATTACGTATAATCATCATTAATTTTTTATATAATTTATTTAATTATTATTTAAATTATAAAGTACTTAACAACCCTAGCTCGTGATCGTGATGTCGGCTTTTATGGAAATATCAAAGGCAATGGGTCACTGTTTGGTTTTGGTACGCTGTGCTGTACAATCATCAAACAATTTTGAGTAAAGCACTATACAAGCCTTGGTCTACAAGCAATGACTGCGTTGCTGCCTACGCTATGCTAGTCTCGAGCTAGCTACGCTTTCGGCCATCAAACTTGCTCATCATTGCAGCCCTTGATGGATGAGCTGGAATGAAGGCCGAAACGGAAGGAAGGCTGTGTTGCCCTTTAGCTGCGCTTTCGTCCATCATCAGCGCTGCCAGCAACCATTACAAACCACGGCAGTAATGTTTTTTTCACATAAAGGAAGATTTACAACTTTTATAACCTAAATTAGGTACAGAAACATAAACATATAGGTATTAGGGCGGACTACAAATATTATAAAATTATCTATAACTTTATCAAATAAATATTTTTCAGAACCACGATTGGACAAATCCCGCTACTGTGACACAAACCCGCACCGTGCCGAGGCACCAAGTTCTAATTAAGTTACTAGAGCGAGTTTTATCTTGAACAAAATTTAAGTTGCTAACTTAAAGTGATTAATTTAATCTACGCTTTGCGGCGAACCGTATCCGATTTTGTCTTAAATACTGTCTGTGGGCTTTATCAGTGGGTCTTCTAACTCGAAGACGTTATCATAATTGCCAAACGGTCGCACGATCATGGGATGTTCGCATCGCTTTGATAGTACTAACGCGCGATCAAATATACTCTCTTTAGTACATTATTAATCAAGTCCACGGATAACCCACTACCAATCCTCGGATAGTGCAGAAAGTTATTGATAGGCCTTTTATAAACAGTATCATTTGTATTTATAGACTGTTATATACACAGCTCGCATCAAAATATAAGTTCCTTCTATTTATAAGGAAAGACGTCGGCCACTATTCCTTAACATAATAGTTTTTACATTTAAGTATTATGTATATTTACCATTTCCTGGACCCAACAAAACCCAAAAGGGCCTATTCTATTTTCACAACAAAGTTTTCTATAAAAGGGAAAGGTCGGGCCACTAAACACGCGGGCTAGAAAGAACTGAATGAAGTGAATTAGGATTAACAAGGGTATAGAAATATTCTATCAATCAATCTGTAACCTTTGTGCATTTTCGTGTTATTCGTCATATAACGTACCTCTTTGCGACAAAATATTATCCGAATGAAGCGGGATGGATGAACGAAGACCGAATGAATGGAATGGGATTAACAAAGGTAAGAGGAAAAGTCTATTAGTCCGACCCTCGGCTTTCTGTCCGTCATATTCATGTGACTTTATTATCCAGATAAAGATCGAAACAATTATAATAATTAATCATGCTGGGAATCGTTAAGTATCATTCCATGACCTGAATCTTCATTTTTTGTGTGTACCGTTTATGTCAGTGATTTTTTCTTTTGATATCTATTTGCGCTCATTGTAATAACTTTGTATTTTCTTACGTGAAAGAAAGAAGTATTCTATCACTTATTACTCCATTCACGGAGTCTACAGTTCTGTCTTGTTCTTCTTTTAAGGAAAATATCGCATCTTTGAGTAATTAAAAAATAACCCAAAGATATCCTTTTGATGTGGCAATACAATTAATGTTCTAGTCAAACAGCTTAGACACATTTGAGGAATATCAGGTTCGAGACATGAGCCGTCCATTTTACAATGTATTTCTCTAAATTCGAGACGATTTGGTAAAGAGAATATAAACAGATTTCAGTGGCTCGAGGTTTGAAATAAAGTACACCATTAATCGCTGGTTCTACAGCCCAATGGAGGTACATAAGGCTATCATATCATCCCTAAGCTGCTGGGTCTATGCGTCCCCGGGCCCCTAGCCAAA
The DNA here is from genome assembly GCA_949699065.1 of Metalampra italica. NCBI lineage: Eukaryota > Metazoa > Arthropoda > Insecta > Lepidoptera > Oecophoridae > Metalampra > Metalampra italica. The sequence continues at coordinate 460,118 of OX452983.1, forward strand.
CATTTTTAAAATAATTCCAGTGTTAGCTCATTGCGGATACAGATTATGTTTACACAATAGAATGAAAATGTAGGGATACTCGCCACTGACTCCAAAAAAACGTTGTCCTCTGAACTTCATATTCATCAAACGTCCTAAACAAACCGCTCTAAACTTGAGATTTTTCTATGCCCTATGATGAATATAATAAATAAATAAATAATAAATAATGTTTTTTGGACAAATTTACACACGGCTGTTTAGTCTCAACTAAGCCGAAGCTTGTAAATGGGTACTCAACAACTGATAAACATACTTATATATTTTTAAATAAATACTTAAATACATACAAACACCCAGAATCCGAAAACCAACAGTTATGCTCATCACACAAATGTTCGTCCCGGGTGGGAATCGAACCCACGACCTTTGGCGCAGTAGGCATGGTTACTACCACTACGCCAACAGGCCAATATAATAGAAAGGAGGGAAATAAATTGCTTTGATCGTGTTATTTTGCCGAAGTTTGTCGCGCCACTTCGTCTCAGAGGTAGCACCTAGGATGCGGTGTATAAATTTACACAGAGTACCCATAATATGCAATAGTACATTGTGCATCAAGGGTAGTAAGTAAGGTATTACTAACGAGAGTCTGTTAGAACCCTTATTGCCCTTGATGACTATTCCAATGACAATTGACATTTATTAGAGATGTGACAGGTGAATAGTTCCTAAACTAAAAAGTATGGAACTCCTGGGATACACCCAGAAATCCCATATTATTAGTATAGATTAACTATTCGCCGCAAACCATTACGGCAGGTAGGTACCAGGCTCGCAGAAGTAGCGCGGAGCAGTCGGAGTGTAAGTAAAGCAATTAGAGCTATCAGCGGGCGGTAATGGCGGGGACGCGTGTGCCCGACGAATTATTGATGACGCCGCTCAATCACACGCCGGGGGCTGGAAGCTACGGGAGGAAGTTTCGTTAGTCCCCGCTTAGAGCCCGCGCACCTTAGCCGAGGCAGTCTTAAGACGGACTACTATGAAAATATAGAAAATCACACAATGTTTATGTAGAGCAATTTAAGGTTGCTTTGATGACAGTCTACTACTAAAGAATGCTTTGACGTCATTCTACCTCAAATGCATTATGCTTTGACGAGATACTACCACCAAGGTATTAAGCTTTGACGACATTCTACCACCGAGGTACTATGCTTTGACGAGATTCTACCACCTAAGGCATTGTGCTTTATTGATATTCTACCACTTATGTATAATGCGTTGATGACATTCTACCACAAAGGTATTTTATGCTTTGACGAGATACTACCACTAAGGCATTATGCATTGACGACATTCTACCACTAAGACTTATTTGTTGATATTCTATATACCACATATGTATGTATGTATGCGTTGATGACATTCTACCACTAAATGACAATTTACCACTAAGGTAATGCTTAGATAATATTCTACCGCTAAGTTTTTGACGAGATACTACCACTAAGGTTATGTTTTGACGATATTCTACCACTAAGGCTTCCTTTGATCACATTCTACCACTTCGGCATTATGCTTTGAAGACATTCTACTACTAACCTAACTTAAGGCTAATGCTTCATTATAGTCATCTTTACCTCTAAAAATCGCTCTTTCACACCTCGATCTGAGAAAGATACGAACTAAACGGTCACAATATGTCTCTTTTCTATTTATCATAACTTCATAACTGACATGTTTAAACTGAGTTAAATTACATGAAAGTTTGGACACATTTATTCGACAACACACGAGTTATGGAGTTCCGCAACTCAAGTCGACGTCACTGTTTGTTGTGTGCTCAAAACTTTGACGTAATATCAGGAGTTTTGTTACTGTATTGTAAATACTAGCCGATGCCCCGCGGCTTCATCCGCGTTATCAAGTATTAGTATTTAACCCGTTCTAATCATGCTAGTTTCTTAGTTTTAAAGTTTGTATGGTGCTAGGTGTATTTTACACCCCGCTATCATTTGGTTCTCTTTATTATTAATATAGAATATTAGTATAGAATAAGCGGATATTATTAAATCTCTATAACGTTGAAAGAGTCTGAAATAGTCGACTATTTGCATGGCAAAGATGCCTGGTGTTAATGTTACTTCAGTCTCGCTCAATCTTTACAAAAATAATGTTATGTACAAACTTGATCTTTGTTTTTTTTTGACAGGCTAAGACTGTAAGGAACACTTGAATTTTCTAGTGTCAATTAATCGGCAGCTCATAAAAAAGGTAACAAATTTTCAGCCACCTTCATCCTTCCCTGAGCTAATGTCAAAAATGTCATTAATGACCACAATTTTTCAAACACATTTTAAAGTAATGGAACAAAATCACTCTTTGGTAGTTTCAGTAAAAGTATAATGTACAAAAATTTCGCCTACAAAAATACTGAACAATTTTAAGCTGAGCAAAGACCATAAAACACCTGCTGTGCGAATGGTATGCACTAGGGGTGTCCTATGTCCTATACAGTTTGTCCTGAACCGGACACTCTCCTACACCCCTTAGCTGCTTAATAGCTTTTGAGCAGTGAATACTTGGGGAGGAGAGCAACAGGTGAACACAGGAGCTGACACAGATTCCATAAGGGTCAAAGAGTGACCTGGTGATCCCCTATTTTAAAATAGATAAGCAAACCGCTTTCAGGAACGTATCAATTGAGTGTCTAGTATTGAATAATAACTATGTTTTTCCTTTACAAAAATTGCTATCGATTAGTGAGAAAGTTGTCCGGTGTGGCCGTACCAATTATTTTGTGTATCTCAACTATAAGTATAATAAAGATGGTAACATTTCATTCTCAAACCACTCGACCTGCAGTATGTTTCCACCTGACAGAGCCGAGCGTTACTTCCGGTACCCCCCTCTCACACCCCCCCCCCCCTGCCCCCCCTCTCCTTCCGGTGCTGACTTCCTAACGTGCCTCTGCTTTATGAGTTTGCTTCCGGCCCTAATGCTCCCTCCGGCTCGTTTCCGGAAAAACACGCAAAACCATGCGTATCAATTTCATACTAAGTGTTTAAGCTCGGTTACTAATGGGGGGAGTGGTAGGGGGCACTACAATATCAAGTCTTCGAATCTGATGACAGTATCTGAGTGTGACACCTACACTCGAGGCCGGAAAGCATAGCATGAGCCGAAGGCGAGTACCTAATGTTAGGCGAAACAGCTAATGATAATAAGTCTAATATTTAAATTTACTGAATATTTATGTAAGTACTTTTAACAGAAATTAATGTTAATTTGTTTACAATATTTAATAATTTATTGAAAACGGTATGGTTTTCATTAGGGTCATTTTAATATACATACTTATCCCCGGCTGCGCCTGGCGTATGTATCGATGGGTTTTTCTCGAAACTTAAATACATTTACTGACTGCTCTCAAACGGTGAAGGAAAATCTGCATACGCCGAAAAATAACTTCTTAGGCGCATGTGGAGTCCACCAACCCGCATTTGGCTAGCGTGGTGGACTGTAGCCCGAACGCCCTCGATGAGAGGGTGGCCTGAGCCCCAGCAGGGGGACATATTTATAAGCTGTTGATTTGATTTTTGATTTGATAGTAACATTACACAAGCTTCATAATTTCTATATCACTATTACCTACAATTTTGTATGACGGCGAGACACTGTGGTTACCTTCGACAAGGCTTTACTTCTGCCGTCTATATTCTGTAGAAGTGAGAGCACAAAGAATTAATCAACTCTTACAGCTTTCATTAGCCGGTCCTAACTGTTCTCTGCCATTAGCATGCGCGTGTGGGTATTTTAGGGTACCGTAAGCTTATAGAAATACAGTCAGATTAAAAAATATATTCATTAACCAATTTTAGATGTACGAGTACAGTGGGTGTAATGTAAAATGTGAATTGTAAAATTATGCAAATTTAAAAATACTACTTTTAAATTTAAAACTATCGTCCACTTCCTAAAAATGACAATTAAACAGACTGTTTGTCCCACGAATGACTTGAATTCTACTAATTGAGCAATCCATTCAATCATCTATTTATTTATTTTCTTTACTAAATGTAATACAAAATTTTGGAGGTATCAGATTCAAATTCAAAATTCGTTATTCAAATTGAAATGCAATATTCACTTTTTGAAGTCAATTTCGTCTAAAGATATAGCTAAGGGGAGGAAACAGGAACAAAAAAAAACGCCAAGAGAAAAAAATCACTCAAAGAGCAGCCCATCATCTATTTATTTTTATTATTTATACGAAACTTGTATTCTAGGAATAAAAAATCTACGGAACCTTTACTTCAGTTACTTGACTGACTTTTTTTCTTCAGCTCATTATTATTCCGGGGTGTGTACGGAACCCGCCATCACGCAGTGTCGGGGTTACTCGCCTCTTACGACACCCTTATTTAGAGGCATGTTTCCTAACTCTGGTGCGGTAGGCGCTGAAAGCTATGAGGCTTTGTTCCCACAGGCTCGCCAGTGCGGACTTCACACCTAAGAATTTCTTCATCGGCGTATGCCTTCCTCACGATGTTATCCTTCACCGTTCGAGAACTAGTAAGTAAATGTACTTAAGTGTTGAGAAAATACCACTGATATATGGCACGGCAGGGGATCGAACTCGGACCTCTCGACATGATAGGCCGTTTCTTATCAACCACGCCACTGGTGCTCTCAATTAAAATAAACTAAGTATAGTAGGCAGTAAGTAATGTTTGTAATAAAAATAATATAACTGTGCGTAAAATTTCAAAATACGGCTCCGGCCTACCATTCCTCTTTACAAACTAGTAGTCTAGGATCACTATTCTCCAAGTTACAGAGGTCTTAAGTTGGACAGCTGTCATCCGAGGTAGGTGGTTAGGAACATTTATTCCTATTAACTGCCCACCCAGGTGGACAACTCAGGTGGGCGTTAGGAAGCAGGGTTTGTAACCGAGTTTTGTAACCAGCTACAATCGAAACAAAGATCTTTGTTTGTAACCAAGTCACGAAACAAGAATAATTTGATCGCTGCCTGAGAGATCGCTGCATTTTGTTTCCTTGTAATTAGTTGCGATTAAATTATTTGTTTGTAACCGAGTTACGAACAAATAATTTTCGGATCTTCAAATTTTCTTAGTTCGTAGTTATCCTTTAGAATGTGGCTGTCATTTTTTGATTTTCGAGAAATCACTCATACCTATATATATATATATACGTGATAATAGCCTACAGCGACGACACCCGATCGGGTCGCGTCACATTCTGCTGACAATATTAATAAAACCCGATCGGGTGTTTTAACACTCTGAGGGATAAGGCACGCCTAAAAACGGCTCTGGCCGAGTTTGTAAGTTTGTAACCGAGTTTTGTAACCAGACAAACCAAACTCGGTTACTAACTCGGCCGGAGCCCAAAATACGCATCCTTGATACAAGGATTAGTATTCTTGGTCCGTCCGCGCAGACAAGTGAGGAGTAAATAAACAGCGCGCCCTCGCGCCGTATTATAATTCTAATATATATTGATGCGCTGCGTGGGACGCCCCCGCGGTCATACGATACGTGGATTTGTTAATCCATGGAGATTCACATAAAAATATAAAAGTGCAAGGTTATATAATTATTTACGGGTCTTACACACGAAATAGTTTTATTTACCTTGCCCGACGTTTCGACCAGGTTACACTGGCCGTGGTCACGAGCTGACTGGAGAGGCGAGCTGTCATTGTTAATTGCTGTGAGTAGTTTCTGAAACTACCCTGTGCTGATCTTGTATTATTGAAAAGTCCCGGCACACAACACTCACGGTATCCGCGGGTGTATTCGACGATAAGTCACGAGATTTAAGTTTATCGATCACTGGATTCCACGACGGTGACAATTTAAAACCATCTTCCCTATTAAAATTTTTGAATTTCTTGATGTCAATAGCTTCTCGCACTATCCGCGGATAGTAGTGGCGATCGGTGGACAGGATTTTAGGTTGGTGGTTGTGTGCCGGGACTTTCCAATAATACAAGATCAGCAGAGGGTAGTTTCAGAAACTACTCACAGCGATCAACAATGACAGCTCGCCTCTCCAGTCAGCTCGTGACCACGGCCAGTGTAACCTGATCTAAAAAAAGCGAAAGTCTAAAATGTACTAGTGCAAGGTTATAGCAGATATTAAGGGCGTCAGTGGCGTCGGGGATAATCATATCGCATCGAAAGGTTCGAAGTTAGATCCCCGGCTGGGGCATGTACCAATGGGTTTTTCTCGAAACTTAAGTACATTTTACTGACTGCTCACAAACGGTGACGGATCTCATCGTGAGGAAACCTGCATACGAAGATAAATCGAAACCTGGATTGGACAGGTTTACTGTTACAATGTCCAATCTGAAAATTTTCCAACGACCATGCTCGATCTGAAAAATGTCCAAACTGAATAATGTCCAAACTGATTAATGTCCAATCGGAAAAATGTCCAATCGGAAAAATGTCCAAACTGAAAAATGTGTACTTTATACCGATAAACAACTGTTCCGCGGGAAGATATATCCCACGCGGGAGAAGCCGCGGGCAGCAGCTAGTGACGAATAAATTGCTACGTGAGTGCTACGAGGGCGCTACGGAGCGCTACGATTGCTACGCCGTAGCACCGGTTGGCGGTTAGGTTGGTTTCAAATGAGCAAAGGGTTGCTTAAAAAGAAACTAAAAAATACATTTTTGAATCATCATCATCATCAACAGCCTATTAATCTCCCCACTGCTGGGGCTCAGGCCTACCCTCTCCACGAGGGCGTTCGGGCTATAGTCCACCACGCTAGCCCAGTGCGGGTTGGTGGACTTCACATGCGCCTAAGAATTTCTTCTTCGGCGGATGCAGGTTTCCTCACGATGTTTTCCTTCACCGTTTGAGAGCAGTCAGTACATGTACTTAAGTTTCGAAGAAAAACCCATCGGTACATGGCCCAACCGGGGATCGAACCTCGGACCTTTCGATATGATAGGTCGCGTCTTATCCCCGAGGCCACTGACGCTCTGTTTTTTTTTTTTTTAAGTTTGAATAATTTATTTAGATTAGGTTATATTTAATAGCTTATGAGCGAAAACAAACTGTTTTGCAGTTTTTTGGCGAGAAAAAATGACTATAATATAATGTACAAATTGTGTAGGTAATATAATAATAAAGAATAAAGTATTTTAAAAAAAACTGCTGTGAAATCAGCCTCACTCTTTCTTCGTTTTGCGACCTTCGCCGACACGGGCAAATAGTTTCTTATACACACACTAGTTGTTTCATGCGGCTTCGCCCGAGTTTTATAAGTTTTTCTGAATGTATTCTTATTGCTCTCAAACGGTGAAGGAAAACATCGTGAGGAAACCTGCATGCGCCGAAGAAGAAATTCTTAGGCGCATGTGAAGTCCACCAACCCGCACTGGGCTAGCGTGGTGGACTATAGCCCGAACGCCCTCGTTAAGAGTGTAGGCCTGAGCCCCAGCAGTGGGGACATTAATAGGCTGTTGATGATGATTCTTATTGCTCGACTCCTAAAGGGCTCTCTAAACGATCATGCGGCAATATGTGCTGTCACTCATGCATGACCGTCTAGCTGTAATGATTGACGTGCATGACATGCAAACTACGTGCTGGCCGTTGCTTCACTGTATTGATTGATAGCAAGCATGATGGTCCATCATGCAGCATGACATTCACGTAAACGTTGCATGTCATGCAAGCATGATCGTTTAGGGACACTTTAAGGGTCGTAGCATGATGTTAAATAGCCTATATTACGAACGAAACCATATTATGCGTCTGAATTAAGCCATAAAATGCAAAAAAAAAAAAACCGACTGGTAGTTTTAGGCGTTACATACACTACCATACAAGCACATACTATGTACATACTATGATACATACATACATACTAGCCAGCGATAGGATGGGAGGTGATTTCGCTATCTGTAGGTACCCAACGCTTCCATATCGTGCACCGGATGCCGCGGGATGCATTTGGCACCCGACGCCAACAGATGCGGCCAAATGAATCACCGCTGATCATATCGTAACAGTAAATGTAAGTCAACACAGGCTTAATGGGTCGGATTGTGGAAAAAAAAAATTTTAAGGCTCTGGAAACAAAGTTCTTTAAGGCCAATCAAAGTTGAAAAAAAAAAACCGACGGTAACAACACGTCCTCTTTAAAAACAGGGCACGACTATAAAGTCGGCGATTTCTACTATTCACATCCATACTAAAGAGAGAAAGTAACTTTATGAAGATTTACGACCGTTCAAAGTCATCAATATCTCATATAGTCAGGTAATTTTCGGGGTTCAGTCCAAAAATAACAGACGAATGTGCTATTTGTAGTACCTAAATATTAGGTTGAACGTTATTTATAAGAAGAAAGTGTATTGTTTTATTTTTTGTATGTTTTATGTGTCCATGCCATAGTAAATAATTTTGGAGTAGGAAAAATTATGGGCTGCAGTTTTATTTTTCAGATAGATATCAACTTATTAAGCTAGTGTTGGAGTTTCAGTATCAGTAAAGAGTTTTACAATATAACTTTTCCAGTCTGTACTGCTCGGTTGGTAAGGTATTCCCGTAGGCATATTCATAAATATTATGTATGCGTTGACCATTAAAACGACGCATCATGAGTCATTGCAATACCCAAGTCTGATTTTTCGTCATTAAGTTAAGTAGCTAGGTACTTACGTACTCTAGAAGTTTTCACGAAACATTATTTTATTAAAAACCTAAGCATCTACTGTTGGAACTTTCAACTAGCCTGTACAAAATTAGTACCTTTACACCAGTGTACCAAAGAAAGTTTACGAACCCCTATATCTCTCCCTCTTCGAGTCTCGATCGCCGAGTCTAGTCTAGTCTGAGCGTTACAACAATTAATTAAAATTACAAAAATTAAAAAAGTTAACTAAATCAATCTCAATTAAGCCCCTGCTACCCAAATTCAACATCCTTAAAATAAAATAAAAAAAGTTATCTGTTTCAAAAGTCTAAACTAAATTTTTAAAACAAACTTACCTTTCAACGTTCTTCCCTGTCTCGCATCGCCAAAAAGAATCCAGCACCAAAACCACCTTTAAGAATGTAATAGAAACACACACCAATGTAATTCTTCAACAAAAACACTTTGGAGAATATTTCGTATCGGAGAAAAGTTTGCTCGCGGGGGGCGTGGGGTAACGGTCCCGGTGGAGAACCTCGCGACGCGGCGGCCGCCCGACTACTGGAGCTGTGACCCTACTGAAATGTAAGGGCTCGGGGTTGCCGCTTCAGTATAAGGTTTTCCCTTGAAAAAATAAAATACATTCACACAGAAAACATGGATTGTTTATAATAAATCCGCCAAACTGTATTGCAGTTTGATAGCAGATAGATATTCTCTTGAGTTTTAAGGTTATCAATTTTTTTTATTGGTAGAGGTACACATTACAAATCCGAACTTGACATACATTTGTGCTGTGAAAAAATTTAAATGTAATGACTTTATACGTGCAAGTTACTAGATAATATTGACACTTCAAAGTATTATGGCAGCGAACCAAAAATGATAAGTTGAAAAATTCATTCGCGAACAGGATTTGAACCCGCGACCCGGTCATTCCGAGGCCTGATATAACAAAAGAGCTGTCACTACAAGTGCTGCTCATAGTAAAACCAATATGACATAAATTCCTTTTTGATGAATTTACCGGTTTTCAGGGATCCGTACCTCAAAAGAGGAAAAAGGGAACCCTTATAGGATCACTCCGTTATCCGCTTGTCTTTGTGTCTGTCTGTCCGTCTGTCAAGACCATTTTTCTAATCAAACTAATTGTAATAATTCCGCTTTTCTTTCATTCAATTCTGCTCTAGACTGTCGATTTTATAAAATTAAATAAAATAAAAAATATAAACTCAAATATTTTATTTGAAGAGCAAAAGCCGCTTAAAACTTGCATTCAAAAATCCGCCAATCGGCACCAAATTGTAACATTTCTCCTAAATTTTGCCAATTTCTTGGGATCGATCATCGCCTGGCAACACCGTGGGCTATTATTGCGGCTGTAACGTTACATTGCTGGCGTGGCGCTTTGCAGCGCTGTACAAATTCCGAACCGTACATTGGAGCAAATATTAATACAACGTCATCAGTCCGACGCAGTAACCGTTCAAGCTTTATTTACGTCCACTATATAATTATACAATTTTGTGGTAATTACAGTAATTAAATACGGCCTGATAAACTTCTAGATCAACGCTGAATATCAGATTTTTCTCTTTGAAAACTCCGGAAATAATTTTTTGAAAATATTCACTACAAAGCCAAAAACTATACGGCATAGAAGGAAATGAACACTCCTTCTATTCTCTTTCATATATTGTTACCCCACTTGACCCAGTAACCTTACTTCAAAAGTTCGAACCCTTTTCGCCCCTTTCAAATAAAATTTTAAAACTATTGCCAATTTCAAATCGATAGAGTTTTAGTGGTCACGACAGATGAACTGACCATAAGGGTTTCTTGATCATCATCAGCCTGTACCTAGTCCACTGCTGGACACAGGCCTCCCCCAAGGCGCGCCACTGAACCCGATCCTCGGTTCTCCGCATCCAGTCACTGCTAGCCACCGCTCCATCTAGCCGGGAGGCGTCCCACACTACGCTCGCCGGGTCGTGGTCTCCACTCGAGAACTCGTCTACCACAGCGGTTATCGGTTCTCCGACAGAGGTGACCAGCTCACTGCCACTTCAACGTGCTAACCCTTTGAGCTATGTCGAAGACTTTGGTTCTCTGGCGGATCACTTCGTTTCGGATCCTGTCTCTCAGAGAAACTCCGAGCATAGATAGCTATTTCCATAACCCGTTGAACGACTTTGAGTTTTCGGACTAGTCCCACTGTCAGTGTCCACGTTTCGGCGCCGAATGTCTTTTTCTTTATATCAAGGGTTATTTTATACCATTTTGGTACGAACCCTAAAAAGCTAACAGACTTGGAGATCACTCTGAAGGTAGGTACAGGTACTTTTTGGACCTCATGCCCAGGGCTCTGGTTTGATACTCGAGTGGCGACCACGTATCGGAAGACGCAGCGTAGACAGGCGTCCCACAAGGTGAACCGTCGCGGGACCCGGCTGGATGAGGTTAGCGCGGGACCGGGCATCGTGGAGATCCCTGGGGGAGGCCTTTGTCCAGCAGTGGACGTCTACAGAGGCTGATATGATGAAAAGTAAGTACTTAGTTCGTAGGGCGAGCACAGACAGTATCGCCGGTCCTTGGTCCCGCCAGTAAGTCTATAATCGATATCAATTTCGACTCAAAAGAAGCAATTTGCTCGAATCAATTCATATTGAATTCCGCAAAAGAACACCTGAATTGCGAATTTAATCACGGCTCGCGTTTTAATCAATTCAAGTACTTACCGCCCGCGGAATGTTTCAATTGTTCGTTTCGATTTTGAAGTAGATTTAGATGGAGTTTGTGGAGATATTTTCCATTTTAAAGTGTAATATTTTGCTACAATTGTGTGAAACACCTCAAAATAAAACTCAGTAACACTTTTATTCTACACTAGCTGTTGCCCGCAACTTCGTATGCGTGGATTTTGGAAGTAGGTATAGCTATCTCTCCTATACTCAGACAGCGTCTAGTTACAATGAAATTATGCGAACAAACGCGCGAACAAACCCGCAACCAACAAACCCGAACAAACGCGCGAAACGCGCGAATAAACCAACTAACCTACCAAGCGATCAAACGCGCGAAACGCGCGAACAAACGCGCAACGCGCGACAAACCAACAAAATAACCAACCAACAAACCAAAGGCGCAAACAAACGCGCGAAACGCGCGAACAAACCAACTAACCTACCAAGTGATCAAACGCGCGATACGCGCAAACAAACGCGCGAAACGCGCGAACAAACCAACCAAATAACCAACCAACAAACCAAAGGCGCACACAAACGCGCAAACAAACGCGCGAAACGCGCGAACAAACCAACTAACCTACCAAGCGATCAAACGCGCAAAAAGCGCGAACAAACGCGCGAAACGCGCGAACAAACCAACCAAATAACCAACAAACCCGCAACCAACTAACGCGCGAACAAACGCGCGGAACGCGCGAACAAACGCGCGATCAAACGCGCGAACAAACGCGAAACCCGCTAACAAACCAACCAAATAACCAAAACCAACCAAAAGCGCAAACAAATGCGCGAACAAACGCACGAAACGCGCAAACAAACCAACCAAATAACCAATCAACCAAACGCGCGAACAACCCGCAACCAACAAACGTGAAAAACGCGCGAACAAACGCGCGAACCAACCAACCAAACGCGCGTACAAACGCACGAACAAACGCGCGAAAACAAATGTTGGCCCCGGGTGAGAATGAACCCAAAACCTTTAACTCACCATCAACTAAGCCAACGGCCAGTCACTGTAGAAAATAAATCAGTAGGTATTCGATACCGAGAGCCCCTGTAACCGGTCAATATAGGGATTTTGTTACATCCTGTATGTCAGTCAGTCAGGGTTTATAATAAAAAACCTATGGTAGTTTGCAGAGTAGCCCTATACTTTGAACTGGGCTCACTTGTAACACTTTCAAAAATAACCAGGCTACTCTGACCTGTAAGTTCATACAAATTTTAGCAAATGAGAGTTTTTTATTGCTGGTTGTTATTTCTCGGCAAATTTTCGAGATTTTTGTGATTTATTATGTTATTCCGGGATATACACTGTCACTATACATAGTTTCGTCAAAATCCGTTCGGCGGTTTAGGCGTGATGCGCGTTCAAACAAACAAACAAACAGACAGACAATAATTTTAAAAACTGTTCTAACATGTTCAGTTGCTCATTTTAAGTCGCCCTGGTTGGTTTTTTTTCGAATATATTCAATGTACAGACTTTTTGGCCTTTACGATTTTATTATATGTATAGATGTCTTTATTTCACGAAGACATATCAACGGCTGATTCGCTGTTTCACTACTTATACATAGGTGGACGGATAATTAGAAACAGTTGCCCTGTTTACAATCGAGGTCTGTTTGAAGCCATGGTTCTCGATGCTGGTTCCAGACGGTTCATCTGATCAGTTGGATATCTACAACGATCTAAAAGTCCTCCATCTACTCTCTCGATGACCGTCATCAGATCATGCCTCGATCAAGTCTTCACGGAGAACCATGGCTTCGAAGTGACCTCGATTGTATGAAAATCTTGCGCTGTTTCTAATTATTGAGCCGTTATGCAAGCTAACCCAGAGGACCCTGCTGGAAACAAGCAGTAGCCCTGCAGAGCGCGCTCGTCTTCTAGCTGTATCTGAACGCGAGTCAGGCTATTGGTTGCAGGCCTTACCATCAGCCAACATCGGCACTCTGATGGACAACGCCTCTTTTCGCGTAGCTATCAGCCTGCGCGTGGGCTCCACCACGAACGTGCCACATCGCTGCCTCTGTGGAGACAACGTCGACCGCTTCGGCCACCACGGCCTCGCGTGCCAACGCAGCGCCGGACGACTGTCGCGTCATGCCGCTCTCAATGACATCATCCGTAGGGCCCTTTCCACCGCTAACGTTCCGGCTCAACTCGAGCCGAATGGAATCGCTCGCGATGATGGAAAGAGGCCAGACGGGATGACCTTAATCCCCTGGAAACAGGGACGGCCCCTTGTGTGGGACGCAACCTGTGTCGACACGCTGGCGCCGTCCCACGTAGCGCACACGGAGAGAGCGGCAGGTGCGGCGGCTGTCGGCGCTGAGAACCTAAAACGGCGCAAATATGCAGCTATCGGCGATGGCTGCATATTTGTGCCGTTCGCGGTAGAAACGATGGGACCGTGGGGGCCGGAGGCGCTACGACTAGTCAAAGACTTGTCGAAGCGCCTCGTCGAGCTGTCGGGCGACCGGAGGGCTGGCGCGTACCTCGGCCAGCGCATCAGCCTGGCCATACAAAGGGGGAACGCTGCCAGCGTTCTGGGCGCCCTACCGCGAGGCAGCGAGCTGGACGGAATTTTTTATTTGTAAGATTTTTAGTATTAGATTTTTTGTTTTAATTTTTATTTATTTAAATTATCCGTCCACCTATGGAGATAGATATAGATAACCTGATACCCCACCGACCACCGCCGCTGGTGCAGACTACCAACCACCGACCGTGTTGCCAACTGTGGACAGACCAACCGCCGATCGTATATCCGGTATAATACCAATAACAGTGGCAATGACGTATATTGTCACTGTTATGGGAAAATACACAAAATATTATTTCAAGATTAATTTATAACATAACATGTTTATTTTAATTATTTTAACGTCACATGTTAGAATAATTATGTCGAGAAATAACACACACACACTGTTTCTTTTAAAAATAAGGGTTTACCTCTAAAAAAATCGACATTTTTTTCTCGTATACTTATATCGAACTGAATTCGCATTGACACTACTCTAGCGTTTATTTTGATACGTTGTTTATTCAAAGTCCGATCAGAATTTGCTGAGCACTGTGCTTTGTCAACAAACTATTCTAAAACTTAGAACCCTATCTTTTTCCTAACCCTCTTTTTACCACAGATTAAACCGATTTAAACTTCCAAGACGATAACCATCCACCTGATTCTGTTCGTGTTTTGTCTCCGCAGAGAACCCCTTAACGAAACTATTTTAATTAACACTGTTCATTCATTAAGAAACTTCCAACGGCGGTAGGGAACTTAAAAAATAACTTCCATCTAAGTTTCACGTCGCTGTACGCTTAAAAGTCTAGACGTAGTTGCGGCTTCGCTGGTGAACTTGAATAACCCCAAGCTGAGAGAGAAAGTACCTACCTATCAGATCAGCCTTAAAAATATAAAAATAATAAATAATGTTTGGACAAATTCCCACACGGCTGTTTAGTCCCAAACTAAGCCGAAGCTTGTAAATGGGTACTCAACAACTGATAAACATACTTAAATACTTTTAAATAAATACTTAAATACATACAAACACCCAGAATCCGAAAAGCAACAGTTATGCTCATCACACAAACGTTGGTCCCGGGTGGGAATCGAACCCACGACCTTTGGCGCAGTAAGCAGGGTTACTACCACTACGCCAACAGGCCAGTCAGGCATATTGCTAGGTACATACGAGTATGAAGAACCAAGAACTCAGATCAAGCAGGAGAAATACCTACCTGGCCGCCATATGGTACCAACATAGCCTATCTATAAAAATTTTTTTTTTAACAAGTCCACACACGGTCAATTTCTAGTCAGGGGTGATTTGTTTTGTGTGATGTGTGTTCTAGTCCGCTGTGATTTGTTGTGTTTGATGTGTTTTTAGTCATGGTGATTTACACAATTTTGCTTTTATGTTTTATATTAAACTAACGAATTCCGTCCTTAAAGCCTTCGATTAAGGGAATATTGTCAAAGGTTGTCAAAGGCAAACCATAATCGTGTAGGTACTAGTTTTCACGAATTAGTGGGGATTATTTATCTTTCATTAGTAACATGACAAACGGTTTACATAATCACGGAATAAATATTTATTATAATACCTAAAGTATATCATAATAGCGTAATACCCGCTAGATCTGCTGAAAACAGGGCAGTATCTAGGGCCTGACAACAAGGGCATAGTCATAGAGGAAGTAATGCGTAGTGACGGAAAAGTCCAGTAAAAATAAAAATTGGAAAAGTACTTTAAATGTTGAAGATAGAACATTTTGCTTATAGAAGGCTCTATTTTATTTTTTAAAATAAGTTGAGCTGTATTCAAAGATTTTTGAAAAGTCACTTGCCTTAGCTGGCAGTAAAATCAAATGAATGTGGAAAAAAACATTAGGTATGTATTCTGGTGATACCAATCCAAAGGACCCACTATAACAATCAGTTCGATTTAAGTAACAAAGTGTCATGTGAATTTAAGATTCAATAAAAAAAATGTTCAGAGTAATTAGTAATTCAATGGTTTACTGTAATAATGTCCAATCTGAAAATGACCAATCTGAATAATGACCAATCTGAAAATAGACCAATCTGTAGTGTTGTTCTTAAAATGTTAATTTTACATACCAGGATTCCATGTTGCCTTATTCTCAAGCAATAGTTTTAGCGCCATTGTAGTGGCCCACGTCTCCTTTGGGGCGCAATAAAACCGGCCGGGGCGCCAAAAAGCCTGGTTGCGCCCGCACCCACGGGATTACGTTAGATTACGCGCGCTCGGTCGGCGACGCGCACGTCTTTTGAATTCCGCCACAATCCTCTCACACGCTCACTCTTGTGTGTTTTAAGGTGTCGTCGCACTGACGTGGGAAGCCGCGCGGCAGTACCAAATAGAATGAAGCAGAATTCATCTCCATGTAGAATTTTCAAAATTTTGTCTCAGAGGTACAAATATTAATATGACTTAACTAGCTATGATTAGTGATTAAGTAATAACTAATTAAAATTTTCTATGGTTGTGTTTGTGTGTATCACAGACAAAATTTTTGTAGGTATTGAATTTTTTTTTAATATGTGTATTAAAATCAGTTTTATTAATAAAAAAAACGTTTTTTAAAATTAACTAAATTGAAGTCTCTCGAAAGTAAAATGGGAGTTGCAGAAACAGTTTTATTATAAAACCTAACAACGTTAATAGTACAAACTCATCCTAATGTTAGACAAAGAGTCAAAAAGAGGTACGGATTTTATCTTATTCCCGGAATTCCAACCCTGAAGCTGAATAAAAAAGACCGTACGTATTTAAGTTGTAAATACAAATTCGTTCCACAACAAAGCAAATAGTATTTTTCAATTAATTGAGTTAAAAATTCATTTTTTAAGTCAGTTGAAAGGTGTCCAATGACCTCTCGGTTGCCGCGCCGCGCACCGCAGCTGGTTTAAAAAGGCTTAAAATAAAATAAACGGTATTTCAGCCGCAAACAAATGGAGTCGCTTTATATAAGAGTATTATACAGCGCTTATATAACTGCTCCTTATAATTATATTATGTGATATTATGTTTAGGTACTTACCATACCTATACGTTTTCCGATTTGAATTTCTTATAATACTCAAATAAAGTTTTCTTTGGACTTGGATCACTATTAAAGGAAAAATGAATAAATATGGACCTGAGCTGAATAAAACATATTGTATTTTTTCGTACACATTGTTACTGTTTTAATAACAAATTATACTTGACATTACTTCATTCTCTTTCGTCAAAACAATAACAAATGTTTTCCATACTAGCGGGTGGTGTGTATTTTTTTGATAAATGGAATCGTTCTTACCACAAAATATGATAACAAAAACAACAATGTATATATTCTGCCTTCGAATATTGCGGCTACTGCGTGCGGTAGGCCGCCACCGCAGGCCGCGTGTGTCTGGGATACGCTTAACCAAGTCTAAGCCTAAAGACTGTTATGTTTGTAATTATGCAACCTGAATATTTTACTCTGTAATAATATGGTTTTTCATTACATAGAGTATCGCATCACGTAAAGAGCTTTAAGTACATCTAAAGGATTTCTTGGAAAATATTAATACGTGAACGGAAGTGCTCCAGCCTTCATACAACCTTTTTGTAGGGTGCTTAAACCTTTATGAATATTCCTGCAAAACGTATAAAGGATACCTTTTTAAACGCTTCCTGGCATTAAAAAGATAGAAAAGTTGTTTCTCGCGCTAAAAAAATTAACGCACTGCCTCGCCGTAAATTCCTTAACCAATTTCAAGTTTATGAACTCGTCAAAACAAAACAGACAAAATTGTACGCGAATAAAACTTCTTTTTATGTTTTAAACATTAAAACCCTTTTAATAAAGTATTCGTAAAAATAAGATAATTTAATGTTCCTGCCGTTAAACTAATTTGATTGTCTTGGAAACCTTTCGACGACTATTAATAATTATTATGCCTATAGGCCTTCCCCACTGAATTCTATCTTGTTCTCCGCATCCAGTCACTGCCAGCCGCCACACGCAGATCGTCGCTCCATCTAGCCGGGGGGCATCCCACGCTACGCCTGCCCACTCGTGGTCTCCACTCGAGAACTCGTCTTTCCCAAAGGTTATCGATTCTCCGACAGATGTGGCCAGCTGCCACTTAAAACGTGCCTACTAACTGTCTGAGGTTTTTGATTTAGTTACCGCGGATAAAAATCTTTTTGTGTTTACAACGGCTTGGACCCTGCTTACCGCCGCCTTATAAAAATGAACATTTTATTTAACCAATCAAGATAATTTGTGTTCCGGGCGAATTCAATCAAATTCTCAACGGCTATTGCTTAAATTTAAAAAAAATTCCTCGTCCCAGAGCGGAACAGTGAGAGGAAACCTTAGATGTAACCAAAGGAGGAAGATATGGTACCCTCTTACTTGGCACACTTAAACGAAAACTCGGCTCGATTCATGTACTCACACATACTCACTAAAATCAGAATTACGGTCGTACAATCACTAATAATTGTAAATTATACACTCGAACAAAATTATTCAAAGCATTTGGTTGGTATTACTATAAATACAACACGAAACCGATCACATTTTGAAAGAATAAATACACAAATTGGAGTAATATTAAATTTTCCATATTCCAATACCAATTTTCCAGTCATACGTAGCTTCCAATCGACTATTTAATTACAACTAATTACTAAAACTCCTCGTCAATTTTACGATTTTACTTGGTATTTGCTTTTGTAGGATCATATTTTTCACAGGGTATCTTCAGAGCTTTCTTCAGAGCTTTCAGAGCGTATCTTCTTTTTGGTTTCATCTAGACAGGAGACGCTATTTTGGCTGGTATTCCGAAATACATTTTTGTCGCCGAAAACAATTTCGTCAAAGCCCGATAAGGCAGGAACTTTTCGGTATTTTACATATTTCCCGCCGCCGCAACATTTTGGCAGTTATGTTAATTTGACAAGCATTAATTTTATAATAATGCCCGCCGGCGATGCCCGTGTTATTGCGAAATTTCCGCGAAATTCTTATTTTTTTCAAGCAAAAAAATTACATTATGTTAATCAATCTATTTGAGAACTTCATGATTTATTTCATAGAAATCTAAGCTGTTTACACACGGTGAAGGAGAAAAATTAAATTCACACAATCATAAATTCAACATCATCATCAATCATCATCAACAGCCTATTAATGTCCCCACTGCTGGGGCTCAGGCCTACCCTCTTAACGAGGGCGTTCGGGCTATAGTCCACCACGCTAGCCCAGTGCGGGTTGGTGGACTTCACATGCGCCTAAGAATTTCTTCTTCGGCGTATGCAGGTTTCCTCACGATGTTTTCCTTCACCGTTTGAGAGCAGTCAGTAAATGTACTTAAGTTTCGAGAAAAAACCCATTGGTACATGGCCCAGCTGGGGATCGAACCTCGGACCTTTCGATATGATAGGCCGCGTCTTATCCCCTACGCCACTGACGCTCTGCAAATTCAACGCTAACGGGAAATTAAATTGAATTTTTGTCTGTAAAGACACAATGAATGCAATGAAATGAATGAATGTATTGACGCCTCCGTAGCCCGTTGGTAGTGACTCTGCCTGCTGTAATCGGAGTCCCGGGTTCGAATCTGACCGATAAATGATTGTTCTCTGGTCTTGGATGATTGTGTTTGTATGTGTCTATGCCACCTACGACCCAAGGAGAAGGGAATCCTATTTAATGCGGTGGCATGAGTGTGTCGCGTTTTTTTAATAGATGGTGCTTTGTTGTCTATGGGTGTCAGTTCGGTAACTGCTACCTGGGAGACAATGGCACTAATTCTGAACGATATTACCCAGGAAGGTTCGATCTCTTTGGTGGTGCGCGCACTCCCTCTGGAGACTGCATCTTGCATATTTAGTATGCAAACCGATGGTGCCGCTTACAGGGGGGTGTTGAAAAAGGAAGCGGCGGCGGGAGGAGGTTGCTAATACAAATTTATTTGGAGTTTGAAAATGAGAATGTGTGAGTGAGTCACAGTATTGTCATACATTTGACACGGTTTTGACACCCAGAGAATGCTTTTTTTACGCCTCTTTAAGGGGCCGCGAGCACGCACCAAAGAGATCTTAACTCTATTATATTACCAAATCTAAACCATAACCAAAAACGTTATAAGCTGCATGTACACGTTTGGCAAACCTTTACAAACGCAAGCTAAACCCTACTCCACACGTTTGTGTTTGCCGAGGTTTGCCAAACGTGTGCATATCGTTCAGAATTAACGCGATTGGTCTTCTGTACTATTGTTCAAAATTTGCCTCGTATAGTGTACCTACTTCTGTTGGTCTTCAAGAAAATA
The DNA here is from genome assembly GCA_949699065.1 of Metalampra italica. NCBI lineage: Eukaryota > Metazoa > Arthropoda > Insecta > Lepidoptera > Oecophoridae > Metalampra > Metalampra italica. The sequence continues at coordinate 480,396 of OX452983.1, forward strand.
TTACTTCTGTAGTTTACAGTTCATTAATTCATCAACAGCCTGTTAACATGTCTCCACTGCTGGGGCTCAGGCCTACCCTCTCAACGAAGGCGTTCGGGCTATAGTCCACCACGCTAGCCCGGTGCGGGTTGGTGGACTTCACATGCGCCTAAGAATTTCTTCTTCGGCGTATGCAGGTTTCCACACGACGTTTTTCTTCACCGTTTGAGAGCAGTCAGTAAATGTACTTAGGTTTCGAGAAAAAAACCATCGGTACATGGCCCAGCCGGGGATCGAACTGGACCTTTGGATATGATAGGCCGCGTCTTATCCCCGACGCCACTGACGCCACAGTTTACAAACCAATCAATGCATCTTTTTGAAGCTCGCAAAAGTTGATATTTACATTCGTGTATAACGAGTGTCGGCGGGGAATATTGCTAAAAGTTACACGCTAATGTCAGTTGAAACTTTAAACTTTTTTCCAACTCATTTTCGGTAGACAGTTAGAGGGAAATTTATGCACAAAAAGTTAGTTTTTACGGCTGTGGAGAGTTTGCGGGCTGATAATAAAAAAAAACAGAAAGAGCTTTTATCAACCTGGTGGTAGTACCTTACCTACTATTAAATAAGCTGTAGATACATAAGCTAAATGGTGTGAAACAGCTTTCTAATTAAACCTAAACAATTATCTGTATTTAATTATTAATTATCGTTTACTTTCCTAACTTCTATTTTGTAAATTCGTAATTAAAATCAAGTTTCAGCGCTTTGATAAATTATGGCGGAAAAGTTTTGCATTATTTTATAAAAGTTATTGCTTTTAATAACGTTTCCCAGAAACCAAGGAATAATAGAAGCATTTATTAAACTTTATTAAAATAACGACTTGAGAATAACTATGCAGGGCTATCCTGAGAATATGTACGACTTGTATTCTCTCTATTTCTCGGCAAATAGTTGTTCAAAGAAATCAAATTCAAATGGAATTCTATTTTTAACCGACGAAAAAACGGAGGTGGTTCTCAAGTCAACCCGGATATATTTTTTTAAACCGACGAAAAAACCGAGGTGGTTCTCAGTCAACCCGGATATTTTTTTTAAACGACGAAAAAACGGAGGTGGTTCTCAAGTCAACCCGGATATATTTTTTTTAAACGACGAATAAACCGAGGTGGTTCTCAAGTCAACCCGGATATATTTTTTTAAACCAACGAAAAAACGGAGGTGGTTCTCAAGTCAACCCGGATATATTTTTTTAAAACGACGAATAAACCGAGGTGGTTCTCAAGTCAACCCGGATATATTTTTTTAAACCAACGAAAAAACGGAGGTGGTTCTCAAGTCAACCCGGATATATTTTTTTTAAACGACGAAAAAACCGAGGTGGTTCTCAGTCAACCCGGATATTTTTTTAAACGACGAAAAAACGGAGGTGGTTCTCAATTCAACCCGGATATATTTTTTTTAAACGACGAAAAAAGGAAATGGTTCTCAAGTAAACGCGGTTATATATTTTTTAAACGACGAAAAAACGTACTTAGGGTTCTGAAGTCAACCCTTAATGCTGTTTTATGCTTAACCACGCATAACTATTTACAGAGTAATCCGATTTCGATAATTCTTTTTTTATTGGATAGGGGTTGTCCCATTTAAATTTGAAAAAAGAAATTCAACCCTAAGAGTAGATAAATAGGGGATGATTGATTGCTCACCCACTGAATTTTCATCTGTGAACCGATTCTGTTGAAACTTTTACATACATATAGTTCTAATGACACTACAACATGACGGAGACCTGAAGTTGATCTGATGACGGAGACGGAAGTCAGTCGAGGGAACTCCTCAACGGTGTAGCAGCTGCCTCGTGTTTGGGACTGTCGAAGTCATCTGTAGTCTGTGGAGATGACAGGGAGACCATGAAACACCTGTTTTGCGAATGCAGTGCACTAGCTGCAAGGCGTATGAGTGACCTGGGTGTGGCCTATCCTGAACCCGAGGACTACAAGCTCCTACCCCTTAGCTGTACAATAGCCTTTGTGCAGCGAACACTTGGGAAGGAGAGCAATAGGTAAACACAGAGGCTGACAGATTTGCTCCCAGCTCGGAAGGGGGGATCCTGTCTTTCTCCTACATGATATCTTATCTTATATAAGGGGGAAATGAAATGAAATTTCTTTATTTGCTAGAGCACAGTGTAAATAATATGTTAAAAGTGGTTAGTTCCATGTACTCAACCTGCTTGCAGGTGTGCAAATCTTAGTAATAAGGTTAGAAAATTATACAATTTAAATAAAATTAACAAATTTCGTAATATTATTATGTTAGTAAATTATGTTCAATGTAATTAATAATAGAAGATTAATCAATGTCAAAGTTATTAGGTACATTACCATTATTAAATTTAATTAGTCAACCTATCTATACTAATTAGATCACTTAATACTAATTAGCTATGCTACTAATACATAATTAGCTTTTAAATTCGATAAATGCTTTGATGCTATAAAAACAATGTTCCAGAAGCCCCGATGACAATTTAGCTTTAAAAGTAGCACCCCTCAGAATTTTTATGTTCTCTGGCAGTGAATTAAAATTGACATATTGTATGCATTTTTCTTATAATATCTTTTCATTACTCATACTCTGAAAGAAGGTCTGAAGTTGCCTGAGTAGCGGGTTGAAAGTAATACATCTCAGCCCTAGGGAGAATCGCTTTCAACTGACAGCTGTCAAATTATATATAAAAAAACTAGTACTATTTTTACATTTCTATTGGACCATGTTCCAACTGTCTATACAGCCACTCAATTACAGCGCGATGTAAAATTGAAATAACATAAAGTTATGTAATAATTAAAGAATATATATTTATAAATGACTTATAATTATTACTGTCAACTATTTCTTTAAAATAACATAGATTTGGGCAAAATATTTATCATTTTTTCAATTATGGAAATGAAAAACAAATGGCAGAATAGCTGGCCGGCCACAGAAAAAAAACAAAATAGACGGGAAAGCGGCAATACGATCTTCTTTTGTTTTTTCGAGTTGTAGAGTTTTGTTTATACTTCCGTATAGCAGAGATTTGTATTAACACTCATTTTATGTTTTTGTTTTTACTTTCAGTGTATTCTTAATGAAAAGCACAGTGTTTCCCTCGGGTTCAAGACTTATTTAGAGGTCCCTCGAACTATTATATATATAGGAGAGCGATTCAAAAATAGAGCTCCCGGCCGGGTCCAGTGACAGACAAGAGCGAAAATTATGAACTTATTATACCAGCCTCCCTCTTACAACAGTACATTGTTACCCCAGGGGTGAAAGTAACTTATTTAAGTCCCGAGACGGGGTTTGGCGCCCGACCCGGCCGGGAGCTCTATTTTTGAATCGCTCTCCTCGCTTCGAGCGGTCCACTCTACTGATTTTTGTATCGGATGTCAAAGGAAAAACAATAGAATCGACCGCTTGAAGCGAGGAGAGCGATTCAAAAATAGAGCTCCGGGCCGGGCACACCCGGCGACACTGCGACCCTATGGGATCTATTGTGTCAGCCCCTGTGTTTACCTGGCGCTCTCCTCCCCCAGTGTTCGCTGCACTAATGCTATTGTACAGCTAAGGGGTAAAAGCCTGTAGTCCTCGGGTTCGGGATAAGCCACACCCAGGACACTCATTCGTCTTGCGGCTAGTGCATCGCATTCACACAACAGATGTCCTCTCCACAGGCATGTCTCCGATAGTCCCATCTTATGCAGGCGGTCCCTTACAACGAAGTGACCCGCGAAAACCTGTACAATAAAACGAACGGTTCTCTTACTACCTACATGATAAGGTAACAAACATTTTCATCATCATCATATCAGCCTGTAGACGTCCACTGCTGGACAAAAGGCAAACAAACATTTTGTTAGCCCTGAATACACGAACAGATGAGACGTGTAGGTAATGTGATATATTCAACCCTTAAAACGTTGTCCTCGTTTCAAAGGACTGTTTGTCCGTTCCCTTAGAGGCAAGGGCCTGTTCTTTCATATGTCATGAAATATTTTTATGGTCCCGTTCGCGAATCGCTGAGCACTCTACGTAAACAAGTCGGGACAGGCTTGGGTGAACTATAAACCACGCGACGCGCTTTATGAACGATCTTGCAACACCTGAACATGTTTTATGGGCCATTCGAGTTTACGTGTCGGGATTTGAATAAGAGGACTGCTCGTTTTCTTTCACGGTCGCCGTAAATATGGCAAGATTGAAAATTTGGAAATCCTCTTCCGCTGTTCGACTAAGTCCACTCTAAAAAATAACCTCGACGAAACAATTCTAATTTTTTTAACAAAATTATAGAGTCAAAGAACATTTTTGTTTGCAATGAGAACATTTTTATTATTATTAAGTATTTCAGTAATATTGCATAATTAGGTAAATTAAATATTACTGTCACTAGCTAAATATTATAATATTTTCCTGACAATAATCGATATTCATCTGATGCTGAAACGAAATGTAGTGATGGGAGAGATACACAGTAATTTGACCCCTTATGTGTTTATCGATATAAATAATCAAAGTAGGCAAAAAAAAAATCATAAAAAAATAATCATTATAAAAATAATCATAGTAGTAATTCATGCGTTATTTACATTTTTTTATTTATTAAATGCTTTTGGGGGTTATACGAAAGATGTTACCAAATCACTAAGGTATAGACCTCGCCGAAACAGTATACCGCCTACCCCCGTTTTGTGAATATTTACTGCTCCAGTCGGACGAAAGGCAAAACTTTTCAAGTCCATGCTGACAGCTGGAAGAATGAGAAGGTCACGATAAACGCCTCGCCACTAGTGTCGCTCTATATCGATGTCAAATAGTACGGTAATTTAGGCCAAGACCTATCATACTAACGCGTGACGGAAATAAAAACAAACTTGTATTACCACAAATAATAATCATTTACAGTTAATGAATACATTTCCACAACAAATTTCCGAACAAATTTCCACAACAAACTTTAAGAATTACAGTAAAATACAATTCTTTCATCATCATGAACATCCTATTAACATGTCCCCACTGCTGGGGCTCAGGCCTACCCTCTCCACGAGGGCGTTCGGGCTATAGTCCACCACGCTAGCCCAGTGCGGGTTGGTGGACTTCACATGCGCCTAAGACTTTCTTCTTCCGCGTATGCAGGTTTCCTCACGATGTGTTCCTTCACCGTTTGAGAGCAGTCAGTAAATGTACTTAAGTTTCGCAAAAAAACCCATGGGTACATGGCCCAGCCGGGGATCAAACTTCGGACCTTACGATATGATAGGTCGCGTCTTAGCCCCGACGCCACTGACGCATACAATTCTTTAAGAAATCCTGTTATAAAATAGACGAAAATTTAATTTTAATTCACAATACTATATTAGTTTTAATTAAAAATAGTACAATATTTTGTGTAACCATCGACACTATCGATAGGTAGTTGATAAGTATTCCTACAACACTACTCGCCACTTGCGTCCCACTTTTATTTGCTTTGTTTCAATCTGTTTTATAGTTCGGCAAGTTTTCTTGAATTCGTAGTGGTTATAAAGTTGAAAGAACTGCGAAGCAAAATTTCAAATGTTTTTTTAAAGTCCGACTTAAAATAATTCAAGCGAAAGGTCATCACCATCATCCTGTCAGTCCTTCAACATCCACTGATGGTCATAGGCCTTCCCCAATGAACCTTTAGGTCGTCGGTCCACGTGGCGGGGCGTCTCCACTCTAGAACCCGTCTGCCCCAACGGCCGTCGGAGGTGACCTGCCCACTGTCAATTCAGCTTGAAGTACTAATAATCAGGGAAGCAGACATTCGGGGAAGTGGACGTTCCGGGAAATAGACGTAACGGACCGAGTGGACATTCCGGGAATAAGACCAAACGGGCCTGAGGGTACATATCCGTCAGAGTGTTAAAACGGGTTTTGCGACCCAAAAAACAAGATCAAATACTAGACTTATGTGAAGTCTAGATAGAGTTCGTTTTTCAAAGACCAAAATCTGACAGCCACTTCTAATGATTATTATTTGGTACATTTCTAGGCAATTTTTGAGTAGATAATAAATAGTACATAATTGGTACATTTTATCTGCATGTCAGATTTCAAATCAGAGGCTGTGGCTCTGCCAAGATGACGCATATAATTAGAACACATTAATTAGCAGGCACTCATAGCATGTTTTCCTAATTAAGGTGGCGTGCCGGGTGCCACGATATGTGTGGGTTGTATGGGAGTATGTTTTTGTTTGTTTTCATACTAAACGATTTATTAGGTCACGTGAGGGTTGCGCATAAATTAATATTTGCATATTATTTTATACTAGTTTTTCTTGCGGATTTGCTAGAATTACATACAATTATGTAAAGGTATTATAATTTGTGGTTCTTTCAAGACTTTAACAGTCTTGTAACACTGCGACCAATACTGATGACTCTATTGATCATATCTGATCTACTAATACTTACTTGGCATAGCTATAAACGAATGTGTAAAAAGTAAAATTGAAAATTTTCCGCGAGATCTACTAAAATCCACTTGGACTCATATGTCCACTTTGATCCTCCATGATCCATTATTTCAGGATTTATTTATTTACTAAAAGTTATTTGAGATTTGTAAATCTAGCTTATCAATGTCTGTCTAACTTAAATCGAGTTATTTATACTTAAATATAATTTATACAGACTGAGATTGCTTTTAAATTATTTTTGTATTATTTTTCTATTTTTGTATCTCAAGAATTCCAACAGCCATTTACAAAATAATCAAGATAGGGTTCTCCCTAAAACTAAAAATATAAAATCTCGTAGGTAAATTCAATGCAATCTTTTTATAAAATGTTGTAATAAATTGTTTTTTATCTCTCCCATTTTCCCGGTATCCCGTACAATACTCGCCGGAACGGCTGTCGGCGAGAAATTCGTAAAATATTTTAACTTTAAAAAACCGATGTGCCGCTAAAATGTAATTGCTGGAACACAGTCTTTTATAATTACTACATTGCGAACGAAATATTACTAGCATACCAGCGGTTGCCCGCGGCTTCGGCGTGGAAACAGTTTTTTCCAGCGGGAACAGTTCAACGCGGTTAAAAGTAGCCTTTGATCTGCCACAGGGTTCGATGAATCTATCAAAATCCGATCAGCGGTTTAGGTACTAGTACTATTATAATATTTTGTGGTTTTGGTTAAGTATGAGGTAAGAAATAGCCGATAAAACTGGTCAAGTCAAATCTTGAGCTTCAATTTATGCCAAGTTATCTGGTTTCTTTAAATCAAGGAGATTCGAACCTCTTTTGTCGCGCGCGCGCTCCCTGTGGAGATCGCATCTTGCATATTTAGTATGGGAAACGATGAAAAATTCTGTGTCAAAATCAGGGGGGGTGCGGACAAATGAAGCGGATTAGCGGGAGGAAGTTGCTCATACAAATTTATATGGAGTTTGAAAATGAGAATGAGTGAGTGAGTATCAATTTCGATATACATTTGGCACGATTTTGGCACCCTCTAAAATGATTTTGTTACTCATCCATATGGGAGTAGCTTTTTTTTAAAATTCATGGTTCAAATAATTCGACTGCTAAAATTTAAGAAGTTATATTGTGTTATCAATTTATTTTAGAATGTTGTATCTTCTTATAAATAAATTTCAGGACTATCTACAGAACTTGGAATCCATTTAGATATCAATTCTTTTGTCGGTGTAGTCGACAACCATGCTGGAATTTGGCTCCCATTTAACTTTTATGTTTTTGATGGGATCTATATATACAATACACTGGTTTAACAACACCACAATACCAATTGTTAATTTAATATACAATGTTTATTAGCTTAAATAAAAAATAGAACTGTAATGTTTCATCAAAATCTGTTCAGTAGTTTTTACGTGAAAGGGTTAACAAGCACCCTGACAAACTTTATTAGTTTGAATTCGGCAAGCGTGGTTAAAATAAATAAATGTTGCGACTCATCATCATCAACAGCCTATTAATCTCCCCACTGCTGGGGCTCAGGCCTACCCTCTCAACGAGGGCGGTCGGGCTATAGTCCACCACGCTAGCCCAGTGCGGGTTGGTAGACTTCACATGCGCCTAAGAATTTCTTCTTCGGCGTATGCAGGTTTCCTCACGATGTTTTCCTTCACCGTTTGAGAGCAGTCAGTAAATGTACTTAAGTTTCGAGAAAAACCCATTGGTACATGACCCAACCGGGGATCTAATTCCGGACCTTTCGATATGATAGGCCGCGTCTTCAAATTCAAATTCAAATTCAAAAGTATTTTATTGCATGTAAGTACACTGGGTACATTTATACAACGTCAATTTTTTATCTACCACCGCCTCCAAGGTGTTATATAGAGCTGGGAAGAAGAAGCGGCGCAACAAACTTCCGCAACACATCTTTTAAAATCAAGTTTGTACATAACATTATTTTGTAAAGATTGTGCGAGGCTGAAGTAACATTAACACCAGGCATCTTTGTCATTTAGTCTTATCCCCAGGGCCACTGACGCTCTTTCAATGTTGCGACTGCCAACGTTTTTATCCTCATGTCAACACCTAACTACAAGCCAAAGCTCAACACCGTAGAAAACATTCAAATTCTCCGCAGCTATCACTCAAACAACATCTTTAGCGGCAAGTTCCGCTCAGCCTATTGTTTACGGAATCTCTTGGCCAGAGACAAACAGACTTAAAGGATTACGGCGACTTCCTTTATAATTAAAACAAACAAAGGACATCTAAATATTACCTCTTTTGTTCGCTGTTTAATGAATTCGGTGCGGCTCGACACCTGTTTTCCTCTTTTTGTTTTATGGTGGGTAATGGTAGATGTCACTTTGTATATTTTCGCATTGCTCATTTCGCTAATTAATAAGAGATTAAATTTTAAAAATCTATACTTACCCATACTAACATAATTATATTGTCTTTTCTTGCTGTTCATAATACATATTTTAGGTGTAGTATAATGAATGAAATAGTCCCTCAGGCCTGTTTGGTCCTATTCCCGGAATGCCGCCTCGGACCGTTACGTCTATTTCCCGGAACGTCTATTCCCGGAATGTCCACTTCCTGGAATGTCCACTTTTAAAACGTAACCAGTGTTCTAAACAATATTTGACTTGTGGGCTTGCGCGTGCGACACGACCGCTCGGCTCGATGTGCAGGCAGGAAGCAAGGAGCGTTGCCAATGCCACAGAATAAGTAATCCACTGCGCAATGTTGCCAGTTTTGAAACACTGACATCTGAATATTTAAACTCATGTTTTGAGAAATAAATTTTCCTTCTTTCTTTCTTTTATTTACTCTATGCCATGCGGTGGGGCAGGCGGGACACACTGACAATTTATTATATGCCTATTTATTATGTTTTATTAAAAAGTATGTGTATGCAAAACTAAGAGTTTGTTTTTTTATTCGTTGGTTTGGTTGCGCTAATCTCTGTAACTACCAGTAGATTTGAAAAAATTCAATTCAATACACTCAATTGCACATTTAAAAACATTTTTGTATTTGATAGCACATTTCTTCAGGTAGGTTATAGGCTGTTTAGATCACGCTACGACCCTCAGGAGCCGAGCGAAAAGAAAGAAAGTCAGAAATTACTTATTAAAACACGAGCGAAACCGCGACAAATAGCTATAGTTTAACTATAACAGTCTTATAAGAACACAAATGTCAAGACATTCATCAAATTCAAGGAAAGGGCTCGCGAGAAACAAAGTTCAAGTTATTTCACAAAGTTTCTGCCTTAATATTGACAAGTCAAATTAAACTGACTAACCAATTTCAAACCAATTTATCTCAATCTAACAGACAAATAAAACTTCTTAAATTTATGTGCCTATCTCGTCTCGGAGTCATTCGTTTTATTTGATAAACTAGCTGGTGCCCGCGACTTCGTGCGCGGATTTAGGAAGTACGTCCTATAGGAAAAAAAAATCATGTGGAAAAATCGACAGATTTTAAGTTTAGACCTTGAGGAAAACAACTGTGAAAACCACATCCCATTTCGTGTAGTAGTTTTTGCATGATGCGCCGGAACAAACACAGACAGACAGACAAAAAAATCAAAAAAATATTTTATAATTTTTTTTATTTATATTTTAAATCAAATTTACACATTACAAACGCTGCATTTTAATAAAAAATGTAATTTTCAAACAATATGTTACATTAATATATTTTTATTCACCAAATTGACTACACTTCTAGAAAAAATACAAATTTAAAAAAAAACACTGTTTCTTTTAAAATGTCACTTTTGAAGTCAAACTAAAGATACCTCTATTTGATAGATTTGATTTAAACAGAGCTGTATCTTTTTACCGACTTCCAAAAAGGAGGAGGTACTGTGTTCGGCTGTATATATGTTTTCGGTGTCAAGCCCGACACACAATAAAACTTAGCAACATGAACAGCTAAATTAACAATGGAATGGCGCGCGCGAGACTTAGCCTACTACCGGCTTGGCACCGACTTCAAACAGATCAGTACATACTTAGTACTTAATTATGATATTATTTTAGTTTAAAAAATAGATAACAGGCTTCTGTCTTTTGGACTAAAATAAAATAAGTTATTTTACGCTTTTTAGAGCCTTTTTGTGTTTTTGAAGTCGGTTTTATTTTTTTGTTATTTTTTTTTATTAACATTAAAAATCTAAGAAACGTACCTACTATTAGTAGGTACGCCAAGCCTTTTCTTACCGTACTCTCCTTGTAAAAGAGCACATTACCCTTTAATTGAACATTTGTTAATTGGACTCATTTTAATAGTTTTCTAAATTTTATAATAGGCCTATGTCCAGAAAGGTAAGTCGAATCGCTCGGTTATTATATTAATGATCATAATTATTGTTTAAAAACAATTTGCCTAAAACGCAAAATGCCTAAAATCAATGTCTAAATTGTAGAATGCCTGAGTATTACAGACTATCATCATATCAGCGATTTGACATGTATATTACACAAGGAGATTCGAACCTCTTTTGTCGCGCGCGCGCTCCCTGTGGAGATCGCATCTTGCAAATTTAGTATGGGAAACGATGAAAAATTCTGTGTCAAAATCAGGGGGGGTGCGGACAAATGAAGCGGATTAGCGGGAGGAAGTTGCTCATACAAATTTATATGGAGTTCGAAAATGAGAATGTGTGAGTGAGTATCAATTTCGATATGCATTTGGCACGATTTTGGCACCCCCTAAAATGATTTTGTTACTCATCCATATGGGAGTAGCTTTTTTTTTTAATTCATGATATTATACATTAGACATGTAGAATTTAATGTAAAAGTTAGGAAGCTATTAAAATGTGTCTAATTAATTTTTATTGCCCAAACAAATAGTTCAATTAAAGTGATAAGTTCCCTATTACAAGGGCAGTATGGCCGACCGTCACCAGCACCATTAGGTAGGCATGCCCCAACATGATTTTAATCTATCCCCATTACAAGCTGAATTAGAGTTGAGAAGAGATATTAGCACTCCTTTACTTACAACCCACGTTTAGTACCTGTCTCCCTTAGTCATAAATTTAAAAAAAATTGATTATAATATTATTATTCCCGATCGCCGACTATTACATTTATTTTTAAGAAATCTAAAAGAGTACAATTTATAATTATAATTATATAATTATTTACGGGTCTTACACACGAATAAGTTTTATTTACCTTGCCCGACGTTTCGACCAGGTTACACTGGCCGTGGTCACGAGCTGACTGGAGAGGCGAGCTGTCATTGTTGATCGCTGTGAGTAGTTTCTGAAACTACCCTCTGCTGATCTTGTATTATTGGAAAGTCCCGGCACACAACACTCACGGTATCCGCCGGTGTATTCGACGATAAGTCACGAGATTTAAGTTTAACGTCGGGCAAGGTAAATAAAACTTATTCGTGTGTAAGACCCGTAAATAATTATATAATTATGAATACAAAGCGCGAAAGTCTAAAATGTAATTTATAATTAAATAATTATATACGGGTCTTACACACGAACAAGTTTTATTTACCTTAAATATAAATATTTAATTATGAATACAAAGCGCGAAAGTCTAAAATGTACTAGAGTACAATTTAGCGAAAGATACATGGTAGAAATTACTTGAAAATTAAGAGTTGATTGTACAAATCAAGAAGTGGACTTCACACGCGTCTAAGAATTTCTTCTTCGGCGCACACAGGTTTCCTCACGATGTTTTCCTTCACCGTTTGAGAGCAGTCAGTAAATGTACTTAAGTTTTGAGAAAAACCCATTGGTACATGGCCCGGCCGGGGATCGGACTTCGGACCTTTCGATGTGATAGGCCGCGTCTTATCCCCGATGCCACAGACGCTCTGTTATATATTCATCTCTAATTCTGCCTTATTCTCTAGTCATCCCACGCGAGACACGTTTTAAATAACTAATTGAGCACGTACTTAAGTGCGCAAATACCAAAATTAGCGAACATTAAAACACGGCGAGACGGATCACTTACTTCGGGCATATTGGATTACACCGACGACGCTAGCTTTTACGAATATTACTTACTAGCTGTTTCCCGTGGCATTCATCAACAGCCTATTAATCTCCCCACTGCTGGGGCTCAGGCCTACCCTCTCAACGAGGGTGTTCGGGCTATAGTCCACCACGCTAGCCCAGTGCGGGTTGGTGGACTTCACATGCGCCTAAGAATTTCTTCTTCGGCGTATGCAGGTTTCCTCACGATGTTTTCCTTCACCGTTTGAGAGCAGTCAGTAAATGTACTTAAGTTTCGAGAAAAACCCATTGGTACATGACCCAACCGGGGATCGAACTCCGGACCTTTCGATTTCTTAAGGGTTAAATAGCCTTTAATCTTCCTCTAGAATTTGGCTATTAAAGGCAAAAAGATTTCAAACCAGACTGGCAGTTCCAGAGATTAGTGCGTTCAAACAAACAAACAAACAAAATATTAAGTAATAATATTAAGTACATTAGTAGACTAGATTACGGATTGCTAGACTTACTAAATATTAGTAAGTCTAGCAATCTACGCAGTTTCTCATGAATTATACTATTTATTTATAATTATAATATACTGCTCTCAAACGGTGAAGGAAAACATCGTGAGGACACCTGCATACGCCGAAGAAGGAACTCTTAGGCGCATGTGAAGTCCACCGACCCGCACTGGGCTAGCGTGGTGGACTATAGCCCGAACATCCACGTTGAAAGAAGGACATATAAATAGGCTGTTGATTGTCAATCAGAACCAACCGTTTGAAATGATCACTTACAAATAAAACAAGCAATCATTATCCTTATGAAAAATCTAGTAACAATTTATCTTTTTCCATGAAAAAAGCTATTTGTCTGGAAATGAGATCTAGATACCGCACCGGGTGACGGCGGACCGGTCGATTTGCGTTTTGTGCCCACCCCGTAGATGAAATAAAGCTGATTACAACTTTCTGGGCGTTACGACGCGTAAAATATTGTTATCACACGATTTAATTTAGATACATACTGTATATAAATTGACATTCTATTCAAGTCCGAAAATGCCTATCTTCATCTACTAACAGCTACTCCACTTTAGGACAGGTGTTATACATATCTAATCATCCGTCTTCCTACTAATATTATAAAGGCGAAAGTTTGTAAGGATGTGAGGATGTATGTTACTCTTTCACGCAAAAACTACCGAACAGATTTTGATGAAACTTGGTAGAGTGAAAGCTTATATCCTGGAATAACATATAGGCTACTTTTTAACACGGACAAAGCCGCGGGGCGTCCGCTAATAGCCCCTAAGTAACAAAACGCCTACATAGAGGGCGCTGTTTCACAATGTACACGGGAAAAACTTTTCTACGCGGGCGAAGCCGCGGGAAAAGCTAGTAAATATCTAGAAAAATACCATCGCACAGTAATTTAAGTATTTATTTATGTGCACTTTAATAAAATCTTTTCTTTTAGGGTTCCGTACCGCAAAAGAGGAAAAAAGGAACTATTGTAGGATCACTCACGTCTGTCTGTCAAGACCAATTTTTCTCGGGAACGCGCGGAGGTATCAAGTTGAAATTAATATGAAATACTCAGATCTGCAGACCCTTGGAGCCGTAAAAAAATCAGACTCCTAAATTAACGCTGTCAAAAGATATGGCCGTTTTTTAAAACACATCTTGTTATTTTATAATCAAACATGGCGTCAAGTTGAAGAATCCTGAACATTGTAAACTTTTAATCAGTAAGGAAATGTACGGCGTAGAGCTCGCGTAGCGTGTTTCGTAGCACGCATTAAAGTGCTACGTGACCCGTAGCACTGCTACGCCAAATGTTGATGATGTTTGCTAACACCACTTACTCCCGGCGCATGTTGCCGAGAAAGTAATTTTTATAAATTAAGTCTTTTCCACTGGAAGGTAAGACCCTTACAATATTATGTTTAGTTTATTATGTATTTAGATTAGTTTATTATGTATGTAGATTAGTATATTATGTTTTAGGGTTCCGAACCTCAAAAAGGAAAAAAGGAACACCTAAAGGATCTCGTTTCGTTGTCCGTCTGTCAAGACCATTTTTCTCAGGAACGCGTGGAGATATCAAGTAAGTTTGTACGGAACCCCCAGGGCTCGAGTCCTACTCGCACTTGTCCGTTTTTTTATCCTGGGTGGATACCCAAGTGCAATATAGTTTTCGAAATGAATTGGGATCGCCCGCGAAAAATAACCTATTCAATAAAAATTGAATCATTGAATTCGGTTCACTATACTATTTTGACTGGCCTGTTGGCGCAGTGGTACCTAGTGACCCTGCCTACTGCGCCAAAGGTCGTGGGTTCGATTCCCACCCGGGACCAACCTTTGTGTGATGAGCATTACCTGTTGGTTTTCGGATTCTGGGTGTTTGTATGTATTTAAGCATCTATTTAAAAGTATATAATAATATGTATGTTTATCAATGGTTGAGTACCCATTTACAAGCTTCGGCTTAGTTTGGGACTAAACAGCCGTGTGTAGATTTGTCCAAATATTATTATTATATCATTACGTAGTACCTACCGTTCGTGTTCCTTTACCGATGTGTCTTGTTATTTCTGTGGTGTCAATAGTCTAGTGACAAAGATAATTAGTGCCAACGTGCTATCACGGTAGTGGTCTTCATCACCCCCTGTAAAACCCCCAAAAACCCCTGCAACCCCACTTAATGTAGGCTAATTAGAATGGGAAGACGGCCCTCGACGTAACGAGGTGTTTATGTTGACAGGCCGTCCGCTTTATTATCTGTGGAGCGGCACCCGAGGGCGGACATATTTAGCTTTACATGATTTTAGCATTTCCCTTTCTTTTTATGGAAATGGGTTTCGCTTTAACCTCGAACTCAACTAATTTGAATGAAATGTGAATAAAAAAAACTTTTTTTACAGAGTTCCTGTGGCCACCTTCCGGCTGCATCATCAGACTCTGGTAACCATCTACGATCAGAGTAGTTGTCAATACAAATCAATCGCGCCCAAACTCGATGGGTTTGCATGGTTTTATTACGGAGTTCCTGTAGCTACCTTCCAGGTCCATCATCAGATCAGCTCAATGACACCATAATATTGCATTGTCATCCGACTTACATACGTATGTAAAATTTCATGTCGGGAGGTGGGTAAAAATTCACTTGCAAAATTTGACCCATACTAACAAGGCAAGTCAATTAAAAGCTTTTATTGAGTGTTATTATTGCCTGGCCTGTGCATTTAGATATCAAATAAAACGATAATTACATTCCTTGCGATACGACCGCTCACCGCGATGTCGGCCGCAACACTGCCGCGGTGTTGCCAATGCCGCAGAATAAATAAACCATTGCGGCAATGTTGCCAGTTGTAATATTCACTCTAAGCATTGCGGGGAGCGGGCTGGTCACCCCGACGATTTATTATTCGTCAGTATCATAATACAAACACTCAAAACCAGGCCCCTTTTCGTACATTTTTTTTTATTGCTACGGGGGCAACGACCAGGCGGGCTTCCTGAAGTTAAGAGGTCACCGCCGCCCGCAGACACCTGCAACACCCGGGGGTGCTGGTGCGGCGCCGGCCAAGGTTGAAGGGCTCTTTAGACTCTCTTCTTGAAGGACCCCATATCGTAGCGCTATTTGTTCTAGTTACAATTTTATTAAACACCATTTTTACAATTTTTTGAAAATAATTTAGGATTTCATGGTTTTCCTTTTAATTTATCAAGTTCGATAGAGAGATTTCATCCTTATAATTGACCTTAACGATCGATGCAATTAAAGTACAGGGTGCAATTTTTACAGATTTTAGTCGGTTCGATTCCCGGGTGCGGCAAGCGAATTTTCAAAAATCTTTGAATGCAGTTTTCTTTCCTTTCAAAAATAAAGGAATGTTTTCCTTGAGTAAAATTTTCTATCTACAGTATTAAGAGTACTTTCCCTCCAGGTGGCATTACAAAATTCCACCCTGCATACTTATGCGACGATTGACTGTTTGTATAGGTACATACAGAATCCCTTGTTAGGGGCGTGATACACCAAAGTTGTGACGAAGACACCTCGTTACGAGTTTAAATCTCAGAAGCCGCGGCGCCCTAACGAGCCACTGCTTTGTTAATTACTAACTTTTGATACGTACATGGGTGATTCTATTATGTGACCAAAAATCTACATAGGTGGACGGATAATTAGAAACAGGGCAAGATTTTCATACAATCGAGGTCTCTTTGCAGCCATGGTTCTCCGTGAAGGATCGATAAAGGCATGATCTGATGACGGTCATCGAGAGAGTTGATAGAGGACTTTCAGATCGCTATAGATATCCAACTGATCAGATAAGCCGTTTAGAAGCTGGATCGTCATGAAGAAAAAACCCGCAAAATGGCACCAAAATGTATGAAAATCTTAAAGTTAAGGAATCATGACGACGCTACTTCCAGACGGCTCATCTGATCAGTTGGATATCTATAGCGATCTTAAAGTCCTCCATCTACTCTCTCGACGACCGTCATCAGATTTTGCCCCGATCAATCCTTCACGGAGACCCATGGCTTCAAAGTGACCTCGATTTTATGAAAATCTTGCCCTGTTTCTAATTATCCGTCCACCTATGTATATCTTTGAAATTCTTGCGGTTTGTGACTTAATAACAAATATCTGTCTGTATATTTGTTCCGACATCACGCAAAAGCTACTGCTCCAAATCGGATGCGGTTTTTACAGGTTGTGTTCCTGAACTTAAAATTAGTGTATGTTTTTTCCCATCGGAAAAATATTTCCCACAGGAATGTAATAACTGGACGATTTCTGTACATAGGAAAGGTAATTACAAGCTAGTAATAAATAAATAAAAACCTAAGCACAACAAAAATCTTTGTAGAGGCTACATAATGTTATCATTCCCTTTGCTAAGGCTGTAAAAAGGAAAAGAATGGTTATCGCCAAGGATCAAATCAATACCTCATAAGTGCCTACGAAATGACAAATTGGGGTCCGTTGCCAAATCGCTCGTAAATCTTACTTATACCCGCATCGGCGTACACGAGGCATACTCGATAGAGCGCTACCCGCCAACTTACCGTAAGCGACAAAAATACAATTCAAAATGTAATGTCATTTCT
Organism: Metalampra italica; assembly: GCA_949699065.1. Lineage (NCBI taxonomy): Eukaryota > Metazoa > Arthropoda > Insecta > Lepidoptera > Oecophoridae > Metalampra > Metalampra italica. The sequence goes on from OX452983.1 coordinate 498,007, forward strand.
ATACGTATGATTTCGGCGACTAATGTCAAAATGGAATAATGGCAAGGTATAAAACTGTCCAAATTGAAAATTGACACGGTGGAAACAATTACAACATAAATTAAATTGCACATAATATTTTAGTCTAAGCATTGAATTGAGAAAAAAATACAGTACATAAAATTTGATCTTCATTTCGGATGACCTGTCAAAGTTTAAACTGCTTAATTATTTTACAATTCAAATTTAAGTGTCCCAGTGGTCCCTAAACGATCATGCTTGGATGACATGCAACGTTTACGTGAATTATATGCTGCATGATTGACCATCCTGCTTGCTATCAATCACATAGTACAGTGAAGCAACGGCCAGCACGTAGTTTGCATGTCATGCACGTCAACACTACAACTAGACGGTCATGCATGAGTGACAGCGCGTAATGCATGTCATGCCGCATGATCGTTTAGGGAGCCCATTAGACACTACTCGATATTTCTTTGCCCCACCCATTTATAGGTATGAGCTCCACATTTGACATTTTAATACCTTGTCATTTTGACATTAGTAGCCGAAATCGTTTTAGTCAAGAACTTAAAGAATTTAACTTAAGTGACTGCTTATTCTTGCTCTCCAGCGTCGTAGAATCCTTCGCGAGGTCCCCATTATAATTCGTACGTGCAGTATTTACAAAGTTAAATAAAATTTATCTTAATTGGACTAGAAAATTAACTGGAAGCACGCCCTTTGAACTTAATAAGGAAGTCGTCTATAAATTAATGTTATCAAAGTCAGCAGGCGGATAAATCCGGTATCTGCGAGCGTCCTGATCCTGGCACTCAGCTAGGACGTCATGACAGCGGCGCGTGACGCGGCGGCGGCCGCGACGCGGGCACGAGCGGCGCGAGCAGCGGAGCGGAGGATTGTAGAGCAATTATTAAGCCAACTTTTAACATTGAAAATGTTCATGGGATCGATTTCACGAAATAAACAAAATCTGCGATAACTTCTAGAAATTTAGGGCTACGGGGTCAGACGAAAGCTCAAAAGGCGCAGAATTTATCGAGACACATTATAGCGTTAAAAGTTTGAAAATCCGTGAGCAATTTTTTTTGAAAATCGAAAAAGTTTGGAAAAATCTGGGGATTTATTGGGACGAAATTTCGAAAAGATTTTTTAAACAAATCTATTTGGAATATTGAAAAAATGAGAAAAAAGCACCTCTGCGCTTAGATGGACTATATAAATATATATTTTTAGAATTTTTTTCTTTCATAGGTTCAGAGATACGTGACCCCAAAGTTGGGACATTTTGTCAATATCGATGTGCTGACGTTATAGTTCGCAGAAAACTGAGCAAGCGAAGGGTGCTAGGATTCGCTTCTCTCATGGTTCAAAGATAGAATCCTGAGCGTAGCGAGGGTTTCAAGGTACGAGACGCAAAATAACGTAACAGTCGCTCATAACCGTCTAGCTACTATGGTACATTTTCAATGTACTAAGATTCTTGCGTACTGCGTAAAGTTTGTGGATTTTTTATATCTGGTACAACCGTTCGCACCTTAAAATTTTATATTAAAAATAGTGCGTATTCAAGGATTTTTTCAATTTTATTTACAATTGAACTCATTGCTTGATGGATGCAGGCTAATTTTCCCAAGGGAAAATCTGTTCCCAGAAATACGCCGCTAGAAATACAACTTATTACACATAATGCAAGGGAAGTGAATGCAATTTGCCATCGACATCCAAGATAAATAAGTTTATGAATAGTACATTATACGACAAGTGAATAAAAAGGAAATTTAATTCGAGGGACTTAGTTGGATCCCGAGAGCAGCGAAGGATTCTGGAGTTGAATCACGAGCGACAGCGAGTGATTCTAGATTAGAATCCTGAGCGTAGCGAGGGATACAAGGACCGAGATTAAATTTTTTATTCACGAGTTGTGTACTCTACTTTATACCATTGACTGCGAGAAAATAAAATAGTAAGTTGACAGATAACCTAATCTATCAGATAAATCTGTCTGATAATATTTTCGTGTATCACACCTCAAGTCTGTGATAAAATAAATTGATGTTATTTTATTTTTATTTTAAATTACAGAAAGTTCACACAAAACTGAAGTATTCCCGCGTTAAATTCGAAAAACAATCCTTATCTGACAGATAAAAAAATAACAGCCACTTGATCTTGCTGTTAGTTTATCAGGCAGATAAATCATGCAGATAGGGTATCTGGGACTTTATTAGCAAGTGGTGAAAGAAGCCCCTGATATAAAGGTACATTAGAAATGTATTGTGAAATTCAGGAAGGTGCGAATTCGCGGGCCCACCAATGAGATTTTAGTAGATTTTAGTTATATGGTGAAATTAAGTAGAACATAATACAGGCTGGCTAGAGATTATTATGGTTCGGCATGTTTTATTCATTTTTTGTACACAATTCGTGTTGTTCCAAATTTCGAAATGTTTTTATTCTCTGTTGACTAGAAGAGAGTTTTATTCACTGTTTTCGAGAAACAAAATGCTCTTTTTAGAGTGACAGTGGTATAAATTTAATTATGCCTTTCCTTGCTGTGTTGAAAAACGTCGCGTGAGTGCATTGGTCTACACGTTCAGCTTTATTACGCCCTCGTCTTCGTCTCGCGCTGTGTAATTCAGCCTCGAGAGTAATGACTAACTTAGCTCACTTGTATCGTAATGTACTATTATATTTGTAATGTATTATTTATAAATAATGCATTTATAAATAAGAGAGATTAATTTTTTTTTATTTAATTTAATTTAGAGAGCGTCAGTGGCCTCGGGGATAAGACGCGACCTATCATATCGAAAGGTCCGAGGTTCGATCCCCGGTTGGGCCATGTAGCAATGGGTTCGAAACTTAAGTACATGTACTGACTGCTCTCAAGCGGTGAAGGAAAACATCGTGAGGAAACCTGCATACGCCGAAGAAGAAATTCTTAGGCGCATGTGAAGTCCACCAATTCGCACCGGGCTAGCGTGGTGGACTATAGCCCGCACGCCCTCGTTGAGAGGGTAGGCCTGAGCCCCAGCAGTGGGGAGATTAATAGGCTGTTGATGATACATTTATAAATTTTATTTATTTATAGCATGTCCAGAGGTCGCTTGTAGGTTAGGTACCCGCTAGCCGCTGCGTCCCACACTATGAACGCAGCCTCAACCACAGTTGCCAGCGTCAGACAGCGGTTTAGATTAGGGGAATTAGAAAAGATAACAACCCTTGAGTGAAGGAAGTGGTGCGAAAGGCTTCACAGCGTTTGAGCTTTTGGCTGAGATGTGCGGTGAGGAAAGAGATTCAATTAAGCCGGTGTTAGAGCGAGACGGGCGATAGCATACGGTGAACGGAAAATAAATGAACAGTTTAAATTACGATTTTTTTTTAAACTGGGCTTTACGGCTCTGGAAGCAAAGTCCTTTTGAGCCAGTTAAATTTCGAACAGTGTTTAGTGTTGCCAGTGGCCTGGATGTTATTTAACAAGATAATTGTGGTCCTTTAATGTGTCTTCACTGTCGAGGCACGGGTCTACCCTCTCGACGACGGCGTATGGGCCATCACGCTAGCCCAGTGCGGGTTGGTGGTGGACTTCACATGCACCTAAGAAATTCTTTCTTCCTCACGATGTTTTCTTCATCGTTCGAGAGCAGTCAGTAAATGTACTTAAGTTTCGAGAAAAACCCATCGGTACACGGCCCGGCCGGGGATCGAACTCTGACCTCTACATGACAGGTCGCGCCTTCTCCACTACGCTCTACTCTCTAGTACTTACTAAAACAACCTTAATACGCAATCCGTACAGATTTCACTCTTTACTTCTAAACATATCCGAAATCCGGGCGGTTCATCTGCTCCACGGGGGAAAACCTTTTATCCGGCGACCGGATCTTTTAAATCATTCGCCAAAAATTCCCGGAGAGAGAAAAGTTTCGGGAGTTTCAAGTCAGAGTATTTTGTCACCCGCGACTCGGGCATTACTCAAGTGAGAACTTGTCCTAAGCCTAATCGCTCGCACTCTAACTTTTCCTTACTTATTAAGCACTGACTATGCCCCGCGGCTTCGTCCACATGAAATAGTTTTCCCCATACCAAAAAATCATCATCATCAGCCTGCAACACTCCACTTCTAGACACAGCCCTCCCACTGAACAGGATCTTTTAGAGTAGATACCACGACAATAGAAAATTCCGCAAATGATGGTTTATCAGTGTTAAACCAGAGGCAGGGATTGTCTAGCTCAGTTATGACAAAAGGAAAGCCCAATTTTACTCAATCATTACATCAAAACATTCGGGGCTTTTCTGACAGCAAAGTATTAGGACAAAGTATTAGGACAAAGGAGAAGCCAAAGGGACTTAAAATTATTCACCAAAATATACAGAGCTTCTCCGGCAAGATGTTAGAAGTAGAATTATATTTAGAAAGTCAATCTAATATTGACTTGTTATGTATTACTGAGCATCACCTTAAAGAGCATGAAATGTTGTTTGGATACGAAAATTATCATGTTATAAGTTCATTCAACCGAAAGTACGCAGCACGTGGAGGTTCCCTCATACTCATGAGAAATGGTATCAAGGCCAAGGAACGCAAAGACATTGTGGGACTTTCAGTTGAATGGCACATTGAATTGTCTTGTGTTGAGATGGAGAAACATATTGTGGTATGCGTATACAGACCCCCATATGACTCTAAATTTCCTACTTTTGAGTCAGTAATGGAAGATGTTATGAAAATACTTCTTAAAAGTAGAAAACATATAATAATTTGTGGAGACTTTAATGTAGATCTACTAGAAACTAACTCCAGGTTTTCAACTCGATTAATTGGCTTATTTAATTCCTTTAATTTAAAGAATATTTTTCTTGAACCAACTAGGATTACAAGTACCACAGCTACTTGCCTAGATAATTTCTTTTGCAATTGTGATTTTATAGAAAATACAATTGTAAATTGCCTAACATCAGACCACTGTGGGCAAAGTGTTACCTTTCCAGGTAATATAAAACATACAAAAACTGAAATCCTTACTAGGCCCAACACTGTCAGTCGAATGGAGAGATATAAAGATGCTCTTTCAATTAAATTGCCGATTCCTGTTACTGATCAGGTGGAAATCAATGATTTCTATGTCGATTTCTTCACGACACTGTCTCAGGAATTCGGTAATATTTTTAAAACTAGGAAAATTAATATTAAAAACAAGTTTAAATTTAGTGACTGGGCAACCACTGGTATTCGGAAAAGCAGGACCAAGTTATTTGATTTGTACAACGAAAAGTCTTACAGAGTTGACGACAGATTCCATGAATATGTCAAAAATTACTCTAAAATTTTTAGGAAAGTTTGTAAAATAGCCAAGTCATATTATTTAAGTAATAAAATTAAAAATTCGGATTATAAAGTTAAAGCAGTATGGAAAATCATAAATAATGAAACTGCCAAAACTAAACCACGTGAAAATGAATATGCAATCAGAAATAATGGTAAAATAATTAATTCTAAAACAGAAGTAGCAGAGTCCTTTGAAACTTTTTTCACTAACATCCCTATTAAAACCACCGAAGCTCTGCATTCATCGCCTATTCTTGCCGAAAATTTGCTTGTAAATAACGTTACAATATGTGAAACAGTTTTTAATTTTAGACACATAAACTCTCTAGATATTATTAAGGCTTTTAAATCATTAAAACTAAAATCTTCTGAAGATCTATGGGGAATGTCTGTTAAAGTAGTTAACTCAGTCATAACGATTATTGCGCCTTACTTAGCTTTTATATTTAACATGAGTATTAATCAAGGTATTTTCCCTGACCTAATGAAGCAAAGTAAAATCATACCACTGTTTAAATCTGGTGACAAACTAGATCCCAGTAATTTTAGACCAGTGTCAGTTCTCCCCGTGCTTAGCAAGATTTTCGAAAAGATCATACTGAATCAACTGCTTTGTCATTTCAATCTCAAACAACTTCTTCACGATCGTCAGTTCGGATTTACTAAGGGACGATCAACCACCGACGCAGGAGTCATGCTTGTTAAGCATATTTTTGATGCTTGGGAAGCTTCACATGATGCAATAGGCATCTTCTGCGATCTCTCCAAAGCATTTGATTGCGTTAATCACGAAACCTTGCTACTCAAATTAAAACATTATGGCGTGAAAGACAGAGCATTCGAATTACTTAAATCTTACCTTGAAAATAGAGTACAAAAAGTTGATATAAATGGAGTTAAATCATCTGGTTCAGTTGTGAAAATGGGGGTGCCCCAGGGCTCAGTTCTGGGTCCTTTTCTTTTTCTTGTATATATAAATGACTTGCCATTTTTAATACAAAACATGTCCAACATAGTATTATTTGCCGATGACACTTCTCTGATTTTTAAAATTAGCAGAAGAGCTTGTGATCTTCCTGAGGTAAACAATACTCTCACACAAGTACTTAACTGGTTCAGCATTAATAATCTAGCATTAAATACAACAAAAACTAAATGTATTAAATTTTGCCTACCAAATGTAAGACATGTAGTTAATAATGTAACTTTAGGTACAGAAAGATTAGAATTTATCAAAAGCACGGTGTTCCTAGGTATAACTATAGACTCATCTCTTCAATGGGGGCCCCACATAGCTTCACTAGCTGGCAGACTAAGCTCGGCCGCCTACGCCGTTAGGAAAATTAGACAATTAACAGATATTGCTACTGCGAGATTAGTCTATTTCAGCTACTTCCACAGCATCATGTCATACGGCATCCTACTGTGGGGTCAAGCGGCAGATATAGAAACCATCTTTATTTTGCAAAAGAGAGCTGTTAGGGCGATCTATAATTTACGTTGTAGAGAATCATTAAGAGAAAAGTTTAAAGAAATTAATATATTAACCGTTGCCAGTCAATACATTTTTGAGAATATTTTGTATGTCCGCAAAAATATATCTCTCTTTTTGAGGCACTGTGATATGAACACAGCTTATGTTACAAGAAACAAAAACAAACTTGTACCACCACAGTTAAGGCTTAGTAAGGTCAGTAAATCATTCACGGGGCAATGTATACGCTTCTACAACAAACTACCAGAAGAAATCTTAAATATGAATGACAGAAAATTTAAGACTCACATTAAACAACAACTTTGTAAGAAAGCTTATTATAAAACAGTCGATTATCTAAATGACAAAGTTGCCTGGTGTTAATGTTACTTCAGCCTCGCACAATCTTTACAAAATAATGTTATGTACAAACTTGATTTTAAAAGATGTGTTGCGGAAGTTTGTTGCGCCGCTTCTTCTTCCCAGCTCTATATAACACCTTGGAGGCGGTGGTAGATAAAAAATTGACGTTGTATAAATGTACCTAGTGTACTTACATGCAATAAAATACTTTTGAATTTTGAATTTGAATTTGAATCTTCGGTTATCCGCATCCAGTTACTACCAGCCTTATATAGTCGCTGTATGTAGCCGGGGGGCGTCCCACGCTATCCTAAACTTTTCCATGAATACGATCTAGGAACCAGACACTTTTCACCTCACAATCCTTAAGAGTTATGGAATAAAATGTGATTTTCCCTGTTGTTGCATGATTAGTTGATGGGTTAGGAATTGGGAGAACTTGCACTCTTTTACGACGAAGTCGCAGGTAGCAGCTAGCTAGGAAGCTATTAGTGGTGGAACCCATTAGAGAAATATAGTCAACAGAGGGCGTCGATAGTTCGATGATTGATTGATGATAAAGATAAACTTACTAACATAATGGACTGTGTTATAATGACAATACAAAGTAAACTAAGTATATTTTAAAGGTAACAAACAATAGAGGTCAGAGTCGACTTATATAAATCTAATTTGAATATGAATTAACTCAATTTGAATCTCATAATAATAACTTTCCAGGCTGTCTGCTGGAAGATATGCTAATTGTTTGATATTAAAACAACAATTGTCAGTGTGGTGAAGGTGGAAGAAGTCTTTGACCTCTCAAAAGATAAGCTTGACAAATTAATTCGGTGAAAAGTAACTCAATCAACGACTGTAGATGAGCTGAATTAAAAGTTCTTGGGATCGCAGTCTGTGAATATTTTAAAGAAATTTATGTGGATCATGAAATAATAATATTCTCCCAGCACATAATAGAAGCCATGCCGTAAATATCTAGGCTCTAATTTTTTCCAAATTGGGAGCTGTTTGTTAAAAACGTTCTTCATCAATGTAGGATCTAGGTCAAAGATAAATTGGCAGGGAAATGTGAGTGTGGCTTCTGTATATTGAAACAGTTACCTAGTATTCTTTGATATTATATGTAATAACTTCGCAGAAAAATATTGGTTCAACTTCTATTACACCTATCTTTCCAAATACTAAGATGCAACAGAATTCAATTTGGAATTGGACAACATTTATGAAATTAATCAAATAATTATTGTATTCAATATAAAGGAAGTTATACGAAGTTTCCTCCGTCGCAATGAAACTTTCCTATCAAATTCTGCTCGTACAATATTCATTATGTTCGTTGATTCCTTCGTCTCTTTCAACAAGATTTGTGATTCCGTCGCAAACAGGCCCATAGTTGGTGTCGTTTCAGAGGGTAGAGTACCAGAGTCAGTGCTGAATCAAGAATGTTATCGACAGAGTTAAATGTTCTAGGTATATTGACATCATAAGCATTATAAATTACGCTATGATATAGATAATTATGGAACTCGGTGATAGAAAGTGACAATATATAAATATTAAAAAGAATTGGCCCCAAATGTGACCCTTGGGGGACACCCGATGTTATATTGTGTGGCTTGGAATTAAATCCATTCACAGCGACGAAAAATTATCGGTTATGAAGGTAAGATTGTATGTAACCACTATTTCACAGAACCACATGCACTAAAACCATGACTTGTGAAGCAAGACAATGTGAGATACCCACTCAAATAACTCGCTGAAATCTATGTTTATGGCATTTATTTGTCTCTAGGCATCGATTGCCTTCGCCAATGCGATTGGAATATACATCGTTGGTAAAACCTGTTGGTGCAAATTGATGCTTTGTTTAAAACGATTACGTTGATACTGTAAAAAGGCATTTATCACAAATGCTAAAACAAACTAAACTATTAAAAAATGTGGAAATGGTAGCGAAATATCAACAATCAAAAATGTTTTGAGAGGTCAGATAATCCCCACGCCCAGCTACAACCCTGCTTATAAATAACTCAAATATTCCATTACACAAGGCGGGTGAAGTCGAAATGGGCGCGAGAATCGAAGCCGCTCTCGAATATGAGGGTTGAACCACACTCATAACCGAACTTTGCCTATGCAAATCGCGTTTCTCGCTCGTGTGGAGGAAAAGAGAGCTCTGCCCTCGCAAAGCTGCGCCTGTCTGTGGTTTATGTAGCTGAACCCTTACTGAGTGCGCCGCGTTTTGACTAGAATGGATGAATGAATGAAATTATTTATTGACGCACACAAGAGCAACACAACGCAGATCATAGAAAAAACATAAATGCTCCCAGATACAAGTTTTCGGAAATAATGCCTTTAGTAAATCCACATAAAAGGGTAGAAGAATACAGATGTCAATATAAGTACCTATCTCTATTATCAAGGTACATCTGCCATTAACATGGTAAGTAGGACCAAATCACTAGCTGTTATAGAGTTAGGCGGGGAGTTAAGGTTTCCTTTAGAAATAACACTAGTTTAAAAAATTTTAAAAACATTTTTAAAAAAACAGACGGTACAATTACGCTCTCCATAGGTTTAAGCGATCAATTATACGTCCTATGTGACTTTCGAAATTACGACGAATCTAAGTACATCTCATATATTCAAATCAATACAACCGTTTTCATGGTGCGACGAGAGTGAACAAGAAATCCGAATATACTAAAAGACTAAACATTTGGAGTTATTTTCTTCTTACCTTTAAATTTTGTTTAAAAATACGAAACTCCATCGTCTTTGTCTATTATTATGAACCACAATATTGACTTAGAATTACACACTTTAATTCAACTTTTACTCCCACCCCACAAGGGCTATATTCCCTTGCACCAACTTACCCTAACCCCCGAAGATGGTGGCCTACCTACGTTGACACAGAACGAATTAAATAACAATTTATAATTGACATTATGTCAACATTTCGATTGTCACCCGACTCGACTTCGCTTTTAATTTGAACAGTAACTTAATTACGAAATGCCGACATTAAATTAAATGGGTCTATTTTCAGATAACACTTTCAGAACTCAAGGAGATGTTGTACTAGAGATAAAAATAAGCTGAGAATGTCACATTAGGTATTAGTGTCTAATTTAGTCTCCTGTGCTGTTTTTTCATATTTAAAAATGAAAATTTTAGAACTGTCAAAATAGTCTGGTCCTGTCTGTGAACTAAAATCGACTAAAGTGTTTTAACTAGGTTTATTGCTGTCATTTCGAATTGGTATTGCCATTTAAGAAATTGGACCCGTTCTACCTCTGGTGTAGCTAGTTACCGGAACACTAAAACTTTCAGGTAAGTTACTCCTGCGGCATAAAACTTAATATACAATGTATTTTATTACAACCCTATCTAGGTAGCTGGGTCTCTCACAGTATACCTAAGAAGAGAGTAGGTGTTCATTTGTAGTGCATTCCCATTTTATGCGGAACCTTTTAAATGAGTGAGTGTGAGCGGTATGACCTAGACTGACATACGAGGATCAGATAGAAGTACTTATTACCCGTGGACCAACTGCAATGTGCGGGTGCTCACAGGCGGACACGTGAGGAGCACTCGCGACCCGCGGCGAGCAGGTGTGAAGAGAACGTTGAGACTGAGCGAAGCGAAAAAGGTGTGTCAGCTGTGTGATTCTGTAAAGTACGAATTAAAACTCGACCATCACATCGCAAGTCACTTACTTCATTTCGCATCCGATCATGAAAGACCTTGATGTCGCATTGTGTAAACAAATACAAGCTGCACAATAAACACATCACTTGCGAAGTAAAGTGAGTATTGAACTGTGTATCATTGAGTTAGGGACCGATCTCACTGCGGATTCAGGATCGAGTTGCACAAATACGCTTACAGAATAGCAGGGCAGGATCGCGACACTAAGAATACAGTTTTCAAATAAAAAAATTTAAACCTTGATGAAAAATATTGTAGACTACGTAAGTACGACGTAAGTACACGTAAGTACATACATATCTTTACGCTAAAACGTATTATCGGAACGCAGTGGAAGAACGTAACGTAAGAACGGAGCGCCAAGTAACGCGATAATCTTTATAATTATTGTATAGACTAATCTTCAAGTTAAGCTTCAGTGACACTGTCCCTACAGCGCACTTACTGCGCGGTGACGCCATAAACCGAGGGTAGTAGTTAATACAAGTAATTAGCAACGGCGTGTCCTGTATGTTTATGTGTACCGCGGCGTATGGCGGACCCCTCGCCGCGGGTGCACTTAACAACTTGTGTAATACATCCCCTTAACTTTTGCTGTTAACTGCCCCCTTAGCGCGTTCACACGCTTCCCTACTTCCGGGCCACGTCTCGCCGGGCATGAGACTTATGTCCGTTGTCTTACACTTGAATAGATTTAAATGTTGCGCCCAGTCTCAGCAGTTCGGTTGTTCGAACCACTGAGCCTTCTTAGTTTCAGCTGTTTGAACCACTGAGCCTTCTTTAGTCTCAGCAGTTTTTTTTCTTCTTAACCTTAGTTTGTCTTACACTTGAATAGATTTAAATGTTGCGTCTAGTGACTAGACTAGAGCTTCAATAGTTCGGTTGTTTTGTCCGGTACCGAACTACTGAGCCTTATTTTGTCTCCGCAGTTCGGTTCGTTTTTTCCTTCACAACTCTTCATTTTACACTTGAATAGATTTAAATGTTGTATCTGTTGTTTGAACCACTGAGCCTTCTTTAGTCTCAGTTTTGTCCAGTATCGAATTACTGAGCTTTGTTTTGTCTCAGTTCGCCTTCGACTCACGTAGAAACTAGAGTCGAATAAGAAAAAGAGTCATTTTGTACTGTCTGTACGAAATATACTATTGTGCTCTAAATAAATATTTAGTGTTTGTATTATTGTGTCTACAAAGCACTTCGCGTGGGACGCTAGGTACAGCGGGCTATCTGTCTGGAATAGCTCGGGTTTCTCCCAAATGATGGAAACAAATTATTGAATGGGTTAGCGACACGACAGCTAAAGGGTGTTTTGTGAGAGCAGAATTTTTAATTTAACTACAAATTATTATTTTACCTTTTTATGTACACATTATTAATTATATTGTAGTTTTTTGGATTGTTTTTATCGTCATTTCTACCACCGCATACGATTTCAAAGCTATTTTTAACAAGCGTTGTCCTTGGAAAAGTTAAATAATAAATAATCAATCGAGTTTTTTGCAACGATTCGGCAAAACGATTTTGACTATTTATCAATGGCATAGTAAATGTATGGAAGTAGGAAAAGTCAACACTTTGAATATATGCAGACGACATTTTTCAGACAGATAAGAATAATATCAATAAAAAGCTTCACAACAATATCGTGTACAATATATAGGAATAAACAAGTGAGATCACTTATCGTTACCAACCGGTATAATGTTGACAACTGTAATCAATCACGTCATGTATGTAACATGTTAGGAGAGCGTCAGTGGCCCTGGGGATAAGACGCGGCCTAGAGAGCGTCAGTGGCCCTGGGGATAAGACGCGGCCTATCATATCGAAAGGTCCAGAGTTCGATCCCCGGCTGGGCCATGTACCAATGGGTTTTTCTCGAAACTTAAGTACATTTACTGACTGCTCTCAAACGGTGAAGGAAAACATCGTGAGGAAACCTGCATATGCCGAAGAAGAAATTCTTAGGCGCATGTGAAGTCTACCAACCCGCACTGGGCTAGCGTGGTGGACTATAGCCCGATCACCCTCGTTGAGAGGGTAGGCCTGAGCCCCAGCAGTGGGGAGATTAATAGGCTGTTGATGATGTATGTAACACTTAGAGCTTCTTTCACCACTTCCTGATATTGTTACAGATAGTAATCTTAGTGATAAACTAATCTATCAGATAAATCTGTGTGATAGACTATATAAAATATATAAGATATATGCAATCAGATACTTGTGAAACCAAAAAAAACAGGCTATCTGTCAGATAACCTGCAGATAGGGTATCTGGGATTTTATCAGCAAGCGGTGTAAGAGGCCCTTAGTGACATTGATAACACAATGAACATTAGTTATCATTCAAATTTAAATTAACGACTGCGAGGAACGAGTATAAATAACAACAAATAGACAACACAGTGATAGTCGGTAGCGTCGTCGCGCTGTTCACTGATAATGTCGTTTAAAAAGTACACAGTATTGTCATCACTTTCATTATTATGGATGGCGATGGTGATCAATTTCAAGACAGCTGCAACAACATTGACTACAGAAAGACCGCAACATTATCCAGCTGTACCCATGGAACCATTTCGTGTTGAATCAAACGATGAATGGAGTCCGGAAACCGTTTATGTCAATGTCGGTTCTCACGAATTAGTCTTTGAAAACGGTGGAATAAATACAGCAACCATTTACGAGCGCTTACCATATTATTCGGAAAATTTACGAGATACTGCGACAGAACAAGATGACGCGCACCCAATACAATTTTTGTATCACCACGTTGTATCCCGACGCACTTGGCACAATTTCTTTAGGTGGCTTTTCACGACGCATCGAACGCACTTGCTGCCACGTTTTTGGAATTCCATTTCGAATCTTGCTTGCGTCTTGAACAATTCGCCGAATGTTATTCGTGAATATGTTGGCACACACATGCGATTGGCACATGTATTCGTGTTTTTAACCTCGGCTCTCACGGATGCTCAACGGGACCAAGAACATGCCATATCAGTTAGAGTTGATCAATCATTACAATACAATCTTAACCATGTACCCCAAATGGACGAAGTAATGTACACATTTTTTACTCTACGACTAATAATGAATCTACCGTTTAATTTATTCGTTGGACCAAACGCAAGCGTACGTAGTGACGACCCTCGCAGTGGACTCTATGTCGCCGCTCAGCGTATAATGGAAGAAGCTAGATATTTAAATATTGCAGATATAAACTATTACCTTGTCAATATACCACGGAGAATCCCTAACCAAGCTATGAACGACCATGAACGGGAAGAATATGATCGTGAAACCGAAAACATGTTAAGATCATTGGACCGCCACTTACAAACCGCCAACAATCAACAACCTTTACCGTTTGATGTATCACAATGGGAACATAATCCAAATACGAGACGTTATTTCATAGGCTATAGAAATCTACGCATTATAAGAAGTATCAAAAACAATAGCGCTGCAAATACAACAGCTGCTGAAACGTGTGAAATGCATGTGAAAAATGAAAAAGAGAAAGTTGAAAAAGAGAACGAGCGAAGGCGGGAGGATGAAACCGAAAGTAATTCCTCCGTACTACCCGTGAGAGCGTCAGTGGCGTAGGGGATAAGACGCGGCCTATCATATCGAAAGGTCCGGAGTGCGATCCCCGGTTGGGTCATGTACCAATGGGTTTTTCTCGAAACTTAGGTACATTTACTGACTGCTCTCAAACGGTGAAGGAAAACATCGTGAGGAAACCTGCATACGCCGAAGAAGAAATTCTTAGGCGCATGTGAAGTCTACCAACCCGCACCGGGCTAGCGTGGTGGACTATAGCCCGAACACCCTCGTTGAGAGGGTAGGCCTGAGCCCCAGCAGTGGGGAGATTAATAGGCTGTTGATGATGATGATGACTACCCGTCGACATAATGGATAAGACAGAGAAACCAGCTGACGTGAATGTGGAAGGTACTATTGCGGCTGCGACCGGGGCCGGTGGAGCTATTGGGATTTTTGTTGGCCGTCCACCGGCGCAGTAGCGGAAGCTGTTATTGGTGGTTTAGTAGGTGGTATTTATGCAGTGTAACGACTCGGCTTTAAGGACTCGTAAGTAACGACTCAAAAGCAGCGACTCAAATGTTTAACGACATATAGAGAATGCGTTACCTGCCTATATATAGTATAGGGTAGTAAATGAGAAGCGACGAGTCAGGGTAATGGGTTCTTTAATAAGAGGATGTCTTGACCTATCAGGTCAAGACATCCGGTTACAGGTTTTCCAGTGCACAATAAAATGTTCCGTTACCATCTTTTGACACTAGGACGTGTAAATTGCTCAAACTCGTGTTAGAATTTTTTGTATTGAATAAAGTTTTTAAATAAATAATCTTTGTTTTTTTTGCCATGACCCTTAGGTAGGAGACAAGCAAAAAAAGGCAGAAGTAACTTATAAAACCGAAAGCGTTAGTGGCCTCGGGGACAAGACACGGCCTATCATATCGAAAGATCCGAAGTTAGATCCCCGGCCGGGCTATGTACCAATGGGTTTTTTCTCGAAACTTGAGTACCTACATTTACTGACTGTTCTCAAACGGTAAAGGAAAACATCGTTTGGAAACCTGCATACGCCGAAGAAGAAATTCTTAGGCGCATGTGAAGTCCACCAACCCGCACTGGGCTAGCGTGGTGGACTATAGCCCGAACACCCTCGTTGAGAGGGTAGGCCTGAGCACCAGCAGTGGGGACATGTTAATAGGCTGTTGATGATGAACTCATAAAACGCAAACATAGCCGCTGGAAACAGCTAGTAATAAATAAGTAGCTACCTTTAATCCCATTAAGAACGTTACAGGATGAAGGATTGCGCATTTCGGATGTTTAAAAACATTTGTCGTCTCTCGACGTAATGCTGAAATGGAAAGCCAGCAATTTCTGAATCACTCCACATTTTGCATTCGTGACGCGTGTCACATTATAATACAATGCGTCGTCACTTCCGTCTCAGTGGGCAGCCCTGGAACTCAATATAAAGAGTACAGAAGGTCCGTTTTAAAGTCCAGAAATTGCCTACCCTCTAGAGCCGTGGCAAGCGGAAATTTGCCCGCGCACTTTTTGACGTCATTATCAAATGAAGCATATCTTGACTTCTGTCTGACATGACTTCTACACGACGGCGTCGCCTCGACGGAAGGTGAAAATTTGAATTATTATTCTGTTATCCCCCTGGGACCTCCACGACGACCGGTACTGCGCTAACCTCATCCTCAGCTGGGTCCCGCGACCTGCACCAGATCGTCACTCTACCTTGTGCGAGGCCTACGTTGCGTCTTCCGATACGCGGTCGCCACTCGAGAACGCCACACGTCAGTTCTATGAGCGATGTGCCCGCCCACTGCCACTTCAGTTCCGCAATTCTTTGAGCTATGTCGGTGACCTTGGTTCTCCTGCGGATCTCGTCATTTCTGATTCGATCTCGCAGGGAAACTCCGAGCATAGCTCTCTCGCAATGCCCTCTGGGTGACCTTGAGCTTGTAGATATTTCTGTAGATAGGTCTTTATTTGAATCTTCTGAATTATTTCCTTTTTGCGTAGACAAACTGCCCCGGTCAAATAACTTTTGCCAGAACGACGTCAGCTAGTACCTACATTTATAAAAATCTGTTTCTAAGCCGAGACTACGTATAGTCAGGTCTGTGGCAGGGCGTCATCACGCCAATGACTTAATTACTAAACTCTGAATATGTTTTTATGAATTATCTTTACACGAAGTGGCCTTTCTGTATGCTCATTATTCTATGGAGCATGTTTTATTTTCCATTTACTTAATGGAAGAAATCTCGTTTTGTAAAAGCTTTTTTTATAATCTTGATGTTTATTTTATTTCCAAACCCTTCGCTCCACCTGCGAAATAGGCTTAACCGACTGCCGCAATCTATTAATACTATAAGAAATCAATTAGGTATAAGTAATATTTGCGAGCGTCAGTGGCGTCGGGGTGAAGACGCGGCCTATCATATCGAAAGGTCCGAAGTTCGATACTCGCGGTGCTCGTTCGGTACTCGTTTAAGTGACAATAATAAGAAATAAATTCTTTCTTTCTTTCTTTCTTCTCTTGTATGTCTGTCTGTATTGCCGGATCGGTAAGAGCCAGGTGTATTTGGAGTTGAAACTGAGATGTATCACGAAATGCCGTCATGTTTGCTACAAACCGCCATTAAGCTGAAGAGAAGCAGTCATTAGGAGGCATTGTCCGAGGGAAGGCTTTTCCGCGCCGGCCCGGGCGAGCTCACCCACTGTGCCCAGGGTTGCCAGATGTGCTTGAGGAAAATACTGAATTGACCATGCTCGCGGCGTACCCGACGAGCCGGTGGGTAAGGGGTAATTTTCGCTGAACTAAACACTTAAATCTGTTGCTTAAATACAAAGGGCCAACGGTCGGCGAAGACCGAAAGGAAAAATTCTCGAGCACTTTTGACGTCATTGACAAATGAACCATATCACCATAGGCTAAAGTATAAAATCGTATGAATGCCGATCGTTATAACAAGAATAAAAAATGTATACGTATCCAAAAATTAAGAGTGAATTGACTAAAAATTAACTAATGATATGGACTATAAACAAAATAGTTACCGAACGAACCAGCCGTGATTCGGTATTTTCGGAACAACGAACAGTTCGGTAATAAACGAAACACCTGGCAACCCTGACTATGCCTATCATAGCTACATACATGTATCACAATCTTAGATGAAACCTGAAGGAAGATACGGTCTGATGCGAATTGCCCGTATGGGAGAGGAAAAACAATACAATCTTTTAGAAATTACCTCCTAAGACCTTTCTGTAGACTTGAATACATATTCAACATCATCATATCAGCCGTTCAACGTCCACTGCTGGACATAGGCCTACCCCAATCAACTACCGGCCACCTTCTTCAGGTCGTCGGTCGGGTTTTTAATTTATTTCATATATATTCCTTTCGGCTATGTAGAAGGCTTTGGTTCTCGGTTTTTGTTTTAGGGTTCATACTTGACCTGCAATTAATACGAGAGTATATGTTCTTGGCAGGTCAAGTTACGCTAGTTCTTAGTAAGTATATAGTCAACTAACTATAGTTGTAAAATGCTCACTCTACCGAAGATATTAATGAGAGTTATTAGAGATTCTCCAGGTATTGTTCTAACGGTATAAGAACACGTATCAAACTATTAATTGGTTAGTTTCTTGTTATATCGAAGGCCGAGCGTACAGTCAGCATCGAAAGTAGCTTAGAGTTGTTAGAACTTCTGACAAGTACCCAGTAATTCATGAAACTGTTTCACAAAGTGGGGTATTTCGACATGAGCGGTACACAATAGACAGTACACGAGTGCTGAAATATCTAATATTACTCGAAATTTAATAGAACTAACTTATTCTTCGGATAGACGAACATGGCGACACTGTAAGGGTTCCTTGTTTTACTACGGAACCCTAATAAAAATAGCAGTTTCATCAACAACTAAATAATATCATTTTATTAGTTTTTTTCTCTTGTAAATAAAAATGTAACACTTGAAATCTCCGGACAGACGCAATACAAGTAGCAACCACCGCCTGCCCATTGTGCCTTGAAATAGGCAGTCTTGGGTATAGGCTGTGGTGGAAGCGACCACTTTATTTATGGTATTTTACAGTTAAATTGTTTCCAAACTCTTTAAAATAATGACTATAATAAAATTACGAATGAGAAAAAAAAATCATCTCTCTCATTTTATTATTTGTTTCAAAGATGGGAAAAATCACAAGCGGCAAATAACGCGATAGAATTGATTATTTCATAGCATATTTTTTACAATATTTTATTCAGCTTGGATGTTCCTGTTGCTTATTATGATCGGGAAGAATCTTGCGATTGATTTTTTGACTATTACCCAATACCCGACCGACACAAAAAGCTTGTTTTTTAGAACAATTTTAACAGGAAAAAGTACCAAGCTCAGGATGAGATACAAAAGCTCAAACAAGAAACAGTACCAAGCTCAGCGTGAGATACAAAAGCTCAAACAAGAAACAGTACCAACCAAGCTCAGCGTGAGATATAAAATCTCAAACAAGAAACAGTACCAAGCTCAGCTTGAGATTCAAAAGCTCAAACAAGAAACAGTACCAAGCTCAGCGTGAGATACAAAAGCTCAAACAAGAAACAGTACCAATCAAGCTCAGCGTGAGATACAAAAGCTCAAACAAGAAACAGTACCAAGCTCAGCTTGAGATACAAAAGCTCAAACAAGAAACAGTACCAATCAAGCTCAGCGTGAGATACAAAAGCTCAAACAAGAAACAGTACCAAGCTCAGGATGATAGTACCTACTCTACTTTCACATTTTTCAAGATCCCTTGTAAGCTACTCTTTTGCACCCTTAAGGCCTCTTTCACCACTTGCTGATATTGTTACAGATAGTAAGCTGACAGATAAACTTATCTATCAGATAATATTTTCGTATTGCACACCTCTAGTCTCTAATAAAATATCTGACAGATAAAAAAAAACAGCCGCTTGATCTTGCTGTTAGTTTATCTGACAGATAAAACAATCGGATACCTGTGTGAAACTAACAAAATTGGGTATCTGTCAGATAATCAGCAGATAGGGTATCTGGTACTATATCAGCAAGCGGTGAAAGAAGCCCTTACTCTTATATCTCAGCCCACACAACATTCTAGAAGCGTAGTGCAATTGTTGGTTCACTTATTAAATATAATTGCTCACTGCACTTGTCTACTTTGTTAAAGTAAGTGCGCAGTCTGCATTAAGGTGGAAATTGCAACGGCTCGTCGCAAATTTAATTTATGTAAATGAAGAGTTTTGTACACTTGTATATTACAGTTTAATGTAAAAGCTTTGGGTTATAATTAACATAATCGCCACGCCCACCATCACAGCCTATTAATGTCCCCACTGCTGGGGCTCAGGCCTACCCTCTAAACGAGGGCGTTCGGGCTATAGTCCACCACGCTAGCCCAGTGCGGGTTGGTGGACTTCACATGCGCCTAAGAATTTCTTCTTCGGCGTATGCAGGTTTCCTCACGATGTTTTCCTTCACCGTTTGAGAGCAATCAGTAAATGTACTTAAGTTTCGAGAAAAAACCCATTGGTACATGGCCCAGCTGGGGATCGAACCTCGGACCTTTCGATATGATAGGCCGCGTCTTATCCCCTGGGCCACTGACGCTCATAATGAGTGAATAATAACGTTCAATGTGAAAAAGGTCCAACAATCACGTCAGAAAAACTGCGTGAAAACCCAAGCTCCAAGTAGAAAGAATTTGCGCACACTGGTAACAGCACTCGCCGGACACTGCGGCCTGAACAAACATATGTTCAACTCCAAGCTCCGGGACACTAAAGTGTGCAGACTCTGCCAGGAAGCAGAGGAAACCCCATTGCACCTTCTGCGCGAGAGTGGCCCGCTGATGCGTAAAAGAAACACCCATCTGAGCAACTACTCACTTCAACCTGATGAAGTAATACCTGACAGATCAGTGCCAAAAACGTCTGACGCAAAGCTTAGCTCTGAACTATAGTAAGGTGGCGATCACTTTATATTAGCAATGGTCGCACTGATACAAGGATGGGTAAGCCTCGAAAGGGCCTCACCACAAATATTAATAGAACGGAATAATGACCAAACTGTGTATATGCCAATTTATTTAAAAGAAACATACATATCTTTTACGCTATGTCCCTCACGGGGTAGGCACAAGAACGGAGCGCCAAGTATCGCGATCCTGACACACCTCTGTCGCTGCGCTCAGTCTCATCATTCTCTTCATACAAAAGAAACGACTTTTCAAATGACTTTGCTTTTACTAAACCTTATACAAACGAGAGGACCGGCTGTATCACTTTGTTAACGTAAGTTATTTTGTTCCAATTAACTACATAATTAACCTAAAGGTGTCATGAAAATGTCGGCGAAGGAAACCATCGCGAGGAAACCTGCTGTGTGATTCTGTAAAGTATGAATTAAAACTCGACCATCACATCGCAAGTCACTTACTTCACTCCGCATCCGATCATGAAAGACCTTGATGTCGCATTGTGTAAACAAATACAAGCTACACAATAAACACTTCACTTGCGAAGTAAAGTTAGTATTGAACTGTAAATCATTGAGTTAGAGACCGATCTCACTGCGGATTCAGGATCGAGTTGCACAAATACGCTTACAGAATAGCAGGGCTGCATACGCCGAAGAAGAAATTCTTAGGCGCATGTGAGGTCCACCAACCCGCACTGGGCTAGTGAGGTGGGCTATAGCCCGAACGCCCTCGTTGAGAGGGTAGGCCTGAGCCCCAGCAGTGGGGACATGTTAATAGGCTGTTGACCTGAAAGGTGTCTTGAAGAAAAAAATCGTCCCCTGCGCAGCTATCGCGGTAGAGTACTTACATTTTTACCAAATTCTTCCAGCCACATTACCGAAGTTAGTTCATACAAACTTGCGTATTTTCTGTCTCGAAGTGTTCTCTGGTCCGGCAGAATTAGATTTGTTTGGAAGTTAGTACTTAGACGTGGCCCAATGGGACTTATAGGAACGATACCCAAGTGACCGGCTTCGATTGATGTATTTTAATGTTATAGTACTGAAAAATAATTGACAAGTACTTTTTGGACATATTCAATCTATTACCCTCATACACGATTCACTTGTATTCCTTGTTACAACTAACAAGGGAAGGTACCCAAGTGTCGGGCTTCGATTTGATTCATTCGAGTACAGTACTCTGAGTAATGAACAATATGGAAATCCACCTTCGTAATCTTAAAAAGTGACTAAAACCTCTAATTGTTTTGAGAGATTTGTTGAAGCAACATGCCAGTTATTTCTTATCTTTATGTAATATGTTTGAAAACATAAAAAAATAACAGTTTTATTGTTTGAAAGTTTTTACTTCTTAGCATGATGGAAAAATCAAAATTTTAAAGAGTGATTTCTTCACGTAAATATGAGCTATAACCGCTATGAGAAAACACGAGTCAGATATTTTAATATGTTTTGAAATATAATAATTATCTTAAATGTAAGAAATAACTGGCAACTTGCCTCAACAAAACTCTCAAAGCAAGTTCGAAGGTTTAGTCACTTTTTAAGACTTTGAATGTCGATTCCTGATACTAAATTGAATGAAAATGAAAATTCGTTTATTATCTTTCTGACATCAATTCTGTCTCTAAAACTACTCTGTTTCCACCTTTTGGGCTGCTACAAAAATATGTGTCAATTATCGTTCAGTACTCAGAGTATTGTACTCGAATGAATAAATCGAAGCCGGATACTTGGGTACCTTCCCTTGTTAGACGTAACAAGGAAAATGAGTGAAGGACCCGCATTAGAAGGTTTTATTACATTATCAGGTTTCGTGGCGTCTTCGCATGTATTGTTTAATGCCATAACATGAGCCGTGGATGGCCGTGCATTCGCTTCACGCGCATTTGAGCTCGTGGGTTCAATCCTTCGCAAGGAACTGGTAAGAATCCATAATTAATCTGTACCAATGAGTATTTCGGAAATTAAGTACGGTTTTTTATAATACAACAGGCTTTTTGGTGATGGAAAACATTGCGAGGAAAACTGCATACGCCAAAAATTTGGGTTGATGTACATGTGAATTCCTCTAAAGCGTAACACACACAGCGCGGCGGCGTTACAAAAGCGATGCGGCGGCGAATCTACGGAAAGCGAATAAAAAGCGGAGCCCTTCAGACAGGAATACGGCTAGCGGCGGCGGTTTGTATGAAGACCGCTCCGCACCGCGCCGCGCCCGCGCCGCTCTGTGTAGGGGTCTCATACATTACAAAGGAATACAACGCGCCGCCGCCGCTCCGCAACGCCTGTCTGCGCAAATCTGTCAAATCAAAACGTCAAATCTGTGCGCGCGGTTTTGTCGCTTTCGCCGTCGCACCGCCGCCGCGCCGCTTTGATGTAAAGGGCTTCATACTATTTCAAATATTTCAGAAAAAAACCGCAACGCTTTCATAACGCCGCCGCTCAGTGTGTGTTACGCTTAATAAAAGGATTGGTGGACAGAAGTTTGGGACAAAAGATCCCAAAATAAGATAATTTTTTCTACTAATACAACAACTGGTGCGTAACTAATTATTTTTCCGAGATAAAAGGTACTTAGTAATTATTTTTTAAAGGATTTTGAAAATGTTTCCTTTCAGTAAAATTTGCTATCTTCAATTTTTAGGGGCTTTCCGTCCAAGGGGCATTGATTTGGTTCCCTGTAAGTCCTCGCAACAGAATCATCATGCTTTTGATGAAGAACCTGCGGAGCTTCTGATTAGTTCCCGATGTATATTACTTTACTTTGATTAAACTAAACAAAGGTATGTCGTAAACTCCCGTTTTACGGCAACTATCAAACTATGTCAGTGTAAATGGGCCCTGTTTACGACTCTCTTGGGGTCAAAAACTTTCTGCGGTAAAATACCCTACCAATGTTTAAAGGAAATGAAAAGATATAAAGAAATGAGGAAAGGCAGCCTTCAAATAAATCTAAATAAATAAATCTGTTTTTATGTTTATTTGTTTGTTCGTGTTTCACGTCTCTGTAACTCAACACCTGCATGATATTTTATAAAATGAAAAGGAAAATTTTTTTTTACAGCAGGAAATTAAAAAAAGTTAAAAAAATTATTACAGAAGAATTAATTTCTTCTTCCCAGCGCGAGTGAAAATTAAAATCATGAATCCTAATTATTAATTTACATTAGTTAATAATACTAGACTAGCTGTTTTCCGTGGCCTTGCTCGCGTTTTATGAGTACTTTTATATTTTTGTTCGGCTCCTTTATCGTGATATTAAATAATAACCGGGCTATGTGCAAAAAGTATTTGTCAAATTCGACTGGTATTTCCAGAGATTAACAAAAAACTAGCCAGGTTTAATAAATTAGTGTAAGGGGGTCATAAGGGGGCCCATTACATGGTAGGTTTTGCTGTCAGTTTTATCATGGTTTCTACCACAGTCAGGCGGTGACTGACGGATGAATGATCGTCTAATGCACTGATGAAAATCTGCATACTTTATTTTTTTCATCATTCAACCATCAGTCATGCATGACTGATGAAATTGAATGACGTTGGCATGACCTTCTAAAAAGTACGCTTGTTTATTAAGTTCAGCTTTCCGTCGCTAGATGGCGCCGTTCGAGATTACAACGCGCTAGCGCTTCGTCGTGTGTGGCGAAGCGCTTCGTTTCATAACAGCTCGCGTTATAAAAAATTACACAAAACCATTAATCATTAAATCAAATTTTTGCTAAGGTATTCCTTATGAATACTTTTTCTATACTAAAAATGAGGAGGGTGGATAACCGGATAATCGCATTTTTAAAAACCCGTAGGTAGGGCGACGCTCAAAAATCCGTAGGGTGTGTCGTAGACGGTCATGCAAACTTCAGTCATATCAATTCCATCAGTCATGACTGATAGTTGCATGATGCAAAAAATAAAGTATGAAAATTTTCGTCATTCACCGCATTAGACGATCATTCATCCGTCAGTCACAGTGGTAAAACCGACAGCGAAACCTAGCGTCCTTAAGATCCTGACATGCAGCATAACGTTTTTACGTTATGCTGCATGTCATAACGGCTTTGACTTGGTAATATCGTTCAGAATTAGCCCTCTGGAGTCTTAATTTGTAGTAAATCTGACAGTTTATTTTTAATTTGGATAACTCCCAGAATTTCCTTACATCTTCCCGCAAACTCAACAAGTCGGGTCATGACCCCCACCTATGCGATCTCAGATGGCCATTATCCAACTAATATTTGTGCCGGTAACGGCGCGTGCCGGCCGCTAATGGCTAACGGCCTAATACGGCCGGCCATTGTGCCGGGAACGCAACCTTTTATGTGGGACGCACTAAGCGGAAAAAACTCCGCGGTTTTATGAAGCTGTTTTATTTGCACTTGTGTGAACGGTACCTCCTTAGCCTTCAACTAAATCGCCAAGATTGTGATAATCCGTTTATTGGTGAACACTTTTACACTTTTACATGGATCGTGGACTGAATACACGACACTTGAAAATATGCGTCCATACGCCGCCACTGCTCGCGAATGAATGACGACTCGCAACCATCGACTTCCAATATATCTGCTCACAACCCGACCGAGTCACCATCGATGAAATCGAGCCAGTCAGTGTTCGATTCTGGTAATCGATTCAGACTTTTATGATTTTAACAAAAAAAGGTTCATGTATTCTGTTTAATTATCTGCGTGTTTTAATTACTTTAATAGCTCGATTGAATCAATCATCAGAATCGACTCGCAATGGTCTCAGATGCTAACACTTGTGTTTTGAGTCAACTTTAAGGAAAACGTTGCCAGGAGAAGTGTACATACTTCTACAACTGACTACCTATACCGGAAGAAATCTGGAAAAATTTAGGAATCGCATTAAAAGACAACCTTGTATGAAAGCTCATTATAAAATAGACGACTATATTAATGCCAAAGATGCCTGACATTAATATTACTTCTTTCAGCTCGCAGCCTTTTCGATTTACAAACTTGATTTTTAAAAATGTGTTGCGCAATTTAGTTGCGCCGCTTCTTCTTCTCAACGCTAACAAAGCGGCGGTAGATAAAAATTGTACCTGTGTATAAATGTATAAATAAAGAGTGTATAAATATAAATGAATACTCATTGCAATAATATATTTTTATATATAGATATACTTTGTCATTCGAAATCTGAGTGGAAAACTGCACCTGGGAAAAAACTTTTCTTCTAATTTGTAGAAGGTGGACATTTAAAGAAGTGGTCAATTCTAATTGTGGTTATTATTATTTGTGGTTCTAAACCGCCGAAAGGATTCAATTCACATAGTATTTTCCTCGCTGTAGTGAGGTGAAAAATTGTGTGTTGCGCTCGGCAGGGCAATCCTAGGACCCCTCGCTTGCTCAGTTTTCAATACTAGTACTCGCACAAAATAACCAACTTTGCAGCCTTGCATAACAAATAACCATTGATTTCGACTTTAAAGCTTGTTTTAAACAAAAAAATTCTATTCAAACCGCGTTTGAAACGCGCGGTTTTCCAGTCCAGTGTGCTCCCAATCCCAGCACAATCGCGACCCGTTTATACAAAGTGACGCGGCGCCGACACCTCCGACTTCCGACCGACCGACATAACGGGGGTCCCAACGACCCATGTGGCGGCGGCATTGACGTCCACTCTACTCAACCGCTCAGTGGTAGTTTGGGAACAATTTTCCACTTATTAAAATTGTACGGAAAACTGGTGACGGCATTTAAGAATAAAAAACTAAAAATCAGTATAATGTTCAAAAATCTTTTTTTGACTCCCAGCCGCGGCCAACATTTGTGTTGTGTGATGAGCATACCTGTTGGTTTTCGGATTCTGGGTGTTTGTATGTAAGCAGAAAGGTTCGAATCTCTTTCGTGGCGCGCGCAGTAGCAAATTTTTTTCGTTTAAGTATGTAAGAATATAAGTATTTATTTAAAAGTATTTATATGTATGTTTTTTTTGTAGTTTATAAGATCCAAGCACACAAGCGACTTTGTTTTATGCTGATTATAGAACACGTACAGTCGCCCGCACGTCAATTTGGCCTTGAGCTGGCCTTTTTAGGGAGTTTCAATACTATGAGAGACCAGTTTATGCTGGTTATTTTGTATGCGTCATCTTGGCAGATCCAGGCCTCTGATTTGAAATCTGACTGCAGAAGAAATAATATTAATAATAATGTTTAGAAAAATTTACACACGGCTGTTTATCAGCTGTTGACTACCCATAGGACAAGCTTCGGCTTAGTTCGGGACTAAACAGCCGTGTGTGTATTTGTTCAATCATTTATTATTTATTTTGTACTAAATCATTCGTTTTTAATTTCGCGAATTAGACAATGCTAAGCCGTATTTCATCGGAACCCTGCTATATCCATTAAACCCTTTGTTCCATGCCGAAGGGTACCCATATTTCAAGGCTTCAAACATTCAGGGGAAAGGAATGCCGTGATGAGTCCGCAGGTTTTCCAGCTCTTAAATCGTAAAAGTAGGTACCTATTGTTTTATTCTGGCGTTTCCAGTGTTCAGCTGGGACGATTTACTGTACTAATGTCTTATCTGAAAAATGTCCAACGACCATGCTAGAACTGAAAAATGTCCAAACTGAAAAATGTCCAAACTGAAAAATGTCCAATCTGAAAAATGTCCAATCTGAAAAATGTCCAATCTGAATAATGTCTAATCTGAAAAATGTCTAATCTGAAAAATGTCCAATCTGAATAATGTCTAATCTGAAAAATGTCCAATCTGAAAAAAATTCAATCTGAAAAATGTCCAATCTGAAAAATGTCCAATCTGAAAAATGTCCAATCTGAATAATGTCTAATATGAAAAATGTCCAATCTGAAAAATGTCCAATCTGAATAATGTCTAATCTGAAAAATGTCCAATCTGAAAAAAATCCAATCTGAAAAATGTCCAATCTGAAAACTGTCCAATCTGAAAAATGTCCAATCTGAAAAATGTCCAATCTGAAAAATGTCCAATCTGAAGTAGATTTATTTTAGAAATTGGAAAGTTTACATTACCTGTAGGTGAGTCTTCTTTCGGGGTGGATTAAGGCGTAGTTGTAGCTTTTAAGAGTGTCATGTCGAGAGGTCCAAGTTCGTTCCCTGGTCGGGCCATGTACCATTGTATTTTTCTAAAAATTTAAGTACCACATTTACTTACTGACTGCTCTCAAACGGTGAAGGAAAACATCCTGAGGAAACCTGCATACGCCGAAGAAGAAATTCTTAGGCGCATGTGAAGTCTAACAACCCGCACTGGGCTGGTGGACTATAGTACGCCACAACATTCAAATAAATTGATTTCCTTTAAATCTTTTATAATGTATGTAGTTTGTTGTATATTTTTACAACGACAGAGAAATACGACCACCAATCCATTGATTGCCAATACCAGATAGGCTATTATGATAACAGTCTGCCATAGCAATAGCCGAAAATATAGGCTATTATAATCCGACTGGTTTATGGCTATATTTGGCCATAAATAGGTCTTTTTTCATCCAAAATGATTGTTTGTCACACACAGATCACCATCGGCTATGAGTAGGGTGGCCAGCTCGAAAATTAGTATAGGAATAATATTTATTTATTTGTCGGAGTTTCAATTACACAGGCGCCATCTATCGGCAAAGTTGGAAACGTCGTCGTGAGGTCGTTACGGGAGTTGTCGCTAACAGCCGCTGGGGCGCTGCTGGTAGGAAAGCTTTATAAAGCGAGGGCCGAATGGCCGACGAGTCAGTTTGAGTTGAGCCGTCGGATGGAGCGCCACGCCGTAACGAACTCGCCGCGTTTACCAATTCGACTATTATTTCGGATTCACATTATGTCGGACCACTCTGATTGCAAGCCCCCGTACCAGGCTTCGTCATCAGAAGCGGGATCTGAACTTGGCGTCCCACAAATCCCACAAAGACCGAGGTCAACACTAACGAAATTCGCGGTATCTGCCGAGCTACAACGGTCCGGTGAGCTGTATTGTTTCGATTATGATTCAGGGGTCAATTTGAGATCGTTAAGGTTACGAAAGGCGACCTTTACGTTTTCAAAATTTTGACAGGTAACTGTACCTACTTACAACCATGACGTTTTAGAAAAATGCCTCAAGGTCAAGCGCGTGTAAAACCTAAATGTGTAAGCTTTAATGAAGAATCTCGTGTGGTATACGGACTCCAGGTAGGTGGTCCATGAGTAGTGTGGTATACGGACACCAGGTAGGTGGTCCATGAGTAGTGTGGTATACGGACACCAGGTGGGTGGTCCATGAACAGTTTGGTATACGGACACCAGGTAGGTGGTCCATGAACAGTGTAGTATACGGACGCCGGTTGGAGGTTACCATAGTGTTTGGAGGAGCTGTGAATTTGGACTCTGCGTTTATCTTTGTGTGTATCAAATCTAAATTGCAATGGTTGAGCTTCAATAACTTTTGATTAGGTTCTACTGTTCTACTGTTCGACTGACGATATGATTGAGTTAGCTTATTTAGAGAGAGGGAGTAATTTTGTAATTAGCGAGTTTTTAGTTAGAGTTGTAATAAAAACTGTACGCTTTCAAGTAAAGCCTGAACCGACCTGACCTTGGTCAGGTTGGCCGAACGAACAAGTACTGTCTCGGATCTTTTGTTCTAAGCGACTCACACGGGGACGTGTGAGATGTCAAGATGGCCGTGTCGGAGTTTCAATTACACAGGCGCCATCTATCGGCAAAGTTGGAAACGTCGTCGTGAGGTCGTTACGGGAGTTGTCGCTAACAGCCGCTGGGGCGCTGCTGGTAGGAAAGCTTTATAAAGCGAGGGCCGAATGGCCGACGAGTCAGTTTGAGTTGAGCCGTCGGATTGAGCGCCACGCCGTAACGAACTCGCCGCGTTTACCAATTCGACTATTATTTCGGATTCACATTATGTCGGACCACTCTGATTGCAAGCCCCCGTACCAGGCTTCGTCATATTTATTTATTCTTCTTTACAAAAGTTCATATATCTATTTTCTATTAAGTACCACAAAACAGTATCTGTTCGTGGTGGTACCTATATATATTGTACATTCGCCGTTCACACTCAGACTTACTGGTATTACATTCAGGTTTGTAAATTTTTAACTACAACGTTGTTTTATTGAGAAAAGTACTATACAAGCCTTGGCCCCAACCAGGCATTGATGGACTCACGTATGTGTGTCTCATCTTCCATATTCATCCATCAATGCCTCTGTTGCGGGCCGCTGCAGTAATGTACTATATTCTTAGATCCACGTCATAACGCTTTCATGTGAAAAATGACGTTCTGACGTTTTGACTTTTTTCAAAAAATTTTGCCTACAGGGCCCCGATCGTCTTTGTTTTAGGCTCAAATTGTAGCTGACTAAATAGTCCAGAGGATTTTTTCTCAAAATTTGATATCATATTTCGTTTCCAAAATATCAAGCGCCAAAGTCAAAAATTCGGAAAAAATTGTATAATTCTTTTTTCACTATTTCGGCCATACCTTTTTAGTTCTTGACTTTCTCGAATAATTCTTTTTGCACCTTACAGCTCTCGTGAATACGCGTCTTTTGAACCTTTTTTGAATATCATATTTTCACAATTCTCCGAGATATAATGGGATCGCACTTTTACGTGAAATCGGAGCCTATACTGGAGCGAACGAAAAGACATTTCCAATGTTTAATAATCAAAATTTAAAAATTTATATAACTAGCTTAGCATAAATTTTTTTGGGCGGCGTGAATCACAACGTTTGCAATATAAATGGCTCTGTCTAAGTCGCAACTGTGTTTCACAACCAACAATTGTCTCGAAACGGTTCACTGTCCAGTCTGGCCACCCCAGCGTCGCTCGCTGGCTACTCGCCAGATATTGTGAGAGTATCTCGCTCCGCAAATATGAATTATGTAACTAGAACGTAACTTATTCTCGATTAGACGCCCGTAGCCGCAGCACGTGCGCCCCGTTTGTCACGACGCAGCCTCCGAAGTTGAATTTCAAAGCCTTTGGACACTCAAATGGCGGAAGACAGATAAATTCTTAAGACGATTGCCGCCTAGGCTGCACTAGGCTTCAAGTCGTGCTAGCCTAGTAGTTTATGCCTGAGATCGGCGGAGCAAGGACCTTCAATTTTTTTTTGCTTTTCCTACCATAATTTTCCCATTTTAATTGCCAGGCAACTCTATTAGTTTCAGCTCAAAAGGTACAGTAGTTTTGGAGTTATCCGGGGAACAAACAGATGGACAAAAAAAAAATTCGTTAGACATTTTCAGCAAATAGCTGTTTTAAAACAGCCGTGGTGGCCTAGTTGGTTGTCGCCGCACGTTCATGGGGTCGTGGATTCAAACCATGGCCCGATACGGTTTATTATTGTATACCACATGCTTTTCCGAGAAGGAAAACCTGCGCTAAAGGTTAGATTGACAGGGGTTTGGCGCAACAGATCCTGAAGGTTCGAAGTGCCGCCAAAAGCAACAAGATTAGTCCTTACGGAATTTCGTGGCGGCTGAATGAATATAGTCACAAATTGTTTGCACATCGCTAACAGTGTTTACAGTCTATGTGTGCGTAAGCGAGATAGTGTGATACATTAGAGATGTCAAGAAACTTGAAAGTTTGATTCGGTTGATCGAATCAATGAACAATTTCTTAAAATTGAGGAGCGTCTCTAGTGAGCACAGCTACACCTTATATTAGTCATTGCGTAGAAATCAGCCAACTTCACACAGCCGCCATTATACTCCGCGGGACTATAACATATTGCCGCCTAGAGTAGATTGTTAATTCAAATTCATCAAAATACCTATATTCTGAAGGAATAAAATAATCTTCATTTCATTTCGTTTATTATTTTTTTAATTCTCGGCGGTCGGTTTCTTTGTGAGTAGCTGCATTTAGTGCTAACTGTGAGGAATGGTGCACTGTGGTCGGTATTTAGTTAGCCGAGGCAGATGCGAGAGATTTATAGTGTTCCCACTGCGGAGGTTGAAATGCCTTACATTTAGACGCTTTAGATATTTGCAACTTTACATTGTGCAATAGGATAGTAAGTAGGATATTACTAACGAGAGTCTGTTAGAAGCCCGACGCCGAAGGCGGAGGGATTTTAATGACTCGAGTTTGTAATACCCTTACTACTCGTGATGCACACAATGTTTTTCATCACATTTGCGAGGAAATAAGTCATGTTTAGTCAAGTTTTTTATTGTGAATACAAAGCGCGGAAGTCTAAAATGTACTAAGTTTAGTCAAGTTTAGTCACGTTTAGTCAAGTTTAGTCACGTTTAGTCAAGTTTACTCAATTAAACTTAATTAATTTAATAAACCAGTTCAGTACAACCAGTTACACATTACAGCCCCTAGGGGTATAATATTGTACTGATTTTCATTACTCCCGCGGGTGTATAATATAGACCATTGTGTTTCTGTATGCATGCATATAATATGACCATTTACGAGCAAGTTTGATGAAAAATAACATTCTTGAATCATCGAGAATGTTTTGGTACTTACAACACATTTTGCATGTACTAAAAAGATTTTATTCGAAAGTAAACTAATCTACTTAAAAATCCGAATATTTGGATGTTTGTTGCTCAATCACTAATAACGGCTAAACGGATTTTGATGACACTTGGTACAATGACAGCTTGTATACTGGAATTACGTGTAGGATACTTTTAGGTGAGGCTTCATTAAGTTTTTTTATTTATTGCTACGGGGGCAACATACAGGCGGGCCTCCTGATGTTAAGAGGCCACCGCCGCCCACAGACACCTGCAACACCCGGGGGTGCTGGTGCGGCGCCGGCCAAGGTTGAAGGGCTCTTTAGACTCTCTTCTTGAAGGACCCCATATCGTAGCGCTGTGGAAAAACGTCAGAGGGAAGGTCATTCCACATTTTGCACGTGCGCAGCAGAAAAGAACGCGAGAAGCGCACAGTGCTGGTCCGCCAGGGATCTATGTAATGTGGGTGAACCGTATTCTGACGGCGCGCGGTGCGATGGCGAAAACTGGTGGCTGGCGCCAGATCGATGAGACAATTCCTCGGAACACTCCCCATTATACAGGCGGTTGAGCACACATAGGGAGCCGATGTCTCTCCTCAGACTAAGTTGGTTAAATAACTATTAATCAATTTCTGTTCAGCTGTTAAGCCGGTGATAATATTAGCTTAAGCTTAAGTATAATATAAGCTTAAGTACCACTTTATTGCCATTTTTCTTTCTCATAAAGTCGTTAAGTAGTTTGCGAGGCGAGTAATGAAATCTCAAGTAAGCCGCTCGCGTGCCGCACGCTACCGCCCGCCGTCTCTTTCTCTACCTAAACGTCCCTCTGTCATTATTAATTCTTTGCCCCAACGTGCCTGAAACGTGTCACGGTGTTACCGCGTCACGTAATACCGCGCCACGGTAATACCGCGCCATGGCATTACCGCGTCATGGCAGTAACGCGTCATGATAGTACCGTGTAACGTAGTACCGCGTGACGGCAGTACCGCGTCATGGCAGTACCGCGTCACGGTAGTACCGCGTCACGTAGTACCGCGTGATGGCAGTACCGCGTCATGGCAGTAACGCGTCATGATAGTAACGTAGTACCGCGTGACGGCAGTACCGCGGCATGGCAGTACCGCGTCACGGCATTACCGCGTGACGGCAGTACCGCGTCATGGCAGTACAGCGTGATGGCAGTACATATATCGCGTCTTTTTAGTACCGCGTCACGTAGTACAGCGTCATGGCAGTACCACGTCACGGCAGCACCGCGTCACGATAGTACCGCGTCATGGTAGTACCGCGTCACGGAAGTACCGCGTGACAGATGAAACTTCAGATGAATTTGGGACTAAACAGCCGTGTGGGAATTCGACCAAAACATTATTAATTATCATTACCTACTATAGTTGCAGAAGTAACCCAGCTGTAAGTTTAAAGTTGTACGGAAGCTCACGATGGAGTCCGCTTCTAGAGATCCCAAGCCCGAGATTATATGCCATCAATATTCTTAACCCTGCGCGATTAAAAGTTACCCGTTCAGTAGTAAGGGAAGCCTATACAAAGTTTCGGCGACAAATGGCCTTGTCATGATTAATGCCGACTATACACGGTCCGATTATCACTAGCTGTCCCCGCGGTTTCACCAACCATTAAGTGTAAGTCGTAGCGTGATGTTAAATAGCCTATAGCCTCAAGAATTGGGCTATCAAATGCAAAAAGAATTTTTCAAATCCGACTGCTAGTTCTAGAGATAAGCGCATTAAAGACAACTCTTTATTACATTATTATTAGCATAGAATCAGGCAGGGCGTCCCACGGCTTTACAAAAAAGTAAATTAAATATATTGGAGATAGGAAGTTTTACTTTGGTATTCCAATTCTTGAGGCTATAGGCTATTTAACATCACGCTACGACTTACACTTAATGGTTGGTGAAACCGCGGGGACAGCTAGTGATAATCGGACCGTGTATAGTCGGCATTAATCATGACCGGGCCATTTGTCGTTTTTCAAAATTAAATGAAGTACTTACTTATTAGTAAGTACTTCATTTAATTTTGAAAAATACAAGATGAACTGCATTTTTTAACAATCACCTACCTACCTGAGACGGGAATCGAACCGGACAAATGTTTAAATAATCACTTATATTTTATGATAAAGACTTCTTTGTACTTCTTTATGAACCTATCGGTATAATAACTTTAATTTGAATTCAAGATCAAAATGTTCGAAAGATTACAATTTGTAAGTCAGGCTATAGCTTCATTATAATCTCTACATCAAGGTCAAGGACAAGGTCTCAAGACGAAAGTCTTCGACCAGTGTGTGTTGCCAGTGATGACATATGGTACCGAGACGTGGTCCCTCACTATGGGCCTCATAAGAAGGCTGAAGGTCACCCAGAGGGCAATGGAGAGAGCTATGCTCGGAGTTTCCCTGCGAGATCGAATCAGAAATGAGGAGATCCGCAGGAGAACCAAGGTCACCGACATAGCTCAAAGAATTGCGAAGCTGAAGTGGCAGTGGGCTGGGCACATCGCTCGTAGAACTGACGGCCGTTGGGGCAGAAAGGTTCTCGAGTGGCGACCACGTATCGGAAGACGCAGTGTAGGCCGCCCACAAGGTGAGCCGACGATATGGTGAAGGTCGCGGGACTCAGCTGGATGAGGTTAGCGCAGGACCGGTCGTCGTGGAGATCCTTGGGGGAGGCCTTTGTCCAGCAGTGGACGTCTACAGGCTGATGTGATGATGATGATGATGAATCTCTACATCTTGTAATCATCTCCGAATTTTCTTCACCTTCATCACAATTATCATCATTTTCACCAACGCATATAGAATCGTGTTAAGCGTACCACATAGTGACGTCATACGACTGGGTCAGTCTGACCCGATCTGATGGTGTGTAGCCCCGAACGGGTCCGCACTGGACCTAGCAGCGGCGTACCTTTGAAATATGGAGATTAAAAAACTTAGTGTCGTGATGCCGGCTTTTTATATCAGTAGCCACAGATAAAATTTAATGACCGTGACAGGAGAAAGTATTTTCATTAACCTTGGAAGTTAATATACCACCAATGATCTATGGTAGGTACCTACCTACAAGTTTTTGTATTTTAGTTTATTTTTATTTAAGTTTTTTATAGGTAATATAATTATTTATTTAATTTCACAGCATAAAATATTAATAATAATTAAATAATCTAACTTAAAAATAAACTTACTTAAATATAGTACAAATACATACTTATTTAAATAAATAAAAATTAAAACAAAAAATCTAATAATAAAAATCTTACATATAAGTTTTTTATATACAAAGTTAAATTTGTTTTCAAATTGGTCACTTGCACTAATTTTGTTTTTGTACCATACTACATGAAACTTCTGAACAATAAATTGTTCAGGAGTTTGGTGAGCTAGTGATAAAGTTATGCGGTGTGGCCGTACCATTTTATTGACATCATAATCACTCCGCGCGAGCTACGCCGTAGCCGAGCTACGCTGCTACAGATGTATTTCCCTATATTTAGGAGACATATATTTTAGTATCATTATTTGAGCGTCAGTGGCCTCGGGGATAAGACGCGACCTATCATATCGAAAGGTCCGAGGTTCGATCCCCGGTTGGGCCATGTACCAATGGGTTTTTTCTCGAAACTTAAGTACATGTACTGACTGCTCTCAAACGGTGAAGGAAAACATCGTGAGGAAACCTGCATACGCCGAAGAAGAAATTCTTAGGCGCATGTGAAGTTCACCAACCCGCACTG
Source organism: Metalampra italica (assembly GCA_949699065.1). Lineage (NCBI taxonomy): Eukaryota > Metazoa > Arthropoda > Insecta > Lepidoptera > Oecophoridae > Metalampra > Metalampra italica. The sequence continues at coordinate 533,751 of OX452983.1, forward strand.
GGCTAGCGTGGTGGACTATAGCCCGCACGCTCTCGTTGAGAGGGTAGGCCTGAGCCCCAGCAGTGGGGAGATTAATAGGCTGTTGATGATGAATTTCTTCTTCGGCGTATGCAGGTTTCCTCACGATGATTCCCTTCACCATTCGAGAGCAGTCAGTAAATGTACTTAAGTTTCGAGAAAAACCCATTGATACATGACCCAACCGGGGCTCGAACTCCGGACGTTTCGATATGATAGGCCGCGTCTTATCCCCAGGGCCACTGACGCTCCTTATGTTGCATTATTTAAAAGATTTTTTTTTATCAAGGTTAAAATAAAAGCTTGTAAAACGTGTTAAAAATGACAAAATGCACTTGACTATGTTTACAAAATTTCTTGAGTCGGTAAAACTATCAGCGGTAACGCGATAAATCCCGGTTTAAGGATTTAACTATAGTTAATGCTAATCGCTTGTTAGCTAACGGCCGGGTCAAAGCTATTTGTTAAGTAATCTTTTGGATCTGTGCTGTTTGAGCGATCTTATCAACAATAGGTATGCGTGAATGTAACAAGTCACTGGAGGTGAGCTAGACACCTAGTCTGTAGGGTGTAGGGTTTTGATGAACATCAAATTAATTTATCTTTCTATTTTTTAACTAAATTAAAATACTCACCGACATAGCTCAAAGAATTGCGAAGCTGAAGTGGCAGTGGGCTGGGCTCGAGTGGCGACCACGTATCGGAAGACGCAGTGTAGGCCGCCCACAAGGTGAGCCGACGATCTGGTGAAGGTCGCGGGACCCGGCTGGATGAGGTTAGCGCAGGACCGGTCGTCGTGGAGATCCTTGGGGGAGGCCTTTGTCCAGCAGTGGACGTCTACAGGCTGATATGATGATGATGATGAAAATCTATACTTATAATAAATCTGTAGAAACCGTGTGTCTGTACTTTGAATAAATTTATAAAAAAATGATTACTGATTATGATGTGACGTTTGAATCCAAAGTGGTGACCCCGACAAGAAAAATAACAAGTACAACCTCGAGCAGCAATGTTGTCTCCGACGGAGCCCACTCCTCAAGAAGAAACAATGCAAAAAGAAAATGTGATAGCAGCGGTTTCGATTCAATCCCGCCTAATACCATTTTGGCGCGAAATGCCTGCCATTTGGTTCATCCAGTTCGAAGCAGTAATTGAGCCGCTAAAAACTTCGGACGACCAAAAATGTCGTTACCTACTTCAACAGTTAAAAAACGAAGACTTAAGACACATTTCAGATCTCTTAAAAAAACCACCCATTACTAATAAATATGAAACACTTAAACAACGTCTCATTTCCGTATATGAGGAGTCAGACGTTCAAAATTTCCAAAAGTTAATAAGCGGTCTAGAGTTAGGCGATCAAAAACCGTCACAATTATTAAGAAAAATGCGCGAACTCGGTGGTAATATGATCACGGAGGATGGCTTAAAAATAGAATGGTTGAAACAAATGCACGCTCACGTTCGGTCTGTGCTGTCAGTAAATACAAAGGCGTCTTTAGACACCTTAGCAAACATGGCCGATAAAATGCTGGAATACGGGCCAAACACCAGTATAGCCGCAATATCCTCACAAACACAACCATCACAATCGCATTTTGAAAATTTAGCATCACAACTAGAGAAACTGACATTGGAGGTCGCAGAACTACGCAGAGGTAGAGAAAAATATCGCAGAAACTCCTTTAAAAAACAAACACGACCGCGTTCCCGATCAATCAGTCACGCGGACAGAATTTCGAGACAATACGACGACGTAAATCGAGAATGTTGGTTCCATTATAAATTTGGGGATAAGGCTCGGCGTTGCGAACCACCGTGTTGCAAAGCGAAGAAAACTTCGGAAAACTAAATTCAACACCGATGGTGGCGGGCATCGGTGTTCCCAGCGCAAGCAACCGCCTATGCGTTTTCGACCGCGACACGGGACAGCGTTTCCTCATCGACACGGGCGCAGAAATATCCGTGCTAGCAGCTAGCAACAAGTCAAAAGTAGCTCGATCGAGCTCACACAAATTATTCGCAGCAAACAACTCTCCTATCAACACTTTCGGGGAGAAATCATTAATATTAAACCTCGGGTTACGACGCCGATTCAGATGGGCATTCTTTATTGCGGACGTAAAAACGTCAATCCTCGGCGCTGATTTCCTCGGGCATTATAAGCTATTGGTGGACATACACCATAAGAAGTTAGTTGACCAAGTTACTTCCTTATCCATCAACGCAATAGAAATTAAGGCGGAACAAGACTCAGTGCATATGATAAATAAAGACCACATTTATCGAGATATCCTGAAACAATACCCGAACGTACTCAGACCACTATCATTGAGGGAACCAGCAAAGCATGAGGTCGTGCACCACGTCGAAACCAGCGGCCAACCATTATATGCTCGAGCCAGACCTTTACCGCCAGACAAGTACAAAGTGGCAAAATTAGAATTCGAAAGAATGATGGAAGCAGGAATATGCCAGCCTTCGAAAAGTCCATGGGCAAGCCCCCTCCACATCGTAAAGAAACGAGATGGCAGCCTACGAGTTTGCGGTGATTACCGTCGATTGAACGCCGTAACGCTTCCAGATAGATACCCAATACCACGCATCCAGGATTTCACATATCAATTACACAACATGAGGGTATTCTCAAAACTGGATTTAAAAAGCGCCTACTACTGGATCCCAATGTCAAATCCGGAGAAAACAGCGATCATAACACCGTTTGGATTATTTGAATTTAGAGTAATGCCATTCGGGCTCAGAAATGCAGGACAAACATTCCAAAGATTTATGCACGAAGTTCTAAGGGGCGTAGAAGGATGTTTCCCATACATAGATGACATATTGTTGTATACAAAAGACGAAGAATCGCACAAGAAAGTCCTACAGCAAGTACTAGAACGATTAAATAATCACGGTGTAGCTCTTAACATCGAAAAATGTGAATTCGGAAAATCGAAAATTAACTTCCTTGGCTACCAAGTAACATCGGACGGCATCACTCCGCCTATCGATCGTATCGAAGCCATTTCAAATTTTAAAAAACCAGCAACAGTTCAAGAGTTACGCAGATTTTTAGGCACGCTAAACTTTTACAGAGATTGCCTTCCGCACCAAGCAGAGGCTCAGCTACAATTGAACAAATACCTTCACAACACAAAGAAGAACGACAAGTCCCCAATAGTGTGGGATGCAGAAGCAGAGAAGGCTTTTGAAAAATGCAGACAAAGCATATTGAAAGCTACCACACTGGCGCACCCCATCAGCAATGCACCGTTACGCATCATGACGGACGCATCCGACCACAGCTTGGGAGCAGTAGTAGAGCAGAAAAATAAAGACAATGTTTGGAAACCATTGGCTTTTTACTCAAAAGTAATGAGTGAGACACAACGCCGCTACAGTGTGTACGATCGCGAGTTATTAGCGATGTATGCAGCCGTAAAACATTTTCGAAGACTAATCGAGGGAAATGACGTCACCATACTCACAGACCATAAACCTCTAACATACGCATTAACGAAGTCTCCCAGCAACAACGACACGCCACGACGGGAAAGACAACTCAGCTTTATAAGTCAATTTTGCTCCAACATCCAATACCTACAAGGATCAAACAATCCAGTAGCAGATTGGCTATCGAGAATAGAAGTAATTGACTGCCCAATGAAAATCAACTATGATCAGCTAGCCGAAGATCAAAACAGTAATGAAGAGCTGAAACAATTAAAAAAAAAGGAAAACCTGTCTTTTTCAAAAATAACACTTCCGGGAGCCAAGAACTCAATAGCATGTGAAATGTCTACTCGCACACCGAGACCGTATTTACCTCAGGCATATCGTCAAGAAGCATTCAAAACGCAACACGAGTTAAGTCATTCCGGCACACGTACAATGAGAAAACAAATAACAGCAAAATATTTCTGGCCTGGGATGAGCAAAGACATTGGCTTATGGACAAGAGCCTGCATAGCATGTCAAAAAGCAAAAATCAATCGTCACACAGTCACACCAATCGGCACATTCCCACCGTCATCCAGATTTGAACATGTACACATAGACATAGTCGGACCGTTACCGCCATCCAACGACTACAAGTACATCGTCACTATGATAGACAGATATACGAAATGGCCTGAAGCAGTACCGGCGCGCGAAATAACCGCAGAAACTGTAACAAAAATATTCTACGAAAACTGGATATCACGATTCGGCTGTCCAATCCGTATAACCACGGATCAAGGCAGACAGTTCGAGGCGAACATTTTTAACTGCTTATTAAAAAAGTTCGGAATAGAAAGAATCAGAACAACACCCTATCACCCACAATCCAACGGCCAAGTCGAACGATTCCACCGCACGCTAAAGGCAGCATTAATGGCAAGGTCAACAACAACCAAATGGACCGAGGAACTACCTTCAGTTCTATTAGGAATACGCACAGCTATTCGAACCGACAACAACTTAAGCCCAAGCCTATTAACATACGGAGCACAATTACGCATTCCATCAGATTTTTTTGTGCCGTCAAAGCAGAATATTAACGATGCATCTACAGATCATCAGTTGTTTCATTTCTCACCTGCAAGCAGCGACCCCAAAGTGGTATTAGGCGGGATTGAATCGAAACTGCTGCTATCACATTTTCTTTTTGCATTGTTTCTTCTTGAGGAGTGGGCTCCGTCGGAGACAACATTGCTGCTCGAAGTTGTACTTGTTTATTTGCTTGTCGGGGTCACCACTTTTGGGTCGCTGCTTGCAGGTGAGAAATGAAACGACTGATGATCTGTAGATGCATATTTATTTACAATTGTCCTTAATAATATTTACAATATTAGGTTCGCAACCGGCGACGGTTGAGAGGAGCGCTTAATGTTAGAAAGAGATAGTAATATCTTGTGTCCCCACAGTGGACGATAAAAAAGAGTAACAGAACACAAAAAAGCGTTTTTAAATTTTTTTGTCTTTCTGTCTTTCTGTCTGTCTGTCTTTCTGTCTTTCTGTCTTTCTGTCTGTCTGTAATCGCTAATCTCCGAAACTACTGAACGGATTTTCTTGCGGTTTTCACAGGTAGATTAAGCACAGCCTGGCGCAACTTATAGGCTTTGTTTCATTGAAATCGGATGACAGCGAAAAAAGTTATCGTCATTTACAGATAAATCATTTAACGTAACAAGACGATGTCATGGACATAGGAGATATCAGTGTATTTTTTAACTGGGACAGTATAGGCAAGTCCGAAACCATAGGAGATGCAGGGAAAGTGTCTTATGACATAGAAATTTTTTGGTCAAGCGTGTGTTGTCCATAAAAATGAGACAATTTGCACATATTTTTTTAATGCGGTTCGACTCAGTTTCATGTAGGGATCACTTCATTATATCGGAAGAAAAAAATCTGAGCAGCAGAAGTTAGTCAAATTCAATAAAATGTTTTCTCATAGAACGCCAGTGAAAAATAATTTTTATTATTTTAAAAAAATGCGTATCGACTTAGTTTCATGTTAGAATTATTTTATTGTATCGGAAGAAAAAAATCCAAGCAGCAGAAGTTAGTCAAATTTAATAAAATGTTTTCTTATAAAACAGACTGTGCAATGTACTTAGGAACTTACTACTTATTCATGCATGCCACCCGAACTCCAGCTGCTCCGATTACTATGTCAAAATTGTTATCAGGAAAAAGTACCTAAAGGTTCCTAAGACAGTTTCCCTGTATCTCCTATGGTTTTGGTTTTGCCCATACTGTATTAGTTAAAAAATACACACGTATAATAAAAATTGATATGAGAAGTCTTATGAGCAATAGAAGTGAAAACAACAATTTTTTAAATTTTTATCTGTCTTTACCAAATTGGATACGGTGTTCATAGTTTGTTCCAGAAGGTATGGTATACCTTAAATTATGGTGAAGGTACTTAGAATGATCCATTTTACCATTGGAAAATTATAACTAGACGATGTATGTCTGTACATAGCAGAGATAGGTACCTACTTCCAAAATCCACGCGGACGAAGTCGCGGGCAACAGCTAGTACTTAAATACAACTTAAGTTGGGGCTCCAGAAATAGTAAAACTGCATATTTTAAAGATTTTTGATTACATAATAAATAAACCACGGCGCGCGTGAGTGTAGAGAATAATGGTGAGACCGAGCGAAGCGACAGAGGTGTGTCAGGATCGCGATACTTGGCACTATTACTTCGTCAGGGATATAGCGTGAAGATTATGTAGGTATGTATGTAAAAATAAACCAGCTGTCTGAGTCGGGCATCGAACCGGACAAATGTGTATAAAACGTACCTATATTTATAACTAGCTTTTTCCCGCGGCTTCGCCCGCGTAGAATAGTTTTCCCGTGTACATTGTAAAACAGCGCCCTCTATGTAGGCGTTTTATTACTTAGGAGGTATTAGCGGACGCCCCGCGACTTCGTTCGCTTTAAAAAGTATTCTATATGTTATTCCAGGATATAAGCTATCACTGTACCAAGTTTCATGAAAATCTGTTAAGTAGTTTTTGCGTGAAAGAGTAACAAACATCCTCACATCCTAACATCCTTACAAACTTTCGCCTTTATAATATTAGTATGATTGATCGGCCTTTCGGTCGGCCAATCATCAGAATCAATTCCTTCTAAGTTAGTATGGTGGCCGCTGAGTTATTCCCAACGAATCATATGATCCGTTCGGGGTTGCATCTGATCACACAAAAAGTTCCCATCGGATCACATGATTCGATGCAACTAAGAAATTGTGATTATTTTGTCCCAACCGATCATATGATCCGTTGCAACTGTTTTTTGAATTGAATATTTTCCCAACGGATCACGGTTACCCGAGATGGTTACATTAATAAATAATAATATGCTTTATAGTATAGGTATAGGTCCGCTGGGGTAGACGAGTTCTCGAGTGGAGACCACGACTGGGCAAGCGTAGTGTGGGACGCCCCCCGGCTAGATGAAGCGACGACCTGCGCAGGGCGGCTGGCAGTGACGGGATGCGGAGAGCCGAAGATCGGGCTCAGTGGCGCGCCTTGCGGGAGGGCTGTGTCCAGCAGTGGACTAGTGCAGGCTGATGATGAAGATGAAGTGTGTTGTAGAAGGCCTATGTCCAGCCCCGCTCACCGCTTAAGCCATACGATGCAAACGCGAGATTTAAGCGGAAATTAAACGTTTTGTGTAACGCTGTGGCAGAAAGAATGTTTTCTCCGATAAGCGGCGACGGTTCGCGGCGCCCGAGATTAAACTGTATTTAATACAAAAACTCCACAAATTTAACTGAGGAGGAAGTGGATTGAAAGAAATTTGCAATCTTGTTTTTTTACTAGTCATTTTTTCATAATTGTCCTTTTTTATTTTTTACGTCCGTACATGCATAGTCTAGTCTCCAGCACAGTGAGGTTTGGTGGACTTTACCAATTTCATCTTTTAAGTTTACAGGATTACTCGCAATGTGTTTGTTCCATTATACACATAGGTATAACTGATTACAACCTTGGATCTGAAGAACGTCGTTTAGTCTTATTCTACCTTCGTAACTGTTTTTTATAACTAATAGTTTCTAAGCTCGATATGTTTTAAGCTATAAAAATTTAGTTCCAGTCTGGAAAACTGTGTAGACAATAGAAATATAGACAAAATTTTAAAGTCGTAACCATTTCCGAAAAAACCCGGACAAGTGCGAGTGGAACTCGCGCCCTGAGGGTTCCGTACAAACTTAATTAAAAAATTATAATTCGAAAATCGTTAATAAAAGAACGAATTGACGAGCTCCCATATCAATTTTCATAACCTCTGACTTGGCTGTATGGACAACTTTCTTTGTCTTTCGAATGGCGAATGAAAAAAAATTACTCAAGTCCTGTGCAAAAAAGGCTTATTTTGTCGGAGACGGTTGTCTATTTTATTTAGTTCTCCTAAAAATGTACAGTTGTATTTTTGAAGATGGATTAAAGGCGAGAGCACTACCAACTAGGCTTCGACAAAAATATCATAGTAGGTAGGTATTACATGAACATAGAATCATTCATTCGTTCGTTCGTTCGTTCATTCATTTTTAAAACACTTGTCTATCTACAATCCGGTGTATAAGCCTGCGGGTTGATGGAACCCGTGTGGTTTCCGGATCGACAAGCGCGTCATATCCGGACGAGAATATAAATATAAACAAAGCGGGGTATTACCGGTATTACCGCTACAGCCGACCCGGGTAAGCCCCGGATAAGGCGACGGGTCACTTTGACCCCGTTTTATTATACACAGCGTGTTACCAAATTGAAGGTTTACTTATGATTTGAAACCGGGTGGTATTCGAATGAGATTGTAATGTTTCGATCACTGGAAAGAAAGAAAAATCAATTTTTACTCATACTTTTTATTAAAACTACAGGAACCTACGGAACACCAAGGGCTTCTTTCACCACTTGCTGATATAGTCCCAGATTTTCTGACAGATAGCCTAGCAGGTTATTTGACAGATAGCCTATTTATTTTGTTCCACAGGTATCCTTTTCTGTCAGAGAAACCGCCTGATAAACTACAGCAAGATCAAGTGGCTGTTATTTATCAAAGACTTGACGTGTGAAACATGAAAATAGTATCAAACAGATTTGTCTGACACATTAGTTCATCTGTCAGATTACTATTTAAGTGTTATATATTTAGGTATTCTATATTATTTTCTGAGAAGTTAAAACTAAAACCGCCGTACGTATTACCGGTTATTACGATTTATTTTTGTTTATTAAAATAACATTGGAAAGTAAAAAAAATAATTTTGCGGTTCAACCCTATGCCCACGGTACATATTTACAATTTCGACAGCTGCATTAATTAATTTTGTTTATGTAAACATTTACATTATAATTAACTCTTTTTTAAGTATTTAATTGTATCAGGCGTTACTTTGTGGAAATCCATTATATAACAATATTGTGGATATTAATTTGCTTTTCCCGCGAATAAACTTTATGTTGTTATATATAGTAAGTAATACAGAAATTAAATTACAATTCTAATATTAAGTAAAAATAAATTTTACAAGTCTAAATTTATAAATAATATCATTCAAATTACTATTCTAAACAAAATGTTTTGGTCAAAATTTACTAATTTATAAATTACAAAATAATAATAATACTAGCGAAAAATATACTGTATAAAACAACATAAAATAATATAAAATCGACACGTGTTTCACCTCTCTACGAGGCATCCTCAGGATGTTGACAGAACGGCAGCTTACGACCGAGACTTTTAACTTAATAACTAACTAACTATATAAAATAACTCTTTTTTAACTTAATAACTCATTTTGTTAAAAATAGTTGATTAGATCGGTGAGTGACAAAGTTGTGTAGTGTGGCCGTACGTTTATTGGCAATGTAACTCCACTCGAAGTATGTTCGAGAGACAAGATGGCCGAATCAGGAATCAGATAGGAGGTCCGACCTCTCAACCCTTTTTCGGATCACTGAAGCATTTAACTTGAGGCCCGAAGCGCACTCTATCGGATAATACGACACTACCTTGCCCCGCTGCGCTACGCGTGAAATAGTTATTTTGCAAGGCTGCAAAGTTGGTCATTTTGTGCGAGTACTAGTATTGAATCGTGAGCGTAGCGAGGGTTTCAAGGTACAAGACGCAAAATAACTTTGCTGCCGAGCGCAACACACAATTTTTCACCTCACTACAGCGAGGAAAATACTAGGTGAATTGAATCCTTTCGGCGGTTTAGAACCACAAATAATAATAATCACAATTAGAATTGACCACTTCTTTAAATGTCCACTTTCTACAAATTAGAAGAAAATTTTTCCAGGTGCAGTTTTCCACGCAGATTTCGAATGAGAAAGTATACCCTTCCGAGCCGGTGAGGTGAAAAATATATTCCTTTGGTAAAATTTATTACATAATTACATGTCATTATTTTTGTAAAAAGGATCGTCATTAGTCAAAACGAGAAAAAAAATACAATGTCAAAAACTCAAAAATAAAATGTATTTAAGTTATAAAATATGTCAAAAAACATGATGACAGCAATGTCATTATATAATATTGAAAACAATAAACTTTTAATGCGGATAAACTTATTCCACACGGACGAAGACATGGGCGATAGCTAGTGTTATAATATTTTTATTATTAGGTATTTCGGTTACTAAAACCACGGACTAAAACCATCACTACTTAATTTTATCTCGTTGATTTATACACTAAACATTTTTCGTAAAATCCAGTAACAATAAAAAAATTCATATTTAATTATGTTGAATGATACACGAGTTATTATCTGACATACAGACAGACTGTATATTAAAAACAAGTTCCAGCGTTCACAGGCCGAGCACGTGCGCGAGAATGGTAATATATCTTCCCCACCCTGTATATTGTGTTTTATTTATCGACAATGTAGAGTTAAGATGCGCAATTTGTCGGCAGAATCTCATACAAAATGAGATACAGGGAGTTGTTTTATGATACAGTTTTGTTTACACGTGAGATATATCTTTGAGGAGGTTTTGGTTACTTCGTCGGGTCTGTACGACCGGAATGTAAGCAAAGGAATACCTAAGCTAAAGTTTAAAAAATTTATTTAATTTATTTTTAAGTTTAGTTATATATAATAAGTTTTTTATTATTAAACAAACATCTCTGAATCGAAAAAAAAAAGTTTAAAAAATTAAATACATTTACACTTGGTTACTATAAGTACATCCTACTAATATTATAAAGGCGAAAGTTTGTAAGGATGTGAGGATGTTTGTTACTCTTTCACGCAAAAACTACCGAACAGATTTTGATGAAACTTGGTACAGTGATAGCTTATATCCTGGAATAACATATAGGCTACTTTTTAACGCGGACAAAGTCGCGGGGCGTCCGCTAATACCTCCTAAGTATCAAAATGCCTACATAGAGGGCGCTGCTTCACGGGAAAACTTTTCTACGCGGGCGAACCCGCGGGAAAAAGCTAGTTATTTATAATCCGTATCTTAGGATCGCAATTCTGCCACGCCTCTTTCCTTCCTCTGTCGCTTCGCTCAGTCTCATATTCTCTTCCCACACGGTCGCCGCGGGACGCGAGTGCTCTTTACGTGTCCGTCTGTGAGCACCCGCTCTATCTGACCCTCGTATGTCAGTGTGGCTCGTCCCCGGCTCCTATTACCCACTATCATAGTGTAATGGGCTCCCTAAACGATCATGCGGCATGACATGTGTCACTCATGCATGACCATCTAGTTGTAGTGATTGACGTGCATGACATGCAAACATAGCAAGCATGAGGGTCCATCATGCAGCATGAAATTCACGTAAACGTTGCATGTCATGCAAGCATGATCGTTTAGGGACACTTTAACCTCTTAAGTGGATTTCTTAAGTGGTCCCTAAACGATCATGCTTGCATGACATGCAACGTTTACGTGAATTTCATGCTGCATGATGGACCATCATGCTTGCTATCAATCAATACAGTGAAGCAACGGCCAGCACGTAGTTTGCATGTCATGCACGTCAATCACTACAACTAGACGGTCATGCATGAGTGACATGCATAGATATTGCATGTCATGCCGCATGATCGTTAGGGAGCCCTTTACACAATGCTATCGTTCGCAAAATTTTGAAAGTAAACTATTAAGGTCATTCCACACAGGCGTGGTGAGCCCGCGGCGGCGCAACGCAGAGTTATGTGCGTCCATTAAGTCCTAACGGCGCCTTATCAGTTCCGAGTGGAGTGCGTGAGCCAGCTAAACGCCAGTTTCGACAGATGCTTAAGGTCTAGCTAGGTCTTATCACAGGTGGTAGAAAAATAAATATGAAAAGAAAAAAAAAATGAAACCGAATTCAACCCCCTAATTTTCCATCTTTAGGGGTGTAATATTTTTTTCAATTTGTTATCGGAAGACGCAGCGTAGGCCTCCCACAAGGCGGACCGACGATCTGGTGAAGGTCGCGGGACCCGGCTGGATGAGGTTGGCGCGGGACCGGTCGTCGTGGAGATCCTTGGGGGAGGCCTTTGTCCAGCAGTGGACGTCTACAGGCTGATATGATGATGATGATATTATTGGACCGTCTTGGAAATATGTATAGCCTACTTATATAAAAAAGAATCATTTAAATCGGTTCACAAACGGCGAAGATATCGCTTGTAACCAAGAAGATTCGAACCTCTTTGGTCGCGCGCGCGCTCCCTGTGGAGATCGCATCTTGCAAATTTAGTATGGGAAACGATGAAAAGTTTGGTGTCAAAATCCGGGGAGGGGGGGGGGGGTGCGGACAAAGGAAGCGGATTAGCGGGAGGAAGTTGCTAATACAAATTTATATGGAGTTTGAAAATGAGAATGAGTCAAAATTTTGATATACATTTGACACTATTTTGGCACCCCCTAAAATGCTTTTGTTACTCATCCATATGGGAGTAGCTTTTTTTAAAATTCATGGCTTAAAACATTATAGGTAAACATAAAAATACATTCAAAGAACAGAACAGAGAACCATTTTAAAGTCGCTTAAAAATATGTTTTCAGCTTATTTAAAAGATTTCAGTGGTGAAAGAAGCCTTTAGTATTGTATAATAATATGATGATAAAATGGACCTTACGCATTATGAAATAGGATTGTATAATTTAAATTCTAAGTGAACATTGGTAACGCGAACTCGTCTTCTACAGATAAACCTATCTAGGTTTCCGCTAGAGGACTGTATGTACAATTCATGTATTAACTATTATGTAATGATCAATAAAAAAAAAAAAAATTTTAAAATACCTAGTAAGTATACGACGAAGGCATCTTGCCGCAAGCCTACTTTAAGTTTTAAAAGCCTTTTTGCAGTTAGCTGCGATGTTTATTTACCGGAAGCGGCTTCGCCTTAAGCTCGCGGGCGATATCCGAGACCTTCCGGGTCACGTAACGGTCGCAAGTTTTGCGAGTCACCGATGTGTATCGCCGCCCGTAGGCCTCCCACCCACTGCCGCGACACAACTCGAAACACGACTTAAAGCCAAAGTCAAAATATGTTACATTTTATACACGTCATCAATTTTTATCTACCACCGCTTCGTAGAGTAGCTGTGAAACGAAGCGGCGCAACAAACTTCCGCGGCACATCTTTTAAATCAAGATCATCATCATATCAGCCTGTAGACGTCCACTGCTGGACAAAGGCCTCCCCCAAGGATCTCCACGACGCCCGGTCCCGCGCTAACCTCATCCAGCTGGGTCCCGCGACCTTCACCAGATCGTCGGTCCACCTTGTGGGAGGCCTGCCTACACTGCGTCTTCCGATACGTGGTCGCCACTCGAGAACCTTTCTGCCCCAACGGTCGTCAGTTCTACGAGCGATGTGCCCCGTCCACTGCCACTTCTGTGTCGTGTATATGACGATGGTTTGTAGAGATTGCGATAGGCTGAAGCAACATTAACACCTGGCATCTTTCTCATTTATATAATCGTCTGCTTTATATTATTCGCGAAGTGTCAGTTGTACGGTCGACCGCACGTCAGTGGAAACAAAACCAGTATAAGCTGGTCTATCATAGTATTGAATCTCTCTATTAGGCTAGGCCAGCCCAAGGTCAAAGTGTTTCCACTGACGTGCGGTCGACTGTACCATTGAGTAGTACCATTAATGGTACTAGTGACACAACTTTGTATCCTTAGTAAAAGAAAAAGTGGACATTTTTTATGCTTTCTTACAAAGTTGTTTTTCAATTTCTTATTATTAAATTATCTGTCTTTCACATTCAAGATACCCATCTTGAATGTGAAAGACAGAGAATTTAAGAATAAGAAATTGAAAAACAACTTTGTAAGAAAGCATAAAATTAAAAATTAAAAAAAAAAATAATTAAATCGTATTTATTTCAGGCCGGTATAGCCCATAGAAAAGACACTTAAAATTGACAAAAGACAAATTGCATTAAATTAAATTAAAAATACATTAGAAAGTGAGGATGTAATAGCATTAATAATATTAAACATGTCATGCACTATAACAGGTGAACTTAAAGACTGCATATAGCAATTTTACAACTGTCATAGACAGCTCTTAGTACACCATCGTCAGATTTTCTTATTCGGTCCATGAAGGAGGCATGCCTCTTCCTCATAAAAGCCCAAAGAGTGGGCCTTTACATTTTACTAAGATATCTTTCTATATATTTTTTAAACAAACGCGTCAGTGTTCTTAGACCTTTACACGAACGCAGGTATTCACGTACGTAAGTGCCATTGACTGAGTCAGCATCTTTACTGCGATGCGTGTAGGTTTCAGCGCCTCGCCTCGGGGCACCTCGAGGCACCTCGGGGCACCTCGAGGCACCTCGGGGCACCTCGGGGCACCTCGGGGCACCTCGGGGCGCCCCGGGCCGGTGGGATACAACGAACAAGTCACGCACTACTAAACGCGATTAGTGGTGATATGATAACGCGTGGGTTGAAAGGATTGGGCAGACGTGATGACAACAAAATATCACACGCTGTGTATTCCGTTTTTCCTTTTAAAGGTTCCTACACGATCATGCTGCATGACATTACGTTTACGTGAATTATCATGCTGCAAGATGGACCCTCATCACTTAGTACAGTGAACAGTGAGCTGGCCAGCGCGAAGTTTGCATGTCGTTTGTGTCAATCGCTACAACTAGACGGTAATGCATGAGCGACGGCACGTAATGCATGTCATGCAGCATGATCGTGTATCGACCACTTAAGAAAACATACGATATATTGTTAACGCGTCTGAAGTCCTCGCTATTACAAGGTACATGAGCCGCAAAAACAGATTCGTATCACCATGGATTTACCAAAGCCTTTGCCAAGTGCAATGCTTAAACAACTCTGCCGTGCAATTTATAAACGCAGTAAAACACATTACTGCGTTTATAATTTTATTACATATTTGACACCGTTGTGATGAGATCTTTCAGAAACAAAGACCCGTTTTTCGCTACGTGTAATAGAAGTTAGAGAAACAAAAACTATAAACACCAAACCACCATACAACACAACGTACAATCAAATTTTCAAACGCGTTTTACTCAAAACTGTCAAATTGTCCTTACTGCGTTTATAAATTGCACGGCAGAACTGGACCCCAAGCTCTAGTCAAAGAGGCTTCAACCACAAAACTGCATGCTAGGCCTTAGCGCTGAGTAGGAAAAAATTACGCACACTAGTGAGAGCACTCGCCGGACACTGCGACCTGAACAAACACATGTTCAACCACAAGTGCCCACGCTCAGCCAGGTAGCAGAGGAAACTCCATCGCACCTTCTGTGCGAGTGTGGCCCGCTGATGCGTGAAAGAAACACCCATCAGGGCAACTACTCGCTTCAGCTTGATGTAGTCAAACAAATCAGCGCCAAAAGCGTGCCGAAGTTCCTAACTGACGCAAAGCTTAGCTCTGAACTATAGTGAGACGACGATCACTATAGATCAGCAATGGCCGCAGTGATACAAGGCTGGGTAAGCCTCGAAAGAGCTCCATATAATGCCCTCTTTGCGGTCCACTTAGCACTAATATTAGTGGAAAAAGTATAGGTGGTAACCCTAGAATAGGTCCCTTCTACAAGTTAAGATTGAAATAATTTACAGAAATCTCTTCCGAGACCAGCTGTGTGATTCTGTAAAGTACGAATTAAAACTCGACCATCACATCGCAAGTCACTTACTTCACTTCGCATCCGATCACTAAAGATCTTGATGTCGCATTGTGTAAACAAATACAAGTTACACAATAAACACTTCACTTGCGAAGTAAAGTGAGTATTGAACTGTGAATCATTGAGTTAGAGACCCATCTCACTGCGGATTCAGGATCGAGTTGCACAAATACGCTTACAGAATAGCAGGGCAGTTTCTTTGTAGTTGCGACATTCCGTCCCAAGTTAAATTGCTTGAGAGCGTTTTATAAACTTTAAAAATTAAAAGTGTCTCGGACTAGCCGTCGAAAGCAATTTGCTGAGTGGACTGGGGAGAGTTTGTCATTGGATTCATTTTAAGTGGGCTGTAGCCCACTCGCCTCCCATACAAACTTTAAATTCAAGTCATACATAATATTGAAAATGTTTATTTTTAGTAATGTCAAGTTTTCCATCAATCAATCGACAGCCTGTTATAATTAGTCTGTCCCCACTGTGGAGGCTCAGGTCCACCCTCTCAACTAGGGCGGTCGGGCTATAGTCCACCACGCTAGCCCAGTGCGGGGACTTCACATGCGCCTAAGAATTTCTTCTTCGGCGTATGCAGGTTTCCTCGCGATGTTTTCCTTCACCGTTTGAGAGCAGTTGGCGTATACCTTTCAGCTACGGACGAGTAGAGTATTTGGAACGTTTTATTTTAAAATATCTCATCTCAAGAATATTCACGTAAGTATACATAGAGAACTGGGAAAAACTCAGAAAATACAAAAGAAACGACATCCAAGCGCAAACTGTTGGCTGAACGTAGAATAATTTAGTTTTAAAACACAGAACTAAGAATAAACAGCCACTGGAAATGTAATCATAGGATGTAATGATGAGCATATCTGTTGGTTTTCGGATTCTTGGTGTTTGTATGTATTTTAGTATTTATTTAACAAGTATTTAAGTATGTTTATCAGTTGTTGAGTACCCATTTACAAGCTTCGGCTTAGTTTGGGACTGAACAGCCGTGTGGGAATTTGTCCAAACATTATTTATTTATGACTTTCTTTGAATTTTCACCCCCTTATAGAGTAATGGGTTTTTCTCGAAACTTAAGTACATTTTACTGACTGCTCTCAAACGGTGAAGGAAAACATCGTGAGGAAACCTGCATACGCCGATGAAGAAATTCTTAGGCGCATGTGAAGTCCACCAACCCGCACTGGGCTAGCGTGGTGGACTATAGCCCGAACGCCCTCGTTGAGAGGGTAGGCCTGAGCCCCAGTAGTGGGGACATTCATAGGCTGTTGATGATTGATAGAGTAAAAGAAGGTAATGAAATTGCTATCCGTGTCTATATAATAGACAATCTGTATAATACGGTAAGGCATTCTATAGATTAACAATTGGTATTCTATGCAAAGGCTAAGTGTGTCCCACGGCCATGCCACACGAAGCGAAAGTACATTAAATGATTGAATATAGGATATTTTACTGAAAGAAGACATCGTTTTATTTTTAATAATTAGTAGAACTGCGTTCAGAGATTTTTTTTAATCGCCTGCCTCAACCGGGAATCGAACCCGCCAAATGTGAAAAATAAACACCATGTATTTTATGATAACGGCCGAAAGGGTTAATCATAAGGATTATTTTTATAATTTTCTGTTCTTTTCTAGCACTTTTTTTGATCACCTTATACCAGTGAATTACCTTAAAAAATTAATTACGGCATCTGAAAGAATTCAAAGACAATTTAGACTTTGACTTTTATACTGTTAAATTGCTAACTGGTGGCCTACACGCCACCTGGGCGACAAGGTCTGCTGTATGCGATTTCTAGTGCCAGGTTCTGAGTTCTGTGGTTTAAAAACATTTCCAGCAGCTGGGAGCATCTGCAATTGTAAGACAAAGAAAATTCTTGTTTACAGTCTATTTAGTATTTATACTTGACAATTGCTGTTCTAGGAAATAAAGTCAAACTCGACTCTGTCACTTCGCGTCATCGTCATCATATCAGCCTAACAACGTCCACCGCTGGACGTAGAGCTTCCCCAATGAACGCCACCTCCGTCCTCCGTATCCAGCCGCTTCCGGATACCTTTTTTAGGTCGTCCACTCGGCGGGCGGACGTCTCATCGCTGCGCATACAGGTCCACGGTCACAGATGTGACCTACCCACTGCCACTGCAGCTGGCTAATCCTCTCGGCTATGTCGGTTACCTTGATTCTCCGTCGTATCTCCTTATTGCGGATAATATCCTTCAAAGATACTCCGAGCACAGCCCTCACACAGCTCCAAACACTTGTGGACCAGGCCCACCGTCAGTGTCCACGTTTCTGCGCCGTAGGTCACGACTGGCAGGACGCATGGTTCAAGACTACTCTTTAGACAATTTTTTTGTTCTTCTTTTACGCCGATTGTGAACCAATTTGAATGATTTTTTTATTAATAGGCTACATTTCGTGGGGGTCCCATTTCAATTGGAAAAAAATTCCACCTTTTAGGGTGGAAATTTTTTATTATTGTAAAACGTCGGACGTTCTGACCCGTTAAGACGTTAAATTGGCGTACCTACAAAGCCAGCCGACCGTTGCATAATTATCTTAGCACGGGATAATAAATGCAAATAATTCAACCGAGGACTAATTACAAAAATCCCTTAACAAGCCAAATAACCCCCAAATTGCCGCCATATTTTCCGCACAAAATACTGGATTACCATTTTTGGGCGTCGTGAATTCATTTTTGAAATGTAAATGTTGGTGAGACCTTTGTCGGGGACTCGAGGCCGTATATTATTTCAAAGGTCATTTTTCACAGACGCGTTGTTTTTAAGGAAATTTGACTTTCTAAATTTCAAATGAAACGGTGCTTCTGTATTTTTCCATGCATTACCTCATTATAATTATGAATATGTATAAACTTATTAAACTGGTATTTCCGATAAAAATGCCGGTTCAGTTAAAACATCAACCTTTAACTAAACCAGCTTTTTCAAACCTTTTGAGGTAAAATTACAAAAATACTGTATCTATTGACTGCACCAAGTTTTATGAACAATACGCAAGTAGGTAAGTTAAAAGTTACGTTCCCTCGAAAATTATACAAGAAACTCAGTGAAATCTATACACATTATTTTTAAAGACCTATGTATTACAGTTAACTTAAAAACGATGGCGAGCCCACGGGAAACAGCTAGTTAAAAAACAAAACCCTGACTGATATTACAGATGTAACAAAATATTGATTACTTATACTCGGTATGAAATGAAATCCTTTGTCCAAACGAAGTCGCGGGCAACATCTAGTAGGTAAATAATAAAACAAATAATAAACGACACACGGAAAATTCATTGTAAAATAAAAATATATTGGTCATGCAATGACGTGCTAATTTAAAAGACCTATAATTTAGTAAATTATTACGTCACTTTGATTAATCTAATATTTACACGCGAAATAACTACGACGTAGGTCATATATTAACACTAAGTACGTACGTATAATATCCGGTGGAAATTTTTCTCTTTAAACTCCATAGTAGTTGTGTAGGTATTTTATTTCGGAATTTAATGAGAGAAAATTTTGCATCGGATAATAAATACCAATACTTACATTGAACTATTTTTCAAACCGACTTCATGAAAATGCGCACCCAGTTATAAATTGTTAAACTCATCTCACTAAATTCCGGTTGAAAAATCTAGACTACCGTAATGGTAATGGTTATACGTGCGATATAAAACTAGAACGTAGCGCAATTACGTCTGCCGTTGTGAAATACACTCTCTTTCTCTTATATACATTTTGTCGTCTCCGTAGCCCAGTTGGTAGTGACTCTGCTAGTTGTGCTTGGAAACCCGGGTTCGAATCCCGGCCGGGGCAACCATTATACCACCTCAGATAAATGTGTTTGTATGTGTCCATGTACCGCGACACAGGGAGGAGGGAATCCCACCTCATGGGAGGATATGAGTGTGTCGCGTTATTATTATTATTCTCTAACCAACGATACGCACGAGATTTCCAAATAATATGTTTTTTTTACAAAAAATCAAACCGTCGTGTCAGAACGAACGACCTAAAAGCAGAACGTCGTAAAAACAGAACGTCCTAAAAATTATCGTCGAAATAAAACGTCCTAAAAATAAAACGTCCTAAAAATTATGTAGGTAACCAAAATTCAAGAGCTTAGAACATTTTGATACCATAAATAACACCGCATTTTTAAAACATTTGCAAAAGCGTGATTTATTTATTAAAAGGCCTGAGGCCCAATGAATTCTAACTGAACACGTAAATTAAACGATGACAACCATACAGGGTGACATTTTAATTTATTACACCCGGTGACGGAGGCGGCTGAGGTGGTTTGTATCCGCTGTGGGAATGAACAGGAAAACAAATTTAAACCACTCGGATTAAAATTGTAAAATATGTCAGAGTTTTTAGTTAGAGTTGTAATAAAAACTGTACGCTTTAAAGTAAAGCCTGAACCGACCTGACCTTGGTCAGGTTGGCCGAACGAACGAGTACTGTCTCGAAACTTTTGTTCTAAGCGACTCACACGGGGACGTGTGAGATGTCAAGATGGCCGTGTCGGAGTTTCAAGTACACAGGCGCCATCTATCGGCAAAGTTTGAAACGTCGTCGTGGGGTCGTTACGGGAGTTGTCGCTAACAGCCGCTGGGGCGCTGCTGGTAGGAAAGCTTTATAAAGCGAGGGCCGAATGGCCGACGAGTCAGTTTGAGTTGAGTCGTCGGATTGAGCGCCACGCCGTAACGAACTCGCTGCGTTTACCAATTCGACTATTATTTCGGATTCACATCATATCGGGCCACTCTGATTGCAAGCCCCCGGACCAGGCGTCGTCAAATATAACAAAACGTACGTCCGTTGTCGGCTCGCATCACGCTGTATTTAATTACCAGCTTTCCGCTTCCGTGAGTTCCGCTTAAATCCTATATTTAGGTTGGCAGCGCGGTTTTATCATACTCTAGCGGCGATCGAGAGTACTCTAGTTATAGTCTGGGAAAATTATATAAAGTTTTTCACATTAAATCTTTGCATCTCACAAATCACAAAAACACATCTTACAAAAAAGTACCTATTGCAATTATTTTACAATTTATTTTATTGTTATTATTTTATCTTTATTAATTTAATAACACCTGCTTACTTACAGACTAATTATTTCTATTTTTTATAATGATGTAAATTTAATGAATGACCTGTAATCCGTCAATAAATATGTCTATGTCTAAATCCAAAAGCTTAATAATATTTTAATCCAAAAGACAGAAACCTGTTACCTATTATTATTTTAACCAAAATATTACTAGTAGTTCCGTGAGAACAGTAGACCTCGCCAGCCTGCATAAACCAAACCTAAAAGAAACCAACAAAAGTCAACTTTGTAGTTGGAGACAGAAAAAGTACCTACTAAAGTGACAAAAATTAGCACTTTAAAGCTTAATATTTCGCAAACGGATCCCTGAATCGAAAAATGTTTTTCACACACCCGCGATATTTTTGAAAGACCCATCCAACGATACCCCACACCATGGATATCACGCGGAAAAAAATAATTTTCCATTTTACGTATGCAGTTCTATGAACATAATTTATTTTTTCAACTTTCATAAGTCGATCCACTATTACTCAAAAACTAATAGAACCTACTTAGCCGTAATAGTTTTCCTTGTAACTACGTTATATATGCTACTGCCATGAATTTTTTCACATTTCCAGGAGCAACCGTTTTGCTGGCAGGGGGGGGGGGGGACACGTGACTCTAACAAAAATTACCGCTTTAAAGCTTAATATTTCGCCAACGGATTCCTAAATCGAAAAAATGGTATTCACACACCAGCAATATTTTTGAAAGACCTATCCAACGATATCCCACACTATGGGATTCACAAGAAAAAAAAAGTTCACTCCCACTTTGCGAGTATGGTAGGTACTCTAAAAAAAATGTTTTTCAAAATTTTATTCTACTCATTTTGTAGGTTTAATTAATTTATACCTATGCCAAATTTTCGTCAAAATCGGTTGAAAAATGCGACCTGTAGAGAATTACAGACAGAAAGAGAGAAAGACAGAAGGACAGAAAGACAGAAGGACAGACGGACATTAGCATTTTTGGTCAATCTCGAAACTTAGACGCTTCGCTCGCTCGGTCAATTATAATATGTGCTAGTACTGATCTGTTTGAAGTCGGTGCCAAGCCCGACACACAATAAAACTTAGCAATATGAACAGCTTCATTAACAATGGAATGGCGCGCCGGAGACTTTGCCTACTACCGGCTTGGCACCGACTTCAAACTGATCAGTACATAGCACATAACAGGTTTCTGTCTTTTGGATTAAAATAAAAAAAGTTATTTTACGCTTTTTAAAAAGGCTCTCTTTTTGTGTTTTTGAAGTCGGTTTTATTTTTTTGTTAAAAAGTTTTTTATTCAATATGAACATTCTATGATCTATTACTTCCCCAAGTTAAACGTAACTTCAAGTTAAAATTATAACGTAGCAACGTCAGTCGACTCATCTCATCTTGAAATAGCGAGAACGCCTCTAGAAAAATGTTTCTTGAAAACATTTCTCAGCTGTGAAAACTGTCTAACTGCAGCTGAGTGCAGCATGTATCTCCCTCTAACGACTGTTGTTGACAACTTGACACTCCCCGACTAGTTCCAGCTTGTCCTCGACCAGATGCTAACTTGTTTTAAGCGTGTCCTGAGACGGCGCAGATGCTTGCTAAAGTTATCTTCTATACTAATAATAAACAGGTATAAACTGGTTCCCTGCGAGATCGAATCAGAAATGAGGAGATCCGCAGGAGAACCAGTAGTAAGGTCAGTAAATCATTCACGGGGCAATGTATACGCTTCTACAATAAACTACCAGAAGAAATCTTAAATATGAATGACAGAAAATTTAAGACTCACATTAAACAACAACTTTGTAAGAAAGCTTATTATAAAACAGTCGATTATCTAAATGACAAAGATGCCTGGTATTAATGTTACTTCAGCCTCGCACAATCTTTACAAAATAATGTTATGTACAAACTTGATTTTAAAAGATGTGTTGCGGAAGTTTGTTGCGCCGCTTCTTCTTCCCAGCTCTATATAACACCTTGAGGCGGTGGTAGATAAAAAATTGACGTTGTATAAATGTACCTAGTGTACTTACATGCAATAAAATACTTTTGAATTTTGAAAAAAAAATTTTGACCAAGGTCACCGACATAGCTCAAAGAATTGCGAAGCTGAAGTGGCCGTGGGCTGGGCACATCGCTCGAACTGACGGCCGTTGGGGGAGAAAGGTTCTCGAATGGCGACCAGGTACGAAGACGCAGCGCAGGCTTCCCACAAGGTGGACCGACAATCTGGTGAAGGCCGCGGGACCCAGCTGGATGAGGTTAGCGCAGGACCGGTCGTCGTGGAGATCCTTGGGGGAGGCCTTTGTCCAGCAGTGGACGTCTACAGGCTGATATGATGATGATAAACTGCTGAATTATTTGCACGCATAACTTATATATGATGTACCTTCTTAGTCTACTGTATTATTTTGTTCTGTTTTTTTTTAATTAAGTGCAATAAAGAGTATTGAATGAATGAATATAATGTTGCGAAGAACCAAAATGATAGGCGGGTGTAAAATACACCTAACGCCATGACAAACTTTAAAACTAAGAAACTGGATTAGAACGGGTTAAAAAAATATATATACTTTATAACGCGGATGAAGTCGCGGGTCATCGGCTAATAAATTATAAAACAACAGTAAGTTGGAGCTAAAATATGTTTACCGCTGACTCTATTTATGGAGACAGCATTAATGCGGTTTATAGCTAATTCTTTGATGCGTAAAAGAAACACCCATCAGGGCAAGAGCTCTTTATTTTCCATTTGAAATGCTCCTTTACATTGGCTTCAACCATTCTAATTCGCTCATCAAGGCCTACAACCGCAAAATTGCATGTGAGGCCTTAACGCTAAGTACGAAGAATTTACGTACACTAGTGAGAGCACTCACCGGACATTGCGGCCTGAGCAAACACATGTTCAACGTCAAGCTCCGGGACAACAAAGTGTGCGGACTCTGCCACGAAGCAGAGGAAACCCCATTGCACCTTCTGTGCGAGCGTGGCCCACTGATGCGCAAAAGAAACACCCATCTGGACAACTACTCACTTCAACCTGATGAAGTTATACAAATCAGTGCCAAAAGCGTACTGAAGCTCCTAACTGACGCAAAGCTTAGCACTGAACTATAGTAAGGTGGCGATCACAATAGATCAGCAATTGTCGCAGTGATACAAGGCTGGATAAGCCCATCACAGATAATAACAGTCCTTTAAGATGAAGATCAGGTAAACCCTGTAAATTGGGGCCACTTGTCACCGCCGCAGAAAATTATCTGTCAACGAAATCACGAAATAAAGCAAGCTCGTGTGAGAATAATTACAGCCGAAGCACCGTTTGCTGCATTCCTTGGTTGGATGCTCGAAATTATGTTATTAACAACATAATCCGTCGTCTTGGCCCCCACCCAAGGGCCGTACCGTGGAAATTCACTCGAAGCCAAGCCAAGCGTTTCCAACCAACTGATTGTATCTGCTACGAAGAGATGGAAGACCGATTGAGGAAACCGGAGGACCGGCTGCTGTACATTGTCAAAGGCCTATGCTAATCCAATGCTTACAGTTTCATGATGATTTATCAGTTAACAGCAATGAAGAGGATGATTATAAGATATTTTTGTGATGTTTAAACGCAAGAGCATTAAGAGCGTCTGTTGCATATGAGAAAAGACGCGACCTGTCATGTCTAGAGGTTCCAGTTCGATCCCCGGATGCCATGCACTGATGCGTTTTTCTCTCTAGACATTTACTGACTGCTCTCAAACTTAGGTAAGCGCATGTGAAATCCACCAACCCTCACTGGGCTAGAGTGGTGGACTAACAGCCCGAACGTCCTCGTTGAGAGGGATGGCCTGTGTCTCAACCGTGGGGACATATCAGTCAGTCTAGGCGGTTGATTTGATGATCAGCAACGAAGAAGATGATTTTAGGATATTTTTTGATGGTACGCAGAACATCAGCCCACAAACTCACAACTCTTCGTAGTAAGATTATCTTTAGAAGTGAAAAACGAGTGAGTTCCACCGGGCGCGGAGTTAGTGGAGCCAGGAACAATCCGCGTATAACACTTTGCGCCCCTCTTATTGTTTCGCGCTGACATCCCAGACAAAAGGCGACATTCTTGCGTTCCCTTCGCCATTCATTCCCGAGCCGCGGAATTTCAAGCGACGACACTATACTCACATAAAATGTCATGTGATTATGTGATTAGATTGTTAGAAGCCACGGCTGTGTAGTTTGTAATTAGCGCCCCGAAATGGTTTAGTTAGAAACAAACTAAGTTGGTGAGTAGATGAAATCACTGACAAGGAAAGGTATTTATTTAAGCACAGAACACAGAAAAAGCTCGCTACGCTCTCGCTCGCTATGTATTTCTATGGTATTATGTGTCCGGCTCGGATGATAGTGTAAACATCTAATCTAACCTTTACCTACATTAAAAAATCTGAAATCACTTCAAAAAATACTCTAAAATAATTTAAATAAAATTTATTCTGATATTGTTGTAGAGCACTGAATAACACACTCGTGTTTTTTTCGTGAAAAATTTGTCTTCAAAATTTTAACAAGTTTCATTGATTGTTGGAAGTAAGTACAAAATTTTGTTATAGTACATTACTGTCGCGGCCCGCAACAGAGGCATTGATGGATGCACATACGTGAGTCCATCAATGCGCGGTTGTGGCCAAGGCTTGTATAGTACTTTTCTCTTCTTTGGCCTTATCTCCGGAACGGCTGGTGCTAGACCCATATTCATGGTACTCAAATGAAAAGGCTCGACGAGATCAAGCTGAATATAATATTTTTAAAAATCACCCTGTTTAAATAATTTTTTATTAAACAATTTCCGCGCATTATTTGAGAAAAGTGCTATACAAGCCTGCAATCTGAGCCTGCAAGTCTGATTGACGACGTAATATTATGAGTTCGAACCGCTAAAAAACACGGATTATTTATTTTTGTTTTCAAACATACCTTAAAGGCAAGAAATGTCTTGCTTCTACAAATCCCTGTGACTTTGAAGGATTGAATTTGGCCACCTACAAAAAATATCTACAACATTAATAGAAGATTTTAGAAGAACAAATTTTCAGCCGCTTAGAGGTACCTTCCTTGTTAATAATTTAATTATACTATTTGAAAGGGATATCTACTCTAAGATTACTGGTTGTATTCATGGATCATATTAATTAAAATGGTTTTGACTTATACATTTTATTTTAACTTCGTAGTAATTTAAAAAGATTTGGCGCATCTGAATACGGCCCTGTGTGTAACAATGATAGCTTGATATTTATGGGGCAGTTTCATTTATTTATGAAAGTTTCAAGTTTATTTGACGTAAACGATAAATCTGGCGATTGACGTAAATAACTTTATTGGATCAAAACTTTGTATCTAAGTAGGTACTACCTATACGAAGTGTTATGTCTACTTAATTAATATTAAATATTCAGTTTCATTTAAATCTAAATTTAATGGTCTTCCCTTAACTTAATATGTTAAATAGGGAATTGATCCGTTTGACTTTTTGGACCCTTTTCACATATCATAAAAAATACAGAATAGATCCAAAAATAATGCGTTTCGGAAAAATGCGGACTTAAAAATTATCTACACTGAAAATCTACAATTGCAATGAAAAGGGGAAAAATATTTGCTTTAACAAAAAAAGGAGTTTGGGAATTTTAAATTTTTGTTTGTTTGTTTGTAGTAATTTCATGAAATAAATAAACAAACGTTAATGGGTTTCGTCCCAGGATGTCCACTTCCCTAAAGTCCTTCCAAAAATTTGCCAACCACCAAACAAAATGCGACAATCTGTTGCTTGTAAAACCTGCTTAAAAAATTAAAGTTAATTTTTTAAACAAAATGCATCGCATTTTCGCAAGTATTTAACACTGCAATGCCCCATTAAGGCTCGTTATGCCGTTAGCGAACACCCTGTATTACCCAGCATTCATGTTCACGTTTTTCAAACAATGTTAACCACCAAACCGCCCCAGTTTATTGTTGGATGGAGTGTCGTAAAACTGAACTGCAGTTAAAAGTAACTGCAGTTAAAAGCAAGTATATCGTAGGTAATTCAAATAAAAGTTGGGAAAATTTGTTGTACCTACTACAAACACTATCAAACAAAGCTAATTGTTTTTTATTGCAGCAATACATACTGGTCCAAGTGTTAAATGATACAGTAGAGACACTGTAATAAAGCATTTTGCTCCTGTTAATCTTCTAGAAATTTTAAATTATTAGGACTGGAGGCCAATCGCTGTAAAAACGTTATGCTGCATTTATATACATTTGGCAAACCTCGGCAAACACAAACGTTTGTGTTTGCCGAGTTTGTAGGTGCAGCACATGCGAAATTGGGCTCTGTTATTATCATCAACAGCCTATTAACATGCTGGGGGGGCTCAGGCCTACCCTCTCAACGAGCGCGTTCGGGCTAATAGTCCACCACGCTAGCGGACTTCACATGCGCCTAAGAATTTCTTCTTGGCGTATGCAGGTTTCCTCACGATGTTTTCCTTCACCGTTTGAGAGCAGTCAGTAAATGTACTTAAGTTTCGAGAAAAAATCCATTGGTACATGGCCCAGCCGGGGACCGAACTCCGGAGCTTTCGATATGATAGGCCGCGTCATATCCCCGACGCCACTGACGGTCTGTTATTTCTTATTTCTTGTTAATTACATTACGGTTGGGTGTGTTGCGTGGGTGACGAGCTTATTGCGTATGCTGGTAGGTTGAGATTAGCTTGACGCGGCCGTGCCTCACTGTGGAGTGACACAGGCCAGACTGTACTTACTTTTACTGTGTAGTTCAATTTTTAAATTCTGCAGGGAAATTAGAACACATTGTTACCGTTGTTTTACTTTGTAACTGCAGCGCTGCTATGCAAGTTATTTGCTTTTGTACCTACACACTACAAAGTGTACACTCCGCGAGCCACTGGGGGTTAAGACTTTAACTTCAAGCATCGAGAACTCTGGTTGAAAATGAATTAGTGTCGCCGGCGGCGGCGGCGGCGGCGGCCTACAAAACTTCTGAATTTTCAGGTTGGGAATTGTCCCATGTAGTCCGATAGCGCTGGGCTATTTTGAGGTCATCATCATCAACAGCCTATGAACATGTCCCCACTGCTGGGGCTCAGGCCTACCCTCTCAACGAGAGCGTTAGTACTAAAGCCACCGCGCTAGCCCAGCGCGGGTCGGTGGACTTCACATGCGACTAAGAATTTCTTCTTCGGCGTATGCAGGTTTCCTCAGGATGTTTTCCTTCACCGTTTGAGAGCAGTCAGTAAATGTACTTTGTTCTTTACTCTTTGTACTTTGTTCTGTTTGAGGTCATACATAAATTACAAAAAATCTAAAGTTGCCTATTTTTTGCCTGTGGATACAGTTGTACAGTCGACCACACGTCAGTGGAAGCACTTGACCTTGAGCTGGCCTAGCCTATTGGAGTTTCAATACTATGAGATACCAGTTTATAGGTACTGGTTTTGTTTCCACTGACGTGCGGTCGACCGTACCTAAAACTGCGTATTAATGCGTTTTGTGTCATATCTTGCACCATTTTGAGGAAATCAATGATTTGTGACTGATTTGTTTAATTCAAATCGAAACTGCATTGTTTAATTCAAATGTAAATTCCCTTTCAAACTTTTGTATTCTAATTTCAAGAGATCCCACGTGCCCATTTCGTCTAGTTTGTGAGAAATACGTTATTTATAAAATTAACTGGTAACATTCCTAAACAATGTTTAAATTAATGGTCCATCATCATCACCAGTCCCCACTAGTCCACTGCTGGACGTGGGCCTCCAAGGCGCGCTACTGAACCCGATCTGCCGTTCTGCCAGCCGCCTTACGCAGATCGTCAGTCCATCTATCCGGAGGGTCAAGTCGGGAAAGTCTCGTCTACTTCATCAGTTATCAGTTCTCCTGCAAATGTGACCAGTCCATGTCACTTCATCATATCAGCGTGTAGACGTTCACTGCTCGACAAAGGCCTCACAAATTCCCATAATCTTCGACTTGGTATACCAAGTCAACGCACTGATTTCTTCTCTTACTCTTTCACGGTACACGCGGCGCGCTTGTGGAATGAACTCCCGGAACAAATCAGAAAAGCTAAAAGTCGTTTCCAGTTCAAAAAACTGGTGCGTGAG
The DNA here is from genome assembly GCA_949699065.1 of Metalampra italica. Taxonomy (NCBI): domain Eukaryota; kingdom Metazoa; phylum Arthropoda; class Insecta; order Lepidoptera; family Oecophoridae; genus Metalampra; species Metalampra italica. The sequence continues at coordinate 562,737 of OX452983.1, forward strand.
CATCTGTTGGGGTCCTCATAGTGTCTCTGACGGACATAAATGGAGTCATCTTTCACATTTATTTGGTTCTAAATTGTTATTGTATTTGTAGTCTGATTTATATCTATTATTTTAATAGTTTATGTAGGTATATCTATGTATTTAATATATTTATGTACATATTATGTACCAAAAGTATTATTTTTTATTTATTTTTTAAATAATTTGTACCAATTTATCTATTTGTAATGTATGTAGTTACCTATCATTTAATTACTGTTTATATTATCATATTGTTTTAAATAAATATTGTTTTAAATTTTTGCGCCTACCACTAATTTATCTGCATCGCCCAAAGGTCAGCTGGTAGAGAATGCCATTGGCATTAACTTCGCCTTTTGTACAAACTAGTGCAATAAAGTTTAAAAAAAAAAAAAAAATGACACTTCAACGCACTTAACTATTGACACTATGAAGACTTTACACTTTAGTTCTCTGGCGGATCTTAACTAGGTACTTAGGGGCCGTCCATTAATCACGTGCGGCTTGAAAGGGGGGGGGGGGGGGTTGACAAAGATCACGAAATGTCACAAGGGGGGAGGGAGGGGGGGGTGTAGTAAGATATCACGTGTATTTATTTTTTCATTATTTTCTCAAACGCACGATTTTTTAATCGAAAAGCGGCGTGTAGTGTGACCTTGACTCGCCGTTGCCAAGTACAATATATGTTTTTCGCATGATTACACCATTCGTTTATTATTATTTTTATGCCAATCAAAAACAACCTGCAACCTTTCTGTCTAGACATTTTTATCATGGTCCTTAATTTCAGAACAAAATAAGATTATACTTTATACCTGTATTTAAGATAATATTCTAAAAAATTTATGATTTTTTGTAGATATTAAATATACACGTGATGTTGGGTAGGGGGTGGGGGGGTAGTCTTAAACCTCACCATGTATCACCAATGGGGAGGGGGGGGGGTTAAATATGCTCAAAAAAAGATCACTTGATTAATGGACGGCCCCTTACATTAATAAAGCACTATTCTGTAAAGGTTTGCGAATTCACAGTCTGCTGGGTACTTATTTAGTTCCGCCTCTGTAATTTCATTATACAATTAGTATCCCGACCACGAAAGTGTTTTGATAAAATCCTTAAAATTCACAGAAGTAGCCGAAAGCATTTTCATTTACGGTATTAGTTCAAAAATAACCTTGTCACGCCGCTTTGTCATGCTAATGCCTGAATACAGGGACTCATTAAGAGGTGTTGGAGACCCGAAATTATTCTCGAAAATTTTCAATGGAGATCTTTTTTTTTTTTTTTTATCTTGCAATAGAAATTTGAACCTGTAATCCTAAGTTAAACCAGCCAGCTGATTCTGGCCTCTAACGTCCGGTTCCCACAACGTCCAATCCTCGAAGGTCCAACTCCCCTAACATCCAATCCTCGGACGTCCACTTCTCCAAACGTCAAATTCCCCTAACGTCCAATCCACGTCCAATTCCCTAAACGTCCAATTCCCCTAACGTCCAATCCACGTCCAATTCTCTAAACGTCAAATTCCGCTAACGTCCAATCCACGTTCAATTCCCCAAACGTCAAATTCCCCTAACGTCCAATCCACGTCCAATTCCCTAAACGTCAAATTCCCCTAACGTCCAATCCACGTTCAATTCCCCAAACGTCAAATTCCCCTAATGTCCAATCCACGTCCAATTCTCCAAACGTCAAATTCCCCTAACGTCCAATGCTCAAGTTATGTCTAAATCCACGCCACAGTAAAAGTGTCATGCCTTTTCGGCTTGTTATAAATTTTTTCATGTTATTATCCTTTTTTTTTTTTAATCGTGAACCGAGCCACAACAAGTTGGGGCAGACAAGTTCTGGAGTGGAGACCGTGGACCGGTACGCCCCTCCGCCAGGTGGACCGACGACCCGAAGAAGGTGCCCGGAGGCGGCTGGATGCGGAGAGCGGAGGACCGGGTGTGGTAACGTTCGTTGGGGAAGGCCTATGTCCAGCAGTGGACGCTAAAATGCTGAAATGATCATGATGTACCCAGTGTACCTATCATACTATGCAATAACATCATTTACTTTGACTTTGCCTTTGCATGTGCAGCCAATTTCAGTCTATCCTAGATGTGGTAGGTAAAGGTTTCATATTCAAAAAAATCCTGCTCCAGAGGTCCACGCTTAATACAATTCCGCTTAACTTTACGCTTAGCTTTCCGCTTACTTATTTCAACCCTAACGCGTGCTTTTTTATGTCAGCTAGTGACACGGATTTATGATTCTGTAATTCATTTTGTTTAGTGTTTCGTGCAACTTTATATGCGATCTAAATAAATCCCACTACTATGCTAATGCGAATGTTTGTAGTTCAATCACGCAATAACGGCTGAGCGGATTTTGATGAGACTTAGAACAGTGGTAGCTTAAACCATTGAATAACTCTATTCTTATCTTGTTTGGTTAGAAGCCCAGGATTACCTGGCGACACTTCGACCCTGCAGGATTTGTTGTGCCTTTGGGGCCGCTGCTTGCAGGAGATAAATGAAATGACTGATGATCTGTAGATGCACAATTTATTAACAGTTGTCCCTAATAATATTTAGAATCTTATATTCCCAACCGGTGACGGTTGAGGAGCGCTTAACTTTAGAAAGAGATAGTAATATCCTGTGTACATGCCCTTAGATTACACAATTCTAATCTTTGACCTCTCAACGAGGTCGTATAAGCTATAGTCCACCACGCTAGCCCAGTGGGGTTGGTGGACTTCACATGCACCTACGAATTTCTTCTTCGGCGTATGCAGTTTCCTCACAAAGTTTTCCTTCGCCGATATTGTGGTATTATATTAAACTGTACCTAACCCGAACCCAGGACCTGATGAACGCGAAGCGTTTACAGAAGCAACTAGGCTACTGGTTCCTTTTTTTATCTAAGTAATTTTTTTATTGAGGCTTAGTGACTCAATGAAGTCAATGCCAGTAAAAACTACAACCTTTCAACATCTACGTGTTCGTCTATTTCTCAAATCGATTTGAGTTTTTCTTCTACGGAACCACAGAGAATTTTCTAACAAGGTACAATATTACTGCTAAACTGTAAGTAAAGTACCTAACTTTGGTTTATTTATTTATAGGTGAGCCAATAAATATATTTTTCTTTCATAACTATAGAATAAATCATCCCAAAATCTGGAAAGGTGTACAATTTGACTTTTAATATCCCGCTACGGAACCGTTTAGTTCAGAATATGGTTTTCTAGAGAGAGTATATACCTACACAGAGGGTATATACCTACCAACCGGCGATCGTCAATTAATGATCGCAGCTACCAACAGTATAACCTTTTTATGGTACCTACCTATGAAATAAATGTATAACCCAGTATAACCACAAATCTATCACTTTTTCCAACGTAAAAGCTTGTAACGTAGGAATTTCGATTTGACCTAAACCTAAAGATATACCTACCTACCTGCATCAGGCCGTAAATTCTAAGCCTCCCGACCCTGGCCTGATCATTATAATGAACCAATTTGCATAATAAGAGCCGTCTATAATAAAGTTCCCGAGGGATTTTTATTGTCGTGGGGAATTCGGGATCAAGTTTTATTATTTTGGACAATTCCCCTTGTACTGAATCTTCAATAGAATTTAAATAAGCCATGCCTCCGGAATAAAACTTAAGGTTTATGTTTTTTTATAGAAATACCGTATTTTTAGTTCAGTTGAAATAAGTTATTCAGAAAGGTATTCAGAATCTTCGGCCAATAATTAAAATAAATCGGCCCAGTACACATACCTACATTACGTTGAAGGAAGTTGAAGGAAAATATATAGGTACCTGGAAATGGTTTACTCTCAGTGTTTGCTTTATTTTTAACGTAAAATAAGACTATGACGAATTGACGCTTAACAAAAATATTTATGGTCTTGGTTCAGTTCTTGCATACTAGGCTGTATGGTCTTACGTACCCTTGCTTTCTTTATATTGATTAATAATTAAAAACAACAACTTTTTTTTTCTTCGTTTGTTTGTTTTTGTTTTCTGTGTTGTGTTGACGGTTGTGTTATTTATTATTGTTTCGCTTCGGTTTTGTAGCAGTTGAGCCTTTTATTGCTGAAATTTTAAAGTATATAATGGAAGAAGAGCCGGTAAACGTAATAAGAGAATCTACACGCAATGACGTGAAGTCACATCGCCGTGTTCAGAGAGATGAGGAAAGTGATCTTCGACGTTGCATGGAGAATATGAGGTATAAAGCATTTCTATTCTGTAATGTTGTAAGTATTACCAATTACCATCTATCAATCAGTTGTTCGTACAATTACTTAAACCTAAATACCTTTAAAAATTAGTACTAGTAAATATGTGGGAGAAGTTTTTTGAGGTTATGTTTAAAAAAGTTCAAATCTTAAGTCCTTTCCACAGATCACCCAACCAATTGACTGTGCAATGGCTTGGTTTTATTTGAACCTCCATAAAAAAAAATTTGGGACCTCTACAGTCAATGCGCAGTCAATTGGGTGGTCTGTGGGCTTTTCATAATGCCCTTTTTTGTATACATTGGCTGCAAGTTAAATAAAATCTACAGCTATACTATGGCTGTTCCTTTGGGCTTTCATGCAATAAATTTTCAGCATACCTGACATAGCGGATATTGCAAATAGGCTGAAGACCAAGTCATCAGTGTCGGTGGCTGACCTGCAGACCCTGAAGAGTGGTCTCGCGGAAGACCAGAAGAACATAGAAGTGGTGCTGGGTGTCCATGGAGCTCTGAGAGGACTTGTGCGAGAGCTCACAGGTTGTTTGTAGTTACTAAGTAGTAACATTTTTCTTTCTATCTTTTTGCTTCCGCTTTGCTTAGGTATGACCTGGAAGCGTAGCAAGCTTTTTCTGTGCTCTGTGGGAATTTTATTATAAACTTTTATAAAAGTGGGATACTTTTTTAACAAATTATGATTTGGAGTTTGGAAAATTACTAGATAAAATATAGTTATTCAAACATGTTTCAGGACATGAGGTGAAGAAGCAGTGCGTGGCAGCGGGCTGCCTCTGCAACCTGGCTCTGGGCAACTCTCGGGCCGCGGTGACGGTGGCCAAGGCAGCCGGGCCGTACCTCATCGCAGCACTGGACAGCCTCACTGAAGAGCTGGCTGTGAGTTTCTGATCACTTCATCCCGTATATAGTCAGTAGTAACATGAACTAATTAGGTATTTATTATATTTACTAGCTGTTTCCCGCGGCTTCGCCCAAATAGAAATGTTTCTCCCGTGGGAACAGCTTTTCCTGACGTATTTATAGCTTATGTGCTATTCTGTGATCTATATTACTGTAAAGTTTCATCAAAATCTGTTCCTTACTTTTTCCATGAAAAAATAACAACAGAGTAACAAACATCCAAACAACCTTACAATGTTGCCCGCGTGGAATAAGTATATTTTCCAGCGGGAACAGTTTATCGCGGTAAAAAGTAGCCTATATGTTATCCCAGGGTATAAGCTGTCTGTCACTGTACCAAGTTTCATCAAAATCTGTTCGGTAGTTTTTGCGTGAAAGAGTAACAAACATCCTCACGTCTTTACAAACTTTCGCCTTTATAATATTAGGATAGGATAGTGTTTTTTTTTATTATTTTATTGCTACGGGGGCAACAAGCAGGCGGGCCTCCTGATGTTAAGAGGTCACCGCCGCCCACAGACACCTGCAACACCCGGGGGGTGCTGGTGCGGCGCCGGCCAAGGTTGAAGGGCTCTTTTGACTCTCTTCTTGAAGGACCCCATATCGTAGCGCTGTGGAAAAACGTCAGAGGGAAGGTCATTCCACATTTTGCACGTGCGCAGCAGAAAAGAACGCGAGAAGCGCACATAGTATTGTGAACCGTGATGCAGGTGTCGTGCGCGTGGGCGGTGGGCAACGTGTGCGGCTCTGGGCGCGCCGCGTGCGCCGTCGTCGCGGCGCAGGGCGCGCCCGGCCCGCTGTGCGCGCTCGCGCGGCGCCGCGCCGCGGACGCGCGCCACGCCGCCCTCTACGCGCTGCTGCAGCTCGCGTACCAGCTCAAGGATGACCTCCGGTGAGTTCAGTAGCACTAGGATAGAGAGCATGTCCTACCATGTCATCATCATGTCAGTCCTTTAACGTCCACTGCTGAATGCCTTCGCCAATGAACGCCACCACACCCGGTTCTCAACCCTCCACATCCTTAAGGGTTGGGGGCTAAGAAGTTTCTTCTTCGGCGTATGCTAGTTTCCTCATGATGTTTTCCTTCACCGTTTGAGAGCAGTCAATAAATGTACTTCAGTTTCGAGAAAACCCATTGGTACATGGACCAGCCGGGATCGAACTTCGAAACTTTCGATATGATAGGCCGCGTCTTATCCCCGACGCCACTGACGTATGTACTACTAGCTCTCTTTTCACTATATTTCAGAACGGAACACCTCACCGGAATACTAGAAGCTCTGTCCAACATGGACAGCACCATGTCTTCGGCGCAGCTCCTCTTCACCACATCCTGCCACCAACACTTCAATACGGACAGACTGACGGTGGCATTCGTACACAAAATATTAGAAGACCTGTCTGTAAGTATCAAGAAACATTTAAAAACGTGTTCCGGCAAAAACTGTTGCGAGTCTGTGTATTTCATAAGGACTTTAGCCAATTTAGAGGTGAACGCTGATGTGTATGGGCTGGTGTTGAGTTATTTTGTGGAGAACGAATTGGTTGATAGTTTTAAAGGCGTGTTAAGCAAAGAGAGTGATGTTAAGGAAGCCTTATTGTGGTTACTAGGTAACCTGTTCAATTATAACAGCGATAACTTGTTTTTTAATAACTTATTATTACAGTGATTTTTTTTTAAAGTTGCTTTTATTGAACTGAAGTCTACTAGACGATTTAGTAGCAGTTTGTCCGATAGGTACGCGTTTGGTCGAATGCGTTGCGGCGGTGCGAAAGCGTTGCGGATTTTTTTCTGTAATGTTCGAAATAGTATGAAGCCCTTTACATCAAAGCGGCGCGGCGGCGGTGCGGCGCGGCGGCGGTGCGACGCGGCGGCGGTGCGACGCGGCGGCGATGCGACGGCGAAAGCGACAAAACCGCGCGCACAAATTTGACGTTTTGATTTGACAGATTTGCGCAGACAGGCGTTGCGGAGCGGCGGCGGCGCGTTGTATTCCTTTGTAGTGTATGAGAACCCCTACACAGAGCGGCGCGGGCGCGTTGTATTCCTTTGTAGTGTATGAGAACCCCTACACAGAGCGGCGCGGGCGCGGCGCGGTGCGGTGCATTCTTCATACAAACCGCCGCCGCGCCGCCGCCGCTAGCGGTATATGTTGTCTGAAGGGCTCCGATTTTTATTCGCTTTCTGCAGATTCGCCGCCGCAACGCTTTCGCAACGCCGTCGCGCTGTGTGTGTTACGCTTTACTTACGGAATTGGTCCAAATGTACTTTTGTTTTCAAAAACGACAATACCCCTACCATGAATTGACAGGGTTGATACTCTCTAATAACTACGTAAATACGTAATAGTTCTGTCTCTTTTCGACTAATTACGAAAGACATATAGATAGCTAGTATTTAGCGAGTATCGACGCTGTCATTCAGTTCTGATAATAAAAACCTTATAGCGTAACACACACAGCGCGGCGGCGTTGCGAAAGCGTTGCGGCGGCGAATCTGCGGAAAGCGAATAAAAAGCGGAGCCCTTCAGACAACATATACCGCTAGCGGCGGCGGTTTGTATGAAGAACGCTCCGCACCGCGCCGCGCCCGCGCCGCTCTGTGTAGGGGTTCTCATACACTACAAAGGAATACAACGCGCCGCCGCCGCTCCGCAACGCCTGTCTGCGCTAATTTGTCAAATCAAAACGTCAAATCTGTGCGCGCGGTTTTGTCGCTTTCGCCGTCGCACCGCCGCCGCGCCGCTTTGATGTAAAAGGCTTCATATTATTTCGAACATTACAAAAAATTACCGCAACGCTTTCGCACCGCCGCCGCCCAGTCTGTGTTCCGCCATAATGTAAAAATCCCGTAACCCGCGAAAACTTGCACCTAATCAATTAAGAACTATAGATGTAATTTGCAATAAATATTTATTATCATATCAATAGATTATAATAATAATTTTTAATAGTATTTAGATTAATAATGGATAAGGCTACAAATAGCATTTAAAAATTACCGCCGTCCCTCTCACACATGTGGCGTTAGAAGACGACGTAAGTGAGAAGACAATAATTATACTGGTGGCAGCTTGGAATGGAAAATAACCAACATAAACTTAATAACATTCATACAGGCGACAAATGGAAATATTAAAGGTCAGCTTGCCATATGCACAGTCGGAGGCAAACACATGTACAGTCCCCGCAAATCTTTTTGGCGGTTGAGTGAATATAGTCACAGATTCTTTGCACATCGCTGACAGTGTTCACAGACTATATGTGCGTAATTGACTTAATGTGATTCATAGAGATGTCCAAAAACTTGAAAATTTTGGTTCGGTTGATCGAATCAATGAACTATTTCTCGAAATTGAATGAGCGTCTCTAGTGTACTGATTGCGCAGAAATCGGCCAACTTCACATAACCGCCAAGAAGATTTACGGGCACTATTCGACAGGATATTCGGATAAATCGGTTCATTGCTATAATCCTGGGACGTTTGCAAAAGACCGGATAATTTGGTATCTAAGACAGATTTTATCAGCTATTATCAGAATCATTGCTGCAATCCCAATTTGTTAACGACGATTGGGAACTTGAACGCTGATTGGCTAATTTAAGAGTCGATTGTAACATGACATCTGATTGGTCAGAACATCTAATCTAATGTAGCCGTTAGCCAATAAACGCATCGGTCCGATTTAAAATAAGCCGGATTGTTGCAATGATCCTGATAATAGCTGATGATTACGAAATTCCGTCTTAAGCGGTCCCTAAACGATCATGCGGCATGACATGCGTTACGTTTACGTGAATTATCATGCTGCATGATGGCCCCTCATGGTTGCTATCAATCACTTAGTACAGTGAAGAGTACGCGCGATTGTCAATCAACGGCCAGCACGTAGTTTGCATGACATTCGTGTCAATCACTACAATTAAACGGTCATGCATGAGTGACAACACGTAACGCATGTCATGCCGCATGATCGTTTAGGGACCGCTTTAGATTCAAATTATCCGGTCCTTTGCAATCTTCCTAGGAATAGAGCAATGATCAGATTTTTCTGATTATCCTATAACATATACCTAACACAATAGTGTTACAAAAATATTAGGGATGTAACGTTTCGGCTACCTATCGAAACTGAACATCACATGTTAATGATTCGAAGATACACCAGATTTGTGAGAGGGGCGGTTGTATAGTCTTTTTCACATAGCTTGGTGCGCTAAACTAGAATTTATTCGTCACACACAAGTTTTTCCGGAAATTTCAAATGGCGTAAGGTACAAATAGCAACTTTACTTAACGACAAAACAACTAATTTTGATTGTTAAAAGCTGTTATAACTTTTATAACTAAACAGCCGTGCGTGAATTTGTCCAAAACATTATTTTTATTAACAAAAAGTTTTATTTTTCCCAGTGTAATGTTGCGGTTGGTCCCTTACGCTAACCAAAATCTCCGGTGTTGATTTATAGTCGCTGTTTTTGGATTTATGCAGCTTCTCTCTTTGGTTATGGTCAAATGTAGTGACGTTCAGCGCTTCTATCGACTATGTATAATATTTATCGACACCAAGGGCGGACCCAGGATCTTTTGTGGAATTCATAACAGGAGCGAAAGAGACGTATGTCGATTTTATGTCTAGAGGTTCAGTCGAAGGTTTTGACGCTTGGGTGACCGCAGCCCCCTAGGTCCTCCTGAGTCCGCCCGTGTTGTCCGCATCCTCAGCAAGAAGTGGAATCCGTGACTTAAGACGACCGTCCCTAGCATCCTGCTATATGGAAAAGACTATAGTGTCATAGTGTAGGTGGACACTGGTGGTATAATCCGACACGAATAGCAGAATAGGACAAAACCTTGACAATTCTTAAATGAATTCACCCTAACAAGGTTCTAACAAATCCCAATCAGTACACCTAACAAGACTGTGTTTACAACGTCAATGCTCGCTAGCGGCTACTTAAAAACCATATCTAATCTCTCTATCTTATGTAATTAGTCTAAAAGAGACAGCACTATTACGTTTTTACATAGTCTTTAAAGAGTATCGACGCTGTCAACTCATGCTAGTCCTATTGCGACTCGTCTCGGACCATGGGAAAACGGTGGAAAAATGCTTGCGCACTTTTTGGCTTCATTGACAAATAAACCATCTAACCATAGCCTAAAGTACAACATCGTATGAATACTTGATACCGGGCGTAGAGCGTCAGTGGCGTCGGGGATAAGACGCGGCCTATCATATCGAAAGGTCCGAAGCTCAATCCCCGGCTATGCCATGTACAGATGGGTTTTTTCTCGAAAACTGAAGTACATTTACTGATTGCTCTAAAACGGTGAAGAAAACGTCGCGAGAAAACCTGCATACGGCGACGAAGAAATTCTCAGGCGCATGTGAAGTCCACCAACCCGCACTGGGCTAGCGTGGTGGACTATAGCCTGAACGCCCTCGTTGAGAGGGTAGGCCTGAGCCCCAGCATTGGGGACATGTTAATAGGCTGTTGATTTGACTTGATACCAACACACACGTCAGCGTCGCCTCGCGCATACGATTTTGTACTTCAGGCTATGGTGATACGGTTCATTTGTCAATGACGTCAAAAAGTACTCGAGCAAATTTCCGATCTGTCTGACCTCACCATAGTAAGTTCATGGAACTATTCTATGGTCCTATTCTGATGCGTATCAGATAATTGGTGTCGAACCGGAGGTGCACACGACGTAACTAAATTTAGTCTATTGTGCTCTTTTTTATCTGTAGAAATAAGAAAGAGATGGCATGCATTTTAGAACTGTCAAATTAGTTTAGTCCTGTCACCGCCGGTTTTTGAAGAAAAACACAAAATATGACTTGGCTGTATGGTCTATGACTTTTGCCGGTCCTGTCATTGGACGAATTCAACAAAAGTTCTAAAAAACAAGCCATCTCTTTCTTATTTCTACAGATAAAAAAGAGCACAATAGACTAAATTTAGTTAAGTCGTGTGCTCTTCCGGATCGACACGAATGTTAACGCGTCACACTTCCGGCGCGGGCAGTTATGTGTGGTCTGTGGCGTGCTTCCGGTGGTGGTGGCGCCGCGGGCGCGCCCCCGCCCCCGCGCCCGCGCGGCACCCCCCCGCGCCGTCCGCCCCCGCCACTCCCGCCGTGCCTTGCCCGTTGCTTACTGCAATCAAAAACAAAAAAATGCTGATTTCGATCTGGTTTTCAAAATTGGTTAGGCCTGTTTGTTACTAACAATATTGTGGTTATTAATTTGCTTTTCCCGCGAATAAACTTTATGTTGTTATATATAGTAAGTAATACAGAAATTAAATTACAATTCTAATAATAAGTAAAAATAAATTTTACAAGTCTAAATTTATAAATAATATCATGCAAATTACTATTCTAAACAAAATGTTTTGGTCAAAATTTACTAATTTATAAATTAGAAACAAAACATTAAAGGGAAAAGCAAATTAATAACCACAATATTGTTATATAATGGATTTCCGCAAAGTAACGCTTGATACAATTAAATACTGTTTGTTACTATTTTTTTGAAACATAATCGTTTAGAGATCTAATTATTTTGATACGTAAAGTATTCCTACTAAAATGAGTATTCTTCTATTCTTCCGAATAGAAATTCGAATTTGACAGTTCCTCAAAAACATGCACAAAATTAACAAAAAAAGACTAAATACTGTAGAATGTCAGGAACCATAATGTTAGAAAGAGTTAAGTGTTAATACAACAAAAAATAATGATAGAAACAACCAAACAGAATGTTAGCAAACTAAATGTTACAAAACGAACAGAATGTTAGACATCGAACGGAATATTAGAAATCGAACAGAATTTTAAACAAACGGAATGTTAGAAAACAAACGGAATGTTAGAAAACGAACGGAATGTTAGTTAACAAACCAACACCTAATACTGCTACCCCCATGCTCACCGTTGCCGTGCGGTATCACTCTAGTGAACACAACCTTCAACTCTGGGCATGTGCCCATAGAGTCCATTTTGTGTTTAACCCTCGATATATCGGCCAACGTGTTTGGCTGTAAACGCTGTAACTGTGCTTCTGAAATATTATCGTCAAAACACAATTTAAAAACCCAAAGTAACTCATAAACTGATTTGCTATGCAGTTTTTGATCATTCTACCACAGATTACTTAACAGTTCCTTAACAGTATTCTACTATGAAAACTCCTTGCATTTTATCTATTTCTACCAGGTAGTTTGCAAACTCCTTGCATTTTATATATTTCTACCAGAATGTTTCTACCAAGAGGTTTGAAAACTCCTTGCATTTTATCTATTTCTACCAGAGTGTTTCTACCAAGGAGTATTGCTTTCTACATACAACGCGAGTTAAAGCACGGTTTATTATCATAATTCATAACATAGGCGTAACAAAAAAAACATAGGTAACGATTACCCAAGGAGCGAGTATGCATCTTTTCGGTGAGCCATCGGGGTACGGAAGAACCGATAACCGCTGGGGTAGACGAGTTCTCGAGTGGAGACCACGGCTGGGCAAGCGTAGTGCTAGATGGAGCGACGATCCGCGTGAGGCGGCTGGCAGCAATGAACTTGCAGGCTGATGATGAAGATGACGTTATAACAGTAACAGTTACCTGTATGCTCGTCTGGACTCTTCGCGCTGACAGCTTCCCCGTTCGTCGCTTGTCCCTTTCTGTTCTTGTGCTCGTACCCGTTCGCTCGGGGCCGCGTGTGGTCTGAAATTCACATGTTATTTTTATAAACTTTGCTCTACGGCTGTGGAAGCGAAGTATTTTTGGGTCCCTATAATGCACGACATTGTTTTGCACACACCAGTAATGGACGACATCAGCAATGCACGGCACGAGAATGCGCGACACGTATTTTGAATTCCAATGACGCGCATTGTTATGTCGTGCATTCTCGGCCCGGACCAAGAGTGCCCGTCATAGTATTGTACAGCATAACAATTGGAATCAAAACAGAGTGACGTCACATTAAAAAAGTAAAAAGCCACTAGGGATGGGTGATTTACTGATTTGATTGATTTTTCTTATTTGACGATGGTTGATGGTTCACGTTGCCTAACGTTCTAAGTTCTGTCGCTCGCTCCAAAAGGGTTTACATTGAACCTAACAGCTCGTCGCTTCGCTCCTCGCACCTAACCTTCGGGGTGGGCTGGCTGACTTCATTTCTGGATCAATCGACGAAATCACTCAATGCAATCAATTGTCTTTCGGAACAGCAAGTATCCAAGCCTCAAAATTCCGAGTCACCTGATTGGTCAACCAATCGGCCAATCACGCGATGTCGCCAAATACGGTGCTGTACACTCTCGGCTCGGACGAGCAAGGTACAGCGGCGTATTTGGAGACATCCCGTGTTGTGCAATCCATTGTCGCGCTCTGCTGGTGTGTGCATTCTCGTATTGGTACATTGACACGCGTATTGGACCAACTGCTTACAATGAAATTATGCGGGCCGATTCCGTTACTTGTAGAATTTTCCTTAGTTGCTTCCCCCTTCTGGGCGTGACGAGGGGAAAAAGTGGACCAATTGCTACTAAATCTTGAGTATACTCACGGTTGGCATACCCCGCGGGGCGGTGTATCTGCTGGCCGGCCAGCTCGGGCAGCGTGAGCGGCCGCCGCCCGCCCCCCGCGCCGCACCCCGCCGCCGCAACCCGCACGCCACCCCCGCTGAATTCCCTGCAGGGACAATGCGATGTTTTTAGGTCTTACGGCCCTGGAAGCAAAATTATTGTGAGCCCGTGTTATTTTTTTAAAATTCGGCGGTTAGGTTATGAGTCAATGTTTAGAGTGTGTAGTGATGACTAGTATGGGTCTGTTCAGACCTAAGAACAAGGATCCCATAGAACCGTAATCAGCGTATAGCATGAAATAGCAATAGTCTTTTACCCCAATAAATTGAGAAGACGCTTCTTACATGGCGGGGTTTCTTACATGGCGGGGTCAAACTGAACAAACACTATCTATTTTAGTCGGGTTGTTGTGCGTTGACAGTTATGGTTTGTTGTTGGGGGGCAGTGAACTGAAAAAATTCACATACGTAGACAGAGATAGAAGATATTATATCTGTCTTGCTTACTCTTACCACTTTTGTAATAAGTGTGTCCCTCTCTGATTATTATTGTTATTTTAGCAGCTGTTATATGGGATCCTTGTTCTATGGTTCAGACGAACCACATCACTGGGACACGGTTGCGTTGTCGTTACCATGACAACTTGTAGTTATATTGACAAATCATGTTTCTGCGTTCTGGTGTGAATGACACTGCTTTTCTTAAAGAAATTCGCTGCCGCACATTTTCGTGTGTGTGACGTGATTCTTGTGAACTGTACGCTTACCATGAGTTGACTAAAACTATATTTATATCACTCTGTCTTTCGTAAAAAGTCGAATAGAGATGGCACTATTGAGTATTTCCGTGGTCGCTAGCGAGTATCCCTGCGAGATCGAATCAGAAATAAGGAGATCTGAGAAAAATTGCGAAGCTGAAGTGGCAGTGGGCGGGGCACATCGCTCGTAGAACTGACGGCCGTTGGGGCTGAAAGGTTCTCGAGTGGCGACCACGTATCGGAAGACCCAGCGTAGGCCTCCCACAAGGTGGACCGACGATCTGGTGAAGGTCGCGGGACCCGGCTGGATGAGGTTAGCGCGGGACCGGGCGTCGGGGAGATCCTTGGGGGAGGCCTGGACATCTACAGGCTGATATGATGATAATGATAGCGAGTATCGACGTTGTCTAGTCATGGTATGCCCACAGAGGGTGGATGGCTCACTCTCTGAGCGGCTCCCGCCAGAACTCCGGCGCGTGGACTTGCGGCAGGTGGTAGGTCCGCTGGTAGTAGCCCGGGTCCAGCCCGGTGGCGCGCAGGCTGGCGTGCAACGAGTTTTTCATGCACTGCAACTGGAAAGATCAAAACACATTTTTCCAAGAAGCTTCAATTTACTACGCTTTGCAGAATGATTCAAATCAACTGCCTATTAACATGTCCCCACTGCTGGGGCTCAGGTCTACCACTCTCGACGGGCGTTAGGCTATAGTCCACCACGCTAGCCCAGTGCGGGTTGGTGGACTTCACATGCGAATAGAATTACTTCTTCTGCGTATGCAGGTTTCCTTCACTTAGAACATTCAATAGTGACAGTGGCGTCGGGGATAAGACGCGGCCTGGCATATCGAAAGGTCCGAAATTCGATCCCTGGCTGGGTTGCCAATGGGTTTTTTCTCGAAACTTAAGTACATTTACTGACTGCTCTCAAACGGTGAAGGAAAACATCGTGAGGAAACCTGCATACGCCGAAGATACTTTGAACACAAAGTACTTAGTTATTTAGTTTTTTATGGTTATTGAGACACGAGTTAAAGAGAAAAACTAAACGTTAAGCGGTCTCTAGACGATCATGCGGCATGATATGCGTTACGTGCTGTCACTCATGCATGACCGTTTAATTGTAGTGATTGACGCGAATGACATGCAAACTACGTGCTGGCCGTTGATTGACAATCGAGGGTACTCTTCACTGTACTAAGTGATTGATACTTAACAAGCATGATGGTCCATCATGCAGCATGATTATTCAGGACAACGCAACGCATGTCATGCCGCATGATCGTCTACAACCACTTTACAAACTAAAACGTGTTATTTAAAATTAGAGATCGATTTACAAATACACAACACAGTTGAGTTCACTACAGACTCGCAAATAAAAAAAAGTATCGACAATACTTACACATACAGTTGTGTTTTCAACAGAAATCCCTCAAAAGTAGAGATGTGCCGACTATGGATTTGATCGACTAATAGTCGAGTACCTGTCGGCCCCGAGAGAGCCGACTTGCCGATCATTTTGACATCACTAACGTTAAAAATTGAAAGCTCTAGTCTAGACTATAAAATTTGCTAAATAAATAAAACCAGTCGGCACATCTCAACTTGTAACAGCACAGCGCCACTCCTGGTATCCAGAAATTGGTTTTTACGTACCTATTTAGCGAAGGTGGCGTAAAACGATGCTGCACTGCGTATATAGAGCCTACCCGCGACTCCAGCTCGACGTATAGCCTCGCCTTTGACAACACATTTCTATAGATACGGCATCAGCTTTCCTCACATGTTACACCCTGCTATTTACTAGCTGCTATGACAATCATTCATTCATTCGTTTGGCGGAACCCTTGCAATACTGCCCTCATAGTCAAAAAGGCCGTATAAGGTCATATTTTAATTGACCAATGAATTGAAGTATCTAAACATAATTACAGTAAAATGTAGTTAATTTTCTGGATAGGTACGACTTTTTTTCTTATGATGCACTGACCTTTAATGCCTTACAGCTAATATACGTACCGATTTGAAGTGTATTTCCACGGAAACTCGACACAAATCGCCACAGCCTTCACCGCCAAAATGGGGGTAAACCAAAGCACCAAAGTCAAGCAGCCAGTCCAGAGTAATATTAAAGGTCAGTGTTTTGAATGCAACACCATCCATGAGCGAACCTTTGCTTCCAGAGCCGTAAAGTCCATTAGAAAAAATAGTAACGTGAGCAGCCGTAGCGTATAGAGATGTGTAGTGAAGGCGTGGCCGGGCGCGCGTGCGTGACATACGTGTGCGTGCCGAGCGTGCGCGCCGTCAAACAAGAGGTTGGTGACGCCCGCACCGCCGCGCGCCGCGAGTACCTCTCTGCGCTGCCGCTCGGCGTCGGCGCGCAGCCGCCGCACGAGCCGCTCGGCGTCCGCGAGCCGCGCGCGCAGCTCGCCGCGCGTCTCCTCCGCACCCTCCGCACCGGCGACGCTCGCCGCCGCGCCAGCAGAGCTCGTCGCTAGCTCCAGCTCGCGGAGTTTTCTGCAATACATTTTTAGTTTTCTGCAACACAGATACTGCTTCCAAACTGCTTATCCGATCAATTGGACTCTAATAGCAATCTAAAGGTCCTCCATCTACTCTCTCGATGACCGTCATCAGATCACGGAGAGCCATGGCTTCAAAATGACTTCGATTGTCTGAAAATCTTGCCCTGAGTCTAATTATCCGTCCACCTATGTACATCGCGTATGGAATGCAACTACCGCCACCGCAGGCCGCGTGTGTCTGGGATACGCCTTAGTGTATTGATACTCACTGCGCCTGCGCATCTACGAGCCCCTGCAACTGCAGCGCCCGAGCCTCGGAGGCGCGCGCCTCGCCGCGGGCCGCGCCCGCCTCGCGCTCCAGCCGCGCCACTTCGCGTTTTAAATTCGCCTCCTAATTTAAATTCATTTTTTAAATGGGTTTGACGGCCCTGGAAACATTATTAATTTAGGCCAGTCGCAGCCGCAGAAACCGGCGGTTACAGCGCGGCTTCCACAAAAATAGGGCACGACTGTGCCAATCGGCGATCCAGACCAAAGTTTACACCTCAATATAGTGATAGGAGTAACAAGGCACGATTTGTAACTACCCACATAAATACATGTCTAATCCCAAACAAGGTGGGTTCCTATTTCTCCCGTATTATAGAAATTAAAGAAGAACAAAGTCACAAATATAAATCCAGACCTTGATTAAATTCTACAAAGTCGTCTGTCCCCGGCTGGTATTGAACCCATGACCCCGGTACTCGCTCGAGTCAAATGACCAAGTCACTAAGCATCATACATTCATCATCAAGAAATCAATGATAATGTACCTTAGGTAATTATATTACTTACGTCATTAGCTTCGGCCGCGTCATCTGTGGCAGGAGGACTTGTCTTTGCCGAAGATTCCTTGTTGAATATCAACTGAAACTGCAAATCTGTAAACAAATAAAACATATTGAATTGATGAATATCTGCAAGAAAATTGATTATGTGACATTCTTTAACTTAATTTTTATAACTACCTAATTGTTTGTATTTGTATTTTAATTGTGTTTCATGACTTGTAAAATGTTTTTACCAAATATATTATTGATTGATTGATTGACATAAGAAAAGTAGTGGTTAAAACCACTCCTAAACAGTTTCAACAATTTCTTGGCGGCTGAATGAATATAGTCACAAATTGTTTGCACATCGCTGACAGTGTTTATAGTCTATGTGTGCGTGAGCGAGATAGTGTGCTACATGAGATGTTCAAAAACTTGAACGTTTGATTCGGTTGATCGTATCAATTAACCACTTCTTGAAATTGAATTAGCGTCTCTGTGCGAGGGGCACAGCTCCCCCTTTGACACCTTAAGATAGCCATTGCGCAGAAATCAGCCAACTTCACACAGCCGCCATTAAAATTCGAGTGGACTTACTAGACTGAATATGGGCAGCTACAACAAAATATATTAAGCGGTCCCTAAACGATCATGCGGCATGACATGCGTTACGTTTACGTGAATTATCATGCTGCATGATGGACTCTCATGCCTGCTATCAATCACTTAGTATAGTGAAGAGTACGCGCGATTGTCAATCAACGGCCAGCACGTAGTTTGCATGACATTCGCGTCAATCACTACACTTAAACGGTCATGCATGAGTGACAGCAACGTAACGCATGTCATGCCGCACGATCGTGTAGGGACCGCTTAGAATGAATCAATTTGGAGCCAGGCACTTGGATACCTTCTTGTTTTCGTTGTAGTCTTTATTTGTATGCTATAGTCTATCCCCGGCGAGCATGAATAAGCAGTTTATTTACGTATCTTCCGATTAAAGATCGCTCTCCCGTTTTAACTCAGTTCACTTGCGCTGCGATCATCTTGACGCGTCATCTGACGGTTTTAGATGACGCATGGTCCATTGTTGATTTGTTGATCAAGATATACAGGACTTATACGACGATTGACTCTAAGTTAAACATTATTAGGTATTTGTTTTTTAAATAAGTACTTTTTTGTGCTGAAAGATGTTGGGTGTTTTTGTTTTGGTACCTTTCAGAAAGTGTCTGACCAATAATGAAAGTGCGTAAGAAACAAAATGGAAGGTGGTTATAGGACTAGATTAAAACACCCATAACGGGGAATTAAAGCTGACATTAGTCGCCGTAGTAACTACCTATTGTTCTACTGAAATGTTACCTTTTTATTGGCGTCATCATCATTTCTGACATTCTGACATCATTCTGACATTTGTATAATTGTATTTCTATAATTGTGACATTCTGTTTATTCAATTTACTTATTTTGTATTCAGATCTTGTATGATATTAATTATTGTATTATTTAATGACTTTCACGCTTGGCTCGACTGTGTTAGTTTAAATAAATAAATGAAATTGAAATCATCATCGGCCTGTACTAGTCCACTGCTGGACACAGGCCTCCCCAAAGGCGCGCCACCGAACCCGATCCTCAGTTCCGCGCATCCAGTCACCGCCAGTCGCCTCACGCAGGTCATTGCTCTATAGCTGGAGGCGTCTCACACTACGCCTGCCCACTCGAGAACTCTACTCCAGCGGTTATCGGTTCTCCAACAGAGGTGACCAGCCCACTGCCACTTCAAGATTTATTGCCCTACCTACTTATCACTTTGTTACTTTTAAAACATGGCTCGACATGGGAGGCCCTATGTGAGTTGCTAGGGGCTGATGATACCTCGGTTCCTCTCCCTGAGCGCCTCGATCTCAGCGTGGAGGCCGCTCAGCATCAGCCGGTGCTGCTCCTGCAGGAAGCGCACGCTGTGCTCCAGGTGCGCGACCCTCGCCACGGCATCACTCCCGCTGATGATGTAGCTGCTCCCGCTCTGGTCTGCTGGCGACTTCTTCACCTGCAACAATCAATATCATAATAAATACTAGCTGTTTATCGCGGTAAGAAGTAGCCTATGTCCTGCCCCAGGGTTCGATGCATCTCCACACCAAATTTCATCAAAATCCGCTCAGCAGTTTTGACGTGAAAAGGCATGAATCAAAAAATTTAACCACTCCCATATGGATGAGTAATAAAAGCATTCTATGGGTGTCAAAATCGTGTCAAACTAATCACAAAATTATGACTCACTCACACATTCTCATTTTCAAATTCAACAGTGAAAAGATACTTCCACCTCCTCCCGCTACTCCGCTTCATTTGTCCGCACCCCCCTTGTAAATGACACCATAGGTTCCGATACTAAATATGCAAGATCTCGATCGCGATCTCCACAGGGAACGCGCGCGGGACCAAAGAGATTTGAAACTTCTTGTGAAAACGCATCATACAGCTCTCAATTTATAATAGTATGAATTGTATACAGTCGTATACACATACGCTTATCTGATCCCAAATAAGGATGTCGATTGGTGTCTTCTATAGCATGTTCTCTCCTCCCCCTTCCAGTTCCAACCTTACGATTAAAAGAGCCAAATCCTCCTCGCCAGAGGCTCTTTCCCGAAACACTCCATACATTTGTAAACTTTCCTCCTTCTATCAGTTATCTCCCTTCTGGGGCTTTTAGTAGAGTTAGGGCTTCTTTCCCCACTTGATATTGTTACAGATAGCAATCTTAGTGATAAACTAATCTATCAGATAAATCTGTGTGATAGACTATATAAAATATATAAGATATAGGCAATCAGATACCTGTGAAACCAAAAAAATAGGCTATCTGTCAGATAACCTGCAGATAGGGTATGTGTGACTTTATCAGCAAGCGGTGTAAGAGGCCCTTAGTCTTCTAGAGCAGATTTCGTTTCTATACTGTGGAACATCCTTTGTTCTACAACGATTTGGGTTCAACAAACTAAATGATACGCCACCCAGTCGCTTGTCGTCGTGTCAAGAAAGAGTCGCTAAAATCACGTCACTGATTTCACCAATAAAGTTTGAACGTATAAATACATGAGCAGCATCGAACAATATTTTTGTCAGTCCTTATAATAGCCGTGCTACTTACTTACTTTTACTTTTTTTTTACTACGTACTTTGTTACTTTTTTTTCTCCTCTTTTATTTTTACAATCTGCCACAAATTGTTTTTTGGTCATTCAGTGAAATGTGTGGCATTACTAAGTATACTTACTAAGGTTTAATACATCGATACTGAACCGAAATTAGTACCCAAAGCACAGAATATGTAATAATAGATACTTACACCTAAAATGATTAAGAAGTAATAAAGAAGAACTGTCACTATCTAGTTCTCACTCAAAATTCTAGCACTTTCTCGGCTTCACTCTCTCACACACTACTTTTTTTTTTTTTTTCATTTTCAAAGTTTTTTTTTCCTGTTTCAAAAACATAAATAAATTTCAGGATCACTGTCACAAAGTACCTCTAGCGCATGTCATACCAGGGAAGTCCCACAAGGAAGCGATTATAACTTTTCCGATAAGTCAATGACCGCTCAGGAGTGGATGCCTTGCGTGATACGATTTCATTATACCTCAGTAGGTAGACCATTCGATGATCATTTATTATTTTACACTCGTCTTTTCGTCATTCTGACCGTCTAAGCCTTCATACTATAATGATGAACTTCACTTACTGGTTATCATATCAAATGACGATAATAAGTCAGTAAATCGTTCAGGGCAATGTATACGGTTCTAAAAGCAAACTACCCAAAAACAGCTTTATAAAGATGATTATTTGAATGACAAAGATGCCTGGTAGTAACATTACTTCACCCTCCAGTCTTTACAAACAATTGTTAAACAAATTCATTACACACTTGATTTTAAAAGACGTGTTGCGTAAATTCGCTAACACCAAGGAAGCGGTGGCCAGTAAAAATACATGTTATATGCCTCTACAAGATGCCTGTACATTCTACTCAGGTACCTTTACAAAGATGACGTAGCTTCACTTACAAATATGACGTAGGACGAACAAACAGTAAAAAAATGATTATTTTTGTGGTACTTATCATTTCAAAACACTTAATAATACTGTTATTTTGTTCATGCTCTAACTAATTACGTCATCGCTTCAATTTATTTTGCATTTACATAGAACAATATCGGATTTTAATATTTAGATATTTCTTTGTGCGATGACAAAGAGATGAGACTTACTTGCAATTTGGTGAAGGGAGGAGCCGGCACCAGGACCTTGGAAGCCATCGCCGCTGCAGGTGGAGGGACTACAATCTCCTTTGTCTGTACCTCAGGGCACGCGCGCGCTTGCACTGATAAAGATCCACCATTTGTGCACGCGGAGTTATATGGCGACCTCGCTCTCGCGTAATAATTAAAAATACATCGCGCGACGCGAAGTAACCACTGCTAAATTATGAAGTAGTTTCTTTTTGGCGAGCCGACGACCGGCCGCGACCTTGGACTGCGTATCCTTGAATTGACTCTTCCGGCACTGGGTTTCTGGTGTTGGGTGGGTTTTTGAGGAACTCCTTGTTTGCGCGGCGGTTTGCCGGGCGTTGGGGGGGCGGGGTGCAGTGTCTATCGACCCGCGCCGCCGCCGGTGCGCTCGGCTCCTGGCTAGAGCTGCCGAACTGTCGATCGTCGATATATCGATGGCGAGAACGTGGTGAAACTATTGACAGATTCTATCGATAGTAACAGATGTCAATAAATAGTTCCGAATTATTGATTAGTAATAAACTGTCGATACAATACGTAGTTACATTGAAAATGAAAAAAATGATTATTTCGTTAATGTTACTAGCTATAAACATAGTCATGTTGTTGAGACCTCCTAGTAGTATAAAAATACTTTTGGCAGGAGGTCTCGCTTTTCCTTACAAATATGTAAATTTTTAATTTAACTATAATGCAATGGTTACGATCAGCCGTAAAATGTTACAATTGTTA
Organism: Metalampra italica; assembly: GCA_949699065.1. Classification (NCBI taxonomy): domain Eukaryota; kingdom Metazoa; phylum Arthropoda; class Insecta; order Lepidoptera; family Oecophoridae; genus Metalampra; species Metalampra italica. The sequence continues at coordinate 585,643 of OX452983.1, forward strand.
TTTATTACAATGCATTTGAAAAACTTTTAATTTTCATGAAAAGGTGGCATGAGTTTTAGAACTGTCAAATAGTTTAGTCCTGTCAGACGCAAGAAAATGTACCGGGTTTCTATAAAGTGGTCCCTAAACGATCATGCTTGCATGACATGCAACGTTTACGGGAATTATCATTCTGCATGATGGACCATCATGCGTGATATCAATCAGTACAATGAAGCAACGGCCAGCACGTAGTTTGCATGTCATGCACGTCAATCACTACAACTAGACGGTCATGCATGAGTGGCAGCACGTAATGAAAGTCATGCCGCATGATCCTTTAGGGAGCGCATAACATCGCGATTAAAATTCCCTCTGTCGGGCAGGACCGAATTAATTTGACAGTTCTAAAATTCACGCCATGTCTTTCTTAAATTTGAAGTTTAAAAAGAGACCAAAAAGAAACAAACTCACAAGAGACCAAAATGTTGTTAAATCGTGCACCGTACGAATCGAACCAGGGTAATTGTAAACAGGGGTGATTGGAAACGAGGTATAATAAATCCATTGATATTCATACTATGGAGTTCTACTAATTATCACAAATTATCGCTATGCTCTTCACCACACCACTTCGTCAAATAGTACTCTCGCTATCAATACTATCGATATTTTGCTATTGCTAATCGACCACCGATCGGCAACACTACATACTCCGGCCCGCGTTATTACAAATGCGCATGCAACACAGACAGACACTGCTCTGCAATGCCGCCGAGTATGGAAACAATATACGCAACAAACCCGGCTACACTACAGACTAAGTACTTAACTATTCCATATCTATGATTTAATCATATGCAATAAGTTAACTGGGTGAATCTGACTAATGACCTACTTATATATTTTTATATCAAATCAAAGCCTATTAACATGTCCCCACTGCTGGGGCTCAGGCCTACCCTCTTGAGGGCGTTAGGGCTATAGTCCACCACACTAACCCAGTGCGGGTTGGTGGACTCCACATGCGCGTAAGAATATCTTCATCGGCGTATGCAGGTTTCCTCACGATGTTTTCCTTCACCGTTTGAGAGCCGTCAGTAAATGTAATTATGTTTCGAGATAAGCCCATTCGTACATGCCACGACCGGGGATCGAACGTCTGACCTTTCGATATGATAGGCCGCTTCTTTCCCACCACGCCACCAACGTTCTATTATTGTAACCTGACTGTGGCGAAGCCTACTTACATGTATGTATCCTTAATCCTTTATCCGCTCGTAACTGCTCAACGCCTCAACCGATTTTGATAAATGATACGTCATTTGATTCGTCTTGATTGCGTAATTGTTACTGGATACATAAAATTCTTAAAAACAAAAAATGGCCGACTTTATGCGCGTTAATGTGCGGGCTGAAAAAATGACTTTTTTAAAGTTTTTGAAGTTCATTTTTATGCGGTCGGTTTTTTTTCTTGTATAAATTATCTCCAGCTAGTGTTTGTAGCGTTGCATCCGTGGTTGTACACTCGCATCCGGGCGCTCGTGCGGCGGCTGCGCGGCGTGGCCGTACGGCCCGGTGGCACGCCGCCAACTTTACCTACGGCGTGTCATCCTTCTCGGACGGGCAATGACTTAATATCGAAGGACAAACTTCGCGCAAATAGGTAGATGCAAAAAGTTTTCGACGAGTTTCGCTGGGGTTTTTTGAGAATTTTCATTAGACGTAGGTAATAATCATCAGCCTGTACCAGTCCACTGCTGGACATAGGCCTCCCCCAAGGCGCGCCACTGAACGCGACCCTCGATTCTCCGCATCCAGTCACTGCCATAGCCTTACGCAGGTCGTCGCTCCATCTAGCCGGGGGGCGTTATCAGAAGTCGATAATATAGGAAAATAATATTTTGACTTTGACCTGTTTTGATCCCATTTCGGTCCCTTTTTGAATGTAAATAAAAATTTCATTTGCGATAAAGATGGACAAGTATTGCAAAAGATCAGACCGACGAAGTCCCCTTTTATTTGTTACGGAACCCTAAGAATATCCTGCAGGTTTCACTTTTTTATAACAAAGTACCTAAATACGCAATTGCATGGTGATGTATTTATAACCATTTATCTAACGCTGACAGGCGCAAATATTCATTTATTTTTGAATTAAGAGAAATGTTAATATTTTATTATTCTACTAGCCGTTGACCGCGGCTTCGCCCGCATGCTATAAGTACCTATAAACCATCCGGAAGAAATTATCTGAATGTTAGTCAAAACCGCATCAGAATCCGTTGCGTAGTTTGAAAGATCTAAGCGTACGCGGGAAGCGACTTTGTTTTTTAATTATGTTTTTTTAAACTGGGCTTTACGGCTCTGGAAGCATATTATAATTATGTAGAGATTCAGTGTGTTCATGTGAAAAATAGCACCGGATGATAACGGATGGATTCTACTATCTTAGGTACTTAGTTTATCTTATCTAACTGGCGACATTTTGTTTCGAAAATTTTGGGATCTTTTGTGACAAACCTTTTCACCAAGGGTGCTTCAATCCGGATTTTGCCGGACTTCACACATACCTTAGAATAGAAAACTAATACATACTATGCAGGTTTCCTCACGATGTTTTCCATCACCAGTCGTCAGTGACGCAAACAGCGTCAGTGGCGTCGGGAGAAACGAGCTCGGAAAGGTCCGAAGTCCCATCCCCGGTTGGGCCATGTACCAATGGGTTTTTATTCGAAACTTAAGTACATTTACTGACTGTTCTCAAACGGTGAAGGAAAACATCATGAGGAAACCTGCATACGCCGAAGAAGAAATTCTTAAGCGCATGTGAGTCCACCAACCCGCACTGGGCTAGCGTGGTGGACTCCGAACGCCCTCGTTGAGAGGGTAGGCCTGAGCCCCAGCAATGGGGACATGTTATTAGGCAAAGCCTGTAGTATTTATATAGACCTTACCTATACTTAAGTTCCGGAAAACTGGTGCAAGTCACGGTCTGAACCCACCTTATTGAGGATACCATCATCAGGTCCATCGGGCAGCGTCAGTGTTGCCGTTCTGGTCCACTGAGGAAACTTGGGAGACAGAGGCTGCAGGGCGGGGGGCGCCCCCACGCCGGGCGCGCGCGCGCCCAACAACATCCTGGCCAGGCTGCCAGCTATTCACAAGTTGCACTTTCAACAGTTTGCTGAACTCCTTAGACAGTTCCATCTGTTCACAAACAGTTATTTTTCTTTTTCGCGATCTTCAATATTCAATTTTGTTTAAAAAAGTCTTTTAATTACATGATAGGTAATTGATTTTTCTTAATAGATTATGGCCTTTTGTATTGTGTTTATAGGGCACAATATTTCACGTGGTCGAAAATACACTTTGGGCTAATATTGTACGGTTTCTATGTAAACTCCATTTTCGTTGTGATTATTGCTCGGCTTAACAACACAATAAAGCAAAAGTAACTAAAAATAAATACAAATTGTAAAATATTTAGGTACTTGTACGATTGTTTCGCTGTTTACGTCAGTTTTGTTGACGAAAAAGCAGCTTGCTTTGGGGTTGCTTAGCAACAAGAGAATAAAACAATTTTACCATACAATAAAATTGGTGTTATGCTCCTGAAGCCTCGTCCGGGATGAAGATGAGAGAGCGTCGTTTGTTTGCTATTTCCTTCTCTTTTACTCCTAAAACACTATAAAATATCTGTCTTTTTGTTTTGTTAATAACAAAAATAACAATAGTAAATATTTATGTTTGCAATCCCACCATCACAAGTCAGTTTGCGCGGGAAACAGAGGTATATCTATGACACGCCGCGCGGTTTACCTCATTGCGGCTCATCTTCACCAGACAGCCATTAAATATCCCGGACGAGGCTTCAGGAGCATAACACCAATTTTATTGTATGGTAAAATTGTTTTATTATGCTCCCTCGCCTCGTCCGGGATGAAGATGAGACCTGTTTGTTTTCGACTGGTGATGGTGCATTTCGAATGACTGAAAAAGTATATAGTATTTCAAAATATTTTTATTGAGAAAATAATTTTTTCATTGTATAGAACAAAAATGGAATTAAAAATAATTAGTATTCAACATAATTAAATCAGAGAACAAATAATTTCTAATTTATTACACAGAAATTAAATTGCAGAGAAAAATTTTGATAGTGATTGACTTTCCTTGTTATTATTTCTTACTTCTTTTTTATAGAATCGTAAAAAGGTATTGGCCTGCTTCCAATTTCCTCGTTGCATGATCTCATCTATTGGCATATTCTGCAGCCAGTTTAATGATGCCACTGCTGCTCTTGAACTTCCAGGAGTAGCCTGAACGCCCGCATCGCGAAATATTGTTTTTATCCAGGACGCGATGACTGTTCTGGAAGCTGGTTTTATGTGTCCCGATGTCGATAGAAATAATTCCGTGTAAGCGCCTCGTTTGATTTTCGATAGTTCCAGAACTTTCCTTATCCAGAAGACTGGACAGACACTGTCTGATTCTACATTTCTTATTAATTTCCACCCAGATTGTTGATGGTTAGCTGTATCTGTTTTTGAACCAAATTTCGGCCAGAATATTACATGATCTCCATTATCAAAAAAATTATACTGATCTATGCACAACAGTGTTAAGTCGTGCACCCGCCTCCCTGAGGTCAGCATAAGAATGGTGGCGCAGCGCCTACTTGCTTCGAAAAACGTAATTTCAGTTGGAGGGTTTGTCACCAACCACAGAGTGAGGGGTCGAGGGTCCCATGTTGGACATTGGGATTTCTTTGGTGCCTGCAAACTTATCGATTTAATTACTTGTTTGATTATCAAATCTGAGCTAAGCTTTTGTTTTAGATGTGGCTCACAGAATGTCGAAATTACAGATTTATGAAGCATGATTGTTTTTAGTGCTAATTTTTCATTCAAATGTAAATGAGCAAGGAAGCGGGCTACATCTGAACTTTGTGGTTTTGTAGGTTCAACTTTGTGTGCCATGGACCATGCAACCCAGCGTTGCCATGCAGGTTTATAAACCGCCAGCGTTGAAGGACGCCAACTTTTTGAAAGAAGTTCTACTTCGGTCTGTGACCAATTCCTTAAGAAGTCATTCCACCTTGTACCAACCAGGCCTCCAATGTCAAGTTCCCTACATTCTGCGGCGGGGCTCCGGTTGTCGTGTCTATGAGTAATTTGAGGAGGTTGGGTATTAAAATTGGGTCCTTGAGTGCTCTCCTCATCAAATCTGCTCGCCAAAATGTCCTTTTCCATTGTGGAACTATGAGAATGAATCGACCTGAAGCGTTGTTGAGGTGATTTAATACCTGTGGTACTAGGCAGGGTGGGGGGAATATCCATGCCAGTGCGTAATTCCACTGGCGACTGAACGCATTGTGAAATTCTGCCCTGTTGTCCCGGTAGTGTTGTGAGCAGTACCTTTTCGTAACATGTGCTGTTTTCGAAGCAAATAAGTCTATTTCGGGTCGACCCAACCGTCGGAACAAGTTTGATGTTGCCTCCCGTAGCAGGTGCCATTCCGGGAGTCGACGACCTCGTGAGATTCGATCTGCAATTCCGTTCAAGTTGCCTGGTAGGTGTTGTAGTACCAGAGTTATATTGTTGATGTGGGTTATTTCCAAGATCGAGCGGGCCTCTTCTAATAGTGTCACTGATCTCGTTCCCCCTTCGTTTTTTAAGTATGCCAGGGCTGTTTGATTGTCTGATTGTATTAATAAAGTCTGATTCCTTAGGGTGCGAATTTTGAGGGAAATGGCTTTGTATATCGCATGTAGTTCTTTCTGATTGCAGTGCCACTTTGTTTGATCCCGCTTCCATCTCCCTGACATTGTCTCGTTGTCTAATATGGCTCCCCAGCCATAGTCTGCTGCATCTGTTATTAGAAATCTTGAGATTTTGGGCTGGTGTATTGGAGATGTCTCGTGGATTGCTTCTTTCCACCACCTCAGTTCTTCTATTATTGTTACAGGTAACGTTATCATTGCCTTCGGTTTCTTGCGTAGGTTGACCTTGCTGTGTATTTGGAAGAGGCGACAATGTAGTCTGCCCAGAGGAATAACAAAACATGCGAAATTGAGGCAACCCAGTAGTACCTGAGCTTGTCTCAAGGAACATTTTCCTTTTTTGATGAGCTGATTCAGTTGAGAGAGAATCTTTTCTGTCTTTTTCTGGGGCATGGATTTTTGGTTTGATTCTAGATTCCACATTATGCCTAGAAACTCGAGGCTCTTGCGCGGTAATGTAATCGACTTCTCTATATTCACTGTCCAGCCTAATGTCCGTAGCAGTTGAAGAGTTTCGTGGATGTGATCGCAAAGGAGCTTCCGCGACTGGGATGCTAGAAGATAATCGTCTAGGTATACTATAATGCGTATGCCCCGACTTCTTAATTTCTCTGCCACCCAATTGGTCAAAGATGCAAAGATTTTGGGGGCGCAAGACAGGCCGAATGGCAAGCATGTCATTTGAAGAACATTGCCCTGATAAATTACACGTAAGAACCTCCGGTGTACTGGTGCAATTGGTACATGAAAATATGCCTGTGACAGGTCTATTTTGGCAACCCAGTCCCCGGGTTGAAGGAATTTTGGAACATTTTTGTGTGATATCAACCGAAATTTCATCGGTGTCACGTATTCGTTTAATCTTTTCAGATTCATTATTGGCCTGTAGGAGCCGTCCTGTTTTGGAACAAGGAATAGAGGGGTGATGAAGCTCGCCGAGCTCGTGGTCCTCTCTAAAACTTTGTCCTTTAACATTTTTCCAATTGCCAATGACATTTCCGGAGCCTCCGGTGTCACATACTTTGAGTGGTTGAGGTATTTTGGTTGGAGAAGAGGGGGTTTCTTGTAAAATGGAATTTTCATTCCTAGTATTATTTTTAGGCAATATTCTGGAGCCTCCAGTGCCTCCCAACTCTGGTGAAAGTCCCTGAGACACCCCCCTCTGAACCTCCGCCGCGAGTCATTTATAGCGCTTATGTTTTGAATCATAAGCTGTGGTGCGGGATGTGGTGTCAAACTTCCTTTTTCTAGTCGCATTATAGCCTGCTGAGTTTTCGGTTGGACGTCTGTAATAGGTTGACTCCTGAAATGTCTGTTGCTGTTGTCTAGGTTGGTATTTTGATTTGTCATGATGACTGTATCGCTTCTGATTGTGGTTGTAATGAGTTTTAGCAGTGTGTGTTTTGTAATTATTATTATTATAACGCGTGTTATTCTGTTTAACAACATTCTTGTAAAAATTTTTAGATGTACCGCCATTATCAATTAATAGTTTTTCTAGCTGGGAATTATCAAACAAATGTAGGTCAGATGGAGGGATATCCTTCATTTTCGAAGCAACAATGGAATTGGAGCACTGTTTTATTATGTTATTCCTTCTGTGTTGAATTATACTTGCTCTTTTACCACAAGTAATTTGGAATACGTCCTCATTAGCTTTTGAAAACTGTTTGTCATTGACAAATAATTCTTTGATTTTATTCGTAACAGATTCTGAAGATAACATTTCACCCGAATGAGTCCACGTAACAAGATCCTGCAGTCTTTTATGTAAGTCTGTGCGCTGCACGATGGCGGCGTGTGTAATGGCAGCTAGTGTATTTTCGAATTCTGTTTGGAAATTAGTTGGGGTGTCAATAGGAGTCAGTTCAGCATTTGTTTTAAGTGCCCGGAAACCCGGCGTAAATAAGTGCGTCTTTTGAGTCTCAAAAAACGGTATATTCATCCAATCTGGTTGTCCATATTTTTGAAGTGTGGTGATTAGTTCTAGTTCTGACGGATTGACAGGTTTAATGGTGGGATCTTTTTCGTGTAAAACTGGTACAGTTGGTCCTAAATTGGTAGTTGATTGGTTGTCATTGAGAATTGGTTGTATGGAGATACTGTTATTAATGGGAGCTTTTTCGACCTGAGGTATTGTATGCCCAGCCTGGACATTTAAATACATTGGAATTCCGGTTTGTTGGTCTCCTGAGAATGGCAATGGTCCCGGCCCGGGCACCTGATTAGATATGTATTGTTGCTCTAATGGTATAATATAACGTTGCTGGTGCGCTGGCTCAGGCACCTCGTTTGATATAAATTGTGTTACAGTATGGGGAACCCCAACCTGGGGTTGTGATATAAATGATTGGTCAATATTATATTGCTGATGAGCGACCTCGATCTGGGGTTGATGTTGTGATGGGGATGGCTGTGTTGGTTTGTTAAACATGGCATTCAAAGAATGTACCTGTTCAAGAATTGCATTGAGGGTAGAATTATGTTCATGGCGGCGCCGCCGACGGCGCCGCCGCCGATTATATTTGTAACGGGGCGGCGAAGAAGACTCTTCGGAACATTCGCTACTATTGCTCATATCACTTTTCGACAAAATATGTGTTGTACTTACAGGTACGGCCGCGTTGTGTATTTCCACGATTACTTCCTCAGGTTCGCCAACACTAATCGTCTCACAGTCGCTCATAGTCTTGTTTCACTTCCTTCACCAACGAGTGCAAACGACGCAATGAGGTAAACCGCGCGGCGTGTCATAGATATACCTCTGTTTCCCGCGCAAACTGACTTGTGATGGTGGGATTGCAAACATAAATATTTACTATTGTTATTTTTGTTATTAACAAAACAAAAAGACAGATATTTTATAGTGTTTTAGGAGTAAAAGAGAAGGAAATAGCAAACAAACGACGCTCTCTCATCTTCATCCCGGACGAGGCGAGGGAGCATAACAACAAACTTTGACGTTTTAGGCAGTGTACTATTGAATTGAATTTTAAATAAGCACTTCTATAGCTAATAGCAGATGATTGCGAAACAAGTTTTGCTTTATTGTTTACATAAGCATATTTGTTAAATTTAAAATAAGCGCATAAGTAATAGCAGATGATTGCGAAACAAGCTTTGCATTATTGTTTACATTAGCATATTTTTTACCTTCACCTGAAAGCTGTTTTTTTCTTAATGAATTAAAAACTTTTTATGTGTCAATTTTTTAATTCGATATTTTGTATCTATGCTACAGGCTACAGGTTAACGTCAGTTATCTGGTTGCTAAGCAACTCCTTTAGCAACAGCTGCTTTCTCGAACTTCCGATGACAGCTCGAGTCAGTCAAATTCAAATAAATTCGTTTGTTTACAATTTTATTTGGGCCATGGATGTGAAGCAAGATCTAGTTTGTTATTAAAAAAGATATTGATATTTAGTATTTTTACGACTACTGAATCAGCACAAGAATCTGCAATGGAGACATGCGTGCGAGGGTTCTCCAACACCTTCATGCCGGAAAACCAAGTCGAAGTGATGGACTTACAGGTTGGTTTACATTTTTCGTGATATTTTTCCACTCCCATATGGATGAGTAATAAAAGCATTCTATGGGTGTCAAAATCGTGTCAAACGGATTACAATATTGTAACTCACTCACACATTCTCATTTTCAAACTCCATATAAATTTGTATTAGCAACCTCCTCCCGCTACTCCGCTTAGATCCTTGGGGGAGACCTTTGTCCAGCAGTGGACGTCTACAGGCTGATATGATGATGATGATATGCAGGTTTCCTTCACTTACAACATTTAGGGCCTCTTTCACCGCTTGCTGATATTGTTACAGATAGTAAGCTAACAGATAAACTAATCTATCAGATAAAACTGTCTCTTAATATTTTCGTGTTTCACAACTCAATAAAATATCTGACAGCTAAAAATTAACAGCGACATAATCTTGCTGTTACTTTATCAGGCGGTTTATCTGACAGATATGGCAATCAGATACCTATAAAGTAAAAAAAAAAAGGCTACAATGTAAATCTGTTTCGAACTAGGTACATCAGTTGTCGTTACCCTGATGTGGACTACCGCAATAATATAAGTTTGAAACTTAGAAACATAAGTTAATTTACTACCTAATGGTATGAAAATAAATCAAGAGTTTTAAATCAGAAAACAGAAAAGTCAGGAATGTAAATTGTAATTAAGGAAATATCGAAAATGTGGAACATATCCCAGGTGGTGGAGGGCGGGGAGCTGGAGCGGGCCTGGAAGAGCTCCCGGCGGCAGCGCCTCGCGCGGCAGGAGCAGAGGATCTGGGACGAGTTCGTCAAGGAACAGGACATACTCCAGAGCGTGCTGAAAGGTAATACCTTGGTAAAGGATAAATACCTTGAAGGAACGAATCGAATTTATCCACACGGCCGCACACCAAAAAGTTTTTAACTTCATACAAAGTTTTTTTGAGGGCAGACTCGTCGCCACACCAGCTTGTCCCACTGGTGTTACTACGAGTAATTTCTTCCTTGTTATAGATGACCCTTACCAGTTCTTGGAGCAGCTGCCCGAGGCGTACCTGAAGGAGCTGATGGAGACCGAGCTGCAGAGGATGAAGAAAGAGCACGCGGACGAGGAGGAGAAGGTATTCAGGCTAGAGCTTACAATCATCATCATCAATCATGATAATTCATCACATACAGTGTGTTTTTTAACTGGGACAGTATGGGAAAGTCCAGAACCATAAGAGGCTAGCTATTTCCCGCGGCTTCGTCCCGCTTAGTGGACGTCAGAGCTACATGAGGAACCTTTGGGCAAAATTTAAGTCCGTGCTCAGCGGTTTCGGTTGTGCGTTGATCAGTCACCGACTCAGTTTCATCTTTTCATCATCAACAGCCTATTAACATGTCCCCACTGCTTGGGCTCAGGCCTACCCTCTCGACGAGGGCGTACGGGCTATAGTCCACCACGCTAGCCCAGTGCGGGTTGGTAGACTTCACATACGCCTAAGAATGTCTTCTTCGGCGTAAGCAGGTTTCCTCACGATGTTTTTCTTCACCGTTTAAGGGCAGTCAGTAAACGTACTTAAGTTTCGAGAAAAACCCATTGGTATATGGCCCAGCCGGAGATCGAACTTCGGACCTTTCGATATGATAGGCCGCGTCTTATCCCCGACGCCACTGACGCTCCTTCTCGAAGTTGTTTCAAGCTAACTGCTGCGTTTAGCCGACGATCGAATGGAGGTCGAAAAACTGACATGAGCATATTACAGGAGCCGGAGGAGGGGGCGGAGCGCCCGGGGGCTCCCGCCGTCACGTTCGCGCTCGCCGGCGTCGACTCCGACGTGTTCCACATCTTCAGCGACGACAAGGACTCAGGTTCGTCATCATTTCAGCCTGTAGGCGTCCACTGCAACATGTTCACACAAATGTGGTAAATTTGAAACCTTGGTTCTCCGCCAGGGATTGATCGGGGTGCGAGCTGATGATGGCTATCCATCCAGAGAGTCAATGGAGGGAATACTACAACTGATCAAGCAAGCCGCTTATACCATTGGGTTGTTCTTTATAAAAATCGCAAAAATGCATTGAAATTTAAGAAAACCCTAAGGGTCAGGGCAGACCGAGCGGAAATTTGCCCGCGCATGCTCGAGCCTCCTCAGTCGCGACGCGCGCGGCGTCGAGAGATTGCTCGAGGATGCGCGCGGCTACCGACGGATGCGCGCGGAAATCGCGCCGCGCGAGCGCCGCGCGCGGCGTCGAGAGATTGCTCGAGCCCGCGCGAGGATGCGCGCGGCTACCGACGGATGCGCGCGGAAATCGCGCCGCGCGAGCGCCGCGCGCGGCGTCGAGAGATTGCTCGAGGATGCGCGCGGCTACCGACGGATGCGCGCGGAAATCGCGCCGCGCGAGCGCCGCGCGCGGCGTCGAGAGATTGCTCGAGCCCGCGCGAGGATGCGCGCGGCTACCGACGGATGCGCGCGGAAATCGCGCCGCGCGAGCGCCGCGCGCGGCGTCGAGAGATTGCTCGAGCCCGCGCGAGGATGCGCGCGGCTACCGACGGATGCGCGCGGAAATCGCGGCGCACGAGCGCCGCGCGCGGCGTCGAGAGATTGCTCGAGCCCGCGCGAGGATGCGCGCGGCTACCGACGGATGCGCGCGGAAATCGCGGCGCACGAGCGCCGCGCGCGGCGTCGAGAGATTGCTCGAGCCCGCGCGAGGATGCGCGCGGCTACCGACGGATGCGCGCGGAAATCGCGCCGCGCGAGCGCCGCGCGCGGCGTCGAGAGATTGCTCGAGCCCGCGCGAGGATGCGCGCGGCTACCGACGGATGCGCGCGGAAATCGCGGCGCACGAGCGCCGCGCGCGGCGTCGAGAGATTGCTCGAGCCCGCGCGAGGATGCGCGCGGCTACCGACGGATGCGCGCGGAAATCGCGGCGCGCGAGCGGCGTTGTTTTGTTGCCAGTCGCCCGCAGAGCTTCATCGAAAATGTTTGACTGGGATATGATTGTTATAGCTCTTTTGGCAGAAGAGGACATGTGAATACATTAAAAACAACCCGAAGGGTTATATTTCGAAGCATTTGGTCAGAAAAAATATGTCAAGAAAGGTTGAAAAATTGAAAACAAGTGGAGCCCTTTTTTATGATTAATAAAAAATGGATGTCGAAAAATTTGAAACGCTGCCATTAGAATGTGGCTGTCAGATTTTGGTTTTTGAAAAACGAACCTATAAAGGAGCCCATAACAATATGGGGTCTGGTCGAAACGACTTATCTAATCAATCAGTTTTGTGTGTCAATGGATTTTCTCCATCAGTCCTTTCCCTGGTGGAGAACCAATTTTTTATGGAGGTTTTGGCTTGGTTACTAGACTTTTAAGTCATATCTTACGTATGACATTCACTTCTTCAGCAGAGGAAGCCGAAGACGAGGCCAACGAGTCGCTGGAGAGTCCTCACACGGTGCGCGAGCTAGCGGCGGGGGGACAAGGGGGAGGAGGAGGCGAGGGGGGCGGCGGAGGGGGCGAGGGTGGTGGCGGAGGGGGGGAGGAGCGCACGCCACGCGGCCGTGAGGCTGGTGACGTCACCAGCGCCGGCAAGTCCACCAGTAAGTACACTTAGGTATATACCCACAGATCAGGTATCGCCTTCTACTCCTCAAATGGAAAATCTTTTGTTCTTCAACATTTGAAAATAAGGTCTGCCTTCAGTTCCAATTTGTCCATTTCCTAATACGAACAGGCCCCAGCCGGGGATCGAACTTCGGACCTTTCGATATGATAGGCCGCGTCTTATCCCCGACGCCACTGACGCTCTCTACTCGTATGCAGAAACGTATGACTTTGATAATCATTATGTTGTTATTGCAGACCGGTCGTCAGAGAGCGTTGCCAACCTGATCGAGAGCAGCATCTACTGCGCCAAGGTGAAGGAGCTCCGGATGAAGATCAGCGACGAGCTCGTAGCTATCATGTCAGTACATCATCATCATCAGCTTGCATGAGTCCATCCAAGTCCATCCAGTTCATCCATCCACCCCATCCATACCTTTTTCCTATTGAGGTACGGAATCCTTAAAATGACCTTGAATGTATGAACAAGACCCCTGGCCCATATAGAAGGTCGAAGGGTAGATACTAATCTAATCTGTGGTAGGATCTCGCTGGAGAGTGAGAACGTGTCGAACGTGGAGCCGGTGGAACTCCGGCGCATGTGTAAACGCTCGGCGGAGTTCTGCGGCCGCTTCCAGCGCATACACCTCTACCAGCTGCAGAGGCAGGTCCGTGGATCCAGAACTACCTTCTATGTATATGATATATTTTAACCACAATCAAAATCAACCTTAGATTGTCTGATTGATTGATCATTTTGTGGTTAAAATTTTGGGTGTTTTTTTTTGTTTCCCCTACCCCTGTAACTAGGAACTCTGCTGGACACAGGCCTCCCCCAAGGCGCTACTGAACCCAATCTTTGGTTCTCCGCATCCAGTCACCGCCAGCCGCCTTACACGTATCGTCTCTCCGTCTAGCCGGGGGGCGTCCCACACTACGCCTGCCCAGTTCTGGTCTCCACTGGAGAACTCGTCTATCCTTGCTGCTATCGATTCTTCGATAGATGTGACCAGCCCACTTCAACGTACTAACTTTTTGAGCTATGTCGAAGATTTTGGTTCTCTGGTGGATCACCTCTTTGTTTGCATTGACGTGCGGTGGACCTTACATCTGGTACCTATCTTCACGGGGATCGAATAAATCCCTAGATCATTTTATATATTTCAACATGCCGATCACTGATGATGATTGCTGATGATGACTATATTGCTTGTGTAGATCCACGACCTGAAGCGTCACGGCGCGCTGGCGCTGCCCTTCGCCAAGTACACGCAGTTCCAGTCGCAGATGGTGCGCATCGTGGCGCTGCACCAGAACATGCTGCAGGCCTTCCAGGTGCTGCGACATTCCATATACCCTTTGATGGCAACACCTAAATTGATACTTTTATTAGGCTATTAGAGGGCGCCACCATTGCATTGTCAATCTCTTTTAGTTGGCTTATAGACTCGTAAGTTATCTGTGAACTGAAGGGTGGCTCTGTGGTCTCTGGGTGTCATTCTATATATTTTATTCTGACGGTTGAATGACATTCTGCGTAGATCCTGGTTCTGCCACTTCACAGATAACTTGGTAGTAACTACACACACTACATCCGCGATTTTGGTCCAATCTACACAAAAATTAATTAAATTCTTGTCTTCAATGAGTTTTTATTGAAATAAGCTCTAAACCCTTCCGTCGTGACATGAATTAGGTATTATACGTCTGAACCAGGTGTTCCACAAGTCGTTCGAGCAGACGGCGTGCCTGCGCGAGAGCGGCGAGCTGCTCGCGGCGCTCGTGCAGTGCGCGCGCGACGCGGGCGCGGCCAGCGCGCGGTGCGCCGCGCCGCCGCAATGCGCCGCCGCCAGGGAGCTCTACTCCGACGTGAGCTGGCTTTACATTTCATCATCATCAACATCATATCAGCCTGTAGACGTCCACTGCTGGACAAAGGCCTCCCCCAAGGATCTCGACGACGACCGGTCCCGCGCTAACCTCATCCAGCCGGGTCCCACGACCTTCACCAGATCGTCGGTCCACCTTGTGGGAGGCCTACGCTGCGTCTTCCGGTCCGCGGTCGCCACTCGAGAACCTTTCTGCCCCAACGGCCGTCGGTTCTGCGGGCGATGTGCCCAGCCCACTGCCACTTCAGCTTCGCAATTCTTTGACCTATGTCGGTGACCTTGGTTCTCCTGCGGCTTTACATTTAATTAAAAACAATGCAGTAACCGTACTCGAAATATCGACAAAGCTTAAAACACGTCCACCACCCTAGTAATACCTATATTGAGGGCCTCTTTCACCTCTTGCTGATATTGTTACAGATAGTAAGCTGACAGATAATCTAATCTATCAGATAAAATCGGCCAGATAAAATTTTCGTGTCTCACACCTCGAGTCTCTGCAAAAATATCTGACTTATTAAAAAATAACAGCCACTTGATCTTGCTGTTAGTTTATCTGACAGATATGGCATCAGATACATGTGAAACAAACAAAATGTGGTATCTGTCAGATAACCTGCAGATAGGGTATCTGGGACTTTATCACCAAGCGGTGAAAGAAGCCCTTAATGTCACAGCCTAATATTTATATCAGCCAGTTGATTGAATGCCGACATTACACAGAGTTCTTGAGCAAATTATTTCAGGATCTGAACGCGACCTGCGACAACATGGACCTCGCGGTGAAGGTCTACAAGGAGAGGGTGGCCGGATACCTGGTCGCCATGGAGACGAGTCGTACCGTGAGTTTTCACAGGATTTCTTGGTAACTACATTCTTCAACAAAACTTGGTGACTGGGGTAAAATGAACGATAGAGCTAATTAGGTACCTACAAGTAGCGTAAAATATATTTATTCATCATCATCAACAGCCTATTAACATGTCCCCACTGCTGGGGCTCAGGCCTACCCTCTCAACACGGCGTTCGGGCTATAGTCCACCACGCTAGCCCAGTGCGGGTCGGTGGACTTCACATTCGCCTAAGAATTTCTTCTTCGGCGTATGCAGGTTTCCTCACGATGTTTTCCTTCACCGTTTCGAGAGCAGTCAGTAAATGTACTCGAGTTTCGAGATTAACCATGGCCCAGTTGGGGATCGAACTTCGGACTTTTCGATATGATAGGCCGCGTCTTATCCGTGACGCCACTGACGATCTGAATTGTTTATTACTTTATTTATTTTTCTCACCTATTCTTTCATAGAGCACGACGCGCTCGAAGAGATCTGTTGAAAGCAAGAAAGGATCCACCAAAAAGGGAGTCGTCAACTCTAAAGCCGCAAAAAGTTAGTTGTGATCACTGTTTTATATCGATTATATGATCATTTCGTCTAAAAAGCAATTTGCCTGATTTTTAATTAAATAGCTGGATTTCTGTGTTATTTTAATTTTCCTGGACTAAACTCGACACGGTGCCGGTGGTGTGGTGTCAGTATAGAAGGAATACAGTACGACCACCGTGAGTTGACAACGTCAATACTCGCTAGCGACTACATAAATACTTACATAGGTGGACGGATAATTAGAAACAGGGCACGATTTTCATACAATCGAGGTCACTTTGAAGCCATGGTTCTCCGCGAAGGATTGATCAGAGCAGGATCTGATGACGGTTATCGAGAGAGTAGATGGAGGACTTTCAGATCGCTGTAGATATCCAACTGATCAGAGGAGCCGTCTGGAAGCAGTATCGTCATATTACGAAAGAAAAATAGATATTATTATTTATGGTTTTTTACGTAGTCGCTAGTGAGTCTTGACGTTGTCAACAGCTCATGGTAGGCGTTCAAATGACAGTCAACTACATAGGCCATTTATGTCAACTCTCCAGTTCATCTATCCCATTACATTCATACTGTCAACTTGACAGCTAGACTGACTGACAGCCGAATATTTTGAAGTCCACTAAATCTTTTTGGCGTTTGAGTGAACATAGTCGCAGATTGTTTGCGCATCGCTGACAGTGTTTACAGTCTATGTGCGCGTAGACTTAATGTGTTACGTAGAAGATGTACAAAAACTTTGATTCGGTTGATCGAATCAATTAACTGTTTCATAAAAATTAATGAACGTCTCTAGCTCCCCTTAACCACCTAAAATGGACATTGCGCAGGAATCAGCCAACTTCACATCATCATCAGCTCAACCTTTTAGCGTCCACTGCTGGATATAGGCCTTCCCCAATGAATGCCACCACACCCGGTCTTACGCCCTCTCTGCATCCAGCCGCTTCCGGCCACCTTCTTCAGGTCGTCGGTCCACCTGGCGGAGGGGCGTCCCGGTCCGCGGTCTCCACTCCAGAACCCGTCTGCCCCATCGGCCGTTGGTTCTGCGACAGATGTGACCTGCCCATTGCCACTTCAGTTCGCTAATCCTTTCGGCTATGTCGGTAACCTTAGTTCTCCGTCGGATCTCCACATTACGGATCATGTCGTTCAAAGAAACTCCGAGCATACTTCACATAACCGCCAAAAAAGATTTACGGGCACTGTACGCGTAGCAGAGGTCAGTAAGCTGTTTGTTCCAGTGGCCGCGCGGAAGGCGTCCAGCCTGGCGATGACGTCGGCGCGCCTCTCCATGTACTCGCTGGACACGCTGCGGCTGAACGTGCCCGCGGCTGCGAGGGACACCAACCCCTCGGGGTAAGCCCTCTGACCCGCCTCAATGTCAAATTCATCATCATCAACAGCCTATTAATCTCCCCACTGCGGGGGCTCAGGCCTACCCTCTCAACGAGGGTGTTCGGGCTATAGTCCACCACGCTAGACCAGTGCGGGTTGGTAGACTTCACATGCGCCTAAGAATTTCTTCTTCGGCGTATGCAGGTTTCCTCACGATGTTTTCCTTCACCGTTTGAGAGCAGTCAGTAAATGTACTTAAGTTTCGAGAAAAACCCATTGGTACATGACCCAACCGGGGATCGAACTCCGGACCTTTTGATATGATAGGCCGCGTCTTATCCCCAGGGCCACTGACGCTCTATGGGCCATTGTCAAATTATTGCATACGATTAGCCCAGGATCGTCTGTGGCGTTTCTAAGAACTAGGCAAATGATTCAATGAAAACCAGCCATACAGTGGGAAGTTAATGCGGTTATCCTCTGTTAATATTGAAATCATTTTGAGCCGAAGCATTAGAAGCTGCGTCTGTGGCGTCGGGGATAAGACGCGGCCTATCATATCGAAAGGTCCGAAGTTGATCCCCGGCTGGGCCATGTACCAATGGGTTTTTCTCGAAACCTAAGTACATTTACTGACTGCTCTCTAACGGTGAAGGAAAACATCGCGAGGAAACCTGCATACGCCAAAGACGCATGTGAAGTCCACCACCCCGCACTGGGCTAGCGTGGTGGACTATAGCCCGAACGCCCTCGTTGACAGGGTTGGCCTGAGCCCCAGCACTGGTGACAAATGTTAATAGGCAAGAATAGGTTTAAGGCTTTGTGTATGAGTGTAGTTTGTTTGTCGGCAGCGGCACTTCGAAGGCTCGCGTGAGCTGCGCGGGCTCGCGGGCGCGCGTCGGCGCGTGCGCCGAGCCGCAGTGCACGCCCAAGGGCAACAAGAAGTCGCCGCGCGTGTGAGTCCACCCTCACCTCCAATACACTGCCCGTAAAGAGTACAGATTCACAGAAACATTTTCACACAAACGTGGTAACTTTGGTCCTCCGCCAGGGATTGATCGGTTTTTAATTAATAATCGGGATCTAAGTGGCTTGCTTGATCAGTTGGGTGTAAATAGCGATGTATACATCCCCGTTCAATCCCTGGGGAAGGACCAAAGTTTACCACGTATGAACATTTCATTATAAGTCTTCGTGTATTGGTGACAAAAATTTGGCAAACAGCCTCCATTATTCATCTCTAGCAGTCTGATGGGCGACGCATGTAGTTAGATGTTTGTTTGCTTGTCTGTAGGTCCCGTCGGCCGCTGATGCGCGCGCCGCGCGAGGGCGTCCCCCGCCGCCGCGCGCCGCGCGACTCCGACATACAGACCATGGTGGAGGTCGTCGACGTGGTGAGTGGACCACCTCCGAGACCAAGACGAATTCAATGATACTAGGCTCTACGAGGCAACAAGACTACATACGTACAAACAAACATAGACTGCTGAAATCAAAATCCTCTTGGCTTCGCCGTACTTGAGCGCAGAAAAGATAATAGTACTAAACTTGGTCAAAGAAATACGTTAAATATAGAGTTTTGTTTTCAGCCGTCAAGCCAAGTCAGCCGCGATCCGAGCCCCGAAACAGACAAACAATGTGCGTATGGTCATGGTCATCACCTAATTATTAAGTACTACCTTTTTCCCGCGGCTTCACCCGCGTAGAAAAGTTTTTCCCGTGTACATTTTGAAACAGCGCCCTCTATGTAGGCGTTTTGTTACTTAGGGTGTATTAGCGGACGCCCCGCGACTTTGTCTGCGTTAAAAAGTAGCCTATATGTTATTCCAGGATATAAGCTATCACTGTACCAAGTTTCATCAAAATCTGTTCGGTAGTTTTAGCACGAAAGAGTAAGAAACATCCTCACATTCTCACAAACTTTCGCCTTTATAATATTAGTAGGATAGGATTTAATCTAAGTACATGATCAAAAAAAATGTCCAAAATTCAGAAGTAACCATACTTGCCTTCGACACAGCTCAAAAGGGTGGGCTGGTCACCTGTCGGAGAACCGATAACCGCTGGGGTAGACGAGTTCTCGAGTGGAGACTACGCGTGGGCATACATAGTATGGGACGCCCCCCGGCTAGATGGAGCGATGATCTGTGCAGGAGTCAGCCAAAGCAAAGCGTTTGGCAGTAGCTGGATGCGGAGAACCGAGGATCGTGTTCAGTTGTGCTTGAGTGAGGCCTATATAACAAGCAGTGAATTAGTGCAAGCTGACGATGTCTATAGTGTTATGTCTAGTTAAATTACATTTAGTACATTTTGACTTTCGCGCTTTGTATTCATAATTATATAATTATTTACGGGTCTTACACACGAAATAGTTTTATTTACCTTGCCCGACGTTTCGACCAGGTTACACTGGCCGTGGTCACGAGCTGACTGGAGAGGCGAGCTGTCATTGTTGATCGCTGTGAGTAGTTTCTGAAACTACCCTCTGCTGATCTTGTATTATTGAAAAGTCCCGGCACACAACACTCACGGTATCCGCGGGTGTATTCGACGATAAGTCACGAGATTTAAGTTTATCGATCACTGGATTCCACGACGGTGACAATTTAAAACCATCTTCCCTATTAAAATTTTTGAATTTCTTGATGTTTCGACCAGGTTACACTGGCCGTGGTCACGAGCTGACTGGAGAGGCGAGCTGTCATTGTTGATCGCTGTGAGTAGTTTCTGAAACTACCCTCTGCTGATCTTGTATTATTGGAAAGTCCCGGCACACAACCACCAACTTAAAATCCTGTCCACCGATCGCCACTACTATCCGCGGATAGTGCGAGAAGCTATTGACATCAAGAAATTCAAAAATTTTAATAGGGAAGATGGTTTTAAATTGTCACCTTCGTGGAATCCAGTGATCGATAAACTTAAATCTCGTGACTTATCGTCGAATACACCCGCGGATACCGTGAGTGTTGTGTGCCGGGACTTTCAAACAATACAAGATTAGCAGAGGGTAGTTTCAGAAACTACTCACAGCGATCAACACTGACAGCTCGCCTCTCCAGTCAGCTCGTGACCACGGCCAGTGTAATCTGGTCGAAACGTCGGGCAAGGTAAATAAAACTATTTTGTGTGTAAGACCCGTAAATAATTATATAATTATAAATTACATTTAGCTTATTCCTCTGGCTATCAGCACTAGCCACAGTGTGATGGCGATAGACGTCTAAACAGGCTCATTCAGCGCCATTATTGTTACGCAGCGTTTAAAGCGAGCCCACGACACGGCGACATGACGCCCTCGACCCGCCCCCTGCCGGGTGCGGGCACCCCGCGGGGTACCCCACGCCCGCCGGTGCCGGGCAGCCCGCGGGGTACCCCACGCCCGCCGGTGCTGGGCACCCCGCGGGGTACCCCACGCCCGCCGGTGCTGGGCAGCCCGCGGGGTACCCCACGCCCGCCGGTGCCGGGCAGCCCGCGCGCCCTCCCCAAGTCTGCGTCGGGGCACGCCGCGATGACCCCGCGCCCCGCACGAACGCGCCCCGCCATCTCTCGCCCTGTGCTCAGCAGCATCCGCAGCGAGACGCGCGAAACTGAACTGTCATTGGTGAGTCTATACCAGGTGAACATTGGTGAGTCCATACCAGGTGAACATTGGTGAGTTTATACCAGGTGAACATTTAAACTGAACTGTCATTGGTGAGTATGTAATATATACCAGGTGAACATTGGTGAGTCTTTACCACGTGAACATTGGTGAGTCTATACCAGGTGAACATTGGTGAGTTTATACCAGGTGAACATTTAAACTGAACTGTCATTGGTGCGTATGTAATATATACCAGGTGAACATTGGTGAGATTTTACCAGGTGAACATTGGTGAGTTTTTACCACGTGAACATTGGTGAGTCTATACCAGGTGAACATTAGTGAGTCTTTACCACGTGAACATTGGTGAGTTTTTACCAGGTGAACATTGATGAGTCTATACCAGGTGAACATTGGTGAGTCTATACCAGGTGACCATTTAAACACCTGCAATAATTTACTGGGTGATTCAGACCAATGTATAGGGCATTACATAACCATTAAATACCTTAAGTTAACTTTTAACCAACCCTAGCTCGCATTGTGCGGTGGCGGGGGAGGACGAGCGGGGCGTTACTATGCACTTATTAGTTTCAAAACCGTACAATTATGAGTAGATGCTTTTTAAAACAATTTCTATGCAGATACCAGGCCTGATTCTGAAGGAACAGTTAAAACTTAATAGTTCTAAAATTGTGTCTATCTTTGTCACACACTACTACGAAGATAAGGACGACACTAGTTCAAATTTTAAATGTGTGCGTTCAGAATCGGGTCTAATGATTAACCAAAAAAAATCAAAGATTCGTGTCTAATGATTAACCAAACAAATCAATCCATTGTGGCAGGAGAACGGCCCTATGTCGCCCGTGTCGCACATCCGGTGCGCGGTGCGCGAGCGGCCCGACGCCGAGCCGCGCGGCCACAGACAGGAGGAACCCAAGGGGCCCGAGCAGCTCGCCGACAGCGCACCCTCCAGCGGCAGGAAGGAACGGACCAGGGTAAGTGCTTTAAAATTAAAACTATAATTTTGAACATCATTTCAGAAATATTTTAAAGTTACGACGCAAGGACGCAAGCATTGACGTGACGCAATAGATCAGGTGGTGGAGTTGCCCCAGATAGGGCGATCGCGGGTTCAAGTCCAGCTCGCGAATTATTGCCAGCTTCGCGGATATACTCAGATTATTTTAATATATCTTATCTTGTTAGGAGGCCAGTGATACCTGGCGATACTTCGACCCTCTTGTGCCAAACCCCGGTCCACCAACGGTGCCCCAATCCGTTTTTTGATGGACTTCACATACGCCTTAGAATAGAAATTCTAACCTTTGGCGTCCGCAGTTTTCCTCGCGATGTTTTCCTTCACCGAATATATTATAATTAACCGTAAATACGTACTTAATTCTGAAAAACTCATTGGTACCGGCCAAGGTTCGAACCCACGAGCTGACGAACGTGAGGCGAGTGCTCAAACAAATATTCTACCACGGCTCAATGTGACTAATAAATTAATAGACTTGACTGAGAAAAAAGACGCGATTAAAAAAAACAAAATAATTTATTGAAAAAGAAAAACAAAATATCTGTAAAGCGTAAAAAATACGATCTAGCACATTAATGCCGCACGTTAAATACGAATGCGAATAAATACCTTACCGTCTGACTAAAAGCCCCTGAAGCATCACAAATAGCCTAGCATTATCGAACAGTTGATGACAGAAGCTTGCTTGACCATACAAATAGATCAGCGAAAATGTATAAATGCTGCATTATAATAAATTCATGGATAGAATAAGTTAAGATGGAGTATAATATCGCTCTTAAAACGGTAATAGTTTAAGAAAATAAATAAAAGACCATTGAACTGTTACTTTGCCCGATTTTTATAGTGGATAAGGTACTGAATTGAAAAAAAATATCCTTAATTTTTTTTAAATATTTACATAAAACTGAGGAAAACTACTTTATTACTAACTTAATCTGAAAAAGTGAGAAAAGCGGATTTCATGACGTGATTTCTTCGAAATAATTTTTTTTTATAAAATATAAAATTACAAGAAATCTGTATTTACAGATTTTGATAAAGAAGTTACAGTCGCCGTTAAACTTACAATCACAATAGACAATCAGTCCCCTAGAACGATCTATACACTGAGCTTGTAGATCTGGAATCTCCAATGACTACAACACAAATCGTAATTCAAATACAATCAAGGGAAGTCACCTAAGAATAATTATAATATCTAGATGATGACAATTTTATTGTAACAACTGCTTAATGCTAAATCACAACTCTCAAAACTGTCTGAAAGTCTACAAAAGCAAGTTTCCGTCATCAACTGTGTAAAACTGCATACAATTACAAAATGTCTTTGTCCTTTATTTCTCTAATATATTTTGTGACCTTTCACTTGCATAAACGTTAAACACTTAGAAGACGCATTTAAAAATCTTAACACATTTATGATTTTACTTTTGTTTCTACATTATTTTCTATTTCTGCCTTTAGATTTCTGCATGTACCTACTGAAATTTGAAACCTGTTCTTAGTGCCTGTATTTGTCTGTCTGTTTGTCATCGCTTAAACTCTACGTCAATAAGTGCACTTAAGTCGTAGTATGGCTTACGTCTCGATGGGTGTACTATGTATATAAATCTTATGTAGCATTGTGGTGCTCCTGTGTGTCTATCTAGGCGCACTTCCCGCACAGCGGCTTGTTGTCCATCACCGAGAAGGTAGAATCCGTCACTGGGTTCCGACATTTCTGTGAAAGATTAAAAACAACGGTTAAATTCTAGAAAAGGAACGGAACTTAAACCGAAATCAGAGGCACTAGACTTAACGTAGACCTCTTGACAGATTTAACAACATTTACAGTAAATATAATTTTGTTTGATATTAGTTTTTTAGTTTTTCTTTCATTAGTTAAAGCGAGTTTACAATTTGAAATTTCTTAAAAACGATATTGTAGAAATAAGAAAGATTAGCTATAATATGAAGATGGTAATCATGTTGTTTTAAACCTTTTTATATGTAACAATTACCAAATACGTATCAATCCTGATAAAAGTATCGCGATCCTCATATAGATGACAAGATTGTATCATCACTTGATCACTCTAGACGTTGATAATAAGACGGTACTCACGGTGCAGGTGAAGCACTCGCGGTGCCACTTGGCGTCCAACGCGATGATGGACTTGTCCACGATGGGCTTGCTGCAGCCCGCGCAACGGGCCGCGAACTTGTCCGCGAAGCACGCCGAGCAATATGGCTTGCCAGCCTGGAAACAGTTATCGAGAGCCGTTATGGTTACATGCTTTTAATTTTGTGCTTTATTTTTACTTTAAAAATCTTGTCAGAATTTCTAAATGAAACCTTACGCGGGAACCTATAGGTCATATTTTATACCTATGAAGTTTATTTTGAATTACTATGTTGTCAAGCTTTTAAAGGCATTCGACAATATAAAAGACCCAACGATTCTAATAAACTGCGCAATATCAAACTGTAAAACAAAATAAATCTGTTTAATTGCAAAATGTTAACAATAATTAAGTAAACAGACCATCTAAACACCTTTAACCCTGATAAGGAAGATATCGGCTATCAGTGTTCCACAAGGGTCATATTTAGGTCCAATATTGTAAAATGCATACCTGTTCCATAAAACCTCCTCCTCCAAGCTCCTTCTTGCAACCGCCGCACACGAAGTGGTTAGCGTGCCACGTCACGCCCAGTGCTTGGATCACACGCTGAAATAGAAAAATAGCATCTTATTAATGATAAAAATAACGTAAGATAAGAAAAAATCTGTTTTAAGCGGTAATTGTCGAGTCATATCTGCTAGAAGACTTCAGGGAGTTCAAACTACACAAATTATAACAGGAAATAGAAGACATCAGTTATTTAAACTATGTATAACATCGTTATGCTTAGAACTTTGTTGTTATCGATTACACTGTATGTATGTATGTATTTATGTATGTATGTATATTGTATGCATGTATGTGTGTATGTATATATATTTTTTTGTATACCTATGTATTTAGTGTATGTAGATTTTTAAAATATGCCTAAAATTGCACAACCTACCTTCTAATTTGCTGTAAATTCTCTACCCAAAGGTTGTCTGGAAGATATCGCTCTTAGCGATAAGACCGCCTAAATGTACATTACTGTATCTGTTTTTGTTTTTGTCTGTAATTTTTAAACGTGCAATAAAGTGTATTGAATTGAATTGAATTGAATTATGTCACTGAAGAGATAGTCAGAAAAAACGGAGCACCAAGCATCGCCATCCTGACACGCCTTTTTCGCTTCGCTCAGTTTCATCATTTTCTTCACACACTCGCCACGGGGCGCAAGTGCTCCTCACAAGTCCGTCTGTATTCTGCTATTTTAGCTAAGTTAAATTAGCATCAGTAGTAGAGCGTGACCTTGACCTTTGACTCATTATAAAACCGCAAACAACAAATCGCATATGGACGTCAAACAATGTGGACATTCCTTACAATGAGTGTGATTTTTTTCTAGACCTATGCAATGATGTCATATCGCGCCGAAACAATCGCATGTCTATGTGTGGTCCGCAAAGTATTAATGGCTGTGGCTTATTGACCGAGCGAGCGAAGCGAGCGAAGCGTCTACGTTTCGAGACTGGCCAAAAATGCTCTTGTCCGGCTGTCTGTCTGTCTGTCTGTCTGTCTGTCTGTCTGTCTGTCTGTCTGTCTGTAATTCTCTACAGGTCGCATTTTTCAACCGATTTTGACGAAAATTTGGCATATGTATAAATTAATTAAACCTACAAAATGAGTAGAATAAAATTTTGAAAAACATTTTTTTTAGAGTACCTACCATACTCGCAAAGTGGGAGTGAACTTTTTTTTTCTTGTGAATCCCATAGTGTGGGATATCGTTGGATAGGTCTTTCAAAAATATTGCTGGTGTGTGAATACCATTTTTTCGATTTAGGGATCCGTTGGCGAAATATTAAGCTTTAAAGCGGTAATTTTTGTTAGAGTCACGTGTCCCCCCCCCCTGCCAGCTAAACGGTTGCTTCTGGAAATGTGAAAAAATTCATGGCAGTAGCATATATAACGTAGTTACAAGGAAAACTATTACGGCTAAGTAGGTTCTATTAGTTTTTGAGTAATAGTGGATCGACTTAAGAAAGTTGAAAAAATAAATTATGTTCATAGAACTGCATACGTAAAATGGAAAATTATTTTTTTCCGCGTGATATCCATGGTGTGGGGTATCGTTGGATGGGTCTTTCAAAAATATCGCGGGTGTGTGATAAACATTTTTCGATTCAGGGATCCGTTTGCGAAATATTAAGCTTTAAAGTGCTAATTTTTGTCACTTTAGTAGGTACTTTTTCTGTTTCCAACGTTAACTTTTGTTGGTTTCTTTTAGGTTTGGTTTATAAGGGCTGGCGAGGTCTACTGTTCTCACGGAACTACTAGTAATAGAATGATACGAGTATTTTTGCAATTGACTCAGTCCGCACTCGAGTGCACATTTTTGTAACATTTAGATGATTGGGTTGGATGTGATCATCACACCCAACTGTGATGAGAATTGAGTTTCAGATAACGGTGATCATTTTAAAAGTATGATTGTAATAGATGTCCATATATTACGTGAATCACAAGCTTCACTTGTTTTAGAACTGGAAACGAAAGCATCATTCGTATTGAGCTGAGTATATTAAACGCGGTCTAAAATAATTATATTCAATAGTTCGTCCAAATATAACGATTGGTAGTACCTAGTCATTCTTACTAGCCACTTAGTTACGTCTTCAACTATATGACCAACGAATAAGT
This sequence comes from Metalampra italica, assembly GCA_949699065.1. Classification (NCBI taxonomy): domain Eukaryota; kingdom Metazoa; phylum Arthropoda; class Insecta; order Lepidoptera; family Oecophoridae; genus Metalampra; species Metalampra italica. The sequence continues at coordinate 612,535 of OX452983.1, forward strand.
GCATCATTAACAAAAACACTCAAAATGCAGTTTAGCCACCAGTTGAAAGCAAATTGGCTATTAAGCCTGCTTTAGTCGATGCCTTGCATTTTACTGCGCAATACTGCCGCACAAAAGTGTAATGCTCCTAATTGTTGTAATAAAACTGCATTGAGTGCGCATACGCAAGGCCACTGCAGCAGTAAGGTAATGGAAGCAATCACCACAAGGGCACACTTCTTAAAACTATACTTAACGATTTAACAAGCATGTAGTTGACATAAACCTACTTCCGGGTACCTTTGGCTACGGCTGTCTTCAATCTAAACTCGATTACTCCAATGACCTGATCTAAAATAAGTGATCTGTTTTGTTTACGGTTACTCTATTCTTCTGTTTAGACTTGTGGATAATCTAATTTCTTTGTTGCATTTTCTCATTTAGGATTAGGATTATACTCTGTCATTGGTCGCCTTGGCTAGCTGAGTGATTTTGATTTTGTCATCCAGGATTGGGGAAGACTTTGCTCCATCTTTCACCACTTCCAGACCTTCATATCCTGCTCATCAGCTCAGCTCTTTGACTCAGAGTGCAGTAGTTGTTAATTGGTTTAAGCGGCGTTCGACAATTAACAGAGCCATGTAAACCCTTCTTCATTTGATCGCAGCGTGGAAATGTACCCACAACAATACAATGCTGCTCTTTCGCGCAAATTCAGATTTGCGATACAATCCGTTTCTTGCAATGAACTGGATTTTGTTTGCGGTTTCGCTTGCGTGATCTCTGAATTACATATATACATAGGTGGACGGATAATTAGAAACAGGGCAAGATTTTCATACAATCGAGGTCACTTTGAAGCCATGGGTCTCCGTGAAGGATTGATCGGGGCATGATCTGATGACGGTCATCGAGAGAGTAGATGGAGGACTTATAAATCGCTATAGATATCCAACTGATCAGATAAGCCGTGTGGATGCAGCATCGTCATGAAGAAAAAACTCAAAATAGCATCAAAATGTATGAAAATTTTAAAGTTAAGGAATCATGACGATGCTGCTTCCAAACGGCTCATCTGGTCAGTTGGGTATCTATAGCGATCAAAAAGTCCTCCATCTACTCTCTCGATGACCGTCATCAGATCACGCCCCGATCAATCCTTCACGGAGAACCATAGCTTCAAAGTGACCTCGATTGTATGAAAATCTTGCCCTGTTTCTAATTATCCGTCCACCTACGTAGGTGCTTTTCAAAATTCAAAATTCAAAAATCATTACTTGTCTTGTAGCTTGATGATTCATACATTATGTCTTTATCAAGAAATCCTCCAAGTGTTTAAAAACTAGACAGAAATTCGAAAAATATTTGATTTAAGTTTGGAAATTTAGTTATAAATTTAGTGCTGATTCTTATGAGTTATTTCACACTTCAGAGTATGTAATGTAGGTATCCTATCCCCATAATATTTCCTCATCTCGCTACTGTAACAGAGTTTATGGCCAAAGGCCACCGTGTTTGAGTCACTGCTCTTTCCGCGAACTGACCTTATACGGGTCGAACGCTTTATATATTTTTTATTTTGACAAGTAAATTATTTAACAGAATTAGTCATACCTAACTTAAAAACTGGCAGTCAGTTATGGTCTATCATTAACTATTTGTATCTACAAATTGAGAATTATATTTCTATCCCTAATTACCCATTTAACAGTTTAGTTCGGTTTAGTTAGAGATACGCAAGTCAGTTCAAAAATTGTAAATCAATATTCAACCGATAACCCACAAATACGACAAATACGTTCGTGCCCAAAAAGAAAATTACCTAAGAATTACTGTTTAAAATTTTGCCCCTGAAATGAGAAAAATCATTTCCAAGAGAGATACGCAGTATGGCTGGACTGAATGAAAGATAAAAGTGACATCATTAAGATGGAAAAGGAATGTTCCATTGGTTCGGACATGTTGAGCGAATGGGTGATGAACGAATAAATGACAACACAAACATATCGAGCGAATGTGACTGGCAGCATGAGCCGGAGACGAGCTCGACTGGTAGACGAGGATTAGATAGAGCAGACACATGAAGAGCAGTCGTATCCCGCGGCGAGCGTGAGGAGACTGAGCGAAGCAGGATCGCAATACCTACTTGGCGCTCCGTCCTTTCTGCCTGCCTCGTCAGGAACATAGCATGAAGATCATGTATATATAATTTCCAACTCATGTTTATTGCCATCATAAATGTGTGATCATAGGCGCGGTTCTCTCATTGTTATTCTACCCTGGTAAAATCTTGTTTACTCACTCAGGCGGGCCCCACTTATCAATTATTAATAACGTTACTTCCTTATTGGTCGATTTATTAAGTAAACACGCCGCGCAATCTTATAATTGTACATTAGATGACACATTAGCTAATGACTAATTGTTAATAGCCTGTTAAATTAAAACGTCCTAAGACGATTCGTTCATAAACTATCACTACATTATATTTAAAATTTACGTTAAAAATAAACATTCATTCATTCATTCATTGTCCTTCCCTTCTCCCGTTATTTGGGGTCGGGTCTCCTCACATTTCTGTGCCAAGTGCTTCTATCTTGGGTTGTCAGTTCTGGCAATTGGGCTTTCTTGAGGTCTCTCACTATGTTTGACCATATGGTCGATGGGGGGCGGCCTCTTCCTCTCTTCTGTTCTGGCAGATTCATAGCAATTTTTACTTTTTATTTTTACATTAAAAATAAACAAGACCTGCTAATTAGCATTTATTCTGGCAATTGGGCTTTCTTGAGGTCTCTCACTATGTTTGACCATATGGTCGATGGGGGGCGGCCTCTTCCTCTCTTCTGTTCTGGCAGATTCATAGCAATTTTTACTTTTTATTTTTACATTAAAAATAAACAAGACCTGCTAATTAGCATTTATTTTTAAACGGCAAGGTATAATTATACCATGCCGTTTTCCATCAAATCCCTAGAAATAAATTCATCTTCTTCTTTCTCACCTCACACTTGCATGATAATTAAATCCGTCAAATCATCAATTTTTTGCATCGAGACGCTCGGTTCACTTATATGGAAGCAACTTCCTCGTTGACTCATGCTTTGTTTTTTTCTCATATCAGTTATGTTTGGTACATGTCCAAGGTCGCGGATTAATTGTGTTAACGGTACTTCGTCATTGTAAAAAAAAATAACGTTATTTTTAACTTATCGCTTTCCTATCAGCTTTAGTGGTGCAGTGGATATAAGTATTTTACGCAATAGTTTAATGTTTAATCCGATTGGTTTTTTAACGGATAGGTATTTATTGTAACCAAGTTTTGTACTAAAGCGCCATTAGTCGCTATCAACTACATCGATAAGGCCAAATTCGCAAATATTCATGGGCCCTTTATATTTAAGGGCCCAATAATATTTTCCATAATATTTTTTTGGCTTGTTCAAATAGCTAGAAAGCCAGTTTACCATTCTAAGGACTTGGTTGAGCTGCGAATCACTCTGGCTCTCTTTATCATTTGTGATGGGACTTTGTGAAGGCTCACCCTGCCTTGTATCACTGCGACCATTGCTGATCTATAGTGATCGCCACCTTACTATAGTTCAGTGCTCAGCTTTGCGTCAGTTAGAAACTTCAGCACGCTTTTGGCACTGATTTGTATTACTTCATCAGGTTGCAGTGAGTAGTTGCCCAGATGGGTGTTTCTTTTACGCATCAGCGGGCCACGCTCGCACAGAAGGTGCGATGGTATTTCCTCTGCTTCGTGGCAGAGTGTGCACACTTTAGTGTCCCGGAGCTTGAGGTTGAACATGTGTTTCAACATGGTTCTCTTTAACTTCATGATCAATTTGAAATGCTGCTTTTCTGTACTAGTACGTAACACGTTTACAAAATTTCGATGCGCAAAAACACCTCCACAGTCGGGTAGTAAAAGTAGTACATTCGGTACACATCACACCAAAGTACAGGTGTGTAATTATCGCCTTATGTTTACTGTGGCATGTGTAATGCCTTGGCCAATTGCTAATTTAACGACTCTGACACGCCATTACGATGCGTGGGCAGGCCCGTAAAGATCCATATATTGCTTGTTTCACCGCTGGGAGCACCCTATATTAGGCCCACGTTACGTCATCGAATGACAACAATTTTGGCGACGTTTTCGTCGAAATCTATCTGTTAGTCATCCGTGCCCCGTAATTATACGGCAAATTAACGCGTGGTTTAAGAATTATGGTGTTTGGAGTTGGTTTAGATTTAATTTACTTTATATTAAGTACATCATATTTGCTGTAAATTCTCTACCCAAAGGTTGTCTGGAAGAAATCGCTCTTAGCGATAAGACCGCCTAGATGTACATTACTGTATCTGTTTTTGTTTTTGTCTGTAATTTTTAAACGTGCAATAAAGTGTATTGAATTGAATTGAATTGAATCATTTTTAGTTTAACGTGTTTCAAACATGTTTTTGCTAAGGTCATTGCATTTTCTCATCAATATTTTGCCATCGGTCAGTTGGTAGACTCTGATGTCGAAAATATAAGCACGCTCGTTCAGGAAATGCATTGTCATCACAGATTTCATTCAATACTGCTTCTTTCTGCAGTCAGTGAGATGGAATTTAATGGAAATATTTTTATCATGAGACTGACGATTGTGGATCCTCGCGTCAGTAATGGGGGTCACCATAGCCGTGGCAGCGCGGACATAACCGGCAGATCCCGAGAGTCAAGTGTCGTGGCAATCTTTTGGGGAAGGTAGAAGACGCTAGTAAGAGTAGTCACTTCAGTGTAGTCCCCGCGGACGTGGCAGCAAGGGCATAGCCGGCAGAAACTGAGAGACAGGTGTTGGTGCATGCTTTGATGCAGGTTATTAAACCTGGGAGATAGTAATGGGGTTACCACAGGCGTGGCAGCGGGGGCATAGCCAGCAGATACTGACTGCCAGATGTGGTGGCATTGATTAGAGAAGGTAGAGGAAGATGATTGTGGGTACTCACGCACGTCCGTGGCGTCAGTGGCGTCGGGAATAAGACGCGGCCTATCATATCGAAAGGTCGGAAGTTCTATCCTCGGCTGGGCCTTGTACCAATGGGTTTTTCTCGAAACTTAAGTACATTTACTGACTGCTCTGAAACGGTGAAGGAAAACATCGTGAGGAAACCTGCGTACGCCGAAGAAGAAATTCTTAGGCGCATGTGAAGTCCACCAACCCGCAATGGGTTTAGCGTGGTGGGCTATAGCCCGAACGCCCTCGTTGAGGCCTGAGCCCCAGCAGTGGGGACATATTAATATACTGTTGATGATGATGACTCACGTCCGTGATGGGGTCCCCGCAGCCGTGGCAGCGCGGGCTGTGGTGCTGCGTGTAGCAGGGCACGCAGTGCACGCCGCCGTCGTGCTGGTGGAACTTGGCGCCGTCGATGGGCTTGTTGCACGTGTTGCACGTGAAGTGCTCCGGGTGCCACTTCTTGTTCAGCGCCGTCACGATCTGCAAAGGAACCTTTCAGTTACCTTAAGATTGGCTGGACGATTAATCCGCCTATGTGCATAGTTTGTTCCTTTTGTTTGTGTTTCTGTAAACTTTGGTACGGTATGTTGGTGGGTGGGTATGTATGTATGTATGCATGTTTATCTGTTCCCTCATAATTTCTAAACTACTTATCATAATTTGACAAATGAGGTATCGTTGGAAGCGTCTTGATTGTCCGCTGGTTATAGACTTTGTGGCGTCACATTAAATTTAATATGGCGCCCTCTAGAGGACATAAAAGTAATGATTTTTTTATGCCACACTTCTAAATACAGACGCAACAACCAAGTAAAGACTCACGTAAACAAAGGCTGAGCTGGAATCAAATTATCGGACGCGTCCGTAAGTCGCGGCTGACGGACGGGGCTTATTCGTATCTGGACAACTGGAAATGCACTACGCTGTGCAGAGCGTAAATCGCGGATGTGACCTTGGCCCTCCTTGAGCGTTTGGACGTCCGAATACAATCTGACGGACGCGTCCGATAGTTCGTTTCCGCCTTTATAGATACGTGAAGGAGTCGCGAGCTGCTCGCCGCGAGCCGCTCGCGAAGTCGCGACATGTGGTCTGCGAGCGGCCGGGTCAAGGCGGCCGCGGCACTACACGCTAATTGCTTGCGAGAGACGACATGCCAGGCGAGTCGAGACGCTTCGCCACGACCGCGAGCGGACGCGGCGCGCGCGCAGCGAGATGAGCGGTTTAAATCTCAATTCCAACAGGCGGTTTTTCCACGTAGATAACCAAATTCGATAACCGTGGATGTTTTTCCATGGAGTCAACCAAGTTACGAACGTGGAAGTTTTCGTTTTAGATACAGTACCATTTAGATAGCCAGTTACCTAGCTGGAGTCAATTTTTACGTGTAGTTAGCCTTATTATAAGACTAACTACATGAAAATTTCTCACTAGCGCAATTCTAAGCGTAAAGTTATCAATGAACGATTGTTCAGTTCCTCTTTAAACAAAAGATAGTTTTAAAAATCTAACGACAGGCTACCTATATTAAAGAACCTATCTTTGGATTTTTTAAACTATCTTTTTTTAAGAGGAACTGAACTAAAACCGTAGTCTGTGTTTAAATTTTTTGAACTATCTTTTTTTAAAGAGGAACTGAACCGTCGGACCCGAAGAATCGTTCATTGATTTGCGCTCGTGTGAATGTCTGCGTAATAGATGAGGATGACGGACGCGTGTCACAACTAACAATAGACAGGTGTTAGAAATACACGGGCACGTGCTCTCCGCGTTTTGTCTCGTGATTTAAACCTGCACTTGTCTTTAGACTTTCTTCATCCGTCTCTGCCTTGTTTGATTACAGAGAATCTTATTGTTAGTTTACTTCTAGACTGCTATTATGTTTTGTTGAATATCTGTAATAATTCGTACAATTGAATATCTTTTAATAATAAAGTCTTTATTTTAGGACATTTACATATACTCAGAAATGAGGAAATCCGCAGGAGAACCAAAGTCACCGACATAGCTCAAAGAATTGCGAAGCTGAAGTGGCAGTGGCCTGGGCACATCGCTCGTAGAACTGACAAAAAGAAGGGCAGAAAGGTTCTCGAGTGGCGACCGCGGACCGGAAGACGCAGCGTCGGCCTCCCACAAGGTGGACCGACGATCTGGTGAAGGTCGCGGGACCCAGCTGGATGAGGTTAGCGCAGGACCGGTCGTCGTGGATCCTTGGGGGAGGCCTTTGTCCAGCAGTGGACGTCTACAGGCTGATATGATGATGATGATGACATATACAGTGAGCGTAGAAGAAACTTCTATTTATATAGTTCGGTACCAAAACGATAAGACTCTAGCTGCAGTTTTTTTTATCGGCAGAATTCCTTTTGCAAAACAAAGTTATGCTTTCCCAAAGACGAACTCTATTGAAACTAAAATTACAAAAAAAGTTCATTTCTTTGCTATCAAATTACGATTCTTCAAAAACATTTTAGTAAAACCGATAGTGTGGTTTGCTTTGCATACCTACTCCTTTTTCTCATTTCACGCATTGTTTCCTGCCAAATGATTACCCATAGCGGTTGTCGATGTTGAAATTGATTACCTATTTTTGCGCGCGGCCCTACGGTTGTTTATCGATAACTCTACGCTATTATTATTGGGTGTTTTACAAGTTTATCGTGGATAAGTGATATTGTATCGATAAGAGTTTTCTTATCTAGGGTGACGTGTTCTCTGTGTATCTATGTCATTTTGTGTACCTATTCTCGTGTTAATCTAATTTTATCACTCTATTTTGAACTAGGCACATTGACCTGGTTTCGCTTGCCGAATGCTTTACTCATTACGGATAAAAATTATTAGGTATGCAATTTAACATTATATTCGAATTTCATTATCGATATAGATTATCAAGACAATATGTAGAACATGATTATTCTTTCTATCGCCTTTGGAGATAAAAAAGACAGATAATGCAATTTACGGGTAGATCATTAATTTGATTGTGTAATAAAATAATATAACCCAATTTTTGAAATAACTTACCCTTCCATTGATGGGCGCATTGCAGCTATTGCAGATGACGTCTGCGCTCGACTGAAACAATGAGAAACACGTCATGTAAATTTTATAATCACTAACAATAAAGAAAACAAAAAACATGGAATACACTAAGAGGTAGAACACAGCAAAGAAACTGACAATAATATTAAAAAGATAAATACCATTCCTGACTCTCGTCCTGTGCATAGCTCAAGGAATTTAAGTGAAAGAGCAAACACCGCACAAATAAATGGCTCTCGCTGACCCATGTCAGAGTCTAAAAAAGCATGCGAAACATATAGGAGTAGGCACTAAGTAGTAGTGATTTGAAAGAACCTGCAGTATGCGCAGAAATCTCCACAAAAACATGCAGCTTCTACAGATGTGAAAGAACAACAAACAATTTGTTCACGTTGGGTTTGTTTGGCCTTGGGGAGACTTGCAGAAGGCATCGGACAAGCATCACATTCGGCAGTGATGTCATGCAATGAGCAAAAACCTGGGACGCGACAGGATGGGGCGGCGAGACTGGCGCACGACATGCTGGGTTAGACAATTTATGCGGCCGAGTGGATTCGATCCAGTTCATTGTGATATGCCATGATGGTTGTTTGATGTGTACTAGTAGTTTTATTATTTGTGATGGGGCTCTCTCAAGGCGTACCATTGCTAATTCTATTGTGATCGTCACCTTACTATAGTTCAGTGCTAAGCTTTGCGTCAGGAACTTCATCACGCTTTTGACACTGATTTCTTTTACTTCATCAGGTTGAAGTGCTCAGATGTTTGCATGTTTGTGAATTAGTTGCTCAGATGGGCGCATCGATGGGCTCTATGTTGCTTGTAAATTCTCTTGGTTTTCACCTAACTTTCTTTAATTAAAATTTTATGTTTAAAATTTTGTTCTGAACAGTTCATCTTTTGATTTTATAGATTCTTACTTTAGACGTCAGAAAAAGCATTATGTTTTGGTATTTTGTGAAAGGGTGAAGCCCTAAACGTTTCGAAACAAGCTATTTATGTTCGATAGGCTCGTGTAAGTTTGTTATCTGGTGGTTACATGACCAGAGCTTTTATTTATTCATTTGACGGTATATGATACATATTCTAGTCATCCAAACACAATCTACGTCTTCCTTTCCTTCATGCACTCCATTCTTAGCCTTGTCCAATACCTAGTCATACAATCATACGTCTGCTCCAAGACAATCGATGCACCTGTCACAACTGATGAACTCAATGCATCAAAGAAAGCGAAGTATCTCACAAGTGGGTCACTCGAGTCATATTCGGAAGCTCTTCGCTTTATTGGAGCACAATAGGTGCGCTTTATATGGCCAGTGGGTGGTACATGCGATGAGCGGGGCAGCCAAAAATACTTCGTATGTCGTAGGCTTGTTGAATTCTGATAACGTAACTATTACCAGTTCTGTTCAAAACTGCTTTTCAGAAAGACAATTGAAAAGATCACATCGCACCGTAAGCCCTTCAAAATGTAGAATCAGATTTTGTAGACAGTCAAGCATTGATCGTTTTACGCGTTCCTTTAGGCTGCGTACATACATAGACATGACGCTAAAAACTGAGGTGGACGCCCCTGTCTCTATGGAGTTAGCATGGATACGGTTGCTAGGTGCCGCCGGGCCGGGTGCGGGCCGGGGACCCACTCAATACACTCTTCAATGACATACGTAACGTGCTATTTCCCAAATAATATAGAATTCTTAATTAATTTCTCGTCGCATCGCCGTAGTCGACGCGCTGGGAACTCCCTCGGTGGTGCAGGTGACCATTCACCACCAAACGAACCGTCTGTTAATTGTTTTACTGGCTTGATTTTATTCGCACCGTATCTGCAAGGTCAGGTGAAAGTATAAGTCAAAAGTATTTTATTGCATGTAAGTACACTGGGTACATTTATACAACGTCAATTTTTTATCTACCACAGCTTCCAATGTGTTAGCGCTGGGAAGAAGCAGCGGCGCAACAAATTTTTGGTTATGATTTATTTTGTAATTTGTTGAGTCTAAAATAATCTTTGTATTAGCAGTTGAGTGCGACATTAATTGTTGACTTTAACACCACGGCAAGTTGGCTCCAATCCCGCGTCCTCATGTAACTTGCGCCCGCGCTTGTTTGTGTTGTGATGTGGGGCGCGTACGCAAGGTCAAGGCGAGTGAGCCGCGTACGATGCGTACGCGCGTACATCGTTTTGCGTACGATCTAGATCGTAGCCGAAAACGTTGCGTGACTTGCTTTCTTTCCGTATTTGGGATGGAACTAGGGTTTATGATTTCTCGAGCTTTTCAATTTCTCGGGTCTCGAGAATTCTCGAGGCTAATTTCTCGGGGCTTCTCGGGTTGCCGAAAAATTTACATTTACGTACGTCTTCTCATATTATTTGTTGTTCCAATAACGTCAACAAATTCAGTGGTTTAACCCTCTAAAATAAAAGTATCAAATTAATTATAAAACTTTTATATTCAAAAACATTAATCATATGAATAAGCTTGTGGGGACACAAGATATTACTATCTCTTTCTAACGTTAAGCGCTCCTCTCAACCGTCGCCGGTTGCGAACCTAATATTGTAAATATTATTAAGGACAATTGTTAATAAGATATGCATCTACAGATCATCAGTCGTTTCTGAGCCCGAATGGCATTACTCTAAATTCAAATAATCCAAACGGTGTTATGCTGATGGGGTGCGCCAGTGTAGTAGCTTTCAATATGCTTTGTCTGCATTTTTCAAAAGCCTTCTCTGCTTCTGCATCCCACACTATTGGGGACTTGTCGTTCTTCTTTGTGTTGTGAAGGTATTTGTTCAATTGTAGCTGAGCCTCTGTATCTGTGTATATATGTACGCTGTCGCTTGGGGGGGAATACTGTGAGGACACAAGATATTACTATCTCTTTCTAACGTTAAGCGCTCCTCTCAACCGTCGCCGGTTGCGAACCTAATATTGTAAATATTATTAAGGACAATTGTTAATAAGATATGCATCTACAGATCATCAGTCGTTTCTCACCTGCAAGCAGCGACTCCAAAAGCTAATTAACTTTTTTTTAAATATACAGAAATAATATTATTCAGACTCATAATTAGGTCAGTGTGGACAAAAGGGGGCGCAATGAAAAAAAACTTAGCAAAATTTTTGGACCAAACAGCACCATTTTTGGCTGGTTATTTAGAACTTAAAAACAAGCTTCTAATAAACTAAAGATCAAGCGGTGCTTTGGCCCGCGCCGCCACGCAACACAACAAACGGCGATTTAATTTCTATATAGGTTACATGATTTCTCGAGTTCTCGACTTTTCTCGAACTTGATTTCCCGGGAACAAAGCCCAACGATTTCCCGGGAATTCTCTCGAGAATTCCCGGGAATGAACCCTAGATGGAACGTACATGTTGGGTGAATGAGTGGTGAACGAATGACGGCATAAATATATGGAGCGAATGTGGCTGTTAGGGACGCCTACACTGACGTACTAGGATCAGATAGAGCGGGTGCTCGCAGACGGACACGTAAAGAGCACTCGCGTCCCGCTACGTGTGGAGAGAGTGATGAGACTGAGCGAAGCGACAGATCGTGATACTTGGCGCTCTGGTCTCTCTGCCTACCCCGCAAGGTATTCATGTATGTATGTATTAGTGATAGACCCCAGACCCCACAATCGCGGATTCGCGAAAAAAAAAAAAAAAAAACAATAAACTTTTATTTATAAATGAAATGATCCCATAACTAACAATAATTTCGTGATTCAAAACAAAATGCCATGCCATACTTTGTATATCGACGATGCCATGCGCTGGATAATAAACAAACTAATCGTCAGTGGAAACACTTCGACCTTGAGCTGGTCTAGCCTATCAGGGAGTTTCAATACTATGAGAGACCAGTTTATACTGGTTTTGTTTCCACTGACGTGCGGTCGACTGTACCAGGCTTCTTAACCTGGTATTCTTCGTCTGAACGTAAATAATCAGCCTGTAAGTTAGTGACGTGACCAAAGTCTGTAATTAAAGATATTACACAGTAATTGTGACACAAATTATCAATAAGTTTCAAAACTCTTTGGTCGCGCGCGCGCTCCCTGTGGAGATCGCATCTTGAATATTTAGTATCGGAACCTATGGTGCCATTTACCGGGGGGGTGCGGACAAAGGAAGCGGAGTAGCGGGAGGAGGTTGCTAATACAAATTTATATGGAGTTTTAAAATGAGAATGTGTGAGTGAGTCATAATTTTGTGATTAGTTTGACACGATTTTGACACCCATAGAATGCTTTTATTACTCATCCATATGGGAGTGGCAAAATTTTTTGATTCATGCAAATTATCGTGTCGCTGCATTGAGTCAGTGCCCACAAGGATCCCAGCGCTGGGATATTTCTGTCCAACGCGCGGATCGAGTAAAGTAAACATAGTCTACTGACTGACCACTTTGTAGTTGATCTAATGTTTGCTTTCGTGCAGTTCTTACTACATTTCCATTTAGCGACAGGCGGCAGAATTGTGAACATATATTTTTTTGTTGATTTGTCCTCTGTTGAGGACGGGCAAGGGTAGCTTCGTCCATACAGCCCCGTCTTATTTTAAGTATTATTTCTTATATCTATTTAAACCGGCGGTTACAGCACGGCCTCCACAAAAACAGAGCACGACTAGAGTTAGTCGGCGATTTTAAACCGCAGCACGGCCTCCACGAGGGCACAACTAGTGCCATTCGGTGATCCACAATGCAGGCTCATGTCCGCATTAAACTGATAGTAGGTTTAATGAATGATAACAAGGGACATTTTGGAACGATCCGGTAGAGTCGTTACACGCTTTTATTTAACTATCCCGCACAATATACACTTTAATAGGTACTTGTTGCATATAATCATCATCATCATCATCATCAGCCTGCACTAGTCCACTGCTGGACATAGGCCTCCCCCAAGGCGCGCCACTGAGTCCGATCTTCGACTCTCCGCATCCAGTCACTGCCAGCCGCCCTGCGCAGGTCGTCGCTCCATCTAGCCGGGGGGCGTCCCACACTACGCTTGCCTAGTCGTGGTCTCCACTCGAGAACTCGTCTACCCCAGCGGTTATCGGTTCTCCGACAGATGTGACCAGCCCACTGCCACTTCAACGTGCTAACCCTTTGAGCTATGTCAAAGACTTTGGTTCTCTGGCGGATCACCTCGTTTCGGATCCTATCTCTCAGAGAAACCCCGAGCATAGCTCTTTCCATAGCCCGTTGAGCGACTTTGAGTTTTCGGACTAGTCCCACTGTCAGTGTCCACGTTTCGGCGCCGTAGGTCATTACGGGTAGGACGCACTGGTTGAAGACTTTTGTCTTCAGGCATTGTGGTATATGCGACGAGAAGATATGATTTTGTTGTTTGACGAGAAGATATGATTGTTGCATATAATACTATCACAAATATACACCACAACGTACAACATACATTTTTTGTAAAACTAAACAAAAACGTCAACCATCTCTGACAAAATCCCGCCAAAAAGCCACATGATATTTTTATAAGTTTTTTACGGCCCTGGAAACAAAGTCCCGTTAGGTCATTCGTAGTTTTAATATTCTATAATATGATTATGAACTCACAATACGAATAAAAACTTTTTAACAAAAAAATAAAACCGCCGAAAAAATGCAACTGAAAAGCGAAAAATAATAAAAAAGAACCTTTTTAGTCTAACGAAACTCCTACACTAATTAATTTAAATCTAATTAATTTTGAGTCGGCGCCAAACACACATGCAAATTAATTATTTGATTTCTAGTAATTTAATGATCTTCTCATTAATAGCTTGATAGTTGGCTGCCATCATTTCGCCTTACGTAATAACTTTAATTAATTTGCTTGTTTGTTTGGCGCCGACTCAAAATTAATTAGATTTACATTAATTAGTGTAGGAGTTTCGTTAGACTAAAAAGGTTCTTTTTTATTATTTTTCGCTTTTCAGTTGCATTTTTTCGGCGGTTTAATTTTTTTGTTAAAAAGTTTTTATTTTTTACTTTTTTGTGACTAAATTATACTATTTATTACGCACGACCGCCTTTCGTCTCCATCATTAACCATCGATGGTAGTCATAATCCATAAATCAAAAGTTAAGTATAATGTTCTCATTCACCCTCTCAGACTGTACTAGCCCACTGCTGGACATAGGCCTCCCCTAAGGCGTGCCACTGAACCCGATCCTCGGTTCTCCGCATCCAGTCACTACCAGCCGCCTTTCGCAGGTCGTCGCTCCATCTAGCCGGGGGGCGTCCCACACTACGCTTACACAGTCGTGATCTCCAATCGAGAACTCGTCTGCCCCAGCGGTTATCGGTTCTCCGGCAGATGTGACCAGCTCACTGTCACTTCAACGTGCTCTTTGAGCTATGTCGAAGGCTTTGGTTCTCTGGCGGATCACCTATCGTTTCGGATCCTATCTCTCAGAGAAAGAGAAGTTCTCATTCATCATCATCATCATCATCATCAGATCAACTTCACCGTCATGGTCTCTGTCATGTTGTAGTGTCATTAGAACTACCTAAGTGTGCCAAGTTTCAACAGAATCGGTACAAAGATGAAAATTTTGTAGGTGAACGATCAGTCATCCCCTAATTTTCCCCCCTTAGGGTTGAATTTTTTTCTTCAAATTTAAATGGGACCAACTTCGAAGTATACCCTATCCAATAGAAAAAGAATTATCAAAATCGGACTGCTCTGTAAAAAGTTATGCGTGGTCATACATTAAAAAAAATATATATATATATACGGGTCGAATTGAGAACCTCCTTTTTTTTCGTCGGTTGAAAAAACGGCAGTCATTTTCATGTTTTTAATTCAATGTCTTATTACATCTCTATCAAACTTTTTTTTGTCTTTCAGCGTGTTAAAGCAACGCAGCCCGTGTTGTTTTTTTCTTTCTTTTTTATCTGTAATTTTTAAATGTGCAGTAAAGTGTATTTAATTTAATTGAATTCCTGTGTGTGTGCTACGTGACCAAAACGTTGCTCGCTTTTGGCTGATTCTGAATGTTCCCCAGAAACGAATATAATATCTAAATATATAAGCTGATAATGATAACTAATGCACGAATGACGTCGGCCTGCTATCTGTCGATTAGTTTAACAGCACCATATCCTGTTAATATTTTATTAACTACAATATTTTTGTATAATATTTTAAAAGAAATGTATTTTCATTCATTCTAGTGATACAATGAATGAGATGCTGTGAATGGAATTAAAACTTGGGACTAACATTTTGATCTTGATGCCTTTTTGATTACTGTTTTCACTCATTTCTACTTCGAAATTTTGCATCTTCTTTTGGTGCCATCTCATGAAAAACATGATCAATGAAGCGTCATATATCAGCACCATTTTCAATTTATTTCATCTTGTAAGATTTTGGATTGGCTGCAAAAGCTTGTATTTTCGCCCATACTTCTCTCTCGCCTTTGCAATTAATTGAGTTTAAAATGTACCTATTTAAAAAAAAAACGTTAAACCGGCTTATTTATGTTGTTGTATTCATCCCATAAATCCAGCTTAAAATCTTTCAATTTCACCGAAGCACCAAAGAAGAATAGAAGCGCCAAGAAAGAGAATAAAAACACCAACTTATATTCTCATACAATTCATTACGTGCAATTTTAGTAAATTGTATGAAATAGTTCGCGATCGAGTAAACACACGAGGTATAATAATGAGTGTTCAAAGCTGTAAGCACGTGGGGAGAGCGCAATATACACTAAAGTAAATAAATAGAGCTTATTCCGATACTAATTCAGATTGAATTAGAACTTCCAGGAATGCTGTAATACCCATGTAAAGATAGATGATACCCAAGAAACATATTCACGATCCAAACTAGAAATTAAACATCATCAACATCCTATTAATCTCCCCACTGCTGGGGCTCAGGCCTACCCTCTCAACGAGGGCGTTCGGGCTATAGTCCACCACGCTAGCCCAGTGCGGGTTGGTGGACTTCACATACGCCTAAGAATTTCTTCTTCGGCGTATGCAGGATTCCTCACGATGTTTTCCTTCACCGTTTGAGAGCAGTCAGTATTACTTAAGTTTCGAAAAAAACGCATTGGTACATGGCCCAGCCGGGGATCGAACTTCGGACCTTTCGATATGATAGGCCGCGTCTTATCCCCGAGGCCACTGACGCTCTGTACTGAAATTTCTGTACAGAAATTAAACATGTATACGGAAAAACAAATGACTAGGTATCGTCTTACTTGATTGATGGGCTTGGAAACATAAAATTTTGCATAGAGTTTGCTCAAAAAAAACAACCGCAAATAAGGGAAAGTTAGTATCAAATGCTAACACCGAAACAGGAACCAAAATCAATGGGTCAGATGTACATATGTATAAAGAAAAAATCAAAACGCAAAATGACTCACATTAACCATTGCATAAGTTCCCATGACCAATTTTGATTCTTCTAAACCCTTGGATCATCATACTTTTATTTGAGTTTGGTTTCAAAGTATAATATATAAATTCATAATACGTAACAGCAAATTTGCAGAAAGTTACGACCACCTAGCTACGCTTTGAGTAGGCGTGAGATCCGAATGCAAACACATGTGGCGAAGCTATCGGATTTCTGATTAAATTCTTTCTCACAGTTAACAAATACCACATAGAAGGCTAGATAGGTTTGCTCTTGATAGGGATTTCAAGATAAACCATAACACTATGTTGTCGATTCACAACCCAAAGTTATGAGACATGAGATTGCAAGAGACGGAAATATTAATATAAAGGCGCAAACAAAACTGGCATACATAGAAAAGATTAAAAAAGGGTCTACCTACATCTAGGAGCAGAATTGTCCTGATACAAATTTTGATCTCTATGTAACTGAATGATCCGAAACGTCGTCACGGTCAAATGCTGACGTAGCTTTGTTCAACTCTGAATAAAATTATTCAATGAGAATAAACATCTCATACATACAATGTATGCCTACAATAAGTAAATGACTGTAATTTATGCCCTTTGTGATTTTTTTGTGATTGGTTTCGAGAATGTGGAAAATAGGTCAAGGTCAGATGAATGCGCTATAAACAATACCTATACAGACAGACTGACAAGAAAAATACCATTTTTGAAAGTAAACTGACTATATTTTGTTGAATTCCTTTTGATTTTCGACTCTACAACGACGAATTTAAGAACAGTGAGAGTGGGACAGAAACTAAAGTCAAAAATAACTGGAGACAAAGCGCAAGAATACGATAAAATGTTATAATGTCACATAAAAGCATGCGCATCTATTTGCGTGCGTGAGCATTGCTGGATGGAGCCGAAACAATTATAAATACTCTATTTCACACGGTACAAGAAATGGATCAGTTAGTCACACCTGATAAAATTGGCGGGGTCTTGGAAACAAAGAAAGAAATAAGCGTATATGAGGTAAGAAGCGCTAGAGATGAGGCGTGTGAGTCATACTATGATGTTTTTATAGAAGAAGGAGGCAACCCACCTGTCGCCTATTCGTAAAACATAATAAACGATCATGCTATGGAGTTTTGCTGGGTGAACATTTTGACCTCAATTTCACCTGAATGTTGATCGACGAAGAGATCGAAGATGTAGCACTGCAACACGAGGCGTGGATGGGGTCGCCGGGGGTCAGTGCCGGCCAGTCTCACCCTATGTGGGGGCTGGTCGGGTGTCACTTCACTTGGCGACCTCATCTAGTATTACTTATTATTATTATTTCTTGTTGTTATGTTTCTTTGTATTTCTTGTTTGTTTTATTTTAATTTGTTAAATTCTTTCGCTGTGTGTTGTCTTTGTGTACGTTAAATAAATTCTATTCTATCTATTCTAGCATCCCGTTCACTCAGAAAATTACTACTCTTTTGAAATACCCAGTTAAAGATAGAAGGCAAAAACAAAGACGCGAGTTAGTTATTGGAATTCATAAGTGATGGAACTTTTCGTGGTGAATTAAAAAAGACAATAGATACCGTTGGTCTTTTCGATGCGAATTTTAGTGACTTCAGATATGAGAAACATGGCACATTGACTATTTTGTCCATGGCCCAGATATATCGACGGTCGAATTCCCTTACCCTTAAAGAATTAGAGTCCATAATCAATTTCCAATAGTGCTGACACTTCCGATTTAAAAAAAATACACGCCGCCGATCATATGGGAGATAGAGCCATGACCCATTAAGACATAATTATCGACGGTCAAATTCTCTTACCGTTAAAGACTTTAGAGGTCATATCAATTGCAAGAATACGACATATCCGATTAAAAACAATAGGTACGCCGCCGATAATATGTGGGATATTGTTTCGAAGACCTTGGCTGGGCCGCAGAAGTGGACGGTATAAAAAGGCCGCTGGCCAACCTGGACCTAGCTCAACCGTACACAATAGAAACTGATAAAGAAGAAGACAAAAAACGTGCTCTAAATGTTACCCAACCAGGCATCGCCCCAAAAAGTGTCGGTCGCGGTGTCGGTGAGTATCATCGTATTGGAATCGTGTCTGGAGGAGCCGGCACTACAATGTGCGCCCACGCAGAACTATTTTAGCCGTGGGCCGGCGCTGGAGAGAATCGAGATTGCAGGGCTGCAAGGTCGGGTCGGCCGCTGTTCCCATTGCAATTGGCAACTGACGCCGTCAACTGATATTATAATAATCAACGCTGTTGGGCAGGTGACTAAATAATACGTAATCTTCACGCTATGTCCCTGACGGGGTAGGCAGAAAGAACGGAGCGCCAAGTATCGCGATCCTGGCACACCTCGGTCGCTTCGCTCAGTCTCTTCGAACAGCTCATATCCGTCCGATCATGATCAAATTTTGTACCCACCTTTGTTTATGAAGACAAAAAGGTATATTAAGGTATATTCAATTTTATAGTTATCTAAAAAAATCTTGTTATAAAAAAAATGTTTTTAGCTCCAGAAAACAGCAGGGGAATGTATATATGAGCTGCGAACATGCAGGGCAAATGTTCATAATATAATCTACCTATCAGTTATGTAACATTTTGTTTTGATCAAAAGGTGCTTAGTGGCGGATACGATAATTACTAATCTGTTAGCGCAGAAATTATGACTGATTATCTGTGGAAAATTAATTTATACATTAAATTAATTGCTATCAATAACATAATATCAATCAATAATTAGAAGGGACATTCAATCAATTCAATTCTCAACTATCCGACTCCAAGTCAAACAAAAGCACCACAAAAAAATCTCTGTCTTTCACTCCTGACCGTAACAAAATACACTTCTCTAATGCGTACAAAGCTTGACGTCCTAAAAGCATAATGCCCCAAAATTGGTACAGCCAACAACAAACAAACAAACAAATCTTGGCAGAACTCTAACAAGAAATTTGAGAAACAATGAAGATGAGGTTCGACTCCCGGATTAGCCAATCGGCGTTCAAGTTTCCAATCATCCTTAACAAACTATGATTGTTGCAATGATGATTACGATAGATTCCAATTATCAGGTCCTTGTATTCATCCTAGAATTATCGCAATGATACGATTTTTATGACACACACAAGACGACAAAGACGACACATACAAAAACCAAGTATAGTGGTATAGCATTATCTAAACCACAGAATACATCTAAACTACCATCTAATTAAGAAAAGTTGAACGTATATAAGAAGTTTTATATAGTTTGAAGAACGTATATAAGACTTTAACCTTAACATAAGAAGCGAGCTAAAGGAAATGATGAGGAAAAGAGAAATAACCCCTTATGATAAACATGATGTCACCAAAATGTTAACTCGCGCGTAAAGTGAAGTTCCTAACATGGAACTTTGTAGTTAATGGGTTAGCACAGCGCACCAAGGACGCGGTAACACCTGGATCCGACTGGCACGGTACAGAAGTGTCATAGAAGAAAAACTATGGTAACTCCACGGCATAGCATAGCCCGATCACACGCATATGTATGACTCGTTTTAGGAGTTTTCGGACTTGTCCCAGTGTAAGTTATGTAGGTGAAAACTATTTTATTTATACCTAACAACTTATAGATTTGACTAGCTTTTTCCCGCGGCTTCGCCCGCGTTGAAAAAGTTTTTCTCATGTGTATTGTGAAACAGCGCCCTCTATGTAGGCGTTTTGTTACTTATGGGGTATTAGCGGACGCCCCGCGACTTTGTCCGCGTTGAAAAGTAATCTATATGTTATTCCAGGACTAAGCTGTCACTGTACCAAGTCTCATCAAAATCTGTTCGGTAGTTTTTGCGTGAAAGAGTAACAAACATCCTCACAAACTTTCGCCTTTATAATATTAGTAGGATAGGATTTGATGAATGTAGACTGAAATGCTTGTTTTATTTTGATACACTAATAGTTGTTTTACGGCGACCCACGTCGCCGTGTCAACCTAGATACAGGTCGTCCTGTTTTATTCCGCTGTGAAATCATTATTTTTGTAATCTGGAGCGAGTTCTTGTAACTCTACAGGAAGTTTTGATGGGGGGATTCCACAGAGGTCTCTTTGGTTACCTCTTTATTATTTGTGTCATCAAATTATTCTTCAAAAATTACTTTCTCCTTTTTTCTTCTTCGAAATTCTATTGGATTTTTATTGATTAAAGGAAAAATGTCATCAATTCATCAACAGCCTATTAATCTCCCCACTGCTGGGGCTCAGGCCTACCCTATCGACGAGGGCGTTCGGGCTATAGTCCACCACGCTAGCCCAGTGCGGGTTGGTGGACTTCACACGCGCCTAAGAATTTCTTCTTAGTCGTATGCAGGTTTCCTCACGATGTTTTCCTTCGCCGTTTGAGAGCAGTCAGTATATGTACTTAAGTTTCTAGAAAAAACCCATTGGTACATGGCCCAGCCGGGGATCGGTTTCGGACCTTTCGATATGATAGGCCGCGTCTTATCCCCGAGTGAAGGGGAAGGAAAAATGTACTCAGTCTTAATTATAATAAGAACTAGTTGTTTCCTCCGACTTCGCCTGCATGGAATAAGTATTTTTTCCCACGAGAACAGTACATCGGGGTAAAATCCTGCCCCAGATTCGATGTGAGAAGCACCAAAATTTCATCAAATTCAACGGTTTAGGTGTGAAAAGGTAACAACAGATAGGGTAACTGTCCCATTTATAATTGACCGAGCGAGCGAAGCGTCTACGTTTCGAGACTGGCCAAAAATGCTCTTGTCCGTCTGTCTGTCTGTCTGTCTGTCTGTAATTCTCTACAGGTCGCATTTTTCAACCGATTTTGACGAAAATTTGGCATATGTATAAATTAATTAAACCTACAAAATGAGTAGAATAAAATTTTGAAAAACATTTTTTTTAGAGTACCTACCATACTCGCAAAGTGGGAGTGAACTTTTTTTTTCTTGTGAATCCCATAGTGTGGGATATCGTTGGATAGGTCTTTCAAAAATATCGCGGGTGTGTGAATACCATTTTTTCGATTCAGGGATCCGTTTGCGAAATATTAAGCTTTAAAGTGCTAATTTTTGTCACTTTAGTAGGTACTTTTTCTGTTTCCAAAGTTGACTTTTGTTGGTTTCTTTTAGGTTTGGTTTATAAGGGCTGGCGAGGTCTACTGTTCTCACGGAACTACTAGTATTAGCATGGATTATGCACCCACAGGACTAATTTATGTGCAGTTGGTATTAATATTATATCCATAAACTATTGTAAATTAGGTGAAGTCAGAATAAATAAATTGAAATAATGGTCGCGAGCAGATGGCAGCTATTTTCAGTGTTGAAGGATTTAACGGCGGTCTGGTTTGTAAACATTGTGTTATTTATATATTTAGGCAAGTACAGTGCATTAATTATCGGGTCAAAAGCGCATTTTTCACGCTTAAATCAACAGCCTATTAACATGTCCCCACTGCTGGGGCTCAGGCCTACCCTCTCAACGAGGGCGTTCGGGCTATAGTTCACCACGCTAGCCCAGTGCGGGTTGGTGGACTTCACACGCGCCTGAGAATTTCTTCTTCGGCGTATGCAGGTTTCCTCGCCATGTTTTCCTTCGCCGTTTGAGAGCAGTCAGTAAATGTACTTATGTTTAGAGAAAAATCCATTGGTACATGGCCCAGCCGGGGATCGAACTCCGGACCTTTCGATATGATAGGCCGCGTCTTATCCCCGACGCCACTGACGCTCGCGTTTATAGCTTCTGATGCTTCGGCTCAAAATGATTTCATTATTAACAGAAGATTACCGCATTAACTTCCCAATTTATGGCTGGTTTTCATTGAATCATTTACCTAGATAATAGAATCGTTATTATTCTACTGACGGCTTCTTAGAAGCGAAAATTTTTTGTTGTAACTTAAGTATTCGAGGAAAAAAAACGTTTATCGGTTCTGATCCTAATGCGAAACGAAACATGTAAAAGGAAAAATAAAACTTTTAAAAAGGAGCTGCTGGAAACTAAATTCTATTGACTTCTTATTAGAGTTTGTGCTAGGTACTTACTTATTTTTAACTTGAACAGAGTATCTAAATCAACGTTCACTTATATATAATTCAATCCTATTTTAACTGTCTTCAAAAAGGAGATTCTCAAATCGACTGTATGGTTGTTGTGTGTATATCTACGCCGATTGTAAACCGTTTTGAATGATTCTTTTTTTATTGAATAGGCTATATTGCGTGGATGGTCCTATTGTAAATGAAAAAAAAATTCACCTCTAAGATTATAAGTCGTCAGAGTACAAAAATGTCCTATCGTTATTTCAGACGATTACGTCTACTCAAAACTTTTTTGTTAGACTTTTCAGGCGGTCGGCTTAAAGCACCAATGAGATAAGTTCGAAGAACTTCATCGGAGGAAGCCAAGTTTTTGTATAAAGTAACGCTTGCAGGCCTTAACCTAAGACAGTAGGTGAAAAGATGTGCTGCTTATACGAGGGTGGCATGGTCAATCCTTTGTACGGTCGACCGCACATCAGTGGTAACAAAACCAGTATAAACTGGTCTCGCGTAGTATTAAAACTCCCTAATAGGCTAGGCCAGCTCAAGGTCAAAGTGTTTCCACTGATGTGCGGTAGACTGTACCAAGCCCTCATTAAAAAATTAAGATTAAAAAAAAAGTTCAAAGAAGTCAATTTTAAGATGCTTCCTAATGTAGGTCCTGTTAGTGAGATCATCAACAGCCTATTAATGTCCCCACTGCTGGGGCTCAGGCCTACCCTCTCAACGAGGGCGTTCGGGCTATAGTCCACCACGCTAGCCCAGTGCGGGTCGGTGGACTTCACATGCGCCTAAGAATTTCTTCTTCGGCGTATGCAGGTTTCCTCACGATGTTTTCCTTCACCGTTTGAGAGCAGTCAGTAAATGTACTTAAGTTTCGAGAAAAAACCCATTGGTACATGGCCCAGCCGGGGATCGAACTCCGGACCTTTCGATATGATAGGCCGCGTCTTATCCCCTACGCCACCGACGCTCTCGTTAGTGAGATAATGAAAAATAAAACTCGGTAAAGTTATACCAAATGAACCGGCGTTGAATTTTCGCACAAGTGAAAACACTGACCTATTCCAGAATTATTTACATTAGCAATGTTTTCCAAGAATTGGAAGAGGTAATTTTTTTTGTAAATTATGTTTGTAAACATAAAAGGAAACGATAATGTTTAATCCAAACGCGGATTAGAAATAAAACCGGAGAACGAAAAACTGAAAAGCGCAACTCGGTTGACAGATTTGGAGACGTCTCACTGTTGCTCGCAGCCGGCGATATATTTTAGACGCGATGATTTTCCGAGAACACTGTCCTAACCTCGAATTATGACGTTAACAGCTTATAAACACTCACCATGGCTATTTAGCTGGGTGGCGGTTTATCGCTAGGACTCGACTGTACACACGTGCGGTGGTCGTAAGGTCGCGGCGCGGACTGCGCGCGCGGCGCGGCCGGCGGTGGGATCGCCGCACGTTATCTCGCGCTGACGTCATTGTCGAATGCAGCCATGGGGTGCTGCAGGAGGCGATGGGAGGCCCCCCTCCATGGGTGGCAGCCATAGAACTAGTATCCCATAGAACCGCACTCAGCATATAGCATGAAATAGCAATAGTCTTTTACCCCCAATAATTTGAGAAGACGCTTCTTACATGCCGGGGTCAAACAAAATAAACACTATCTATTTTAGTCGGGGTGTTGTTTATTGACAGCATCGAGTACGCATACGTAGAAAGAGATAGAAGATATTATATCTGTCTAGCTTACTCTTACCACTTTTGTAATAGTGTCTCTCTGATTATTATTGTTATTTTAGTGCGTCCTCTATTGCTTTCTCTCTTTACGGTGGCGGCCTTGTTATACGTTTTTAATAGGTTTTACGGCCTGGAAACAAAGTTATTCTAGGCCAGTCGTAATTTTTAATTTGCAGTATACAAAATACGGTGAATAGAAGGACTCGAGAGGAAACCATACGCCGATGAAGAAATTCTTAGGCGCATTGTAAAGTCCACCAACCCGCACTGGGTTAGCGTGGTGGACTATAGCACTAACGCCCTCGTCGAGGGTAGGCTTGAGCCCAAACAGTGGCTCTATCAATGTTAATAGGCTGTTGATTTGATAGTCAAAACCCGCGGTGACAGCACGACTTCCACAAAAATTGAGAGGAACTGGTGCCAGTCGGCTATTCGCGCTACAGGTCACATTCTCACTAAAGTATCGTCTCAATAAATATCTATCTATCTATCTTTGGCTTTTAAGTTTTCCACGCTTTTATAGGCTTGTTGCATAATATCCTACTAGGCCTATCCTATCCTACTAATATTATAAAGGCGAAAGTTTGTAAGGATGTGAGGATGTATGTTTGTTACTCTTTCACACAAAAACTGCCGAACAGATTTTGATGAAACTTGGTACAGTGATAGCTTATGTCCTGGAATATAAGCCTTGAATATGTAGGCTTATTTTTAATGCGGAGAAAGTCGCGGGGCGTCCGCTAATACCCCCTAAGTAACAAAACGCCTACATAGAGGGCGCTGTTTCACAATGTACACGGGAAAAACTGTTCTTCGCTAGTAATACTATATCTGAGTATGTTGTCACTTGTCCCCAGAAGGCGGAGCAGAGCCCGGCCGGGTACGAGGTGACCCGGCTGCTGCGGCAGCTTTGCGGAGGAGACGCCGGCGGGTAAGATGCAGCTTGTTAATTTTCTTCTTTGAGGGTCAAAGTCTTACCAAGCAGTTTGTACAACGTATTTTTAATGAGGTTATGGCTTGGTTACTAGGCCTTTAAGCCTTAATTTATAAGCAATAGACCTAGCTAACCAAGAAGATTCGAACCTCTTTGGTCGCGCGCGCGCTCCCTGTGGAGATCGCATCTTGCATATTTAGTATGGGAAACGATGAAAAATTTGGTGTCAAAATCCGGGGGGTGCGGACAAAGGAAGCGGATTAGCGGGAGGAAGTTGCTCATACAAATTTATATGGAGCTTGAAAATGAGAATGTGTGAGTCAAAATTTTGTAATACATTTGACACTATTTTGGCACCCCCTAAAATGCTTTTGTTACTCATCCATATGGGAGTGTTTTTTTTTAAATTCATGTAGCTAACGATAACCAGAGCAGTTGGCGATTCGCATTAAGGTTCATACCCTCACAATATAACGATAGTAGCTTTAATGGAGATTTGCAACGGACAATTTTGGCACGAGCTGAAAGAGTTGCTACACGCTTTTTAATTTCCCGCACAATATGCACAACCATAACCACTGTTTAAAATTCTGTCACAATTATACATTTAAACCCGCAAAATACATACATATTTTAGAAAAATTAAATAGAAGACGAAGATGACACTTTGGCTCTTAAGCCTGTAATGGTCGCCATAGAATTTCTTGGCGGCTGAATGAATATAGTCACAGATTGTTTGCACATCGCTAACAGTGTTTACAGTCTACGTGTGCGTAAGCGAGATAGTGTGCTACATAGAGATGTCCAGAAACTTAAAATTTACTATTTCTTGAAATTGAATGAGCGTCTCCTGTGAACACACGAGCACAGCTCCCCTTTGGCACCTAAAAGTCGTTGCGCAGGAATCAGCCAACTTCACACAGCCGCCATTAAACTCTACGGGGACTATAGGTACTGTCGTACGCTTTTTAAGTAGTGCTAGGTTTGTAACCTTCACGTCCAAAATGTCTACTTCCATCTTCCTGTTAGCCATTAATCATTAATCTTCATAAGTTATAACGGTATATAAGGTCTATGTCTCCACTGCAGGATGTGGCCAGATAAATTGTTACAGATGACGTCCAATTTAAGGGGTCTGGTGATGCGATTTGGTGGGAATGGAAGCTTAATTTTTTTTAAGAATAAAGAAAAAATAATATTTAAGTTTTTTCAAAATTAACCATCACACAGTCTTTGTGAAATTTATGTGCAGGTTGTACCTGATAGGTTGGTTAAACAAAAAAAAAATTATGCGCCCGCGTAGAAAAGTTTTTCCCGTGTACATTGTGAAACAGCGCCCTCTATGTGGGCGTTTTGTTACTTAGGGGGTATTAGCGGACGCCCCGCGGCTTTGTCCGCGGTAAAAAGTAGCCTATATGTTATTCCAGGATATAAGCTATAACTGTACCAAGTTTCATCGAAATCTGTTCGGTAGTTTTTGCGTGAAAGAGTAACAGACATCCTCACATCCAAACATCCATGACATGAGTTTTAGGCTATGTAAGCCAATCAGCTTACTCTTGATCGCCCCGCTATCAATAACCCTACACGAGGTTCCAAATGGCTTGTGACCATATACAGACTAACTAAAGTGAATGTGCCAAAAGGTTCAACTCTCGTCTCTCTTTCTAATACGAGGCGTTGATTGAGACGGAAGACGAAAATCTGCACGAGAGTTATACGCTCCGCCCACGCCGTGACAGCCGTATACGGAAGTAGTGACTAATTAACAGTGAGGGTGCAGTTGAGGTGGATACCGGAGGGAAACTCAAAATACATACATACATACATACATTTATTATTTTCACGCTTTGTCCCTGGCGGGGTAGGCACAAAGAACGGAACGCCAAGTATCGCGATCCTGACACACCTCTGTCGCTTCGCTCAGTCTCACCATTCTCTCCCCACACGCGAGTGCTCTTTACGTGTCCGTCTGTGAGCACCCGCTCTATCTGATCCTCTGAAACTCAAAATAATAAATTAAATTTTGAATTTTAATAGAATTGGTTGCGATTAAATTCGCGATATCAAAAAAAAACGTATATGATGAGTCCGCGGTTAGGGTAAGGCGTATCCCAGACACACGCGGCCTGCGGTGGCGGCCTACCGCAGGCCGCAGCCTCAATATACAAAATTTCGGCCGCGCGTGTTTGTAGTCTCACGCATGGCAAGGGAATACAACAGGCCGCCACCGCCACCGCAGACCGCGTGTGTCTGGGATACGCTTTAATTAGGGTTGACGAAATTCAGTTACAAGGTTAAGCCATTTGTAACAGTTTAATTAAAGTCTACCTAGCTATAAAAAAACATTTTTTTAAATGTCCGTACTGGGATCTTATACTGTGCTAACGATTTGATTAGTTAGATTAATTTTGGTTAGTCGATGTCCACCTCTATATTTGGTAGGCTATTAAAATGTTTACTAATATACTCATTATTACCAGCTGTTGCCCGCGGATTTGCTTAAGTTTTTCCCGCGGGAACAGTTTACCGCGGTAAAAAGCCTATATATTATTCTAGTATATAAGCTATCACTGTACCAAGTTTTATCAAAATCCGTTCAGCCGTTACAGCGTGAAAGAGTAACAAACACCTTTACAAACTTTCTTATACATTCTGTCTGGCTTACTCGTATACCTTCGGTATTATAATTTTTTAAAGAGTTTCTTCTATACTAATTAAGAAATAGCATTAGAAGTCAAAGTACCTAGGTCAATTTCGATCAGACTTCTTCAAAAATTTAATTTCGGTACAAAAAGCAATAAAGATTTAGGGTTCATACATAATACAAACTCACACTGTACCTATGTATTTTTTATTATATAAATTTATGCACTATTTCATATTTCAAATAAATGTGAAACAAAACTAAGAACTCTTTACAAAATTGTCGGTATTTCAAAATTTAATTTCAGTGCATTTTGTATCTTTGGAAATTCGACGAGGACCTATACCATCCACAAAGTTGGAATTTTGGAATTGAATCCAGGACTAAAGTAAATAAAATGAAACAGATGATAAGAAATATTAAATACTTTATAGATTTCTTGAAATAACCCAATAAACATTCAATCATGATAGTGAAAAACGTACATTAACGATGTTACAACTTAATGCATCTTCCATACAATCGGAGATACGAAGCGGTTATAGATTATGTCACCTTATACTGTGTTTCAAGAAATATTTATCTAAATCCGATAAATAGTGATTAGCCTGAAACTAGTACCACAACGAAAACTATGGCGAGCATCGAGAATCGAACCGACTGTAATTTAAAAATCTCCCACAAAACAGAAGACGTCTTTTTTACTTTATTACAAGGAGTGAAGTAGGTATTTGTGATCTTTTGATGAATAGCACTTCATCAACAGCCTATTAATGTCCCCACTGCTGGGGCTCAGGCCTGCCCTCTTAACGAGGGCGTTCGGGCTATAGTCCACCACGCTAGCCCAGTGCGGGTTGGTGGACTTCACATGCGCCTAAAAATTTCTTCTTCGGCGTATGCAGGTTTCCTCACGATGTTTTCCTTCACCGTTTGAGAGCAGTCAGTAAATTTACTTAAGTTTTTAGAAAAAACCCATTGGTACATGGTATAGCCGGGGATCGAACTCCGGACCTTTCGATATGATAGGCCGCGTCTTATCCCCTACGCCACTGACGCTCTCAGAATAGCACTTACAGGCGCAAAATTTTGTAACTAGGCATTTCTTAATTTGTAACTATAAAAGTTTTTATTTATGAATGTAATAATTGGTGAAAAATGTAAGTGGAATGAAAAAAATATGAATACACGCGACATAAAATCCGTAAGGAATACGAAGTCGAAATAATTAGTGGTCGAATTCACTGGAACAATAATTTCTGCAAATTATGCTATTTAAGGAACAAATAACAATAAACAAGATATCTATGGAATTTGTAACTCGAATTATCCACGGATTAAGATAATTCGTTATCTGTGTACAGTATTCTAAATTATTGTTAAAGTAATAAATAGTTCAAAAGCGATGCTAAGTAGAAAAATCTTTTCGGGAAAACGCCTGCATAAATTTAATTAGCAAATTTCATATCGGATATTCACACATTCAAAGGTATGAGAATAAATACCATCATACTTACCTATAAAAACTTTAAACCTCTGCTTAGCTTAACATCTCGTCTAAGCCAGTTTTTTTTGTTATTTATTTATTGTTATTTGGAGCGTCAGTGGCGTCGGGGATAAGACGCGGCCTATCATATCGAAAGGTCCGAAGTTCGATCCCTGGCTGGGCCACCAATGGCTTTTTTCTCGAAACTTAAGTACATTTACTGACTACTGTCAAACGGTGAAGGAAAACATCGTGAGGAAACCTGCATACGTCGAAGAAGAAATTCTTAGGCGCGTGTGAAGTCCACCAACCCGCACTGGGCTAGCGTGGTGGACTACAGCCCCCTCGTTGAAGAGGGTAGGCCTGAGAGTAGTGGGGACATATTAAAAGGCTGTTGATGATACCGGAGATTCACACATTCGAAGGTAAACTGAGGATAAATACCATCATACTTATTTACCTATAAAATTTTAAACCTCTGCTCAGCTCCACTCGTCTTAATGTCAGAAATATGCCCTATTATTGTTATTTGTGATGGGTCTGTTTCAAGGCTTAACCAGCCTTGTATCACTGCGACCATTGCTGATCTATAGTGATCGCCACCTTACTATAGTTCAGTGCTAAGCTTTGCGTCAGGAACTTCGTCACGCTTTTGGCACTGATTTGTATTACTTCATCAGGTTGAAGTGAGTAGTTGCCCAGATGGGTGTTTCTTTCACGCATCAGCGGGCCACACTCGCGCAGATGGTGCAATGGGGTTTCCTCTGCTTCCTGGCATAGTCTAGTCATACATAAGACGGATATCATTCTCGGTTCGACTATCGTCTTCGAATCGACTGCGCCAGTTATGGTCTGTCCACTTCTAATTCAGCTTGCTAATTCGCTGTTATGTCATAGTCTGTTATGTCCAATGACAAAAGAAACTCCTCACTGCGTAAGCAGAACAGGAGCTCTATTTTTGAATCGCTCGTAGGGAATTGTATCGTCGCATGCTCGACTTCCAAGTCGCACGACGCTGATTTTCTGCATTTTTGATTCGCTCGCGTTCGGTGTTGCCAATAATATTAAAAATAGAATTTTATCCGTTTCACGCAGAAAAAATAGAAACCGGTAACTATCGAAACGTAAAGCGGAACGTAAAATGCTCAGTAATGGTCGAAACCATAGACACTGTATATGATATTATCTTTGCCTTTTGTAAGAAAAAGTGAACTGAAGTGAAGTGTCAGTGATAGTTGTCTCTTTTCTTTTGTCATATGGCATTTGACGTTTATTCTACCGCTCGGCTCGTCCCAAGCGACGATTGGTCGATACCACTCGTTGCCGTTCGAGCGGTTCAAAAATGCGGAGTCGAGGGAAAATCAGTAGAATCGAACGCTAGAAGCGAGGAGAGCGAATCAAAAATAGAGCGCTAGGGCATATGTGCAAAAAAGCGTGTATACTTTTACATTGGGAAAACATAAAATGGCCGACAATTGGCCTGGCACTACACTGTTTTATTGATCACTTTGACATTAAAGTCCAGAAAATCTCACGATTCCCACTAAATTACACGCAAACACTTGTATTTCATTGTAAACAGCATCAAACACAATATGGCGAATCGGCACGCTCGACAAATTAAAATATGTATGTAGATGTTGAATAGGAATCTCCTTTAGTTTCTTTAATCATTGGTTATCCTGCCATAATCCACGTATGTTTAGCGGCATGTCATCACGTAACATTATCTGACCTTATCTGGCATTGCGTCACCATTCCCGTATGTTTATGGCTGGGCCGGACCTATTGTTTGTCTACGGTTACGGGATATTACTTCGTAGCTTCACGCACGGTGAGGTCACCTCGGTCGGTGACGACGTTTGTTATTGTGCTGGTTAAAGTCGCCAAAGAAAATTGATGGCCATCAGCTGTGAGGCGTGAAATATGTGAGCCTAGGCCGCACATTGGGTGGGAAGCAAAACGTCTGCCATCGCCCAGTGTGACGTTGGCTTTAACTATCCCACGAGAGGTTTTACTTTTCCGTGGAGTTGCAGAGGAGATGTTCAATTCTCCCGACATCATGATTAGTCGAAAATTTAAATTGTATCGGAAATCAAAACATTGTTTTTCTACTACCTTGAGCAAAAAGTTCCATTTCATACTCGAAATCAGGTTCGAAAACCGAACTTTTTGGATTCGGTGCGAAATGACTAGGTCGTGAGGAAATATTGTATGAAATTTCATTTCGTACTCGGTTAAGTTGTCCAGACTCTCGAAATTATCTCGCGTCTCCGTAATTGGCAAAATGACACATGACCACTATGACCTAGCGCCGCGCCAGACCTAATAGAAGAAGAATAGGAATTTGCCGAGAAAACATGGCGAATTTTTCTGAAATTGATTCTGTATTTATTTTGTTATTTTACGCCTTCGGCTCACTTCAGCTTCCTCCCTCGGGTAAGAAAAAGCGTCATTTTGTACTCGATACGAAGTATACTATTCTAAGGGTTTCTTTCACCACTTCCTGATATTGTTACAGATAGTAATCTTAGTGATAAACTAATCTATCAGATAAATCTGTGTGATAGACTATATAAAATATATAAGATATAGGCAAACCTGTGAAACCATAAAAATAGGCTATCTGTCAGATAACCTGCAGATAGGGTATCTGGGACTTTATCAGCAAACGGTGTAAGAGGCCCTAAAAGTTCCAAAAACAAAAGTTGCTGCTGTGGCCAATAATAATAAATAACAACAATGTTTTGGACAAATCCACACACGGCTGTTTAGTCCAAACCAAGCCGAAGCTTGTAAATATTGTAATATTGTCCAAGGATGATGCAATGTAACCTTTATTATCTAGAGGTTCTAAAACGGTCGGTGATTTCACTCCAAATACTAACTTTCAATAAGTTCATCTATATTCGTACAGTACTCGTAACATGATACGAGTAGGGGTGTCACATTCACAGAATTTTATTCTGTTGTTCAAAAAAAAAATTACATTTCGTTAAACGCAAAAATGTACGACATATAAAAATATACTGACAGAGATGCAGCAAGCTAAAGGGCACCCTAAACAATCATGCGGCATGACATGCGATACATGGTGTCACTCATGCATGATCGTCTAGCTGTAGTGATTGACGTGCATGACATGCAAACTACGTGCTGGCCGTTGCTTCACTGTATTGATTGATAACAAGCATGATGGTCCATCATGCAGCATGACATTCACGTAAATGTTGCATGTCATGCAATCATGATCGTCTAGGGACACTTTAAGGCTGGCCCATCTGGCACATCGCGACCGCCGCGGCCGAGGGACGCGGCCGGGGTACACTCGTTACAATGTTCAATATTGATTTTTTTAAATCAAAATAATAATAAAAATTGTCTTTATTTTCTCTTTAACAACCTACACTATTCGATGTTAGTGCGACCTTTATGGCAATTTACACTCTGGGTTTTCAGTGTATAAGTTATACACAAATACAATCAATTAAAATTGACAATTTCAGTAATTTATGCGTAACTTGACATTATACGTCATTCATGAAAAACATTATAGTCGTTCGTAATTAATTAAAAAATATATATATATATACGGGTCGAATTGAGAACCTCCTTTTTTTTCGTCGGTTGAAAAATAAGATTTCAAAACAAACTACTATTTGGCAGCCCTAAGTGTGTACCAGTCCGTCCCTCCCGCCGCGTGGCACGCGGAACCTTGTCTCGCGCGCACACATCTTCCCTTTCCGCTTTAGTTTCCCCTTCCAAGGTCGAGGGTGGAAGATCGATTCCATGACCTTCGGCTGGTGTCTGAAGTTTGTTCTGTTCTGACAAATGTCTGTACATGGCTCAAGGTCACCCAGAGGGCAATGGAGAGAGCTATGCGCGGAGTTTCCCTGCGAGATCGAATCAGAAATGAGGAGATCCGCAGGAGAAGCAAGGTCACCGAGGACCCAGTGGGCTGGGCACATCGCTCGTAGAACTGACGGCCGTTGGGGCAGAAAGGTTCTCGAGTGGCGACCACGTATCGGAAGACACAACGTAGGCCTCCCACAAGGTGGACCGACGATCTGGTGAAGGTCGCGGGACCCGGCTGGATGAGGTTAGCGCAGGACCGGTCGTCGTGGAGATCCTTGGGGGAGGCCTTTGTCCAGCAGTGGACGTCTACAGGCTGATATGATGATGATGATGACAAATGTCTGTAGATTGTTTTATTCAAGATCAAAGCCTTTAGGCATATCACAGATACGCGAGGCCTGCGGTGGCGGCCTGTTGCCTTCCCTATGCAATGTATGTGAGACTTCAGACACGCGCGGCCTGCGTTTACATATTGAAGCTGCGGCCTTCGGTAGGCCGCCACCGCAAGCCGCGTGTGTCTATGATACACCTTAAAGTCGTTCACCGGTCATTATCATATTGCATAGTGGGTCCCACAGGGCCCTACCCATCATGCTTTCTCCACAGCGTTTTTGGCTCCTTGCCTCATCATATCAGCCTTTCAACGTCCACTGCCGGATCTTTTCCTGTGAACGCCACCACATCCGGTCCTCCGTTCTCCGCATCCAGCCGCTACAAGACACCTTCTTCAGGTCGTCGGTCCACCTGGCTGCGCGTACCCACCCTCTCCACTCCAAAACTCGTCTGTCCCATCGTTTCTGCAAATGACGTGATCTTCATACCTTCGTGACCTCTTCAACTGCTGCTATGTTGAATGCATGAAGCTCATTTCAATTTAAATCGACAGCCTATTAATATGTCCCCACTGCTGGGGCTCAGGCCTACCCTCTCCACGAGGGCGTTGCCTAAGAATTCCGTCTTCGGCGTATGCAGGTCCTTCTTCACCGTTTGAGAGCAGTCGCCCATCGATACATGGCATGGCCGGGGATCGAATTCGGACCTCTAGACGTGACACGCGCGTCTTCTCTACTACGCGACCGGTGCTCTCAACGATGAAACCCATTTATATGATTAAATATAACGACAAGCACAGCATGTGAAATATTGCGTTTTTATGTCAATCGTCTAGACCAGACGGCGCTCCCTGAGGGCGTCTAACCAACCCTACTTGACATCTACATTATTAATGTATACTCTACCTTAATGTAATTAGTATACCCTAGCGTCTGTTATACCTAGGTATTTAATTGTCATTAGTTAATTGCGTATTAACTTAAGAGAGAAACAGAGAGCCATGGTATAGTCCCCGAAGAGTTTAATGGCGGCTGTGAGAAGTTGGCCGATTTCTGCGCAATGAGCCAATGACTAACTTTAGGTGTCAAAGCTGTGCGGGGGTTCACTGGAGACGCTCATTCAATTTCAAGAAATAGTTCATTGATTCGAACAACCGAATCAAATATTCAAGTTTTTGGACATCTCTATGTAGCACACTATCTCGCTTACGCACACATAGACTGTAAACACGGTCAGCGATGTGCAAACAATCTGTGACTACATTCATTCAGCCGCCAAGAAATTCTACGGGGACTATAACTCGAGAGAAACAGAGCCGTGGCCAGTACCAAGGAATTTTTAGGAATTTATTATTTAAGGCGTATGTGATGTGAAGTCAACTCCACCAAATGTTGGGATGTTTGTTGCTCAAGTTTTGTTTATAACTATTATCGTATCTAATCATAGGAATAGAAACGAACGTGTGACGGGCGCCAAGAACGCGCAGCTGCTGTGCGTCACCGGCGGCAGTCCCCGCCAGCCTAGTACTCCGCAGCTATTGAGGGTATTGTCAAGGATATCTCCTAATTGTCCAACACATAATTATCCTACAGGTTTTTACATTGACTAGCTTATGTAATATTCAGATGGAGCGACGATCTGCTCTGCATGAGGTATCTGGATGCGAAGAGCCAATCAAGTTCAGTGACGCGCCTTGGGGGGGCGGGGGGGGGCTATGTCCAGCGGTGGACTTGTTCAAGCTGATGAGGATAGGCATATCTTTTACAAAACTCCTCGACTAACACAAAGGTAGACGTTAACGTTAACAAATTTCGAAAAATGCCCGCGTGGAAAATGTTTTTTTTCTCTCTGGAACAGTTTACCGCGATATAAAGTAGACTTTATTTTGTTATTCGAGGCTATAAGCTATTACTGTGGCAAGTTTCATCAAAATCCGTTACAGCGTGAAAGAGTACCAAACATACTTACGAAATTTCGTCTATATAATATTAGTAGAATTATTCTGCATGCTATGGCACTATAGAAATGTTTTCCAACCCTTAATTAAAACGGTACCTACCTCTTTATTTGTAAAATCACCATAACTTGATTATTCGGTCCCTGCCTTCAGTTACCAAAACCGCAGCATGAACACTTGGTATTTGCTTGCCAGATACTAGAGGAGACGATCCAGAAGAAGGCGCCCAAGCCGATGTACCAGAAGCCGAGGGTGAGGGACGCGGACAAGCTGCGGCTGACGTTCAGCATACCGGCGCAGACGACGGACCGCCTGCTGCAGTACCGCACCAAGTTCGTGCAGCACATGCTCACCAGCTCGCTGTATGCCAACAGCGCCGTCGGAAAACCCTGGGAGATGATTGGCAGGTAATGATGGACGTAGGCAGGCCTCCCACAATGTCTGGTGAAGGTCGCGGGACCCGGCTGCGTGATGTCAGCGCAGGACCGGTCGTCGTAGAGATTCCTGGGGGAGACCTTTGTCCAGCAGTGGACGTCTACAGGCTGATGATGATGGACGCTAGCTTTCAGACTCAAAATCCGGTCTCAAAGTCATCACCGCCTTGCGACGCCGGTCCTGCTTCCTCCATCTTCTTTATTCAACGGGATGTAGCTTTCTGAATGTCCTTTCGATGCTCACTGCTGAACGTAGGCTTTCCCCAATGGACAGCACCAGATACAGTCCTTTGACCTGCGCATCCAGTCGCTTCCGGCCACCTTCTTTAGGTCGTCACCCATGCTGCGTGGTTTTCGCTCCAGAACACATCTGCCCCAACGACCGTTGGTTCTGCGACAGCTGTGCCTCTCTGTTTTGATCGCGTCTTGGCGACTTTTGTCTTAAATAGTTATAGTTGTATTTGATGAAAGAAGTTCGGGATCTCAAAGTTCCCTTGTCAGTATATTAGAGCAAGATCTCTGTTAGATTACCCTCAGGCCTGTTGGTCTTATTCTCGTTATGTTCACTCGGTCCGTTAGGTCTATTTCCCCGGAACGTCCATTCCCCGAATATCCACTTCTTGGGTGGTCTTCGACATCAAGGCGACAAAACACATCGCAACATTTGCGAAATGGACCATGTCTGGATGCCCATGCTTTCCTATGTAGGTACATCCAGATGTTTCGCAAATCATCATCATATCAGCCTGTAGACGTCCACTGCAGGGCAAAAGCCGCCCCCAGGGATCTCTAAGACGACCGGTCCTGCGCTAACCTCATCCAGCCGGGTCCCGCGACCTTCACCTGATTGTTGGTCCACCTTGTGGGAGGCCTACGCTGCGTCTTCCGGTACGTGGTCGCCACTCGAGAACCTTTCTGCCCCAACGGCCGTCAGTTCTACGAGCGATGTGCCCCGCCCACTGCCAAAAATGTTTGCCAAATATTGCGGTGTGTTTTGCCAACACGCTTAGTTTTTGTTAACAGTGTGTCAGAAGAAATAATCGCCGAGCTTCTGGCGCGGTGTGCGCGAGAGATGGAGATACGGACCATAGTGCAGGAGCTGTACGACTGTGAGACAAAATGAATTTAGACTTACTTTACATTTTTCATTATTATTCTCCTGTTATTTGTAATAAAATTTATTTCTATTATTATTGTATTTACTTTTAACTTACATTTCATATTTTTATCTTGTTCAACAACTGCTAGCTTCCAGCAAATGGCCACAATCAGTTACAAAATGAAATAAATAATTTTGGAATGCATGTAAAATTAAGGATTCTATTTTATCTATTTTACATATTTTATTTACATCAATTATAATTTTGTTAATATTATCAACATCATTGTTTTTAACACAATTGTGCGATACACTTCAGTCTTCATTTAAGTTATGTGAAATACAAATGTTTCTAAAACTTACAGCTAAAATTCGTTCATTGTTAACTGTACAATATCAGTTCTCACATCCGCTATCGTCAACTTAAGGCACTTACAAATATACGACTAGGTTAATACCAAAGTTTAGTTTATAAACCGATTACCATTGTCACTAACCTTTTAAACCACTTTATTTCTCAATTGCGGTATCACACAGCATCATCTTTATTCAAGCTTAACCTAAACGAATTCAATACCTCACTAAATTTATCTCTCTGCCTCTTCAATGTATCATTCTTCTCCATTTTAGGCAGTTTTGTTATACTCTCCGTGCTTGAATCCGTATTGTAGGATTCCTCTGGTGTAGGTGGGTTCGATTTCATGACTCTTGGTTTAAACGGTTTAGGGCCA
Organism: Metalampra italica; assembly: GCA_949699065.1. NCBI lineage: Eukaryota > Metazoa > Arthropoda > Insecta > Lepidoptera > Oecophoridae > Metalampra > Metalampra italica. Next base: position 650,245 of record OX452983.1, read on the forward strand.
CCAGTTCCAAACATAACTGTTAATTTCGACCTCAGATCATCTCGGCTCATGCCCGTGTCTCCGTCCTCGTTTTCTTTCGGTTGCTCCTGCTTTTCTTCTGCGTTCACAGGTCGCAAATTAGGAATTGATTGTAATGACAGTAGCTCCTTCTTCATTTCATAGAATAATGAAGGCCGTTCGCGGTTTAGAGCGAACGTGTTGTTTTCCACCATATCACCGGTAGAGTTTGATCGTCTCCTTTGTTCCTCCCCTTCTCCTGCTGATGTAATCCTAGTCTGGTATATTTTGTTTAGTTTCGACATGAAACTCATTTGTCGATCGCTACCGAATACCATAGTGCCGTCGTGCGAATCATTCGACTTAACACTCTCTCGAGGCTTGGATTTCTCTTCAACTTCAACTGACTTAAGTTTTACAGGCCCTCGTGGCACCGAATAAGATTTCCTAAAGTATGGATTCGCGAAATAGCTTTCGTCGAATGGCGGTGGTGGTGGTATGTACGGAGCTTCCTCCCGGTCTTCTGTGGTTTGGTTTAAAACATTTTCAGCCCTAACAGGAGGCACGGGTAGTATGGAATATGATTTCTTAAAATAAGATGTTTGAAAATAGTTTTCGTCAAACGGAGGCGGTGTTGGTATGTATGGGGCGTCCTCCCGTGTGTCATCTATAGAGTCGTTTAATGCATTCCTATCTATCGTATCGGAATACCCTGACTCGTCTGTTCGAGAATTGGTGTCACTGTCGTTAAAAGCTGTCACCTGTTCGCTTTCTTCTGTCTCCTCATTAATTTGTTCAGTCTCTCCCATTTCCATATCAGCTGCATCATCAGTCTCATGTTTTTCTTCCTCTTCGCTTACTTTTGGCAAATCTTCCCTGTGTACTTGCGCTACCACATCATATTTAGATAACACTTGAATACCTAACGATGCATCGGAGCCTGCATCCGACAACTCACTCAAAGACTTTCTGTGCGGTATGCCATCTTTGGCTCCAATAACAGTTTCATCTTCCTTCAAACTAAGAATTTCCCCATAAGTGTCTTCCTCTGCTTGTAAAACCTGATCGAGCAAATCTATTATCTTAGCTTCCTTTTCTTCGTTATCCTCTAAGACAGCTTGTTGCACAATTAAATCGTCGGTTTGTATTGGTGCGTGTTTTCTGACCAATTTCTCTTGCGTTGGCGTTTGATTTTCTATTACTTGTAAGTCAGATTGGTCTTCTCCGTGTGTAGTCCTGTGTCTTGTAGTATCAGGAGGCGTAGGTGATTCGACAACAATTTGCACGGGAGGTTTTCCATTCTTATATGCGTGCGCAAAAGTTTTCATGTTCTCTTCCAAGTTGCCCTTTTTCTTTTTATAGCAACACAAGCAAAGGACATAGATGGGTATACCTGAAAAAGATTAGATGTATGAAATCTATGGGTTTTCACATCAAAGCGAGTCGCTGTTGATTCAATACTTGCCTATGAGGATCCAGATGGCAACACGTATCCATGTCTGTATGTTGACCAGTACCATGAGGTGGATATTGACGTACATACTGAACAAAGGAACTAACGGCACCAGGGGAGTCTGAAAAGTTACGAGAAGCTAATTAGAACTCTTGATTTGATCATGAAAAGCCACAAGCAACTTACGACCGAATCAGGATTAGGGCAATGAACAAAGAAACTCATTGGTATTGCCTAAATATAAACATTCGACCTTATGAAAGCATTCTCACTACACTATCCGATTTTGAAATCGCTGAAAACTGTCTCGCAAACAATTCAATTCTAAATTTTTATGGAGAGACTTGGCAACAGCCGTTTTAAAGATGTGTGATCACCTTGAAAGGGAGCTCCTCCTTGGCCTGCGGCTGCACTGTGATGATCAGCACCAGAACAAGTCCGATGACGTGCAGCACCGCCACGGGGATGAGCGGACTAGCTGCGTGCGTAGCCACTAGTGCTGTCACCAAGCACACGCATACTGCGAGAAAGTAACCGATGTATTTATTTTATTTATAAAGGGTGTTTATGGTGATTGGTAGATAGGTGATGACGTTATTCTTAATATTTTTGGCTGTAGCAATAATATAATCCCGATCCGTTTTTTGGTGGACTTTACATACGCCTAGAATAGAAACTTCTAATATTTGGCGTATGCAAGTTTCCTCGCAATGTTTTCCTTCGCGGAAAAACCTGTGGGATTATCATAAGCCGCACATAAGTTGAAGCCGCTGAAAACCTTATCGGTACCTCATGAACTTAAGGCGAGTGCACAACCAACTAGGCTTCCACAGCCAAAAAAACCAAAAAAACTTACTAAATGCGGCTAGAACGATGTGCACGATTCGCGCGCTGGCTCGCGCGGGCGCGCGGCCGCCGCAGCCGAACATCTGCTTCCAGTAGCTGGGACACGGCTGCTTGCTGTCAGACCGGTATCTGGAATGCAAGAATAAGTTAATCACAACATAGACCGTTCAGATTTGAAATGAAATATATTAGCAAAAGAATTTGTTTAACAATTAATAGTCCCAACATAGTCGTTAATATCTTCTATCTCTATCTACGTATGGGAATTTTTTGGCGTTTGGGAATTTGTTGGGATGCAGTTGATCTGCATCCCAATAACAAACCATTACAGACAAGAAAATACACGATGCTGTCAACAAACAACAGCCCGACTAAAATAGATAGTGTTTGTTCAGTCCCCGTCAAATTAGAAGCGTCTTCTCAAATTATTGTGGTAAAAGACTATTGCTATTTCATGCTATACGCTGAGTGCGGTTCTATGGGATCCTTGTTCTTAGATCGTAGACAATACCATAGACCACATCATACTGTTTAAAAAGCTTTCCATAAATGGCTATTGCCATGACAGTGGACTGTATGGATTGTTAGACTATGCCCGTACCGTAGCAGTATGACGCAGGCCGCCACGATGGTGTACGAGAGCAGGGTCCCCACGCACATCATCAGGATCAGCTGCTCCAGCTCCAGCGTGCCGGCCAGCACCGCTGCAACCAACCGACCAAGGCTGGATTAATAATTATCTAATATTTTAACAAATCGATTTTCTCATTAGTACATTTTCTGACTACTCTCAAACGGTGAAGGAAAACATCGTGAGGAAACCTGCATACGCCGAAGAAGGAATACTTAGGCGCATGTGAAGTCCACCAACCCGCACTGGGCTAGCGTGGTGGACTATAGCCCGAACGCCCTCGTTGAGAGGGTAGGCCTGAGCCCCAGCAGTGGGGACATGTTAATAGGCTGTTGATGAATAATCTATCAAAATTTACAGGTCAAACGAATACCCTTAGAATTCTGGTGAGCGTGCTACAGATATTAAATAACATGAAGAGCGCATATTACCGATGATACAGGCGGGCAGCAAGGTGGCAACCCTGGGCGACTGGTTGGCGCGGCTGACGCGCGCGAGCCAGTGCGCGAGCAGCCCGTCCGACGCCATCGCGTACAGCAGCCGCGGCAGCGGGAACATGGCGCCGAACAAGCTACGCATGACAAACATCACAATCTCAACAAACACTACATTATAATAAAAAAACTATCCAGAAGGTGTCTAGTCACATGTGATCGCGAATTGTCCTGATCGCGAAATGTTTTGGACGCGAAATTTCCTAAACGCGAATTGTTCTGATCGCGAATTGCCCTAAACGCAAAATGTCTTGATAGCGAAATTTTTTGAACGCGAAATTCCCTAGACGCGAATTGTCCTGATCGCGAATTGCCCTGAACGCAAAATGTCCTGATCGCGAAATGTTTTGAACGCGAAATTTCCTAAACGCGAATTGTCCTGATCGCGAATTGCCCTAAACGCAAAATGTCCTGATCGCGATATATCCTCAACGTGAATTGTCATGATCGCGAAATGTCCTCAACGCGAATTGTCCTCAAAAAAACCTCAGGTTACCTTTTATTCTCATTATATTATTAGTGTATTATATGGTATATTGTGAACGCGAGTTACCTGGCAGATATACCGAACACAGCGCCCACGGAGACGATCCACCTCGCCCACTCCCACTCCACGTAGCTAAACGCCGTCGCCACAGCCGCCACCCTGTCCTGAAAATATTTACGAGATAAGGCAGAGAGGTCAAAAGGTGAAAATATTTTATTGTTTAGGAGTAAGTACACTGGGTACCTACGCGTCAATTTGTATTTGAACCACCGCGTCCTGGGTGTTACCACTGAGAAAAGCGGCCCACCATTAGGGGGATTGGATGGACTTCGGATGCCAGATGGGATTCCCGTGATATTCTTTGCAATGAAATCTTGTCAATTATTGTGAGCAGCTAGCACAGTGCGAGGAACTCACGAGCAGGAAGTAAGGCACCATCATGGTGATCACGGTCGCCACGCCGGCGTACACCACCAGCGCGACCACCAGCACGATCAGGATCGCAGCCGGGATCGTGCGCCGCGGATCTCGCACCTGGACAATGACAAACCAGCCTAGTATTATTACACCCGGCAACACTGCGACCTGTCGCTCTCTTCTCCAAGTGTTCGCTGCACAAAAGCTGGTATTCAACTAAGTGATAGGAGAATGTTGTCCTCGGGTTTAGGATAGGCTGTACCCGGGACACTCTTTCGCCTTGCAGCTAGTGCATTGCATTGGCACAGCAAGTGCTTCATCATCTCCCTGTCCTCAACGATGGCATGCGGGTTACAAGTTCTATAACCTCAAACAGACGCCACTTACCTCTTCGCTAGTGGCGCTGATGGTTTCAAACCCCACGAACCCGTAGAAGCAGACCGCGGCTCCTTTGAGGGTCCCCCAGGCGCCGTAGGGGAAGAACCCACCGATGCCATAGTCTGTAGTCGTATTCGTTGGGACCTCGCTCTCTGGTATACTCCAGTTGCTCGCATCGGCTGAAAACCCAATGAATGCTCCAATGTGGTCAAGTCAAGAAGGGGAGAGATTATTATAGGATAGGTTGAAAATCTAAATGCCTACAACACCAAGTGAGTAAGCTTGACTCGAAAACAAGACTTTGAGGATAGTTTACCTTTGCCTCTAGCTACTCCAAACGACCATAGGTTTACTATTTCGGGTACCAATCCGACGGGGCTTTAATTTTAGGAGCCACAGTGCCACGGCATGATACAGTGTTCTTCAAGGAAGTATACTCGGACCAGTCTTGTTTTTGTTATATACCTATTATTAATGATCTCCCAGGCGCTACTATGTAGGTATACATATAATATTTACCCACGACTCAAATATAATTGTAAACTTCTGTAAAAACACGACATTAGGACTTAGGACGTACCTCTAACCGCTCCAGCGATGATGATGAACAGAATGACGGCCATGTTGATGACAGCGAGCACATTGTTTACCATCGACGACTCCCGGACGCCGAACGCCAACAACACTGTCGCATAAACAAACAAACAAACAATGACCTCACTGTTGCTAAAAATACAACGCAAGTCCGCAATGGTTCATATGAAGTACTGTAGCATAAATATAATGCTATATTGATATCCCAATTCTTGAGGAAGGTTATAGGCTAGGCTATTTAACATCACGCTACGACCCTCAGAAGCCCAGCAAAAAGGAAAGGTTAGAAAAAAGAAAATAGGTTCATAGAGCCTTTTCTGTCACTGCAACCTATTTCAGAAAAAAATTACGGTCTGAAGCGACAAACGGACAGATGTTCCTCTTGACAATGAAACTGCTACAGTCGACTGTGAACAGAGCCTACAACTACTCGTAAGTACACTACAACTAGGTACAGTCGACCGCACATCAGTGGTAACAAAACCAGTATAAACTGGTCTCGCGTAGTATTGAAACTCCCTAATAGGCTAGGCCAGCTCAAGGTCAAAGTGTTACCACCGATGTGCGGTAGACTGTACCTCATGGGCAGTTATAGTCACACTTACCTCCTAAGATGAGGACAATGAAGAACGCAAAGAAGTCGAAGTATGAGGAAAACACGTATGCCGTGGAGAGCGGCGCGAACGATTGGAACCAGGCGGACATGGCGCCGCCCGACATGGAGTCTACATACGTGCTCAGACCTTTCGCCACACTCGCTGTACCTGGAATTGATAACATGAGACAATCATCATCAATACTCTCAATAATATTAAACACCAATATTGAAAACCTCGTGAAAAACTCCGCCTCGGGAAGATGCTCCGCAATTTTGGGAGTGGAACACATTGGTCACAGGGTACAGACTTCACATATAACGTCACCGGCTTGTCTCTTTTCCTTGAATACTTCTTTCGGCTTCCTATAATTTCTATCATCGAGACCTGATTTATCAAGCGTCATCGTGGTACCTTTATCATAACTTAGATATATATATGACAAGAGGGCGTCCCACGTTAAATAAAACCATTCAAATCAAATCAACAGCCTATTATCATGTCTCCACTGCAGAGGCTCGGGCCTACCCTCTCAACGAGGGCGTTCGGGCTATAGTCCACCACGCTAGCCCAGTGCAGGTTAGTGCAGGTTTCCTCACGATGTGTTCCTTCACCGTTTGAGAGCAGTCTGTAAATATACTTAAGTTTCGAGAAATAGCCCATTGGTACATGGCTCAGTCGGGGATCGAACTGACGCTCTCTTACGTCATTGAATATATAAAACAGTTAGCATAAGCTAAAGGACCCAGCTGGATGAGGTTAGCGCAGGACCGTTCGTCGGGGAGATCCTTGGGGGAGGACTTTGTCCAGCAGTGGACGTCTATCATGTCAATATGATGATGATGAAGGTAACTTACCAAATAGCCCTTCAAGTACCAGATTCCAGCCGATAATGAACGCAACCAGCTCTCCCACCGTCACGTACGTGTAAATGTAAGCGGAGCCTGCCTTTGGCACTCTTGACCCAAACTCCGCGTAGCACAACCCTGGAATATTTAAGAAGCAGCAAGTTGTAAGGCCCTTCTTAAATTAATCTGTAATCTGCAAGTGAATTGTCACATCAGAAAGTTGTGTGTTGCTGAAAAGTAATTGTTCCGTTTCTGAAGTTCAAGAAGCTTCTATCGTCAAGTTGTTACAGAGAGGATATTTCTGAGGAAGCTTCTATTAATAAGCAACCTTATCTACTACATGCGGTGGTTATGTTGTTTCGAAATCCAAATCAACATGCTAAAATCTCAACCGCCTATTTATCCCATTGTTGAGTAGAGGTCCATCACAACAAGAGGATACCGTATCCCCAAAGTTATCCTGAATTGTCTTGATTTTGGTCGTTGTACCGTCTGCGTCGGTCGTATGATAATTAAGTTCGAAATAATTTTCTGGTAGACACAATTTATTTAACTATCTGGTCAGTTCTTCAACTTATCGTCCCGGCCAAAACCGTATCTAACCTGCTAATAACGACGCGACCGCTGCTATGAGGAACGACAGGACTATGGAGGGTCCTGCTAGTCTCAACGCTACGGAACCCACGAGCACGTACACTCCCACTCCCAGCGTGCTGCCCAGCCCGAGGCCGGTGAGGTCCCAGCTGTTTAAACATCTGGAAAGTTCAAAATTCCGGTCAATTTCTAACGTCTTGCACCAAATGGGAATAAATATTCTGCCTGTATCAGTCCGCTGCACGGGCGTCGCCAGGGCTTATATGGCAAAATTCTCAGAGCTGGTGCCAACTGCCAACCTCCAGGGAGAGGCCATTTGACGGAATGAAGTGTCCAACGCCCAGACCCACCTGATGAAGTCTGTCACCCATTAACCTGCAGATCACGACACCCTGTTGCCACCCCGAGGACTAAATGGTAATCTCTTGTGTGCCTGTGATTACATTGGCTGTCCTACCCATCAAACCGAAACACACTTCAAACGCTGCACTCTAGACAATTCTTTACAACTGAATTTTTTTTAAATAGGTTACGTGAACTAAATCGATGGCCGTGTAGCCAATTGGGAAGCTCTTTAGAACACGACACGTTAGATACCGAGTTCATAATTTTTTTTATAGATAGTACTTGATGGTAGGTTTAACATACCTAAAGCGCTACTTACGAAAATTAGTAGTTTTGAAGATATGAATTTTTGAAAATTTTGAGGTTAAGTCACTATGTAGTGTACAGCTACCTATCGCTTTTAAAAAAGGTCATCAAAATCTCTTGTGTCGCACCCTCTTCCACGTACTGTCGCTCGCTTCGCTCGCTCCAAGGGTCACCAGTAACCTAACATGCTCGTCGCTTCGCTCCTCGCACCTAACCTTCGGGGTGGTCTGACTACATTTCTGGGTAACCTAACAAACCTAAAAAATTAATATCTTTAAAACTACAAATTTTCGCAAATAGCACTTTTCGTATATTAAACATACCATGAAAATCTATTAAAAAATATAAACTCCGTATCCATTTATTTTGCACAGTTTGTGGTGAAATTGCTATATAAAACTCAATTTTCAAAAATTAATATCTTTAAAACTACTAATTTTCATAAGTAGCGCTTTAGGTATGTTAAACCTACCATTATGTACTATCTATAAAAAAATTATGAACTTGGTATCTAACGTGTCGTGTTCTAAAGACGAGCCGCCAATTGTTTACAACAATTTCGTAGTGTTTTTTTTTTCAAAAATAGCATCATGAGATCTGAGATCTATTTGGCTTACCTTCTCAGATTGCCTGTCTCCAACTGCTCAGGCTCGAAGACCCGTTTCCTTAGCACCACCTTGCGAAACGCGCGCCACTTGCCTTCCATTGATCAGCTCAGCCCGTCCCAGCACTCCCACATCTGGGCAGTTCCACGCATGCACCTGCAGAAACCAATCATTCATGACTTCTAAATGGCATCAGCTGTCAGTGACAAACAGATAGTCAAGGACCCAAAATATGGCAGAGCATAGCAAAGAGTTTATCTGATGCGTGCATGGAGTTCTCATATTCTGTAATTCACCTCAAATCACACCTGATGATGATGGAGTCTTTTATGTCTGATTTCTTCTAAGTTATGCATTCAACTTAAAATTTGGTTCAGGAAAATGAACAATTTTTACTGGACTTTGGAATACCTAATAACATGTTAAATTTAATGGTCTTCCATAAATTTAAGATACTATGTTATTCAGAATTTTGGTATCATAAAACATGGGATATTTTTCCACATTTATTGGATTCGATTCCCGGCTCAGGCAGAGGATTTTCCAAAAAATCGTGTTTTCAACATTTCAAGTACCTTGCCTCCCTTGCTCACTTGGCCTCAACTATATAATATTACGGTTTATCTATCAGTAAAGATAGTATTCCAGTAACAATCATAACGGAATGTTATCTCTCAATAACCGTGACTGCAATCATCTGAGTTCAATCTTATCATGTAGTTAACTTCCTCTCCTGTTCCAGTAGTTACACAATACGATATCAAGAGATATTAAACTTGTACATACTCGACACTAAGAGTACCTATTTGCAGCTCGTGGAATCAATCATCATATGAACATGTAGACGTCCACTGCTGGACAAAGGCCTCCCCCAGGGAGCTCCACGACGGCCGGTCCTGCGCTAATCTCCTACAGCCGGGTCCCGCGACCTTCACCAGATCGTCGGTCCACCTTGTGGGAGGCCTGCCTACACTGCGTCTCCCGATACGTGGTCGCCACTCGAGAACCTTTCTGCCCCAACGGCCGACAGTTTCCCAAAAGTCAATGATAATCTGAGAACAGTGGCTACTGACAGTGGGATGAGATTCAAGCATCGAAACGAGATGATCCGCCAGAGAACCGAAGCCTTCGACATAGCTCAAAGAGTTAGTACGTGGGCTGGTCACATTTGTCGAAGAACTGTTAACCTCTGGGGTAGACGCGATTTCAAGTAAGTGGAGACCACAGCTGGGCAAACGTAGGCGGGGCTAGACGGAGCGACGGCTGGCAGTGACTGGATGCGGAGAACCGAAGATCGGGTACAATAGCGCGCCTATATCCAACAGTGGACTAGTGCAGGCTGGTGATGATGTGATGATTATTAGTCGGTAGGACCAAGCACATCTCAGCAAATACGCAGTACTACATCTCTAACAAAATCACTAGATCTAATCACTTTATGTTACTGCGATTACTGACTAGTTATAGAAAAACATACCTTAGCACAGTTTTTGGCGCGACAAATGTTCTACATTCACATTTGGCACATACGTAGATAGACAATAATTCCGTAGATACAACAATATCATATATAACTGCACTCCACCAACTCCACCATCTCCGCGAATGAAGTCAAGAGACTAAACATGCGATAACACAGTACCAGTGATAAGATAAAAAAATAATCGCAGGATCTTTTCGTGGAGAGTCTGTATAAACTACATTAGGTAATGCGCTACTTACGAATCTATGTATGACACAAATTGTGAGGAATCTAATACTTTATATCTACATAGGTGGACGGATAATTAGAAACAGGACAAGATTTTCATACAATCGAGGTCACTTTGAAGCCATGGTGCTCCGTCAAGGATTGATCGGCGCATGATCTGATGACGGTCATGGAGCGAGTAGATGGAGGACTATAGATATCCAACTGATCAGATGAGCCGATTGTAAGCAGCATCGTCATGATTCCTTAACTTTAAGATTTTCATACATTTTGATGACATTTTGCGGGTTTTTTCTTCATGACGATGCTGCTGCCAAACGGCTCATCTGATCAGTTGGATATCTATAGCGATCTAAAAGTCCTCCATCAACTCTCTTCATGATCGTCATCAGATCACGCCCCGACCAATCCTACGCGGAGCACCATGGCTTCAAAGTGACCTCGATTGTATGAAAATCTTGCCCTGTTTCTAATTATCCGTCCACCTATGTATATCCGATTTGCAGAAGAGCGCTGAGTTATCACGGCATTTCAAACGATTTGATCTTTTGTTATCTTAACGAGGTTTAATGCAATATAAATGCAATCTAAAGATTACAGGAGTTCAAGGGCGACAGTAAACATCATCATCATCATCCCTTCAACGTCCACTGCTGGACATAGACCTTCCCCAGTGACCGCCACCACACCTCCGCATCCAGCCGATTCCGGTCCCGATTCGTCGACGATGCTATCATGACGTGTGTGTACATAAGAGAATGAAATCATAACACAAAGCAAATCTATAAACAGCGTTTATTTGCTTAGATGACTGTAATGTGTATATAATTGTTAATTATAATTAATTAGAATATAAGCCGTTGCATTGTCGAATTGGGTGCAATCCCGTAATGACGAATGTATTTGTGAATTTAAATAAATAAATAAATGAAAAGATTACTTAAAATTATCTATTGCAGGAATCTAATATTGAAGTTAAAATTAAGGTACCTAGATAAGTAGGTAAATAGGTACCTATTTTACCGGGCAATGACCAAGATTGTAGTTGGACTCTTTGCGGACTGTTAGGTATCAGTGATGACTCATTACAACAAATGTCATCGGTAATGATGATTAGAACCATATGTGTAGATAATGTACTATAACCTGTTGATTTGAAAGTAAACACCTAAGACGGATTAAAATCATTTTAGGCGCATAGCATTTACTTATACCTCAAGGATGTTTAAATTTATATTTATTGGTATTAATTTAATACTAGAGTTCAAAATTCGGTATAAATATTTGGTAATTTGTCAGTCATAAAGTCATAAAGCAAACAATTTGACACTTCACTAGACGAAGCCGCGAGCAATGCTAGTTCGAATTACCTTACCGTACCTAAGTATATGTTTATTCATATGCTCGCCATATTCATATTTTGTTCACCTATTTGTTTTTGTATGTATGTTGTCGAAGCCACAAATAAATGATTTATTTATCTATCTATCTATCTACCTATGCAATAAATAAATACTTACAAAATTTGCAAACAATCGAAGCAACTGATAGAAGCGAAGCACTCCAACACAATATGTCCGATTCTTAGACAATTATAGCACTTCTACATCATTTTCCAATTATCAAACCCATAGAGAACAAAACCAAACGTAAACATAAATTATGATTCAAAACCTAGATGCAGTCTGTCAACGAGCCGCACCATAAAAATCCACATTCACTTGTTATCAAGATAACACGTAGAATAACTCCCTCGAAACAATTATCTAGTCTAGTGTTGCAAACCTTCTGAAAACTCAGGCGCACTAAACAACACTGAGGACCGATAATGACGCACTGATGTTATCTGATATCGACAAATCTTCGATTGGTATTTGCCTATCATTGGTGTTTGTCTAAAGCCGAAAGTTAATATCACTAACAATCCCTTTTAAAATAAAAAAAAAGTTTATGATATAGGTAGTTACAGAGAGACAAACAGATGCGGGATCCTATGGTTCTTATTTTAACATTGAAAATGTTTATTGGATCGATTTCACGAAATAAACAAAATCTGCGTTAACTTCTAGAAATTTAGGGCTACGGGGTCAGACGAGGACTCAAAAGGCGCAGAATTTATCGAGACACAATACATTATAGCGTTGAAAATTTGAAAATCGGTCGGCAATTTTTTTGAAAATCGAAATAGTTTGGAAAAATCTGGGGATTTTTTGGGACGAAATTTTGAAACGATTTTTTTTTCAAAGATAGAATCCTGAGCGTAGCGAGGGTTTCAAGGTACGAGACGCAAAATAACGTACAGTCGCTCATAACCGTCAAGCTACTATGGTACATTTTCAATGTACTAAGATTCTTGCGTACTGCGTAAAATCTGTGGATTTTTTGATCTAGGTCTATGCACTACATCTAACTAAATCAACACTTCTACCTACCAATCCAGTTTTGCAGTAGGCACTTACGTATCCTATTCTTTCTTAATTAGACATCTATCTAATATACTTTCTTTGATAAAATAAAACACTTTCTGGTTGTCTATTTCATAGTGAAACTCATTTCTAAATCAGCTGCTTCGATTATGCTTTCGATTTGTACATCAAACCTTCATTAGGAAACGGCCTAACCTATGGAGAAAATCGTTTTTGCGAGGTTATTCCAATCTCCGAACATACAGACAGAATGTTATTCTCCGTGATGATTATCTCACTTCACGTAAATAAAGGGTAATATCCAAGTCATATTTCATGCATGCGTAATCATTTAAATCCAATGCAGGATTGAGGTGAACGTATGAAAATTAACAAATTGTTACCATTTTAATGGAATGCGAAATGATTAGATTAGGGACAGATATGTTTTGTACGATTTCATAGGTGTACGCGGTCACACTCATTTACATGCCTGAGTAATGATTCCGGTAATTGCCTTCAAAATACGTTATCAAAGATAACAATTAATAAAGCGCCTGAACAAACTAAAGAGCAATTATACTTGCGAAAAGCGTTTGCTCTCAATTTTATCCTTTTCCGGAAAATCGGAAGTTAGTCACAAATATATTTTGTGTGTGAACACAACGAAACACAGTTGTGTTTTGTGATTATTTTCAAAAATGTCAACTTCAGAGTGCAATATAGAGCCTACAAGTGATGAATAAGAGCCGTATAAAAGATTCGACGCCGAGAGATGAATTTACTGAGGCAAAAACGTCGTACGAATTGGTCATTGCACTGCTCGGTTTTATTAGGCACTCGACTTCGGCTCGCGCTGTACTTCTTAGCTCACTTGTATCATATGACTTGCGTCGTCGTGAGGAAGACGCGGCCTGTCACGTCAAGAGTTCCGATTTCGATTCCCGGCTCGATCAGTTTTTCTCGAAACTTAAATATAAGTACATTTTACTGACTGCTCTCAAATGGTGAAGGAATACATCGTGAGGAAACCTGCACACGCCGAAGAATAAATTCTAAGACGCATGTGAAGTCCACCAACCCGCACTGGGCTAGCGTGGTGGACTATAGCCCGAACGCCCTCGTTGAGACGGTAGGCCTGAGCCCCAGAAGTGGGGACATGTTAGAAGCTGTTGATTTGTTCTATTACATGTCTTGCTTACATTACGTTTAAAGTTTATATCGGAGACCAATTCGCCATTAGCTCTCTTGAGTATCATCTTTAATAGAGGACGGTAGCGCGTCACACAGCGCTGGTCGCGCGGCCTCGGACGCGCGCGCGCGCATAAAGGTGAAGGCTGCGCGCGCAGTGCACGCGGTCACGCGCAGCGAAGAGAATAGAAAGAATCCTACTAATATTATAAACGCGAAAGTTTGTAAGGATGTTTGGATGTTGGTTATTCTTTTACGCAAATACTACGGAACAGATTTTGATAAAACTTAGATAGATAGATAGATATACATCAGAATAACACATAGGCTATATACCACGGGAAAATATATAGAGAACTAAATTTCCAACGCGGGCGAAGCCACGGGAAACAGTAGGTGCTGGGTAGTAAAAATATTTTAATATCAGATAATATCAAGATAAAATTTCAGGCACTTATTTGAAGGAATCGTATACGGAATTGAATAATGCCCACGACGGGCAGAGCTTGTTGGGCTATCGCAGTACAAGACCTCGCAACGGTGACGCTGCTGCCCGCCGGCGGTTTGGCCCAGTTAGTTATAGTTACTGCCGTAGTCGGTCGCCAGGTTTATACAGGCCAGGGTTAAATACGACTTTTTACTGAGGTCATATTTATATATTCTATCAGTAATGAGATACCCCAACGGCCGTTAGGGCAGAGTCCTGGAGTGTAGACCGCGGACCGGGACGCCCCTCCGCCAGGTGGACCGACGACCTGAAGAAGGTGGCCGGAGCGGCTGAATGCGGATAGATATGGTGGCGTTCGTTGAGGAAGGCCTATGTCCAGCAGTGGACTCAGGCTGAAAATGATGATCAGTAACGAGCTAATGTCCTCACTCCACCACTTGAAGGGTCAGCGCTGAATTTTCTGACACGATGTTTAATGAAAAAGGGTTTCGGTCTTTCGTTGAACCATTTAAGATGTGAGATGCTACGGGTTCAGGTACGGAATTCCAAAGCCAAATCTTGAGACACTTCCATTTATTGGCAACGCATAACAATCAAAATACTTTCGGAAATACCCGGTTAAAGTGTGTCAAATTCAGCACATAACAAACTCTTACATAACTAATAGATATAAATAAACAAAATAAAACCAGTCATGTATTAGAACCACTTATTGCATGTCCATTCACTTGACACAGTATATGTACACAGGAGTGCCACTCGCTTCTAACGAGACGATGTCAAGATGCGCGTAACTGCCAGCTTAGTCAATCCCACTAAAGACTTCTTCGACTTCTAGCTGGGCATGTAGGATGTATAGACATAGAACTTATCCCATAGAACCGTACTCAGCGTATAGCTTGAAATAGCAATAGTCTTTTACCCAGAGAGTTGTTAGTATACATAGAGCGCGCGTTAGCAAGTCTGAACTGTAAGCACGAGTCTGAACAGTCTCGAAATTTTCGGGGCGACGCTATTAGTCACAACACGTCAGTAGCGCTGATTGTTGCTCTCGCCGATATTCATTTAGATTTGGAGTAATCATGGGGAAATGTGCAGTGCCAAGCTGTAAACACGATTCACGGAAAAGAACGATCTAGAAAAAATCTATATAGAAGCGTCCATAGAACACCTGCTTACACTTGGCACAATGGGCAATGAGCGATGCGCGCGCTCTATAGCTAGTATACTAACTCTATGCTTTTACCCCAATAATTTGAGAAGACGCTTCTTATATGGCGAGGTCAAACTAAACAAACACTATCTATTTTAGTCGGGCTGTTGTTTGTTGACAGTTATGGCTTGTTGTTGGGTTGCAATTGAACTGCATCCCAACGTTGCACGGGTGCAACAGAGTGGTCCGTCCAGATCCCGTAAAATTCAGATGCGCGTTTGTGCACTACGAATTTCATCGCCGTCATTTTTGTTTTGACGTTTTCCATTGGCCTGGAGCGGAGCACTCCACCTTAAAGGCCTTAAAATTACGTGTAAACTGACATACTGACCTCTAAATAAAATTACACTTTACTGGCCACTGTCAAACTATATTTACCTTGGTTTCTGCCATTTTGGTGCTGAAGGCTATGGTGACTAGTGGCGGGCGTCCCTGGAACTACAACTATTGAACTATTTTCAAATTCAAATAATTTATTTCAGACTTGGGTCCATAGTTATTGTTAGTAAATACACAAAATACTTAAAACTATGTTAGTACATAAAACAACGTAAAAGAGACATTAAATGCCTATAGGTACTTATTTCCTATATGATACTCTGGAATAGGACACGTGTCTCTTATTCCAGTGTCCCATAATAGGGTTATCAATTTTATCACTGACAACGCACAGGAGACTGTTGGAGCTGCCCCTCACGCGGCGCATCAGGGACGCGGTTCTTTTGCGCATAATCGCGAAAAAGTCGTCTGTGCGCGCCTCCGCGAACATTCCTGATGCGCTGCAAAACCGTGGCAGCCTCAATAGTATCCTGAATGCGTTGTTATACTGCACGCGCAGGGCGTTGTACGTCATATTTAATGTCAAAATTAATTCTCAAGACACTCGCGAGTGGCGCTTTGATTTGGCATACAAGATTAGCTGACATTTGTATGGCCCCAATTACACGGTAGGTTTTGCTGTCAGTTTTACCACAGTCAGACGGTGACTGACGGATAAATGATCGTCTAATGCGGTGACTGATGAAAATCTGCATACATACTTTATTTTTTTCATCATTCAACCATCAGTCATGACTGATGGAATTGAATGACGCTTGCATGACGGTCTAGGGTACGCCTATCGGACAGCGAGTCCAGCGTGACATTAGAGAGGTCAGTGCACAAGCGGCCATACTGTGCCTACCTCTACACCGTGAATCTTCTCTGTTCACCTTGCGTTTAGTACCCAAACTGCATGCGCCTGCGCCGCTCGCATTATTATAATATCACGCGTTTTCTACATGACGGCGAAACGCGCGTGAAAAAAAATATTATACGCGCATGACTTTTTTAAACTAATTTTTTATTGAGTGCAGTGACAGAATTTGCTGTGATTTATGTTTATATCAAAATAGGAGTTCAAAGAGTGGAGAATCGAAATTAAGGTTAGTACCTAGTTACTTGCTGCTTTTGTTGATAATAATATTTATTAATTATTTTTTTCTGAAGTTAGGTAAGTACCTTTAATTAATGACATTTCATTTTCGCTAAGAATTTTTTGAAAATTCAATATTTGTGGGTATGTGTGATTTTTTTATTTTATGTATTCAAAACAAATCGGTCACCAAACAATAGAACCAACATCCTTTGTTCGACAGCTCAGTTAGCACGTTGAAGTGGCAGTGGGCTGGTCACACCTGTCGGAGAACCGATAACCGCTGGGGTAGACGAGCTCTCGAGTGGAGACCACGAGTGGGCGAGCGTAGTGTGGGACGCCCCCCGGCTAGCTGGATCGACGATCTGCGTGAGGCGGCTGGAGTGACTGGATGCGGAGAACCGAAGATCGGGTACAGTGGCGAAACCTATGTCCAGCAGTGGACTACTTCATGCCAGATAAGATTATACGGTGCCCCGGTTCGTCACGACTGTTTTTCAATATCCCAAAACGTAAAATTTCCCGGCCATGACAGATTTGCTGAGATACATATTCCAGAGAAAAAAGATCACAAACAAAAAGTCTCCTGAAAAGATCACTTAAATTGCCGGAAAATGCATCTAGGCCATTATAAATTACATGGTGTGTATAAATAAATAAAATAAAAATAAAAATAAAAATAAAAAAGCCTTTTATTTCCAGTTTTTTAACTTAAAGAAAAAAACATTTAGTAGGTACCTATCTATGTTATATATTAACCTAGTTTTATTATTAAAAAATAAAATTAAAAAAAACATTTATATTTTAAGTAGGTAGGTATTAATTTATTATTTCACTGGAACCCCTCTCAGGTAAAGGCCTCCTCCAAAGCTTTCCATTTCT
This sequence comes from Metalampra italica, assembly GCA_949699065.1. NCBI lineage: Eukaryota > Metazoa > Arthropoda > Insecta > Lepidoptera > Oecophoridae > Metalampra > Metalampra italica. The sequence continues at coordinate 668,100 of OX452983.1, forward strand.
CTCGGTCTTGGGCTATTTTTTGCCATTGTGGGCCAGCAATTTTTTTAATATCATCATCCCATCTAGTGAAGGGTCTTCCTCTATCTCGCTTACCCAATGGACCCTTCCATGTCGTAACTGTTTTTGTCCATCTTCGATCTTCAAGACGTGCTACATGACCCGCCCATTTCCACTTCAATTTTTGACTATGGCTGAGAGCATCTATTGCCTTTGTTTTAGATCTTATTTTAGTGTGTTTTATCTTCTGTATTTTTTTAATGTTCAACATACTGCGTTCCATTCCTCGCTGACATGTATTTATTTTGTTTTTTATTTTGTTGGTGAATTTCCATGTTTGACACGCATGGTGTGTATAAAAGAAACTAAACAAATTGATAACAATGATATCTTACAAATGCTTCAAGTCAAGTAGGTAGTCGTTTGGAAATAATTGCAAACTAATCGATACAGTTATTACGAAACGACCATTGAATAGACAGCGGGCAGTGAGATAGCGTGGTGGTATGAGGATAATATTCAATGACATGTTATAGACTTGGTGAAGTGAAGACACGCTTCAAAAACATGGCGTTAGAAAACACTAGCGGTTTCCCCCGGCTTCGGACGTGTGGAATAAGTTTTTTCCTCAGAGTAGCCTATGTCCTGCCCGACCTGCGATCATAGTATTAATGATCGCAGTGCCCGACCGAGTTCGACGTAACTGCACACCAAATTTCATCAAAATCCGTTCAGCTTTAGGCGTGGTAACATTTAGTGAGGTAAGAAACAGACAGACGGAATCACTTTCCCATTTAAATAATAGTTGTATGGATTTATAACTTTGATTCGATTTTGAAAGTTGAAAAGTTTGATCTGAAAAAGGAGCCGAGCAAAAAGAAAAAGTCATAAATATAACTTACTAGCTTTTTGCCGCGGCTTCGCCCGCGTAGAAAAGGTTTTCCCGTGTACATTGCGAAACAGCGCCCTCTATGTAGGCGTTTTGTTACTTAGGGGGTATTAGCGAACGCCCCGCCACTTTGTCCGCGTTATAAAGTAGCCTGTATATTATTCCAGGATATAAGCTATCACTGTACCAAGTTTCATCAAAATCTGTTCGGTAGTTTTTGCGTGAAAGAGTAACAAACATCGCCAAACATCCTCACAAATCCTTACAAACTTTCGCCTTTATATTATTAGTAGAATAGGATACCTAAGTCGCGGGCGAAGCCACGGGAACCAAGCTAGTAAGAAACCGTTTACTACATGCGTTTTGTCTCAGCTGTTCATAAGGAAAATGTTACCACCACTTGGCCTAAATTGGTACCATCGATTGATTCAAACGTCTTGTATCTTAGAGGTTCGGGTGTTGGATTCAGAGGTCGGGGGTTCAGTTCCAATGCGGACAGACAACTTTGCACAATTTGTACAATTAGGTCCTAGTCTTAGTTCCATCCTTGTGAAGTTTCAAAAGCATAGTGGAAAGCCTAGTTTAAAATTAGACGTGTGGTCAGGTAAATAAATATTAAATTAAAAAAAATTGTATGAAATATTTATATTTATTTTTTTATCTTCCTTCCATAAAGGTTGTCCTAACCTGAAATCGCATAAAGCGATAAGACCGTCAAAATTGCCCACTGCCACTTCACACATACTAACTTTTTGAGCCATGTCCAATGATTATGATTCTCTGGCGGATCACCTAACAGTTTAACTAGAGTTAAACTTTGATGTTGATTATAGAGCGTCAGTGGCGTAGGGGATAAGACGCGACCTATCATATCGAAAGGTCCGGAGTTCGACCCCAGCTGGGCCATGTACCGATGGGTTTTTCTCGAAACTTAAGTACATTTACTGACTGCTCTCAAACGGTGAAGTTTTCCTTCATCGTGAGGAAACCTGCATACGCCGAAGAAGAAACGACATTAATAGGCTGTTGATGAAACTTTGATAAAGATTTTAGCGTTTGATTGGTTTTTTTTGAGCCTTTTGTTTTGTCGCCTTGCTTTGGAAACAGCATACTGTTGGGCGCGCGTTGTTTTTCAAACAAAAAATCCGGAAGTGAATGTTTTACCTTGTCGCATGCTTCCTTCTCAATCTGAACCAACTTACAAGGAAACTATCCGAGATGTCTGCTTAGATTTGATTATTAGACCTGCAACCGTCCACTGCTGGACATAGGGATTCCCCAATGAACGCCACCACACCCAGCCCTCAGCCATCCGCATCCAGCCGTCTAGGTCGTCGGTCCACCTGGCGGACGGCGTCCCATAACTTGAGAATAACTTTACAAAATAAAAGACTTCATGAAATTTTCCATATACTTAGAATGCTTGGCATTGAGTCCAAAAGGCATTATAATAAAGCCGACGTAAATTCAGAAAAAGTAAGACAAAACTGTCATTCGGTAATGATTTGGTAACGCACGTGTGTGGCTCGCCTTGCAAACAGCAGTTCGATTTCCGGGTAGATAATGTTTTTCTTACTATACAAATTTGATTTTATTTTACTAGACGGAGACCTATAATTGGCCTCATATCATGTACTTTTGTTATGTTACACTGTGTTTATTGCTGTTGGTCTTCCGAAAATAAATAAATAAATAAAGTGACACGTGTGGTAAACGTTATCCGAAAATTCATAAACAGGCCATAGAAAGAGCTACTTCTCTGGAGAGACAGCATCCGAAACGATCCGCCAGAGAACCAAAGCGGTTGACATAGCCTAAAAAGTTAATTTTTAAGCCTAAGAAGTTCTCGAGTGGAGACCACGCGTTGGCAGGCGTAGTGTGGGACGCCCCCCGGCTAGATGGGGCGACGACATACGTGAAGCGGCTGGCAGCTCATTGGTGTGCATGGGGGAGACCTGTGTCCAGCAGTGGATTAGTGCAGTAGTGAATGAATGAGGCATCAATGACACCCGTAAGATATGTTACATCCTAACCTCTTGCATATACACATTTCAATACGGCGCATGGTCAGATGGTCTTCTACCTTTGACAGAGAGGAACACTTGAGTAGACATAGCGACTCGCCGCGTTGCTGTGATCAATCTGACATAATCCTAACCAGTTCCGCAGGAATCGAACCTGCGACCTAAACTACGGACTTTAGAAAGTGGTTATGATAATGATGGTCATTAGTGGATTCCTGTACACAGCATTAGGTATTAAGAGACCGAGCAATTAGTAGGACTCTTAGGGAAATCAAAGTACCTATGTGACATTTTAGGTATAGGCTAGTGCAAAAGACTGGTGTACAAAAATATTTTTTTTAATTCATTTGACACGTATTTCGGAAAAATAAAAACTTTTTAATATACCATTTATATTCCTTTTTGATGAGGCTATTCCACCACTTTTAAATGCATTGGTCTCAAAATTTAATGAAAACTCGGATCGTCTTTTAAAAATAAGTACTCATTGTGCCGTGTTCATTCTAAAATTCTGTTTATTCGTCCCTAAATTTACTTACCTCCTTCGCTGCTGCCCCATATGGAAATTTCCAAATCTGATCTTACCCATTGATACTTTTTTAAAATCTCAAATTGAGTCCATCATCAATATTAGTCTCAGCGAGCAGGGATGGACCCAAGCCTCTTTGCCTGTAAGGTTCGGTGGCTTGGGAACCCGCAAAATTTCTTGTGTGGCCCTGCCGGCCTTCTTATCTTCAACCCATAGCACGTCTGATCTCGCTGGTAATATTCTAAAATCCCCTGTGGGAACAAACTGCGAGATCGCGTGCTTGGCTGAGGCTACGGCCGCCTGGCAGTGCACTTTACCGTCCACCCCCAAACAACAAAAGGCCTGGGATAACATCACGTCCCTAGCTACCCTCAACACCCTCATCAATGCCTCATCAGGTAGAGATCGCGCCAGGCTGTTGGCAGTGTCCAGCCCAGAATCTGCTGTGTGATTCTGTAAAGTATGAATTAAAACTCGACCATCACATCGCAAGTCACTTACTTCACTCCGCATCCGATCATGAATGACCTTGATGTCGCATTGTGTAAACAAATACAAGCTACTTAATAAACACTTCACTTGCGAAGTAAAGTGAGTATTGAACTGTAAATCATTGAGTTAGAGACCGATCTCACTGCGGATTCAGGATCGAGTTGCACAAATACGCTTACAGAATAGCAGGGCTGGACACTGGCTCCACGCCTACCCGTCACCACACACAGGCACATTCATCGACTCAAGCACGTTTCGAATTGCATGTGGTCTCCGGCTTGGGGCAGAGGTTTGCACAGGTCATAGCTGTGCTGCCTGTGGAGCCAGTGTGGACAGCCTTGGCCACCACGGACTTGTTTGCTCTTCTGGCGCTGGCCGCATCTCCCGCCACGCAGCGCTCAATGACATTATCCGAAGGGCCCTTGTCAGCGCCAGTGTCCCCACAATTCTGGAGCCCCTGATTGTGCGGGACGATGGTAAGCGGCCTGACGGAATGTCATTGATTCCCTGGAAGATGGGCCGTGCGCTAGTGTGGGATGCCACGTGCTCCGACACACTGGCATCGACCTATCTTCCAGCGACGGCTAGGCGAGCTGGCGCAGCGGCGGAAGTCCGCGAACGCCAGAAGGTGAATAAGTACAGGTGTCTCGGCGCTCAATACGACTTTGTCGCATTTGGCGTGGAGACACTTGGTCCGTGGGGTCCGGGCGCACACGGGCTCTTCAGGGAGCTCAGCAAGCGGCTCAGGGAGGCGACGGGCGACCCTCGCGCTGGCAGCGCCCTCGCTCAGAGGCTAAGCATAGCCATACAGCGCGGGAATGCTGCCAGCGTGATGGGCACCCTGCCGCGGGGGCACAATTTTTTACACTTTTTATAAGTAGGAATTTTGTTTGTTTTTAGTTTAATTTATTTCAGTTTGTAAGTAGTTGTATATTATTATAATTTAGTTTTATTTTATTTTATTAAATATAACATAATATTAAATATATTTATAATATATTAAATATATTAATATTACTATTTGCCGATTTATATTTCTAGTATTGTCTTCAGAACCAAAGGTGGACGCAAAATTTGACCATGATCGGATTCGGGAAGTGGTCAAAAATCGATTGCAACATTTCTCCTGGACAGACAGAAAACCAAGTATTAAACATCTCTTTGATGTTATGGGGTTAATTGAATCATTTCATACAAGATAAATCCGGCAAGTGCGAGTCGGACTCGCCCACGCAGCCACACTATTGTAAGCTATCACTGTACCAAGTTTCATCAAAATCCGTTGAGCCGTTCTTGAGTTATAAATGGTGGTTTTTCCAGTTCTTCGGTCATTTCTTCAAGTTTTTGGCTGTATCTTTTTTGGGTTTCGACTTTTTGACATTTTTAGTATTTGTTGTTATGAACGGTATGTGGGCGCGTATTGTGTGAAAATTTCAAACGTATACGTGCTACCGTTAGGTAGATACAGCCCAAAATGCCGTATTTTTTGTTTTTGGCCCCCCCCTTAGATTTTGACTTTCTTTGATTTTGAATATTTGTCGTTGGATGCGCCGCAGGTACGCGTTTTTTGTGAAATTTTCAGCTTACTGCGTGTCACCGTTGCGGAGATACAGCCCTTTGAACATCGGACAGACAGACAGACGGACAGACGGCGTAGCGAAATAGATTTGCGTTGCAAAAATGTACTACTACTATGATACGATATAACTACGTGCCTGTAATAATATTATTCAAAATGTATGTATATTATGTAAAAGCATAGAATATACAATACCAGTAATATTGATAAGTAGGTATAACAATCCTTTTGTAACACATGCCAGGTCATTCAATAACGTTACCACAGAGGAATGTTACGTAAGTTCTCGCCGTATTTTATTTCTTTGCAATTTACTATGTAAATAGGTACGGTCGACCGCACGTCAGTGGAAACAAAACCAGTATAAACTGGTTTTTCATAATATTGAAACTCCCTGATAGGCTAGGCCAGCTCAACGTCAAAATGTTTCCACTGACGTGCGGTCGACTGCACTACTGAAAACCAAATGGGAAAACAATTTGTAGTACGAAATGAACCCACGACCTCTGGCTCTAAATCTGAAGAAAAAGTCACTAGGCCAACAAGGCAATGAATATTTCAAAATTGGGTAAAAGTGGGCTGGGTCATTTCTGCATAATCCAACGTCCCCGGTAAAAAGATATCAAAATAATCTGATACATGTAAATGCCAAAATCGTTTATATGCAAGCATATTTTTATTGGGTTTTACTAACTTCTACTGTAAAGGGCTCCCTAAACGATCATGCGGCATGACATGCATACGTGCTGCCACTCATGCATGATCGTCTAGCTGTAGTGGTTGACATGCAAACTACGTGCTGGCCGCTGCTTCACTGTATCGATTGATAGCAAGCATGATGGTCCATCATGCAGCATGACATTCACGTAAACGTTGCATGTAATGTAAGCATGATGGTTTAGGGACACTTTAAGCAATATGTAATGGCGTATCCGCCGTAAGTCGAGGAAAATATAATGTAAACGACCTCGCGAAGAAACCTTGGGCAGAACATTTACTGAATTACCTACCGTTGCACTGCATTAGAGCACTTTATAATAGAGAGATATTATGTCGTAAGCGACAGTCGGTCTTGGCCGTTATGCCATTATTCATGGAAATCAATAAACATCACGCATGACAGGGGCAAGAGATTATTATATATTAAAAAATCCCGCATGTTTCACAATATTTTAATCTAAGTACTTACACATAAATGGTGTATGATATCATATTTTAAAAATAAAAATGTATGAAATTCTGCATGGCGTCGAAAAGTGACTTATTCTATATTGTGTTTGTCGAGTGGGTTGGTTTTTTTGGAACCTTCCTGAGATTCCCAACCTCCTGGGGGAGGGTTATGTGGGATCTATACCCACTAAAACCCCCTGTGGCCACCTTCAGTGTACATTTTGGGAGTCTCCAGGCTCTGGTTTTGTACCCTGCGCCTAAAAACCGTAAATGTTAACAAAGATTGCGCTGACGTAAAGACAGCTGCATACTTGTAACTTTGGTTTTGTAAACATTTCCATACAAATTAAATCGATTTCATTGGTATTTTCTATTATAACTAACACCTATTTGTTTTTTAGTTAATAAACGGCAGTCGATTAGTGAGTAGGTGAGTGAGATAGTTTTCTAACGAAGCGAATTTCTTCAAAAATGGACACAAGGCTCCCCCAATGCGCCACTGAACCCGATCCTCGGTTCTCCGCATCCAGTCACTCCAGCCGCCTAACGCAGGTCGGCGCTCCATCTAGCCGGGGGGCGTCCCACACCACGCTTGCCCAGTCGTGGTCTCCACTCGAGAACTCGTCTACCTCAGCGGTTATCGGTTCTCCGACAGATGTGACCAGCACTGTAACCTTACCTATACCATGACGAGATCTTACCACAGTTTTTGTGTGTGGTTTTCCTTGAGCGAGAACGACTTGAATGCATCAAATACATCGTATATATCATCTATGTAAATATAGATATGTTACGATTACGACCTCACTAAAGGATTAGAAATAAATTATAATATACAAAATCGAAAGGTCATAATACCTAGTAAATAAACATTCGACTGACCTCAAAACTCCCAAATACGGTCATTTAACTTTCAAACATCGATAAAATCTATCAACAATTTTATTCACTAACTATAGTTGTAAATAGGTATGAACTTTTGTCTTTTTGGATATTTTTTAAAACCTAATGGAAAAATATTCTGCCATAGGTAGATATTTATTATGAACGAAATATCTGACCGTATTGTATGAAAGTATACTTGTTTTTTTGTTGGTAAACCACAAAAGATTCTTAAACTTTTTCAAGTTTTGAATGGGGGGAAATAGGACACCCATATCTACTGGTCTAGGCAACCGCCTAGATAACACCTGGGTGCTTACCCAGGTGTAGGAATACACCTGGGTGGTTTATATTATAGAATACACCTGTTTTTATATCAATAATTAAGGAAAGTCCCGACTTTAATAGACTGGCCTGTTGGCTTCGTTAGTAGTGACCCTGTCTACTATGACAGAGGTCGTGGGTTCCGAGACCCACCCCGGACCAACATTTGTGCGATGAGCATATCTGTTGGTTTTCGGGTGTTTTTACCTGTGTAATTATGCACCCATCCACAAGTTTAGGACTAAACAGCCGTGTCTGAATTTGTCCGAAATATTAATGTTCTTATCCCTGGACTGGGTTTCCCCCCTCTTGTATTCGACCCGGGAATGCCCCTACTAAGGTCAAGCCAGGTTCCTCCTCTCACCACAATACAATGCAACTGCGGAGGTCGTTGCTCTTATCAGACTCTCCGTGTACACACCTGCTCAATCTCTAAAGCCTCACCAAACAATGATCAGACGAATAACATTGCCGCTATTAGTTGGCTTTTCTTTTTACTGTCTCTGGGTTGCCATTTCTCTTTTGTTGCGTTGGAACTAGTAAATGTTGCCAGGTTTTACTTGTGGTGAGATAACCAGTGTTTTTCATTGATGACTATGTACATGAAAAATTATAATTATTTAACCTTTTTGCGCAATCTTCAATATCACTCGATCAAACATTTAACTGAGAACTTATTTATTTTTTTGTGTCTTACGAGTAGGTACTACCTACAAGGAAAGATTCCGATTTCATTCATTCTAATATATGTTGTAGAGTAGGTCATCATCATCAGCCTGCACCAGTCCACTACTGGACACAGGCCTCCCCCGAGGCGCGCCGCTGAACCCGATCCTCGGTTCTCCATATCCAGTCACTGCCAGCCGCCTTACGCAGGTCGTCGGGCGGGGGGCTCCATCTAGCCGGGGGGCGTCCCATACTACGCTTACGTAGAGTAGAAAATTATTGACACGTATTTTTTTGTAGCTGCCGAAATTCAATCTAGTATGTGGAATCGACCTTCGAAGTTTTAAAAAGACACTATAAACCCAAACTTGTTTTGAGAGATTTCTTTCCTTCCTTTAATTATAATATGTTTAAAAACATGACTAAAAACAGCCCTATGTTTTTATAGCGGTTCTAACTTATATTTACGTGAAGAAATCAGTCTTTATTTTGTATCAAACCAACAGCCTATTAACATGACGTCCCACTGTTGGGACTCTGGCCTACCCTCTTAATGAGGGCGTTCGGGCTATAGTCCAGCACGCTAGCCCAGTGCGGGTCGGTTGCGAGTAGGAATTTCTTCTTCGGCGTATGCAGGTTTCCTCACGATGTTTTGCTTAACCGTTTGAAAGCACTCAGTTTCGAGAAATAAAACATTGATGCATGGCCGGGGATCGAACTTCGGGCCTTTCGATATGATAGGCTGCGTCTTCAACAAACTGTATATCTTCATTAAATTCAAATTTTAAAGACTAGTCTAAGTGTCGACTCGATTATGGAAAATTATGAACGTAGTAATAATTCGAGACAAAGTATTTTTTCGTGATTATTTAGAATTCAAACTACCTACATACAGCAGATGTTTGAGCTAATTTGCTAAGGGATTTAGCAATCTCCATTACCGTGTAACTCGTAAAGATTACATACAGTGCGCCTCACAAATACTTCCAACACTCTAATGCATAGCTATAGAGGTGAAATTCGCTTGAGAAAGCGTTCAACTTGGCGGTCCACTGTACGCGAGAGCAAATATGAGATATGACAAGACGTTTTGCGTTTCACATTGTCACTGTTTATTACTCTGTCACGACGTGATTTTGTCTTTTTTTTGCAATTTATTAATTATACCAACTGTTTGTAAATAATTTTAGATTTTTTTCCATTGATTTTTTAATTAACTAAAGTTTCGTTCGCGGTAAAAGGTGAGTAAAGAAAATGGAGTACGTAATGAACGATTTTCTCGTTCTCTGAAATACAGGGTGTAACAAAACTTTGTGACCGGTTACGAATAACTTCAGGCGTTGAGTGAGAATCCAACATTTTGAGAATTCAACAATAAGAGAATTCAACATTTTGAGAAATCAACAATATGAGAATTCAAAATTGTGAGAATTCAACATTTTGAGATTCAACATTTTGAGAATCCAACATTTTGAGAATTCAACATTATGAGAATTCAACATTTTGAGAATCCAACATTTTGAGAATTCAACATTTTGTTCCTGAGCGGTTTTATTGACCGGTTATAAGAGCACTCAGTATCGGATACTAAACTAAACAACTTTTGGAAATTCTAAGAAATATGTGTGTCTGGGTCGCAGTGTTTAACGTGAAACTCCTTTGTTACCGGCTTCCTCTTTTCTCTCCCTCCATACATCCCTACCTCCCTCCACACCACCCTTTCTGTTCTTTATATTTACATGGTCGTAATTAGGTAATAACTTTGACAATACCTTCCTCACTAAGCACTAAGAAATTGATGAAGTTAATTAATTTTATTATCGTCATAGAACGGAATCCGTCCGTCATAGTTTCCGGTAAAAAATGGCAGGTCGATTAGTGAGAAAGTTGTGCTGTGTGACCGTACCTATTATTTCATCTACTTCAGATACTTCCTGAAATAAATACTAACTAAACCTCCAATTCGAGAGGTGATATCATTCAAGAAACAAGCTGACATTTTGTTGACGGGGAAAAATAATTTTACGTTCTTTTTGCTTTGTTTTTTACAATGATTAATAATTGGTTTAGGTACTGACTGTACCTCTCAGTCACGATCGAAAGATGCATTTAACTGCGACTCAAGAGGCCAAAACACTTATTTTTGGACGTTTGTGTTCAACACTGAAGTGTACTGACAAATGTAATTTTTTAAATATTATTTGTAATTTATATTTAATGACCGCCCCTCTTTATAAAACCTATTACTAAATAGCCTTTATTCACACAGAGAGTAACAGCTATCTAACAGCGAAAGAATTATTGAGATCGGTTCAGTAGTTACAAAGATTACTTCAAACACACATACCCACATCCATACAAACTTACCTCTTTATTAATAGCATAGTATAGATAATTGATTTAATTAGCAATAATTACTTACATAAACGGATATGATTTGAATTATTTTGAATAATAATAAATAGAATAAAATATTTTTATTATTATTTCAAATCGGTTTACAATTTTGGAGTAACATTATTACCTGTCTTACACACAAAAAAAAAACAGTCAAATTGACCACTTCCTCATTTTTTGAAGTATGTGGAAAAAGGTTGTTTACTACACAAGGTAGGTAAGTATACCTGTCAAACCGATGTCCAAGTCAACAATTTGGGCGGGTAATTCAGCGTGATGCTATTAGTTTCGCTAATCCGAAGCACGGTCAAGGCTATAGGCACGGTAGAGCCAGTGAGCAGTACAGCTCTCGGGTAATTTAATTACCAGCTCTGTAGTCTGCGAATAGACTCAGTGCTATTCGGATCCGCGGTGCGAGCCATACATCCCTCGTTGTACTATTATTTATTCTGTGTGGCCTAAAACACTTGAGAAAAATGTTTGGTACTTTAATTCTCTGGAAACTGGATTACCTGAACTGAAGTTAAAGCGCAATTAAGAATAATTATATAATTATATACGGGTCTTACACATGAACAAGTTTTATTTAGTTTTTAGTTCGTGTGTAAGACCCGTATATAATTATATAAATAAGAATACAAAGCGCGAAAGTCTAAAATGTGCAATTATGAATGTTTGAAACTTTAATTCTCTGGAAACCGGATTAACTGAACTGAAGTTAAAACGCAATTATGAATGTTTAAGACTTTAATTCTCTGGAAACTGGATTAACTGAACTGAAGTTGGAACAGTCAAAGTCCAATTATGGGTACACTGGGTACATTTATACGCGTCAATTGTTATCTACCACCGCTTCCCAGGCGACTCCTCGCAACAGATCTTTAAAAACAAGTTTGTACTAACGTATTTGATTATTTGTTTCAAAAAACAAAAAACTAAGGGCTTCTTTCACCGCTTTCTGATAAAATCCCAGATACACTACTGACAGATAGCCAAATTTTTTTGATTCACAGGTATCCGATTGCCTTATCTGTCAGATAAACTAACAGCAAGAGGAATATCTGTCAGATATTATTATCAGTGACAGGCTTGAAACACGAAAATATTATCACACAGATTTATCTGATAGATAAGTTTATTATGTCAGCTTACTATCAGTAACAATATCAGCAAGTGGTGAAAGAGGCCCTAAGGGTTCAAGTATTGAAAATAATTATGTAAGTAGGTTAATTAATTTAGGTACCCTACTATGTAGTTGTGAGTATACTGTGATTTGAACCTGAGGTTCTGAAGCCGATCTGATGAGTGACAGATGACAATGACGTCGACTCATCTCGCGTGATGTCAACTACACATGCCATTGTGTTGGTTTGAATAGAGACATCCATCAGGCAGTCATCAAGAGCGAACATACAGGCTGTTTTAATAACACTAGTAGGCAGTCCGAAGGTCGGGGTTTCAATCCCGGGCCCGTAAAAATTAATTTGTATACAGATCATCGTAAAATTTTAAACACCGTCAATTTATAATAAATCTAAACTGACGGAAGATTTGGTCAATAAATTTACGATTTATCGCATTAATTCGATAGTTTGTTTTTAATCTATCCATACCTTGACGTCTAATTGTGAACGAAACGATTTTCTGTGATATTTCTTGCTAAATTGTGAACCGTCTTCTGATTGGCCGGTGGCGAGGTTAGGTTAGGTTAGGTTGGATTTAAGGAGCTAGCAAAGCGACCCAAACAAAAAGAAACGACCAATAAAAACTGCTTTCTTTATAACATAACATTTTCTATAAGAACGTGGTCCCGATTTTTACGGATCAGGTGATAAAGTGCAAAATAATTATCGTGATAAACTTTCTTCCAGGGGCCCAAAAAGATACGTCATATATATTAGTACTAGTGCTTCTATCACCGCTTGTTGATAAAGTCCCAGATACCCTATCTGCAGATTATCTAACAGATAGCCTATTTTGTTTGTTTCACATGTATCTTATTACTATCTGTCAGATAAACTAACAGTAAGATCAAGTGGCTGTTATTTTTTATCTGTTAGATATTACCACAGAGATGAGGAAACACGAAAATATTATCAGACTGATTTATCTAATACATTAGATTATCTGTCAGTTTACTATCTGTAACAATATCAGCAAGCGGTGAAAGAGGCTGTTATATGTATACAATCCAAATTAAATTACATATTACGAAAACAAATGCTAGATGCAAACAAATGCGACAAAGCCTCTGAACTTAGAAAAAGAATGAACCATAGAACCGTAATCAGCTTATAGCATGAAATAGCAATAGTCTTTTACCCCAATAATTTGAGAAGACGCTTCTTACATGGCGGGGTCAAACTGAACAAATACTATCTATTTTAGTCGGGCTGTTGTTTAAATTAAAATTCTGATACGTAGAATACGAATAAGATATTTTTTCTGTCTAGCTTACTCTTACCACTTTTGTAATAAGTGTGTCCCTCTCTGATTATTATTGTTATTTTAGTGCGTCCTCTATAGTTTCTCTCTTTACGCCTCTGAAGCAAAATATACCACCGCCTTTTGTTTGTGTTTCTGCGCTGCAAATGCATTTGTTTTCAGCCGTTTGTTTAGAATTTTCCAATTATGTAAACAAATCACGTTGTCATCACATCACTGTATAGTCATCAGTCATTATCAACAGCCTATTACACGTCCCCACTGCTGGGGCTCAGGCCTACCCTCTCAACGAGGGCATTCGGGCTATAGTCCACCACGCTAGCCCAGTGCGGGTTGGTGGACTTCACATGCGCCTAAAAATTTCTTCTACGGCGTCTTCTTCCTCGCGATGTTTTCCTTCACCGTTTGAGAGCAGTCGTAAAGGTCATCACTGTATTTAGTTTTCCACAATCCAAGATGATGAGCCGTGTGATTTTCTGTGCAGATGGGCTGCTTCAGACTGGTGTCGGCGCTGCGGCGCTGCAAGCGGCTGGAGGAGAACGAGAGCGCGACGCTGCTGGCGCGCTGCCTGGGGCTGGTGGACCTGACGGCGCTGGGCGTGGGCTCCACGCTGGGGCTGGGCGTGTACGTGCTGGCCGGCGCCGTGGCCAAGAGCGTGGCCGGCCCCGCCGTCACCATCAGCTTCCTGGTGGCGGCCATCGCGTCCGCGTTCGCAGGTCATTTGAGTAACACTACCATTTTTGTAAAGTGTATTGGAGCGAGTATTGTTGAAGGTAGAAATATAAAAACGGAAAAACCCATAGTATAGACATATGGGTGGACGGATAATTAGAAACAGGGCAAGATTTTCATACAATCGAGGTCACTTTGAAGCCATGTTTCTCTGTGAAGGTTGATCGGGGTGTGATCTGATGACGGTCATCGAGAGAGTAGATGGAGGGCTCTTAGATCGCTATAGATATCCAACTGATCAGATGAACCGTCTGGAAGCAGCATCGTCATGATTCCATAACTTTAAGATTTTCATACATTTTGATATTTTGCGGGTTTTTTTCTTTATGACGATGCTGCTTCCAAACGGCTCATCTGATCAGTTGGATATCTATAGCGATCTAAAAGTCCTCCGTCTACTCTCTCGATGACCGTCATCAGATCATGCCCCGATCAATCTTTCACGGAGACCCATGGCTTCAAAGTGACCTCAATTGTATGAAAATCTTGCCCTGTTTCTAATTATTCGTCCACCTATGTATGTATATGTTTACATATTTTTATGAATATGCGTGATATGTCCACGAACCAGTTCATACTAATTAGATTACAATATTTGCACATCGATAACTTAAACTTATATACCACCGAAATTACCTACCTATTGCTTACTTTGCAAAAATGTATTTTTTCCTTGCTTCAATATATAAATATTTCATACATACACACTCCCAAACAAGGATTGTCTATTTTCTCCCGTGCTATGACAATTACACAAAATATAGTACAGTCGGCCGCACGTCAGCGGAAACACTTTGACCTTGAGCTGGCCTAGCCTATTAGGGAGTTTAAATACTATGCGAGACCAGTTTTTATTGGTTTTGTGACAATACGTGCGGTCGACCGTACCTTATGTACAAAATATGAAAAAAAATGCAATCCATATCACCTGGCATACAAATCTAACTAACATTAATAATATAGGTACGAAAGTTTGATAATCTGTTTGTTGCTCAGTCACGCCACAACCGCTGAACGGATTTTGATGAAATTTAATACAGTGGTAGCTTATTTCTTCTTCTTATTTCATCCGCCGCTCTGGTAAGATATATTAAAAGATGAGTTGCGGAAGTTGCGCCGCTTCTTCTCAGCGCTAACACCTAGAAAGCTGTAAACTTGTATAAATGTACCAGGCGTTGTCTTCTTTACTAGTCTCTTTCACCCAAACGTCTGCAGGCAGAAAACTCTTACAGAGAGAGTCCATTACAGAGTTATATAAGCGTACCGAAAGACGCAGCGTAGGCAGGCCTCCCACAAGGTGGACCGACGATCTGGTGAAGGTTGCGGGACAGCTGGATGAGGTTAGAGCGGGACCGGGCATAGGGGAGATCCCTGGGGGAGGTCTCTGTCCTCCCTGTGTCCTGTGGCAGTGGACGTCTATCGGTTTATATGATGATGATGATGAAGTCAACGTTACCGACCTAAACACTATAACTGCATGTCATTTTGACTATTAGCTTTTGTTGCTTTCAGGCCTGTGCTACGCCGAATTCGCGGCGCGGGTCCCCAAGGCGGGCTCCGCCTATGTCTACAGCTACGTGAGCGTCGGGGAGTTCATCGCCTTCACCATCGGCTGGAACCTCATCCTCGAGTACGTCATCGGCACCGCCAGCGTCGCCAAGGGTACGTCATCATCAGCCTGCACTAGTCTATTGCTGGTTATGGTCAGGCAGGTCCTCCCGGCAACACTGCCACCCTTTGGGGTCTATTGTGTCAGCCCCTAATCAAGGAGACAGGAGCCTATAGGAGTCCCCAAGGGTACTCAAGAAGCTCCTTCTTATTCACGACGGGAGTACTCCGAAGGCATGGAGCGAACAGGAGCATAGTGGTTTAGTTCTTCAAAAAAACAGCACACACAGAAGAATAGTTGGTGGATGAGGTTTTAGCACAAAAGATCCTAGCGGGTGGAAGTGTCGCCAGGTATTCCTGGCCCCCTAAGAAGACAGGTATCCTAGTAATAGTCTGTTGCGTATGCCCATCAGGTATGGCCAACTACATCGACAGCCTGTGCAACAACACGATGTCTCGCACCATGACGCAGCTGGCGCCCATCAACGTGTCCTTCCTGGCGGACTACCCGGACATGTTCGCGTTCACGCTGGTGCTGCTCATCACCAGTGAGTAGCCTGCTACCTTACCATACACTAAGACGAACCTATAACCGCTGGGGTAGATGACGAGCCACGACTAAGCAAGCGTAGTGTGGCCCCCCAGCTAGATGGAGCGACTCATTACGTTCATAAACCGCATAGATTCTCTTTCATGCACTGGGACAAAAAAGTCTCAAACGATCCTTCAAAGGAACTGCTCTAAGGGAACTATTGAGAACAAAAGTCCGCCGCCACTATGGAGAAAGAATACAAGGTGGTGTCGGGACGAGCCCTGTGGAACTCACTCAAAAATTTGCATTTGGAGAAAGATTTTAGAACCTGGATAATTTAGAACTCGGATTCCATCGCTGACTTTCCCAATGACATGAATATCGTAATATTCTTTCCATATCAACTAGAGAACCTTATGTGATCACCGTCACACCGTCAGATATCTTCCACCGCAACTCATTTTTACCTTCATGTCAGTAATGGACACCCAAAAGTAAATCTTTTGCATTGTTGTAGTCCTGCTGGGCATCGGCGTGCGGGAGTCCACCAAGCTGAACAACGTGTTCACCGCGCTCAACTTGATCACCGTCATCATCGTCATCGTCGCCGGCGCTGTCAAGAGTGAGTCCTTCTTTACGTCCACTCATCATCTCATGTTGGGCTTAATGCCCGTAATGTTAACGCTGGTAAAACGTATCATAGGTTGGATCTATTTGTAATTGCCTCATTTTCTTATGGGTCAGAGTTACCTGGCCACACTTCGACCGCTTTTGAATCGTGAAACCCCTGTCTACCAACGGTGCCCCAATGAGTTTGGGTAGCTTTCAGATTCGCCTTAGAATAGAAATTCTAATCTTTGACGTATGCAGATTTCCTCACAATGTTTCCTTCACCAAAAAACCTGTGGTATTGTAATAAACCGTCCGAGAAACTCATTGGTCGGGCCAAGGATCGAACCCACGACCGATCTAACCACGGACACATCTGACCACGGATAGTTGCCGGTCAAATTCTAGTTTCGATATCGAAATCACAACAGGCTATTTTTGAGATCAACAATTTTGATCCTCAGGCGACCCAGCCAACTGGCGTATCAAAGTGGAGGACATTCCCTCGGAGTACCGCGCCGACGCCGGTGCTGGAGGGTTCATGCCGTGGGGCATCTCGGGCGTCATGGCCGGCGCTGCGAAGTGCTTCTTCGGCTTCGTGGGCTTCGACTGCGTGGCCACCACGGGCGAGGAGGCCAAGAACCCGAAAAGGGACATCCCTCTGTCGATAGTGCTGTCCCTGGTCATCATATTCGTGTCGTACTTCAGCATAGCGACGGTGCTGACCATGATGTGGCCGTATTACTTGCAGGTGAGTCTCCAGCTTATAGCTGGGCTGTATTAGAGTTTGTTTACAAGATGAGCCGCATAGAAAAAATAAACAATCACCTCATCATCAACCTGCACTAGTCCACTACTGGACACAGGCCTCCCCCAAGGCGTGCCTTTGAACCCGATCCTCGGTTCTCCGCATCCAAGTCACTGCCAGCCGCCTCACGCACATTTGACCAGCTATTGATACTTATTAAGATACGTCGAAGGCTTTGGTTAACGGGCGGATCACCTCGTTTCGGATGCTGTCTCTCATAGAATCTCCGAACATTCCATAGCCCGCTGAGCGACTTTCAGTTTTCGGATTAATCCCACTGTCAGTGTCCACGTTTCGGCGATCCAGGACGTACTGATTGAGGACTTATGTTCAGCCATTTTGGTATATATGCGACGATATACTATATTTATATTTTACGTAATTTCACCTTCGTCAGGACGCGGACGCGCCATTCCCCCACGTGTTCACGGAGGCGGGCATGCCGGCCATCAAGTGGATCGTGACGGTGGGCGCCATCTTCGCGCTGTGCACCAGCCTGCTCGGCGCCATGTTCCCGCTGCCACGCGTGCTCTACGCCATGGGCAGCGACGGCGTGCTCTTCCGGCCACTGTCTGCTATCAACAGCAGAACGCAGACTCCCGTCCTGGCAACTATATGCAGTGGATTGCTGTCAGGTGGGTACTAACAAAAGACGCCATCTTTCCCTGCTCTATGCCATGGCAGTGAGTGTACCAACAAAGTGACCCCATTTTTCCCTGTTGGGCGTCATATTTATGCTGATATGCTCTTCCGGCCACTGGCTTGACAACCATAAGCAGTGGCATTCTTAAAACAGTTTTATTGTATAATGATAAAACCTCACGTTCCATCGTCATGCCTGAACAGACTTCAGACTCATTGAAGACCAGTCAATAGAGACAGCCCTGAACTAAATAATGATTGTTTTCACAGCAATTATGGCGGCCATCTTCAATTTGAATCAGCTGATCGACATGATGTCAATAGGGACTCTTCTCGCGTACACCATTGTCGCAACCAGCGTCTTAATTCTACGGTAAGTTCCCTGTAGCACACAGAAGAAATAGTCCTTAATTACCGCGCACCTAGAAATACTCAGCTCTTATTGGTCGGTTGAAAATTATGCTCAATTGTTAGGTCACTAGTTGCGAACTAACATTTGTACATAGGGATTTTTTGAAAAAAAAAATCATTAGCTACTGTCTGGTCTATTACCTATTTCTGTCGCCAAATTAGCAAGCATTGCTACCAGCGTATAATAACAGGCACTATGGGGAGTCAAAGTCAAAATATGTCATTGAATACGAGTACACTGGTTACTTTTACACGTCAAAATTTTTTCTAGCACCGCTTCCTGGGTGTTATCGGACCAGAGCTCAGGACAGACCGTTTTCCAGACTCTCAGGCCGCAAAATAAAAAAATAAAGAAACTTGCAACTTGGGTCTGTACAGACCATTTGCCTTAGACTCTCAGGCCGCAAAAAAAACCTTGTAGGTAACTGTAGATCTGTATTGTTAATACCTGACTGCAGGTACGAGGAGGAGTCCCCGCTGCAGCTGCCCGCTAAGCCGGTACCCGAGACGCCGTACTCCGTGGCGCGCCAGGCCTTCAACCTGCTCGGCCTGAAGCACCCCACGCAGCTGTCCGCCACCATCGCCAAGTCCGCCATCTTTGTATTCTGTGAGTGCACACAACCATACCTTTACTTGTCCACTATTAGACATAGCCCCTTCGCTTCCCCATCTAGCCTCATCCGGCCACTTTTTAGGGCTTCGTACCTCAAACGGAGATAACGGAACGCTATAGGTTACTTTGGTGTCCGTCCGTCTGTCAAGACTCTTTTCTAAGGGGTAGAGGTATCAAATAGGTACTGAGGCCTATGGTCCCTTGGGGGTTTAAAAAATTCAAGCAACCACTACAATAAGAATGAGTTTATCTCAAGCCTTAAACAATGACTGGGCCCATAACCTGTTATAGTTATATTACTTTGTTAGGAGGATACAATAGAATCACACATTTTATTATTTGGGTTTCTTCTTTCCTTTTGGCGTTCTATAATGGTAGCGAGAGAAGAGAGATCGAACATAGACAATATTGTTGTCTTCAAGGAGATTCGAACCTCTTTTGTCGCGCGCACGCTCCCTGTGGAGATCGCATCTTGCAAATTTAGTATGGGAAACGATGAAAAATTCTGTGTTAAAATCAGGGGGGGTGCGGACAAATGAAGCGGATTAGCGGGAGGAAGTTGCTCATACAAATTTATATGGAGTTTAGAAATGAGAATGTGTGAGTGAGTATCAATTTCGATATACATTTGGCACGATTTTGGCACCCCCTAAAATGATTTTGTTACTCATCCATATGGGAGTAGCTTTTTTTTAAAATGCATGGTTGTCTTACATTAACAAAAAGCAAAGGTATTTTAACAGCATTTACATTTTCAAAAATTACTTCTTTTTCCTTCTGTATCTTGCTCCATTTAGTTAATAAGCCATGCTTTTCTCTGATTGTTATAATCCTAATAATATGTATGTATGTAAAAATAAGAGTTGTTGCTCATCGCAGTCCTTCTGGCGCTGGCAACGTGTGCGTTGCTGCGGTGGGAGAGCGGCAACGGCGCGCTGGCCGCGGCGCTAGGCACGCTGGGCGCGGCGCTGCTGCTGCTGCTAGCAGTGCTGTACCGCCAGCCCAGGCTCAGCGTCAAGCATCTCACCTTCACCGTGAGTACCGTCAACAACCCAAGCATACCTAAGTTCACAGTTGGACCAAAATACAAGAAAAACCACGCTTCGTGGAAAAAAATTGCGCTATATAGGTACCGTAAATATTGAAAATAAGTTTAACCCTTTGTATAATTCTCTGTTCTTTTGTATTGTTTTTATTTTCTGTGTGTACAATAAAGTATTAAATTAAATTAAAAATAGTAAATAATCCAGAGAGGGTACATTTTCAAATTTCAACCGACTTCAAAAGGGAGGAGGCTCTCAATTCGACTTTTTTTTGTGTGTGTGTTACGCGATATCTGAACTGAATTGAATGATTGTTTTTTTATTGATTTTTTAAATTGATTTTTGTGCAATATTTCAACCTATTTCAATCGGAAAAATATTACACCTTTAGAGGGTTCAAAATTGAAAGAGGTGTAAAAATCAATAAGTCATAATCAACAAGTACAAAATCATATTTTTTTACAGTTAATTTAAATTTTTTTTTTAATGTATGATTACTAATTGACCTGGTGCTGTCAGGTGCCGCTGGTGCCGCTGGTGCCGTACCTCAGCGTGTTCATGAACGTGTACCTGATGGTGCAGCTCGACTACCAGACCTGGGTGCGCTTCGTCATCTGGCTAGTCATTGGTGAGTCATCGCAGGCACTACCATCATAATATTGAATAACAACATAATAATAACCAACATAATATAAGGATTTACTAAGGGACGATCAACCACCGACGCAGGAGTCATGCTTGTTAAGCATATTTTTGATGCTTGGGAAGCTTCACATGATGCAATAGGCATCTTCTGCGATCTCTCCAAAGCATTTGATTGCGTTAATCACGAAACCTTGCTACTCAAATTAAAACATTATGGCGTGAAAGACAGAGCATTCGAATTACTTAAATCTTACCTTGAAAATAGAGTACAAAAAGTTGATATAAATGGAGTTAAATCATCTGGTTCAGTTGTGAAAATGGGGGTGCCCCAGGGCTCAGTTCTGGGTCCTTTTCTTTTTCTTGTATATATAAATGACTTGCCATTTTTAATACAAAACATGTCCAACATAGTATTATTTGCCGATGACACTTCTCTGATTTTTAAAATTAGCAGAAGAGCTTGTGATCTTCCTGAGGTAAACAATACTCTCACACAAGTACATAACTGGTTCAGCATTAATAATCTAGCATTAAATACAACAAAAACTAAATGTATTAAATTTTGCCTACCAAATGTAAGACATGTAGTTAATAATGTAACTTTAGGTACAGAAAGATTAGAATTTATCAAAAGCACGGTGTTCCTAGGTATAACTATAGACTCATCTCTTCAATGGGGGCCCCACATAGCTTCACTAGCTGGCAGACTAAGCTCGGCCGCCTACGCCGTTAGGAAAATTAGACAATTAACAGATATTGCTACTGCGAGATTAGTCTATTTCAGCTACTTCCACAGCATCATGTCATACGGCATCCTACTGTGGGGTCAAGCGGCAGATATAGAAACCATCTTTATTTTGCAAAAGAGAGCTGTTAGGGCGATCTATAATCTACGTTGTAGAGAATCATTAAGAGAAAAGTTTAAAGAAATTAATATATTAACCGTTGCCAGTCAATACATTTTTGAGAATATTTTGTATGTCCGCAAAAATATATCTCTCTTTTTGAGGCACTGTGATATGAACACAGCTTATGTTACAAGAAACAAAAACAAACTTGTACCACCACAGTTAAGGCTTAGTAAGGTCAGTAAATCATTCACGGGGCAATGTATACGCTTCTACAATAAACTACCAGAAGAAATCTTAAATATGAATGACAGAAAATTTAAGACTCACATTAAACAACAACTTTGTAAGAAAGCTTATTATAAAACAGTCGATTATCTAAATGACAAAGATGCCTGGTGTTAATGTTACTTCAGCCTCGCACAATCTTTACAAAATAATGTTATGTACAAACTTGATTTTAAAAGATGTGTTGCGGAAGTTTGTTGCGCCGCTTCTTCTTCCCAGCTCTATATAACACCTTGGAGGCGGTGGTAGATAAAAAATTGACGTTGTATAAATGTACCTAGTGTACTTACATGCAATAAAATACTTTTGAATTTTGAATTTAATGCGTCATCATGCAGAAGAAATGTACAAAATATGTACTCGAATAGTATTTTTCGTACTGAGTACAAAATGACGTTACATTTTACCAACTACGGGGCCGTGAGACAATTTCTAATGTCTGGACAAATTTACTAACCGAGTAAGAAATGAAATTTCATACAATATTTCACACCAGAAAAAGGACATGACATGATGTCCAGAAAGTTCGATTTTCGAAACCGCCCTCTTGTACATAGAAGAATATGTGATGTGTAAATTTTGTTTGTTTCTCCAAAAACGCAATTTAAATTCGTCTTCTAATTATTTTTTCTATTACAGGTTACCTAATATACTTCTGCTACGGCATCAGAAACAGTTCTCTAAACGAGAAGAGCCTCGACGTATCACGTCTTTCCAAGAACGGGAACGGGACAAGTAACGGGACAAGCAACGGAATAAACGGGACAAGCAACGGAATAAACGGGACAAGCAACGGGATAAATGGGACAAGCAACGGGAAAGCTAATGGAAAAATTGACGAAAAACATCACATCACGACAAAGTTTTAACAGGACATAGTTGTCATCAGATTTGACATTTTCTTCATAGTGAGAGTAATTTTAAAGATATAAGTGTGGATGCTCAAAATCGGCTCTGGTAACCGGAGAATAAATTTTCTTGGTTTGTAACCGAGTAGCGAAATAAGAATGATTTCATCTTAGTTAGTTACGAGCGAAGAATTAATATAAAATTAATTAATTAATTAATTTAAAGTCAAGTACTATGTCAGAGACCCAAAACTAGCATTTTAGAAATATACTTGCCAACAGTATAGCTAGAGGTGTCAACTAGAACATAATAGATTGACATTGTTTATCCACTGTTTCTCCGTCCTATCCTACCTATCTTATTGCCAATAGATATATTATAATATTATAAGGTCTAAGGAGTCATCATTTTTTGTATCAGGTAGTTACTAGCCGAGTAAAATGAGATATTTCGATTGCGAGGCAAAATAGTTGCTAATAGGAAATAGCGAGTGATACAAAGTAGTTGGATTGACTATAATTACTAGCTTCTACTATCGAGTAATACGAGATAGTTTGATAGCAAGGCGTGATGGTTCCTAGCAGGAAATAGCGAGTGATACAAAATAGTTTGATTGCAAGCCGCGATAGCTTCTGCTATCGAGTAAAACGAGATAGTTCGATTGCGAGGCGCAATAGTTGCTAATAGGAAATAGCGAGTGATACAAAATAGTTTGATTGCAAGTCCATAATTGCTAGTTTCAATATCGAGTAAAACGAGATAGTTTGATAGCAATGCGTGATGTTCCTAGCAGGAATTAGAGTGATACAAAATAGTTTGATTGCAAGCCGCGAAAATTGTTACCTTCTACTATCGAGTAAAACGAGATAGTTCGATTGCGAGGCGCAATAGTTGCTAATAGGAAATAGCGAGTGATACAAAATAGTTTGATTGCAAGTCCATAATTGCTAGTTTCAATATCGAGTAAAACGAGATAGTTTGATAGCAATGCGTGATGTTCCTAGCAGGAATTAGAGTGATACAAAATAGTTTGATTGCAAGCCGCGGAAATTGCTAGCTTCTACTATCGAGTAAAACGAGATAGTTCGATTGCGAGGCGCAATAGTTGCTAATAGGAAATAGCGAGTGATACAAAATAGTTTGATTGCAAGTCCATAATTGCTAGTTTCAATATCGAGTAAAACGAGATAGTTTGATAGCAATGCGTGATGTTCCTAGCAGGAATTAGAGTGATACAAAATAGTTTGATTGCAAGCCGCGGAAATTGCTAGCTTCTACTATCGAGTAAAACGAGATAGTTCGATTGCGAGGCGCAATAGTTGCTCATAGGAAATAGCGCGAGTAATACAAAAAGGTTTGATAGCAAGCCCGATAATTGCTAGCTTCTACTATCGAGTAATACGAGATAGTTTGATAGCAAGGCGTGATGATTCCTAGCGGCAAATAGCGAGAAATGATATAGTTCAATTGCAAGCCGCGGTAGTTACTAGCAACAATTATCGAGTAAAACGAGATTGTTCGATATAAAGTTGAGATTTGGATCTTATAAGATACTTAATAGTTTATTTATGTGTAAGTAATCGTTTTATTCTAAGTATTTGTAGGAGAATATTTATTTATTACTATAAAATAATAAAGTTTATGACCATGATTTTATGACTTAAACAGGGAGTAATCTAAAATTTTTTTAGAAGCGGCCTAGCCGTCGTAGTTAAATAAATGATTTTATTTTTAGTGCATTGCTTTGGTTATAGTGTATATGACTTCCTTCATGGTGATAGTAGACATGTGATTAACTTATAATTTAATTTAGTCATATTAACCAACTGTGATGTTTTTGGAAGTCGACGACATAAATAGAATAAATGAAGTTTAATGTAAGATTTTTTTGTTTCATTTCTTCCTTTTAAAAGCCGCCTCTACCTGATTGTTACTATGGATTTGTTTAGGTTTGGGTATTTTTTAATTACCTATTGTCTCTGCTAGACATTGTAGACATTGTCTATAAGAAAATACCTATCTTTCCAACATTGAATGAGCATGACCAATTTTGGAAACAAAACAAGATATATTTTAAAAGTATGATATATTAAAATAGTCAACTAAATAAGTACATAATTGAATTATAACTATCTAAATAATCTAGTTGGAAAGCTTACAGCCAAATTTCTATGTAAATTGTCTACATATCTTTGTATATTCATAGTACATTTTAGACTTTCGCGCTTTGTATTCATAATTATATAATTATTTACGGGTCTTACACACGAATAAGTTTTATTTACCTTGCCCGACGTTTAGACCAGGTAAATAAAACTTATTCGTGTGTAAGACCCGTAAATAATTATATAATTTTGTATATTCATGTCAAAATAAATATAATAAATAGTCATTAATTGGTTGTATAAACCTAACAATATTCTTAATATATATATATAAGTTATATACTATTTTTTTTGTTTGTTTCAATACTTATAACATCACTGATCGCTGTTTCACAGCCTTACTAATACAGAGACTCTTTCGCTTAGCTTAACTTAAGATCTATTAAGGTTGCATTAGGCTAAAAAGTTAAGCCTTAAAAATAATAAAAAATACTTTGGTCGAATGACAGGAACTGAAGACCAATATTTATAAGAGATTTCATCATTCTAAATAAATACAGGAACGCTTTTAAATTTAACTCTAATTCTCATAAAACAAATATGCCTTTTCGCCTTTCGCAACTGAAATTTAAACGGGTGTTAAGTACCAGGACTCCATTGTCTGTTCGTAACTGAGATTGAAATAAAATCCTGATTCATAATCATAACCCAGATACGAGAAAGGGCTTAAATTTCCCGCTTCGAATCTTAGATACGAAATGGGTCCAAAAAATATATATAGCATAATGAGCTTATGAAAAAATATTTTGGTCACATCTAAATTAAACGTACAATTAGATGTTTCAAAGTTCAGCTCAGGGGTGAGACTCTGATTGCCGCGACTAATGCCAAAATGGAAAAATGTCAAGGTATAAAATAGTCAAATATCGAATTAGTTAACTGTTCAAGTAGGTATAAAAATTTTATATTAATTTTTTTAAACTATTTAAATATTGACAGCTGTCATCCAAAATGTAGATCTCATCGATACCTCTCATTTGTGTATAAAAAAATGACCAATCTAAAATCAATCGTTGTCCAGACATGACAATTTTATACCTTGTCATTTTTGTTTGCGTCGCCAATACAGCGATAAATACACATCTACCCCCAAATACACATCGACCCCAAATACACATCGACCCCCAAATACACATCGAACCCCAAATTCACATCTACCCCCAAGTTTTCTATTTTTATTTTATATTTGTTGACATTTTTATTTTATTTTTAGTATTGTTTGAATTACTTTTGACATTGACTGATTATTTACACATTTTATTTTTTTGACATGTAACTGAATAAGTACCAATAAATAATGATTATGATTACACATCGACCCCCAAATACAGATCAACCCCCGAATTCACATCGACCCCCAAATACACATGCAGCCTCAAATGCTAGATACGAACGAGACGGTGTGTGCGGGGCGCGGTCAGCCGAGCGCGTGGTGGGAGACGGCGCCGCGCGCGAGCAGCGCCGTGTGGCTGTCGTTGTGCAGCTCGGCGAGCAGCACGCCGTCCGCCGCGCGCCGCCGCTCTGCGCTGTGCCACACGCCGTACGTCGCGTAGATCAGCAGCCCTGCCGACAACAGTTACAAGTTTACAAAAATTCCTTGACGTGACTCTTAAAACAATTTTTTTTTTCAAGTTTTATTTTGTCGTAAAATAAAATCTTGAAAAAAAAATTGTTCCTCCCCCTACCGGTATTCATGCAGCTTTCTGGTACAAATAGTCTCTGAGCTAAGCCGCGAACGGACAGACGGACGGACATGGCGAAACTAAAACGGTTCCT
Source organism: Metalampra italica (assembly GCA_949699065.1). Taxonomy (NCBI): domain Eukaryota; kingdom Metazoa; phylum Arthropoda; class Insecta; order Lepidoptera; family Oecophoridae; genus Metalampra; species Metalampra italica. The sequence continues at coordinate 695,063 of OX452983.1, forward strand.
AGTTTTACTACGAAACTCTAAAAACGGTTGCAGGCGGTTACGAACGATTTCATCGTTTGTCACATTCACCGTTTGAGTGGCTAAGACAGTTCACCTCTATCTCTTATGGTTTTGGACTCCCCCCTATCGTCCTAGTAAAAAAACACTGTAATGTGAATACAATCAATTTTTACTCCTTATAAAGTAAATAAAAATTTGCTCACCGGCGGCGATCCACACTGCGAAGCGCACCCACGTCATGTAGTCTAGGTTGAGCATGAGGTACACGTTGATGAGGATGCTGAGGCCGGGAAGCCACGGCACCAGCGGCACCTGCGGGAACACATCCCACACGTTCAGCGGTTTAAACCACTCAGTTAACCTTTTATTGTTGTGACAAAAACTCAACGTCTTACAAGTTGGTCTCTCATGGTTGAGTGGAAGTAGTGACATTGTGGCTAAAACACATCACATTAGGCGCCTTAACCTTAACTTCAGCGCCTAAACTCCTATTTATAGTGACATTGTGACAAATCCCCACCACATTCAGCGCCTAAACCTCAATTTATAGTGACATTGTGACAAAGCCCCACCACATTCAGCGCCTAAACCTCAATTTCAGTGCCTAAACTCCTGTTTATAGTGACATTGTGACAAAACAGCACCGCATTCACCGCCTAAACTCCTGTTTATTGTCACATTCAGCGCCTAAACTCCTCATTCGCTACACAAAGCACATGTGCCAACTCACGGAGAATGCCAGCTTCTTCTCTGACACGGGCTGCCTGGCGATGGCTGCGAGCGTGGCGACCACGAGCGCGGCGCCCAGCGCGAGCGCGGCCGCGGGCGCCGCGCGGCCCTCCAGGATCGCGTCCCCGTACTGGTTGATGGCATACATCATCACGAAGCACCACACGCCTGCAACATTATTCATTACTAGCTTTTTCCCGCGGCTTCTCTTCTATTTTATATTATGTATTTTGCGGGTTTTAATGTGTAATTGTGATAGTATTTTACACATTAAGTGCTTATTGTGGGTTGTGCATATTGTGCGGGAAATTAAAATAAAAGCGTGTAACAACTCTTTCAGCTCGCACCAAAATTGTCCGTTGGCAATCTCCATTAAAGTTACTATCGATTTAGTGAGGAGAAGAACTTCAGTAAAAATGGCCGACTAACTCTAGTCGTGCTCTGTTTTTGTGGAGGCCGTGCTGTAACCGCCGGTTTAAATAGATATAAGAAATAAGACTTTAAATAAGACATGGCTTAAAGGTATCGTTACCAAGGCAAAACTTACTTTTTAAAAAATTGAGAGTAACTTACCGTACAGTGTGACCAGGGTGGTGACCACGGCGGAGCTGAGCCGCGTGGGCGCCGCGAGCCGCTCGGCGTTCACGAGCTGCCGCAGCGCCGCGCGCACAGACAGGTTGAGCGGCTCGGGCTGCCGGTGAGCGGACTGGCTCACCTCGTATCTGTCAATGACGGTGGGAAAAGTGAAAAAAAAAACTTTTTTATATATACATAGGTGGACGGATAATTAGAAACAGGGCAAGATTTTCATACAATCGAGGTCACTTTGAAGCCATAGTTCTCCGTGTAGGATTGATCGGGGCGTGATTTGATGACAGTCATCGAGAGAGTAGATGGAGGACTTTTAGATGGCTATAGATATTCAACTGATCAGATCAGGTGTTTGGGAGCAGCATCGTCATGATTCCTTAACTTTAAGATTTTCATACATTTTTATATCATTTTGCAGGTTTTTTTCTACATGACGATGCTGCTACCAAACAGCTCATCTGATCAGTTGGATATCTATAGTGATCGTTGTACGTTGTACAATGTAATGTCGTACGTTGGTACGATAAGACGCGGTCTATAATATCCAAAGGTCCGAAGGTCGATCCCCGGCTGGGCCATGTACCAATGGGTATTTTCTCGAAACTTAAGTACATTTACTGAATCGTGAGGAAACCTGCATACGCCGAAGAAGGAATTCTTGGCGCATGTGAAGTCCACCAACCCGCACTGGGATAGCGTGGTGGACTATAGCCCGAACGCCCTCGTTGAGAGGGTAGGCCTGAGCCCCAGCAGTGGGGGCATGTTAATAGGCTGTTGATTTGATTTTTTGATTTGAATGTTTGTGTGTGTGTATGTGTGTGTATGTTTCATGTTCATAATATAATGATGCAAGATGAACCTGAGCAGGAGTACGCAGGAGGCGACCATGGAGTATGCGAGGAGCGTGCCGATGGACATCATGTGGATCAGCTGCTCCAGCTCGAAGATCATGGCCAGGGTGCCTGGAGAGAGGCAGTTTGACCACTTAACACAGACTACTTGTTATAAAGTTTCATTTTATTAAGCTGGGACTCGGAACTTATACATAGGTGGAGATAATCAATATGCTACAAAGTATACATTTGCTTGTATTGAATTCTACATTTTGATGTCTACTACTCATACTCTTTTTTTTTAACTGGGCTTTACGACTCTGGAAGCAAAGTCCTTTTGAGCCAACTCATACTCTACTCACCCAGTGCTGCCCAGGGCGGAGACTCTTTTAGTGTCATCATTTTCAAGGTTTAGTAATATTTCTATACCTATTAAAGGACGTTGTATGTGACAGGTGAGTGAGTGAGTGGTGCAGAGAGGTAGGTACCGGTGAAGAGTCCCGCGAGCACTGTGCCCACGAGCGGCGTGCGGAAGCGCTCGCTGACGCGGCCCAGGCACTGGAACAGCAGCCCGTCCGACGCCATCGCGTAGATGATGCGCGGCAGAGGGAACACCGCGCCCAGCAGGCTGCCGGCGACAACAAAAGCCAATTATACACAGATAGCCCGGTCGAGAAAGAGGTCAATCTTCGAATCCAACTCGGCTGGGCAGCGTTCGGGAAGCTACGCAACATTTTCACGTCCCAAATACCGCAGTGTCTCAAGCGACCAGTGTGTGTTGCCAGTGATGACATACGGTACCGAGACGTGGTCGCTCACTATGGGTCTCATAAGGCTCAAGGTCACCCAGAGGGCAATGGAGAGAGCTGTGCTCGGAGTTTCCCTGCGAGATCGAACCAAAAATGAGGAGATCCGCAGGAGAACCAAGGTCACAGATATAGCTCAAAGAATTGCAAAGCATGAGTGGCAGTGGGCGGGGCACATCGAAGAATTGACGGCAGTTGGGGCAGAAAGTTCTCGAGTGGCGACCCCGTACCGGAAGACGCAGCGTAGGCCTCCCACAAGGTGGACCCAGCTGGATGAGGTTGGCGCGGGGCCCTGGGGGCGGCCAGCAGTCCAGCAGAGGACGTCTACGGGCTGATATGATGATGAGCCTACTGACCTGGAGCAGAGCGCGCAGATGGCGCCGACGCTGACGGCGTATTTGGCCCACGGCCAGCCCAGCTCGCTGTACACGAACGGGAAGGGCGCCTTCTCGTCCTGCGAACACGGCAACACTACATCAGATCAGGGCCCACACCCGGACCCCTACCAGTCACTCTCGATACTTAAGTACGTTTTTTTCCCCAACTTTATGTATATTTTTATATTTTTTAAACATGATTCGATCTCATTTCATCATTAGCAAGACTGTAATTTTGTAGACATAACAGATTTTTATTCAAGTGATGGAAACTTGTTTTTTGTTTAATTTTTTATTTATTCATCTAATTAAACGACAATAATTACATACTTTTCCGATCCTACTATAAACAAATACCGTTGTAAAAAAAGCGGAAACAAAGTCGCTTCCCGCGTCTGTACGATTAGATCTTTTAAACTACGCAACGGATTTTGATACGGTTTTCACTATCAGTCAGATAATTTCTTCCGGGTGGATTATAGGTACTTATTCCACGCGGGCGAAGCTGCGGGGAACAGCTCTAGTCTACAATAAAAGCAAAGGCAGCTATTCTATATGCCACCGGCTAATCTGCTAACCATCCTGGAGTGCTACCTGCATGTAGTATGGCATCATGAGCGTGAGCACGCAGGACACGCCGCAGTAGGCGAGGAACACGACCAGCAGCGAGGCCACCACCGCGAACGGGATCGACTTCTGCGGCCGCCGCGCCTCCTCGCCCGCCGTCGCCACGCAGTCGAAACCTGCGCGGAAAGTAAATATGATATGCAGTCGAACCCGGTAACATTTCATAAATATGATATGCAATCGAACCCTGCCCGGTAACATACAATAAAGATGATACGCAATCGAACCCTGCCCGGTAACATTTCATAAACATGATTATGCAGTCGAACCCTGTCCGGTAACATTTAATAAACATGATATGCAGTCGAACCCTGCCCGGTAACATTTAATAAACATGATATGCAGTCGAACCCTGCCCGGTAACATTTAATACACATGATATGCAGTCGAACCCTGCCCGGTAACATTTAATACACATGATATGCTGTCGAACCCTGCCCGGTAACATTTAATACACATGATATGCAGTTGCACCCTACCCGGTAACATTTAATACACATGATATGCAGTCGAACCCTGCCCAGTAACATTTAATACACATGATATGCAGTCGAACCCTGCCCGGCAACGTAACGTGACTCGTGACAAGGCAGTAACAATTACCGATGAACCCGTAGAAGCAGACGGCGGCGCCCTTGATGATGCCGGCGAGGCCGTACGGCGCGAACCCGCCGCTGCCGAAGTGCTTCTTCTCCGTGTGCGGCACCTCCGACGCGGGGATCCGCCAGTTCTTCGTGTCCGCTGCAAAGTCACTCAACATATCAGCCTTATAGCTTTCACTGCTGGACATAGGCCTTCCCCAATGAACACCACCAGACCGGGCCCTTTTTTTGAATCGCTCTCCTCGCTTCGAGCGGTCCATTCTACTAATTTTCCTTCGACATCCGATACAAAAGTTAGTAGAATCGACCGTTCGAAGCGAGGCGAGAGATTCAAAAATTAGGGCTCCGGTCCTCCGCAACCAGCCACTTCCGGCCACCTTTTTCAGGTCGTCGGTCCATCTGGCGGCGCCTCCAGTGGTGACCACATTGTCGATGGCGCTTGTCAAGGTCGCAATACATCTAATTATTTACAGTGAAATAAAAAAATCTATATATTTCCAATTTGCTACGAGTCTTGTCTTAGCTGAGAGCGATAGTCTAGTTTAAGCAGTAGAAGTAAATTTTCACATTTTTTTGTTATTATTTTAAATTTTCAATATTATTATTATCAGTAAATTATGTTTTTCATTATAATTATATTTGACATTATTGTAAAAATATCATTTCATGAGCATGATGAAAATATTGACACTTGACATTGACATTTCTATTTTTTTTTGACATTGTGCGAATATATTTTATTTTAATTTTATTATGAATAATGAATTGTATTTTGTATCACAATATTGACGAGTATGATTAGTACGATTATATGAATAAGTACCTTTGAAGCATCCGGATATGATGACGAAGCCGACGACGCACAGGTTGACGCCGGTGCAGAAGTTGTTGAATTTTGTAGACTCCTTGACGCCGAACGCGAGAGCCACTGAAACATTATAATGATAATCTATACTAATAATAAAGAGGTAAAGTTTGGATGGATGGATGTATGTTTGAAGTAATCTTTGTAACTACAGAACCGATCTCAATAATTCTTTCGCTGTTGGTTAGATTCGCTCTGTGTGTGAACATAGGCTACTTGGTATTAAAAAGGAGCGGCCACAAAATGTATTAAAGTGTAGTAAGTCGGCGAATATTTCAGGAATTCATCAGGACGTTAGGCGTTAGTGAGTTGGCATTTGAAATCGTAACTTTCTATGTTCTGTATACCAAATTGTTCAGTAAAAAAATATACAAATATTGAATCGAGAACTTATCATTTTTAAGTCAACAATAGGTCCGATTCCGTATGTACATTAAAATTTTGACATTTTGTTAATTTTTATTGTAATTTAATATTTTTAATTTTTTTTTTGACATGTACATAATAATGTAACATTGTATTTATAATAGATTTCTATACTACTATTGTTGTAAAGAATAAATAAATGATAATGATGATGATGCCCAAACGTCAAAATTTTACAGCACTAAAATCGTTTCTATCCCTGTCACACACTATTTAGAAAATAAGAAAGGACGGTACTAATTTCAATTCTGTCAAATTTTAATTGTCTGCCATTGTCGGCATAACAAATTGATAATAAAATAGTAATATTTCAAAACTTTAAAGTGAGATTCTAATACAGGACGTCTCTAATACTAACTAGTTATCTACACGGAAAATTGACTCCAGCTCGGTAACTGGTTGTCTATTACGTAGCTGGAACGAAAATTTCCACTTGGTTACCTACCTGGAAAAAAAATCCACGTAGGTAACTGGTTATCAAACTTGGTTATCCACGTGGAACAAATCGATATGAAGACGCCAGTACCTGAGAACGCCATGATGACCGCGAACGCGAAGAGGTCGGGGTACTTGGCGAGGTGCGGCGAGTCGAGCGGCAGCGCCGCCTGCAGGTACGACGAGATGCACTTGTTCACCAGCGAGTCCAGGTATTCACTCAGCGCTTTCACCACTGACGCAGCGCCTTACAACAACAAACTATGACTCCCATTTGTTCTATACAACAATCTTACAACAATAAACAACAAAGCAGTTTATTCAACAGTCAAACCAACAAGTCGGTTTTGGGGGACAACTATATACTTATAATGAATTTTTTTTTATTTTTATTAATCATATAAATAAAATAAAAATAAATAAATAAAATAAAATACACAGTTCCAATATTCCTAATTTTGGAACTGTTGAATGCAATGAACAGCAACAATAAACAAGAATATGCGCTCGCATGTCGTAGTCACTTACATTATATTGCAGTGAAACTGCAACATCAACTATTACACTACAGTTTAATATGTCCCAGTTCTAAATATTGAACTGTTGAATGAACTGCTTTGTTGTTGAATGTTGCTGTTGTTGTAAGTTTAAAATGTTGAACTGTTGAATGAACTGTTTTGTTGATGAATGTTGCTGTTGTTGTAAGTTCTAAATGTTGAAATGTTGAATGAACTGCTTTGTTGTTGAATGTTGCTGTGGTTGTTGCGTGCACGTTTGACATTACGCGTGGAGATGATGCCGAATAGTGGGGATAGTTACCGATGATGTACTCCAGGATGAGGTTCCACCCGATGATGAAGGCGATGAACTCGCCCACGCACACGTAGCTGTACACGTACGCGGAGCCCGCCTTGGGCACGCGCGCGCCGAACTCCGCGTAGCACAGCCCTGCGGACCAATAGCAAAAGAAGATAGAAAGAGAATAGATAGAAGAAAAAAGTAGTAACATTACGTAAAGAGAGAAAGCAAAAGAAGACCCATTAAAATAACAATAATAATCAGGGTGGAGAAGCGGCCTATCATGTCGAGAGGTCCGAGTTCGATCCCCGGTCGGGCCATGTACCGCTCACAAACGATGAAGGAAAACATCGCGAGGAAACCTGCATACGCCGACGAAGAATTTCTTAGGCGCATGTGAAGTATACCAACCCGCACTGGGCTAGCGTGGACTATAGCCTATACACCCTCGTCGAGAGGGTAGGCCTGAGCCCCAACAGATAAAAATTAATATGTCCCCAAGGTCTTTGATTTTCTTTGACATCGGAATAAGCCGAGTAAAATTTGTGTGTCTGGCTTTCTGGGTGGGTTACTGACCGGCGAACACGCTGGCGACGGCGGCGAGCAGGAAGGACAGCACGACCGCGGGCCCCGCGTAGTTCCTGGCCACGTCTCCGGCCAGCACGTACACGCCCACGCCCAGCGTGGAGCCCACGCCCAGCGCGGTGAGGTCCAGCGCGGAGAGCACGCGCGCCAGCCGCGCCGCGCCCTCCTCGGCCGCCTTGCGCCGCGACAGCGCGCGGTACGCCGCGCCCGCCGCGCGCGCCGCGCCAGCCTTCATGCCGCCTGACATTCAATTAACAGTCAATAGATGAGTTAGATGATGATGATGAAATAAATATTATTTCTGCGATCCGTAGTTTTTGCGTGAAAGAGTGACAAACATCCAAACACAAAACAAACATCCAAACATCCTATAAACTTTCGCGTTTACAGTAATATAGATTATACATCAGGATAATACATAGGCAAGAATAATATAATGAATATAATGAATATAATAATAATATAATGAAGATACCTCGGGAGAAGCCGCGTTAAACAGCTAGTCTATATAGCCTGCTTTTTTCATTGAAAAATGAAATTAATCAATTTAGAGCTACTTTAACAACCCGTTCAACCGAGAAATCGTACCGTCCGCCAATAAATAATTCCGTAACAAATTCTACCTGCATACTTTTGCGATAAGATTGTTACGTAAGCCGCTCTCTGGTTGCCGCACAAAGCATCTGGTTGTGTCAATAGTGAAAACACCTGGACACAATGCATACCACTGTCTACCGTTTTATAGCCATCTGCTATCATTAATAGCCTATTACTGCGACCTACGGCGCCGAAACGCGGACACTGACAGTGGGACTAGTCCGAAAACTGAAAATCGCTCAACGGGCTATGGAAACAGCCATGCTCGGGGTTTCTCTGAGAGACAGCATCCTGAATCGAGTTGAACCGTCAGAGAACCAAAGACTTCGACGTATCTCAAAAAGACAGTACGTTGAAGTGGCAGTGGGCTGGTCACATCTGTCGGACAACCGACAACGGCTGGGATAGACGAGCTCTCGAGTGGAGACCACGACGGTCGAGCGTAGTGTAAGACGCCACCCGGCTAGATGGAGCGCCGATCTGTGTTTACTGTTTTCGGATTTTTTCCATTACTTGTGCTATAAGACCTTGCTTCTTCCCTTTTAGGATTATAGGTCATCGGGAAGTACCCCAGAGGTTTTAATTACCAAAATACTCAAAAATTAATTCAATTAAGATTCACTTACTCATCAGAATCCACATGTGTCACTGGAGACTACTCCTCAACATCTAACCGAAATGAGTTTAACAAGCTGTTCACCAAAGTGAAACGACCTGACAATTGGTGTGATTGGGACCGCAGACTCCATTGATTGAAATGTCATACAAATTGGTTACAATTGATACACTTAGTCTTATTAATAACTAGCTGTTGCCTGTGGCTTCGCACGCAATCCAGATGCGGGCAAAGCCGCGGAGCAGATGGTAGTATTAATATAAACAGGGCTACATAGTAGAGTAGTAGAGAAAAAATATGTTATACTGCTCAAATTGCTGGGTCTTGGACACTAAAATATTGAATTTCTTAATTAAAACTCCATTACTAAATAATATCTAAATAGGTTTAAAAAACCTAAAATCAGTTGGAACTGGAACAAAAATTATATATATCTGTGGCAAAAGTGTAAGATATTTTTAAGAAATGTTCATTTTTAGAGCTTACAAACTGCAGTTTATTTCAGTTTATTGTCACCTTTTTAAAAATTGTTTATGTACGCCATACCTACCAAATGCAAGTGGAATTTTGTAGTGTAAGCATTTTCCTATTAGAGTAACATAAGTGCATGATGCAACAGTGCATATTCATGACAAGACGGAATCATTGATAGTTACTCTTAGTCATTAGATTTTCCTTGTAGGTATTAATGTTATGGTTATACCCGCACAATAATGCACTTGTCTAGTTCCTAGCGAAATTATTGTACTACTATGCTGTGCTGCCCTAATAGATAAGGCCTCTATGTTAACTAGAATTCTATGTGCGTATTCGTCAATAAGCAAATACAGAATTGGTCATTTTGCATAATTGAGAGTAATTTTTATGGCTATATATATAACACCTTGGAAGCGGTGGTAGATAAAAAATTGACGTAGTATAAATGTACCCAGTGTACTTATGCAATAAAATAGTTTTGACTTTGACTTTGGCTTTCGTCACATTGGTTTATTGATGTTGACTAAAAAAAGATCCCCTTTTTTATGTACTAAAGTGTCTATCTCCTAACATAACAATTTAATATTGAATATAATGATAAATTGAAAGTTTTATCCATGAGCAGGATTTAAACCTGCAACCCGGATATTTCAGGGCCGGCTCTTATTGGCTGTGGTAAGTAATGTATCCATTATTGATTCAAATAAACAAAAGAATCAATTAAGTTATGATTTTTTTTTTCATTCTTCGATTTTTTTGAGACTGGGCTCAATCTACTTTTAAATATTGGATGATGGAAGGTGTATGGGGGAATATAATGAACAATGGAGTGGTTCAACAGTGGACGTTGATAGGCTGATGATGAATAGGAGTGGACAGATGTGCGCATGGCAGCTATGTAGGTGATAATTGTATGCCAAAGTATTGCGTCATTTCTTAAGATTTTCAATACAGAAGTCGACGAAGTTAGGAAACTTAATAAATACGTAATGTGGTTGGAGTGGACAAAAGGGGGCGCCAAGGAAAAAATTTTCGGGGCAGCGTCGGATTCCAAAAAAGGGATTTTTTTCTAAGTTTTTTTCATTGCGCCCCCTTTTGTCCACACTGACCCGTAATGTAGGTATTTAGCGCTAATTAAATTATGTATTTCACAAATCATTTCGCGCCTACGTCAAATACAAAGGTCTAGTTTCATTCAGTAGTACCTACTACCTAGTTCAGAAGAACCTATAGTTCACACTAAGTCTTAGCGATGTTGAACTGTGAATAAAATTCATCAAATACTTACCATTTTTGAATGCCTGCCTCACGGTGTCACCTTGCTTTATTCTACCACGGCCGGTCTCGTAGTTTCCCAAACCATTTTCATCAGGAAAAGTCATTTTTGTAATCGACACCACAGCGCACTTAACCTATTTCGGTGCGTGAACTGAATATAAAATAAATGATTAAATTATAATAGGTCTGTACACTTTGTTTTTTATTGGAGTGCTGAGATGATGTTTAAATAAGAATACATTGTGCTGAAATATAAGTAGAATTTCACAAAATAAAGCCTACACACACCACGCCGACAAATGAATAAAGTTGACTGACCACAGATTAGATAATATTTCTATTTTAAACGTAGATATTGTGTGACAGACAGCTAAAGTGACTGACGGACGAGACGACTGACTGAACCTCAACTGAACTGAGTGAGTGACTAAGGTAGTGAGTTCAAGTTCATGCTGAAGAGAGTACTTAAAACCCTAAGTTAACCCCTTTATTGCATAGACCGTAAACGAAGAATCCGTCTACTGCATGGACGTATTTTACATAAATTTATTATTAATCAATAATATTATTTATCCAGGCGGTTTGGCTTCGATACACCAAGCCAAACCACCTCATTTAGTACCATGTGATAAAACTACTTTAACGATTTTCTAATTATTTCTTCTAAGTTTGTACGGAACCCTCAGAGCGCGAGTCCTACTCGCACTTGTCTAGTTTTTTTAACGCTATCTCTTGACGCTTAAACAAAACGCTTCAGTCGGTGACTCTTTTGGCGGGAACGGAAGTCATACAAAATACTTAATTTAAGTATTTTGTGTTTCTACAATAAGTAGGTACTTATGCGGAACGAGGCTGCATATATTATTAAGCGGAAAATTAAAAGCGTGTAACAACTCTTTCAGCTCTACTAAAATTCTTCGTTGTCCATTAAAGTAACTATCGCTTTAGAGAGGATGTGAACATTTAGTGCAAATCGCCAAACTAGACATACAGGCTAGAGCTAGATAAATAGCGCAACGTACTTACAAAGGCAAGGTTACAAAGGTAGGTACCTAAACGTCAAAAAAAAGTAACACAACAAGACGCCTATAATTCCACCCATTCCCGAAAACCTTAGAAACTATATATTTTATAAATATCTTCGTAGAATTCGAAGCACATGTGGAAACAAATGTTTATCGTTGTTCCGACCCCAAACAAAGTCGATATGATTAAATTTTTCGCGACTTAAAATATGATACTCAGAATTTGGAAGACTTTCTCTTAGAAGATTCACGTCTTCCAACGTCGCCAACTTATCATTTCTACCCGCAAACAAAGCTACATTCATTGTAACACTGCATAAGTCGTAATCTGGTGGTACTGTACTGTTGTAATATTGCAAGTTCTTCAACTCGCCGTAGTCAAATTGCGAAAATCTCCGTCTCCTTGCAATCTGCGTCAAATGCAAAACACTTTTCCTAGAGGTCGGCATTGGATAGTGTCCCATCGCTACCGGAAGAAACTCTCGCTCCAATTCTTCTGGGTCAAAGCCTTCGACCAAGAAGAAACCTAACGTCGTACATATCTCGTAATTCTCCATCGGCGAACATAACACGTGGATGAAGTTGTACAAAAGCGACCCTCTTCTCAAGACTTCCTCTTCCCCAAATGTTATTAAAGCTGCATTGATCAAGGGGCCGATTTGAAAAGGGATGTTTGCCGGAAACCTCACGTTGCTTAAAAAACACACCGGAGCTAACGCTATCAGTATTTTGACTTTACTATTGTATTCAGGTTTTAGGGATCCTAATATGTAAAATATTGTGTTTCCCTCTGAATGTCCAATGGCCGACAAACTTGGTTGTCCAGTTGCGTTGAGAATGTAGTCGATCGTGGCCGGCAGGTCGTAAAACCCGACTTCATGAGTGGTAAAGTCCCAGAATTGCTTATCTGTATCAGGGTTAAAGGTGGTATGACGCCGGGAGTGCAAGTTTCCTCTGGCGTTACCGACCCACACGTCATAATCTGCTTCTGCTAGGCTGATGGCTAGGGATTTCCGCCCTCGAATGATGAATGTATCAGCAGAATCGATGATGGCATGCATTAGTAGCACAGGGCGAGATATCTTGCCTGGTATGTGAAATAGTTTAAGTATGTAACCGTCTTCTGTTGTCACTTCATGCTGCTTCACTTCTTTTCCGTATTTCCTTCCGAGCTCCACAAAGTTTAGTCTTCCATCTTCCGGTAAGTTGGTTTGAATTGAATTTTCCACGGATTGGAAATAGCATACAAATATTAAAATCACAATTTTAATTTTCTTTTTAAACATTTTATTTTAAATATTAAATTAGAATACACACAGTTTCAAGAGTGTTGTGTTGGATGTATCGTCAATGAATAAGCTGTTGACCTCTAAGATTTCAGGAAGCGTAATTTGGAGTTACGTAAAAATGGTTCTTTATTGGTTGTATATTATTTAACCTTGCCACCATCCTCTCAAATCTGATATAGCAAAAAATTGCATTTGCTTAATAAGTTGTATTGGCTTCAGGTCAAGGTCTCTGTTCTCTTTAGTATAGCTTTTGTTCAGCGAGCAGAAGTTTCAGAGCAGCAAGAAGAAAAGAAAGAAGAAGAAGCAAAATTATGTAAAATGTTTTACGTCTGAGAGTGAGCTTCCTGTGACGGTGATGTAACTAAGTAACTGTGAGAGTTTTATTTCTGTTATAAAATGCCGGACATGTTTTTGCTGTATTTATTACTTTTCTTGTGAAGATGGACGGAACCTTCGAAAACGGTGCGGGAGTCATGTTAGATTATTTACATTTTTTGTATTTCAACATATTATTATTCCTTACGTAGGTAGGTAGGTACTTATTCGTAGAAAAAAGTTGGCGAAGTCAATGCATAAAGATTTAAAATTACTTTTCTCAAAGATGCTACGATATACGACCTTCTTTGGGATAAATCGTACTTGCAGTATTGGACCAGCATGCTCGAGGTAATTTGAAAATGGAACAAACTTTTTTAAACCCGAACATAATTTTATTTAAATTTCACACTGGCACGATAAAAAGAATGCGCCAATAAAGGAATTTTTAAAACGTAAAAAAGGAATACGACATTTGAACGCGGCGAATTGGCGGCAAAATTTCCTAAACTGCTGGTGGTTAATCTGAGCTAAACTAGGTATTTTTTTAAGGCGTGTATTATTGTCAATACAGTTTTCAAGGATATAGTTTAAATCATGTTTATGTTAACTTTGATTAGTCAAAATGAATTCTACGAGTGATGAAGATATTTCTGAAGTCATCGAGGTAATATGTCATTGCCTGAAATATGCCTGAAATACAAGAAACTGCAAAAGCGAATATATTAACGAAATTTATATATTTTAAAAGTACAATGTGCCTTAAGGACTTTGTTTCCAGGGCCGTAAGGAAAAAAAAAACAAAAACGACAACAAAAACAAAAAAGCAAGTTTCTTTCGTCTCGCTATTTTTTGTATTTTGTTTTCTACCTAAAAAATACCGTTTTTGGTTGGATTTGTTGAAGTACATAAATATTTGTACATCAAATATGAGTGACTTCAATCTACTCGAAGTGAGAAACTTAATACAAAGGGGACGCATTCTGCACGCCGAGTTCGAAGTTCCATACAACACGGGCACGATCTGCGAAACATACTCCAGCCCGGAATACACTCTCAATGGAGTCGTCAAGTTCCAAGTCCAGGTCATAGTGCGGCTCCTCCGCGGCTGCTCGTACGAATACAACAATCTAGTTTTCGTACAGTGCACCAAGAAGTACGACGCCGACAGCTCGGATTACACTGTCAAATTTTCCTGCAAGAAATTCAAGATAAACGAGAAACATTTCAAAGTGGACAACAGTACTTGGCGACTGATCAAAGATTTGGAATCGTGCTACAACTTCGCGTTTGATGTGACCGCTGTGGTGGAAGCTATAGGCCACTCGTGCTCGTTTGCGACCATTCGTGACGACAACATACTGACGGACTTCGAGTTGCGCAGCGCTGACGGCAGCGTACAAGTCCACAAAGCCGTGCTGGCAGCATCCAGCCCGGTGCTGAGACGAATGCTAGAAGGAGAGTGGCACGAAACTAAAACAGGATCTGTTGACATTCCGGGAACATCAAAAATGACATTAGAACACTTCAAAGACTACATGTACTTACATTCTTTACCAGAGACTGGGTTAGAGCAACTATTGTTGCTAGCTTCCTATTACATGATGCCAGATTTGGAGCAGAAGTGTGTTGATAAATTGATGACTAAAATCAATGCCCAGAACGCGCTATCCATGTCTGAGTTTGCTGTTAAACATCAGATGAGGAAGCTGCATTTGGCGGTGTTCGAATGCTTCCAGAGTGGCACGGTGAAGGTGGAAGAGATAAATGAAGACTGTTTGGGGCACAAACGTAAGAATGAGCATGAAGAGATTGGAAACAAGAAGATTTTCAAGCAAGAGTCACCTTGATTGAGCAAGACCAGTTTGAACATAGGTGTAAACTTCTTTCGCTCTCATTGCTAAATTGCAACTCATTGAAGACAAGATTGATTAAAACGGTCTGATAACGAAAGAATACATGTCCAGAAATGCCACAGTAATGAACTGCAGAATTTTATGAGAGATAATATTGTTGGCATGGACTGTAGAATTGTTCTTCAAACAGAAATTATTGACTTCCAGTTTCAAGAATGAAAAAGCCAGAATAATTCCAGGAGAGAGCGTCGGTGGCGTACTGGGGAAACCGCGGCCTGCGTGTCGAGAGGTCTGAGTTTGATCCCCGGCCATGTACCAGTTGTTCTAGAAACTTGAGTACATTTACTGATCCTCTCGAATGGTGAAGAAAAACATCGTACGAAAACCTGCATAATGGTTGGGCTAGTGTGGTGGAGAGGGTAGGCCTATGCCTCAATGCTGGGGACATATTAATAGACTGTTGACTGACTCCCGTTTTGTGGAGTCGGTGCTGGCACCGTCACCCCTGTTTAAGAATAAGGATGTTGATTTGAGGCAGTGCAAAGGTGTATAGCATTAGACAGCTCTCAGGGTTGTGCAGCCTCCTTGTCGAGACTACTCTACACCCAGCAAGCTGCTTGGGTTAGAACCAGAAGTCCTCCGGGGTGAACTACACTACTTTGTGATAGCGACAAATAGAATAGATTTTAGGATACTATTATAATTTTAGGATTTAACTAAGCAAAGTATCTTGTTCTATTCTATCATTAATTTTAGGTACCTACTTAGGTAGACAATTAAGACATAGAATAGTATCCTGTTCAATGTACAACTCGGAAAAAAATATACCTGCTCTGCTTAGAGCATTACAAATTTTTTTTAAATTATAAAACATTTTTGGGTGGTATTATACACAGCGGCGGCGAATTTTGTATGGTGTGCGGTAGGCGGCGCCGCCGCTAATTCCTTTCATACAATCTTCGTAACAGAGCGGCGGCGTGGCACGTATCGTTTGAAACAGATTTTTTGAAGTAGAATGTAACTTCGGAATTATTTAATGCAATGGCATTAATTTGCTTATATTGTTTGTGGTACTTGAAAAGAGAGCATAGCCGCCCACTATCGATTATCAACAGAATCACAGCTGAAATAAAAGTTGCGTTCGTACAATCACCAATATATTATACTAGCTTTTTCCCGCGGCTTCGCCCGCGTAGAAAAGTTTTTCCCCATGTACATTGTGAAGCAGCGCCCTCTATGTAGGCGTTTTGTTACTTAAGTGGTATTAGCGGACGCCCCGCGACTCTGTCCGCCTTTATGTTATTCCAGGATATAAGCTATCACTGTATACCGAGCTTCATCAAAATCTGTTCCGTAGTTTTTGCGCAAACTTTCGGCTTTTTAATATTAGTAGGATACGTACAGTAGCCAAATAAATAAAAGACGCCATATAAAAGTATAATGTTGTATTCAATACATTACAGTACAAACCTCATGGCACCGTTCAAAGGCACGTGCGAATCTTTCTATTATATAAAATATACACACACATAGCCGATATACTCTTAATTTCTGGACATGATAAATTATCAATTTTATCATCTAATATACTATAATTACATAGTCTTACTAAGTGCTGTCAAATCGACATTTTTTCCATAATTCTTGGAACTATACCGCCATAGTAATTTAATTAAAATTAAATATTTCAAAATTCATTTTTCAAAATATTATCATACTTTTATTGCTTGTGATCAATTTAATTAAGGCGTTATTTAATTTTAACAATTTATATGAAAAAGCATTTTATTAAAAACAAATTTCTGAAAACATTAAACAAAGTTTATGGTAATTTTTTTTTTGGACAACTCATGTTTTACCAAAAGTTTAGCTATGCCAAAATTGTTTTTATAAATACATATCATATACTGTCCATTGGTATTTTTACCCTTATATATTCTGTGGCTATGTAGACAGTTTCCCTGTATCTTCTATGGTTTTTTGAACTCCACTATGTCAGAGTAAAAAAACACTATTCAAATATAATTATATGACTAAAATCGGCTATGTGTAAATATACAAGACTACTTAACAGTCATCTTATATATTAGCACTAAATTAGTTCGTTGTTTAAACCCTAATACTGACCTAACAATAAATTATACCTAACTACAATATTTATTAACAAAAAATCACTGTGAAAATTTGTACGTTACTATTATTACTAGTAAAATCACATAATTTCATTGCGTTTCAAATGTTGGGATGTTCTTTATGTTTCACAATAAATAATACTTATCAGCATAAATACTTCTGGACTTGTGTTTGACAACCGCACTCCGGGGCATAATAAATAGGAAATATACAAAAAATATTATTTACAAAATTCAACAATTAACAAAAATGTGATGTTTTGTAATACAATTTACACAAAATTCAGAGAACCGCTTTTTAGGCACTTTTAAGCGGTCCCTACACGAGGCATGACATGCGTTACGTGCTGTCACACATGCATGACCGTCTAATTGTAGTGATTGATGCGAATGAGATGCAAACTACGTGCTGGCCGTTGATTGACAACCGCGCGTACACTTCACTGTACTAAGTGATTGATAGCAACCATGAGGGGCCATCATGCAGCATGATAATTCACGTAAACGTAACGCATGTCATGCCGCATGATCGTCTAGGGACCGCGTTAGACGGCGTTATTAATTCAATAATAAAATATAATCATAATTCAAATCAATACTCTTACTACTCATTCTATCAGGGTTTAGATGTGAATATTTGTATCTAAGACCGGTGTATAATAGCACATTATGATACAAGTGAGCTAAGTTGGTCATTACACTCGAGGCTGGAAAGCACAGCACGAGCCGAATTCGACAGTATAATGCTCATGCGTTTCATACGACGTTTTTCAACACACTTCGCGATAAAATAATAAATAAAATTTCATAAACTTATTTTCTTTTGATCTGATGGCAACAGGCTATTCCTTTACGAGCAAGTGTGTTGAAAAATAATATTTGAATCTAAATCATTCTCTGACATTCAGTCCATTAAGTTTACGCCATTTCAAAAAGAAAATAAAAAAATAATTCATATTACTCCCATCTCGCTAAAACATTAAAAAATAAATTAACAAAAATAATAATTATTATTATTGTAAAATAACTAGCGTTATCACTTCCGATAAGTTAACAATAAGGTACTTAAACATTAATTTAATTACATTTTCATTTACGTGTGAAGTTTTATAGAAATGCCAACGTTAGGTCCAAAAATTAACTCGAGTAACTTGATAAAACGAAATTCATGATTTTGTCTGAGCCCTAACTAAAAAAAAACCATACAGCCGAACATAGTACCTCCTCCTTTTTTGGAAGTCGGTGAAAAGTGGCCTGCGGTGGCGGCCTGTTGTATTGAGACTTCAGACACGCGCGGCCTGCGTTTTCATATTGAAGCTGCGGCCTGCGGTGGCCGCCTGGGATACGCCTAATGGTCTTTGACTTGCTATAGTTTACGAATGATTGCTGTATACCTGGTGCCTGGAACCGAACCGACGGCCGTTGAGGCGGACGAGTTCTGGAGTGGAGACCGCGGACGGTACGCCCCTACGTCAGGTGGACCGACGACCTGAAGGTGGCCGGAAGCGGCTGGAGGCGGAAGACCGGGTGGGGAAGGCCTATGTCCAGCAGCCTGAATGATGCGTGTGAGTGGTTATGCGCGCGCGCTGGCCGGGTGGTAGGTGATGACGTTGTGCGCGTGCGTGAAGGGCGGCAGCGCGCCGGCGGCGGGCGGCGGCGAGGCCTGCAGCGCGCGCGTCTTGCCGCCCAGGATGCAGCGCGTGGTCGCGCCGCTCTCCACCTCCACCGTCAGCTCGCCGCCAGTCAGCCTGGACGACACAAAAGTCAAACATATGTAATACTAGCTTTTTGCCGCGGCTTCGCCCGCGTCGAATAGTTTTTCCGTGTACATTGTCAAACAGCGCCCTCTATGTAGGCGTTTTGTTACTTAGGTATGTACATAGATGGACGGATAATTAGAAACAGGTCAAGATTTTCATACAATCGAGGTCACTTTGAAGCCATGGGTCTCCGTGAAGGATTGATGGGGGCATGATCTGATGACGGTCATCGAGAGAGTAGATGGAGGACTTTCAGATCGCTATAGATATCCAACTGATCAGATAAGCCGTTTAGAAGCAACATTGTCATAATTATATACGGGTCTTACACACGAATGTAAGACCCGTATATAATTATGAATACAAAGCGCGAAAGTCTAAAATGTACTCCTCCATCTACTCTCGATGACCGTCATCAGATCATGCCCCGGTTAATCCTTCACGGAGAACCATGGCTTCAAAGGGATCTGGATTGTATGAAAATCTTGCCCTGTTTATAATTATCCGTCCACCTATGTACATACAAACACCCAGAATCCGAAAACCAACATATATGATCCTCACACAACTGTTGGCCGGAATCGAATGTAGAAAATAAACACTATTCTATTCTATGAGCCATAAAAATTGGGGGCATATTATTAGGCTGTTGATTTGATTTTGTACGGTGACCACTCACATATGGTATCTGTGTGCGAGCACGCCGAGCAGCTCCCCGACGAGGTCCGCCCCGTGGGGGGCGGCGGGCGGCACCAGCCCCACCACCAGGTCGTTCTTGGCGGACGGCACGCTGATCACCACCAGCTGCACGTCCGTGCTCATGATGCGGATCGCGCCCACCTGCGCACAGATAATACAATACATACTAGTGTGGAAATTGATATAAAACGAGTGGGTAGCGCTCGGCGAGATCATTGTGCCGGCTAAACTTGTATCACCAGCTTGTTGTGCCGATTGATCTTGTAAGTATCATAAGCTTGTTATGCCGGATGATCTAGTCAGTATTACCAGCTTTATGCTTGTAAGCGTCAGAAGCTTGTTGTGACAGTTGAACTTGTTAGTCACACCAGCTTTGTGCTGGTTGAACTTGTAAGTCCCACCAGCTTGTTGTACCGGCTGATATTGTAAGTATTGTTAGCTTGTTGTATCGGTGGAATAGAATAGATTTTTTTGGCACTCCCAGGGCAACACATTACAATAAATTAAATAAATTAATATAAAGGTCCCACCAGCTTGTTGTGCCGGCTGAACTTGTAAGTATGACCAACGTGTTGTGCCAGTTGAATTTGTAAGTCCCACGAGCTTGTAAGTCTCACCAGCTTATTATGCCGGCTGAATTTGTAAGTCTCACCAGCTTGTTGTGTCGGTTGAACTTGTAAGATTCACCAGCTTATTGTGCCGGCTGAACCTGTAAGTCTCACCAGCTTGTTGTGCCAGTCTCACCTCTGTGATGGGCGTGGGCTTCTAGAGCGGCTTGAAGGTGTTGGCGTCGAGTTTGAGCACGGCGGTGTCGGCGACGAGCAGGCAGCGCTCGGCGAGCTTGTTGTGCCGGTTGAACCTGTAAGTCTCACCAGCTTGTGTTAGTCTCACCTCTGTGATGGGCGTGGGCTTCTTGAGCGGCTTGAATGTGTTGGTTGGCGTCGAGCGTGAGCACGGCGGTGTCGGTGACGAGCAGGCAGCGCTCGGCGAGCTTGTTGTGCCGGTTGAACCTGTAAGTCTCACCAGCTTGTTGTGCCAGTCTCACCTCTGTGATGGGCGTGGGCTTCTTAAGCGGCTTGAATGTGTTGGCGTCGAGCTTGAGCACGGCGGTGTCGGTGACGAGAAGGCAGCGCTCGGCCAGCTTGTTGTGCCGGTTGAACTTGTGGATGCGGCACGAGAACACCGGCCGCCCTATCTGCTGGGACTTCTGCAGCGACGACGTCGACGCCTTGTACAGGGCTGCAACGGAATGCTCAGTAAGATTATTTACTTTTTAGTTCGTACAAAAAAGCATGGTTGTGACTGGATGCGGAGAACCGAAGATCGGGTCCAGTGGCGCGCGCGCCTTGGGGAGGCCTGTGTATAGCAGTGGATTAGTACAGGCCGATGATGATAACAAGATATCATGATCATCGACACTCAGATCTAGTGTGTCTGTGTAGAGCAATGACAAAAGTCATGTGCACAAAAAAAGCGTGTATACTTTTACATTGGGAATCTACACGACGATGCTGCTCACAAACGGCTGATCTGATCAGTTGGACATCTATAGCCATCTAAAAGTCCTCCATCTACTCTCTCGATGACCGTCATCAGATCATGCCCCGATCAATCCTTCACGGAGAACCATGGCTTCAAAGTGACCTCGATTGTATGAAAATCTTGCCCTGTTTCTAATTATCCGTCCACCTATGTATATGTTGGATAGGGCATCTCCTTTAGATTCTTTTGTCATTGGTAGTATTGGTTGTATCATTGGAGTAGCGACTCACCGGACTTGGAGTTGTATTTGTCGTCGGCGAGGTAGTCCCCCTGCCACTGTCGCGCGGCGCCCCACTGCGCGCGGCGCCCGCGCAGCGCGCTCGCCGCGCAGATCTTCAACTTGAGCTGCGGCCACTGCTCGCGCGGGACCGGCTTCAGCGTGAGGTACGCGCGCCACCGCCGGTACGCACTCTGCGCACGACAACACATTATAATATCCTTCATATTTTGTTGCGCCGCTTCTTTTTCCTAGCGCTAACACCTTGGAAGGGCTGGTAGATAAAAAATTGACGTTGTATAAATGTACCCAGGGTACACTTACATGCAATAAAATAGTTTTGACTTTGATTTAACAAAAACTCAAAGTAGGAAACTCAGTTGATTAACGGGCTTAAGAGACGTTTTTCGGAGAGACAGCATCCGAAACGATCTGCCAGAGAACTGAAACCTTCGACACATCTGTTGGAGAACCGATACCCGCTATGGTAGACAAGTTCTCGAGTGGAGACCACGCGTCGGCAAGCGTAGTGTGGGACGCCCCCCGCCTATACGGAGCGACGATCTGCGTGAGGCGGCTGGCAGTGACTGGATGCGGAGAACCGAAGATCGGGTTCAGTGGCGCGTCTTGGGAGGGCCTGTGTCCAGCCGTGGAACAGTGCAGGCTGATGATGATTAAAGCTTGTAGCTAAAATAACATCAGCCGGGTGTTGCAGGTGTCTATGGGCGGCGGTGACCTCCTAACATCAAAAGGCCTGCGTGCTTGTTGCCTCCGCTCGCATTAAAAAAAAAAGCTACGCTGACGATATGGTGCTGCTGAGCCCCTCGATCAGTGCATTAAGAATACTGCAGATTTGAGAGTCTTATGCCGTTCCATGGCGATTATTTGTGATTTGGTACCTGTATGATGGGGGTCTGCACCCCCCTGGGGGCGGGCGGCCAGCGCTTGACGAGGCCGCGGCTGCGGTGCAGCTCCGTCTGCAGCTCCACTATGTAGCGCCGGAATCGGTATCGCCTGCACGGAGAATACAGTATAGTGCCCGTAAATCTTTTAGGCGGTTATGTGTAGTTGGCTGATTCCTGCGCAGTGACTAATTTTAGATGTCAAATGGACGCTGTGCGGGGGTTCACTAGAGACAGGCATTCAATTTCAAAAAAAAAATTAATTCAATCGATCAACCGAATCCAATCAAAATGTTATTTTAAGTTTTTGGACATCTCTACGCATCACATTATGTCAATGACGGCTTTTTGGAGAGATTTTGACAGAGATGGTTGTCTTTTTGTTTACTTTACATAGACTGTAAAGTCGGCAATGTGCAAACGATCTGTTACTATATTCACTCGGCCGCCAAAAATGGCGTAAAATATGAGGGGCACTCACTTCCACGCGTTGAATATGACGTAGGCGGCCTTGAGCCTCTTGTAGCGCATGCGCGCGAGCGTGCCGCGCCACAGCTTCTGCAGCAGCACCACGATGGAGGGGATCAGCTCCGCGCGCGCCGCCTCCAGCCCGTGCAGCGTCTTAGCGCTCCTGCGAACGCGTCGGAAACAATTTATATTAAAATGTACATATCCATCGTAAATATACATATAAATCGATATTGACAAGTTAAGGGAGAATGTGTGATCAACATGCAGCGTTTTAGTGCTTCTGCGCAAGCTTCGGGGAGTATTTATTTATATTAAAAATTAAAACATATACATCAATCGTTGCGACAAATTAAGAGAGAATGTGTTTACGATCCTCAATTCATTACTATTAGCTTATCGGGATATCATATATGTACAATCAGCAAAGTTCCCGCCTTACCAGTTTAAAAAAATTGTTGCTTGCATGTGGCGATCGTAGCTAAGCCCTTTTTGCTCGCTATTCTATTATTTAGCGAGGACAATGGCCTGAGCTGGCGGTCACTCGGCCCTTAGTAGCTGCACGCAATAATAAGCCTTAAGGTGGTAAGGCAGGAAGTTTGTCTATCTCCATGGTACATGTCTATCTATGTGACAAGTTAAGAGAGAATGTGCAATGTGTTAGCGATGATCTAATACCTGTGTTAGAGTGAAAGTTTTTGTTTTCCAGAATTGATCTGCCATCGGCTATATGAGCCATAATCAGATTTTAGTAGTGTAGATTTATGAACGGCTGATATTTCATTAAATATCAAGGCCGGCTTAGGAAGTCACTTATTTAATGTCTTTGGTTCAGGTTCATTATACAGAGTTAAAAAAAGAAAAAAGGGTGGGTGGAGGGAAAGAATCAACAGCGCCATGCGCCTGACCTGATAACTACCATCATCATGTCCGTTAACTGAAGAGTTAAGGAGGTATTACATTATAGCGGCACGGTTGCGGCACGGCAACGACACAGCTGGACCACAGCTCCGCCTCAAATTTCGGCTACCGCTAGCCGCTCGCGAGGTGCCAGCTCGTTGGCAGCGCACCACAAACTATAGTATGCTAACGCATGTCCCGCAGTGGGCGCGCTGTACGCACGCGGTGTCCTCGCTCGCAGCGCGCGGGCTCCGCGACGGGTCGTATGGTAGCTGTAGGCGCGCTGCCTGCCCGCCGGCGGCTTTTTATATTGACATTACGAAATATATTATACGACACAGGTTTTAATGCTCTAATTTGAATGACAAGTAAATGCTGGGTTGGAGCCGTGCTGGATCCGTGCCGTTATAGAGTAATATGACCTTTAGAGTGCGAGGAGGACCCTGACCTGATGAACAGCTTGGTGTGTCCGTACTGCACGTCCGCGACCTGCAGGTCCTTGAGCAGCACCATGACGGCGTCCTTGTCGCCGGCGCCGCGGAAGTTGGGCCATGTGTACTGGGAGAGCATCTTGTACCGCTTGAGGAAGCGGTCGTAGCGCTGGCGGGACGCGAACCCGGCGCGCCGCACGCGCACGTTCTCCACCAGCCCCAGGTACGCCACCTGATGCCGGACCTGTACACACCATCAGTAGCTGGCACCCATACATATAAGAGCGTCAGTGGCGTAGGGGATAAGACGCGGCCTATCATGTCGAAAGGTCCGGAGGTAGATCCCCGGCTGGGCCATGTACCAATGGGTTTTTTCTCGAAACTTAAGTACATTTACTGACTTCTCTCAAACGGTGAATGAAAACATCGTGAGGAAACCTGCATACGCCGATGAAGAAATTCTCAGGCGCATGTGAAGTTCACCAACCCGCACTGGGCTAGCGTGGTGGACTATAGCCCGAACGCCCTCGTTGAGAGGGTAGGCCTGAGCCCCAGCAGTGGGGACACATTAATAGGCTGTTGATGAATTGATGAATGAAACTCATACATATCTTCACGCTATGGTCCTGACGTACATACATTCATTATATACATAGGTGGACGGATAATTAGAAACAGGGCAAGATTTTCATACAATCGAGGTCACTTTGAAGCCATGGGTCTCCGTGAAGGATCGATCGGGGCATGATCTGATGACGGTCATCGAGAGAGTACATGGAGGACTTTTAGATCGCTATAGATATCCAACTGATCAGATAAGCCGTTTGGAAGCAGCATCGTCTTAAAGAAGAATACCCGCAAAATGACATCAAAATGTATGAAAATCTTAAAGTTAAGGAATCATGACGATGCCGCTTTCAGACGGCTCATCTGATCAGTTGGGTATCTATAGTGATCTAAAAGTCCTCCATCTACTCTCTCGATGACCGTCATCAGATCATGCCCCGATCAATCCTTCACGGAGACCCATGGCTTCAAAGTGACCTCGATTGTATAAAAATCTTGCCCTGTTTCTAATTATCCGTCCACCTATACATACGCTGCTGTGTCCCTGTGTGCGTAAGCGAGATAGTGTGCTACATAGAGATGACCAAAAACTTGAAAGTTTGATTCGGTTGATCGAATCAATGAACCATTTCTTGAAATTGAATGAGCGTCTAAACATAGTCCCCGCGGAGTTTAATGGCGTCAAAGGGGGAGCTCCCCGGACATCTCCCCCTTTGACACCTAAAATTTGTCATTGCGCAGTAATCAGCCAACTTCACACAGCCGCCATGGGGACTACATAATATTAACACTGTGCTCTAGCAAATAAAGAAATCTCTTTCTTTCGTGATATTGAGTGGTGTGCTACCATAGAGTTAGTATACTAGCTATAGAGCGCGCGCATCGTTCATTGCCCATTGTGCCAAGTGTAAGCAGGTGTTCTATGGACGCTTCTATATAGATTTTTTCTACATAGTTATTTTCCGTGAATCGTGTTTACAGCTTGGCACTGCACATTTCACCATGATTACTCTAAATAAATACTGGCGCGAGCGACAATCAGCGCTATTGACGTGTTGTGACTAGTAGCGTCGCCCCGAACATTTCGAGACTGTTCAGACCCGTGCTTACAGTTCAGACAACTCTCTGTGTGCTACTGACCAGCTGGTCGTCCCAGGTGTGCGCCACCTGCAGCGGGTTGGGCTTGACGCAGCGCACGTAGAACGGCTCCTTGCTCTGCAGGCCCGCCACCAGCGCGCCCATAGAGTTGCGGAACAGCGTCGCCGCCGACGCGGGACGCTTCGAGGTCTACACATGGAAGACTCTTTTAGGGGGGGAATGAAGTGTCATGGTCGTGTCTTCTATTTTATTTTCTTATATTATGTAGGGTTTTAACATGAATTTTAAAAAAAGCTACTCCCATATGGATGAGTAACAAAATCATTTTAGGGGGTGCCAAAATCGTGCCAAATGTATATCGAAATTGATACTCACTCACACATTCTCATTTTCGAACTCCATATAAATTTGTATGAGCAACTTCCTCCCGCTAATCCGCTTCATTTGTCCGCACCCCCCCTGATTTTGACACAGAATTTTTCATCGTTTCCCATACTAAATTTGCAAGATGCGATCTCCACAGGGAGCGCGCGCGCGACAAAAGAGGTTCGAATCGCCTTGAGTTTTAATATGTAATTGTGATAGTATTTTACACATTAAGTGGTTGTGCATATTGTGCGGAAAATTAAAATAAAAGCGTGTAACAACTCTTTCAGCTCGCACCAAAATAAAATTGTCCATTGCTAATCTCCATTAAATTTACTATCGATTTAGTGAGGATATGAACCTTAGTGATAATCGTCGACTGACTCTAGTCGTGCTCTGTTTTTGTGGAGGCCGTGCTGTAACCGCCGGTTAAATAGATTTAAGAAATAAGACTATATATTCAATGAAGATATGGCTTAAAGGTATCGTAATCAAGCCAAAACCGACTTTAAAAAAAATCTACACACATATATTTTGTTTTTCTTTAGCTGGAGTCCGGGTCCTGGTGGCCGGGAGCAGGTGGATGCGGCGGACCGGGTGTGGTGGCGTTAGTAGGAGATTCATTGGGCATACTAGATACCATCGAAGGATAGTCAATGGGTAATCTAGACCAGCGATGGAGTCATTGGGCATTCTAGATCATCTGGAGATTTATTAGGCATACTAGACCATTGGGCATTCTAGACCATCCATGGATAGTCAATGGGTAATCTAGACCAGCGATGGAGTCATTGGGCATTCTAGATCATCTGGATTTATTAGGCATACTAGACCATTGGGCATTCTAGACCATCCATGGATAGTCAATGGATAATCTAGACCAGCGATGGAGTCATTGGGCATTCTAGATCATCTGGAGATTTATTAGGCATACTAGACCATTGGGCATTCTAGACCATCCATGGATAGTCAATGGATAATCTAGACCAGCGATGGAGTCATTGGGCATTCTAGATCATCTGGAGATTTATTAGGCATACTAGACCATTGGGCATTCTAGACCATCCATGGATGGTCATTGGGCAATCTAGACCAGCAATAGTGAAGGGACCTACGCACATATAGATGCTAGAAAGACATATAGAAGATAGAAAATACAACGTCCAAGTCATATTAAAAAATGTCAAATTGAATATTGATAATGTCAAATTATTGAAGAACCATGTCAGAATATCTATTTAAACTTAATAATAATCAAAAAATAAATTATATCAAATTAATTATTAACAATAATTAATATTAATAATTATAAAGTAATATTTTATCTACCTAACAAAGGGATATTTGAAGTATTCACTCGTCTAGAAACTCGATCGATGGTGAAGAATGTCCAGTAAGCTACTGGCGTTTGTTGAGGAAGGCCTATGTCCACTGTATGCTGACTGACCTTCTGTATGTTGTCTCCGCCCTCCGGCCACATGTCGGCGAGCGACCGGTTGGCCGACGAGTGCAGCAACCGCTTCAGGTCCTGCCACAGCGAGTCCTTGTTCTTCTCCATGAACCCGTTGATGCAGTACGTCACCTCGCCCGCGTAGTGCCTGCCCGAACCACAATACTTTCAGTCTTTATTTCTTTTTCTCAAACATGCTTGGAAATGTGAACATTATTTTGACAACCTTCTTCGAGTTAAATCGTCATTGCTGTACTGGTCAAATAAATGAGAGCAGACGGGCAAATAATTTGAATGAAAATCCATATATGTAGTGCCTAGCGGTCAAATAATGACCATATTAATTCTTAACATGTCATGTGACCCATGGCAACCACGGAGGTAAAATAACAACAGTTTTTTTTTAATTTCGAATTGCCTTGCAAATTGCAAGCAGTCTAGTGTAAAAAACAAATGAACATTTTGGCGCGTGGAAATTTATTGTTGTTCGTCATTGACTTTGGAATGTATATGTATGAAATAAAATGGTGTACATAGGTAATATTTTGAATTTCCGCGCATTTGTTTGAGAAAAGTACTATACAAGTCTTGGCCACAACCAGGCATTGATGAACTCACGTGTGTGTGCCTCGGCTACCGCCTCGGCCCACATGCACACGTTCATCCATCAATGCCTCTGTTGCGGGCCGCGGCAGTAATGTACTATAATGCTTTGGAAAGGCAAGGATGCAGCTAAGATAAAATTATTCTGAAGTACTTTGACATCGGATTTTTACGGAAGCTAGCCTGGATAACATTGTTGCATGTTTGGTTTGGCAAAATAGGCGGCAGGATGGTCAGGTTTTAGTACTGCATTTTAAAATATCTATAGTAAATGTCATGTCAAAATTTGTTGCAGCCATTATATTTGTCTGACCACTGCATTGGGCATGTAATACGACATACGTTCGTATAAATAAATCTCCTCATATCAAAGCGATCTCAAAGTATTTTCCTATACACCAAGCGCCAAACTACCAACATTATAGTTTGCGTGGCGTGTTCCTCGTGGCCAAACTTGATTGCCAAACTAGTTTGGCCATAGGGAAGCTTAATTCCTCGTAGCCAAACTACAAGTAATAACACACTGTATAAACATGCCCTTTTATCGCATCTTGGCCATGAGGAAACTTAATGCCTCGTAGAATTAAGATGCCTCACATCCAAAATGGTTGCCTAGGTAGTTTGGCCTTAAGGAAACTTAATTCGGCGTAGCCAAACTCTACATTTTCGTTAGTTTGGCTATGAGGAATTAAGTTTCCCTATGGCCAAACTAGTTTGGCAATCAAGTTTGGCCACGAGGAACACGCCGTTTGCGGCGGGCGTGCACTCACGTGACGCGGAAGTCCTGCGCGTGCTTGAGCCGCTTGTCGGCGGGCGCGAGCTGCCGCGACGTGTAGTGCTTGTGCCCCGCCAGCCGCCGGTCCATCGCCTCCAGCAGCTGAGTGTCGGATATCTGCGAAACACAACACACCAGGTTTCCGATCATAAGTACAGTCTAATGATATGCGGAACAAGTAGTACAGTCGACCGCACGTCAGTGGAAACACTTTGACCTTGACCTGGCCTAGCCTATTAGGGAGTTTTAATACTATGAGAGACCTGCTTATACTGGTTCTGTTTCCATTGACCTGCCGTTGACCGTACAGGAAAATAGTTTGTAAAATTTAATGCAATCTAAGTGTAAAAGTTTCGTCTCATATTTATTTTAGCTAGTGCGCTACGATAGTTTTGTTTTTTAATTACATCTCTAGCGCGGTGGGACTACGGGGAAAATAAATTCCCCGTGGTCCCACCAGTGGGTCATAAGAGTGCGTCCACAGGGAAAAACCCCGCTCTGCTAGCACTGCACTGAGTAAAGCCTGAACCCCGCACTAGCGACTAAGGTTACCTGAAAGAAATCGCTGAAAGCGTTAAGGCCGCCTTTCGATTGTACACAGTTTAGTAATATTGCGTAATGTAAACTTTTGATATAATTTAGTGTTCAATAAAGTATATTTGATTTTGATTTGATTTAGAGACAATATGTAAACCCCGGTTTGCTAGCACTGCGTTCAGTAAAGCCTGAATCCCGCTCTAACGAAACAAATCACGATCTTCTAGCATTATACTCGTACAGTATATGAAGCCTGAATCTCGCTCTAGAGACAATACGCGAACCCCGCTCTGCTCTAGCACTACACTAAGTACAGTACCTAAACCTGAACCCCTCTGACAATACGTGAACCCCGCTCTGCTAGCGCGTACCTTGTTGGGCGTGATGCAGGCCTCGTCCATGATAGCGATGATGCCCTGGTGCGGCGCGTCCACCAGCTCGCAGATGACGCGGTTGTTGAAGTACTGGATGGGCGTCCACTGGATGCCTTCCCTCGCATACTCCTCTTGCTCTTGCTTTAGTACCAGCTCTGAAAAATTCGGACGTGATTTGATCAACATTACTTCTGACCCCAAACGATTAAACAAATGATAAAATAGGAAGGATCGGTCTTACTTCCCCTCAGGCAAACAGTAATGATAGATCATATTAAAACCCCGCTCTGCTATCACTATACCAGGCACAGTATGCGAACCCCGCTCTGCTTGCACTAGCTACATTAGAGACAGTATGCGAACCCCGCTCTGCTTGCACTAGCTACATTAGAGACAGTATGCGAACCCCGCTCTACTTGCACTAGCTACATTAGAGACAGTATGCGAACCCCGTTCTGCTTGCACTAGTTACATTAGAGACAGTATGGTAACCCCGCTCTGCTTGCACTAGCTACATTAGAGACAGTATGCGAACCCCGCTCTGCTGGCACTAGCTACATTAGAGACAGTATGCGAACCCCGTTCTGCTTGCACTAGCTACATTAGAGACAGTATGCTAACCCCGCTCTGCTTGCACTAGCTACATTAGAGACAGTATGCGAACCCCGCTCTGCTTGCACTAGCTACATTAGAGACATTATGCGAACCCCGCTCTGCTGGCACTAGCTACATTAGAGACAGTATGCGAACCCCGCTCTGCTGGCACTAGCTACATTAGAGACAGTATGCGAACCCCGCGCTCTGCTTGCACTAGCTACTTTAAGATAATGGGCTCTATTTCAAGGAAACGCACAGTACAAACTTATAACTATATTCCAAACACTACGATCTAGGTTTATGTTTACATCAGCGACACTATTGCTCACGCACATCCACCCTCGACGAGCGGCGCGAGCGACTGGCGGCGTTGCGCGACGCTTGGCCCGATGGGATGATAGTTTTCTCTTTCAGTCGGCCGTCCTGATGATCCCGTACGTCCCCGTACGGTCCCGAACGTCATGACCTATATGAAGGATAAACGGCAACTTCCTCTTAAGGTTTTACCGGAAAGAGGGCTTCTGAATGCCCTTTTGTAAAGACATCTTGCCTCCGAAGGCAGCCACATATCCTATAAGTGATAAGTTTGTGTGGACAATCAGCGTCCAAAGGCGACGGTTACATCTGTTTAGCATGGCCCACCTCCAAAGGTCTGCAAGACACACCAGATTAGCAGCAGTCAACCTCTAAAGGTTTGTTCATATCACATAGGTGATAAGTTTGTGTGGACAATCAGCGTCCAAAGGCGACGGTTACATCTGTTTAGCATGGCCCACCTCCAAAGGTCTGCAAGACACACCAGATTAGCAGCAGTCAACCTCTAAAGGTTTGTTCATATCACATAGGTGATAAGTTTGTGTGGACAATCAGCGTCCAAAGGCGACGGTTACATCTGTTTAGCATGGCCCACCTCCAAAGGTCTGCAAGACACACCAGATTAGCAGCAGTCAACCTCTAAAGGTTTGTTCATATCACATAGGTGATAAGTTTGTGTGGACAATCAGCCTCCGAAGGCGACGGTTACATCTGTTTAGCATGGCCCACCTCCAAAGGTCTGCAAGACACACCAGATTAGCAGCAGTCAACCTCTAAAGGTTTGTTCATATCACATAGGTGATAAGTTTGTGTGGACAATCAGCCTCCGAAGGCGACGGTTACATCTGTTTAGCATGGCCCACCTCCAAAGGTCTGCAAGACACACCAGATTAGCCGCAATCAACCTCTAAAGGTTTGTCCACAAAGGCTCTGTCCTCTAAAGGTCGAGTACACTGATCCACCTCTTAAGGCCTGCAATAATATGATTGCTTTACAGGAATTCCCTTTTAAGGGACGCATGCGATATAATAAATCATTGACAACCACATCTCAATGTGATCTGGCTTTAGCCACTTAGACGTTTCATATAACCACTTCTTAATGTGATCTGGCTTTAGCCACGTAACGTAGACGTTTCGTACAACCACTTCTTAATGTGACTCATACGATCTTGGCAAGTTAACACAGACGCCTCCCAAGGCTCACATGTAGTGTAGACATGTATCTATACCCAGTTTTTTTTTTTTTCAAAAACAACGTTGACTATTCACATTCATTTGTTAACGAATGAAAACTAGTAAGCATACGAACAATTAACACAACTTTAGTCTGTTTTCTAAATTAAATTGCTGGTTCTTAATCCGGCCAATCGTATTACAATAAATCAAGTGGTAACCACTCGTAATAGTAACATTTAATATTACTAAACGGTTCAGTTCTTAAATCTGATCAACGAAGTACTATTTATAAATAAATAAACAAAAGGAAAAGAAGACATTTCGGCCTCAATTCTAATATCATAATTTTCTTTTAAATAAAGTAGACAAAACAGTAATTAAGGAACTTAGTTCAATCTGAGATTCAGTTCTTAATCTGATTCAGAGCGCTTTAGCATATTATTTGAACAGAAGGGTTTCAACTTATCCCTTGCAAAGACATTCTCATAAGAGCGGCCACAAGTACTTGTACTCTTCATAACATGGCGATCATGAGGAAGAACCTTTTGATCACATAAGGTCCATCATAACGTGGCATCAGTTTAGTGCTCCTCAAACCGCTTAAACATTGTAAATAAGACAATCAAAAGCACTAATGATGCGGCTAGGGAGTCCAAACCTTATAATAAATTGGCCTAAAGCCGTTAGAGCATTGTCACAGCTAGTGTCACGTACTGCCGCGACATAAATCTTCGTCATAAAGGCGTCGATTACTGTGAAAAATATAAATAAATTTTGCCCGTGGGGCTCCTACAAAATGACCAAGGTGGTCGATGTGAACCGTGTAAAATAGTACGGCCACCTTCTCAATGGGATGCATTAACACAACTCGACGCTTGTAGGCTTATTGGCAGGGAATCCGGTCGCTACGACCAACATAGCGAATAGTATTAAATGAAGTTCTATATACGCCAGCTCCACCGATGGCGTATACAGTACCCCTGTGACAGCGGGAGCAGTCGGTTGCAGCGTGCTCGGGCCCGGCGGAGCGGTGGCGGACGGTGCGCTCACCGTAGTCGCGGGCATAAGTAGTGGGCTGCGGCGCCCATGGCGCAATCGCCCCAGTCACAGGCGTAGTCGGTTGCGGCGCCCATGGCGCAATCGCCCCAGTCACAGGCGTAGTCGGCTGCGGCGCCCAAGGCGCACTCACTAGCGCGCCCGATGGCACACGGTAGGCTGAGAATTGGCGTGCGGCAGCGTGCTTACTAGCGCGCCAGACGGCGGCGCGCTCGTAGTTAAGCCAGGCAGTGGCGTGCTCGTCATGCCTACGTCTGGCTGCCTTACAAATGCCAGCATGACACCCGGCACGAGTGCCAGTTCCGGCGGCGTAGGTGCGGTCGACTGCCACGACGAACTCGACGACCAAAAGGCCGCTTAGACGCTGTATACGCAGGCGGCGTCCTGGCACCATCGTCACCCTCAGCTCGCTTATCAAATAGCGGCGTCGGCGGTGGCGGTACCCCTCCTGCTGTCGGCTGGTTCCCGGGAATCTCAATACACGGTCGTCATATACCTATTAGTATTTATTGCTCAAGGGATTCCAACCTCTTCCCCGAACGACGCGACTCAACTTCTGCAACTAATCGACGGCGCAGCTTCTCACTTTTTTCTTTATTATGTGATCCCATTGTCACGGACGGGCGTGACACTTAAGTCACACGAATACAAAAATATTGTCTTTTAATACAGTCTAAATCTAATAATTTTCACCAATAACTTTCACCAATAATTTTCACCATAAATAAACCGACAACAAACGATGAAAACCAAAAATCCATACTCGATGGTGAAAAAACCGATCGAGTCAAACTTGTATGAACCTGTCAAAAAGTCCGTGCCCAGCGACCGGCGAGCGGGGAGCGGGGGGCAACGGCGGGCTGCGGGCGGCGGGGCCGATCGGCCGCGCGGCCAAAGAATATGTGGGTAGGTAATTTACTTAGGTTTTTGAAACACAAACATCACTTTTATTGACAACGGAGTTCATCGCACTTCTGAGCTTTAAGATAATGGGCTCTATTTCAAGGAAACGCACAGTACAAACTTATAACTATATTCCAAACACTACGATCTAGGTTTATGTTTACATCAGCGACACTATTGCTCACGCACATCCACCCTCGACGAGCGGCGCGAGCGACTGGCGGCGTTGCGCGACGCTTGGCCCGATGGGATGATAGTTTTCTCTTTCACTACATTAGAGACAGTATGCGAACCCCGCTCTGCTTGCACTAGCTACATTAGAGACAGTATGCGAACCCCGCTCTGCTTGCACTAGCTACATTAGAGACAGTATGCGAACCCCGTTCTGCTTGCACTAGTTACATTAGAGACAGTATGGTAACCCCGCTCTGCTTGCACTAGCTACATTAGAGACAGTATGCGAACCCCGCTCTGCTGGCACTAGCTACATTAGAGACAGTATGCGAACCCCGTTCTGCTTGCACTAGCTACATTAGAGACAGTATGCTAACCCCGCTCTGCTTGCACTAGCTACATTAGAGACAGTATGCGAACCCCGCTCTGCTTGCACTAGCTACATTAGAGACATTATGCGAACCCCGCTCTGCTGGCACTAGCTACATTAGAGACAGTATGCGAACCCCGCTCTGCTGGCACTAGCTACATTAGAGACAGTATGCGAACCCCGCGCTCTGCTTGCACTAGCTACATTAGAGACAGTATGCGAACCCCGTTCTGCTTGCACTAGCTACATTAGAGACAGTATGCTAACCCCGCTCTGCTTGCACTAGCTACATTAGAGACAGTATGCGAACCCCGCTCTGCTTGCACTAGCTACATTAGAGACAGTATGCGAACCCCGTTCTGCTTGCACTAGTTACATTAGAGACAGTATGGTAACCCCGCTCTGCTTGCACTAGCTACATTAGAGACAGTATGCGAACCCCGCTCTGCTGGCACTAGCTACATTAGAGACAGTATGCGAACCCCGTTCTGCTTGCACTAGCTACATTAGAGACAGTATGCTAACCCCGCTCTGCTTGCACTAGCTACATTAGAGACAGTATGCGAACCCCGCTCTGCTGGCACTAGCTACATTAGAGACAGTATGCGAACCCCGCGCTCTGCTTGCACTAGCTACATTAGAGACAGTATGCGAACCCCGCTCTGCTTGCACTAGCTACATTAGAGACAGTATGCGAACCCCGCTCTGCTTGCACTAGCTACATTAGAGACAGTATGCGAACCCCGCTCTGCTAGAATTCTTGTTATGAACAATTCTTGAGTCTTAAACATACAAAGCTTAAGAGATCATTTAGGCGCGTTATAGTGGGGTTTAACCTTAATCAGAATAGTTTCTGTTTGAGAGGTGAGCCTGTAAACAACGGAGTAAAGCTTAAAGGCGTAAGGGAAATCCACCACTGGGCCAGGGTGCCCACTGATAACCGTCGCGGTTTGTATACGTGCAAACGCATAGACGTGTGGTGCGGACCACGATTGGGGAGTACGTTTCTACTCAGTGAAACAGTTGATGAGGGTGTGAGCTGTTCTAATTTATAACCCATTTGTGAGTCGCGAACCTATAAAGGGGGCAGTCATAGTGACAGGCTGAGTCCTGGAATTCAGACGCAAGTCGTAAGTCAGGCTGCAAGCAAGCATGGCACAAGTTGTAATACAGTGTCCGCAAGGGCCGGGCCCATGAATCAAAAAATTTAGCCACTCCCATATGTATGAGTAATAAAAGAATTCTACGGGTATCAAAATCGTGTCAAACTAATCACAAAATTATGACTCACTCACACATTCTCATTTTCAAACTCCATATAAATTTGTATTAGCAACCTCCTCCCGCTACTCCGCTTCCTTTGTCCGCACCCCCCCCCCCCCGGTAAATGGCATCATAGATTCCGATACTAAATAAGCAAGATGCGTTCCCCACAGGGAGCGCGCGCGCGACCAAAGAGATTTGAAACTTCTTGGCCGGGCCAGTTGCAATATGAACGCTACTTTGAAAAATTGGTACGTGCTTAAAGCATGAAGTTAACATGGACTGACCAATGAAGAGCTGCTGCAGCTTCTCGTTGCAGTAGTTGATGCAGAACTGCTCGAAGCTGTTGACGTCGAATATTTCGAAGCCGTAGATGTCCAGGACTCCTATCAGAGTGTTCTTGTACGTCCCGTGGGGCACCTCGATAGCCTTGTTGATCTGCGCACACGCAATATGAAGCTACAGATTTGCTTTTCTGTTTGAAAGCATTAATCTTTGGAACCAGCAGTCGGATTTGAGAATTTCTTTTTTTCATTTGATAGCCCAATTCTTGAGGAAGGTCATAGGCTATTCAACATCACGCTACGACCGTTAGGAGCCGAGCAAATAGAAAAAACTCAGAAATAATAATAACAGGAAGAAACTGCATGTGAAGGAATCTCTGTCATCATCATCATATCACCCTGTAGAGGTCCACTGCTGGACAAAGGCCTCCCCCAAGGATCTCCACGACGACCGGTCCTGCGCTAACCTCATCCAGCCGGGTCCCGCGACCTTCACCAAGTCGTCGGTCCACATTGTGGGAGGCCTGCCTACGCTGCGTCTTCCGATACGTGGTCACCACTCGAGAACCTTTCTCCCCCAACGGCCAGGAAGTCTGCGCGATCAAAGCCGCTTGCTAAAGCTAGATTTAAATAAGATATGGAACCCCCCTAGAAAAAAGATGTTGGCATTGATCTGACCTGCTGCACGATCCAGGTGAAGAGCCGGTCGTAGGCGGCCTTGGCGAGCGCCAGCCGCGTGTAGTTGGCGTCCGCCAGAGAGTGCTCCTTGCTGACGAGGTCCCCGCCCGCGGCCAGCACGCGGCCCGCCATGCACGTGCGCAGCGCGCCCTCGGGCACGCCCAGCGCCGACACGCACTGCTTCAGCGGCCCGCCCACTTGCAGCTGCCCGTCCGCCGACTCGGTGAACGTCAGCTCGCCCTGGGCGCGCACAAAACCAAGCTTGTAGCAGACTGGCTGCATACGTACGCGTGGAATATTTCTTTACGCAAAAGTTTGTGAGAATGTTTGTCACGATGTTTGTCACTCTTTCACGCAAAAACTACGTAACCGATTTTGATGAAACTTTACAATAATATAGATTATACATCAGACTAACATATACGTATAATAGCCGCGGGAAAAAGCTAGGTATGTAGCTATGTACGGTCGACCGCAAGTCAGTGAAAACAAAACCAGTATAAACAGTTCTCTCATAGTATTGAAACTCCCTAATCCCTAAGCCAGCTCAAGGTCAAAGTGTTTCCACTGACGTGCGGTCGATTGTACTAGTTGTTTTGTTGGTTGTGTAACAGTTTTTGCAGTGTGGGACGCCCCCGGCTAGAAAGAGCGACGATCCGCCTCAGGCAGCTGGCAGTGACTGTAAGCGGAGAACCAAGGATCGGGTTCGGTGGCGCGCCTTGGGGAAGGCCTATGTCCAGCTGTGGGCACTTACCAATAGAATAACCCCCGCGACGATGCTCCACACGTCGTCGAGCACGCTCGGCGCGAACCCGAGCGCGCTGAACGCGCTGTTGGTGACGGCGTGCAGCTTGGAGTCGTGCGCGGCCGCGCGCTCGCTGCCCAGGATGCGGTACGACGCGCTCGCAGACAGACCGAACTTGCGCGCCACCGGGTTGTTGGAGCCTAGCAACTGGAAAAGTTTTGTTTTTAAAGGAGATTTCGGCTTGGTTACTACACCTTTAAGCCATATACTATAAAGGCGAAAAAGGATGTTTGTGTATTTGGATGTGTATGTTTGTTGTTCCAAAAGCGGGAGTATTTACCATGAAAGCGGGAGTTTTAACCATGAAAGCGGGAGGTTTAACCACGAAAGCGGGAGTTTTAACCACGAAAGCGGGAGTTTTAACCACTAAAGCGGGAGTATTAACCACGAAAGCGGGAGTTTTTACAGTATTATAAAATAAACATGGACAAGGCGGAAATCGTGTCGAACACCTGTCGCACCTCCTGGCGTTTCCTCTCATAAGTTCAGGTATGCATCGGGTGTTCCGAAAATCGACAAAAATCGATGACGTAATATATGGACGGCCCCTAATAGCTCAGAGCAATAGTAGAGAGTCTAGGTTTGGATAGTTAATGTTTATAAACTATACCAACCAAATCGTGCGCGTAACAATTGATAGCAATGACATAATGAATAAACAATGGCTTCGTAGTGATGTCACCATTTAAATCGTGCTTTCTCTTCGTCGAGTACACAATGTTTTGGCCTGTCAACGTTCAATGCTGGACATAATAGGAAAATTTGCTGAAAATCTACTTAAAATAAACACATATTGTAATATAATAATTATTTAAACGGAGAGAGCGTCAGTGGCGTAGGGGATAAGACGCGGCCTATCATATCGAAAGGTCCGGAGTTCGATCCCCAGCTGGGCCATGTACCAATGGGTTTTTTCTCGAAACTTAAGTACATTTACTGACTGCTCTTAAACGGTGAAGGAAAACATCGTGAGGAAACCTGCATACGCCGAAGAAGAAATTCTTAGGCGTATGTGAAGTCCACCAACCCGCACTGGGCTAGCGTGGTGGACTATAGCCCGAACGCCCTCGTGGAGAGGGTAGGCCTGAGCCCCAGCAGTGGGGACATTAATAGGCTGTTGATGATGATGATGAATTATTTAAATAATGTTAGATACGTTGTATAATGATTGATGACATCACAAACTAATATTGACTCGTAGATAGCAAAGTGACGTTATAATACATTATTGTAGGCTAATCTCTATTAGTTTTGAACACGCACGCAACTATCTTAATGTTCGTCCATTTTTATACGTTACAATAGAGATTACGCATAAATTGATGGCTCTAAATATGATTTATGGGCTGTAAGGGGCTACAATAACATCAAAAAAATGAAATGCTATCCTTACCAGTTCGCTTTGGACCCCCCGACGGGTAGACATTTGTTGATGTGACCCCCAACTGGGTCCTTATTGTGGAACTAACCTGATAGAACCAGTGGGAGTTCCTCTCCGTTGGCTGCAAGCTCACTACCCTGCTCTTCTCAAGCACATGGTTGCTGACAGTTGCTGATGTGACCCGCAACTGGGTCCCAATTGTGGAACTAACCTGGTAGAACGAGTGGGAGTTCCTCTCCGGTGGCTGCAAGCTCACTACCCTGCTCTTCTCAAGCACGTAGTTGCTGACAGTTGCTGATGTGACCCGCAACTGGATCCCAATTGTGGAACTAACCTGATAGAACGAGTGGGAGTTCCTCTCCGTTGGCTGCAAGCTCACTACCCTGCTCTTCTCAAGCACATGGTTGCTGACAGTTGCTGATGTGACCCGCAACTGGGTCCCAATTGTGGAACTAACCTGGTAGAACGAGTGGGAGTTCCTCTCCGGTGGCTGCAAGCTCACTACCCTGCTCTTCTCAAGCACGTAGTTGCTGACAGTTGCTGATGTGACCCGCAACTGGGTCCCAATTGTGGAACTAACCTGATAGAACCAGTGGGAGTGCCTCTCCGTTGGCTGCAAGCTCACTACCCTGCTCTTCTCAAGCACATGGTAGCTGACAGTTGCTGATGTGACCCGCAACTGGGGCCCAATTGTGGAACTAACCTGGTAGAACGAGTGGAAGTTCCTCTCTCCTGGCTGCAAGCTCACGACCCTGCTCTTCTCGAGCAGGTAGTTGCTGATGTGCCCCCCCACGGGGTCCCCCTTGTAGTCGAAGTTGATGTCCATGTACTTGCCGAAGCGCGAGGAGTTGTCGTTGCGGGTGGTCTTCGCGTTGCCGAACGTCTCCAGTATGGAGTTCGATTGGATGAGCACGTTTTTTACCCTGGAAAGTGGAAAATTTTCCCTCTAGAATCCTAGTGCAGGGTTGTACTAGAAATTATAAGAAACCCGCACTGGGCTAGCGTGGTGGACTATAGCCCGAACGCCCTTGTTGAGAGGGTAGGCCTGAGCCCCAGCAGGACATGTTCATAATTCATTTATTTGCATACCACTGATGTATCAATGATCTTAAATTAAACACGTCCCAAAAAAATGTGACACCCCGTAGGGGCATAAAATCGTCGTTATAATGCATAGAGTTAAGATCTCTTTGGTGCGTGCTCGCGGCCCCTTAAAGAGGCGTAAAAGAAGCATTCTACGGGTGTCAAAATCGTGTCAAATGTATCACAATATTGTAATTCACTCACACATTCTCATTTTCATACTCCATATAAATTTGTATTAGCAACCTCCTCCCGCTACTCCGCTTCCTTTGTCCGCACCCCCCCTGTAAGTGGCACCATTGGTTCCCATGCTAAATATGCAAGATGCTTTCTCTATAGGGAGCGCGCGCGCCACCAAAGAGATTTGAAGGTTCCTTTTATAATGTCTGACCTGTCTATATAATCTAAAAAATTTGACTTTGACTCTGACCTGTCTATATAATCTAAAAAATTTGACTTTGACTCTGACCTGTCTATATAATCTAAAAAATTTGACTTTGACTCTGACCTGTCTATATAATCTCTGTGAACTTGAGTCGTGTTGGCCGCAATGTATTTCATTATGAACTTTGACGCCTCCGTTTTCCCCGAGCCGGACTCGCCCGAGATGAGGACGCATGTGTCTCTACCCTGCACACATTAAAAAAAAAATTCAATACTCTATAATGCACAATAAAAAAAAACACATACAATAAATGATACAGTAGGGTACTGGAAGGTCTCGCTATAACCGATTTCTTCCAGACAACCTTATATTGTGGTGCACATTTTTAGATTGGGTGCCCAAGGATTAGTTACCGACCAATTTTTTTGTGTCACTCCCATGACTGACTCGTCATTGGCAGAATTCTAATAGAGAGGCCCTTTCTTTCAAAAAAGTTGAAGTTGTTTGGGTAGTGGGAGAAAGACCCTAAATCTATACTGCAAAAAAAGGGTCTGGTTCATACATTTGAGTTCACTTTAAGCCCTTGGACCTCCGTCAGGGAACGGTTTGCGCGAGATCTGCTGGTGACTGTCCGGAGAACAGATGGAGGAGGT
This sequence comes from Metalampra italica, assembly GCA_949699065.1. NCBI lineage: Eukaryota > Metazoa > Arthropoda > Insecta > Lepidoptera > Oecophoridae > Metalampra > Metalampra italica. The sequence continues at coordinate 736,136 of OX452983.1, forward strand.
CCAGAGAGCCGTACAGACCTCTCTGATCAGGCAAGCCGTTTTCACCAAGGACCGAATCCAGTTACGCGGTTTTCCATACACTTTGACGCCATTTTAGAACTTTTTTATACTGACTGGTCCCTGGTGAAAACGGCTTGCCTAATCATAGAGGTGTGTACGGCACTCTGGACCTCCTCCATTCGTACTCGACAGCCGCCACCAGATCTCATGCAATCCACTTCCTAACGGAGATCCAAGAGCTCAAAGTCGAATGTATGAAAAATACACTTTTTTTGCAGTATACTACACAACACATACACACAAAAGAAAGCTAACCCGAAGTTTTTCCCTTTACAACGCATTGCAGACTACCACAGTCGCAAATACATTAAATACGTCACAAAACCTTTCAGAGGCAGGTTTAACACATTTAACACCAAAGACGTGACAGTAGAGAGAAGCGGCATTGTTTCCTCGCGGTCATACATTTTCATTATCCACTATTATGACTTTATGACCGTGTGAGTGTAAAAATTCGAAGACACAGAACACGGTCATAAAACGGTCTAAATACACCATCAAAACCATGGGTGGCCGAGTGGCAGAGTTGGGCACAATGTACAAAACAAGAAATAAATTGTTTTGTAGGAACTTTTAAGGTTTTTTTTGACCCCTCGATAATCTTATCTTAAGGTGTTAAGGCGCAGATGTGCACATATTCGGTTCGAAACAAGCGGATGTAATAATTGTTTTGAAGCGGGTTTTTATTTAAGTTAAGGGGGTTAAGTCGCAACTTTGCACATATTCGGTTCGAAACAAGCGGAGTAAGAAATTGTTTTTAAGGTAAGGGGATGTTAAGGCAGCTGTTTTAAGCTGTGTTAAGGCTTTCTTACATACTACTTACTATACTTATATACTGTAGCTACATACATATTCCATTCGAAACAAGCGTAAGTATGTAAGAAATACATAGGTAGACAATTCTAGTTACATATTTCTGCCGACTACAGCAGTCTGCAACGCAAGCATTGTTGTGTTTCGGCTAGAAGGGTCGGAGAACCAGTGTCCTTACATATTGTCCACGAGGCAATCTAGCACTGCTCAGAGTGGCAACGCACTTACTGCCTTTCAGCTGCAGGATAGCATACGAAACGGACATTGTTCGAGTCACTAAGGGCCTCATAAGAAGGCTCAAGGTCACACAGAGGGCAATGGAGAGATCTATGCTCGGAGTTTCCCTGCGAGATCGAATCATGAGGAGATCCGCAGGAGAACCAAGGTCACCGACATAGCTCAAAGAACTGTGAAGCTGAAGTGGCAGTGGGCTGGGCACATCGCTCGTAGAACTGACGGCCGTTGGAGCAGAAAGGTTCTCGAGTGGCGAGAAGACGCAGTGTAGGCCTCCCACAAGGTGGACCGACGATCTGGTGAAGGTCGCGGGACAGCTGGATGAGGTTAGCGCAGGACCGGTCGTCGTGGAGATCCCTGGGGGAGGCCTTTGTCCAGCAGTGGACGTCTACAGGCTGATATGATGATGATTTTTCGAGTGACAATAGCCCTAATACGGCCCTGTCCCGACGAAAGCTCGACAATTACCACTCGCAAGCGACTGTTACGGCCCGTTCCGCACATTGGGGGGAAACAGAGTTATGGTGGGCACAATGGGCCATCAACGGAGAAACGACGTGAAATGCACAGTGAGTACACACTTACAGTTTGGACATTGGACATTTACAGTTCGAGGAAATGATTAAGCTCTGAAACAGCCGGTCTCTTAGGAATAAAACAGCTTTTTTATGAGGGTTTCATAGTCAGATTTTTCATCCATTAGGCTGTTTGTTTGTGCACGCTAAACGTAAAAACTAGTCAACCAATCCGGATGGAGTTTTCAGGATATCGTAGGGCTTAACTGGCGAAACAATACCTAGGATTTATTTCATCGCAATCGTCTCCGGCTGGCTCTATCAGAAAACATGCGATATTCAAAAAATATGTAGTCCCATAAAACACCAACACAATATTATTGTCAATGTGAAAGTAGCATGGCGTGATCTTGTATTACATGATCAAATACCTTCATTTGTCGTAACTCTGTTGTGACTTACACATGCCTAGACTGTAGGCGACCTGCAGCGAATGGAGTCCAACCCTAAAGATCACTTGACTCATACCTGTTGCCGAAGTACCCTCTGGCACGCATCAGCCACGGAGTACACATGGGGAGGGACCTCGAACATTTCCCTGCCCCGGTACTGCGCCATGTGCTTTGGTCCATAAATGTCCAGGGTCTTGTAGGGGTTCACTGACACCAGCACCTCGCCGATGTACGTGTAGATTTTGTTGCTCTGGAATCTGCGGACAAAGATAATGAAATTACGAATGTTTCGGGCACTACTTTTTCTATTCGATTCTGGGAGCTGAGCCGAAGATCGGGTGCGGTGGCGCGCCTTCGGGGAGGCCTATGTCCAGCAATGGACTCGTGCAGTGTGATAAAGATTTTGGGGGGGGGGGGGTCCACCCTCTAAACAATTTAATTTCTGACCCATCCAAGTGTTTTGTCCCATTTTTGCACAATGTGAATGTGCATACAGGATGACTTTTGAAAGTATACCATATCCGAAACCCTAGGGAATAGCGAAAAACACTCAAAGGAGTCTCGGTGCCGATTTTTAAGAAGACTAAAACTGTATTAATAGATTTAAAAAAAAATCCTAGCCAAGAATCGAACCCGTTGATTCAAAAAACACCATTCCGATCATATCCGTAAAGACCCTGTAACTGTAGTTCGACGCACGACGGAGCGATGAACGCTGGTCCGAAACAAAAAATAACAACTATAAAAAGGCGACTAAATAGTTAAACAAGCAGATATCAATGACAATAATGTTCCAATGAGCGGCCCACTAACAGGTTTATTGAGCAGAACAATCGGACAGAGCACCGTGACGAGATGCTAAAGGCGCTAATCGACCGAGTCGTAAAAAACTCGACCGAAGACGTTCGATCGATGCGCGTTCGACCGCGGAGAGTTCCAACCAAAGGTGTCACTTGTAATTGACGATACGGTAATGAATCAATTTCACGTAACGAGTACAGTGGCGAGACAGTTAAACGATACTAGGCCGGGTGAACGAGTAGTGTGAATATTGCTCGGCCGAGGCACTCGTCAAAATGTTCATATGTATAGTCGGTTTACTTAGATAGTACACCCGAACGGAATATGGGTAAGGCCGCGGCTTTATATTATTTCTTTTGAAAAAAAAACAATTTATATAATACATAGACAAGTTCATTTCAACACAATGTCGATGGACATCAATTAAAATTTGATTATGTACATGTTTTACAAAAAGTTCGTCTTTTTGATTTTGGTTCAGCTCAAATTTCATTTTGAGACACCAAACTGTCTTCCCACAGCGAAAAAAATTTTTCTATAAACGCACGCAGCAGTTAACACGCCCTTTTAATGCGACGAACGCTCCGATATGAAACGCCAAGTCAAATAGCGGGTGTACGCCGCTGTCGTGTTCGCGGCGGCATCCTTCGAGTAGAGGCGGCGCGTGCCGGGCGGTTTTTTACAAAGGCGACACTATCAAAGTAAACCGACTTTACCGAGCGCTTGGCCAAGCGCACTGTCTCGCCACTGTACTCGTTGTGAGCATAAGGAGTTGTGAACGGGGAGACAGTCCGCCTGTAGCACTATAGCAGGCGGAACATGCTAATTGAGGAACCATACATATCGTCACACTTTATCACTGGGGGAATATTACAGAAGTGCGAACACGAGTGTGCGATGTACGATAGTGCGACATGTCATTTGAGCGAAGTATCGTTCGTGCGAAATACGGTTGTGCGACATGTCATTAGTGAGAAGTATTCTAATCGTGCTAAAAGTACTTGTTCTCGTAGACCACAGGTACAATTCACATAAGGCGTTGGTCCAGTTTTGCCCAGTTTTATAGTTTGGTCCAGTTTAGTCCCATATTTACCGTTTGGTCCAGTTTGGTCCAAATTTCGGTGTAGGCACAAAGAATGGAGCGCCAAGTATCGTGATCCTGACACACCTCTGTCGTATCGGTCAGTCTCACCATTCTCTTATCACACAAGATTTTTTATTTATTGCTACGGGGGCAACAAGCAGGCGGGCCTCCTGATGTTAAGAGGTCACCGCCGCCCACAGACGCCTGCAACACCCGGGGGTGCTGGTGCGTCGCCGGCCGCGGTTGAAGGGTTCTTTTGACTCTCTTCTTGAAAGACCCCAAGAGTATTGCATGCAGAAGGGCACGATTTTAAGACCACTTACAAAAGCCGAATTCCAACTGGTCTTCTATCGTATTCTATCTTGTTCAGTCGAGAAGTAAATAGATTAATGTGTTCTTCTTCCTAGAAATCATAGAAGCAGCTGATTAGATTCGCAGTGCAATTAGTTACACTTCCCCGGCGCGCGCGCACGAGATCGAAAGTGGACGCATCGCTGATCTGAATCACACACCGTCTAGTTACGTCATTAAAACAGTATAATTTTATACAATTAAGTATAATTTCGGAGCGGTGTGTATAATAGGCTTCTTTCGTTTAGACGCAATTCTGACAAATACTATGGCAGATGCTTCCTTCCTTCGAGCCGGATCTGAACCAGCGACCTAAAAATCTACAGTCCACAGACCTAGTCGATCCGGCTCGAAGGATCACAAATGAAGGTCACTAAAAACAGCTCGTTCTTGTAAAATTCATTGACACTTTTGATACAAAAACAAAGGTAGAAAAAGGTAGAAAAAAACAACAACCAGAAAAAAAAACAAGTGCGATTCCGCACAAATATATGATGATGATGATGAAAAATCGGACTCTTGAAGACGAATCTTTTTAAAATCTCATTAAAAAATAATAAAAAAATGTATTTGATGTTTTCCAACAAAACTGCAATGCAGCAAGTTTCACTTTAGTCGTCTCCGAAGACCCACCGCGCCAAACCCCATCGAGGCGGGGTCGTTCACCTCCCAAAGCCGGCCGCGTGCCGCACAACATAACCGTAACCAAATGACAACAGACACTAAAAGCCATAAACTTCATAACACAACTCATAAAGAGCCGTAAAACCGGCCATTTTGATTTCAAATCGCACGCGCGTCAATTGTTTTGAGAAAAAATTTGGACGTCTATATCCTCCTTCCGACGTATAGGACACGCAAATTACCTCATACGCGGATGACCAGATGTGCATTTCACAAATTACCAGATACGCAGTTGACCAGATACGCATATGACCAGATATCTAAGGAAACGGAGAACTGAGTTATAAATTTGTTACAATTAAAAATGTAATAAAATAAATTTGATTTTAAAGATTTTATTTTTAAACAAAATTAAAATTTATAAGAAACTTTGCGGACGTTTGTTTCTAATACACGCTTTACAAAAATGGTTATAATTAATGATATTACTTCAAAAACTTCATGTTCTACACACTAAAATCTTACACAATCATCTACGTATTTAACAGTGGTCAAAATCTGTACAACTGACACTACGCGAGTTTTTTGACAATCGTTGTGGATTGATGAAGCTGCCAAAAAATCTGTCCGTCTGTATGCTAATTGAGATGGCGACGGTTCGCAGACGTCTCATGACGTAAGAACAATCAACAAGATGAACGACCCGTGCTTTATATTTTAATGTCCTCTCAGCGCAGTAGGTAGCTTAAAAACAAGTATTAATCATTTCTCCTAATAAATCCGACAGGCCTTTCATGTACAAATCAAATCAACAGCCTATTAATAGGTCCCCACCATTGGAGCACATGCCTACCCTCTCAACGGGCTATAGTCCACCACGGTAGCCCAGTACAGGTTGGTGGACTTCACATGCGCCTAAGAATGTCTTCTTCGGCGTATGCAGGTTTCCTCGCGATGTTTTCCTTCACAGTTTGAGAGTATATTCTGACCTCCAAACAGTTGGTGGTCCAACGATTCCCACCACCTCCCATGGCCTTTCGACGTCTAGGTCATACAGGCCGAGGACACGAGGGAGGTGCCCGGTTCTTGCTCGGGGCTCTTCCCCGGAGACCATGCTTGATCCCTCTACAAGTTGTTTATGCCGTCCCTGGGTGCTTTGCACACGCAACTCCCCCCATTCGGGGCAATACACCACAATTATACGCCTTCGTCATCGGGCTGCTCTGAAGTCGGTCTAGTAAGTCAAGGCTGTCAAAATACTGTTGGATAAATACATAAATAAATAACGCCAGGCTCTTTTTTGCTACGTTTGAGAGCAGTCAGCAAATATTATGAAGTTTGTGTGGCACATTTGGAAGGACCTTGAATAAAACCATAAAACAAACGTATCCCGCAGCCACCTCCGGCGGGCCCCTGTCAGCTGCTCGCGAATCAGACAACTAAAAGCTCCATCAGTCATACAAAAGCTCCAGATACGGTGCGCGCGCGCCGCTGACGTCACCGCTTGCCCACGCGCCGCGCCCGGCCGCGCGGTTACAACTGCAGCACAGACTGCTCTGTAATGCCGTCGAGTACGGACACAATACACGGAACAAACTCAATTACATTACAGACTATGTCGTGAATACAGTTTAAGGTTAGTTAGGTTGTTGGTGACGCGACCGACAGAACCCAGAAAATGACTGCGAAATTTTTTTTTCTATAAATGCATCATCATCGGTGGCTTAGTTGGTTGTGCACTCGGTTCACGTTCTCGATGGGGTTCGAAACCTGGCCCGTACCAATCAGTTTTTCGGAACTTAAGTGCGTATTATTATAAGTAATACCAAAGGCTTTTCGGTGAAGAAAACATCGCGAGAAAACCTACATACGCCAAGGATTAGAATTTCTATTCTAAGGCGTATATGAAGTCCACCAAAACCGGATTACGGGACCGTTGGTGGACAGGGGTTTGGCACAAAAGACCCAAAAGGGTCGAGGCGTATCGCCAGATATTCTAAGAAGATAAGATCATGGCTGTATAGCAGCTGGGTATGGAAGGGCGTGCGTTGTACATAAGACGCTGTAGCACAGAGTATATACGGTTGTCTGTGTTGCAACCGCATTTGTAATTGCGCCGCCCGCCGACACCGGCCGGTTTGTAGTTCAAGATCACCGCGGGAGGTCAAATGCACGAGCGCCGAACAGCATACGCGTACATTCATTAGGTGAGCCTAAAAGGGGGTTCGGCAAAAGTCACCAAATCTCATTAAGGGGTAAGAGAGGGGTCGACTTTACAGTCGGCCGCAGTGGAAACACCTTGACCTTGAGCTGGCCTAGCCTATCAGGGAGTTTCAATACTATGAGAGATCAGTTTATACTGGTTCTGCTTCCACGGACGGGCGGTCGACCGTACAATGATAGCATAAATCATAGATTTGGAATAGTTTTCATCAAGGGAATATTAAAATTGAATACAGACAAGCGCATAAACTTTTAAATAACATACTAGCGTATAGATGTTCAATGTGTGCGAGTGAGAAAACCATAAATATGACAGGTAAGAAAAAGAAAACGAATACAACGCCAAGGTAACCTGATTTTGAATTACACGCCGTCACGAGTGGCACGTTGTAGGGTGGAATTGTGTGTTAATGACAAATCAAAAATAACCATCATCATCATTAGCCTGCCCTAGTCCACTGCTGGACACAGGCCTCCTCCAAGGCGCGCTACTGAATCCGATCTGCGGTTCATCCGCCTACGAAGATTGTCGCTCCATCTAGCCGGGGGGCGTCCCACACTACGCACATCGTCACATGCTAATGAGTTCTTTGTTCCATTCTAAGCTAGTTAATTCGAAGTTGATGGTTTGACGTCTCGCCTCTTGTTTTAAACTGTATGTTAAGAATGACCGCGGTCCGTTTTAAAGGTCATTCTTTATTACTCTCACAAGCGATTAAAGTTAAAGTGACCTACGTACATTCGTAAAATTAAGCTTACGTTATCTTAGTAAGAGGCCAGGCAGACGTATGCCAGGCATAGGTATGCCAGGCATGGGTATGCCAAGCATAGGTATGTATGCCAGGCATAGGTATGTATGCCAGGCATCTGTATGCCAGGCATAGGCATGCCAGGCATGGGTATGTATGCCAGACATAGGTATGCCAGGCACAGGTATGCCAGGCACAGGTATGCCAGACACATGTATGCCAGGCACAGGTATGCCTCGGAGTATCGCCAATAAATCTAATCTAATCTACTGGATATTTCAAGCTAAAGTCCTATCCGCCAACGGTGCCCCAATCCGTTTGGTGGACTTACGCGCCTAAGAATAACCAATCTACTCTTTGGCGTATGCAGATTTCCCGCAAAGTTTTCCTTCACCGAAAAGCCTGTACTAAGATGTGACTTGTCACCCGATTGGCAAACGGGTGAATTCTCCCGGGGGGTGGGAAATGGGAGACATACCCTGTTGTGGCGAAGCTAGTGGTGGCAAATGGAAGCACTCGCCAACATTGGAGCGTGCAGTCATGCATCACTAAGTATCTACGAGTCATAGCTTCAGCAAATAATCATAGCTAGACGTCTCATGCATTGAATGTGTCATGTCGCGAAGTAAAGGTATTAGTGAAGGTATTATAAACGTACGCTAACAACATCGAAGTCATCTATACTACTAATAAAATCGTAACGGGAGTATTTCTGTACATTGAAGGGATTTAAACAATTTTAATATGTTATTTATATATATGATATATGCATGTATGATATGCATAACTGACCCCAGAAGACCTTTTCAAAAAATTTCTTGTCTGTCTACCTGTGTGGTACACACCACGCTAAAACTACTGGTCCGATTTGAACCGGGTTTTTTTTGTGTGAAAGCATGTGGTTTTACTTAAAATCTGGTGTACTTGGATTTCAAAAATTCTAACCCTAAAGGGGATAAAAGGGATGTTAAGGAATGTATGGGAACAGAAGTTTACAAATCAAATCTACATGCCGCGGACAAGTTAGTAACATATACGGTACTTTTTAATGCGAACGAAGTCGCGGGGCATAAGCTAGTAAAAGCGCGTCCTGCCACAGATTAGATAATAGTTCCGTCCCGCGGCGAGCGGTTGAAGAGAATGGTGAGACTGAGCGAAGCGACAGAGGTGTGACAGGATCGCAACACTTGGCGCTCCGTTCTTTCTGCCTACTTCGCCAGGGACATAGCGTTTGTATATAATGTATGTATGTATAGTACATTGTTAACCTAGGTGTGAAAGTAACTTATTTAAGTCCCGAGACGGGGTTTGGCGCCCGACGCGTAGCGAGGGCGCCTATAGTTCGAGGGACCTCTAAATAAGTCTTGAACCCGAGGGAAACACTGTGCTTTTCATTAAGAATACACTGAAAGTAAAAACAAAAACATAAAATGAGTGTTAATACAAATCTCTGCTATACGGAAGTATAAACAAAACTCTACAACTCGAAAAAACAAATGAAGATCGGATTGCCGCTTTTACATCTACTTTGTTTTTTTTTCTGTGACCGGCCAGCTATTCTGCCATTATTTTTCATTTCCATCATTGAAAAAATGGTAAATATTTTGCCCAAATCTATGTTATTTTAAAGAAATAGTTGACAGTAATAATTATAATAAAGTCATTTAAAAATATATATTCTTTAATTATTACATAACTTTATGTTATTTACATCGCGCTGTAATTGAGTGGCTGTATAGACAGTTGGATCATGGTCCAATAGAAATGTCAAAATAGTACTAGTTTTTTTTTACATAATTTGACAGCTGTCAGTTGAAAGCGATTCTCCCTAGGGCTGAGATGTACTACTTTCAACCCGCTCCTCAGGCAACTTCAGACGAACTTTATATTAGAGTATGAGTAATGAAAAATATTTTTTAAACCCATTGAACAGCGCTCACATATGAAATTCGTCGGTAATTCCGACAATCTTACATAACTAAAATGTCACAAAATATAACCTTATGGTTTAGCTATTAGTATTAGTGGTTTGAGGAGAATTATAACTAGAACCATATAACAACTAGTTTATAAGCATCTAAGATGCGACTCTCCAAATTAGCCAAAGTTAATTAAAAATCGGAAACTGGTTCAATGACCAATTCGGAGACTAAACGAGGCAGGCTCGCGATAAATTATATATACGACTTAGTTGCATTCCAGCCTTTCACATCACTGCTTCCTGTCTGCAGAGAACTGTTCATCTCATAACACCAGATCCAGCCGCTTCCGGCCACTTTGTTTAGGTCGCCGGTCCACCTTGAGGGGTGACCGGTCCACGGTCTCCACTCCGCAACACGTCTGCCCCAACGGTCGCGGGACCCTTTTCCTACTTCTAGTTTTGTACATTTAAATGAGTATAGGGACCAAGGTAGCGTAGAAACAATCTCTGGCATTCGCCTACCTATGATGATCCTCGCTTCGAGGAGTGACGGAGGGAGAGGTGTGGAGGCAGGGTTTTGTGACAGATTTTGCAAGCCTTGATTGCTCAGCCTTTCGTCTATGTGACCTTAGTTCTTGGTCGGATATCCTCATCATCATCAAAGAGACCCCTGGACATAGGCCTCCCCCACTGAACCCGTTCTTCGGTTCTCCGCATCCAGTCACTGCCAGCCGCCTCACGCAGATCGTCGCTCCATCTAGCCGGGGGGCGTCCCATACTATGTATGCCCACGCGTGGTCTCCACTCGAGAACTCGTCTACCCCAGCGGTTATCGATTCTCAGAAAAATTTAACATGAAATAACAAATCTCAATACTTTGCAGTCTATCAATACCACACGCTATATTATGGCAAGGCCACTGGTGGAGATGTCATCTCTTCATCACGGGAAAAGGTACGGAACCATCAAGCCGCGAGTCCAATTCGCGCTTGTCGTCTATTTTATTTAAATCAATGTCTAAAAACATCTTACGTAAGCATTAGCCTAATGGCCATTTGAATGAATAAACAATTATTTATAAACAATTTGATATCAGTATGATTCATCAGTTAATTGAAAACACAAACTTTTCCGATCAAATCAGTAAATGTATCTTATCGTCTATGTGTTTGTTTGTTGCTCAATTATAACTTAAAAACTAAGATTGGTCTAAGAGAACTTTGCTTCCAGGGCCGTAAAGACCATTAAAAAATAAGAGAAGATTTTTTTTATATATTTCGCCTTCAACAGCTTTGGCCTACTGGCTTGTTAAACCGATTTGCGAAAAGCTTATTCGCCCTTTCTATAAATCATCGAATTTGTCTAAATAATTTTTTGTCTAGACAATAATTTAAATCCTACTGTTATAAACGCAAAAGTTTCTAAGGATGTCTGTTACTCTTTCACGCAAAAACTGCTGAACAAATGTTGATGAAACATTACAGTAATATAGATTATACATCAGAATAACATAGGCTTACAGAAACCTCGGAAAAACTGTTCCTATCGGGAAAAAACTTTTGTACGCGAGCGAAGCTGCGGGAAAAAGTAGTGAAATACATATATGAAAATACATTCAGCAAATAATTCTTTTACAACTAAACGTACCTACTGTATTCGAATAATGCCCAACCCTGCTCATTAAAATAAGCTGTGTGTGACCTAGGGAAGGTCCTTCGAAGCCTCCACAAAGAACTGAATGAGTCACAAACAACAGAAATGATTAGTTCGTGCCAAGAGTGACTCATGCGAGACGCTCCGGTGACGTCATATGCGTACCTACGTCTGCATCGTCTCAATAACGTGATAAAGTTTACTTGTTTTGTGTACGAAAAACAGCTGTTTTTACACCAGTCAGCATGAAGGCTTTTTTTGGTAGGTTATGGCTTGGTAGCGAGACCTTTAAGCCATATCTTTTTTAAATTTAAAGTCTTATTTCTTAAATCCATTTAACCGGCGGTTACAGCACGGCCTCCACAAAAACAGAGCACGACTAGAGTCAGTCGCCGATTTTCACTAAGGTTCATATTCTCACTAAATCGATAGTAAATTTAATGGAGATTTCCAATGGACAATTTTGATGCGAGCTGAAAGAGTTGTTACACGCTTTTATTTTAATTTCCCGCACAATATGCACAACCACAAGCACTTAATGTATAAAATGCTATCACCATTACACATTAAAACCCGCAAAATACATAATTTAAGAAAATAGAAAAGACGACCATGCATGACACTTCGCTCCCGCCAAAAGAGTCTAACATGAAGGTAAGAATAAGTTGGTGTTGCCATTGCCAGATTATTACAGACTGGATGTTGCCAGAAATGAATAGGACAAATTATTGTTTTTAGAACCATATGAATGAACGTAACATCATTTTGTTTTGACAACTGATACACCACTTCTTGATCGAAGAGTGAGTGAGTTGGTTCAAGAGTAGGATACCACTACGGGCTATTTTTTATTCTGTGCACCTACACAAAATGGCCGACTTTGGATACCAAAATAAACTTTATTCTCAAGTAAAATGTTACGTATAATGATAATGTTACACAATCTCTAAGTATGCGAGTATATTTAATACAATTTACTGACTCAGAAAATCCGAGGACGGAGTTATCTGCTTGTATTATTGTTTTATCGAATTTTATCTCGTTTATCGACGTCGGTATCGCCGGTAAATGTCGATAGGTGCACCGCTGTATTGTTACATATTATTTAGCTCGGTCCAAACCAAAACCAAAAATCCTACGATTATGTACAAGAACGTATGGACTATATTCTACCACGCCAGCCCAGCGCTGGTTGGTCACATGCGCCTAAGGATTCCTTCTTCGGCGTATGCAGGTTCCCTCACGATGTTTTCCTTCGTCGTTTGAGAGCAGTCAGTAGATGTAGTGTAGGTAAAAAAAACATTGGGACACGGCTCCGACCTCTCGACAAGACAGTCCACGTCTTCCCCACCACGACACCGACGCTGGGAATTTAGATTTGGTGCGGAGATACAATGTCTAACCCCCCAGGCAAGAAAAAAACCTGCTCCTGAAGGGAAAAAAAATTAACGCGGTTGAAGCCGCGCGAAACAGCTAATAATTGAAATATCATCATCAACAGCCTATTAATCTCCCCACTGCTGGGGCTCAGGCCTACCCTCTTCTTTGTTCGGGCTATAGTCCACCACGCTTGCCCAGTGCGGGTTGGTAGACTTCACATGCGCCTAAGAATTTCTTCTTCGGCGTATGCAGGTTTCCTCACGATGTTTTCCTTCATCGTTTGAGAGCAGTCAGTAAATGTACTTAAGTTTCGAGAAAAACCCATTGGTACATGACCCAACCGGGGATCGAACTCCGGACCTTTCGATATGATAGGCCGCGTCTTATCCCCAGGGCCACTGACGCTCTATTGAAATATACAATACAATAAAAAAATCCTCGTGGGACAAACAGTTTTACATTGTGACTCTCAGGTCATTGATGATTGCTGCGTGGTGAGAGTGGCCTTCGTGTAGTCATCGCGTCTGGTGCCGTGTGTTGAGTGATGCGGCTGTCTGTCCGTCTGTCCGCACACGAGGTGACTGCTAAACAACCGTCGCACGCCGCGGGAAAGCGTGCCACACACCACATGGGTGAGCCGAGGTGATTGTAAATATGGCTTTGTTGGCTGTTACACTTAGCTATCGGATTCGAACCCACGACCTTAGCCAGCCGCTTAGGAACAGGCGGATTATCTAATCTAATCCAATTAATAAGTAGGTATTCTAAGCACGAAAGTGCCGCTGTTTTTATTTGGATTTAAAGGATCCATTTTGAGAATCTGTCGCGTAATGTCCATCCAGACCATCTGTCAATCAATGTATTAGACGATCAATCCATTAATACAGACCATCGATCAATCCATCGATTGATCGACCGCCCGTCTAAGCAACAGCATACGTTCAAAAACCGCAGGTTCATGCGGGTACGGAACCCAATACGCTGACCTAGTTGTCAAGTATATTCGTTGGCTTAACATGAATGTAAGAAATATATCCAGGATTCCGTGGACGTGCACTAGCATGCCATCAATAGCTTGAATCAAAAAATTTATCCACTCCCATATGGATGAGTAATAAAAGCATCCTATGGGTGTCAAAATCGTGTCAAACGGATTACAATATTGTAACTCACTCACACATTCTCATTTTCAAACTCCATATAAATTTGTATTAGCAACCTCCTCCCGCTACTCCGCTTCCTTTGTCCGCACCCCCCCTGTAATTAACACCATAGGTTCCGATACTAATTATGCGAGATGCGATCTCCACAGGGAGCGCGCGAGAGATTTAAAACTTCTTGTTCAATAGCGATAAAAAATAAATTGCAATGAACTAGCTTGACATGAAAGCCTTCGGTATAGCTCAAAAAGTTAGTACTGTGGGCCGCACGTCAGTGGAAACAGTTTTACCCCGAGCTGGCCTAGTCTATCAGGGAGTTTCAGACAAAAGTTTTTGTTACCTGCGGTCGACCGTGCGTTGAAGTGGCGGGCTGGTCACAATTGTCGGAGGACCGATAACCGCTGGGGTAATGTTCTCGAATAGAGACCACGCGTGGGCGTAGCGTGGGACGCCCCCCGACTAGTTGGAGCGATATCTGCGTGAGGAGGCTGGCGGTGACTGGGGAACTGAAGATTGGGTTCAGTGGCGCGTTTGGGGAGGCATTGTATTCAGCATGATTGAATGTATTATGTCATGCATGTGCAGCATCGTCATGATTCAATAACTTTTAGATTTTCATACATTTTGAGAGTTTTTTTGTTCATGACGATGCTGCTTCCAAACGGCTCATCTGATCAGTTGGATATCTACAGCGATCTAAGAGTCCTCCATCTACTCTCTCGATGACCGTCATCAGATCACGCCCCGATCAATCCTTCACGGAGCACCATGGCTTCAGAGTGACCTCGATTGTATGAAAATCTTGCTCTGTTTCTAATTATCCGTCCACCTATGTATATCTGCAGGCTGTGACAATCGAATTTGATTATAAAGACTCTTTCATTAGTAATTTCCATTAAGGTAAAAAAATATGACTGGTATGTTGGCGTAGTGGTAGTGACCCTGCCTACTGCGCCAAAGGTCGTGGGTTTAACAGGAAAAAATAGGAATCAGGAAATTTGTTAACAATTTTCCTTATACCTAATTCGGTTAGTTCGACACGCTCTGTCCGTAATCGTACTTCCGCTGACATATTCCTACCTAAAAACCGTACGTGGGTATTCTATTCTAGACGACCCTGCCTACTGCCAAAGGTCGTGGGTTCGATTCCCACCCGGGACCAACATTTGCGTGATGAGCATAACTGTTGGTTTTCGGATTCTGGGTGTTTGTATGTATTTATTTAAAAGTATTTAAGTATGTTTATCAGTTGTCGAGTACCCATGTACAAGCTTCGGCTTAGTTGGGACTAAAAAAAACAGCCGTGTATAAATTTGTTCAAACATTATTTTTAAAAAAATACAATTCCAGACCCGACTCCCATATCCAACTGCCAACATCCTACAGACCGGTGACGGACAGCATAGACACCGGTTCGAGTGCTATGGTCCACCGTCTGCGTAACGTGGCTATGATGGTTACATATTTAATTATCTTCGCATGAGGGAAGCCGTGCGCCCAATAGAAGTGTGTGGACACACTGACAGTCGAACTCACTGTCGCTCAAAGGTATATGGAAAGTATTGGAAAGAGCCATATGCTCGGAGTTTCTCTGCGAGACAGCATCCGAGGTGATTCGCCATTATTCTATACATATGTGGATAGATAATTAGAAACAGGCAATAATTTTCATGCAATCGAGGTCACTTTGAAGCCATGGGTCTCCGTGAAGGATTGATCGGGGCATGATCTGATGACGGTCATCGAGAGAGTAGATGGAGAACTTTTGGATCGCTGTAGATATCTAATTGATCAGATAAACCCGTTTGGAAGCAGTATCGTCATGATTTCTTAATTTTAAGATTTTTATACATTTTGATGCCATTTTGCTGATTATTTTTGTTGATGACGATGCTGCTTCCAAACGACTTAACTGATCAGTTGGACATCTATAGCGATTCTAAAGTCCTCCACCTACTCTATCGAGGACCGTCATCAGATCATGCCCCGATCAATCCTTCACGGAGAACCATGGCTTCAAAGTGACCTCGATTGTATGAAAATTTTGCCCTGTTTATAATTATCCGTCCACCTATGTATATTAAACCGCAGCTAATATTCATTTCCCATTGGAAACTCAACTAAGCAACGCTGCGGAAGAAACATCCAATTTCAATATAAATCCCATCAAATTCACTCTACAACCAGTTTCCAAAGATGGTATTACCACACGGAATACAACGAACCACCAAAATAAACCGAACGGTTGCGACATGGTCGTGCGACTACACGTGGCCGGACAGTCCCGACACGCGCACGCGCACGCGCACGCGCACGCGCACGCGCACGCGCACGCGCACGCGCACGCAAATAGAATGGGATTTAGGAGGTTTTTGACATCCACACTACTTTATTAACTGTTCACCGACCGATGCTATTATTGTCATTGAGTGGGGCATCACACGGGGTTCTGGTTGGGATTGAAACATTGCATTTGAAAAGATTTGTTAACATCCATACTCAGAATGGATGGAGAGCGTCAATGGCGTCGTGGGGAAGAAGCGGCGTAGCATGTCGAGAGGTCCGAGTTCGATCCCTGGTCGGGTCATGTACCAATGGTACATTTACCGACTGCTCTCAAACGGTGAAGGATAACATCGCGAGAAAATCTGCATACGCCGACGAAGAAATTCTTAGGCGCATGTGAAGTCCACCAACCAAACCGCACTGGGGTAGCGTGGTGGACTATTAGCTCATTGAGAAGGTAGACCTGTGCCCCAGCAGTGGGGACATGTTAATAGGATGTTGATGATGATGATACTTAGAATAAAATCAAGCTAGAAGACGCGTCCAATCAAAATTGTGTGCCGCGCACTGTCTCCAACGCCTACTTGCGTGCTGTTGTAAAGAAAATACACCGTTTTAGTGTAGTTCTTTGGATTCATTTGTTGTTCTTAGAATACTTAGAATAATTTCTTAGAATACTGAGTTAAAGTTGCATCACCGAACGATCTATCAATGTCTTTGAATAGGACATCACATTGAGTTGTGCTAATTGTGATTTTAATATTCGATGCAAGCGGCTTTGTACTAAGCTAAATAATTGCATCACCGAACGATGCTATCATGTTGCTGATGCTAGCTGTAAGGTTATGTGTAAATTGACATAAATAAATATTTATTTATTTATTGCCTATGATTGTCTTTCAATAGGACATCACGTTAAGTTCTGCTATATGTGAATAAATGTCTAAATGTGATTGAAACATTGGATATAAGAGGATTTTGAAGACGTCCCAATTTCATAATCATATGACTTAGACGACGACCAAGTGCCGCTCATTATGGGCAGTTGCAGCCATCGCTGTACTAGGCAATGCTGCTGCCTGTCAACACAAACCGATCCTTTAGAGATATTGAAATGACACAAGTCCTCACACACGTGGGTGTTTCCACAAGGACGCCCGATGCGCAGCGGAAGTGAGGAGTTCGCGTGGCAAGACGGTCTATTTCCGGCCGAACGAACACCATTGACACCGCGACCGGGTGTAGGCAGGCGCGTGTGTGGACGCACTAGTAGGTAGGTGTTAGTTGTTGACTGGCCTGTTGGCGTAGTGGTAGTGACCCTGCCTACTGCGCCAAAGGTCGTGGGCTCCAATCCCACCCGGGACCAACATTTGTGTGATGAGCATAACTGTTGGTTTTCGGATTCTGGGCGTTTGTATGTATTTAAGCTTTTATTTAAAAGTATTTAAGTATGTTTATCAGTTGTCGAGTACCCATTTACAAGCTTCGGCTTAGTTTGGGACTAAAAACAGCCGTGTGTACAGTTCAAACATTATTATTATTATTCGTGGCGTGACTTGCATGTGTGCTATTGACCCGCTGGCATTAGACCACAAGAGCGTCAGCGGCGTCGGGGACGAGACGCCTATCATATCCAACGGTCCGAAGCTCGATCCCCGGCTGGGCCATGTAATAATGGATTTTTTCACTGACTGCTCTCAAACGGTGAAGGTAAACATCGTGAGGAAACCTGCATACGCCGAAGAAGAAATTCTTAGGCGCATGTGACCCGCACTTGGCTAGCGTGGTGGACTATATCCCAAACGCCCTCGTCGAGAGGGTAGGCCTGAGTCCCAGCAGTGGGGACATGTTAATAGGCTGTTAAAAATACAAGACATTAGGGAGTGTTTGTATGTAAAACCAAATATGAGTAATTAGACAATAGGAAGCGAGCATACGATTACAAATGTCAGTCGTCATCGGCGTTACGTCACCGCAAGAATGTGAATCATACTACTCATACATACAGCACTAGGTGTGTTCTTACATCCAGTACACCTATATTCTGTTCATGAGAATTCTGTCTTTATTACTTACTAGCCTCGCGACATCTTTCGCATTAAAATGTATCGCATATGTTATGTTACTTACTAACTGTTGCTCGCGGCATGTAAATCTGATCTGTAAATTTTTGTTTTGTGACAAACTTTAACATCCTTTTTACCCCTTTGGGGTTGGAATTTTAAAAATCCAAGTACGCCAGATTTTAAGTCAGACCGCATGCTTTCAAACAAAAAGAACCTGGTTCAAATCGGACCAGTAGTTTGAGCGTGATGCGGGTTCAAACAGACAAGACATTTTTTGAAAAGTGTTTTGGGGTATCATGATATCAGCCTGTAGACGTCCATTGCTGGACAAAGGCCTCCCCCAAGGATCTCCACGACGCCCGGTCCCGCGCTAACCTCATCCAGCTGGGTCCCGCGACTTTCACCAGATCGTCGGTCCACCTTGTGGGAGGCCTGCCTACGCTGCGTCTTCCGATACCTGTATCGGAATATACGATAATATCCGATAACTGACCCCTGGGTCAGTTAAGCCTAAATAACGTATCCCAAAAGTTTTTTAAATCCCTTCATTGTATAGAAATACTCCCGTTACGATTTTATAAGTAGTATAGACATACTTTTTATATTTGCTACTAGATAAAAAATTGCACTTGTCATATCCATATTATTCATAGAGTTAGTATACTAGTTATAGAGCGCGCGCATCGCTCATTGCCCATTGTGACAAGTGTAAGCAGGTGTTCTATGGACGCTTCTATATAGATTTTTTCTAGATCGTTCTTTTCCGTGAATCGTGTTTACAGCTTGGCACTGCACATTTCACCATGATTACTCCAAACCTAAATAAATACCGGCGAGAGCAACAATCAGCGCTACTGACGTGTTGTGACTAGCAGCGTCGCCCCGAACATTTCGAGACTGTTCAGACCCGTGCTTACAGTTCAGACTTGCTAACGCGCGCTCTATGTATACTAACAACTCTGATATTATTATAGTAATAGCTAATTCAAATCCGATCTTTGGTCATAACATCTGTGGAAATGTGGAGAGCTTGGTCAAACAATAGGGTCCCGCGGCAAGGGTCCAAGTGTCCCCGGCGCGCGCGGCCTACGGAACCGTCCGCCGCGGCCGTTGACCCCGCTAATGCATCCACCACTTACTGGTGATTAGTTCCACAGTGACCTGCGCCTCGCGTTCTAAGACGACAATGTTATAATTTAAGAAACACTTATTTTACGAATCTCGATTGTATTATCAAAGTTAAATAGAAGGTAAATCAGCTGATGATCAGTTATCTCCATTTTTACCGACTTCCAAAAAAGGAGGAGGTACTATGTTCGGCTGTATGTATGTATGTTTTTTTTTCCTTTTATGTATGTTCACCGATTTCTCCGTCAATTGTGGACCGATTTCAAAAATTTTTTTTTTGTTTTTCTCCTATTTAATTTCGAGAGTTGTGATTTAAAAAAAAATACTACGTACGGGACATAAAAGGTCATAAGCCAGACGAATTCAGAATGAATATTCGACCTGCGAACAATCCATTGGTCCAACATCCAGTGGCCTCGGGGATAAGACACGGCCGATCATATCGAAAGGTCCATAGCTCGATCCCCGGCTGGGCCATGTACCGATTGGTTTTTCTCGAAACTTAAGTAGATTTACTGACTGCTCTCGAACGGTGAAGGAAAACATCGCGAGGAAACCTGCATACGCCGAAGAAGAAATCCTTAGGCGCATGTGAAGTCCGCCAACCCGCACTGGGCTAGCGTGGTGGACTATAGCCCGAACCGTATGTAATGATCATTTAAATAATATAATAGTGTAATAGCCCGGGCGGCGGAATGTTAAACTCTATCGTTATCATCGCGATGGAAACAGATAAGATTGCAATAAGCCCGCACAATTCTTATAACAGATGATCTAACAATTAAATTGTATAAAATTTAATGATTGCAATGGAACAGAAGGCTTGTCGGTTTCTCTTTGATCGATATTGAGTAAAACTTTAAAATCGGTGTCGTTTCGGAATCAATTCGTGCCGTATTGTGTGCACTGCCGTGCTGTAACCGCCGGTTTAATAAAGATTTAAATACTGTAATAATGTCCAATCTGAAAAATGTGCAACGACCATACTCGAACTGAAAAATGTCGAATAATGTCCAATCTGAAAAATGTGCAACGACCATACTCGAACTGAAAAATGTCGAATAATGTCCAATCTGAAAACTGTGCAACGACCATACTCCAACTGAAAAATGTGCAACGACCATACTCCAACTCAAAAATGTGCAACGACCATACTCCAACTGAAAAATGTCCAAACTGAATAATGTCCTATCGGAAAAATGTGCAACGACCATACTCGAACTGAAAAATGTCGAATAATGTCCAATCTGAAAAATGTGCAACGACCATACTCCAACTGAAAAATGTGCAACGACCATACTCCAACTCAAAAATGTGCAACGACCATACTCCAACTGAAAAATGTCCAAACTGAATAATGTCCTATCGGAAAAATGTGCAACGACCATACTCGAACTGAAAAATGTCCAAACTGAATAATGTCCAAACTGAATAATGTCCAATCCGAAAAATGTCTAAACTGAAAAACGTCCTATCTGAAATAAATAATAAGTGACTGTATTTATTTTAAGACACGCCTAAGGTCTAGTAACCCCCTTAAAAACGTAATTATTTATAACAATTTATCTTTAGCATAGCCCTTATTGTCTGTCTGTGAATAAATTGGTAAAACCACTCTTGAAGGGATCAATAAAAAGCGCGAGAAAACTCTGGATTAGTTAGGTTTACTGTAATAATGTCCAATCTAAAAATGTCCAACGACCATGCTCGAACTGAAAAATGTTAAAACTGAATAATGCCCAATCTGAAAAACGTACAATCTGAAAAATGACCAATCTGAAAAATGTACAATCTAAAAATAAATAAATAGCAGTTTTTAAGGTTCTGTAGTGTAAAATGTTTCAGATTGGACATTATTATTGTAAACCATTATTTACTATACTAACAGCACTTAGAGATTTTCAGTAGGAATTGAAGCCAGACCTTTGGTATTTGCTAAGTCATAGAGGTGTTCAATTTAATGGTTTACAAGATAACTCTTAACATTGACAAATGGTAGACTTTAACCCACAACGGTATACGCCAAATGAACATCAAAAATACCGCGACAATCGATAGTACGGTTTTCCATATGAGTTAACCGTAAAACGGTACACGGGACATTCAAATGTCGCCGTAAGCTTCACGTCTTTGTGGCTAAGCCGTGGTAGCACGTTGGTTGCGGTCCATCATCATCATAATGAGCCTTTTCACGTCAAAGCTGGACATAGGCCTTCCCCAACCGCCACTACACTCGGTCCTCCGCTCTCTATATCCAGCCACTTCAAGCCACCCTCTTTAGGTCGTCGGTCCACCTGGAGGGGCGTCTCACGCTGCGCGTATCCACCCGTGGTCTCCACTCCAGAACTCGTCTGCCCAACGGCCGTCGGTTCTGCGACAGTGTGACCTGCCCATTGCCACTTCAGCGTGCTAATCCTTTCAGCTATGTCGGTAACCTTAGTTCTTCGTCTCCTCATTACGGATCATATCCTAAAAAGAAACTTCGAACCTTGACTCGTGCCAATGGGTTTTCATCCATTTTAAGGGTGAAAATAGGGCATGAATAGGACGTCGGTGTAAAAAAATCATGAATTTTTACAAAGTCAGTTTTGTGTAAACATTTAGATTATGTTTCTAGTTACTTGCGGTCGACCGTACATCGTATTCGCTGGTTTGACATTTGACTATACAGTGTATTGTGTTAGACGTCTTTGTTTGGCGTGACCTTTGCCAAGGAACCAGACCACGAAATAACTAAAAGCTAAAACCTTTTTGTGTAAGACGCCTTGTCCGTGTCACATAACTCTTCGTGGAGTCGGTGCAGGCACCACCAGCTCCGTTATGAATAGAATAGTACCCATGAAGGTGCACGATCACCTCAGTTAGTGCATCCTGTTCAAGATACCGCTCCAGTGGACCTTTGATAAATATCACAACTACTCGGAGAAATGATAATTTATAAATGACTAGCTTTTTCCCGCGGCTTCGCCCGCTAAGTAAAGTTTTTCCCGTGTACATTGTGAAACAGCGCCCTCTATGTAGGCGTTTTGTTACTTAGGGCGTATTAGCGGACGCCCCGCGACTTTGTCCGCGGTAAAAAGTAGCCTATATGTTATTCCAGGACATAAGCTATCACTGTACCGAGTTTCATCAAAATCTGTTCGGTAGTTTTTGCGTGAAAGAGTAACAAACATCCTCACTCACAAACTTTCACCTTTATAATTATGAGGCGGTTATATGTACATGTCGTAGGCAGATCGTAGAATTGGCCTGATCGTGATATGCCTAGACATTTTATGATACGCCGTCATTTCATGATTTGCCCGGACATATCATATCATGATGAGGCTAATAGAACGTCGGGCGGATCGACAAAATCAACTATTTATCGATACTCCCAGCTGATCACTCACTGGGCATATATGGTTAAGTAGTTTTCATTTCACGCCGCAACATACGCTGTTACAGTTTTAAACGAATTATTTCCCATTTTTAGGTTATCTTATCTTATCTTCTGAGGGGGCAGGAATACCTGGCGACACTTCGACCCTATGGGATCTGTTGCGCCAAACCCCTGTCCGCCAAACGTTGCCCCAATCCGTTTTTGGTGGACTTCACATACGCCTTAGAATAGTTAAATACCAGTCTTTTGGCGTATGCAGGTTTCCTCACGATGTTTTCCTTCACCGAAAAACCTGTGGTATTATAATTAACCGTACTTAAGTTTTCGAAAAACTCATTGGTACGGGCCAGGATCGAGCCCACGACCTCATGAACGTGAGGCGAGTGCACAACCAACGAGGCTACCACGGCTCATTTTTAGGGTAAGTTAGTTTAGGTTTATTTTGATTTGATAAACTTTGGACACCCTACGGTCGAAAGAGTGCGTTGATCGATATGGCGGATGTTAGATGGCCAAATGATGAAATGGCGGCGTATTATAAAACGTCTAGGCATATCACGATCTGGTTAATTCTACAATCTGCCCACGGCATGCATAAAGATCGCGTTAATTTTTTTTTTCAATTTTCCCTGTTAATGGTGTTATAATTGGGATTATTACAGAAGTGCGACCACGAGTGTGCGATGTACGTTAGTGCGACATGTCATTTGTGCGAAATTTATACCCTACTATCCTATTATAATAATATAATAATAATGTTTGGACTTTACACACGGCTGTTTAGTCCCAACTAAGCCGAAGCTTGTACATATGGGTACTCGACAACTGATAAACATACATAAATACTTTTAAATAAACACTTAAATACATACAAGCACCCAGAATCCGAAAACCGACAGTTATGCTCATCACACAAATGTTGGTCCCGGGTGGGAATCGAACCCACGACCTTTGGTGCAGTAGGCAGGGTTACTACCACTACGCCAACAGGCCAGTCAATTGTTATGTGCCTACCCGTTATATAGATAGCTACGTTGGTAAGTCCTACCTGCATATTTCCGATAATGGTGCGATAAGTGAGCCGTCAATTAGTGGATACATACATAATAGATAGATATATACATAATAGATAGATATATACATAATACGTGCATTGACGTGCGGCCGACTGTACAAGCTACACGTGACAGCTTCGTTATCAAGCCAGCTACAAACCTACAACAATTATATGTCGCTCAATAGGCACTAAACATTTATTATCTTTACGTTTTTATGATCCAACTGTCCTGCGGTTATTCAAAAATTTCGAGGTAATAATTGTAAGCCTGTCAACGTACTCTGTTGGCCATTGTCCGATGTGCGGCTGGGCTAGCACGCCTTCGATCTTTTTGGGATCTTTTGTGCCAAATGCCTGTCCAGCAACAGTGCATCAATCCGTTTTGGTGGACTTCACTAGAATGGAAAATCTAATCTTTGACGTACGCAGGTTCCCTCGCGATGTTTTCCTTCACCGAAAGGCCTGTGGTATTATACCGTATTTCAGTTCGAAAAAACTCATCGGCACGGGCCGAGGTTCGAACCCACACGCTTGCGATCGAGAGGCGATTGCACCACCAACTAGGCCACCACGGCCCTGGAGCTCTATTTTTGAATCGCTCGCTTCGCTTCGAGCGGTCGATTCTACTGATTTTTGTATCAGATGTCGAGGGAAAATTAGTAGAATCGACCGCTCGAAGCGAGACGAGCGATTACAGAATAGGGCTCCTGTACACTTCATCAACAGCCTATTAGTGTCCCCACTGCTGGGGCTCAGGCCTACCCTCTCAACGAGGGCGTTCGGGCTATAGTCCACCACGCTAGCCCAGTGCGGGTTGGTGGAATTCACATGCGCCTAAGAATTTCTTCTTCGGCGTATGCAGGTTTCCTCACGATGTTTTTCCTTCACCGTTTGAGAGCAGTCAGTAAATGTACTTAAGTTTCGAGAAAAAACCCATTGGTACATGGCCCAGCCGGGGATCGAAGGTCCGGAGTCCTGTACACTAACCACGACTAATTAAAATTGCTCCTGTACACTCCCATCTAAACCCCGTAAATCGCCGTAAGTCCTTTTTGGCGGTTGAGTGAATATAGTCACAGATTGATGACATCAGCGAAAGAGGTGTGTCAGGATCGCGATACTTGGCGCTCCGTTCTTTCTGCCTACCCCGCCAGGGACATAGCGTGAAGATATGTATGCTTGTATGTATTGATGACATCGCTGACAGTATTTAGAGTCATGTGCGTAAATGACAATATAATGTGATGCGTGGAGATGTCCAAAAACTTGAAAAGTTTGATTCGGTTGATCAATATTCGATTCGAACCAAATAACTATTTCTTGAAATTGAATGAGCGTCTCTAGTGAACCCCTGCACAAGAATCAGTCTTCACATAACCGCCAAAAAGTTTTACGGGGACTATAACGACGTGAGAGCGTCAGTGGCCTCGGGGATAAGACGCGACCTATCATATCGAAAGGTCCGAGGTTCCATCCCCGGTTGGGCCATGTACCAATGGGTTTTTTCTCGAAACTTAAGTACATGCACTGACTGCTCTCAAACGGTGAAGGAAAACATCGTGAGGAAACCTGCATACGCCGAAGAAGAAAGTCTTAGGCGCATGTGAAGTCCGCCAACCCGCACTGGGCTAGCGTGGTGGACTATAGCCCGCACGCCCTCGTTGAGAGGGTAGGCCTGAGTGGGGAGATTAATAGGCTGTTGATGATGATAACGGCGTTAGAGAATATAAAACTAGAGATGTAATGACAGACTCGCTTCCAAAGCACCGATACCGATCGGTGCCAACAAAACAACCGGCCTTTCAGCATTGCCGCAAATTGAAGTGGCATCAACAAATACGATTGTATTGAGGTATTGAGAGATGAACCGTACATAAAGCCTTGGATGGCCCATTAAGGACCCCTTGGATGGCCCATACGAGTGAAGTTGCATTGTAAAATCAAGTAGAATGCTCTCTGTAACCGCTTGCGTAAACATGAATGGGAGAGGTGAGTTTATGGTTGAGGCCGCGAAGATTGCGGTTCAATTTCAAAGTCTATATCGTTTTATTTTACGGTGTACCCACGGTTCAGTTAATAAAGTAATATGTGTTTTATTATTTCTAAGTAAGTAAAGTTTGTAAGTTATATCTAAGTACTGTTTAACCTACCACCTACCTAAAATTTACAATTCTATTACACTGGAATTGAGAACGGCCCAATGTAGTAAAAAAACTTTTAAAAACAAATATATAAAACAATTGTTGGACTCTCTGAATCTCTGATTAACATTAACATCAACTTTTTAATCTTATGTTCTACCCGGTTTCATCGATGTATTTTTTAAAATGTCCTGTAGCACATTTAACAACACAAATGTACTTTACTTGTAAATAAGGGAGCACTTACTGCCAACAAACAGTAAATACAGTTTGGCAGTTTTTTCAATGTAAACTGTGTTTGTTACAAATAAATTGTTAAAATATTATTATTATTAGCTGTCGATAATGCCAATGTTCGCCTTTAATAAGCTATTGTGTGCAAGTAAAAAAAATGTGTTTTATTATTTCTAAGTTGTAAAGTTCGTAAGTTATACCTAAGTACTGGTTATCTGTCGATAATAAAATAAATTAATAAGCTATTGTGTGCAATAAAGTAAAAAAAAACAACTTTGAAACTGGATTTAGCTCGTCGAAATACCACAATACTCTACATGCGCCAGCTATTGGGTGTCCGCCACTAACTCATAATGATAATAAGGCCATGGGTCTTACAATAAAACAAGTAGCAGTTGTAGAGTAAAAGACCACACAACGCAAGCGACAAACAATGAGGAAAAAGTCATGAAAGGACGCACAGACACCTTGGGCGATGACATCACACGGCACAACGGTGCATTGTCGCTTGCATCATCGCAGCGGAGATACAGTGCGAATGTGAAAAAATAATTAATTTTCAATGAATAAAAGGGTTCGAACACGCAGTCAATAGTTATAGAGTAGAGAAACACGTGCGGTCAACAAGCATGTTTTTATTTATAAACAACTAGATGATTCGTGTGTGATTTAGTTTTATATGAGTTTTCTTTCTTTTTGCTCTGCTCCTAAGGGTCGTAGCGTGATGTTAAATAATAGCCTATAATAACCTCCTCAAGAATTGGAATTTCAAAAATGCATAAATAGTTTTTAAATCCGACTGGTAGTTCCAGAGATTAACGCGTTCAAACAAACTAACAAACGAAAAAAAAACCTTTCAGCTTTATTTTATACTAGCCGATGCCCCGCGACTTCATTCGCGTGATAAAGTATACTATTTAAATGTTATTAAACATTCTTTAACCTGTTCTAACCATGCCAGTTTTTTGTTTTAAAGTTTGTCAATAGATGGCGCTAGGTGTATTTTACACCCCGCTATCATTTGGTTCTTCGAAAGATAATATAAGATATGCATGCAAATTATCCACCAGTTTTTACCTCTTTATTATTAGTAGAGAGGTAGGTACAGATGAAGGATCTACTAACAACTAACTTCTCTGTTGCGAATGTAAGTAGGAAATAGTGATGTGTGACTCATGCCACAGATGTTAGACACATCTACGAGTGTTATACGGAAGCTAATTGACCTAGTTCATTAATATGGTTCCCATCATAATCAATGTAAACTTGTTTTAAAAAAATACTGAGACTCAATGATACTGGACCATGAAACGCTACAGAACAACGGCGTGCAACAGGGCCACTAGATCTCAATCTAGCACTGTAAGACAATAAAGATACTGGCGAGACTTTTTGGGATGTTTGTGCCGAACCCCTGTCCACCAAAAGTGACCCAATCCGATTTTAGGTGGACTTCACATATACCTTAAAATAGAAATACTAATCTTTGGCGTATGCAGGTTTTCTCGCGATTTTTACCTCCACCAAAAAGCCTGAGGCCATATTGTAATGAACGGTAAGAAAAACTCGTTGGTAGGTACAGAGTTGCAGACTAACTTCATTAAACTTTATTAATTAACTTTGGTTATTAATTAACTAAAGTTTGAATCCACAACCAACAAGGATACCTGGCTCTGACAGGCCACAAATTACCACTGTTGCCCACCAAAATCCCACTTAAATCCCTGCAACTGTTCGATTGCTGTGTAAAACAGCCACCAAGTGCGTTGCTATGATATCCAGAGGGGTTAGTCGGAATGCTATGTCTGCCTGTGATTTTGTAAATCAACTTTTTGTCCTGTGTAAAAATGTCATTTTACAGAACCCAGTTTTAACCGAAATATAGTTTAGAAAACTTAGGTTTAATGACAGTATATATTTATTTATTAAAGTCAAACATTTTTTATATACATTTTTAAAAATTAAGTAAGTATAATATATATCACAGAATAGATAATATGTTAAACTACAGAAAAAATTAAGTGAGATTACTAACATGTCTTACCTGTAGTAAATTTATTATTATATATTTATTTCACTCTATTTCTTTAGGAAAACTTACTAAGGATGTCCACTTCTACACATGTTCTTGGCAGTCATACTAGCCAAGTAACCACTGATGACAATTAGCAGATTATACAAGCCACATGTTTATATTTTACAAAACAAGTTTTTGTCTCTAGTTGAAGGTCAATGGATTTAGGCTTGGATGGATTCTCAAGAATATAAGTATTTAGGTAAATAAACTGTATCATAAAGTATTTAATTTTGTTAGACACTATTGTGAAACCTAAAACATTGGTACAATATAAAAATCCTCCAAGACCAAATGCAGATGTTATTTTTTTATTTGCTATGAAAACAGACGGTTATTCCTTGAAGTGAATCACACCGGTGACCCTGTGTCAGGCAGCTAGATGTACAGTCAACTAAGTCAATACCCTATTAACAAGAAGATATAATTCCTATTTATTATAATAAATAGCACAGCAGTGTTTAGCCATAGCTTGATGTTAAACATGTATTTATACAAGTGAAAACTGCAAGGTCAAATGCAAATTAAGCCATTGTTTGTACTTGCCTACTTGTAACATAAAAAGTTGCTGAGAAATATTTTTGTAGGTAGGTATTACTTTATTGTATAAAATAAAGATGTCTCGAATTCGGAGTTTTTAGGTCATTCACGTATCTACTATCTGGTAATGGTAAGCTCTTTGGGTACTGAGTTGTCGTATTTTCTGTACAGAACGAAATAATTTCAAGGATGTTTTCAAGTATTTTAAGAATGTAGCTCACCTCAATTGCAAATTCTCGATGAATTTATCCGTGGTCATGTTGTCCAGCAGGACAAAGTCGGACACCCCGACCTCTGGCTGAGTCGCCATGGTTCACACTTAAAAATCCACAAGTAAAACAAAGATTCACACACAATCTAAACTAAATAATTAGCACGTTTTTACAATATTGTCAACAAACCGTTAAAAATTAAAGCAACGGAAAGCACAACCATCCCCTACGAACTTATTAAACAAACTGTCAGAAGTGTCAGATTTTAAACTTATCAGACGTGGTCACACTGGAAATTTGTTGCCATTAAATTGAATTTCAAACCTACTAAAAAAAAAACTAAATAATACAATGCATAACTGAAATTATTTATTGCATTATCTAAATTTAAAAGTAAAGTAAGTACAGAGGTTGTATGGTGGCAGAAGGTGACTTTGTATTGAAACTGAAATCTCAAACGTATAAAATAATAAATTGAAAAGAAATCCGGCTACTACAAAATGTGTTTAACTGACATGATCTTACCACTTGTGTTTTAACAAAGTGAACGAACATATCAAAGTTTGTACGAAGTTTGAATAGTACTTTTTCGCTTAGTGATTCTATTCAGTGTTCAATGCCTACTACGCAAACGCAACTCCACCGCCGCCATTTTCCTTGTTGTAGGCGCGTCAAATGTCATAATAATTTTCATTTTTCAGAAAATTAATTTTCCTTTGGCCTTTTATGTTATTTTCATTATTTCCCTAACGTCTTTTGACGTGTTTTAGTGAAATTACATTTTCCTTGCATCGATCCTTGCCTATAAGTTTTGTCGCACTTGAATTCTTTCCGTCGTAGTTTCAAGGATCCTTCATGTCCAACAATGAATTGCGAGGATCGTCTTCATAAAAGGTAGTTAGTGATTCCCACGCCCACGACAGTGCTGCATCAAAGGACACGGGACAGGTGGACGTAAAACGGTGATATTTGAAGGAATGAAGAGCCGAAGTGTTGGTACAGTGTGGTGGTTTGTTTGATGGGACAATGAACGAGTCTCCAGGCGTGGAGTGGCTGCCGGCGTACAGCCCTGGCCCGCCACGCCACAGCCCGCTGGGGCCGATCCCGCGCTTCCTTTACGAGGATGTGCAGCCGTTGTTGCTCCAGCAGGAAAACAACAACAAGGAAGCTGACCAGAAGGAGAATTTGAATAAAATCAAGCACGCCAAGCCAGCTTACAGGTAAATAGTTCATTTTCCTCAATACACTGGAACCTTCTGTGTAAATGACTCATCTGTGGTCAACAATTGCTGATTAACAAACTTATTAAAAATCAAGTCAGTCATCGAACTTGTGGTAAATAAACATTTCCTTTGCATTGTTGTGCTGACAATATTGAATTTGTTTTACTAATCTGTATCTAAATGTTACTAATATTAATAAATACCTAATATTAATACCTATACCTATACCCTATTAATATATATACCTAATATTAATATAAATTAATAACAAATGTACACAAATAATTTAATAAACGACAAATAATTTAATTATATTTCGCCTATATTTATAACATCTATGTCACAGACTATATGCAAAATTTCAAGGAGGGAAGTGGAAGGAAGATAATCTCTAATATCTAAAGCATGAAATTTGGAAATGTACCAATCTTAATTAAGTCAAAGTTAAAATATTTTGTTTCTAAATAATAAGTCTAGATAGACGTCTGACATGGAAAGACCACATCAAACATAAAAGAGATCAGATAAATTCCAAGTTTAGAAACTTGTACTGGTTAATGGGAAGGAATTCAGTGCTTTCCGTGGACAACAAGCTCATGATCTATAATTCTATCCTAAAACCCATATGGACATATGGCATTCAGCTGTGGGGTGTAGCCAGTAAAACAAACATAGTTTGTCTACAGCGAGTTCAAAATTATATCCTTCGGGCGATCGTGAATCCGCCTTGGTTCACTAAAAACGTTGAAATCCACGATTACCTCAACGCGCCGACTGTCGCTACAGAAATCGAGCGGTTTCAGAAACAGCACGCAAATCGCCTTGCTTCTCATCCAAATCCACTTGCTGCTGAGCTGGTGGATAACTCAAAACTGATCAAGAGGCTGAAAAGGGGCCAAGTCATATGATCAGGGCAGTCGAGGCACTGGCCTCGTCTCCCTAAAACGCTCGTCTAAATCCATCAACAAATCCAATTAAAGTCTGTCGACTGCTTGTGGATAATTAAATTTAAAAAAAATAATAATAATAAAATGGGTAGTTTAAGGGTTACCCAGCCTTGTATCACTGCAACCATTGCTAATCTATTGTTATAGCCGCCTTACTATAGTTCAATGCGTCAGTTAAGAACTTCAGCACACTTTGGCACTGATTTGTTTTACTCCGTCAGGTTGAAGTGAGCAGTTGCCCAGATGGATGTCTCCAGTGTTTTCAGCATCATCACTCTCGCACAGAAGGTGCAATGGGGCTTCCTCTGCGGCTTGGCAGTATCATATACTACATGTGGTTTAAGATTGTTAAAAATTCCGTACTGACTGTGTTCTGCACATTCCACAGCTATGCGAGCATGATCCGACTGGCGATCAGCAGTTCCCCCAACGGCAAGATGACCCTCAACGAGATATATACTTACATCTGCAATGCTTTCCCGTACTACAAGGAGGCTGGCAAGGGCTGGATGGTGAGTATTGTCTATCATCTTATCTTATCTTCTTAGGGCCAGGAATACCTGGCGACACTTGGACCCTATGGCATCTGTTGTGCCAAACCCCTGTCCGCCAAACGGTGCCACAATCCATTTTTTTTTGGTGGACTTCACATACGCCTTAGAATAGTAAATGTTTTCCTTCACCGAAAAACCTGTGGTATTTTAATAAACCATACTTAAGTTTCGAAAAAACTCATTGGTACGGGCCAGGATCGAACCCACGACCTCATGAACGTGAGGCGAGTGCACAACCAACTAGGCTACCACGGCTCTAACTGGGGCTTGAAATTATCGAGATAATAATTTTCTTTGATAATTTAAATCTTGATTTCATGCAGATTGTTAGTTTTATTTATATAATTTTTGACTATTAAAGTCTAATTTAATTTGTTTTTGGAAACATACAGCCACACAAACAAAAATGGAAACAAAAATTTTATAAATAAAAGATTTGCAGCTCCACTAATTATTAAGAATTTGTATAAAATATTTTTGTATCAAAGAGAATTTATGTACATATAATTTCTCTCATTGATACAACTTCTTTGAGCTTAAATAACTGATAAAGCCTTTGACATATCTCAAAGGGTTAGCACGTTGAAGTGGCAGTGGGCTGGTCACATCTGTCGGAGAACCGATAACCACTGGGGTAGACGAGTTCTCGAGTGGAGACCACGACTAGGCAAGCGTAGTGTGGGACGCCCCCCGGCTAGATGGAGCGACGACCTGCGCAGGGCGGCTGGCAGTGACTGCATGCGGAGAGCCGAAGATCGGACTCAATGGCGCACCTTGGGGGAGGCCTATGTCCAGCAGTGGACTAGTGCAGGCTAATGATGATGATGATGAACTGATATAACTGGATGACATATAAACTTGAGATGAGAAAAAAAGTAATACATAAAAATATAAGAAGTTATACAAATTTCATAAGAGTCAAAGAAAATACTGTTTGTATTGCATTGTGGCAGTGTTTATAGTCTGAGCACATAGTTTTACTTGAAACACCCACACAACCTATCTGCTCAAAACATTAAAACAATTTCACAATAGCAGCAGAGGTGCCCCCCCCCCCCCCCCCCTTTTTATTTTATTAATCCATTGGAAGCCGTCCACCATGACCGTGTGTTCCAGAACTCGATACGGCACAACCTGTCTCTGAACAAGTGCTTCATGAAGGTGCCCCGCAGCAAGGACGACCCGGGCAAGGGCTCCTACTGGGCCATGGACACCAGCTACAAGATGGCCGAGGTCACGCCGCGCCGCCGGCGCAGCCTCAGGGTAACGACACTCATAAGCATTTATTGCCCGCGGCATGTAAATTTGATCTGTAAATTTTTGTTCCCATACAAACCTTAACATCCCTTTTCACCCCTTTAGGGGTGGAATTAAAAAAATCCAAGTACACCAGATTTTAAGTCAGACCACCTGCTTTCAAACAAAATAAACATGGTTCAAATCGGTACAGTAGTTTCAGCGTGATGCGGGTTCATACAGACAAGAAATCTTTTGAAAAGTGTTTTGGGGTCAGTTAAGCCTAAATAACGTATTTCAATAGTTTTTTAAAATCCCTTCAATGTACAGAAATACTCCCGTTACAATTTTATAATAATACTAGCCGATGCCCCGCGATTTCTTCCGCGTTATAAAGTATACTATTTAAATGTTATTCAAATTTTTTTAACCCGTTCTAATCATACCAGTCTCTTAGTTTTAAAGCTTGTCAATAGATGGCGCTAGGTGTATTTTACACCCCGCTATCATTTGGTTTTTCGCAAGATATGCAGCAAGATATATAAGATAGACGTGCACATTATCCACCAGATTTTACCTCTTTATTATTAGTATAAATAGACTAGCAGACGCCCTGCGTCGTCCGCGTTAAAAACCAATGAAATAGACTACTTCTAGATGGTGCGAAGTTTTTTTATATATGAGTACCTACACTCGGCTGAGGCGTGAATGCAATGTTATTGCAACTGTTTACAGATGGCTCCGTACAGCCCCGAGTGCAGTTCGAACAGCAGCGGGGAGGCGGGCGCGGGCGCGTGCGGCGTGGCCGGCGCGCCCACGCCGCCCGCCACGCCCACCACGCCCACGTCGCCCACGCTGCCCGCGCAGGTTAAGGAGGAGCCGGAGATTAAGGAGGAGATTGGTAAGATGGCATTGTTGTTAATAGAGGGATGGAGGAAGGAAGAGTGAGCGAGAGAGGAAATGATGGTATGAAGAAGAGGGGAGGAGGGTGATGAATTTTATACAGGCTTTTGCGGCTTTGCCTAATGGTTCAAATCAATTGACATGTCCCCACTGCTGGGGCTCAGGCCTACCCTCTCAACGAGGGGGTTAGGGCTATAGTCCACCACGCTAGCCCAGTGCGGGTTGGTGAATTTCATCTTCGGCGTATTCGGGTTTCCTCACAATGATTTCCTTCACCGCCTAATGGTTGAAGTTTAGCAAAGGGAACTTATTTTCTCGGTTTAATTTTTCCTCACATTATTACGCCTAGTTACTCATTGGCTCTTGTACTTTTGATAAGAGCGTGGTAGCCTAGTTGCCCCCCTCCACCAGGTGGACCGACGACCTGGAGAAGGTGGCCGGAAGAGGCTGGATGCTCAGGGCGGAGGCTGGGTGTGGTGACGTTCATTAACGTTGCAGGGATGATGATGGTCATTTCTTTTTTCATTTGAAGCGTGATTTGAACGTATGGACTTGTGTTGTTCCAGACGCCAGGCACACGGACGACGCGCTGACGGCTCTCATGAACGAGGAGCTTATGGCAGACGTGGACATCAGCGCAGGTACGTTTGTGATCATGTACTGTATTATATTAAGGCCTGCAGCAGGGCTGCCGTCGGCCAGAAGCCCTTGTCCTCTACTTCCTGGACTTGGGATGGCTGGACTGACGGCCTGCGGCGAATTGCACGAAACTCCCGCTTTCCTGGAGTCAGTGCAGGGACCGCCAGCCCCGTCTAAAGAATCTAAGAATAAGAATATTCTATTTACAAACAACTTTTTTCACTTCATTGATAGAAAGAACGTGCTAAAAAAAGTTCATTAATTTTTTTTTTTTAATCTCAAAAAGTTGTGGCTTTTGAAGGTTTTTGTGCAGGCCATGTTGTAACATGTATACTAACTATGGTCATAACCGCCATGAATATTTTAAAACTACGACTGGCCTGGAAGGACTCTTTCATTAATTTGTCTGGGGCCCAATGTAGCGTGTAGTCAGTCCCAGGGACGTTGCCCACCCTCACCCCGGTAGGTGTTTTTGTGTTGGTACCCCTGTTGATCCTCGCAGCAGAGGAGTGGCAGGGGGAGATTTTTTTTTGTTGAATTCGTCCAATGATGGACAGGCAAAAGTCATAGACCATACAGCCAAGTCATATTTGGTTTGTTTTTCTTCGGTTACCACAAAAACAGGGCACGACTATAATAGTCGGCGAATTTCAATAAAACCGCAGCACGGCCTCCACGAGGGCACAACTAGTGCCATTCGGTGATCCACACTGCAGTTCACGTCCGCATTAAACTGATAGTAGGTTTAATGAAGATTTAACAAGGGACATTTTGGAACGATCTGGTAGAGTCGTTTACACAGTTTACACGCGGGGGAGAGGTGTGGTGGCGGGAATGGCCTGGAAAGACTCTGTTTCCAAGCCGTAAATCCAACAAAAAAAAATTTTTTTTTCTGTAGAGCGGTGGTGGTGTGATGGCGCGCGGCGGCACGTGTGCGGCGCGCTGCGGCACAGCTCGCTCACCGACGACTACGGCAACTTCGTGGCGACGCGCGCCGACGACTGCGACTGCGACTGCCCCGCCGACGACGCGCCCGCGGCCGCCGCCTGCGCCGCCGCGCCGCACTACTGGCCCGCGGAGATATTATAACACCGACGCGCGGTATGTTGATGTGGCCGTCGACTCGATGCTCTGCCCCCAGGTACGTCGGCTTGTAAGAGGCCTAGTGGAGCGACACACGAGATATACAGTAATGAGAAATGTTTGTAACAGTTGAAAACCCATTACTTATTAGCATACCCCGTTATCCAGCGGGCATTTTGGTGGCTGACTAACATATGCGATGTGTAATACAAACTATGCAAGTCTCGACGTTGTAGCTATGTCATCATCATATCAGCCTGTAGACGTCCACCGCTGAGCATAACTGTTGGTTTTCGGATTCTGGGTGTTTGTATGTATTTAAGTATTTATTTAAAAATATATAAGTATGTTTATCAGTTGTTGAGTACCCATTTACAAGCTTCGGCTTAGTTGAGACTAAACAGCCGTGTGTAAATTTGTCCAAAAATCATTAAAACATTATTAAACCGCTGGACAAAGGCCTCCCCCAGGGATCTCCACGACGACAGGTCCTGCGCCAACCTCATCCAGCCGGGTCCCGCTATGTATGGGAACTACAACATATTTTTTTTGTGAAAATTGTTCAGTTTCATTCGCTGAGTCACTAATGTTAGGTAGCCACCCAACTGCCCGCTTGATAACGGGGTATACTTATAATAATACTTGTGACTCACTAGCTGTTTTCCCCGGCTTCGCCCGGAGGTTTTTGTTGCCTGCGAGAACTGTTTATAACCAGCTTTCCACTTCGAAACTGGCTGCAAACCAGTTACAAAAATGAAACAAATCATTCCCATACCGAAACTGGCTTCGTACAGCTACAAACATTTACCATTTCAGAGCTGGTTGGTTACATAGGGCCTCAAAGGTATTTTGTATCGCTACGGCTCGTAAATGACATTATTGACATTTGAATGTGAATTGATCAATTCAATGTATAAAATAACATGATTACGAATACCGTGGAATTGGTTAATTATGTCGAAATGTCTAATAAAAAATACTAACAAGAAAAAGGTACCCCAAGGTTAGAGAAACCTTGCCAATGATAAAGTGCAGAATCATTATTGATGGTGCCAGTACTTTTATAAACACTTATAATGATAATGATGACATTATACAATATCTACAGTGTGTAGAATTGCCAGTAGACACGTGTAACATAGCAGTAGATATAATGTAAATATGAAATATTACAAATAACAATGCCAGTTGAAAAGTTAGTAGGGAGTTTGCAGTTGAAGGTTTAGTTTTTCTTTAAGTATCAATTTGTACTTACATTTAGAACAATAATGGTTTCACATGGTACCGATAGCAAAACAATAAGATAACTGCACCAAATGCTTTAGAACAAGAACAAAACTATATGATATGCCCCTATTTTAGGCAGTTTCGACAGTTTATTGCTATTTTTGACAAGTTATTCAATTTACGAATACCTTATCATAAAAAGGCGTTCTAGATAATTTGAAGACAGGTGTGTTTATTAGTTAAACAATTTTTTCTGAATTTCGAAACGAAATATACGTTTTTAGCACGAGTTTTACGCCTGACATGAGGGTAAGAAGAAAAAATAATTGCATAAATGTTGTTTCACAGACTAACAAAAATCAGTAACATATCTGCCAATTAATAAAAATAGTTGTATAGAACATAGATTTAGATACCATAGACAATTGTAATGTTATACAAAACATAGCGATTGTTATATTGCACTTTATTATGTATTGAAACATGAGACGGACCATAGAGCATAATGCAATCATAAATAATAGATGAGAGACGAGGAAAGACTGTGGCAAATACAGTGTGTATCTTAGACAAATCTGCGACCATAGACTAACCCACCGTGTTAAACAAATTTTGGTTTGTTAATTGTGCGGGAAATTAAAACAAAAGCGTGTAACAACGATGATAAGCCTAAAAAACTGTTTCCAGTGCCGTAAAACTATATAAAAAAGATATGTGCAAATTAATAAATTGATGTGACATATAGTCTATGGTACGCGGACTGTTCTTTGAATCAGTCAGGCCATACCATCTGTCTGCACAATCTAAAATATACCTTGACGCGTTGAATTGCGGTTAATTATAGACTGTGCAATTTGGCAGATGATTTAAGGAAGGGGCAGACAGAACGGAAAAATGCTCGTGCACTTTTTGACATCATTGACAAATGAACCGTATCACCATTAGCCTAAAGTACAAAAACGTATGCGCGAGGCGACGCTGACGTCTGTGTTGGTATTCAAGATTCAACTTTATTGCAAAGCCACAGGTTAAAGATGTCAAGATACAAATAAGCCAGTACATGTGACGCCCTGCAAGGGCACACCAATATGAGGGCCTAACTAGTAGTGTCAATATTAACAATAATAAATTAATAATAATATAATTAATTACAATAAATAAACTTAACCTACACTTATACTAAATTATTCTATCCCGTGTCGAACCTGGCGCGCTGGTGCCCATAACACTAGCAGCGTTTCCGCGCTGTATCGCTATGGACAGCCTTTGCACCAGGAACGAACCGGAGCGGGGGTCCATGCCCTTGTCCCTGAGTCGACGGCCGATCTCCCCAACGAAGCTTTTGGCTTCTGTGCCCCAGCAGCCCATGGTCTCTACCACGTATATAATTAATAAATAATAATATAATTATTTCTTACATTATTAAAAAATTATACATTGTAAATTATGTTGTGATCTACTCGTATTTAATATATTTATATAATCTTTTGCATCATTAATGTCATAGTCGATATACGACTTAGCACTTTAGGCTATGGTTATTGGTTCATTTGTCAATGACGTCAAAAAGTGCGCGAGCGTTTTTCCGCTCTGTCTGCCCCGTCCCTCAGTTAACCGGAGGCTGACTGTACATAGCGCATTGCCACCTAGAGGTACTGTGGTTTGTGAACGGATCGAAGTATGCTATATTTTTTTAAATAATTGGTCCATGTTACACCAAATTTTTATTTTATTTTGGACTCGGGCGTGGATCGTCCAATTTCTCGAATGTCTAGTTGGTCCATAACGTCCCCCAAACGAATGTCGATACCGGATATTTCATTGGACGTTCGAGAAAATGGGACATACAGAGGATTGGACTAGGATTCGAGAATTGTACATTCCAGGCCTGAGTCTAATTTTCTGCGTTGACGAAAAGTTTAAAATTTAATTACCGAAAGTAAAGTATAATATAAAAATAATTATATACGGGTCTTACACACGAACAACTGAGTAACCAGTCAGCTCGTGACCACGGCCAGTGTAACCTGGTCGAAACGTCGATCAAAGGTAAATAAAACTTGTTCGTGTGTAAGACCCGTATATAATTATATAATTATGAATACAAAGCGCGAAAGTCTAAAACGTACTATATAAAAAGAAGTCTATAATAAAGTGGCATACTTAGTTCATGGGGGGAAATACAAGAAAATGTTGAAAACAGTATTGGAGCCAGAATGGTGATGACCAGATCTCAGAATGACCAGTATATTGTAATAAAAAAATAATAGTGTGCTAATATAATATAATAAATAATATTATAATTCTAACTGGGCATATGTGTATACAATTAGTATTTCAGTTAGGTAGGTACAGTCAACGTTCATAAGTGCAGTAGCACGCTAAGAGTCAATTTTCTGTACAACGGCGCGCACGAAAACACAAAATCAATTAGACGTATAGTCCGCGTAGAATTTATTGACGGTTGAATGAATATAGTCACAAATGGTTTGCACATCGCTGACAGTGTTTATATGTAGTCTATGTTTGCGTAAGCGAGATAGTGTGCTACTTTAAAGATGTCCAAAAATTGAAAGTTTGATTCGGTTGATCGAATCAATGAAGCATTTCTTGAGATTGAATGAGCGTCTCTAGTGAACCCCCGCACAGCTCCCCTTTGACACCTAAAGTTAGTTATTGCGCGGAAATCAGCCAACTTAACACAGCCGCCATTAAACTCTACGGGGACTGTAACTGACCACCCAAGTCAGTGTGTTTTAAACCTTATTGTCATAACAAGTCATCAATTCATCGTAATATCCAGGAATAAATTAGTGGAGTGGTCGTGTGCGTGTGTGGGTAAAGAAGCAACTTGATATAAAGAAAGATGGTCGTAAGTGAAACTGGTCTCTCAATCTATTGAGTTGCAAAGCTGCCACTGCACTTATGAACCTTACTGTACATTAAGTTGGTAAATAGTCCAAGCGGGGTGGAATTGAGTTGGTACAAGACTTGAGCTGCTCACTGTACCATTTTAGTATGTGGTGAAGTGAAAAGCTCTTGCTTTAAACCCGGATTTACCTATCTCTTACTAGTTGTTTCCCGCCGCCCACTTGTTCTATATGTTATTTCTGACTTTTTTTCTTTTTGCTCTGCTCCTAAGGGTCGTAGCGTAATGTTTAATAGCCTATAACCATCCTCAAGAATTGAGCTGTCAAATGCAAAAAGATTTTTTCAAATCCGACTGGTGGTTGCAGAGATAAGCGCGTTCAAACAAACGAGGAATCCGCTCTCCGATTCTCCTCTTTCATCTTTCGTTCCTTTTTCTCTCATCTTTCTCAATCTTTTTCTATTCCTTTCCATTTTTTCCACATTGATATTATTTTGAGACACTTGGCCAGTGAGTCAAAGAACAAAACGGTTTTAAATTATTCCAGTTCCACCTTGTGTGTACGGTCGACAGCACGTCAGTGGAAACGAAACCAGTATAAACTGATCTCTCATAACATAGGCCAGCTCAAGGTGTTTCCACTGACGTGCGGTCGACTTTACAAATGAAAATATGAATTAGTTGGTACGAATTTATAATTTAGTGGTAATAAGAAATAAGTCGCACGTATATACGTAATAATGCTTACTAGTTGACGTCTATTTCGGCCTATATTGCTGAAATAATAAAAAAACTTCAGTTTAGGTTGCGCTTACCTAAATTATTGATATATTTTAACGTTAGTAAAGTACA
Source organism: Metalampra italica (assembly GCA_949699065.1). Lineage (NCBI taxonomy): Eukaryota > Metazoa > Arthropoda > Insecta > Lepidoptera > Oecophoridae > Metalampra > Metalampra italica. The sequence continues at coordinate 776,809 of OX452983.1, forward strand.
TATATTTTAGTTTAGTTTTAAGGTGGCATTACATGTTGTATTTTTTTTGTGCCATATAACATCCGGTCGCCAATGGCAAATATGCCATTGGCTCAATAGAGCACTAAGTATAAAAAAATTATTCATATCTTATTAAAATAAAATGTGTTCAGAATTTTTTAGGAGTTATACCTACATACTTACATGATAATTAATTATATATGTGTGTATATAGCTGTGGTGTATAGTTAGATATTATTTGAAATCTATATTATAATTTTTCTTTTAAGTTCAAGAAACAGTTATCAAAAATGAGCAAGTTAATTCACTCAATTTATTGCGTAAGTTTACGAAAGAATGTCTGAAATGTGTAAATAAGGAAGCTTCGGGATAGTGGCTTAACATTTTGCAGAATTTCATTTGATCGAAAGTATTGCTTTGCCGAATTTCATTTCGCCGAACCCTGTTTTTTGTAACTATTAATTTCTAGTTTCTTAGTGGTTAGTTGACCACTAGCTAGAAATTGTAGTAATTATAACAAAATAAATTGTAAATTGAGTCCGGACGCGGAGCAGGAAGAATTTCGTACAACGACCGAAGTCACCTTGTAAACTTCCGCAAACATTGTAAACATATTGCCGTCGCGCTCACACAGCCGTAATGCACTGCAGCTGTAAGAGCGCGACAGCAATATGTTTATTCGCCAGTGACAAGGACAAGGTGATGAGGGTCGTTGTACGAAATTCTTCCTGCTCCGCGTCCGGACTTCAGTAACTACTCAGTGAAGCGAGCAAAACACATAGCTTATAAGAAATGGTTGTACTGCCATTGTCCGGTCTCCACACTTGAACAAAAGCTGTTTTTGTGCGATTACGAACGTTTGGGCCTAAATGAAATTTTAAGATTCAAGAAACAAACTGATATTATTTTGTTCTGTCGTTATGTCAAAAAACAAATAAAACGCACAGTGTCTTACGTATCTGCAGCCTGAAGCTTTCCCATTGATGTTGTTTTCTTATTTTTCATGTTAGTAAAAATGTATGGTAATGGGTATTGGCAATATAGAGAGCATTACTCCTTGATGGGATATTGAATATTAAATACTGTACAATTTGTTGGCATATTCATAAATTAAAACCTATTTATGTCATTTGTTTGCGAAAAAATATGTGTCACTTGTTAAATATAATTTTTGAAAGTTTACTAAAACTACTGCAAATAAATCGTTAAAAAGCCCAGTATCTAATATTGAATGCGCTCTCTAAGCACATGAAATGAATTTACATGTACTTGCCCCGTGTCGGTAAAAAAATGTATTTTGTGTACGAAACGAGTAGAATAACGTGTATATTAACGGTATATCCTATCATTTCGCGCAATTTCATTTGGTCGAAAATATTTGGTCGAAGGTTCGTTTCGTCGAGCCTTATTTACAAATTGTAAATTTTTTGAATGTTTATTAGAGCTATGGGTTAGGTTATGAGTGGATGAGAGTCGTGTTCTGGAGTGGAAACCAGTGGGCCAGCAGTTCTACTACAGGTCTACTAAGACGACATGAATGTGGCGTAATTATGTCCAGCAGTGGGCAGGCTGATACGAAATTAGCTTGCCACGATACTGTTGACCAAATGAAGTTGTGCGAATTATTAGTAAACCATAATAATTGGTTCTAAAACTTACATTCCCTACTCGATTAGTGGTAAGATATATATTTTAATTGATTTAAAAAATCGTATTTTCAACATTACATTTCAATTATTTAATGCTATTTAATTGACTTACGCATATTTACTTATATTTTGGTTATTTTAATGATTTCATTTAAATTAAGCATTAATATAATATCGTTCGCGACATGGTGCATAATACGTTGCCATCTTTTAATATTCGATAGTATTTATTATTTTCTGTGATAAAACTTTTTTTTAATTAAAGGTATAAATTATGAAGAAAACATTATGATTTTATATACTTTACAATTTATTTGGTGAATAGATATGTCAAATATTTTATACATTAGAGATAGTAATATAGGGTGCAATGTTCATAGTATGTTTAACGTTTTGAGAAACACCGGATACTCAGTATATATAGTTTCAAAAGAATTCATTGCATAATGAACAAAAAAAAATTACATCTAGCGTAAGAAATATTTGACACATCTAAAACTCAACGGGTTGGTATCAGAAAGACTGGATCGCAAATTGACCACGACGCTCTTGGTCCAAATCTCAAAATGTCTAAATCTCAAAATACCTAAGTCGCAAAATCTAATGGATATTTCCAAGTGGCCAGGCATGATATCCAATCAAAATGAAGTCTTGAACCGGGGTTGTTGAGCCACTTGCCACTGTTCGTGTTTTGGCCGTGTAATGCAAATCGGGTTACAAAAGGGTTGCTATGGTTACATTTCAATATCGAAAAAGGGCGGCATTCGTGTAACACAACCAAGTTAAGATGATAAGCTAGTGGCTCAACAATCCCGGTTCGTGACTGTACAATGCAACCTACACAACTTTACTGTTCGGACTTTCTGCGATGTAGTCATTTTGCGACTTAGGTATTTTAAGATTTAGACATTTTGAGATTTGGACTAAGAGCGCCGTGGTCAATTTGCGATCCAGTCTTCCTGATACCAACCCAACTCAATGTATTATACGATAATGAAGCTACAAGTGTATATCTTGTATAATCTTCGCGCGATCACAGCATTTTAAATACCTTTCTCCAGCCTTATGTATAAATCCTTATCTTACGATTCGAAAAGTGTCATAACTAATAAGTGTTTATAAATGAGTTTTTTGAGTGACAATGTCAGGATGTCTGACTGACGCGAAATACCAAAGAAATTTGAATAACTATTCAATTTCTTTGCGAAATACGTCCGCGTTTCAAAGGATCTGAATCCAGCGAGCCAAAGGGTTAAGCTTCAATAGACTTGGAGACAAGGCATACTGATGCGATGATCGCGCGAGAATTATTTTTATAGTACTGTTGTTTCGGTTACTTACTCCGCCTAAGAATTGATATTATATCCAACGGAAAGGAACGAAATTAACTATTTTATTATTACTGTAATCACTTAGCCGTTTAATTTGAAAGTAGGATGTTCTACCTCTAAACAAAATATAGTTGATGTACAATATAAACTTTTAACAAGATTTTTGTTTTTTTACTAATAGCAATCAACGCAGCCTATTACAATGTCCCCACTGTTGGACGTATGTCCACCACGCTAGCCCAGTGCGAGTTAATGAACTCTTCACATGGTAAGCGTTATTCTGGCATGCCACCAACAAACGCCTGTAACTTTTAAACGGCTGACCGACAAAATCTAGGTTTTGCGGCGAAATTTGACTAAATAACGACAACTATTCAGAATTGCGTTTGTGATGGTGGCATGCCAGGATGACGCTCATCTTACCTTCACATGCGCCTAAGAATTTCTTCGGCGTACGCAGGTTTTTCTCACGATATTCACCGATTGAGAGCAGCTGTCAGCAAATGTACTTAATATCGAGAAATAGCCATCGGTACAAGGCACGACCGGCGATTGAACCCGGACATCTCGACATACCAGGCCGCGTTTTTCACACTGCGCCACTGACGCTCTCTAATATACAAGCAGAAATTATTCGTCGGTGGAGGGAAAACTTTATACAGAGGGAATATCTATGACCGCTTCCTTGGCTCAATAAATAATAAATAAAATAAAATATCTTTATTGCAAGCAACATTAGGCTCATATAAAAAACAGTTTTAAAATGCATGTAGTCATCGCTGTGACACACATGCCGTAGCATGTCTGTCACAGCAATGACTAATATATTGGCAGTCGAGCCTGCCAGCTATCATGGCGAGGGCGGTGTTGGCGCTGCCGCGCACCCGGCGCACCAGCGAGGCGGCGCGCTTGCGCATCGTGGTGTGGAAACAGTCTGTGCGCGCCGCCGCGAACATGCCAGAGGCGCTGCAGTGGCGCGGCAGCCCCATCACCGCCCTAAACGCATTATTGAATTGAACACGGAGGGCGCTGTATGCCTTCCGAGTGTAGTTTGCCCACAGGCTGCACGTGTATAGAGAAGTGCAATATGCTCTAAACAGTGTTATTTTCACTTCCTTCGAGCACCGTGCAAACCTGCGGGCAATCATATTAGCTCTTATAGACAGCGCCCTCCGTTCCCGTTCGATGTCTACATCGTCTTTGAGGTCAGGCGTTAAGACGTGGCCCAGATATTTAAATTGTACCACCCTGTCCAGTGGAACCCCGTTTAGGCGGATGGCCGGCGGACTTAATATACGATCTCTTTTCCCGGCCTCAAAGACCATGTATTGGCTCTTGGCCACATTATACTTAAGCCCATGTTTTGCGGCATATAGCTCACATGTGTGGACAAGCTTTCTTATGCCACAGATCGACGCGCTCAGCAGGACCATGTCGTCTGCGTAGCTCAGGTTGTTGACGCAGACATCGTCTATATGACAGCCGACATGCTGACCGCTGAGCGCCTCGATCAGGGCGTTCATGTACAGGTTAAAGAGGGCGGGTGAGGTTAACCCCCCCTGCCTCACTCCGCACTCCAGCCTGTACTGCTCCGACATTGTGCCCGCCCATCTGACGCTGTTGATCTGGCCTCTGTACCAATATTTAAACATGTTAAGTATTTCATGTGGTACTTTAATGCTTTCTAGTTTTTCCCATAATATGTCGTACGAGACCAGATCAAAAGCTTTGGACAAATCAAGGAACACTGCATACACGGGAGTTTTTCGATTCGTGTAGTATTTGACGGCATGCTTAAGACACAGTACGGCACTTTCGGTTGATAGTTTGGATCGAAAACCGAACTGATTGTCATGTAATGACAGGTATTTATCCAACTGTGTGTTAAGCATGGCGTCAAACACTTTTGCGATTATCGTCGCTAGTGAGATTGGCCTATAGTTATTTTTATCCGTAATATCTCCTGTTTTATTTTTCACTATCGGCACTACTACTGTTCTCATAAGGTCTGAGGGCAGGTATGAATGACTTACACATAAAGAATACAACATGGCTAAGACTCTTGCTATATGTGGACCTGCGTGACAGAGATGCTCAATACTGAGGCCGTCGTGACCAGGGGATTTTCCCTTTGATATTGACCTTATAGCTGCTGTCACGACTTTAGCAGTAAATTTAGTGTTTATTTCCCCGTTTACCTTCTCAGTAGTGAGCACCACCCTCGCAGGCCCCAGAGGAGACCGAACAAGGAACTGGTCTCTAAACATGTCAGCAATGCCCTTCGGGTCATTCACTCCATCGACTCCCAGCGGCAGGCCAGGACGAATGTTTACTTTCTTCGTGTTTTGCCAAAAATCGCGAAAATTGCCTTGAGCATGTTTTTTAGCAAGGGCATTCATTCTTATCTGGTCCTGATTGTCTTGGCACCATTTAAGACGACTCTTGAACACCCTTCTACTTTTACACATATCTTCGTACACCCATCCAATCAATGGGTCGACTGCTAGAGCCTTGTTGGTGAAGTACTAGAATGTTTAAAATCTTGCTTTAGGACCAGACAAGGGCAAGGTGTTATAAAAATTGTGGTGTTATTTTTATCATCAAGTAAAAGTCCTAAGATTGAAATATCAACAACTTTAATGATTGAATATATACAAGAACAATAATTATTACAAATGTTAACAAATTTCATTTCTCTAAAATAATCGGCGCGAGCTCCCTGTACTTATTGCTTTTAATGTTTGAACAGCGATCGAATAACGTTCGAACACATTCGAATAGAATTCTAGCACATTCGAATAGAATTCTAGCACATTCGAATAGAATTCTAGCACGTTCGAATAGAATTCTAGCACGTTCGAATAGAATTCTAGCACGTTCGAATAGAATTCGAACACATTCTAACACGATTCACAAACGTTCATAATAGTGTCGATATTCGAATTTCACATTTTATAGAGCTCTAATTTAAACATCGATATTGCAAGTTACAATAGATCACCGCTCTACACCTAACAATACTATAAACAAAATCTTCAAAATTAATGGTAAGCATTCCAGAAGCTGATTATATTTATAATGGGGTACTATAAGTAATAAACCGTGCGACTAAAACTAAAGCGGGCGACTAAAACAATAAAGCGGGCGACTAAAACACAAATTCAAAATGACAATCTAAACATAACCTAATTTTTTGTCGGCAGTTAAGTATTTTAGTCGCAAGTTTCAGTATTTTCAAGCCGCTCGGTTTATTATTTTTCTTTCTGACGAATTGATGAATAATATACCGTATTACATGGTATGGTGCGAGACAAAAAGGACGTCGTGCGTCGATGGCGATTTTGTAATGGAATAAATGAATTTGCTTCGCACAAATGACATGTCGCACTATCGTACATCGTACACTTGTGGTCGCACTTCTGTTATAATCCCATTGAAATCTGTCGCGCGCGACACAAGTTGGCGTGACGTCCCTTCCAGCCTTGCGCCTAGGGCTGTACGCTCCAAATGCACGACTATCTAGTGTAAGCTAGCTCATCTAAACAGGATTTCGCTTTCGGATGCTTTCATTCGTTGTAAATGTCGAGACCGAATTTAAAACAATTATAATGTCAGATAAGATTCCGGATATCCACCCATTTTTTGGGCATCGGCCGGCGATCGAGAATACCACATCATTCCGGAAAACAACCCATGAGGTGGATTTCGGGAATAATTCATTAAAAATGGGAATAGTGATTTTTTCTGAGATTGCGAGCTCATTTTGAAGCCTTTGCTTGGTTGATACTGGTTCAGTTGGGTTGAAGAAATACAGGTTTATATTACCGCATTAAAGTATTATAATATGTTATTCCAGGATACAAGCTATCACTGTACAAAGTTTCATCAAAATCCGCGTTCAATCCCAACCAAATCGTGCCTTTACTGTGTGACCAAGTCTACAAAATGGCGAATCGGCGAACAAGTCACTAAACCCCGCTTTAGTCCACGATTTAGAATGTATCTATATGATTTAGTAACAACTACATAAAACTATACAATTACAGAGATTCTAAATAATTCACAAAACAGTGTACTTCTGCGTGGGAACTAAGGAAAATATTATACAAAAAATAGGGTTCCTTCTTTCCTCTTTTGAGGTACGGAACCCTAAAAAAGAACCAATACAAACGAAGGCCTTGAAAATTCACACGACAAAACCAATCAGCCAACATCTTGCTTCTTTAAAAGATTGCTCGGTCGGTCTGAAAGCAATTACTGACTAAAAAGTTAAAAAAAAATACGTCGTGAAAATAGAACAATAAATTAATATTTTACATCTAAGATAAATCGTCAACCGTGTCAACAGAGGAGAATAACTTTGTCTATGCCAGATTGACAACTAAATTACAACAAATTGAAATCTCTACGCGAACCGCAAAGTTATGTAGGTAACAAACTTTTTCTTGCAGTCACCGGATACCTTAGCGAAACTTAATAAGGTGTATTTTCGTTGTTCAATGCGGCTTAGACAAACACGTTTACATATTCACAGCCCTAACAACACCCATTGGACATATGTACTAATGAATTGACGGCTATTTACAGAAAACAGGCACATAACAGAACCCCCCCTTCCTCCCTCCCCCATCCAATATGGGACCAATAGAAAATACACTTGAATACACTTTATTGCACAAATAAAAAAAGAAGAAAAAAAAAGTTAGAAATTGTTATCGCTTTAAGCGATTTCTTCCAGATAGACATTCCTTATGACCCCCTGCATGCCTATGTATCAAAACTATTTTTATATCTTTTTAATAGCAACAAGCTGAAGATAAAACATTCTTTCAACGCCTATGTCAAAAAAAGATTTAAATTTGTATTATTATTATTGCTAAAGTCAGATATTTAAGGATTATTCAAAAAAGGCCTAGGAAAAATAATTAAAGTCGAACAAATCACATTCACGGTCATTTTTGTCAGATTACATTAGAAAAAAAATTAAGTAGTTTAAAACGAGCAGTATTTTGAAGTTAATTAAAACAAGAACAGCGAGTCCTAATGAAGGTAAATAATACAAACATTCGTTCACTATAAAAGTGTAGTACTTGACTGTGCTAAGATAATGCGAAAATAAACGGTTGCTTTTAATGCGGAAGTTAATTTTAATGTTCCCAGACTGATAAATAATAAATTTAGTTAACTGTAGTTTAAGGGCTTCTTCACCACTTCCTGATATTGTTACAGATAGTAATCTTAGTGATAAACTAATCTATCAGATAAATCTGTGTGATAGACTATATAAAATATATAACATATAGGCAATCAGATACCTGTGAAACCAAAAAAATAGACTATATGTCAGATAAACTGCAGATAGGGTATATGGGACTTTATCAGCAAGCGGTGTAAGAGGCCCTAAGACACGTAAGATTCCGCTATCCTCAGAAAAAAATTACATGTCTTTTTTTGATGAATGAGAAAAAAAAGAAAAAAAAATATGTATTGTAAATACAGACTCACTGATCAACCAATAGGTAACTTCCCGTGCCTTTAGTCCAGCTTCTGAACTGGATACGTTTTGTCCAATTTCACAACCGTTTGTAACCAGTCAGTCTCAAAATGGAGAAAGACGATCCGATTCCGTAACCATCTCGAAACTGGGAATCCTCCATTTCCAAAACTTGTTACGAAAATAGTTACCAAAGTGAAATAAAGGTTCCTGTTGACCTTTTGAATTAATTGAAATTTTACAAGACCGAACTTTTTTTAATCGAAATTTTACCAAACTCAATATGTCTATTCTTCAACTCTGATATTGTTATAATATAAACTACAGAATCAACAATTAAAAGTGTTTATCGAGAACATTAGATATATATTTTTCATTTCTACAACATCAATTTGAACTTTTTTTAGCACTTGGCAGCAAAGCTGTGATATAAGAAAACTAAATATCTTTACTAATAATTTTCTAGCAAACTCTTGAGATAATGTTAACGCTTTACAGTGATTTAACTAACTAATTTCGCTAGCAATATCATAAGTCATGTCCTGATTGCGTCTGCTTTCGTCATGGTATATTCCCGTTGTCGAAATCCTGAAATAAATAAAAAAATACATGTAAAACCTTTAAACAGGCTAACAGTAGAAATAGTAAGGCTTGAAATACCGAAATTTTGGTTTACCGGTACCAGAGACAATACCAGTATAATGGACAAAGCTGAATTTTCTTTGAAATTTGATTTTTTTGTGATCGTCGGGTAGCTAGTTACCGCAGGCGGGTGGTTGCGTTCTCAGAGGGAGTCCCTGTGCCAGACCCAGGTGCGCTTGGTGTGGTCGAAGCGGTGCGCCAGCCACTGCGCCTGCAGCAGCTCGAGCCGGTCCTGGCTCAGGTACAGCGGCTTGCCGCGTCTAAACAACACAACAAACATGGCTGATACATACCACTCGCCTGGCGCAGTCGGTAGGTTTTAAATTAATCTTACATCTGTATCTATACTTATAATAAAGAGGTAAAAACTGGAGGTTTATTTGAATGCTTATCATAAATGTCGCAAAGAAACAAATGATAGCGGGGTGTAAAATACACCTAACGCCATCTATTGACAAACTTTAATACTAAGAAACTGGCATGATTAGAACGGGTTAAATAATTTTGAATAACATATAAATAGTATACTTTATCACGCGGATGAAGTCGCGTGGCATCGGCTAGTAATAAACATAATAATTAAAATTAATCACGTCAGCACGAAATATATAGAATCACGGGAATGGAACGCTGGCAGAGCCACCCTTCAGTTTACAGATAACTCGGTAAGTCTATACTTAATTTTGACAGCATATTGAAATGCCAAACTATTATAGAAACAACGTCAGACTAATATGAATGAAATACAAATGACAGCGTTTTACCACCTACCAATAAAACGCTTATTAAATAACTTATCATATTCGAAACCTAATTAGTAAAAGTAATATAAGACTCTTTTGGCGGGAGCGAAGTGTCATGGTCGTCCCTTCTATTTTATTTTCTAAAAATAAGTATTTTGCGGGTTTTAATGTGTATGGTGATAGTATTTTACACATTAAATGCTTGTGGTTGTGAAATTAAAATAAAAGCGTGTGACAAGCTCTTTCAGCTCGTGCCAAAATTGTCCGTTGCAAATCTTCATTAAAGTTACTATCGATTTAGTGAGGAGAAGAAAGAACCTTAGTTAAAATCGCCGACTAACTCTAGTCGTGCTCTGTTTTTGTGGAGGCCGAGCTGTAACCGCCGGTTTAAATAGATATAAGAAATAAGACTTTAAATTCAAAATAAGATATGGCTTAAAAGTCTCGTTCCCAACCCAAAACCCAAATTAAAAAAAAAAGTAGTATAATGTCAAATGAATACAGTGCTCACTTGAGGTCCCGGTCCTCTTCGTCGTAGTCGTCGAGGTACAGCGAGCCCCACAGGCAGGCGCGCCGGCCGCGGATCACGATGATGTACGTGGACGTCACCACCAGGAAGATGCCCGTGCCGCCGCCGCACTCCATCGCGTGCTGGACAAACAAACAAACAACCAACATTTTTCTTATTCTTAAACGGGGGTGGCAGTCCCTGCACCGACTCCAGGAAACGGGAGTTTTGTACAATTCCTCCCGGGCCGTCAGTCCAGCCATACCAACTCCTTGAAGTAGTGGAGTAGGGCTTCCGGCTGACGGCAGCACTGTTGCAGGTTGCTCGTTGCCTAGAGGTCGGGATCTATTGCCAGCTCCGTTACGGATCTGATTTCCTGTGTTGCGGGACAGTGTAGCACTGCATGCACTGTCTCGCTCTCCTGCAGATCTGTCTGTGATGCCCAAATTGTGCATGTGTTTGTTCAGGTTACAGTGTCCTGTTATGATGCCGACCAGGAGTTTAAGGTCGCTTCGATTGCGTTTCATAAGGAACCAACCAAAAAGGTTTAAAGAACTTTCACAAAGACAATTGTCACTTACGTGATAACACAATTTTACTTAAAAATTGTTTTAAATGTACGTGCACGGTGCAAAGAGTTCATTCGGGCATACATAGCAGCTTTCTTGCCGGCTCTTAATCAATAAATGTGAGAACAGAAGCAAGCAAACATAGAAAAGTGCCGTGGTAGTCTAGTTTCACGGTCATGGGGTTCGAATCTTGGTCCGCACCAAGTTTTTCTAAAGTCATCATCATCATATCAGCATGTAGACGTCCACTGCTAGACAATGTTTCCCCCAGGGGTCACCACGACGACCGGTCCTGCGCTAACCTCATCCCGGCGACCTTCTATTTCCTTTCTATACTACCAAAGGTCTTTCGGTGAAGGGAAGCTTTAGGGGAAGCAGAAGGAGATTCCCCGGAGTTCGTGTATTCCCTTGTGTACCTGCACGGCCTCTGCGACCTGGTGCTGCCGACAGCAGGGCTGCTTGAGGCAGACGAGCGTGCCGCACAGCAGGCACACGGAGGCTTCCTTGGGCACGGCGCCGCACTGCAGGCACACGCGCTCGTGGTAGTACGTGAACAGACGGTCGTAGTCGCGCGGCAGCGCCAGCAGCGCCGGCTGCTGCCACGACACGTGCACAGAGCCCAGCAGACGCCGCACCTGGACACACCAACAGCTCGGTGACTAAGAGGGAAGGTGGCTGGATGAAAGCGTCTCAGAACAAGGAGCTAAAGTAATAGAGAGAGCATGTAAATCTAAACAGATCCTATATGTCGGAGCTTCAAGTACACAGGCGCCATCTATCGGCAAAGTTGGAAACGTCGCCGTGAGGTCGTTACGGGAGTTGTCGCTAACAGCCGCTGGGGCGCTGCTGGTAGGAAAGCTTTATAAGTGGGGGCCGAATGGCCGACGCGTTAGTTTGAGTTGAGCCGTCGGATGGAGCGCCACGCCGTAACGAACTCGCTGCGTTTACCAATTCGACTATTATTTCGGATTCACATCATGTCGGACCACTCTGATTGCAAGCCCCCTACCAGGCGTCGTCATATATATTTGAATATAAAAAGATGCCTATTCCCGAGTCTCACTAACTCGTTTTAAAAGGTTGTACTCGGATTAATTAATAAACGATTCGCGCCGGCAATGTTGTATGGAAATCCTTTGGCGGCGTGCTTTTCAATTCAAATAAAAAAAAACGCACTGGCAATGTTGTATGCAAATCCTTTGCGGGCGTCAATATATTTTTTTGCATTTCTTTGAGAAAAGCACTATGTATGAGTCGGCATTGGCTGTCTCGTACATTGAAGTCGTCGCCTGCTGTAGCTGCCTAGCTTTGAGGGTGGTGGTGTACTTACGACGAGCTGTCCTCTCGCGGCGGCGGCGCCGAGCTCGCGCGCCCAGGCGGCGGCGGCGCGCGGCGCGTGCGGCGGCAGCGCGCGGCCCGCGGACCACTCGCTCCACTCCATGCCGTCGGTCACCAGCTCCAGGTAGTAGGCGAGGCGGACGAACTCCTGGCGCGCGCTCGCGATCTCCGGCAGCTCGCCGCCGTACAGGTGGTGCCGCAGCAGCGCCGCCACGCGCACGAACGGCAGCAGCAGCTCTTGCAGCTGGGGAGATACAACATACTAATGTAAGGGAATCTTATGGATATTCATTTTATTTTGAAGCAAAGAAGTTTTTACCTTTCGGTAACTGAGGACAACCTTAGAAAATAGGTCGTATATCGCGCCAGTCATTCGAAATACCCTGTATACTTATTTATTATATATTCTGTGAAAATACTATGTAAAGTAAGTTTAAAATGATAGGGTTTATCAAAATTCAACCCCGGAGTTGAGTAGGTCAAATAGGAATAAATAAAGATTGTATGAAAGTCCGTCATTTTAATAGTTAGAAACGTGAAATATGTTTAGACTTTTAGTAAAAACAATTTCACCACTAAGTATGTAAAATAAGGGGTAAAAATTTGAGTGGGAGTTCCGGCAATTGTTATGTTAGACAGGTAAAAAATTATATTCATTAGAATGTGGCTGTCAGATTTTGGTCTTTGAAAAACGAACTCTATCTAGACTTCACATAAGTCTAGTATTTGAACTTGTTTTTTGGGTCGCATAACCCGTTTTAATACTCTGAGGGATATTTATGGTTTTGACTTCTGGTTAAAAATACAAATAAACAATTGTACCTCGGCAAAACGCGTGCGAAGCCGCGGGGAACATGTAGCAATAGTATAAAACCGTCAAGTTACTTGTGTCTCCATCTGCGCGATGTCCGGCGGGTGCTCCGCGGGCGCGGCGGGCGGCGGGCCGTCCTCCGTGAACAGGTCGGAGCCGGCGAGCGCGGCGAGCAGCGCGCGCGCCGCCGCACGCAGCCCGGCCGGCTCGGGGGCCGCCCCCGGCGCGGCCGCGGGCGCGGGGGCCGCTAGCGCCGCGCGCCCCTCCGCGCTCGCGCCCGCGCAGAACTGGCACACGATCTGGTAGTACGTCAGCGCGTACAGCGCGCGCACGATGCAAGTGAAGTGCTCTGCAACAAAATGAATATTTGAACACTCGACCTCTGCGTTAAGTATATCGGAGCCCTAACGTATCGTAAGTGACAAAAATAAAAATTTCGAATTTCAATACAATTGGATATGATTTTTAAAAAAGTCGGTGGTTTGGGCTCTATATAATTTCTCACAGAAAGGTAAAAAAAATTTTTTACACTTATATTTTTTAACGAATAAAATTCGAACGCAACCGAGATTGCGAGCTAAGTCATCCATTTGTACGTATCATCATCATCATATCAGCCTGTAGACGTCCACTGCTGGACAAAGGCCTCCCCCAAGGATCTCCACGACGACCGGTCCTGTGCTAACCTCATCCAGCTGGGTCCCGCGACCTTCACCAGATCGTCGGTCCACCTTGTGGGAGGCCTGCCTACACTGCGTCTTCCGATACGTGGTCGCCACTCGAGAACCTTTCTGCCCCAACGGCCGTCAGTTCTACGAGCGACGTGCCCAGTCCACTGCCACTTCAGCTTCGCAATTCTTTGAGCTATGTCGGTGACCTTGGTTCTCCAAATCTTCTATGAATCTTCTAAAATGATCTTGGTTCTTGGTTGTACGTATACCTACGTGGAATCATTTAGTATCAGAAGACGAAATCAAGCGTCGAACCGTTGCCTAACGGCCATGAAAAATGTCTCAAAACATATGGCAATACAGTACAATAACAAGTAAAGACTCACGCATATCAATGTAGGGCGGGTTGGGCGGCGCGAGCAGCAGGAAGTGCATGAGCAGCGCGAGGGGGTCCTTGAGCAGCAGCGGCACGGGGCGCTGCGCGGCGGGGGCCGCGGGCACCGGGGGCGACGCGGGGCCCGCGTGCGCCGCGGGGGGCGCGCGCGCCGGGGGGCACAGCGCGCGCCACGCCGCCGCCGCGCCCAGCCCGCCCGCGCCCGCGCCCCGCAGCACGCGCCCGTGCGCGCCGGCCACAACCATTAGAGGCACTGCAACCGGTAACATTGACAATTATTATTGTATTTTGCATACAAGAGAATATTAATTGAGATATTAATTAATTGAATATAGATATATAAGAGAACATTAATTGAGCTGCTCGACGACGAAGTAAATATGACGTGACGTCACGCCCAGAAAAGGGAAAAGTGAAAACAACGGCCGTAGAAGTTTCCATTTTAACCTATCGAGTGAGTGAATGGTATTGAGTGAGTGAGTGAATGGTAGTGAGTGAATGATAGTAAGTAAATGAGTGGTCCTGAGTGAGTGGTAGTGAGTGAGTGAATGGTAGTGATTGAATGAGTGGTAGTGTAGTGAGTGAGTGAGTGGGCAGCACTGACCGATGCACTCGTTGCGCGGCTTGTATCTGGGCGTGGCGCGCGCGAGCAGCGTCCCGCCGCGCTGCACCAGCTCGCACTCCAGGTTGGTGCGCACGAGCGACGCGACGAACGTGAAGATGGCGGCCGGCGAGGACCCGTAGCGCTGCTTCAGCTTGCCGCCCGCCGTCGCCGTCATGTCCTCCATCGCCTTGCCCATCGCCTCCGACAGCTTGCTCGCCGGCTGCAACACACAACAGTACCATAATCAGCTTGGGAACGGGAATTTTTTTAGGTATGGAAGTTTCAACTTAAATTACGACTTAAATTTTTCTCTAGCACTTAAAATAGCTTAACAATTTTTTCTAAGATTTGTGATTCTCCCAATTTTTGATTCTTTTTGCAAGTGTGACGTCATCGTTATTTTCTCTTGTGTGTGTCGGCGGGGGTGCGCGGGCGCCTAGACTCACGACGCTCGGTATAAGACGCGACTGCGCCAGCGAATTCTCAAAAATGAAGCGACGTAGACGGATTGTACAAATTAATAACTCTTATTAACTTTGTAAATACGAAATGAAAAAAAAACCCCTTGTCTACATAGTAATGAGATCTGTAATTGTACATAAAAATCTGATTTTTTCCAAAAAATATAAAACCTACTTTTTTGTAAAAAAAATATCATAATTTTCATACAAATAGAAAAGACGACAAGAGCACGTTTAGAATGAAGGACAATTTATTGGCAGACTTAAGACTGAGTAATACTGACTGGTGACGGGTGGTCCTTCTCCAGCATTTCCAGCACTTGCTCGGCGAGCGCGTCGTGCTGCGCGGGCGGCGGCCGCGGCGCGCGCGCGCCCACCGGCGCCAGAGGGAGCACGCTGCAAACACGATATTACGTCACTTCATTTCATGATAGTAAGTTTCAACATGAAATATGACATTTTTTTATCTCTAGCATTTAAAATAGCTTCACAATATTTTGTAAAAATATCTCTCGCAATGTGTTGACGCCTTTAGTTGGGTCGCCGAAGCTGACCGCTCGATACTGTCCCCGTAAATCTTTTTGGCGGTCGAGTGAATATAGTCACAGATTGTTTGCACATCGCTGACAGTGCGTGACAGTCTGTGTGCGTAATTGACATAATGTGACACGTAGAGACGTCCAAAAACTTGAAAGGCTGATCGATTAAATAAACGATTTGTTGAAACTGAATAAGCGTCTCTAGTGAACCCCGCATAGCCCCCCCACCCTATGACACCTAAAATAGGTACGCCAATTTCACATAACCGCCAAAAAGATTTGCGGGCACAATAAACCGATGCGCCGGCGTACCTGTTGGCGAGCTGCCGGCACACTGGGCAGAGGAACTCCCCGCGGTCCACGTGCAGGTTGTGCGGGCGCTGCGGCGCGGCCAGCGAGCGCAGGTACGCTTGCAGGCAGCGCAGGTGCAGGTGGTGGCCGCACGACGCCGCGTGCACGCCGCCCTCCCAGCCCACGCTCACGCTCAGCAGCCACGACTGCTGCGATTGGCGTGCAACGGGTCATTGGATATCGCAACATCAAAATCAAAACCAACAGCCTATTAATATGTACCCACTGCTGGGGCTCAGGTCTACACTCTCAACGAGGGCGTTCGGGCTATAGTCCACCACACTAGCCCAGTGCGGGATGATGGACTTCACACGCGCCTAAAAATTTCTTCTTCGGCGTATGCAGGTTTCTTCACGATGTTTTCATATACCGTTTGAGTGTCAACTTGATACCTGCACACGATCCTGGGCAAAAGGGTTCCTTTTAAATTTCGCTCCGGTGACTTCTGAATTGTCTTCACCTTGATGGTCGGAGGATGGTGATTGATGGCGGTACCTGGTCGAAGTGCTGGTGCAGGTCGTCGTGCAAGCGGTAGTGGTGCGCGCCGGCCGTGGCGTCGTGCTGCTGCGCCAGGCGCGCGCGTTCCGCCTCCGACAGCGCCAGCCGCGCGCCCAGCGCGCCCGCGCGCCGCCGGTGCCCCAGCACAGACGTCGACTGCACACACAAACACGTTTATACAATCATCGAAATTAAATAAATAAATCTTTATTTTGTTAATCTTTAATTACACCATATCCTGGTCACGGCACCAACTCGAATTGTACAAGACCCAATCAAAACCTCTGTTGTCGCTTGTTGAGTTGAGCCGCTTGCCACTGTTCGTATTTTGGCTGTGTAATGCAAATCGGGTTACAAAAGGGTTGCTATGGTTACATTTCAATAACGAAAAACGGCGGTGTTCGTGTAACACAACCAAGTCAAGATGATAAGCTAGTGGCTCAGCCATCCCGGTTCCTGTACTACCACTCTCATTCGCTCGATATATTGTCCCAATTAAGTATTATGTCAGTGTATTCCGCACCTGCAGCAGCACGACGAGGCCGACGGGGTCTGCGGGCGAGGTGGGCGCGGTGGTGTTGCAGATGACGCAGTCGTAGTCCCGCTCGACGGCCTCCTCCTCCTCCCACTCCATGCCGGCCGCCTCGCCGCCCTCCAGCCCGCGCATGGCCGACATGAACTGCTGCTGCCGCCGCTGGAACTCGCGCATCACCTGCTGCTGTCGCTCGCGCGCGCGCCGCGAGCGCTCCTCCTTCTCGCGCCGCTCCCTGAACAACATTTTACTTTATTTATTTGGGAAACCAACAGTTTACAAACTTTTGAGATATGATATATGAGTACTTGTTATCAGAATATTTATATACATATTGTTATTTAAGTTGTAATTAGTCTGTAAGTACCCCAAAAAGAAAATAAATAAAATAAAATATATCACAATGAAGGATGTAATGACATTTTGTATGGCTAATTACAGATTTTCACTTCATCATCATCAGCCGAAAGAGGTCCACTGCTGGACAAAGGCCTCCCCGAGTGATCTCCACGACGACCGGTCGTAGATTTTCACTTAAGATGGTATAACTTTAGCACTGAGCTCGTCTACATGGAGACAACCCAAGAACACTTCGGTAAAATAGAAATAATTACATTGTTTCACACGCGTAATTGCACAATGACATAGGTAAGATTTTTTAAAATACTTTTCTTGCTATTTCACATATTTATCTTCAGGCCGGTGAGAGCGTCAATGGCCTCGGGGATAAGACGCGACCTGTCATATCGAAAGGTCCGAGGTTCGATCCATGTTAAGTACATGTACTGACTGCTCTCAAACGGTGAAGGAAAACATCGTGAGGAAACCTGCATACTCCGAAGAAGAAATTCTTAGGCGCATGTGAAGTCCACCAACCCGCACTGGGCTAGTGTGGTGGACTATAGCCCGCACGCCCTCGTTAAGAGGGTAGGCCTAAGCCCCAGCAGTGGGGAGATTAATAGGCTGTTGATGATGATGATCTTCAGGCTACAGAGCGCCAAGTATCGCGATCCTAACACACCTGTCTCTTCGCTCAGTCTCGTCATTCTGTTACCTGGCCCTCTGCTCGGCCTGCCGCTCGCGCTGGTGCGGCCACAGCGAGTGTCGCACGTGCCCGATGGCGGCCGCGCACCGCGCGTCCAGGTTGGCCAGCTTGCGGAGGACTTGCCCGATGAAGTGCGGGCCGTCACCTGGGGAATCATATAACATCGGATTTAAGTGCCGGTGTTATATTATAAAAGACTAGCGGCCGGTTCGCACGGGTGGACATTTTTTTGCAATAAATATAGCCTATGTCACTCAAGGTGAATGTAGCTTTCCAATGGTGAAAGAATTTTTGAAATCGGCACAGTAGTTTTTGAGTTTATTCATAACAAACATACACACACACAAATACAAATCTTTCCTCTTTATAATATTAGTATAGAAGAAACAATTAACTGACTGATCAACTTGGACTTGAAATTGCTCTAGCAAATGACGTTCTCTCAGCACGAAAACGCGACAGCATGCGATCGCACGCTATAGCATGCCATAACACGCCGCAGCACTGACGGCAAGTGTGATTCCGTGCTGACAGATATGATTCAACCCTAAAGCGTGACACACACTGGGCGGCGGCGTTGCGAAAGCGTTGCGGCGGCGAAGGTTTGTATGAAGAACGCGCCGCGCCGCCGCCGCTTTGATGTAAAGGGCTTCATACTATTTCGAACTTTACAGAAAAAAAACGCAACGCTTTCGCAACGCCGCCGCTCAGTGTGTGTCACGCTTAAGGGTTTGTAAGTGAGTAAGGTTGTTTCACCGATGGGTTCGTGCGCGCCGCTCGGGGCGGGCTCGTCGAGCGAGAACGAGTCGAGGCGGCCGGACAGCTGAGAGTGCAGCTTCAGCAGCAGCGAGATGATGGACTCGTTCACCGGCACCTGCTCCTCCGCCGGCTGCGTGTGCACCTGCATCTGAGGATCATCACACCGGCCCTTCAACGTCTGCGACAGATGTGGCCTGCCCACTGCCAATTTCAGCTTGCTAATCCTTTTGTCCATGTCAACCTTACTTCTCCCCGTCGGGATCTCCTATCCTCATCCCCCCCTCTCCACAGCTCGCTGATCATAAACTCCATAATATAGATCAGGCCCACCGTCAGTGTCCTCGTGTCAGTGCACAGGTCGGCCTACAATGAGTTGACAAACTCCCAAACAAACTCCCTCGTGTTTATCTCTGTCTTTCGTCATAAGTGGAAAAGAGATAGCACTATGAAGTATTTACGTGGTCGCTACCTGCGTGTCTGCGGAGGGCGCAGGGTCTGCGAGGGGCGGCGCGGGGAGCGCGGGGCGCGCGGGCGAGCGGTGCAGCGGCGACGTGTGCGCGCGCACGCTCGCCACCCACTCGCGCGGCGCGTCCATGTCTGCGACAAACAATGCGTCACCAGTCATAACCAGTCGGAAATATATGTGGACCCGGCCAAATGACGCCATACAAACTGGAGTCAACAAACAAATTCAAGATATGCGTGTAAAAAAAGTACGGTGAAATTTTTGAGCGTCAACTCAGTCCTCTCCATCGTATGTACAACATTGAAATGTTGCATGAGCAACAGAAAGGCCAACAAAAAATACGACTTAAAATTTAAATGGTACAAACTTTGAAGTATATATACCCTATCCAAAAAAAAAAGAATTATCAAAATCGGACTGCTCTGTAAAAAGTTAAGCGTGGTCAGACATAAAAAATAAATAAAAAAATATACAGGTCGAATTGATAACCTCCTCCTCTTTTGTTTTCGTTGGTTGAAAAGTAACTAAAATAACAAGAAAATGAGGTGTAAGCACGGAGTTTCGTGGGTGTAAGTCATATGCGATGGGCACAACATAGTGAAGGTTACCGTATTGGATGGGCACGACATTGAAGGTTACCGTATTGGATAGGGACGACATATCAAGGTAAAGGTTACCGTATTGGATGGGCATGACATAGTGAAGGTTACCGTATTAGCATTAACATGCGAAGATTGTAGTTGACTTATATAAATGTTTTTTTCTTAATTAGGCTATAAAAGTTGTAATCTGCTTATAAGTAAATAAATAAATAATATAAAAATATAATAGATGGGTACGTCATAGTGAAGGTTACCGTATTGGATGGGCACGACATAGTAAAGGTTACCGATTCAGATAGGTACGTTAGAGTCAAGGTTACCGTATTCGATGGGCGCTGGCGGCGTGGTGTCGCCGAGGTCCGAGTGCGGCAGCGCGAGCGTCAGCTGCGTGTCCGACTCCATCTCCACGTCGCTGAGCGCCGCCAGCGGCTGCAGCGCCAGCTCCTGGCTCTGGCTCTCGACACCCTGCGGTACCACAATAACTCTTTAATAGGCCCTTGCACAATGTGGAATGACCTTCCCTCTGGCGCTTTTCCACAGCGCTACGACATGGAGTCCTTCAAGAAGAGAGTCAATTAGTGGGGTCCTTCAAGAACAATATATGGCAGTTCCTTAAACAGAGTGTAATTCATCAACAGCCTATTAATGTCCCCACTGCTGGGGCTCAGGCCTACTCTCTTGACGAGGGCGTTCGGGCTATAGTCCACCACGCTAGCCCAGTGCGGGTTGGTGGACTTCACATGCGCCTAAGAATTTATTCTTCGGCGTATGCAGGTTTCCTCACGATGTTTTCCTTCACCGTTTGAGAGCAGTCAGTAAATGTACTTAAGTTTCGAGAAAAAACCCATTGGTACATGGCATAGCTGGGGATCGAACTCCGGACCTTTCGATATGATAGGCCGCGTCTTATCCCCTACGCCACTGACGCTCTCCTAGAGTGTAACAATGGAATTTGATTCGGGAGGGTGCATCTTTACCTCTAGCGCTCGTATCAGCGGCGCGTCTCCGCCAGCGTCCGACTGGTCGTCAGGAACAGAATCTCCGCGAACAACCTGCACATACAATGTCACAATTATAATAATAATAATATTTGGACAAATTTACACACGGCTGTTTAGTCCCAAACTAAGCCGAATCTTGTTAATGGGTACTCAACAACTGATAAACATACATAAATACTTAAATACTAACAAACACCCAGAATACGAAAACCAACAGATATGTTCATCACATCACACAAATTTTGGTTCCGGGTGGGAATCGAACCCACGACCTTTGGCGCAGTAGGCAGGGTCACTACCACTACGCCAACAGGCCAGTCATATTTTTTTACCTTAATGGAAATTACTAATGAAAGAGTCTTTATAATCAAATTCGATTGTCACAGCCTGCAGACATACATAGGTGGACGGATAATTAGAAACAGAGCAAGATTTTCATACAATCGAGGTTTCATACAGTCGAGGTTCTCTGTAGGATTGATCAGAGCAGGATCTGATGACGGTCATCGAGGGAGTAGATGGAGGACTTGGAAGCAGTATCGTTATGATTCCTTGACTTAAAAATTTTCATACATTTTTATGTCATTTTGTGTGTTTTTTCTTCGTGACGATGCTGCTTCCCGACGGCTCATCTGATCAGTTGGATATCTATTGCCATATAAAAGTCCTCCATCTACTCTCTCGGTGACCGTCATCAGATCATGCCCCGATCAATCCTTCGCGGAGAACTATGGTTTCAATCAGACCTCAATTGTAAGAAAATCTTGCCCTGTTTCTAATTATCCGTCCACCTATGTAACTGCCAATGCGTGTAAAGTAAAGCTTGTATGTTCACCTGTAGCGGCTGCGGCAGCGCAACGGCGGTGCTGGTGGCGGGCAGCGCGACGGCGGTGCTGGTGGCGGGCGCGTCGGCGGGCTCCCACTCGGTGTCGCTGTCCGAGTGGTAGTGCGCGGGGTACACGTGGTGGTGTTGGAGCGGCGCGCGCGGCGCGCGGTGCGGCGGCACGCCCGCCACGTACGTGCGCGCGTTGTCGCACACCGCCGCGCCGGCGAACGCGCGCAGCAGCGGCGCGCCCGTCACGCACGACGTGCGCGGCCCGCCCTCGCCGCCCGCGGGGCACACGTCGCGCTGCACGCGCAAACAAACACGTCACGTTTAGATAGAAGAAGGAAGACAGAAAGATAAATATCCATGTGACCTTTAATAAGTACACAACAATTAAATCCTACTAATATTATAAAGGCGAAAGTTTGTAAGGATGTTTGAATGTGAGGATGTTAGTTACTCTTTCACGCAAAAACTACCGAACAGATTTTGATGAAACTTGGTACAGTGACAGTTTATATCCTGGAATAACATATAAGATACTTTTTAACGCGGACAAAGTCGCGGGGCGTCCGCTAATACCCCCTAAGTAACAAAACGCCTACATAGAGGGCGCTGTTTCACAATGTACATGGGAAAAACTTTTCTACGCGGGCGAAGCTGCGGGAAAAAGCTAGATTATAACAATAAAAATGATAAAAATAGGTAGTGGACGATGTGGTGGATGTGAAGAGGTCTCTAGTGTCACGCGTGGTTATGGTGTGCGTGTGTGTGTGTCGCTGACCGTGTGTCTGGTGGCGCGCTCGACGGCGAGCTCCGCGGCGACGTCGAGCAGGTAGACGGCGAGCGCGAGCACGTGGTCGGGCGGCGCGTGCGGCGCGGGCGCGTCGGGCGCGCGCCGGTGCACGCCGCGGTGCAGCACCGCCAGCAGCGCGCCGTGCAGCACGCCTGCAAACAACACAAACAAACAGGTCTACGGTGAGTGTACAACGTCGATACGTAAATACTTAATAGTGCTATCTGGACGGATAAATAGAAACAGGGCAAGATTTTCATACAATCGAGGTCTCTTTGAAGACATGGTTCTCCGTGAAGGATTGATCGGGGCATGATCTGATGACGGTCATCGCGAGAGTACATGGAGGAGTTTCAGATCGCTATAGATATCCAACTGATCAGATGAGCCGTTTGGTAGCAGCATCGTCATGTAGAAAAAAACCTGCAAAATGGCATAAAAATGTATGAAAATCTTAAAGTTAAGGAATCATGACAAGCTGCTCCCAAACGGCTGATCTGATCAGTTGGATATGTATAGCGATCTAAAAGTCCTCCATGTACTCTCTCGATGACCGTCATCAGATCATGCCCCGATCAATCCTACACGGAGAACCATGGCTTCAAAGGGACCTCGATTGTATGAATATCTTGCCCTGTTTCTAATTATCCGTCCACCTATGTACATACATATCTTGACGCTATGTGCCTGGCGGGGTAGGCAGAGAGACCAGAGCGCCAAGTATCGCGATCCTGACACACCTCTGTCGCTTCTCTGAGTCTCATCATTCTCTATTCTCGTGTGATATAGATAGTTTAAAGCGCGACACAGACTGAGCGGTGCGGAAGCGTGGCGGTGGCGGTACGGCTTTTTTAATGTGAAGGGCTTCATACTATTTCGAACATTACAAAAAAAACGCCACCGCGCACCGCTCTCGCGCTTTATAGTAGTCAACTCATGGCAGGCGTACTGCACACGTTCAGTAATTCAGAGTCGCCGTAAACGCGCGTTCCTGTAACGCGCGTCTACTGCGCGTAAAATACGCCGTATGTACGCGGCGGTCCGGCGACGCAGACGCGCTGTAGTCGCTCGCATGTATCACTCCACTTTGAGGAGTCGACTGATAAGAGAACACATTGCAACGCGAGAGAACTTTGATAAAAACAGAATGAACGAGAATGCAGCAACACGATACAAGCGCTCTGAAACGCACGCATACAAGCGCAGTGTTCACCTACATTAGCACACACGGATAAGCGCGTCGCCAAGCTATGGCCAAGTACTCCTTCCGCGCGCTTATCTCTGTGTGCGTGCGTTTCAGAGCCGCACTCTCGTTCACTCTGTTACGGACGCGAGCTTCGAACGCTTCTCTCGCTTTTACGCGCGTTTGAATCGATACAACTGCAACAATACGCCGTAGAACGCGCGCCGCAGGGCGTGTGCGTAGGTGGTCGTGGGTGCACGTACCGGAGGCGCAGAGCGCCCTGGGGTCCCCGGCGCCGTCGGGCGGCGGCGCGGCGGCCCGCAGGGGCGGCCACAGGTTCCCGCACGCGCCGCCGCCGCCGCCCGCGCCTCCGCCTGCGCCCGCGCCGCCCCCGCCGGCGCCCGCGCCGCCCCCGCCGGCGCCCGCGCCGTCGCTGCCGCCGCTCGCGCTGCCCTCCGCCTTCTGGCGCTCCCTCACACTGGACAAACACATATTTACTTGAATAAAGGTTAAATACTTTTTGATGCATCTCCAGATCTGGTGGTGGTGAATGTAACTGTAATTGTTAACAAAATATACTATAACGCAAGCGTTATTTCAATTGTGTGCCATGTATAAACCTATAATAGTACATTGTTACCCCAGGGGTGAAAGTAACTTATTTAAGTCCCGAGACGCCAATAGTTCGAGGGACCTCTAAATAAGTCTTGAACCCGAGGGAAACACTGTGCTTTTCATTAAGAATACACTGAAAGTAAAAACAAAAACATAAAATGAGTGTTGATACAAATCTCTGCTATACGGAAGTATAAACAAAACTCTACAACTCGAAAAAACAAATGAAGATCGGATTTTATTATTTTGTTTTTTTTTTCTGTGGCCGGCCAGCTATTCTGCCATTATTTTTTATTTCCATAATTGAAAAAATGATAAATATTTTGCGCAAATCTATGTTATTTTAAAGAAATAGTTGACAGTAATAATTATAATAAAGTCATTTAAAAATATATATTCTTTAATTATTACATAACTTTATGTTATTTCAATTTTACATCGCGCTGTAATTGAGTGGCTGTATAGATAGTTGGAACATGGTCCAATAGAAATGTCAAAATAGTACTAGTTTTTTTATTATAATTTGACAGCTGTCAGTTGAAAGCGATTCTCCCTAGGGCTGAGATGTATTACTTTCAACCCGCTACTCAGACAACTTCAGACCTTCTTTCAGAGTATGAGTAATGAAAAGGTTTTTTTTAGCACGCACTAATGTACGATTGTATTATTACCTATGTATTGAACAATAAATAATAATATCTCTTTTTTTTCTGACTGGTCTATGGTGAAAACGGCTTGCATGATCGGTTAGTTGTGTATGGGCCTCTGGAGCAATCTTATCTTGTCTTGGCAGGGGGCGAGACTTGGAACCTACAGGATGTATTGCGCCAAACCTCCGTCCACCAGCGGTGCCCTAATCCGTTTTATAATGGATTTCAAATACGCCATAGAATAGAAATCGTAATCTCACGATGTTTCCCTTCACCGAAAAGCTTGTGGTAAGGTTCGAACCTAGGACCTCGTGAACATGAGGCGACTGTACCACCAACTGCCCTTAGGAGCCGAACAAAAAGAAAAAATCAGATCTAAATACATAAAACAAAGTCTTGTTAGTTAGACCTTGGTAGATGAAACTTGGTACAGTGATAGCTTATATTTTGGTATAGCTTGTTAGCTATACCAGAATATAAGCTATATTCTGGTATAGCTAACATATAGGGTACTTTTTACCGCGGTAAACTGTTTATTCCACGCGGGCGAAGCCACGGACAAACTCCACACAGCACACAGTCAAATAGCTTTTGACAGATCGTTCTGTCAAAAGCTGACCCGACAGACATCGACGTCTGTCAGCTAGTAACTTATAAAACGCTGACGAAGCCTCGGGAAGCAGCTAGTTTGCTAAATAAATCCACTCACAAAGTGGTGAACCTCTCCATGGAGGCGTGGAAGTCTCTGCGGTGCACGGCGCGGCGCAGCACGTGCAGCGGGTCGTAGTAGCGCTGCCACACCACCGGCGTGGGCACGAACAGGCCCTGCTCCAGGTTCTCCGAGCCCTTGGGCGGCGGACGGTACGTCGACACCTGCAACCAGACAAACATGTGATCATCAACAGCCTATTAACATGTCCCCACTGCTGGGGCTCAGTTCACCCTATCAACGAGGGTGTTCGGGCTATTGTCCACCATGCTAGCCCAGTGCGGGTTGGTGAGTATAGTAAACGCTATCACCTTGGAAGCGGTGGTAGATAAAAAAATGACGTTGTAAAAATGTACTCGCTGTACTTACATGCAGTAATAATTACGCAACAAGAGACGAAAGTGTCGTTTCCCTGCGAGCGACATTGAATGCCGAGATAAGCGACGGCCGGGCACAAAACTACCGCTTTTTTAAGTGGTCCCTAAACGATCATGCGGCATGACATGCGTTACGTTTCCGTGTATTATCATGCTTCATGATAGACCGTCATGCTTGCTATCAATCACTTAGTACAGTGAAGAAACGGCCAGCACGTAGTTTGCATGTAGAATAGAATAGAATGATATTTATTTGCCGTTAAAAACATACACACAACAATAATTACAATAATAAAATTAAAAAGAAATAAATAAAACACAGAAAATACTAGTTATCTACTTAAAATAACCACTACTACTAGACGGTCATGCATGAGTGACAGCACGTAATGCATGTCATGCAGCATGATCCTGTAAGGACCACTTCAGAGTCAGGCCGGGACCGCCGCCTCCGTCTAAGAATAAGAAGGCTTGCCGCTGACCTCTTTGAGCACTGTCTCGAAGTTCCTGGTGTGCGCGTTGCCAGACCTCTCCGGCATCAGCTCGAGCAGCTGCGAGTGCGTCTTGTCGCCGGCCGCCAGCAGCGTGCTCACCTCCAGCCGCGACTGCGTCAGCTCGTCGTTGCCTGCGCACACATAACATAATAGTACATTACTGCAGCGGCCCGCAACTGAGGCGTTGATGGACGAACGTGTAAATGTGGGCCGAGGCGTAGCCGAGGAATTTGCGAGGCAGTTCGAAATTTAAATAAAACTTTTTATATGTAACCTCCGTGGTTGCCATGTTTCGGAGTAAAAAGCTCCATTTTCAAGTCACATGACAGATATGAGTTTGCATAGTAATTATTTGACCGCCTGCTCTCATGTATTCGACCAGTACAGCATTGTCGATTTATCTCGAAGAAGGTTGTCAAAATAATGTTCACATTTCCAAGCATGTTTGAGAAAACTTTATTTACTTTAATAATAATAAACACCACACCCTCATACCCCCGCATTAGGTAGGATTCCCTCTCCCCTGTTCGGCAGGCGGCATGGACACATACAAACACAATCATCCAAGACTCGAAAACATTCATTTATCGTTCAGATATATGTTTGCTCTGGCCGGGGTTCGAACCCGGGACCCCGAGCACAGCAGACAGAGTCACTATACCAACGGAAGCGTCAAAATTAAGGTAAGCCTCATTGGAGTCGGCTAGAAGGAACGACGATCTGAGGCGTTCAGGGGAGGGTCGAGAGGCTGATATGATGCTGGTGCTCACCGAGGTTGGTCCTGGAGGAGACGAGGATGGCGAGGAAGGTGAGCAGCCCCTCCACCATGGCGTCCTGCTCGGCCGCCTGCACCGGCGGCATCGGCGACATGCTCAGCCACTCGCGCACGCCGAACCTGCGCACAATGACGTCACTTTATCTACATAGGTTGGCGGATGATCAGAAACGGCAAATTTTTCATACAAACAAGGTCACTTTGAAGCCATGGTACTCAGCGAGGGATTGATCGGAGCATGATCTGATGACGGTCTTCGAGAGAGTAGATGGAGGACTTTTAGATGGCTATAGATATGCAACTGATCAGATGAGCCGTCTGGAAGCAGCATCGTCATGATTCCTTAACTTTGAGATTTCCATACATTTTGATGTCACTTCAGAGCATTTTTAATCTGACTGGTCTTTGGTGAAAACTGCTTGCCCGATCAGTGAGGTGTGTACGGCTCTCTGGACCTCCTCCACCCGTACTCCGGACAACCACCACCAGATCTCATGCAAATCGTTCCCTGAGACCCTGACGGAGATCCAAGGGCTCAAAGTGACATCGAAGGTATGAAAAAGACCCCATGGTCTTTTTTTTGAGCAGTAATATTTTCATTTGAAGCGTCAGTGGCGTCGGGGATAAAACACGGCCTATCATATCGAAAGGTCCGGAGTTCGATCCCCGGCTGGGCCATGTACCAATGGGTTTTTTCTCGAAACTTAAGTACATTTACTGACTGCTCTCAAACGGCGAAGGAAAACATCGTGAGGAAACCTGCATACGCCGAAGAAGAAATTCTTAGGCGCATGTGAAGTCCACCAACCCGCACCCGCACGTGGTGGACTATAGCCCGATCACCCTCGTTGACAGGGTAGGCCTGAGCCCCAGCAGTGGGGACATCTTAATAGGCTGTTGATGATGATGAATATTTTCATTTACTTTGCCCGACGATTCGACCAGGTTATGATCTGACTGGTGAGTTATAAGTGTTGAACGCTGAGAGAAATTTCTCCAACTACCCACTGTTGGTCTTGTGATATTGGGAAGTCTCGACGAGAAATAGCGAGTTTTGAGTTTATTGATCACTGGATTCCACGCCGAGGATAATTTAAAACCAATTTCATTATTTTTTACGCTATTGCTATGGGTTTCTAATCGCTACTATCTCCACAAATGATGATATCTCATCTAATTTATGGACTCACTTAAGCGGAACACAGACAGGGCGGCGGCGGTGCGAAAGCGTTGCGGTTATTTTTTGTAAGGTTCGAAATAGTATGAAGCCTTTTACATCAAAGCGGCGCGGCGGCGGTGCGACGGCGAAAGCGACAAAACCGCGCGCACAGATTTGACGTTTTGATTTGACAGATCAGCGCAGACAGGCGTTGCGGAGCGGCGGCGGCGCGTTGTATTCCTTTGTAGTGTATGAGAACCCCTACACAGAGCGGCGGCGGCGCGGCGCGGTGCGGAGCGTTCTTCATACAAACCGCCGCCGCGCCGCCGCCGCTAGCGGTATATGTTGTCTGAAGGGCTCCGCTTTTATTCGCTTTCCGCAGATTCGCCGCCGCAACGCTTTCGCAACGCCGCCGCACTGTGTGTGTTACGCTTTAAAGACACCCGCGTGCATTCCACCGTTGATGTATGAACCTGAATGGGAGACCACGGCTTGAATGGAATGCGCTGGTACTCACAAGTCGATGCACATGTCGAGGAACTGGTCCGCGGGCAGGTGGGCGGCGCATATCTGCAGCCAGTAGATGTCCATGTCCACCATGGAGTTGCAGAAGTTGGCCTGGATGTACGTCATCGCCTGCCCCTTGATCTGCAGCCCGTTGCGCACCCACACGCCCGCCAGGATCTCGTAGAACAGGCTCTGTGGACAACACAATACATACATAAATAAATAAATGCGACACACTCACACCCCCGCGTCAGGTAGGATTCCCGCGTCCCTAATTTCTTGGAGGCCGAGATGGAATGGAAATTTCATGGAAATCTAACACTCCATCAGGGTCTTCATTCACGGATGTAAGAAAATACACGTAGGGACCATCCATCACCATAGTTCAATGAGTCAAATTTTAAGTTTTTGGACATCCCCATGCAGCAAAACTATCTCGCTTACGATATAGACTATAAACACGGTCAGCGATGTGCAAACAATTTGTGACTGCCGGCAAGAAATTCTACGCGGAATAGACTTCTGTATATATAATATTAGTAGGATAAAAGTAACTTATTGTTGAAAAGCATCATTTTTAACGGTTATTTTGTGTAATTAATAACGTTATCGGTCCCTGAACATTACACAAAGGTAATAAAATGTGTTCCCCAACCCGACTGATGGTATCTAAATCCTCAATAAACACCCTTTCACAAGCCATCATCGTAAAACTTGTTGATAAAAAAATTGGGTAGCGAAGGAATGGGACAGACGGCGTGACAAAAACTTTCGTTAACAAAAATAGGGAGGGGAGGTAGGGTTTACTTAGAGACCGGTGTTGCTACGTTCTACATGTTTCCCCAATTTCGGGTAAAATTTCACTGCAGCATCTAGTATTAAGGGCTTCTTTCACCACTTGCTGATATTGTTACAGATAGTAATCTTAGTGATAAACTAATCTATCAGATAAATCTGTGTGATAGTCTATATATAGATAGGCAATCAGATACCTGTGAAGTCCAATAAACAGGCTATCTGTCAGATAACCTGCAGATAGGGTATCTGGGACTTTATCAGCAAGCGGTGTAAGAGGCCCTAAATGTTACTTTCTTGTTGTTATGTTTTATTTCTCTGTGCAATTGTTGTTTCTTTATATTTTTTATTTTGTTAATTCACCGCTGTAAGTGTGTTGTCATTTTGTACGTCAAATAAATTCTTTTCTATTCCATTCATCAGGCTGTATCGGCGGCTGCTATTACATACTTAAAGTTTTAAATACAAGTGTCAAAATTACAGTTAATTGTTAAGAAATTACTGTGTCCAGTATTTTTAATCTTTGCATACACATATTCTAAGATTCCTTATTGCAGTTACGACTCGCTTCCTATAAATTATAATCGTCAAGAAATAAACGTCGACGCAGGTATACCTGTTTAAAAGTACCAGTTATAACGTCACTGCAACATGCATACCAAACAGGTTACAGATAACCAGTCCGTACAGTTACACGGTATAATTCATCGCATGCGCCGCATAGAACACTTTATTGGAACCAATCACTACTACATGTATAGAAATGTTACCTACATAAAAACATATTCAATCATATTATGAAATTAAAGGCCTCTTTAAATCACTGTAAAATTACAATCAATTTAATCAATTTCTCCCCAAAATTCTTCTCTTCTTGTTCGAAAGTAATCACTACAAGCCAAAACCGCCTAAATTGTATTATGTATCTGCAAATTGCGATTAACTGTTGTACATACAAGTATATTGCACAGTGATTCTCCCCAAAAACATTTCTCTCCGTATTGGGTAAGTCCGCTGGCGGCAGTCGGCCACCCCGCGGCCTCGCGCCGAACAAAGCAGTGGGCGCGCGTCCTCCGTCATGTCCGTCCGGCGCGTGCGCACCTTCCTCGCGGTGCTCGCGCTCGCGTGCCCCGCGCGCGCGCTGATCGACGACGCGCTCGACATCATCCGCCTCGGCAAGGACATCGGCGAGGAGGTGCTCAGCTCGTGGGACCTCATCGGGAAGCCGTTCAACGTCACCGGCGGCGTCGACCTGCCCGTGGTCCGCCGGCGGGAGCGCGAGGTGCTCGCCCGGCTGGCGCAGGTCACCAGGGCCATAGAGAAGCTGGAGCTGGAGATCGACAAGTCCAGCGCGATCGCCATGCTCCTGGCGAAGACCGGGCGCGGGGCGAGGCTGGAGCTGCGTCTGCATGAGATGTCCGACCTGCTGGGGCGGGTGGCGGCGGCCGACCGACAGATGCGGGAGTACATGCGGTACCAGCAGGAGCTGGAGCGGAGCACGCTGCGGGACTTCGCGGAGTGGTGCGTGTCGCACGACCCCGGCGCGCTGCCGGGGCTGCTGGAGCGGGTGCACACGCTCATCGTGCCGCCCCACAAGCATCTGCTGGGACGGGGGCTGCTGCAGTTAGCTCTGGACGACCTGCAGGTTCGTATCTGACGGTGACATAGCTCGGCGGACAAACATGGCATTCCGATCGTTTCGCGGCCGCTTCCTGCGGATGAAAAATCGGTAGCCGCCGCAAACAAACACGATCACTGCGCGTTGTTCGATGACTCACACAGTTTACTTACATCACATCTGTACCGGTTTCTTTATTCATTCTAACCAGACTTTGTTCAGTAGCACTTGCATATCATTATACCCGTCTTTATTACTTTATATACAAAAGTTCAACGCGCTTACTGCCTACGTATTCTCGTTAGTGTTACGTTTATAAACTTTACTGGTTTCGCCCAAAGCGCCGACTTTCCCGATGGGTAAAAACCACATTTCATTACAACAGTGAAAGATATTTTTTATAAAATCAGTTAAAATTGTCATTAATGTTTTTTTAAAAAAAGCATCTCATTAAGTGAAAGCCAGCTATAACAGTGGGGTCAGACCGAGGAACTTGGGTGACTGGCTGGGGTGATAGCAAAAAACTTGCATGGCTGGCTGGATTGAGAGCAAGGAACTTGAGTGGCTGGCTGGATTGATAGCAAGGAACTTGGGTGGCTGGCTGGATTGATAGCAAGGAACTTGGGTGGCTGGCTGGATTGATAGCAAGGAACTTGGGTGGCTGGCTGCGGTGATAGCAAGGAACTTGGGTGGCTGGCTATGTTGATAGCGAGGAACTTGGGTGGCTAGCTGGGTTGATAGCGAGGAACTTGGGTGGCTGGCTGGGTTGATAGCGAGGAACTTGGGTGGCTGGCTGCGGTGATAGCAAGGAACTTGGGTGGCTGGCTATGTTGATAGCAAGGAACTTGGGTGGCTGGCTGGATTGATAGCAAGGAACTTGGGTGGCTGGCTGGATTGATAGCAAGGAACTTGGGTGGCTGGCTGGATTGATAGCAAGGAACTTGGGTGGCTGGCTGCGGTGATAGCAAGGAACTTGGGTGGCTGGCTATGTTGATAGCGAGGAACTTGGGTGGCTAGCTGGGTTGATAGCGAGGAACTTGGGTGGCTGGCTGGGTTGATAGCGAGGAACTTGGGTGGCTGGCTGCGGTGATAGCAAGGAACTTGGGTGGCTGGCTATGTTGATAGCAAGGAACTTGGGTGGCTGGCTAGGTTGATAGCGAGAAACTTGGGTGGCTAGCTGGGTTGATAGCGAGGAACTTGGGTGGCTGGCTGCGGTGATAGCAAGGAACTTGGGTGGCTGGCTATGTTGATAGCGAGGAACTTGGGTGGCTAGCTGGGTTGATAGCAAGGAACTTGGGTGGCTGGCTGGGTTGATAGCGAGGAACTTGGGTGGCTGGCTGCGGTGATAGCAAGGAACTTGGGTGGCTGGCTATATTGATAGCAAGGAACTTGGGTGGCTGGCTAGGTTGATAGCGAGAAACTTGGGTGGCTAGCTGGGTTGATAGCGAGGAACTTGGGTGGCTGGCTGGGTTGATAGCGAGGAACTTGGGTGGCTGGCTGGATTGATAGCGAGGAACTTGGATGATTGAGTGGCTGACTGGGGTGATAGCTTGGAAGTCTTGTACAATTCTTCCAAGTGAGGGTATAAATAAACGTTCAACCAACAAAGCATTGTAGGTATACAATAAGTACATAAAGGCAAATGCACGCGAGATTCAATGAATCAGTACAAGAATATATATAATAATGGAATCAGGCGCGAGGCGGTGACACACCCGCCGCTATCATCACGAGAGGGGACGTTAAACTGTGACCCCTACCATAGATTCCAATAGCTATCGCTATCGACAGGAAATTGATGGTTATTCGTGCATATTTACTACACAAAGTTGAAGCGATTGTTAAAGCTAATTAATTTACTGGTCGTGGGTTCCTAATGCATACAATACATACACAAATAAATGTTTCTGTATAGTTAAAAAATTGTCTACTTTTCCAATTTTTGTAGTATTTCAAAACACATTTTTATATGTAACGTTATAGTAATATTATTCATGACATGTTTTCATTTAATTTCATCCTATACGTTGAATAATGTAGGATTTTAAATTTAATTTAGACTAGGTACTGTTTTATTGACTTTCTCCAAAACTGGACGTTGGAATTTGAGTTTGACACAAATATTGAAAACGCGAACTTACGGCCTCAGGCGTTAGAGGCAAACGCTCGCGCCACACGGCCAACGCGGTCTTAAAGTGTCCCTAAACGATCATGCTTCCATGACATGCAACGTTTACGTGAATGTCATGCTGCATGATGGACCATCATGCGTGCTATCAATCAATACAGTGAAGCAACGGCCAGCACGTAGTTTGCATGTCATGCACGTCAATCACTACAGCTAGACGGTCATGCATGAGTGACAGCACGTATTGCATGTCATGCCGCATGATCGTTTAGGGAGCCCTATACCTTTGATACATAGAAGTTAAAACTCAAACAACAGGAGTTATATTTCGCTATCCTCGCTTCGAGCGACCTTGACCCCGATACAAAAATCAATAGAAACGACCGCTCGAAGCGCAGAGAGCAATTAAAAATAGAGCTCCAGGACTTTTTCGAACGCGTGCGAGAGCTTATGAGTAAATAGTAGGGGCCGCTGATATGTATGACTCACGCATGAAATGTTATTAGCACTTAGCACCATCTCCGAAGTCCCGCTCCGCAACATTGACACAAAAACGGTAACAATAGTAGGAGGCAGAACTGTGTATCGTATTGTTTACTTTTGCTGAGGTTATCAGTCCAATTCGTTTCGTATAACCGAGCTGTCAGGCGCAAGTCGCACAGAAGAGACGAGGACGCGTCGCAGAGAGGACGCATCCTCGTCTCTTCTGCTTAAGGCGAAAGTTTGTATTCATAATTATATATGTAATTATTTACGGGTCTTACACACGAAATAGTTTTATTTACCTCGCCCGACCTACTGCGTGCTCACTTTGAATCACAATGTGGCTATTAATCTCCATATATATTACTTGACTTGTGTTTTATGTATAATATGTATCTATCAGTATATATGTATTTATATATATATATATATACCTATATATATTATATATTTGTTTATTATTTATATTGTATTCATGTCATGTACTTATATTATATACATATAAATGTCTGCACCCAACACCTACACTCCTTGAAGTTTTCAACATCACCCTAAGGTTGCCTGGAAGAAATCGCTGAAAGCGATAAGGCCGCCTTTTGATTGTACACAGTTTAGTAAATTATTATAATGTAAACTTTTGATATAATTTGGTGCTCAATAAAGTATATTTGATTTGATTTGATTTGACGTTTCGACCAGGTAAATAATTATATAATTATGAATACAAAGCGCGAAAGTCTAAAAAGTACTAGTTTGTAAGAATGATTGTGAGGATGGATGTTTGTTGCTTTTCACGCTGTTTGAACGGATTTTGATGAAACTTGGTACAGTGATAGCTTATATAAAGCGAAAGAGGTGTCAGGACCGCGATACTTGGCGCTCCGTTCTTTCTGACTACCCCGCCAGGGACATAGCGTGAAGATATGCTCACCCAAAAGGCCTACTACATCGTTAAGGAATTCATAGAGGAAAAATGACATTCAATTATTATTCAATTTTGACACTTTTAATATCTATTATTTTAATTTCGCAATATTAATAATATCAGTATTTTTAATTATAATTCTATTTGGCATTGATGTAAAATTATCATTTTCTGACATTTCCATATTTTATTTTTCTATTAATTTGACATTGTAAGAATATATTTTATTATAATTTAATTTTATTACGAATGTTTGTAACAATATTGGCGAGTATGATTAGTACGAATAAATGATTATGAATTTAATATGAATATATATATATGTACATACAGGCAACTTTTTACCGCGGTAAACTGTTCCCGCGGGAAAAACTTATCCCACGCGGACGAAGCAGGCAAAAGCTAGTTATGTATATAGAAGAGACGGGCGTTCGCGCCGTAGCTTTGTGGTTTGTCTCAACCACTCAAGAACGATCGCAGGACTGTGTGCGTTACGAGCGATAATTCAAATTCAAATAATTTATTTCAGACTGGGTCCATACATAATATTAGTAAATACACAAAAGACTTAAAACTATGTCAGTAAATAATGTAACGTAAAAGAAAACACGTAAAAGAGACATAAAACACGTAAAAGAGATAATCCCCGCGCCCCGTCCGTACCCCCCTTCCGTATGATTTGCATTAGGTAGGGCGCAGATGACGAAGCGACGCGTCCGCGCCCCGTCTCCTCTATATTACGTTTTTGCCGGGACGCGTCTATACATTTTGCATGAACGGGGGCGCCGCGTCTTCGCCCTACGTCTCGTATGTGTGGCTTGCGCCTTAGGGCCTTACACACGACGACTTTTAGCAGCGATGCAGTATCGATTCCACTCTAGTTTATGGTGACCCATGAATCAAAAAATTTAGCCACTCCCATATGGATGAGTAATAAAAGCATTCTATGGGTGTCAAATTCGTGTCAAACTAATCACAAAATTATGACTCACTCACACATTCTCATTTTCAAACTCCATATAAATTTGTAATGGCACCATAGGTTCCGATACAAAATATGCAAGATGCGATCTCCACAGGGAGCGCGCGCGCGACCAAAGAGATTTGAAACTTCTTGTGGCGACCACAGAATCAACTGATGGTGATATCTCCTATGTTGGAAAATATACATTTATATTAGCTGTATTTGAACTTAGGATTGCATCACAACCGCCAGGCGGAGTAGATAACTACTTGACAACGTCATCACTCGTTAACGAGTCGCAAGCTAGAACGGAAAAATCTATCTATGCCTCTCTGTCGTTCGTAATAAGTCGAAAAGAGATAGCACTATTAAGTATTTACGTATACGCTAGCGAGTTTCACGTTGTCAACTCATGGTAGGCGTACAGATGCGCATACGCATGCAGTGTAAATGAACACTGTAGCGCTACTGAGAATTACATGTGAGATAATGATTACATGAATTACAATCGACCACATGGAGGTCGGGTTTTATGTCCATTTCAGTCGTTAGACAAAGAAGTTATTTGATACAACTTTGACACTCAGCGATATAAGATTGGTAGTTTTTTTTTAAAATAAGTATACGGCCTTTTGTATTGTGTTTAAGCCACAATAATTCCGCCAATTTTCACGTACTGTGGGATAAATTGATTGGTTTCTATGTGATCACCATTTTTGTGGAGATTATTGCTCGGTTACTAATTTAGTATACTCAGCATCATCATCATATCAGCCTGTAGACGTCCAATGCTGGACAAAGGCCTTCCCCTGGGATGTCCACGACGACCGATTTTGGTCCCCTTCTGTATAATAAATTAGACCAACAAGTAATAAACATTTGTTGTCCGGATTTGTCCTATAACGACATTATTAATAGATTATTGAGGGACACGAGTACGTTTGATGAGAACACCACGGTGGTTATCATGTTGGGGAGCCACAAAAACGTCACCCAAGCGGACATAAATAGGACTATAGAAATATTGATAGAGATTAAGAACAAAACCAGATGTAAATTCATAAATTGCGCATTTCCCTATTGTTGCAACTTGTCACAGGCGCACAATAATCGCATATTTAAAATGAATTTACACTTATATAACGCACTATGCATGTATAATGACACTATATTGTACTTTGATACAAATAAGTGTATTGACGAATTCACTTTGACTGAAAGCAATATGTATTTATCAATGACATATAAAAGACAATTAGCTACTTTAGTAGCATATAATTTACAACATTTTATGACGAATGTTAGTAGTAATACTAATAAGCTTATACATTTTTTAGAGTAGATACCACGACAATAGAAAATTCCGCAAATGATGGTTTATCAGTGTTAAACCAGAGGCAGGGATTGTCTAGCTCAGTTATGACAAAAGGAAAGCCCAATTTTACTCAATCATTACATCAAAACATTCGGGGCTTTTCTGACAGCAAAGTATTAGTACAAAGTATTAGGACAAAGGAGAAGCCAAAGGGACTTAAAATTATTCACCAAAATATACAGAGCTTCTCCGGCAAGATGTTAGAAGTAGAATTATATTTAGAAAGTCAATCTAATATTGACTTGTTATGTATTACTGAGCATCACCTTAAAGAGCATGAAATGTTGTTTGGATACGAAAATTATCATGTTATAAGTTCATTCAACCGAAAGTACGCAGCACGTGGAGGGTCCCTCATACTCATGAGAAATGGTATCAAGGCCAAGGAACGCAAAGACATTGTGGGACTTTCAGTTGAATGGCACATTGAATTGTCTTGTGTTGAGATGGAGAAACATATTGTGGTATGCGTATACAGACCCCCATATGACTCTAAATTTCCTACTTTTGAGTCAGTAATGGAAGATGTTATGAAAATACTTCTTAAAAGTAGAAAACATATAATAATTTGTGGAGACTTTAATGTAGATCTACTAGAAACTAACTCCAGGTTTTCAACTCGATTAATTGGCTTATTTAATTCCTTTAATTTAAAGAATATTTTTCTTGAACCAACTAGGATCACAAGTACCACAGCTACTTGCCTAGATAATTTCTTTTGCAATTGTGATTTTATAGAAAAGACAATTATAAATTGCCTAACATCAGACCACTGTGGGCAAAGTGTTACCTTTCCAGGTAATATAAAACATACAAAAACTGAAATCCTTACTAGGCCCAACACTGTCAGTCGAATGGAGAGATATAAAGATGCTCTTTCAATTAAATTGCCAATTCCTGTTACTGATCAGGTGGAAATCAATGATTTCTATGTCGATTTCTTCACGACACTGTCTCAGGAATTCGGTAATATTTTTAAAACTAAGAAAATTAATATTAAAAACAAGTTTAAATTTAGTGACTGGGCAACCACTGGTATTCGGAAAAGCAGGACCAAGTTATTTGATTTGTACAACGAAAAGTCTTACAGAGTTGACGACAGATTCCATGAATATGTCAAAAATTACTCTAAAA
The DNA here is from genome assembly GCA_949699065.1 of Metalampra italica. Taxonomy (NCBI): domain Eukaryota; kingdom Metazoa; phylum Arthropoda; class Insecta; order Lepidoptera; family Oecophoridae; genus Metalampra; species Metalampra italica. The sequence continues at coordinate 815,330 of OX452983.1, forward strand.
TTTTTAGGAAAGTTTGTAAAATAGCCAAGTCATATTATTTAAGTAATAAAATTAAAAATTCGGATAATAAAGTTAAAGCAGTATGGAAAATCATAAATAATGAAACTGCCAAAACTAAACCACGTGAAAATGAATATGCAATCAGAAATAATGGTAAAATAATTAATTCTAAAACAGAAGTAGCAGAGTCCTTTGAAACTTTTTTCACTAACATCCCTATTAAAACCACCGAAGCTCTGCATTCATCGCCTATTCTTGCCGAAAATTTGCTTGTAAATAACATTACAATATGTGAAACAGTTTTTAATTTTAGACACATAAACTCTCTAGATATTATTAAGGCTTTTAAATCATTAAAACTAAAATCTTCTGAAGATCTATGGGGAATGTCTGTTAAAGTAGTTAACTCAGTCATAACGATTATTGCGCCTTACTTAGCTTTTATATTTAACATGAGTATTAATCAAGGTATTTTCCCTGACCTAATGAAGCAAAGTAAAATCATACCACTGTTTAAATCTGGTGACAAACTAGATCCCAGTAATTTTAGACCAGTGTCAGTTCTCCCCGTGCTTAGCAAGATTTTCGAAAAGATCATACTGAATCAACTGCTTTGTCATTTCAATCTCAAACAACTTCTTCACGATCGTCAGTTCGGATTTACTAAGGGACGATCAACCACCGACGCAGGAGTCATGCTTGTTAAGCATATTTTTGATGCTTGGGATGTGAAGCTTACATGATGCAATAGGCATCTTCTGCGATCTCTCCAAAGCATTTGATTGCGTTAATCACGAAACCTTGCTACTCAAATTAAAACATTATGGCGTGAAAGACAGAGCATTCGAATTACTTAAATCTTACCTTGAAAATAGAGTACAAAAAGTTGATATAAATGGAGTTAAATCATCTGGTTCAGTTGTGAAAATGGGGGTGCCCCAGGGCTCAGTTCTGGGTCCTTTTCTTTTTCTTGTATATATAAATGACTTGCCATTTTTAATACAAAACATGTCCAACATAGTATTATTTGCCGATGACACTTCTCTGATTTTTAAAATTAGCAGAAGAGCTTGTGATCTTCCTGAGGTAAACAATACTCTCACACAAGTACTTAACTGGTTCAGCATTAATAATCTAGCATTAAATACAACAAAAACTAAATGTATTAAATTTTGCCTACCAAATGTAAGACATGTAGTTAATAATGTAACTTTAGGTACAGAAAGATTAGAATTTATCAAAAGCACGGTGTTCCTAGGTATAACTATAGACTCATCTCTTCAATGGGGGCCCCACATAGCTTCACTAGCTGGCAGACTAAGCTCGGCCGCCTACGCCGTTAGGAAAATTAGACAATTAACAGATATTGCTACTGCGAGATTAGTCTATTTCAGCTACTTCCACAGCATCATGTCATACGGCATCCTACTGTGGGGTCAAGCGGCAGATATAGAAACCATCTTTATTTTGCAAAAGAGAGCTGTTAGGGCGATCTATAATTTACGTTGTAGAGAATCATTAAGAGAAAAGTTTAAAGAAATTAATATATTAACCGTTGCCAGTCAATACATTTTTGAGAATATTTTGTATGTCCGCAAAAATATATCTCTCTTTTTGAGGCACTGTGATATGAACACAGCTTATGTTACAAGAAACAAAAACAAACTTGTACCACCACAGTTAAGGCTTAGTAAGGTCAGTAAATCATTCACGGGGCAATGTATACGCTTCTACAATAAACTACCAGAAGAAATCTTAAATATGAATGACAGAAAATTTAAGACTCACATTAAACAACAACTTTGTAAGAAAGCTTATTATAAAACAGTCGATTATCTAAATGACAAAGATGCCTGGTGTTAATGTTACTTCAGCCTCGCACAATCTTTACAAAATAATGTTATGTACAAACTTGATTTTAAAAGATGTGTTGCGGAAGTTTGTTGCGCCGCTTCTTCTTCCCAGCTCTATATAACACCTTGGAGGCGGTGGTAGATAAAAAATTGACGTTGTATAAATGTACCTAGTGTACTTACATGCAATAAAATACTTTTGAATTTTGACCGGTCCTGGGCTAACCTCATCCAGCTAGGTCCCGCGATCGATTAAAAAAAACTATAGCAGAAGTCGAAGTATAATGTTCGGCCGCTGCTGATAGCAAAGGAACGGTAAATGGTATTGACATAATAATTGAATTGTAATTATCATTAATGATACCTACTGTGGACCAAACAAACGGATGATTAACGTTTTGGGTCACCAGCACTGTTTGCATCAGAAACAAATACAACGAGTAGCGGGACATAATCATCAACAGCCTATTAACATGTCCCCACTGCTGGGGCTCAGGCCTACCCTCTCCACGAGGGCGTTCGGGCTATAGTCCACCACGCTAGCCCAGTGCGGGTTGGTGGACTTCACATGCGCCTAGGAATTCCTTCTTCGGCGTATGCAGGTTTCCTCCATATTCAAAGCAGTAATAAGATGCATTTTTCAACGTTCTCTGCGGTGTGGACATACAGAGATTAATATTTATAAGTATAAATGCTCAATACACTCTGTTTTCGCCGAAGTACCACCGCAGTTTCTTGGCCCAATAAGTGCGCTGTGAGTAAAGACTAAACCTGTTCCAAAGGCCTATGCTATAATATAAGAGAATGGACGCCTCGAAGGCTAAGTCTTCTGATGATTATGTGAGTCATCGATCAGGATTGTTTGTGCAAACGCTGCCTACAGTTGACAGAGCGAGCGATTGACCGATTCCGAGTAAAAAATACTACAACAGTTGTTTATTTACATAGGTGGACGGATAATTAGAAACAGGGCAAGATTTTCATACAATCGGGGTCACTTTGAAGCCATGGTTCTCCGTGTAGGATTTATCGGGGCGTGATCTGATGACAGTCATCGAGAGAGTACATGGAGGACTTTCAGATCGCTATAGATATCCAACTGATCAGATCAGCCGTTTGGGAGCAGCATCGTCATGATTCCTTAACTTTAAGATTTTCATACATTTTTATGCCATTTTACAGGTTTTTTCTACATGCTGCTACCAAACGGCTCATCTGATCAGTTGAATATCTATAGCGATCTGAAAGCCCTCCATCTACTCTCTCGATGACCGTCATCAGATCACGCCCCGATCAATCCTTCACGGAGAACCATGTCTTCAAAGTGACCTCGATTGTATGAAGATCTTGCACTGTTTCTAATTATCCGTCCACCTATGTATTTGTATAAGTATGTCTACTTACGTACGTGGAAAGCTTATAACCTGGTTTGCTGTCAGATAAATGCTTTATAATGATAAGTACAACTATTTTTAGCACTAACATTGTTTTAATTCACAACATAAAAAATACTTGTAATTCTAAAAATTGGCTTAAAAATTTTAAATGCATTGGCGTAGTGAGAAAGAAAGACGCGGCCCGTCATGTCGAGAGGTCCCAGTTTGATTCCCATCCGGGTTTTTCTCGAAGCTGACTTCTCTCGAACGCTGAAGGAAAACATCGTGAGGAAACCTGCATACGCCGAAGAAGGAATTCTTAGGCGCATGTGAAGTGTACCAACCCTTACTGGGCTAGCGTGGTGGACTATAGCCCGTACGCATGCCCTCGTTGAGAGGGTAGGCCTGAGCCCCAACAGTGGGGACATGTTAATAGGCTGTTGATTGTGATTTGCCTTAAAATCCATGCAACAGCTGTTAATAATATACAAGTGTTTACAAATGAACAGACACTTGTATTTATAAATACTCGTATGTGGCAGAGTATGTTTGTGGTTTAATCACGTTTGAGCCCATTTTAATTTAACTTGGTACAGTCAACCGCACGTCAGTTGAAACACTTTCACCTTGAGCTGGCCTAGCCTATTAGGGAGCTTCAATACTACGAGACACCAGTTTATACTGGTTTCGTTTCCACTGACGTGCGGTCCACCGTACTAGATGGAGAGAGGCTAAATGTTACCTTAGTAAAATACTTAGTTTTCACTGGAAAGTCGACTAACAGTGGGCATCTCTCTTGAAACCTTATTTCATTCACTTTCACCACTTAGAGTACAATACAACACACATGATACTTTTTATCCCGTAAACTTGAGTGGTAAACTGGATAATTATAACACAATGGAAAATATTATATGTATTTATATACGTACAATGTTTATTTAATTATTATGTCTGTATTTAGAGACACACGAAACACTCTGGGGCACCCTAACACACAAGCAGAAGAAAACCCATGGCGAATAAATTGTACGGCGGCCCGCACTAAACTTTCTCGCCATTTAAAAAGAAAGAGTAAATTAACGAAGCTTCGTCATTTTCCTAACAAAAAAAAATTCATACAATTTTTTATATTTTTTAGGGTTCCGTACTTCGAAAGAGGAAAAAAGGAACCCTTATAGGATGACTCCGTCAGTTAGGTATCTCACTACCGAGTAAATACTAGTGACTAACAAACAAATACGTAGAACTAACCAACAACTCGCTAACGATGCCATTTCCTAGTTTTTAATTCACAAAATCACACGTAAACATCTCGACTGCCAACATTAAGTGCAATCTAAGTTGCTCATAATAAAGATAAGTTATTTCTAACTTATGATTTAGACACGTTTGGCGTAACAAAGTTAGACAAATAGATGCCTATGCACAATGTAGTACAGCACAAGGTCGTATGGGAAACAAAAGAACTGTTGAAAGCACTGGGAAACCGAGTTGACGATGAAAAAAGACTTAAATTAAGCGAACGTTTGCTATTTTTAGAGCTTGCTAATTGTGAATTTAGCGTTTGCTAATTTAGAGTTAGCTAGCGCGATAGTAGGTAGCCTAGTAGGTAGTGCGTTTACTTCCTGTTCACAGGGTCAACGGGTCAAACCCAGACCTAAACAATGCAAAACTTCTAGATTTTTTTGCTTATATGCATACTTAAGGTTAATTTGTATCATACCACAGGCTTTTGGGGGAAGGGAAACATCGCGAGGAAACCCGCATACGCCAAAGAAGGAATTCTAAAGCGTATTTAAAGTCCACCAGTCCGCACTGGGCCAGCGTGGTGGACTCTGGCCTTGTCACGTTATGAGATAATGCCTTTCCAAAGCAATCAAATCAATAGCTGGATAATTTATACAATGAAACTGTCATGAAAATTCTTCTAAATTCAGTGAAAATACATCAAAATTTGTCGAGTTCTCAAGTATACACACAAAGTAATAGAGCCCAAGTAATGTATGTCTGTCTGTATGTCTGTATAAAGCCCGCACTGCACGTCATTCCCAATTAAATTGACGTTTCCGTATACAATAACATTGACCCGTGACAATGTAGGGAACGGAGGGACGTGTCAAAGGCAGTGAGTAGAGGATTCATACAGTTGATTGAATTGATATACAAGTTTCGGCACAAAATGCGTTTTTTTTAAACTGGGCTTTACGGCTCTGAAAGCAAAGTTTTTGAGCCAGTTTTCACTATTTGTTTCGGTGAATGGCAAGAATTTATTATTATTATTGATTGACGTTTTTTTGTATTTATTTATTGGAAATCAGTGTTGCCATCTTGCAAAGAGTTAGAAAAAAGGGGATACATTTTAGAAATTGAATACTTTCCACGAATATTTAATTTAACTAGAGAAATATTTGGTTAGCTTAACCGGTAGGGATTTCTAGTTTTTGTAAAAATTGCTACCATTATTTACCAATGCCATATTTCTTTGTCAGTAAAAAACATATCAAATTGTTTATAAAATGGAGGACAGATTGGTCGGCAGGACGTCAGCTGACGCCCCATATGGACATACGCCCGTATGTCCACGAGGCGGACAAACAAGCCTACAATAATAACACCACGCGTTAACCACCACAAAACACTACAGCGGAGAATAACAAATGACGTCTTATTGCGAAGAGATACGACTGACAACAGTAGCAAGCTAAATATTGCAAAAGTTAACAGTATTAATATGCGGGTCGGTAGGGATGGCAATCGTTACGTGAGCGGAACTTATATCGATAAGATTGAGAAAAGTAATAATGATTTTAGTATTGCAATGTTGCATCAGTGGTATATGTTTAAAAAATACTGTAGGTACATAATCTTCAGTTATTCTAAAAGAAATCACATAACAATCGATTAATGAAACAATGAAACGAAAGACGAAACCCGTGAAGCATGACACATCGACAATAAAAAGAATTAAATCGAATTATCCAGTGAAAACAATCATACATTTCCCACTGGCCGTTTCCTCGAGGAAACGTCGCCGCTGAGCAAACAATGCAATTTCATTTGCACCGCAAAAGGCCAATCGCGAGGTCGACGCGTCACGCTGCAATAAATTGGGTGCACGCGGCTTTTGTTCTTTCAGTCGTGCCCGAACCGCAGAGCGATTGAAACGTTACAACAAAGCGAGTTGTACTTAACGCAGATCGAGTGACCAGTGTTAGTTTTTAAGAAAACTTTACAGTGACACAGACGATGTTTAAGCAAAGTTATTGTCAAAAATATCGACAGTTTCGGTCCTATTGCATCGACTAGTTATCGCAATTTTAAAGATATTATTAAAACTAATATCGATAACGTCAATCGAGTGCGCGCCCTCACTAGAGCGACCCCACTCGCTCGCCGCGGCCTGACCCCTCGCGCCGCGCGCCAGTCAGTTCGCCTCCGACCGCGGCACGTTTCACTTTCCATTCGCGTCACCGACCATGCGACTCGCGGCGCTGTTCGCGCTGCTCGCCATCGCGCTAGCGGGGGACCCCACCGCGGTGGACTTCGTACGCAACAAGTTCTACGCGCTGGAGGAGGAGCTATGGAGGAACGTGACTGATCCGCTGTGGCGCGAGGCGGGATTAGGAGGAGACGTGGAGCTAACAAAGGCGTTCGTGCTTCTGAACGAGCAGATAGACACGGTGCCGGTGCCGCCGCGGCCGCCCGTCCGCCACTGGCTGTGGTTGAGGACCACGGAGAAGCTGCAGATCATCGAGGGGTTCTACAAGAACTTCGTGGAGTTCGTGAAGCGGCAGGCGGCGCCGGGCGCGGTGCCGGCGCCCGTGAAGGACTGGCTGGACATGGCGGAGCAGGTGCTCATGGACCCCAACACGTCGGTGGCGCAGGCCGTCAGGGAGCTGCACGACGTGCTGGAGCACGGAGACGTGCTGCGCTCGGCGCTGCATTTGGTAATTTATTTAATGAGGACTCGGTCCGTTGGCGGCTCGCGACGCGTGCCAGTGAGCGAGATCGTTTATTCAATTAATTTCACACTTTTAAGGTAGGCTCTAAGTGAATTTATCCCCAGTGATGAAAGTGAATGAAACAAGGTTTCAAGAGAGATTCCCACTGTTAGTCGACATTCCAGTGAAAACTAAGTATTTTACTAAGGCAACATTTAGCCTCTCTCCATCTAGTACGGTCGACCGCACGTCAGTGGAAACGAAACCAGTATAAACTGGTGTCTCGTAGATTTGAAACTCCCTAATAGGCTAGGCCAGCTCAAGGTCAGTGTTTCCGCTGACGTGCGGTCCACCTAATCATCATTGCAAGGATGAAATAATTTTTAAAATCGGCACATCAGCTCTGGAGTTTACACCGAGTGTCACACGTAAAATTATCCGTGTAAATGAGGATATAACGCGATACAAAGGCTGTCAAAGACCCCATTAAGTTTGAAACGCATAAAAACGCGATGTGCGATGCCGTCCAAAAATAACCTATAGCTACGCGGAAAATTGACCCCAGTTACTATAAACATGAGTGTTTACACAATAGACGGTGGTGCCTTCGAATACATCAAAAACACCAGTTTTTTTTACTATAATTTGTGGCTTTAACCCGAAACTTATTTAGCCAAAAACATAGTAAAATTTTGGGGTTCAGATTTTGAAGGTTAAGGATCAGTAAGAAAGGATAATTTTAAATTTTTATGTGATTATTTGATACAAATAGAGCCAGGCCCTTATATATAATAGGATTGTTAAAGTAAATATGGATAGAAGTAGGTAAAGGTATATGGATAGATAAGAGACAATTAAATAAGGTAGTTTAGACATAAATGTCAATGAATGTCTATGGTCCCGGAGATCAATACGCCAGTACAGGTGGCCAATGAAAATCTAGACAGATATACGTTTAACGAATACATTTTGGAATTTATAACAAACCAGACTAACGAACTGAACAACAACAATCGACTCTAAAATAATGCACTCAAGAATCAGTTGCCTTTGCCGATCTAGCTTCAATATTCATCTCAATCCACCCCGGATTTCACCCTAGACACTCCCCCCTCAATGAGAATCTATAGTGTAGTTGTACATATGTGAGAACAGAGCCGTAGTTCGAATCCGATTTTGTCAATATTTCAATTTTTTGACATCTTCAATCAAGTTGATTGAAGATATCTAAAAATTCAAATATTGAATTCAAAGATTGATCGTCTCTGTTTGATCGCTCACATGTACAACTGCTCTATAGATTCTCATTGAGGGGGGAGTGTCTAGGGTGAAATCGGGGTGGATTGAGATGAATATTGAAGCGAGATCAGCAAAGTCAATTGATTCTTGAGTGCATGCGCCATGAGTCGCCATGTTCATATCTGCCGAAGGAACAAGCCCATTTGGTCATGTGCAATTTATATGTACGACAGGTGCATGTGTGTTTATATATTTTTTTTTTATCTATCTATATCTCCCGAATCCTCCCGCGAAAAATGACAGATTTTCAATTTTGGATTCGGTTTTTACCCTTAGTATGGATTAGGTATTAGGACTGAAAGGGAGGGGGTTCGAACCTCGTAAACCACCCCCTGCCTCCGGCCCTGTGACACGTCCGAGTGACAAAGACAAACTCCGTTACGACCCGAGTGTCACTGACCTGCGTGTGTTACCCGACTAGCGTTCTCACAACATGCCGATTTTCGCATATAATTTGCTTATGGAGGAACGCTTTGTTTACAAAACGTTAGCAACACTGATTAATGATCATCATTAACATGCATGGTCATCGCACCCCGCCGAGGTTGGCGTTTGGAGCGCTAGCTGTTGCTTCGCAGCAAAATTCTAAGTACCTTACCATCATCATCAACAGCCTATTAATCTCCCCACTGCTGGGGCTCAGGCCTACCCTCTCAACGAGGGCGTTCGGGCTATAGTCCACCACGCTAGCCCAGTGCGGGTTGGTGGACTTCACATGCGCCTAAGAATTTCTTCTTCGGCGTATGCAGGTTTCCTCACGATGTTTTCCTTCACCGTTTGAGAGCAGTCAGTAAATGTACTTAAGTTTCGAGAAAAACCCATTGGTACATGGCCCAGCCGGGGATCGAACTCCGGACCTTTCGATATGGTAGGCCGCGTCTTATCCCCGACGCCACTGACGCTCCACGTCACGCCACTGAAGTCCCCACAGAATTTCTTGACATCTGAATGAATATAGTCACAAATTGTTTGCACATCGCTGACAACGTTTATAGTATATGTATGCTAAGGGAGATAATGTGCTACATAGAGATGTGCAAAAACTTAGAAATTTGATTCGGTTGATCGAATCACTGAACTATTTCTTGAAATTGAATGACTCTCTAGTGAAGTTGTTATGTGAAGTTGGCTGATTCCTGCGCAATGACTAATTTTAGGTGTCAAAGAGATGTGCGGGGGGGTTCACTAGAGACACAAATTTAATTACAAGAAATGGTCCATTGATTCGATAAACCAAATCAACATTTCCAAGTTTTGGATATCTCTACGCATCATATTATCTCAATTACGCACACATGGGCTGTAAACACTGTCAGCGATGTGCAATCAATCTGTGACTATATTCACTCAACCGCCAAACAGATTTCCGGGGACAATATCCAATGAACAAGTATGGCGTTCGGGACCAACGACCAGGCCGCTAGCAGCGGGCCGGTCAACAACTCTGCCCCTGTTTTCATTTATGAAACAGTCTGTGTTAATTTGCCACATGTTTGAATTGAACTAATTAGTAATTACTACAATGGCGCCGAGTCACGCGCGATTAATTAAAAAGTAACCCCGCTAATAATCTAGAATACTGCAGTCTACGTACAGTCGCGGTAAGAAAAGACACAGGCCTACCCTCTTAGCGAGGGTGTACGGGCTATAGTCCACCGCGCTAGCCCAGTGCGGGTTGGTGGACTTCACAATCCCTACTTTAGCATAATGTAGTTTTCTTCGCCATATTTTACTACACCGGAAACCCAATGGTGGTTTCCAAAAACGACAAAGGCTCCTTTGCATCATCATCAGCTTTCAATCTGATTACAAAAACTGTAAAATAGCACTAAGACAAAAGGAAAAAGAAAAGAGCGTCATTGGCGTTGGGGATAAGACGCGGCCTATAATATCGAAAGGTCCGAAGTTCGATCCCCGGCTCCGCCATGTAACGATGGGTTTTTTCTCGAAACTTAAGTACATTTACTGACTGCACTCAAACGGTGAAGGAAAACATCGTGAGGAAACCTGCATACGCCGAAGAAGAAATTCTTAGGCGCATGTGAAGTCCACCAACCCGCACCGGGCTAGCGTGGTGGACTATAGCCCGAACGCCCTCGTTGAGAGGGTAGGCCTGAGCCCCAGCAGTATAGGGACATGTTAATAAGCTGTTGATTTGATTTCACTACCTTCTGACGTCTGTCAAAGTTAAAGACTCCGACTCTTGTCGAAGGTGGTAGATTAATTTAAAAAAAAAACTGCTTCCTCTGCAGCAGGAGGACCAGGACCTGTGCCAGCTGCAGCTGTCGCCGCACCAGCTCATATTCGACATGTACAACACCATCTCGCTGACGGAGATCAAGGGCTACGCCATGATGCAGTTCTCCTGGATGCTCCTCAGAATATATGGGAAAGGTGAGTCTATGGGCGGTCTCACACACGAGCCTACAATAAAAAACGCGAAAGTGCACTAAAAGGGAAAACAATTAACCTTTCATCGAACCATATAAATGGACATAAATTTAAACTGCCTTGTGGTGATTCTGAACCACTTGACAAAATACTGAGACAAGCTTAGCGACAAAAAAAAAATTCAAAAATTTTAATAGGGAAGATGGTTTTAAATTGTCACCGTCGTGGAATCCAGTGATCGATAAACTTAAATCTCGTGACTTATCGTCGAATACACCCGCGGATACCGTGAGTGTTGTGTGCCGGGACTTTCCAATAATACAAGATCAGCAGAGGGTAGTTTCAGAAACTACTCACAGCGATCAACAATGACAGCTCGCCTCTCCAGTCAGCTCGTGACCACGGCCAGTGTAACCTGGTCGAAACGTCGGGCAAGGTAAATAAAACTATTTCGTGTGTAAGACCCGTAAATAATTATATAATTATGAATACAAAGCGCGAAAGTCTAAAATGTACTAAGCTTAGCGACATTTCTTAGAACACGGCCGCGTGGCAAAACAAGATCATTAATTTTATTATTATTAAAGGCCATAGCGGAAGTGACCACACCACATAGTGATTGGCTTACTATACCCATACAGATGTGTAATTACGGAGTGCCAAAATGATAATACAATAACACATTTATTATCTGTAACGCACGCCATTGTTGCCAGTAAAGGCAATGGCATCTAATTGAAATAATTAAGTAACAAAACTAATTGAATAATTTTTTATCACGTTTACAACGAAAAAGATCAGAACAAGACTTTTTTAGTTCGATTCCCGGCTCAAGTAAGGGATTTTACAAAAATCTTTGACTTTTTATAAAAATATTTAAAAAATAATCAAATGAAGTCACTTCAATTCGATATACTTTATCGCACATTTAAAACATTACAGACAACAATAACGTACAGTAATGTACATCTAGGCGGTTTTATCGCTAAGAGCGATTTCTTGCAGACAACCTTCGACGTCGTTAAGTAAAATGTCTCAATTTCAATATTTGAAGTACTGTCATAATTATACTTTATTGGCAATTATTTAGTTGCATGTCAAAAAAAATGTCAATATAAATTTGAATACTAAAATAAAATAACAATGTCAACATAAAACAAAATGGCAAAAATAAAAACAGAATACCAACATTGGATAACAATGATAAAAAAAAAAAATTAAGTTAATAATTAATTAGTAATTACCTATATAGTTAAAAATTTATTTCTGTCTAATTGTATTACTGTATTACTGTCTAATCTATACTGTCATTCGTGGTACGCCCTGTATATGTTATTGATAGATAATATACATATTATGTTGTACAGATATCTGAAGTGGAAGTAACTACGTGTAACCGTGAACTCATTTATAACGCGTTCAACAAACAAAGATCGCGTTGCATTACCGCTGCTCATAAATGCTCAAGACATGTCGGTTGTAACACAATAACATCAAGTGATTCAGTTTCAACTAAGTGATCATAATCATCATCATCATATCAGCTTGTAGACGTCCACTACTGGACGAAGGCATCCCCCAAGGATCTCCACGACGACCGGTCCCGCGCTAACCTCATCCAGCCGGGTCCCGCGACCTTCACCGGATCGTCGGTCCACCTTGTGGGAGGCCTGCCTACGCTGCGTCTTCCGATACGTGGTGTACCTAAGTGATCTTCGGGTCTTAAACCGATTGTGTTTTGCCAGGCAACTTCACCCAAGAGGCGAGCCTGACGAGGCAAAGGTACGGCGAGAGGACAGCGCAGACCGCGTCCGCCGCGCGCGCCGCGCTGGCGGTCGCCCAGCGAGACCTGTATAGGTGCGACCCGCTGCACCACAAAGAAGGCAAGAGTTTTTTTTTAACTTAATGACATGTCAGTGGGACAAAAATTTATTATAAGTACCTTTTTCTAGGATCAAATCTACTATTAAGTATAAGTCGAAGTCTTACACTTTTTTCGGCCTAGCTCGTCTATTGGGAAGGAAATTCCCAGTAGTTCAACTCGGAAGACTATTCGGTAAGACTACTGGGAACGCCCGTCTCACTCGCCAAATACTATACGTCGAAGTCTTACACTTTTTTCGGCCTAGCTCGTCTATTGGGAAGGAAATTCCCAGTAGTTCAACTGGTAAGACTTCGATGAGACTACTGGGAACGGCCGTCTCATTCTGGTCTGGAGCGTAACTTAGTTCCAAAAAGCCACGAATCTGGCTGCACAAGCCTAATGTGAAACCCAAAACCCCGTGTTCCAGGCGAGACGTTCGCGCAGGTGACCCGCCTGCTGCAGGGGTACATCGAGAACGAGGTGGACATGAACGCGGACAACACCTGCCGCGACAACTGCGCCTACTACACCCTGGCCGAGAACCACGGCTGCTTCAAGGACCAGTACTGCGCCAAGCAGCCCACCTGCAAAGGCAGGATCATCGACTGCCAGTACATCGACTCCGATATGTGGGTCTGCCCTGCGGTGAGTACCATCCCATCAAAACTTGGTGCACCTTCGATTTGCGTCTTCATCTGATGCGAAAATCCGGACTGGGTCAGATCCTTGAGTCTGTCTAAAATTAAATAGACTCTTGCTAGCTTGTCATTGCTTGCTTGTCTTGTCTCCTGCTTCAAAAATATATTTCTAGAAGTTTTCCCAACTAAACTCAAGTCTTTTGACTTATTATTTTGCGAGCGTCTTCGCACGCGTTGAATATGTTTTCAAAGACGTTAAAAAACGTAATTCTATAATTATTTTTATGCTACGGGGGCAACAAGCAGGCGGGCCTCCTGATGTTAAGAGGTCACCGCCCCGCCTATATAGACGCCTGCAACACCCGGGGGGTGCTGGTGCGGCGCCGGCCAAGGTTGAAGGACTCTTTTGACTCTCTTCTTGAAGGACCCCATATAATTCATACCAAAAGTGTAAAAGCGAATTTTTACAACTTGAGAAATAATGGGTTAACCACACAAATATTCATCTCCTATTTCACCCCCATACGATTTTATTAGACAAAAGATCTTCCCTCAGGATGCAGTCTATCTCCTTGTCAAGTTTTGTCGAAATCTGTTCACCGTTTTAGGCGTGGAAAGGTAACAAGCAAGAGTGATCTTCGCATTAGACTAGTGCTAGTAGCTTTTCGCATTATACTAGGTGCTAGGCTATATAGCTATGATAGCGCCAGGGCCGAGCTAATAAACTCCCAACTGATTACAGAGTCGAAACAGCAACCGGCGGTACGAGTGGATCGAGTACGAGAACGGGCGGACCCTCGGCCGCGCCGGCAGCTGCATGCGCGGCACCACCAAGGTGAAAACCATTTCAATTCATTTGACACCATTACGGCCAATTGTTGGGCCGAACGTTTGGACGAACATTCTGTCAATATAAACGCGCAAGGTTTATGAAGACTGTTGTGATAAAGGATACACGTAAACTCTTGAAAAATTCTAACATCCGTTCGCGCTTTCCATTTTTTTTCTCATTCATTTGACACCATTTAGGCTATTGTTGGGCCGAACGTTTGGACGAACATTCTGTCAATATAAACGCGCAAGGTTTATGAAGACTGTTGTGTTATAGGATACATGTAAACTCTTGAAAAATTCTAACATCCGTTCGCGCTTTCCATTTTTTTTCTCATTCATTTGACACCATTTAGGCTATTGTTGGGCCGAACGTTTGAACAAACATTCTGTCATTATAAACGCGCAAGGTTTATGAAGACTGTTGTGATAAAGGATACACGTAAACTCTTGAAAAATTCTAACATCCGTTCGCGCTTTCCTTTTTTTTTCTCATTCATTTGACACCATTTAGGCTATTGTTGGGCCGAACGTTTGGACGAACATTCTGTCAATATAAACGCGCAAGGTTTATGAAGACTGTTGGGATAAAGGATACACGTAAACTCTTAAAAAATTCTAACATCCGTTCGCGCTTTCCATTTTTTTCTCATGAAAAAGTTGGCTAACTGCTATCCGAAATTTTGATAGTTTGGAAAAGAATAGTTTGTTGTAGACAGTGACGTCAGTCGTGATTCTCATCGCCGCAATTCCAGCAAAAGTCAACAAAGTGTACAATATGCGTGTTTCGACAATTAGTTTTTTTAGTTTTCAATTAATATCCCAGCAAATTGCGTCGAATTTTCTATAATTTTCCTGTGAAAATTGACACTGTAAGTTAATAATCTTCTCAGAAAAACTTCGAACAGGTTAGTTTTAGGGTTCCATCAATAGGGTACCCTTTTTATCTGTCTGTACCAACTACTGTGCCAATTATGTACCGCAGTGATACTACTGTTACTATCACTGCGGTACATAATTGGCGCAGTGATACTACTGTTAGTATCACTGCGGTACATAATTGGCGCAGTGATACTACTGTTAGTATCACTGCGGTACATAATTGGCACAGTAGTTGGTACAGACAGATAAAAAGGGTACCCTATAGATGGAACCCTAAAACTAACCTGTTCGAAGTTTTTCTGAGAAGATTATTAACTTACAGTGTCAAATGTAACCTTTTACATTTTGCCATAATATAGTTTAAAGGTCAAAAGCTTCATGTCAATTCGCTACAAACGACTCGCATAAAGAATGCCTCATTTTATGGCGCATCTTAAAATCATTGCCCTTATCTAGACGTAGTGTCGAGTTTATCAATAAAACTGTTAAGAAGGTTAACAGGTCAATTACAATATAAACAATAACGCCCATTCTAAATACTTCACAACAACTGTTTTTATTATAATCCAAATCACTGCATAAATGATTTGGTTTGAAGGTTTAAACGTGTCATTTATAATTGCAATGAATAAATTATAATTGTAGTATACTAGAACCGGTCTGATGCAATTGTAGTTACTCTATAGAGTAAGTTATGTAGTAAAGTAAGTTATTTAGTCTGTGACAAACAAAAACCATGATCACAACTGCAGGTTTCCATTGACAAAGACTCTATTGGTATTATTTATTTTCATTTTTACGGAATGAAGTAAGCGAGCAGACAGCCCACCTTTGTGGTAACCTTTGCCACCTTTGAGGAGTAGGGGTCTATGTTACGTTACCTAGTTATTATTAAGGCGAACCAGTAAGCATGCCCAGAGATAAGTTAGTGTTAAGTAAGTCCAACACGCCCAGAGTGTCCACAGGTGGACTCGTGGTGGCGTTGGCTGTTCTGGCACTGCTCGTACTGCATGTGCCTGTGCGACGACGCGGGGTACGACTCCGAGCGGTACTTCAGTCTGTGGGACGCCACCGCGGACGTCAAGAACAACAAGTTAGTCCCTTCATGTTGGGACACCCGCACACCGCTAGGGAATTTTAGGGACTCTTGATTGACGGCTGGAGAACGGAGGTTTTGTTGAGGTTGAAGAAATTCTTGCTATTGACAGGTTAATTTGGTTCCAATGCTCGATTGGACCAGTAATTGAAGACAGTGAGAAAAGAAAATCATTATAAATCGTAAAAAATAGTAATGTTGTATTACAAACAATAGAGAAGTATTGTGCTTAAATTTCAGCATGTACATTTGCAGTGAACAATGTAACATTGCAGTAAAATGAGAATTTTTTCTTCAACCTTTCTTACATTACCCCGCATTCCCGTCTGCCCCGAGCTGATACCCCCCGACTAATGTGTACTTTTCCTCCCAAGGTGGACTCCTGGTGGAGATGGAATCTCCTCCACTGTTCGTACTGCATGTGCCTATGCGAGGACGAGGTCAACGAGACCGAACGGTTCTTCAGCTTGGGGGAAGCCGTAGCCGACGTTGACGGCAGCAAGTCAGTACCAGCGTCCGACTGACGGGGACCTTGAGATCGTTTAACTCGGATACTTTACTCGACGGGACTTAGTGGGTGAATCGCAATGGAGTCCAAACCTGAGGCTGGTTTAACAGCTACACGGGGAACCCGGATGGGTCTCCCGTATAGCTGTGAAACCATCCTTATTTCGTTGGCGCAAATTTTTCTATTCTAGACTAACTCGCTATGAAAGGGCTCAAAATCATACATGGATAGGTACGAATTTGAGACCTTTTGCAGAGGAAGTTAGACTGTTTTGGGCCAAAGAAATTAGCACGACCTAGGGATTCACCCTAGTAGCCAATTGGCACTAACATCATGGTACAATTAATTATGGTAATAGTTTGTATATAGCGGAGCTAATTAAAAATTGCTGTCTTAATCAGGCCGCGATAATTTAGGGAGTGGGGAGGCCTTCGTCCAGCAGTGCACGTCTACAGGCTGATATGATGATGATGACTTTTTAGAAATTGTGAAGTGAATGCCACTATGAAGAATTTAAGAAAACTGGTGAGACCACTCACCGGACATTGCGGCCTGAATAAACTCATGTTCAACCTCAATCTCCGGGACATCGGAATGAGTAGACTCTGCCAGGAGGCAGAGGAAACACCATCGCACCTTCTGCGCGAGTGTGGCCCGCTGATGCGTAAAAGAAACTACCAACTACTTACTTCAACCTGATGAAGTAAAACAAATCAGCGCCAAAAGCGTGATGAAGTTCCTGACGCAAAGCTTAGCACTGAACTATATAAGGTGACGATCACAATAGATCAGCAATGGTCGCAGTGATACAAGGCTGGATAAGTCTTGAAAGAGACCTTACTACAATTGTTTTGGAAATCATATTGTTTATGATTAGAAAAGTGTAAAAATAATACCAGATTTGTACCGTGAGTTTAATGTCACAATGACCTACGCAATTCCCTCGAGTAAATCTTAAGAAGTTCACAGTAAATAGTTTCACTAACCGGTCTAAGGCTTGACTTCGTATCGCCTAGGCATTCTGCTTTGGGGCAAACATGTTTTTAAAGGTCTTTCACAATAACTACAAACAAACTTGGGTACCACAGTATTAGGTTGTATTATACACTTCTTAGTTAAAAAAAAAAATTGTAACATAGTTGTTAACACTTTACGTCATCGACATTTCGATCATGCTAACAGTAATTTTATTTTGCATACCTTTTAATTTAATTTATACTACGGTTTTTTTCTTTTCCGTCTTCATCAAAGATTGTTACACCGTGTATGTGAAACTTTCAAAGTTTGTTAATGTTTGTAATTTTGATAGGCCTTGTATTTTGTAAATACTGTACACCGTGTAAATACCATTGCTTCTGGGATCTATGACGCTTTTCTAACGGGTTCCTTCTAGACTGACTTCAGGACTTACATTATGGAAAAAGGACATAATATCGG
Source organism: Metalampra italica (assembly GCA_949699065.1). Taxonomy (NCBI): domain Eukaryota; kingdom Metazoa; phylum Arthropoda; class Insecta; order Lepidoptera; family Oecophoridae; genus Metalampra; species Metalampra italica. Next base: position 833,449 of record OX452983.1, read on the forward strand.
GAAAAGCTCGTGATGGACCTAGACGTTCAGGAGCTGTCGACGCTAACAGCATGGGTGTGCGGGTGTCTCCACTACCACTACCAAGGTCTTCCAAAGCTAACCATGCAACTGCCACTTCCAGGGTCGTGACCGGACTGAGGCTGGTGAAGCTCGGAAGGGTGTTCCATCTCCAAATATCCGAGGGCACCCTCGGCGAGCGGGGGTCCATAGTGGCCGGCGGCTGGGTGCCGGTGCAGAGGTTCGACCCCAACGACGGAGGCGTGAGAGACGGGGTAGACTACCACACGCTCACCTACGAGAGGAGAGCCATGGACTTGGATGAACTGGATTCGCCAGCGGGGAGCATACTGACTGGTGTCAGGTGAGTTAGTTAAACAGGGGATTTATAGGTTGGAAATAATGAAAAATTAAATTCTACTTTAAAAATTGGTCCAATGTCAGGATAAAAGGTATAGTCCGCGTAGAATTTCTTGACGGCTGAATGAATGTATAGTCACAAATTGTTTGCACATATCTGACAGTGTTTATAGTCTATGTGTGCGTGAGCGAGATAGTGTGCTACATAGAGATGTCTAGAAAGTTTGATTCGGTTGATCGAATCAATGAATCATTTCTTGAAATTGAATGAGCGTCTCTAGTGAGACCACGCACAACTTTTTACAGAGCAGTCCGATTTTGATAATTCTTTTTTTATTGGATAGGGTATACTTCGAAGTTGGTCCCATTTAAATTTGAAGAAAAACATTCAACCCTAAGGGTAGTAAATTAGGGGATGACTGATTGTTCACCTACAAAATTTTCATCTTCAGTTTCTTTTTTTCGACGGTTTAATTTTTCTGTTATGTGAATCAAACTTTTATTTACATCGTCCGAATCATACAGTTTCTAATTTTTTTCACACATGTGTTATTGAATGATCACGCAGGTTCCGGATGCTGGGCCCGCACCTGCACTTCGAGATCAGATCGACGCCGTTCAACTACACCACGGGCCGACTGTCCCCCGAGCGCAGCGAGTGGGTTAGCAACGACAACACCGACGGCACCGACAGACCGAGGCTAGTTACCATTATACAAGTTTACGGGTTTAACGACCTGTCTACGACCTATCCGTCATTTTTATTTCGACACTGTTGGCAACCCAGCCAACACAAAATTATCATTCATTCGTTCTATAACGTTCATTCAATCCAATCAAACATTCATTCAATTTTGAATATTTTTTTGAATTCACTCGTTCTGCCTGCCGCCTCCCATTTTTGTCTTCTTGAATCCGACTCCATTGCGAATGTGTGTCGAATTAAATTGCAGTAATTACGAAAAACTCCACAATATCTTTCTCTTCATCCATATTACCAGCTAAACAGATACAAACAACGACCTATACGCCATCTTTACTTCGAACAATCATGGCATGGCGCGGGCCACTCAGCGTGCAATCCCCGCCGCCTGCTCACTTCGGCGCTTCTTAGAATTTAAAAGCATTAGGAGACTTTTGATTTTGTTGTATAACGACATGAAGTGTTCAAAGTCAAAATATTTCATTGCATAAATTGTACACGGAGTACATTTATACAGGTCAATTGTTTATCTACCACCGCTACCTAGGTGTTAGCGCTGGGAAGAAGCGACGCAACAAACTTAAGAAACACATCTTTTAACATCAGGTTGGTATAACAATTGTTTGAAAAGATTGTGCGAGGCTGAAGCAACATTAATATCCAACCATCTTACAAAGTTGTTTGTAATGTAATTCTCAAATTATCTATCTTTCTTAGAGAATTTGAGTACTTTTTATGTACTTTCGGAAAAAGAATCGGCGCAACAAACTTCCGCGACACATCCTTTACCATCAAGTTTGTATGACAATTGTTTGTAAAGATTGTGCGCTTGTGTCCGTCCGGTTGCAGGTCTAAACTGCAGCTGTACCGGCCTTTTGGAAATTTCAAATATAATGGGGGGTCTTTTTAAAGCGGGGCGTCCGCTGGATATTAATAATGTGCTTGTGTCGATTGCAGGTCTAAACTGCAGCCGTACCGGCCTATCAAATTTAAGGGAGGGGGCGGGGGGGGGTTCCTAATATACATATTATGTGTATTTATTGACGCGGGGCGTCCGCTGGATATTAATAAAGTGCTTGTCTCGATTGCAGGTCTAAGCTGGAGCTGTACCGTCCGGACGTGCCGACGCGGAGCGCGGCCGCGCTGCCCGTGGACTCCCGCCACGACCAGTACGTGGAGTTCACGCACACTGACTTCGAGGCGGACGCCGCGCAGACCACCGTGCCCTTCGTCGACATACAGCCCGTGCAGCCCATGAAAGGTACGAGAGCGCTACCGTGTTACGTACGCTCTCATTACTATTATTCCTGACTCCTGAGTAAAGTGACTGCGAAAAAGATACTCGATGAACCATCAAGATTTCTGTTACCCATCAGGGCTACCTATCAACCTTAAAACACTCGCTGCGCTATCAAATCACTTTTATAACATAGTTTCTTCATCACCCCCGTGCAATCATCATGCAACTTCTGCAACCCCGCGCAGGGCTATCATGCACCTTATATAACCCCTCGCTGCGCTACCTATCAACTTCTACAACTCTTCGCAGCGCTATCAAGCAACTTCTATGACCTAGTTTCCCGATTGCACCTCAGACGCAGCGCTACCTATTAACTTCTATAACCCCTCGCTGCGCTACCTAGTAACTTCTATAGCCCCTCGCTGCGCTACCTATCAACTTACAACTCTTCGCTGCGCTATCAAGCAACTCCTATATTACCTAGTTTCCCTATTACACCTCAGACGCAGCGCTAATTATTAACTTCTATAACCCCTCGCTGCGCTACCTAGCAATTTCTAATAACCCTCGCTGCGCTGCCTAGCAACTTTTATAACCTCTTGCTGCGCTACCTAGCAATTTCTACAACCCCTCGCTGCGCTACCTAGCAACTTCTAATAACCCTCGCTCCACTACCTAGCAACTTTTATAACCTCTTGCTGCGCTACCTAGCAATTTCTACAAACCCCGGGCAGGGCTATCAAGCACCTTCTACAACCCCTCGCTGCGCTACCTAGCAACTTCTATAACTCCTCGCTGCGCTACCTAGCAACTTCTATAACCCCTCGCTGCGCTACGTAGCAACTTTTATAACCCCTCGCTGCGCTACCTAGCAACTTCTATAACCCTTCGCTGCGCTACCTAGCAACTTCTACAACCCCTCGCGGCGCTATCAAGCAACCGATATAACCTAGTTTCACTACGGCACCCGCAGGCGCGGCGCTGTCGAGCGGCGCGGGCGTCATCCACCGCGGCGCGCGCGGCTCCGGCGGCTACGTCGCCGTGAAGCTGCTCACGTACGACTACTCGCGGCACGTGCGCGCGGACCCGCCCCCCGCGCCCTACGAAGAGGACGGCGAGACCACAGAGTTCGTGCCCATAGTCAACTAGTTAGCTGTAAGGTTCTTTTATACTCAATCTTTTGTAATTTTTTTAGTTATTAAGTGATGTTGAGAGGATTTTTTTTGGTAATAAAACGCTTTGTAAATTGTTTCGGGGGTTCATTGCAGAATGCCTACTTTATAATGTCCTTTTGTTGTAATTCCTAAGTCCTACATCGTTCTTGATATATGACGGGTATATCATTACAAAGCATCCGAATTTATATTATTTTTGGTATCGATGTAATTATAACGTTACCGGTAAAAAATAAAATAAATAGCGATAATTTTCCTGGTATCGTCATCTGTCCTTATAGGCAAAAATCTTTGAAATAACGATACTTTTTGTGGTATCGTTATCAGTCCATATTGGTAAAAATCTGAGAAATAACGATACTTTTCGTGGTACCGTTATCAGTCGCTATTGGTAAAAATCTTAGAAATAACGACACAAATTCTGGTATCGTCATCAATCCCTATTGGAAAATATCTGAGAAATAACGACACTTTTCGTGGTATCGTTATCAGTCCCTATTGGTAAAAATCTGAGAAATAACGATACTTTTCGTGGTACCGTTATCAGTCGTTATTGGTAAAAATCTTAGAAATAACGATACTTTTCGTGGTATCGTTATCAGTCCCTATTGGTAAAAATCTGAGAAATAATGACACAAATTCTGGTATCGTCATCAGTCGCTATTGGTAAAAATCTGAGAAATAACGATTCTTTTCGTGGTACCGTTATCAGTTCCTATTGGTAAAAATCTGATAAATAACGACACAAATCGTGGTATCGTCATCAATCCCTATTGGCATAAAGATTTGAAATAACGATAATTTTCGTGGTATCGTCATCAGTCCCTATTGGTAAAAATCTGAGAAATATGAATAAACGAGTGAATGATCGTGAGCGTCACTGACCTGCACTCTGAGCGGGTGCACGGCGAGCAGCGCGAGCAGGTCGGCCGGGGGGAGCACGTCGGCGGCGCGCACGCCCATGCCGCGCACGGCCGCGCACAGGAACGCCGCCAGGTACCGGTGCAGAGGGAAGTGGAACGAAGCGTGCGTCACCTCCGACTGCAGCGACACGTGCGTCTGTTCCCACACAACACAACACGCATTATTATTAAGGATTTTTTTTTCTTGTTTTAGGGTAAAACCGATACCATAGGAGATACAGGGAAACTGTCTTAGGAACCATTTGGTCTTTTTTTGTGATATCAATTTTAGCATAGAAATTTTTTTTGGTCAAGCGTGTGTTGTCCACAAAAATTAGACATTTAGATCATTTTTTTTTGATGCGGATCGACTCAGTTTTATGTCAGGATCATTTCATTATATCGGAAGGAAAACATCTGAGCAGCAGAAGTTAGTCAAATTCAATAAAATGTTTTCTCATACAACGCCAGTACAAAGTAATTAAGTAAAATTATTTCATGTAAGCATCATTTCGTTGTATGAGAAGAAAAAAATCTGAGCAGCAGAAGTTAGTGAAATTTAATAAAGTAGTAACAATAGGAGAGAGAGCGTCAGTGGCGTCGGGGATAAGACGCGGCCTATCATATCGAAAGGTCCGGAGTTCAATCCCCAGCTGGGCCATGTACCAATGGGTTTTTTCTCGAAACTTAAGTACATTTACTGACTGCTCGCAAACGGTGAACGAAAACATTGCGAGGAAACCTGCATACGCCGAAGAAGATATTCTTAGGCGAATGTGAAGTTCACCAACCCGCACTGGGCTAGCGTGGTGGACTATAGCCCAAACACCCTCGTTGAGAGGGTAGGCCTGAGCCCCAGCAGTGGGGACATGTGGTTAATAGGCTGTTGATGATGAATATGAGAGAGAGGGATCACTGACCCGCTCCATGTGCGGCTGCGTGAAGTGCACGGCGTCGAGCCACTCGTGCAGGTAGGTGAGCGCGGCGGCGACCATGCGCCGGCCGAGCGCCGCGTGCTCCGCGCCCGTCAGGTGGCTCAGCACCGACCACATGAGGTACACTCGGCATAGTGAAGCATGCAGGAAAGAGAGGGAGCACTGACCCGCTCCATGTGCGGCTGCGTGAAGTGCACGGCGTCGAGCCACTCGTGCAGGTAGGTGAGCGCGGCGGCGACCATGCGCCGGCCGAGCGCCGCGTGCTCCGCGCCCGTCAGGTGGCTCAGCACCGACCACATGAGGTACACTCGGCATAGAGAAGCATGCAGGAAAGAGAGGGAGCACTGACCCGCTCCATGTGCGGCTGCGTGAAGTGCACGGCGTCGAGCCACTCGTGCAGGTAGGTGAGCGCGGCGGCGACCATGCGCCGGCCGAGCGCCGCGTGCTCCGCGCCCGTCAGGTGGCTCAGCACCGACCACATGAGGTACACTCGGCATAGAGAAGCATGCAGGAAAGAGAGGGAGCACTGACCCGCTCCATGTGCGGCTGCGTGAAGTGCACGGCGTCGAGCCACTCGTGCAGGTAGGTGAGCGCGGCGGCGACCATGCGCCGGCCGAGCGCCGCGTGCTCCGCGCCCGTCAGGTGGCTCAGCACCGACCACATGAGGTACACTCGGCATAGAGAAGCATGCAGGAAAGAGAGGGAGCACTGACCCGCTCCATGTGCGGCTGCGTGAAGTGCACGGCGTCGAGCCACTCGTGCAGGTAGGTGAGCGCGGCGGCGACCATGCGCCGGCCGAGCGCCGCGTGCTCCGCGCCCGTCAGGTGGCTCAGCACCGACCACATGAGGTACACTCGGCATAGAGAAGCATGCAGGAAAGAGAGGGAGCACTGACCCGCTCCATGTGCGGCTGCGTGAAGTGCACGGCGTCGAGCCACTCGTGCAGGTAGGTGAGCGCGGCGGCGACCATGCGCCGGCCGAGCGCCGCGTGCTCCGCGCCCGTCAGGTGGCTCAGCACCGACCACATGGGGTACGCGGCCGCCTCCAGCTCGCACGAGAACGCCGCGTAGTACGACGACGGCTCGAACTCGATGTGCCCGCCCACCTCGCGCACGTTCACGTTCATGCCTGCACATAAATTCAGGGCAGAACCGTAAAATTTGCAGTTGAAATTTAGTGTCAATATGAAACGCCACCTTAGAGGGTCTCGATAACGGATTTTGACGTTTCATATGGAATTATTCAAAATGTTTGCTGCCATGGACACTCGTATTTAGCTTGGCTTGAGATTGCCACGAAAATAGTTTGACAGCTTTTTTTAAAAAAATTCACACACGGCTGTTTAGTACCAAACTTATCCGAAGCTTGTAAATGGGTATAAACATATACATAAATATGTATTTAAATAAACACTTAAATACATACAAACACCCAGAATCTGAAAACCAACAGATATGCTCATCACTCAAACGTTCGTCTCGGGTGGGAATCGAACCCACGACTTCTGGTCAGTCACTGATCAATGATTCCCTTCATATAGCGTTTGGTACGTATTACACGGTGTACAGTCGACCGCACTTCAGTGGAAACAAGACTTAAGGTCTAAGGCTGACCTAGCCTATTCATCATCAACAGCTTATTAATGTCTCCACTGCTGGGGCTCAGGCCTACCCTCTCAACGTTCGGGCTATAGTCCACCACGCTAGCCCAGTGCGGGTTGGTGGACTTCACATGCGTCTAAGAATTTCTTCTTCGGCGTATGCAGGTTTCCTCACGATGTTTTCCTTCACTGTTTGAAAGCAGTCAGTAAATGTACTTAAGTTTCGAGAAAAAACCCATTGGTACATGGCCCAGCCGGGGATCGAACTCCGGACCTTTCGATATGATAGGCCGCGTCTTATCCCCTACGCCACTGACGCTCTCAATCCTATTAGACTAGCCTATTAGAGAGTTTCAATAGTATGAACAACCAGTTTATGCTGGTTTTCGTTTCCACTGCCGTGCGATCGACGTGCAATAGTGGAGCTCACCTTGCAGCATGGACAGGAACTCGAACCACATGTCCACCAGCGCGTCATCCTGCAGAAACAGCAGCGCCACACTCTTATGCGAGAGCACGTTGTTGAAATCTGACACGAGCGGCCAATAGCAATGCTCCTTCATCACGCGTCGCGTGCAATCGATCACGTAGTGGAAGTTCTTGTCGGCGTCGTGAAGGATGTTCTGCACGAGGATCTTGCCCATCATCAGGCGGAGGGAGAGCACCATGACGTGCAGCAGGTGGAGCTGCTGCACGCAGCGCAGCGCGAGGGCTTCGTTGCTGAACAGCTGGACGGACATGTGCACGACGCGGTTGGACAGCGTGTCCGGGTCGGCGGCCGCTTCCAGCACCAGCGGTATCCGCGCGTAGTGCATCACGAACGTGCGTGTGAGATGCTCCTGCGATCACAGAAGAGAGTGTAAAAGAGAGAAGGAAAAGTAGCAGGAAAAATTAAGAACACTGGTTTAATCTCTTAATATATAAAACAAAGTCGTGTTAGTTAGACCACTTATAACTGAAAGTCGTGTTAGTTAGACCACTTATAACTCAAGAACGGCCGAACGGATTTTGATGAAACTTGGTACAGGGATAGCTTATAGCCTGGAATAACATATAGGCTACTTTTTACCGCGCTAAACGGTTACCGCGGGGCAACAGCTAGTTAATAATAATAATATTTGGACAAATCCACACACGGCTGTTTAGTCCCAAACTAAGCCGAAGCTTGTAAATGGGTACTCAACAACTGATAAACATTCATAAATACTTAAACACATACAAACACGCAGAATCCGAAAACCAACAGCTTATGCCCATCACACAAATGTTGGTCCCGGGTGGGAATCCAACCCACGACCTTTGGCGCAGTAGGCAGGGTCACTACCACTACGCCAACAGGCCAGTCATTTGTCAGTGAATTTAACGCGAGCGCGTCGGTGGCGCAGTGTGAAAGACGCGGCGTATCAGGTCGAGAGGCCTGAGTTCGATCCCCGGCCGTTTAAAATATAACAAGAAAGCCCTAGACTGCCAAACAAACTGTATTACTACGATTAACTGTATTGTTTGTTTGTTCGTTTCTTCATATTTTCCTGGAACTACCAGTTGGATTCGAAATTTTTTTATTGCAATTTTGAAAGCTCAATTCTTGAGGAAGGTTATAGGCCATTTAACATCACGCTACGACCCTTAAGAGCAGAGCAAAAATAGAAAAAAACTTACTTTATTTATTATTATTAGGACGAAACAACTTATAACACAGGAAACATCTGGTTTAATAAACACTAGCAAATGCCCCGCGACTTCATTCGCGTTAAAATACTACCCCCCCTTCCCCTTCCTCTTCCCCAAGTAGCCTATGTTCACACACGGAGTATTAACTATCCAACAGCGAAAGAATTATTGAAATCGGTTCTGTAGTTACAAAGATTACTTCAAACATACATCCATCCATCCAAACTTTACCTCTTTATTATTAGTATAGATAGACGAGTGTGAAGACGCAGTGTAGGCAGGCCTCCCACAAGGTGGACCGACGATCTGGTGAAGGTCGCGGGACCCGGCTGGATGAGGTTAGCGCAGGACCGGTCGTCGTGGAGATCCCTGGGGGAGGCCTTTGCCCAGCAGTGGACGTCTACAGGCTGATATGATGATGATGACACGAGTGTGAAAGGGTATACCTTGTAGTCCTGATCGGGCAGCATGTTCAGAAGGAAGCAGACCACGTTCTGCGGGAACTCGTACTTGAACGTCCAGAATATGAACTCGTCCAGCAGCGTGTGGTGTTGGAGGAGCGGCGCCAGCGCCGGCAGGTGCCGGTATCTGCGGGGCAGAGGGAGACAGACATACATAGGTGGACGGATAATTAGAAACAGGGCAAGATTTTCATACGATCGAGGTCACTTTGTAGCCACGGCTCTCCGTGAAGGATTGATCGGGGCATGATCTTGTGGTGTAGCTCTACGTGAGTTTATTCGATGATAAAGATGGATCGACGTTGATAAACGACTAATCAAGATAGACTCACGTACAAGCTACATTAGCATGTACTAATAAGTATTTAAGATAGTTAATAGATAATAAAAGAGGACTCTTGTAAGAAACGCGACATAAAGTGGTCTACTTTACTTCATCTGCAATGTGTATTTAATTTCAACTGACAAGCCCAGCATCACACATCACATGGCGACCCTGCGTTTTTGAACCAATGGACCCTGCGTTTTTGAACCAATGGACCCTGCGTTTATGAATTAACCAATGGACCCTGCGTTCTTTGAACCAATGGACCCTGCAATTTGAACAAAGGGGTTGGACTACGTGCAACGAGGACGCATCATCATGAAAGTTCCGGACAACAAAAGACAACCAGACGCGTAAAACTGTGAGCAGCATTTTAATCAAACCACATCACATCACATGGCACATCGCATGAGTTGGATCAATACTCAGCTGGTGCTGCGGGAAGTCACACGGAGACAGGTGACTTCGGCAGTATAAGCCACGAAGATAGAAGATGGAGGAACGAAGCGAAGGGGGTCGAAGGATGGTGTCCAGGGTTTGCCCGGCCCAGTCACCAGTCATCAGGCAGTCACGAGTCATCCTTCAAGCTCGTGTCCCAGCCATCGCGCGCGCAACGTCATGTCACGGCCGCGCTGAATCAGCTGCACTAACAGTGACTTTGGTAGTTTAAAAATGCGCTGCATACTGTAAGTTATATTATTATTATTATTTTTTTAACTCTATTAATGTATTAGAGTGAATAGTATTTTTTTTAGCATTTTTTTAATAATTCATTAAAAATGGCGAGAGAGAAATTTTGTTTAAAAACAGCAACAGGCCTTCTGCCTAAGATGAATGATAATGAAGACACCACGTTGGAGCTCATTGATGCTGTAGAATTGTATCAGGCGATGCTTCGAGAGGAAGACGAGGCCATATTAATTATTTTTGTATTGAAATCGAGGTTATCTCGAAATGCAAAGTTACGGTTAAATAAACATTACAATTCGGTATCAGATCTTATAGATGACATAAGGGTACATCTGTTAACTAAGAAGTCAGATGTAGCTCTGCAGGATAAGTTATCACGTATGCAGCAAGGAAATAGATCTGTACAGGAGTATGGGATTCAAATAGAAAAAATGATGTTAGATTTGACTATAGCACAGGCGGGGAATGACTCAGAGTCATTGAAGGTTTTGCAAAAAACAAATGAACGGTATGCGATCAAAAAGTTTGTAGATGGGTTGCGAGATAGCCGTTTAAGTACCATAGTAGCAGCAAGAAATCTTTCGTCATTGAAGGACGCGGTACGGGTTGCAGAGGATGAAAAAATCTCTTCTGAGCCCACGCAGTTATTTCCATTCCACAGAAATAAGAATATTAGACCAGGTACGAATAGTTTTCGTGGACGTACAAACGTCCATTCATATAGGCCTTTACAAAATAAATTTATGAACGCACATCAGCAGGTTTCGACGCGTCATAATAATTATAGTCGTGCCGGTATGAGTCGAGGCGGCGGTATGTCTAGAGGGCAGTATAATAGGAATTTGCAGCATAGGCAATTTCAAAGCGGTAGTAGGCGTGTAGCACATTTTACACACGAAGCAGATAATTCATCATTATCACAGCAGTCACGTAGGGATATCCGTGACGGTGAAGATGTTAAACGAGGAGATAAAAATCAGTTTTTTCGTGCCTAATCAAATTTTATCGTGTGACAGTGTTAATTGGGTTAATTTTAATATAGATAAATATTGTTTAGAATGGTTAGTGGATACGGGAGCTTCAATATCAGTGTTGAAATATGAATGTTTAGAAAGGTATAATATTAAAAATGAGTTAATTGCAAATAAGTTGAAGATTAATGGCGTAGGTGGTAGTTTAATTTCGATAGGCTATGTTTATTTACAGTTAGAGTGCGAAGGTCAGCAATTTATGCATAAGTTTTATGTTTTTGAGAATTTACCTTGTAAAGCAGTTGGTATTTTAGGTCAAGATTTTCTGCAAAAGTATGCAGGTGTGATTAATTTTTCTGACAATAGTTTGTCTCTCAGAGGAAATAATGGTATGATATCAGTACCGCTTCATTCATATAGTTATTCATTGACAATAGCACCAAGATGCGAAGTTATACATTATTTACCTTCTAATAGGAGTACAGATTGTGTGGTGATACAAAAGGAATTGTGTGAGGGTGTTTTTATTGCTAATGTGTTGGCAACACCTAAGAATGGAAGGATTCCTATACGAATAATGAATACTACGACAGATGAGGTAAAATTGAGTATTTCTGATCTAGAGATTCATGAATTGAGCGAGTATGATTGTTGTCAGTTTAAGGAAACAGATAAAAACGCTGAACGTGTTAAGAAGTTATTTTCATTATTAGATCTAGATTATTTGAATAATGAAGAGAGATTGTCGATTGAGCAAGTTTGTGCTAAGTTCCCTGATATTTTTCATTTACCAGGAGATAGTTTATCAGTTACGAATGTTTATAAGCAGTCTATAAAGTTGAAAGATAATGTTTCGCCAGTTTATAGGAAACAGTATAGAATTCCACATGCACAAAAAGAGGAGATGAATAGGCAGATTAGTGAGATGCTTAAAAATGATATTATAGAAGAGACAGTTAGTGAGTGGTCGAGTCCACTATTGTTAGTTCCAAAGAAAATGGACCGTAGTGGTGAGAAAAAATGGCGAGTTGTGATCGATTATAGACAGTTGAATGAAAGGATACAGGATGATAAATTTCCATTGCCGAATATTACTGATATATTAGATTCATTATCAGGAGCTATGTACTTTAGTCATTGCGATTTGTCACAAGGTTATTATCAGTGCCTTCTCAATCCTAAGGATGACAGTCGAAAATATACAGCATTTACAACCGATAGAGGACAGTATCAGATGTGTAGACTTCCTATGGGTTTAAAGATAAGTCCGAGTTCGTTCAGTAGAATGATGACTGTGGCCATGTCTGGTCTTAATTATGATAAATGTATGATCTACTTAGATGATTTGATCGTTTTTGGACGTAATTTGGTAGAGCATAATAAGAATTTAATGTCTATATTTACCAGGTTAAGAAAGGTCAATTTAAAGTTGAATCCATCTAAATGTGTATTCTTAAAGAAAGAAATTTTATATCTAGGACATGTTATATCATCAGACGGTATTTTGACAGATCCGGGAAAAATTAGTGTCATCAAAAATTATCCTAAACCTAAATCTGTTGACGAAGTAAAACGATTCATTGCTTTTGCTAACTACTATAGAAAGTTTATTCGTCAGTTCGCTGACATAGTTTTACCAATGAATAAGTTATGTAAGAAAGGTGTACAGTTTGAATGGACAGAAGAATGTGAAACATCATTTTTATTATTACAAAAAGCATTGATGAGTCCACCAATTTTAGATTATCCAGATTTAACTGAAAATAATAAGTTTATTTTACAAACAGACAGTTCAGGATTTTCAGTAGGCAGTGTTTTAATAAATAGTACTAATGGAAAACCTGTGGCGTATGCTAGTAGAAGTTTAAATAAACATGAATTGAATTATCCAATTATTGAGAAAGAGCTGTTGGCTATTGTATGGTCAATTAAGTATTTTAGACCGTATTTGTATGGAAGGAAATTTTTAATAAAAACAGATCATAAACCACTTTTATATCTGTTTAACATGAATGATCCATCAAGTAGATTGACTAAGTTTAGGTTATGTTTAGAGGAATATAACTTTGAGGTAGAGTATGTGAAAGGGAAAGATAATGTGATAGCCGATGCATTATCTAGAATAGTAATATCAAGTGAAGATTTGAAAGGTATGCGTGAAAAGATGTTGAATGTAATGACAAGAGCACAAGTTAGACAAAAGGAGGAGAATTTGAGAAATAAAACAGGACGAGACAATAAGGATTCTGTAGAGTATAGGATTGATCACCCTAGAATCGTAGAAGTTCTTAAAAAACAAGAAAATGACATTGAGTTACGTTATGCGCATAACGACAAATGGATTAGATTATCACGTGATAGGAGTATTAGAAAAATTATTTCAGATTCAGGAAATATTTTGTATGTGCCAGAACAATCGATTGTATTTATTCACTATAATTCTTTATCGTCATCTTCGCGAGCCGAGTTGTCGAAAGATATAGTAGGATTTTGTATGAAAAATAATATACAAGAAGTAGTATTATTTAAAAATCGTGATCACGAGGAGTTAATAAAAATGTTAACACAATATATAAAGAGTTTAAAAAGTTTTCAAGGATTAAGGATATGTGTTGTTAGAGATGTTCAAAGAATAAGTTGCAGTGATGAAAAGAAAGTAATCATGAACAATTTTCATTTGTTACCGACATGTGGTCATGTAGGAATACGTAGAATGATAAATAATATCAAAAAATATTATTATTGGTCATCCATAGATAGAGACGTCATGGACTATGTTAAGAAGTGTGATAAATGTCAAAAACAAAAATATTCAAGACATATTAAGGAGCCAATGGTTGTAACTACAACAGCTAATTCAGCATTTGAGAAAGTATATTTGGATATAGTAGGTCCAATGGATAAAGATAATTCTGGAAATGTGTATATATTAACATTGCAGTGTGAACTTTCAAAGTACGTTGAGGCTTTTCCGTTGAAAAGTAAATCCGCAAACGAAGTTGCGAGAGTTTTTGCTGAAGATTTTATTTTACGTTATGGCGTTCCCAGAGAAATTGCTACAGATAGGGGTAGTGAGTTTATTGCAAGTACAATGGTAGAATTGTGTAAAATTTTGAATATAGAAAAAACTACAGCAACAGCTTATCATCATGAAAGCATAGGAGCTTTAGAGAATTCGCATAAAAATTTAGGAGCATTTTTGAGAATACAAACCGAAAATCAATCATCAAATTGGAGTTCATGGGTACGTTACTGGTGTTTTTCATACAATACCACCGTACATACAGAAACGAAGTATACTCCTTATGAATTAGTATTTGGAAAAGTATGTAGTTTACCAAACAATATGATTAATAATATTGATCCTATGTATAATTTTGATGATTATCATTTTGAATTTAAATATCGTTTACAAAAAGCTCAAAACGATGCAAGAAGTAATGTGTTAAAAAAGAAATTAATACGTAAAATGAATTACGACAAGAAAATGAATGCTATTGTGTATAAGAAAGATGATTTAATTTTAATAAAAAATGAAATAGGTAATAAATTTGATTGTATCTATAAAGGACCATATATTGTATTAGAAGATAAGTCACCGAATGTAGTAATTTTAAAGAATAATAAAAAAGAAGTTATACATAAGAATAGAACTAAATTGTATAATACATAATTGGTAATAAGAAATTTTGTAATATTAAATTGTTTGTAAATAATTTTAATAGTAAAATTAAAATTATTTTTTTATTAAAAGGGGAGATGTGGTGTAGCTCTACGTGAGTTTATTCGATGATAAAGATGGATCGACGTTGATAAACGACTAATCAAGATAGACTCACGTACAAGCTACATTAGCATGTACTAATAAGTATTTAAGATAGTTAATAGATAATAAAAGAGGACTCTTGTAAGAAACGCGACATAAAGTGGTCTACTTTACTTCATCTGCAATGTGTATTTAATTTCAACTGAGAAGCCCAGCATCACACATCACAATCTGATGACGGTCATCGAGAGAGTAGATGGAGGGCTTTCAGATCGCTATAGATATTCAACTGATCAGATGAGCCGTTTGGTAGCAGCATGTAGAAAAAACCTGCAAAATGGCATAAAAATGTATGAAAATCTTACAGTTAAGAGTCGATGGTATGTCAGCTCAAATTCAAATTTCCCCCCCGCATGCCTCTCCCACCGCCGCCGTCAGCGCACCTATCTCACTCGCACTATTTATGTAGGGTAAGCTACACAATATTGACCGTCCAAGATGGTTCTTAATAAAAAAAACACTATGTATTAATAATTTATTTACAGTCAATGTCAACATACTTTATAGCATAGGAGTACCACATCACCAAGTAACATTAATATCAGGCGTCTTTGTCATTCAAAGAATCGTCTATTTTATAATAACAAATTGTTACATAATGTGATTTTTAAACTTTGTGTGCTTCATATTCAAGATAGATATATATATCTCCTGGTAGTTTGTACGATAGTGAAACCCTCATCATCCATCCGGACATCACCAGCAGGCGGCTGTGGTTTTACAGCGGGTTTACTTAAACAAAATATTCTCAAATCTATATTGACTGGATACGGTTAGTATATTTATTTCTTTAAACTTTTCTCTTAATGACTACAACGCAGATTATAGATCGAGCTAATACCTAGCTCTCTTTCGCAAAATAAAAATGGTCACTATATCTGCTGCTCGACCCCACAGTAAGATGCCTTATGCCATGTTACTGTGGCAGTAGCTGAAATATACTAATTTTGCGATAGCAATATCAGTAATTGTCAAATTTTTCTAACGGCATAGGCGGCCGAACTTAGTAATAAATAATAAATAAAATAAATAAATAATAAATAATTATAAATTTTATTATATTAGGTACCTATAAATTAATTATTAAAAAGTAAGGTTGTCTGGAAGAAATCGCTCTTAGCGATAAGACCGTCTAGATGTACATTACTGTATCTGTTTTTCTCTTTTTGTGTCTGTAATTTTAAATGTGCAATAAACTGTACATATTGAATTACATTATAAATTTAATTTTATTGAGAGAGAACAATCATATATGGACGAGTGTTGTTGCCTTGCCTTACGACACAGTCAAAGTCAAAGTCAAAAATATTTTATTGCATGTAAGTACACTGGGTACATTTATACAACGTCAATTTTTTTTATCTACCACCGCCTAGAAGTCTACCTATCAGCCGTGTTATGTTATTAGTACTCATAAATTGGATAATCCCGAAATCGAAATGTTGCTTCAGAACTTACTTTTCCATGTTGTTATATATGTTAACATCTGTTTTATTCGGAGCATTCTCCTTGTCAGAGCCATGGTTATTTTCGGATGCCCCTGATCGTCGTAATCTAATTTGAGAAAGATAAGTACATTTATGATTACGTATAATAATTTAACCCGATGTGAATTTTCTTTACCAAATAAATTATACTCACTTTAGTGCTTTACTCAAGTTTTTGCCTTTTTTTTTACGCCAACCAAGTCTTTTCTTTTTTTTGTTACCTTGGTTTCCCATTTTAAAAAATTCGTTATTATACTAAACGGTCGGGAAATTATTAAGAAAGATATTGGAAAATAAATATTATCTTCAGAAAATTTCTTTTGTAGTCTTCTGTCTACACGTCGTCGTCTATTTTTGTTCTGTCAAGTCAAACAACCAAGTATCGAAACAAATTACAAACAAACATCCAGTCATTTTTCAGTCAAGGAGACTGTACTCCAAAAAACACTAGGATAGCAACAAAGATGCTACCCTATTTCAAAATATAATTTGAATAAATGACGTGTGACGGGAGTGACAGCTGGATGGCGGCGAGCGACACGTGTTCCCCGTGCCACTGGCAGAGCGGGACTGACGCGGGGTAGGGAGATGCCATGCGGCTCAAGTTGGGCTGGCTCAAAAACGCTTAGATTTAGGTTTTTCCTTTTTTTGCCGAAAGTTATGTGTATTTTGTAAATTCAAATGTTATGTGATCTGCATATTAGTAAGTACAGTTAGTACTCAAAATATGGTGATTGTACGTAGCTTTATTACATAAAAGTAGCGAAAATAAATTCTTAAAATGGTTAACTTTGGAATTTTTTTTAATTGAGAAAATTTTAACGAACTGTGTTTTCGAAATCGTGAATAACTAGTAAAAGTCTTCTACTTTACTGCATATTTATTACAAAATGAATGATACAGTATTGTTGAAATAGCGACGGATCATCCGACCCGCTGTGAGATATCATAGCCCCTTAAGGAATCATGACGATGCTGCTCCCAAACGGCTGATCTGATCAGTTGGATATCTGAAAGTCCTCCATCTACTCTACCGATGACCGTCATCAGGTCACGCCCCGATAAATCCCACACGGAGAACCATGGCTTCAAAGTGACCTCGATCGTATGAAAATCTTGCTCTGTTTCTAATTATCCGTCTACCTATATAGTTCTCAGAAGATACTTCTAAACAGAGCAAAGAACTTAAGTAATAGACGGAGAATATATATATTTCTCCTTTTCCGAGAGCCTATGGAGCTATTTATGCTAGCATTTATTTTTACATGTATGACGTCAGTAAAATTATCTATGGACTGTAAAACCGTATACAGCTTTTTTTTTTGCGGGATTTTGACGGAGACGGTTGTCTTTTAGTTTTCCTAAAAAATGTATATTGTTGGGTAGGTATATCTGTGATAGTTTTATATGCAACAAGTGCCTATTAAAGTGTATATTGTGCGGGATAGATATATAAAAGCGTGTAACGACTCTACCGGATTGTTCCAAATTGTCCCTTGTTAAATCGACACTAAACCTACCATCGGTTTAGTGCGGTGATAGCTGCAATGTGGATCACCGAATGGCACTAGTTGTGCTCTGGAGGCCGTGCTGCGGTAAACTACGATTTGGGCTTTAAGGATTTGTTTCCAATTGGCCGTAAAACTATTTTTAAAAATCCGTATACAGTCTCAAAGAACGAGTAGTAACTATACAGTAATACTTTCTAAACTTACTATTCACGCCGAAGAAAGAATTCTGAGGCGAATGTGAAGTCCACCAATTCGCACTGGGCTGGCGTGGTGGACTATAGCCCTAACGTCCTCGTTGAGAGGCTAGGCTGAGCCCC
This sequence comes from Metalampra italica, assembly GCA_949699065.1. Taxonomy (NCBI): domain Eukaryota; kingdom Metazoa; phylum Arthropoda; class Insecta; order Lepidoptera; family Oecophoridae; genus Metalampra; species Metalampra italica. The sequence goes on from OX452983.1 coordinate 851,620, forward strand.
AACATATTAATAAACTGTTAGTTTTTTTTTATTGACGACTGGCCTAGACGGACCCTTCCAATCGGCCGTAAAATCTATAATAAAAAAGGTGTTACTTACTCGTCGGGCGGCTCGGGCGCCGGGAAGGACTCTATGGCCTTCTCGTACATCTTGTTGGACTCCGCCATGTAGCACCCGTACTGCGTCTCGGGGAACGGAGGCTCCACCAGGTTGCGGTACATCTGGAACATAACAACGATTGATCAATCTTCAGTGTTGCAAGGTACAGAGATTGTTTTCAACCGACTTCAAAAAGTTTCTCAATTCGACTCTAAGAACAAGGACCCCTTAGAACCGCACTCAGCGTATAGCATGAAATAGCAATAGTCTTTTACCCCCAATAATTTGAGAAGACGCTTCTTATATAGCGGGTTCAAACTGAACAAACACTATCTATTTTAGTCGGGCTGTTGTTTGTTGACAGCATCGAGTACTTTCTTGTCTGTGAATTCCCATACATAGATAGAGATAGAAGATATTATATCTGTCTAGCTTACTCTTACCACTTTTGCAATAAGTGTGTCCCTCTCTGATTATTCTTCGATTCGACTGCATTCTTCGTGTGTATGTTACGCGATATTTTTTTAATGAATATGGCTATATTTCAAGGGTGGTCCCATTTCAATTTAAAAAAATTCACCACTAAGGGTTAACAATAAGACGATGAACGAATCAGTTTTATTATCTTGTATAAAATTATATTTATACTATTAGAGCTTTTGGTCGAAAGCAGCTGGATACGGAGAACCGCGTGTATTAGAGAAGGCCTATCTCCAGCAGTGGCCGTCAAAGGGCTGATATATATGCAGATATGATGATGATTACAGTACCCACAGTACAATACTTACAGTAACGAATTTGATACGTCTGTAATGACACTGTAATTGTTTTCGTAAATAAATAAATAAATGATATGTTTGTGTTGTTGGTAGTTTTTTAAATAACAATATGATTGGTTTGGAGGACTCTTTATTTTACTATTTTAGTTTTTACAGATATTGCAACGTGTTGTTCCCAATGATTCGAGAGGAAGTGGAGCTGTCAGTTTTTATACTTTTTATAAATTCCCTGTTAAGGGACCTACACACACTTATGGGTGTCCAACTATTAAGGGTGTCACACACTACAGTTTTCCCCGGTGTTGGTTGGTTGGTTGGTTGTCTGACCTGCGGGTTTATGAGCGCCTTGGTCATGGCGCTGCGCATGAGGTCGCCCATGTTGTTGAACTCCATCAGCATCTGCACGTAGCCCTCGCACTCCTGCACCGCCATGCGGTACGTGTCAGAGTTCGCTTGCGGGCTGAAACTTTAACAATAATATTATTAATAGATATTGGTTAAAAACAGTTAAAAACTATTTAATGCCGAGGAAGACTAGAATATATGGAGGACGCATTATTGGACTTCCCGTTGATGTAGGTACCTACATAACTATAAGTACATATAATATTTAATAATAATAATGTTTGGACAAAATTTACACACGGCTGTTTAGTCCCAAACTAAGCCGAAGCTTGTAAATGGGTACTCAACAACTGATAAACATACATAAATACTTCTAAATTAATACTTAAATACATACAAACACCCCGAATCCGAAAGCCAACAGATATGCTCATCACACAAATGTTGGTCCAGGGTGGGAATCGAACCCACGACCTCTGGCGTAGTAGGTAGGGTCACTACCAACTACGCCAACAGGCCAGTCAATACACATCAACTACCTGTAACCTGTCAAAATAAAACAACAGCCTATTAACATGTCCCCATTGCTGGCGCTCAGACCTACCCTCTAACGAGTGCGTTAGGGCTATAGTCCACCACGCTAGCCCAGTGCGGGTTGGTGGACTTTACATGCGCCTAAGAATTCCTTCTTCAGGGTATGCAGGTTTCCTGGCGATGTTGACTGGCATCAAAACATAAACTGATTATGTTTAACCTTAGTCTATTCGTGAAGCCTAACAATGCTTTAAAGGTTTCACAGGTGGTTTAAACATATTATATCTATATGTTTAGATTTAAACATGTACTTAAATGTTGCACAATATTACCGCGACAGTCAATGACTCATTTTAATCGTGGTCAACATTTTGCCCTGTAAACTTGCAAACTTATCTTCCAAAAAACTCATTGATACGGGTCAAGATTGGAACCCAGAAGCTCATGATCATAAAGCAAGTGCACAACCAACTTATCATGGCACTAGGCGTGGTTATTGTGGAAATACCTTCAAAATCAAACTCGTAGCATATTTTCTCAACCTGCAAACCCAACCATGATGCTTTGTACCTATATCTTGGTATATTAAGTAAGATTTTCATCTATATATTTATTTATATACTATATCAATTACTACTATAAACTATACTAATTATGTACCTTTAATTATTACAACTATAAATTATTATTATTATAATATAATTATGTATGTCTACTTTTGAACGCACACACACACACACACACACAAACACACACACACACACACACGGGGACATCTAGCTAAGGTCCCCAGCAGAAAACCAGCGCTGCGGCTCCTGGGTGCAGCACTATGCTGAGCTGGGGACCTTTTCACGATCACAGCATCGTCTACCACCTGATTTTATGTCAGGTTAATTAATTAATTTGACTTGTATATTTGTTGTGATTGTCGAATAAATTATTTTTCTTTCTTTCTTTCTTTCTTTCTTTCTATATCCTGGTTACTGCTAAACCTGCAATGATGACGATCTGAGTACGGCAGTATAGCTAGCTACCTGTTCTACTGGAAGTGCTGCAGCAGGCGCAGTATGAGCCTGGGCGTCAAGTACTCCGCGACGCTGGTAACTACTGGTTCCCCGTTGGTAACCAGCTACGAAGTGGGAAGTGATTGTTACGGTCGGGAATTGCATTATTTTCCGTTTAGTAACTACTTGGCTAGTTATAAGACCCCTGGTAGCCTAGTTGGTTGTGCACTCTGAGCCTACGACGGCTGTAGGCGTGGTTATTGTGTACATATTCTGGTTACTGCCAGACCTGCAACGATGACGATCTGAGTACGGCTGTATAGCTACCTGTTCTCGCGGAAGTGTTGCAGCAGGCGCAGTATGAGCCTGGGCATCATGGCCTCTGCGACGCACATCAGGTCGGCGGGCGCGCTGCCCGGCCGCGGGCACTTGTTGCCGTGGTTACTGCAGAAACTGCAACAGTAGAAAAAATTACATAAATAAAAGGATACCCAGATTGGCTGCCTGCTGGATCTAGACTGCAAACTTAATGTGGCATACCAAATCAAAGGGTACCTACGTGGCATTCAGTTTTCGGGTTAATTAAAGTTTTGTAAAGTGACTCAAACGATTGGGCCCAGGTTTCCAGAGGTCCAGAGAGCCATACACACCTAACTGATCAGGCAAGTCGTTTTCACCATAGATTAGACAGAATCCTGCGTATGTATATGCGGTCATAGTCCCCGCGGAATTTTTTTGGCGGTGATTTCTGCGCAATGACTAATTTTAGGTGCTAAAAAGGTAGCTGTGCGGGGGTTCACTGGAGACGCTCATTCAATTTCAAGAAATAGTTCATTGATTCGATCAATCGAATCAAACTTTCAAGCTTTTGGACATCTCTATGTAGCACACAATCTCGCTTACTCACACATAGACTGTTTAAACACTGTCAGCTATGTGCAAACAATCTGTGATTATATTCATTCAGCCGCCAAGAAATTCCGCGGGGACTATATCCATACATTTTGATGCCTAGTCTATGGTAAAAAGATAATGCCCATAAAGATTTTTCCTTTATTTATGTGTTCTTGTAATCTGTGGAAACTGTCTCTGTCTATGTTCTATTATCTGTCATCATTATTACTGTATTCCCTTGTTAGACTGTAAAGCACTATTTACACCACACTTCTTGGGCGTACGCCCGCTCAAGGTCATGTTAGACGTAGCATTTACACCATCTAGCGCGGCACCTAGCAAGGCATCCAGCAAGGCATAGACAAGCTTTAAAAAGTAGGTTTTGGCTTGGTTACAAGACTTTTAAGCCATATTACTTGATATTTTAATTGAGATGTGGCTTAAAAGTCTAGTCCGACCAAGCCAAAAAATAATTTTTAAAAACGTTAGAGCTTGTTAGGTCCAGCACAGATCCTGCACGTCGTGCAAGCAATTAATAATAATTATTGCTGTATAGCAAGCCTTTTCACGACAGTTTTGCATGACCTTCTAACATGACCTTGGCGGGCGTACGCCCAAGATGTGTGGTGTAATTAGTGCTTAAGTTTCCTGAATAAAATATAAAATAAAAAAAATATGAAGAAATACTGACCAGTACCTACTTAAAAACATTCAAACTGTTTATCTTCCATAGCACGATGGAAAATTCAAAATACCGAAGTTGCGCGAAATAATATACTTAGTTATAATTATAACGAAAGACGGCATTCCTCAAGGCAAACGTGTATGGACCGTGCCCAAAAGGTGTGGAGCGCAAGCGCACGTCGACAGGTGAACTACAAATTCATTATTGAAATGCCATCTCGACATTGTCATGCATTTGAGAACACTACGAGCCTGTTATTTAAAACAGTTTAAGAGCAATTTGATTGGTTCCGCCGTAGGTACAGTCGACCGCACGTCAATAATTTATTAAACGCGTGCGAGGTCGCGGGAAACAGCTAGCATAAGATCATAATCATAATGTTTATTGCATATCACATTGTAACATTGATGGTAAATTAGGAACAGTATCAGATACTTTTAACGCGTCCAAGTATAGCTTAAGCAAATTCAAAAAGGTAATTTCATCACTACACATCTAGTACTAGTAGTTCCGTGAGAACAGTAGACCTCGCCAGCCCATATAAACCAAACCTAAAAGAAACGAACAGAAGTCAATTTTGCAGTTGGAGACAGATTAAGTACTAATGTGACTAAAATTAGCACTTTAAAGCTTAATATTTCGCAAACGAATCCCTGAATCGAAAAATGTTTTTTACACACCCGCGATATTTTTGAAAGATCTATCCAACGATACCCCACACCATGAAATTCACGCGAAAAAAAAATATTTCCCATTTTTCGTATGCAGTTTTATGAACATAATTAAAATTTTCGACTTTCTTAAGTTAATTGACTATTACTCAAAAACTAATTGAACCTACTTAGCCGTCATAGTTTTCCTTTTAACTACGTTATATATGCTACTGCCGTGAATTTTTTCACATTTCCAGAAGCAACCGTTTAGCTGGCAGGGGGGGGGGGACACGTGACTCTAACAAAAATTACCGTTTTAAAGCTTAATATTTCGCCAACGGATCCCTAAATCGAAAAAATGGTTTTCACACACCAGCAATATTTTTGAAAGACCTATCCAACGATATCCCACACTATGGGATTCACAAGAAAAAAAAAGTTCACTCCCACTTTGCGAGTATGGTAGGTACTCTAAAAAAATGTTATTCAAAATTTTATTCTACTCATTTTGTCGGCTTAATTAATTTATACCTATGCCAAATTTTTGTCAAAATCGGTTGAAAAATGCGACCTGTAGAGAATTACAGATGGACAGAAAGACAGAAAGACTGACAGACGGACAATAGCATTTTTGGCCAATCTCGAAACTGAGACGCTTCGTTCGCTCGGTCAACTAGGTATTAATCTTGGTTTTTCAAAGTTCAATTTAGCTTTAACTTCATAGGTGATTCTTTATAAGTCACAAATTTTCTAAAATTTCAAATCTGACCAGTCACTTCTATAGAAAATGCATGACGTGGAGGCCTATAATTAAGGTAGCACTTGGATTTTTTAAAACACATGTTAAAGTAATTAGCAAGTAAGAGTGTAAGCCTTGTTGGTTGTCCTAAAAAAAAAAAAAAGTAGATGAGTAAGCACCCTCCAAATTGGATCGTAACAAGGTCTTAACACTCAAACGCCCACTGTACGTAAAAGCAACCAAAGTTAACGAAACTTTCATTGAAAAAACAAAACCACAACAAAACCGTGACGTAATACACAGCGATGACGTCACACAGACGAAGGTCAAAGCGAAGGTCTAGTTGAAGTCCGCGCGATTAGACTCGCAGGGGCGAGGATAGAGGTCAATGTTGTCGCGAGCTCGCTCGCACTCAGCGTTCTTACACCATACCAGAGCGGGATGGTTGTGAGTCGCGGAGTTTTTTTTTTTTTGTATTGGCAAAAGGGCACAACGGTTAGCGTAAAATAAATGAGTTGTGTAACTAAATACCTGCTGGTATTTATTCTGTGGTATAGGGCGAAGACAAAGGTTAGATGTTTTTACCTGGAACGAATGGGAATGGTCGTGTCATCATCATCAACAACAGCCTATTAATCTCCCCACTGTTGGGGCTCAGGCCTAGCCTCGCAACAAGGGCGTGCGGGCTATAGTCCACCACGCTAGTCCAGTGCGGGTTGGTGGACTTCACATGCGCTTAAGAATTTCTTCTTCGGCGTATGCAGGTTTCCTCACGATGTTTTCCTTCACCGTTTGAGAGCAGTCAGTATGGTCGTGTACTGACATAATAATCACAATTAGACACAGGTAATTGAAACAATCGGGTCGCGGGACCCGGCTGGATGAGGTTGGCGCGGGACCGGTCGTCGTGGAGATCCCTTGGGGAGGCCTTTGTCCAGCAGTGGACGTCTACAGGCTGATATGATGATGATGAATTGAAATAATGTCTGTTAATATCTTATCTGTACAATCTCCACGACTGTGATCTTTTTTCGTACAGTCGACCGCACGTCAGCGGAAACACATTGACCTTGAGCTGGGCTAGCCAGTTTCAATACTTTGACAGACTAGTTTATATTGGTTTTGTTTCCACTGACGTGCGGTCCACCGTACAAAATAATTTCGGACAGTACTCAAGCAATTGACTGAATTCCCTTTGGAATAAATTCAATTCAATTCAATACACTTTATTGCACATTTAAAAATTACAGACAAAAAAAGAGAAAAACATAGACAGTAGGCGGTCTTATCGCTAAGAGCGATTTCTTCCAGACAGCCTTTATTTATTAAATTTTAATCGAACATACTTTACATTCACCTGGGACTGTAATAATTATGGCCCACTTTTTTGGACGGACCAACTTCAATTCGGACGTAGAGACACTAATGCGTGATACACACTGGGCGGCGGCGTTGCGAAAGCGTTCCGGCGGCGAAGGTTTGTATGAAAAACGCGCCGCGCCGCCGCCGCTTGGATGTAAAGGGCTTCATACTATTTCGAACATTACAGAAAAAAACCGCAACGCTTTCGCAACGCTTTCGCAACGCCGCCGCTCAGTGTGTGTCACGTTTAAAGCGGAACACAGACAAGGCGGTAGCCCTTTACATCAAAGCGGCGCGGCGGCGGCGGTGCGGCGCGGCGGCGGTGCGACGGCGAAAGCGACAAAACCGCGCGCACAGATTTGACGTTTTGATTTGACAGATTAGCGCAGACAGGCGTCGCGGAGCGGCGGCGGCGCGTTGTGTTCCTTTGTAGTGTATGAGAACCCCTACACAGAGCGGCGCGGGCGCGGCGCGGTGCGGAGCGGTCTTCATACAAACCGCCGCCGCGCCGCCGCCGCTAGCGGTATATGTTGTCTGAAGGGCTCCGCTTTTTATTCGCTTTCCGCAGATTCGCCGCCGCAACGCTTTCGCAACGCCGCCGCGCTGTGTGTGTTACGCTTAAACGGAAACGCTGACGAAACGTCACGGCCATAGCGCGCGATGCGCCCACGCATGCGATAAATTAATCGCAGCTCGCAGCTTTGGAGCAGAAATCGTTCAGTTATCGCCACAAGGTCTCGGCCAAGGCGACGGTCAAGTTCAACAGTTGAGTAATCCATTGTTTTGGCGATACACGCCAGGGGTGGACTCAGGGGGGCGCAAATTGATAAATACAGGTCCTTTAAGTCGCGATGCGTGCGAGGCGGTATTTGTTTGCATCTTCTTTGCTGGTGTGTGGTTGAAGAGAACGAAAGTGGAGTTTTCCGTATTGCAATTTATTTTATTCACGTGTATGTACAATCGTAATGGAGTCGGTTTCAAGAAAGCAAAAATGGAGGGCGGCAGGCAGAATGAATGATTGATTGGATTGAATGAACGTTATAGAACTTACGAATGATATAGTACATTTTAGACTTTCGCGCTTTGTATTCATAATTATTTACGGGTCTTACACACGAATAAGTTTTATTTACCTTGCCCGACGTTTCGACCAGGTTACACTGGCCGTGGTCACGAGCTGACACCCGCGGATACCGTGAGTGTTGTGTGCCGGGACTTTCCAATAATACAAGATCAGCAGAGGGTAGTTTCAGAAACTACTCACAGCGATCAACAATGACAGCTCGCCTCTCCAGTCAGCTCGTGACCACGGCCAGTGTAACCTGGTCGAAACGTCGGGCAAGGTAAATAAAACTTATTCGTGTGTAAGACCCGTAAATAATTATATAATTATGAATGATATTTTGTGTTGGCTGGGTTGCCAACAGTGTTGAACGTGTTTTTCACTAAAAGCTATAGTCAACTTCAGGTTTCAAACCCGAATTGATCAACAGTAATAAATTTGACAAAGCAATACGATAACGCGGGGAATCACATTAAAATTATCGGATTTCTAAGAACAGATCATCGCACCAAAGACGACTGGCCTATCAGTGCCTCAAAGTTGACTGATAACCCAAATATACTCCAAACCTACCTAACTCCACAAACAAACAAATCTATCAAAGTGCTGAGGTGTGCGGGCGGAGGGTGCTGCACGCTGATAGGCCCGGTCAAGCTCGCGTCCCGTCGTGATTGGTCGGTACTAACATGACGTTGTTCGCGGTTTGTGAGTGGCGTCTTACGGTAAGACTTGCAGCTTGCCTATGGCGTCTATGGCGTCTATGGGCCTTAGACCTATACTAAACTCATTCCAGGGTTTGTGTAAATAAACCTATAGCTAAATAAATGATTTATATTTACTTAGGAGCGTCAGTGGCGTCGGGGATAAGACGCGGCCTATCATATCGAAATTAAGATCCCAGCCGGGGATCTAACTTCGGACATTTCGATGCCTGATTCTGCCATGTACCAATGGGTTTTTCTCGAAACTTAAGTACATTAACTGATTGCTTTCAAACGGTGCAGGAAAACATCGTGAGGAAACCTGCATACGCCGAAGAAGAAATTCTTAGGCGCATGTGAAGTCCACCAACCCGCACAGGGCTAGCGTGGTAGACTATAGCCCGAACGCCCTCTTTGAGAGGCCTGAGCCCCAGCAGTGGGGACATGTTCATAGGCTGTTGATTTGATTTGACATTTGCTTCGATGACGCGTGTTATCGGGGGCGCAAAAACCAAGTTCTGCCCTGTCCGTCGAACACACCTGAAGTACCGACGCACTGAATCACTGATGCACACAATACGACGCTATGGCTGACACCAATGCATGAGTAATAAAGAAGGCAGTCCAGTGGGACCACATTGATATGCTTTAAGCGAAACATCCTGGATTTTATAACGATCTAGACCACATACTACATAATCTTCACGCTATGTCTCTAGCGGGGTACCTATAGGCAGACAGAATGGAGCGCCAAAAAAACGCGATCCTGACCCACCACTCTCGCTTCGCTCAGTCTCACCATCCTCTTCATACAGTGTACGCAATCTTTTAAAATTCACGAGACAGACTTTTTTCAAATTACATCCATAGGCTGTCAAAGTCAAAACTATTTTATTGCATGTAAGTACACTGGGTACGTTTATACAACGTCAATTTTTTACCTACCACCGCTTCCAATATGTTAGCGCAGGGAAGATGAAGCGGCGCAACAAACTGCTGTAAAAACATTTTAAAAATATTTTTTTTTGTGTTTTACTTACGTTTTCGAGAAAAACGATCAAACAGTTGACACATGGCAACATTAGACACATTGAAAAATTTATCTACCATATCCTTTCATGTCGCACAAACCAGGAAAGGAAACACGATTAATAGGACCGACCAAAAACCACAGCACAGCCGCATACATCGGTCATATAATTTATGACGTCATAAAACAGCATAATATGGAGGTTCTATTGAGACCAGGCATTATAGTCTAACTCCTCAATTACTAGGCGCAATGACCGTGTGTTTACGCGTGCATTCACTTCGACGGCCGTGGTCAACGCTCATAAACAAGTACCATCCATCCACCACATTCTGAATTCCTCCCACCACCCATCTAGCGGCTTTAGACCACCTTTTTAAGGTCGTCGGTCCATCTGGCGTCCCGCTTGCGCTTACTGGACTTCAGACCTCGTCTACCCCAATGGCCATCGGTTCTGCTACAAACAAAAGCTCCCAAACGGAAGGTTTGCTAGTGAGCAATAGAGCTCAGCCCATAGAGGTCATGTACCGATTTGTTTTTTCTCGAAACTTAAGTACATTTACTGACTGCTCTCGAACGGTGAAGGAAAGCATTGTGAGGAAACCTGATAGAGATCAGACCACGTCAAAAATGTGTCTCAAGTCCAATGACTGGGGTAATAGAAAACAAGAAGTGTTGTGAAATGTGAACAACTGTCACATTCATATGGAAACTTGGTACAGTGATAGGTTATATCCTGGAATAACATATAGGATACTTTTTACCGCAGAAAAAGTCGCGGGGCGTTTTCGCTAATACCCCCTAAGTTACAAAACGCCTACATAGAGGGCGCTGTTTCACAATGTACTCGGAAAAAACTTTTCTACGCGGGCGAAGCCGCGGGAAAAAGCTAGTAGTATATAGTCGCCGTATAGTCGTCGGTTGTTCGTTCCATATTCAATGTCAACGATTGCGTAGGCCTGTTCCTGCTCGCCTAAATCAGGTCGGCGTGACGTCATGGCGACGAAGCCAAGTGGGTAGTGTGGCACAACTATCTCACCACAAGATAGATATACATTTATTTACTGACACAACACAAACAATTAACAGATAATCATTTTTTTAAATGGCCTGATTACGCTGTTTGCGACGGGGGCGCGTGCGTCGTCTCCACAAGGCTCTGGCAGAATTACCAGCGTTGCAGCCCCAAGTCGGCTGCAGCATATGCTGAGTCAGAGCCTCTTCACTGACACGACACACAGGCACACACACGCACGGCTACTGTGCTCTCGCGGGCTCCCAACGCCAGGGCTACAGTAGGTAGTCCTATGTTGTCTCGTTGGGGGCCCGCGAAGCGTTCAGTTACTTTATAGTTAGTTTTAAGTTACCTGTTATAATTGTTTGTGAATATGTGTCATGTCAGTGAATAAACGTCTATCTATCTATCTATCTATCATAACATAAACAAACTTAAAATAACTGACTGAACGCTTCGCGGGCACCCAACGAGTCACAATAAGACTCCTAATGTTGTCTTGACGTTGGGGGCCCGCGCACTCCCAGTAGCTAGGGTTTTTTTTCATGTTTTTTGTCATGTCAGTGAAAGGGTTCTGACCCAGCATGTGCCACAGCCGGCAGGGGGCTGCGACGCTGGTCATTCTGCATTGACGGGACGATGCGCGGGTCTCCGTTGGCTTTCCTGCGTGGATTTTGGAAGTAGGTAACTATCTCTCCTATGTACAGACATCGTCTAGTTATATAATTGAAAAAACATACACTAGGTTTCAAGTCAGACCCTCAGCAACACAACTGTGAAAACCGCGTCCGATTTGGTGCAGTAGTTTTTGTGTGATGCCGGAACAAACTTAAAGACAGACAGAAATTCTAAAAATAAATATTGTTTTGACTTCTATTGCTATTATTCAGATCCCTCAAATCAATTTTTCTTAAATATCCCCTATGTATGTATGTTATGGTAAGATATGGCTTAAAAGACTAGTTACCAAGCCAAAATCTACTTTTTAAAAGCCTAGCCATCGGGCCAATCAGCGTGCAGTTCCTGCGCCGGCACACTTCCCCTACATTGGCGACTCACCCGTCCTCCTTCATGACGGAGTTGTCTAGGAACATGTTGAAGTCGTGCGTGGCGTGGTCGCCTCGGTGGAAGCACTCGCGGCAGACGGACATGCACGGCGAGGTAAGGGTACGTGGCGAGGGATCCATACCAGACCGCTACGAAGACAAGATAACGACAGATGGCCCATTGGCGACTCACCCGTCCTCCTTCATGACGGAGTTGTCTAGGAACATGTTGAAGTCGTGCGTGGCGTGGTCGCCTCGGTGGAAGCACTCGCGGCAGACGGACATGCACGGCGAGGTAAGGGTACGTGGCGAGGGATCCATACCAGACCGCTACGAAGACAAGATAACGACAGATGGCCCATTGGCGACTCACCCGTCCTCCTTCATGACGGAGTTGTCTAGGAACACGTTGAAGTCGTGCGTGGCGTGGTCGCCTCGGTGGAAGCACTCGCGGCAGACGGACATGCACGGCGAGGTAAGGGTACGTGGCGAGGGATCCATACCAGACCGCTACGAAGACGAGATAACGACAGATGGCCCATTGGCGACTCACCCGTCCTCCTTCATGACGGAGTTGTCGCCGCAGTCGCACGCGCCGCCCGCCTGCGACAGGAACATGTTGAAGTCGTGCGTGGCGTGGTCGCCGCGGTGGAAGCACTCGCGGCAGATGGACATGCACGGCGAGATGCCGCACGTGCGGCAGCGGTACGCCACCACGCGCGGGATCCACACCAGACCGCATTTGTCGTGCTTGTCGTAGCTCCGCACTGTGGGCAAGCAAACAACAAAACACACTGTTATAATAGTCACCACACACGCGTCCACTGCTAGGGAACCCGGTCCTCCGCAACGTTATAATGGTCACCACATTTCTGAATTTCAGAATTTCATAGAAATATGTACATAGAAACCAGTAGTGCCCCTGCGACACGTCGTCTGCTGCTGCTGCGTGCAGTCGGCTACCAACTTGTACCTTTAAGCTGCCTTCAACGTCCACTTCAGAGAGCGTCGGTGGCGTAACGGGGAAGGGGTCAGGAGCTCTATTTTCGAATCGCACTCCTCGCTTCGAGCGGTCGATTCTACTGATTTTTGTGTCGGACGTCGAAAGACATTTAGTAGAAACGACCGCTCGAAGCGAGGAGAACGATTAATAAAAAGGGAGCTCCTGTCATGTCATGAGTGTGAGGTTCGAATTCCGAGTTGGGTCGTGCGATGCACCTATGGGTTTTTACCGACTTCCAAAAAGGTGGAGGTACTATGTTCGGCTGTATGTCTTTTTTTTTTTTGCACCGACTACAAACAGATCAGTACATAGCACATATTGTAATAATATTTTAGTTAAAATAATACGTAACAGGGTTCTGTCTTTTGGATTAAAATAAAAAAGTTATTTTACGCTATTTAGTGCCTTTTTGTGGTGTTGAAGTCGGTTTTATTTTTTGTTAAAAAGTTTTTTTCTATCTCTTTTTCGTTACACCTGTGAATCGATAACCGCTGGGGTCGACTATAGTTCTCGAGTAGATAGATAGATAGATAAAACATTTATTTCTTATTGCAACACATACATGACAAATAAGATAAACATACAAAAAAAGTCCTAAAACAATTATTTTGAATTTTGTTAGGCATGTGTCGCAGTAACAAAATGGCGCTGACTCAGCATAATGCTGCAGCACGCTGCGCGTACTGCGGCGCTGGTATTCTGTCAGCACCAAAAGTGACCTCACAGATATGGGTTCAACACCACCAGAGACCACTCGTGGGCAAGCGTAGTGTGGGATGCCCCGCGGCTAGATGGAGTGAGGCGGCTGCCAGTGACTGGATGCGGAGAACTGAAGAACTGAAGATGGGGGAAGGCCTGTGTCCAGCAGTGGACTAGTGCAGGCTATTGATGATGACGAAATAATGAATGCCTAAGGCTTTAAGACTTGTAGTCAAGCAAAGCAATGACCAAAAGTAATTATGCGAGATGACGCGCCGTTTCGGTTTTAATTACGAATCAAACGCTCACAGTCTCGATTGACACATCACGTCTTTGTCTTGACCAAACTGCTAGTGGGGTGACTCGTCCAAATGCGTGCACAGATTATCTTTTAACGAATAACATTATGTTTATTGTATACAGTATAGAAAAAAGTGGAGGGTTAGAGGAAAAAGCTGTCTATTCCCTGCAAAAAGAGCGAGGAATAATAAATATACTTTTTCTTTTAAATAATCATAGAGAAAAAACACTGGACTCTTTGGCGGGAACCGAAGTGTCATGTTCGTCTCATCTATTTTATTTTCCAAAAAATTTATTTTTTGTTTAATTGTGTCAGTATTTCATACAATAAGTGCTTGTGGTTGTGTATATTGTGCGGGAAATTAAAATAAAGGCGTGTGACAACTCTTTCAACTCGTACCAAAATTGTCCGTTGGAAATCTCCTCTAAAGTTACTATCGATTTAGTGAGGAGAAGAACCTTAGTGAAAATCGCCGACCAACTCTAGTCAGTTTTTGTGGTCTGCCATGCTGTAACCGCCGCTATAATAAATATGACTAATTTAAATAAGATATGGCTTAAAGGTCTAGTAACCAAGCCATAACCTCCTTTAAAAAAAGTTTAAAAAACATTTAAAAAGTGCGTCTTTTCAACGGTGTCAGCTTATGTAATCTATGGTCCTAACAGCGGCTTTTTGGCGGGATTTTGTCTCCGACGGTTGTCTTTTTTATTTAGTTTTCCTAAAAAATTCATATTGTAGGTTTTTGTGTACATCTGTGATAGTTTTTTAAGCAACAAGTGCCTAATAAAGTGTATATTGTACGGGATAGTTAAATAAAAGCGTGTAACGACTCCACCGGATTGTTCCAAATTGTCCTTTGTTAATCGACATTAAACCTACTATCAGTTTAGTACGGTGTTAGCTGCAGTGTGGGTCACCGAATGGTACTAGTTGTGCCCTGGAGGCCGTGCTGCGGTTTTACGTATTCGTGATTTTAAACTACGATTTGGCCTATAAGGACTTGTTTCCAATTGGCCGTTAAACCATTATTAAAAAAAACTGATAGTGCAACACAACGTATGCAATAAGATCGAGCGCCTTGTGAGCGCGCAAAAACGTGGAATCAACCCACGGAACAGATTATGGTTTTTCTATCGGACACGCTTTTCGACCGTGACGCGGGCGAAGCCATACGTCATCGTTATGAAAGGTCACCGCGGACGAGCTGCCAGGAATTATAGCCGGGATAGTGATTTGAAGTAAGCTGTGTTGTCTATGGTGACTTCGACCAATACCAAACAAGAAAACATTAGTACAAGTAAACGTAACAGAGACAGGGCGGCGGCGCGTTGTATTACTTTGTAGTGTATGAGAACCCCTACACAGAGCGGCGCGGGCGCGCGCGGTGCGGAGCGTTCTTCATACAAACCGCCGCCGCGCCGCCGCCGCTAGCGGTATATGTTGTCTGATGGGCTCCGCTTTTTATTCGCTTTCCGCAGATTCGCCGAATCTGCGAATCAGCGAATATAAAGCGGAGCCCCTGTGTGGAATACAACGCGCCGCCGCCGCTCCGCAACGCCTGTCTGCGCTAATCTGTCAAATCAAGACGTCAAATCTGTGCGCGCGGTTTTGTCGCTTTCGCCGTCGCACCGCCGCCGCGCCGCACCGCCGCCGCCCTGTCTGTGTTGCGCTTATACGAGGAAAAAATATTATTTGCAAAATGTCATCATATTTAAACGGCAAACAAATCATGCAGACTAACAGTCACCAGATTTAGCGCTAAAGTGGCGAGGGCGCTAAACGTTTTTGGCGTGAGATCAAAAGAATAACCGATGCTCTGAACAGTGTCTACTTGAGTAATTGGTCTAGAATTCAGATTTATCGCAAATCGCACGACGACGCTATACAGAGTGTCGGGTTTCTTGTGACACCAATATCATAGAAATCAGAAATGAGGAGATCTGTAGGAGAACCAAGGTCACCGACATAAGTCAAAGCTGAAGTGGCAGTGGGCTGGGCACATCGCTCGTAGAACTGACGGCCGTTGGGGCAGAAAGGTTCTCGAGTGGCGACCACGTATCGGAAGACGCAGTGTAGGCAGGCCTCCCACAAGGTGGACCGACGATCTGGTGAAGGTCGCGGGACCCGGCTGGATGAGGTTAGCGCAGGACCGGTCGTAGTGGAGATCCTTGGGGGAGGGAGGCCTTTGTCCAGCAGTGGACGTCTAGAGGCTGATATGATAATGAATATCATAGATAGAGGGCCCAATGGGCTATCCGAAAGACCCTTAAGAATAATCCGCGTTTTTTTAATCAAATATTTTCCACGATCAAACTCTTTTGGGTAGAGCCTTGAAACTTGTGGACAAGCCGCGGGGCATAAGCTAGTCTGTAAACATAAAATAAAGTTTGTAAGGGTCTTTGGATGTTTGTGAATTTGTGAGGATGTTTGTTTGTTACTCTCACACAAGATACGGATCAGATAGATTATCATCAGGAAGAGAAAAACTCTTCTACGGGGCCGAAGCCTCGGGGAAACGGCTAGTTTCCTAAAAAAAATATCAGCAAAAAGAAACTGCCACAGAGATGCGGTATTGCACCATAGCTGCACCGCCACCGCCATCGTAGACACCATCAGCAAAGTAGTAAATAAATGTATTTTCTTACTTTCTTTCTTTTCTTTCAGCAAAGCAATTAAGCGCCATAAAGATTACACCACATTATCGCGACGCATCAATTGGTCGCGTGCGGTGCGCGGGCGCCGGCGTTCAATGTACACGCGGTGGTTTGTTGCCCCGCGCGCTGTGACGTCACACCTCACTCCATTGTTGACAAAAGCTGTCTCGCATTGCGATTATCCTACTAATATTATGAACGCGAACGTTTGTGACGATGTTACACTTTCACTACGGAACATATTTTGATGAAACTTTACAGTAATATAGATTCATCATCATCACATCAGCCTGTAGACGTCCACTGCTGGACAAAGGCGTCCCCCAGGGATCTCCACGACGACCGGTCCTGCGCTAACCTCATGCAACTGGGTCCCGCGAATACTGACGACGCCGACTCAAAATATTTAGATGTTATTAGTGTTTAGCTTAGTGAGACCTAGGTCTTTTTTTTTATTATTTTTCGCTTTTCAGTTCCTTTTTCGACGGTTTAATATTTTTGTTAAAAAGTTTTTTAAGATTAAAGGTTTTTTATATATTTTTATCTATAAATACCATGAATTTAAAAAAAAAAGCTACCTACTCCCATATGGATGAGTAACAAAATCATTTTAGGGGGTGCCAAAATCGTGCCAAATGTATATCGAAATTGATACTCACTCACACATTCTCATTTTCAAACTCCATATAAATTTGTATGAGCAACTTCCTCCCGCTAATCCGCTTCATTTGTCCGCACCCCCCCTGATTTTGACACGGAATTTTTCATCGTTTCCCATACTAAATTTGCAAGATGCGATCTCCACAGGGAGCGCGCGCGCGACAAAAGAGGTTCAATAGAGGTTCTCCTTGATAAATACGCTCCCAAAACATTCTCAAAGCACTTGTAATCTTACTATTTATTTCTGAATGCCAAATACAATTCATCAACTCGCTTAGACAGAATCGATTATAATCAAAAACAGTTTTTGCCTATATGGTCAAGTACTTTGGTAGCCTCAGCTAAATGATGAATAGGTTTATAATCACATAGACTGCTACACGAGTTCAAATCAAGATGTCACGCCATGTCCGAAATGATTTTTCGAATGACTATCAACGGGTCAATGATCTGGCTAGAAAAAACTAGTAGGATTTCCATATCGTTAACGCTTAAAATATTGCGTAAAAACGGCACATACATAGGTGGACGGATAATTAGAAACAGAGCAAGATTTTCATATAATCGAGGTCACTTTGAAGCCATGGGTCTCAGTGAAGGATCGATCGGGGCATGATCTGATCACGGTCGTCGAGAGATGAGATGGAGGACTTTAAGATCGCTATAGATATTCATCTGATCAGATGAGCCGTTTGGAAGCAGCATCGTCACGAAGAAAAAAACCCGCAAAATGGCATTGAAATGTATGAAAATCTTAAAGTTAAGGAATCATGACGATGCTGCTTCCAAACGGCTCATCTGATCAATTAGATATCTATAGCCATCTTAAAGTCCTACATCTACTCTCTCGATGAGCGTCATCAGATCATGCCCCGGTCAATCCTTCACGGAGAACCATGGCTTCAAAGTGACCTCGATTGTATAAAAAAAACTTGCTCTGTTTCTAATTATCCGTCCACCTATGTATATCGGCCACCATAAATATTAGTTTAGTGACTTCTATAGTTGAAAAAACATTTTTAGCTCCATTTAGATTGTGCCTGCGTGAATTTTTACTCTTTGGAACTGAATAAATAATAATGGGTGTTCAACTTCGGATGGTCTTTAAAAATTTTGAATAAAAAATAAAAAATCGTGATACTTGAAATATTTTTAATGTAAATGAACATTTGACCAATTTTTTTGTATCCTCCTGAGCACCATCATTCACCGTGTGATAGCTTACAATGAAATTCGAAGTAATTTAAAACAATTTTCGAGCAAAACACTGTAATTTTGAGATCAAATTACTATAACTCTTATGGACAGTCCAATAAGGGAACTTCAAGAGACGAGGGCGCGTTCTTTGTCAAAGTTTTATTTTAAACCCATGTCATTGACACGTTAACTCCATCAGCAGAGCATCAGAACTGAAATGAGTGAATGAAAATAAATTCCCAAAACAATTCTAAGAATCAAGAGTCAAACTAAATTGAAACATCATCCGAGTGTCGGCCTGTCATTCCGAATGACTTGGCGAACAGCGCGACTAATCTACTAACCATTCGATTATTTGGCAAAAAAAAACCTAACACAGCCTTTTACGTGAAACGTCTTTCGTTGCCGCTCCCGTCTTTTCTCCCCTTCCCTCTCCCTCCGCCCTTTAGTCCCTTCTTCCCTCTCGTTTTCCTATTCGATTATTTGGCAAAAGGGACCAATCACAGCTTTTTACGTGAAACTTCTTTCGTTGCCGTTTCCCTCTTTTCTCCCTTCCTCCGTCCTTTCTTCCTTCCCTCTGCCTCCTCCCTTTTGTTTTCCTCATTCATTTTAATAACACTAGATAGCAGGATAGCAGCTAGCTATGTAAAAATTGCCAATTCTCTCGTTGTGTCTCACAGGTTGTAGATTGCAACAAGCAAAAACCGCACGAAGCGCACTTTCTTTTTTCCTGGCAAAGGAAGTGGTGAACACAGGGGGGTGGTGCCGAGGGCACGGCACGTGGCCCGCTCAGCTGTTGGCCGGGGTCGACGCACGCGCAGCGCCGAGCAGCGCCGCCGGCTCGAGACGCGGCCGAGTCAACGCACTCGCCGGCGCGGGCGCGACGTCTCGAACTGGGCGGGTTGCAGCGCCAAAACGGTCGGGTCATCGGGAGCCAATGACTCACTTTGTGCAGCGTCGAGACGGAATATGTTTGAGGAATATCCTCATGGATGATGTATGAAGAGAATGATGGCACTGAGCGAAGCGACATAGGTGTGTGCGGGTTACAGCTGTTACAGCGCCAAATTGGTCGAGTCGTCGGGAGCCAATGACTGACTTTGGGCAGCGTCGAGACGGAATATATTTGAGGAATATCCTCATAAATGGTGTGTGAAGAGAATGATGGGACTGTGCGAAGCGACAGAGGTGTGTGCAGGTTACAGCTGTTACAGCTCCAAATCGTCGAGTCATCAGGAGCCAACGACTCACTTTGTGCAGCGTCGATACGGAATATATTTGAGGAATATCCTCATGGATGATGTATGAAGAGAATGATAGGACTGAGCGAAGCGACAGAGGTGTGTGCGGCTGCGGGTTACAGCCAGAGTGTTACAGCTTCAAATCGGTCGGTAGCAAAACTTGCTGCACGCGATCGGAATTCCGTCATTTACCTTCGTAATAATATGCTGTCTTTGAAACGCCTTTGCCTTCAGAATCGTACCTAATGTAACTCCTACTTGAGTATAGACTTACCAAGTTATCTGTGAACTGAAGGCACAGAGGATTTATAATCTCCAACTGAAGGGTGGCTCTGCCATCGGGCAGAATGATCGGGCTTGGAATGAACGGGTGAACGAACGTTGGTATATCTCTTGGTGACTTTTGTAAGCGCGGATGCGGAAGTGAACGTAATGAATGTAATTCTCGGTATAATCGAGTCCCCATAGAAAGTTACTGGTGACAAGTCAACCGCAGGCCGCCGCGCCGAGGTAAAGGAACTTCTAGCATAGATTAAGTACACTGTTTGACCGGTCGCATGGAACACATGTATCATACATAGGTGGACGGATGGATACGGATACTATCAGTTTAGTGTGGTGTTAGCTGCAGTGTGGATCACCGAATGGCACTAGTTGCCGGAGGCCTTGCTGTGGTTTTACATAGGTGGACGGATAATTAGAAACAGGGCAAGATTTTCATACAATCGAGGTCACTTTGAAGCCATGGGTCTCCGTGAAGGATTGATCGGGGCATGATCTGATGACGGTCATCGAGAGAGTAGATGGAGGACTCTTAGATCGCTATAGATATCCAACTGATCAGATGAACTATCTGGCAGCACCATCGTTATGATTCCTAAACTTTAAGATTTTCATACATCTTGATGCCATTTTGCAGGCTTTTTTCTTCATGGCGATGCTGCTTCCAAACGGCTCATCTGATCAGTTGGATATCTACAGCGATCTAAAACTCCTCCATGTACTCTCTCGATAACCGCCATCAGATCATGTCCCGGTCAATCCTTCACGGAGAACCACGGCTTCAAAGTCACCTCGATTGTATGAAAATCTTGCCCTGTTTCTAATTATCCGTCCACCTATGTATGTATTCGTGATTATAAACTACGATTTGGCCTATAACGACTTGTTTCCAATTGGCCGTAAAACTATAAGAAAAAAAAAAGATTAACTGGCTGTAGGCATAGAACATTCCACCTGTACGAGAATTTCGCGCATGCGTTAGACGATATTTACCTAATTCGTTCTGCAAACGGTTTTAAAACCGGTTAGCTCATTTACTGATTTACATCTCGGTTGCGAAGACAATATTCGGCGCGTCGCCGAGCAACAAGGGTTGAGCTGCATACCGACATACGCTCTACCACCCCCTACCAACCTCCTGCGCTATGAACCCGATCCTCGGTTCTCCGCATCCAGTCACAGCCAGCCGCCGTCGCTCCATCTAACCGTGGGGCGTCCCACACTACGCTTGCCCAGTCGTGGTCTCCACTTGAGAAAAAAAAGTCGCAAAAATGTCTCGATTGGAATATGAGGGTGCCATGTGTATTGAGGGGAAGGCTATAATATTTTTTTCCAAGCCGAAAAACAACACAGTGCAGAGCATGGCTGTATCAATTGCTCTAAACTAAATCCTATGCACATTGATTCGACTACATTTTCTGCTATTGAATTTCGCAAAGGCACGCAAGAAGTTTCATTAAAATTATTCAATTCAAAGTCACCTCATTTCAAACACCAACAAGCCTCGCAACTTGACACAGAGCGGCGATGTGTGCTCGATTTTGGCATTTAGGTCAAGCGTCGTAAGGGCGATGACATTGGCCCGCGGCGCGAGACAGGTGGCAAAGACGCGCGCCTGCGCCCGCGCCGCACTTCTAAGAATAGAACACCACGGCGGCGGTGGAGCCCGGTGCTGGCAACCCTGCATGCTTGTCTGCATTTAATTTAAACAAATAGCCAGGAAGTGACATCATCATAATCATATCAGCCTGTAGACGTCCACTGCTGGACAAAGGCCTCCCCCAATCTCCACGACGACCGATCCCGCGCTAACCTCATCCAGCTGGGTCTCGCGACCTTCACCAGGTTGTCGGTCCACGGGAGGCCTACGCTGCGTTTTCCGGTACGCGGTCGCCACTCGAGAACCTTTCTGCCCCAACGGCCGTCAGTGGAAGTTACAAGGGACAAGTTTTTGGGCGAAACCCGTAGGTCAGGCCCCCCAAGATGAAAGCGAGGAAGGTAGATAAGCGGTGAGGTGCATGTACAATGCGTTTTTCCTTTGTTGTCTTAAGATAACAAACGCTTTTGCGGCTGAAAGCAAAATGTACGATAGACGATGTTCATAAGTGGACCGCAAATGGTAATACAAACTTGTTTTTGCTGCTGGGGTACCTTGCACGCACATGTAGACGAGACGCAAATAGCGTTTGTTTTTATTAGACAGCTAAGAAAAACGGAATATAATCAGTCTAGGTCATCCCTATTCATGCGCTCGACATATTTGGGTCGTCATTCGTTCATCACTGATTCATGAAGATGTGATGTCTTCAGAAATCGGCCTCAGCGGCTTAAGGCGATTTCTAGACGCGACCGCGAGGCGCCGGCACTGGGTCAAGGCGGCGCGGTTCAATGTTTAATCTGTGCAGATTATATTGACGTTTCATGGCGACTTATCTAATTGAAGGCCAAATTACAGAACGACAACTAGGGCATCCCATCCAATCCCGACGGTTATTCTTGGAGTCTGTAATACCGATGGCTGTGTAGTACCGATGGCTCTAGTTGTGGCCAATTTACAGCACGGCAGCGTAGTTTACTACGACTGGCCTAGAAGGAGTTTGCTTCCAATGGGCCGTAAAATGCATTTAAAAAAGTAGGTACTGAAAAAAGTTAGTAATTCGGCCTTAGGAATAATAGACATAATGCATGGCAATTCCTATACTATGATAGCAATCCACTTGTGGGCTTTGGGTTCTTGCATTATTCATTAGACCATGGCCGTTATCTATAGACAGGTTGATCATAAATTAAAATTGGGTAGGCTGTACCCGGTATATATATAACCGCAGCGATTTACGTGACGTGACACATGAGTGTTGCAGTTCTCTATTACCTCCTGTACCCTCTCCAACCCTCCTCTCTCCCTTGATTTGGGCAGAAAGAGCGTGTGAACTCTTTCGCCGCAACCAAACCGAATTTGTCAATTCACAAACTGATTAATGCCTTGTGATAGATAAGCCACAGAAAGCCACTTCAAAAATACCAACCTAGTCTGGTTTTAATTGGTGATTGATTGATTAAGGAAACACGACGTCTAATTTACATATAACATTGACATTTTAAGTATTTTTAAGTACTCCTGTTTCCTCTACACAAAGCATTATCAACCCATTTTGAATATATTATCAATTAATGGTACTAAGTGCTTTTAATATTTCAATTAAGTTTTACAAAATCTTTAGCGATATTGGTCAATTTATATTGTTGACTACCTGTTGCCCGCGGCTCTGCCCGCGTGGAATAAGTTTTTTTTTCGGCGGGAACAGTTTACCGCGGTAAAAACTACCACTGTACCAAGTTTCATCAAATTCCGTTCAGCGGTTACAGCGTGAAAGAGTAACGAACATCCTAACATTCAACCATCCTCACAAACATCCAAACATCTTTTACATACTTTCGTCTTGACCGCACGTCAGTGGAAACACTTTCGACCCTATACTATGAGAGACCAATTTATACCGGTTTCTTTCCCGCTGACGTGTGGCCGACCGTACATGTATAACCAAAAGTATGAATCACTCCACAAGGTAGCACATCTGTTGACATTGACAACGCGAAAATGGGCAAAGGTGGTCGTTCACTACAGCACACTATGGCCATGTTGGTACTATACTAAATATTTATTTATCATCAGTGCATGGGTGACCTTATGCTGTAAATGATGAAATGAATACGTACCTTGATATCTCTACTACCTACTTTATTGTCAAAATACAGAGTGGTATAACTGAAATTATCGATGCGGTGAAACACGCACTAAAGATGAAATGGCTCTGGGCTAGCCAGGATGCACGCACAACGATGGGCTCACAGATCTACTATATGGCACCCGAAGCTCGGAAAAAGAAAAACAGGTAGACCTAAGACCAGATGTGAGGACGATATAACAAGCACAATAGGAAAGAAATGGATGCAGAAAGCAGAAAATAGAAAGGAATGGAATAAGGAGATGGAACAATATACAGAAGAGTGGCAAGAGGTAGCTGGAGGAGGCCGGAGCCCAAAGGCTCTCCAAGCCAAATAATTAATTTAACAATCAATGGAACTTAATTTAATTTATTTATTTATTAATTAATTCAAATTTTTTTTTTAAATATTTGTAATGCAGGATGGCTGGAAAATAAAGGCTATTTTTATTTTATTTTATTTTATATAAATTGTATATAGGTATATTTTCTTTAACATGTATTTGAATGATAGAGGATTTCCAATGCACTCCTTATGTTCCACCTCAAGCTCTGGGACATTAAAGTGCAGACTCTGCCAGGAAGTAGAGGAAACCCCATTGCACCTTCTGTGCGAGCGTGGCCCGCTGATGCGTAAAAGAAACACACATCTGAGCAACGACTCACTTCAGCCTGATGAAGTAATGCAAATCAGTGCCAAAGGCGTGCTGAAGTTTTTAACTGACTATAGTACGGCGACGTACACAATAGATCAGTAATGGTCGCAGTGATACAAGGCTGGTTAAGCCTTCAAAAGAGCTCCATCATAAATAATAATAAAATGAATTCTACCACATTCCGTTTTCTGCTTTCATCATCAAGCTAAGTCTAATTTTTATAATGTTAGTGTATATATGAGTACACTGGGTACATTTATACAGGTCAGTAGTTTCTCTACCACCGCTTCCTAGGTATTAGCACTGAGAAGAAGCAGCGCAACAAACTTCCGCAACTACTTGATTAAAAAAAATTGTACAGCTGGGTCATTCCACTGGTGTAACAGATTGTATACTTTCTACTGGTAATTAAAGGTAACATATAACTTAATTAATAGCCCTTTATAAGGCTATTATTTAATTTATAAAATGAATATGATTCCCTTATAAACAATGTCAATTAGCAGTTGAAAGTATACGACCTGTTACATGGAGTAATCCAGCTGTATCGTGATTGATTGATTTTTTATGTTTTTTAATTAAAGTAATTTTTGAAGTTTGTGCAGCTATTTTGCTGAACGCACAAGCTTCACTTGCTAATTCATTGAAAAAATAGAATGCATCAGTGTTGTGTAAATGAGTTTCTGTAAAACAATTTATTAATTATAATTCCTTCATGCGGCATCATTTACAAAATATACATTTCATTATCAATGATCATGCAATAATTATCAACGCTCTGAAAAGAATACCTCTGCAGGTGGAGTTTTTATTACCAAAGTCTGAAGATAAACTTTAATTTCCAACAAGGTGTTCCAAGGTTACTCTGATATTACAAAAACAGGTGGCACAACTTTATGGGCAAAATTTTGTAAAAATTGGGTGGAATTGGTCCTTTAATAGTCTGGAGAAAACCCTAGTTTGGGATTTGACAAGCGTATTATAAGGGCAGAAATGGCAGAGTTTGTTGCCAGGAGACACTGGATAGAAAAAAAAACATGTTTAGGCAGACCACCAGCCCACTGATCCAAATACGCTGGCCCCGACTAGACCAGAATAACTTTGCATTTAGTAATTTTTATTTTTTTCACCAGAATTTTACAAAATATAACATCATATTAAATGTAAGGTTGCTAGGTATTATGTTTCTGTTTATTTAGGGAAAAGACAATGCCTAGACCTGCTGCCATATTTTTATTTGACTAGTAGATAACTTCGCAGTTGTGTGCGAGTGAATTACACTAGAAAATAGATAGATTCTTTGCACAGTCTTACATCACAAACATAATAGAAAGGGAATCAGTTATCAATGTCACAGTGAACAAATAGGCTTTTTCTAACAATAGATTGATATCAAAATGGAAAACTGATAAGATACTCCTCAGCAATTTTGAGGTGAGTTATGATGAAATGAGAGTGATAATTATCATACATACAGCTTTTTTCAAATACAAGTCTTTAAAAGAGGTGATGACAAGCTTAAATGGTATTTGCTTTTCAAATGATGATTCAGAATTATTACAATTTGCAAGTCAGGTATAGGTGTTTGCCTGTATGCTACCTGACTTAGAATTTTTGGAGTCTGATCGTTGTTTATCCAGCTGGATATGCTAGCTCAAGAGGCCAACAAGTTTCCATATACCACCACCTAGAGTCAATTCAATCCATCTTATGTCCTCACTTCCAGCACACATGATCTTCAGAAAGGAAGGACGGATCACTGAACACAGAGACCCAGATGAAATTCTAATGCAACATAATATTCCTACTAAATACTCAGCATATAGTTTTAAAACTGCATATAAACAATCACAAAGTATCAATGTCACACACACAAACAAAGGAACGCCATTTAGCATTATCAGCAGTTTTATAACTAGTCAAGCGCTCTTAGAACGTCGCAAGACAGTGCTGCACTCAGCAATTATAATTTCATTACAGTTTCTAACCTAGAAAACTCAGAGATGCGTAAATAGCAGAGTACAGTTAGGACTGACACTCACCGACTGTCGCGAACTCGTCGGGCGTTCTCCCGCCGGCCAGCAGCCACCGACACCAGTCGATGGTCTCCCACTCATCGATAGCCTTCCCAGGGTTCAGGAGCACGTCCAGCAGTGGACCCAGGTGCTGAGGCGAGCCAGTGGCGCAATCCGCATGTATATACGCCGCTGCACCTCGTTTCCCCTTCTTCATCAACACTTGAGCAGTTGAATTAGACATTTTAACTCTCAATTTAACCAATAACACTCACACATCATACATAGGTCACCGTATATTTCGGTCACTCACGGAAGAAACACCATTTCGAGTTTTACATAAGGCAATGAACTCGTAACGCACTCGCGTTGTAACATTTTGCGAACACGTTATAAACACTTAGTTTGATAAAAATACATAAAAACTATTGATAATTAACAAATTTCGAACGATGAAATGAGAGGAAAATAAGTTTCTTTTAATTCACAGTCGAAAATAAGCAATGCGAAACAAACTCGGCCATTCAATTTGGGGTTTCCAGTAGAAAAAAACAAAATTAACCCGTTTCTAGGTCGCGTTTACCACAACGCATTTCTTGCTGTAAATAGTATAAAAGAAAGAAGTAACGCTATAATGTAATATGTCCTTCTCATATCTGTGACTCGACTAGCGCTCGAACTACGAATCAAAATGAACGTATTATTGTTTTTTTACTATAGCAACCCCTTTCATTGGCATAGATTATGTAATATCTATACGATTGAATTGTCATTTTATTTGCATTTGAATGACTGGGACTGGCTAGCTCGATTGACATTGATAAACAGAACAGTGTATATACAGTACAGAGTAATGACAACCCTCAGACTGTTAATACGGGTTTTGCGACCCAAAAAACAAGATCAAATACTAGTCTTATGAGAAGTCTAGATAGAATTCGTTTATCAAAAACCAAAATCTGCCAGTCACATTCTAAGGGGACCTGCACGTAGTAAATAAATATACTACGGGTCAGTGGTAAGGAGAAATAAATACAAATCTCCAATAAAGCTGCTACCACTAAGTGATACCCCATACCTCTTATATATCGCCAACTAGGTATAGTTATGCTCTATTTTTACCGGCAATCTGCCGACACAGTGCTGTAACCCCCACCGGTTTATTAAATGATGGCTTAAATGTCAAGTTAACCAAGCCAAAAAGTTATTTTTAAAAATTACGTTCGCAATGCGCCATGCCATTGTTGGACGTATACTATCTAATTTGTGCGAAACAGCTATTTTCACTAAGGTCAAATTCAAAGGTCAAAGGTCATTGGCTGGGTTGGGTTCGTTTTGTTGGCTGCATTGAATGTCATTTTGGTTTGTTGGCTGCATTGTGTGTCATTTTGGTTTGTTGGCTGCATTGAATGTCATTTTGGTTTGTTGGCTGCATTGTGTGTCATTTTGGTTTGTTGGCTGCATTGAATGTCATTTTGGTTTGTTGGCTGCATTGTGTGTCATTTTGGTTTGTTGGCTGCATTGAATGTCATTTTGGTCTGTTGCCTGCATTGAGTGTGATAAAAGCATTTTTTAGGTAAAGGTATTTAGGACCATACAGCCAAATCCAGTCCGTTCCATAATCCTGGTTCTTTCCTCGTTCTTTCATTGACGCCGGTTACGCGGTCAATTTTGTATTAGTCCGATCCATCAAGGCCGTCACAGACGTAATAAGAACATATTTCGGTATATTTCCGTATATTTTCTATACAAATCTCCAAGTGACCGCACACGTAGCTATAATATAAATTATAGCTGGACATATTTCGATATATTTCCATATATTTCTATATATTTCCATATATTTCGATATGTTTTCGTATATTTTTGACATACATGATGTTCAAAAAACGACGGGCTAAGCGCGATGTCGTGTCACAGATGTACTGACTAGGTATATGTTTAGGTTTAGGTATAGGTTTAGGTATAAGTTTAGGTTTAGGTATAGGTATAGGTATAGGTACAGGTATAGGTTTAGGTATAGGTATAGGTATATATATAGGTATAGGTATAGGTATAGGTATAGCGTAGCATAGCATTGCATAGCATAGCATAGTGTGCTACGCTACGCTACACTATACCTATACCTACCTATACATATACCTATACGTATACCTATATTGAATTATAGTTACTGAGCGTATCAGTTTTAGCATTTTACTTGTTGGACCCATAATTTACTGTACCTACTTAAAAATGGAACACATGATAAAGATAAAGTCATAAAATTGTAAAGAAAACGTGCGTGCACCTCCTAAGCTGACCGTCAAAGAAATGAAGGCAAAATATATGAAAATGTATCCAAATATAAATTATATTTAACGCTACGTGTGCGGACCCTTGCTATAATATATATTATAGCTACTTCTGTGACGGATTCACGGATTGTTGGATTGGACTGATGGATTTCTGAGTATTTTGATATTTTTCGTCAGTCTTAGTGCGATTGACGCCTGATTGATAGTGTGACTGAAATCAGCTTTCCATAAATAGGAAAGATCTGACTTAAAAGCGTTTCTTCCACGTCTAGGCATTGGAAAAAAAAAGACAACGTTGGTCTACTTTGTCTATGAATTATTACCATCGATCGATCGTCTGTTTTTTTTTTAAATTATTTTTTGCACTATTGTAAATAAAAATCTTTTTAGAAGCGGTGGACGGACAGTATTGAGCACAAATTAGATAGTATACGTCCAAGGATATTGAGCACTGTCTCGCAGTGGGACGCGATGTTACTCGTTCGTCGGGTGCGGGCGGGGCCCGTGGAGCCGGCGGCGCCGTGGTGCGGTGCGGCGGGCGGCCCGCGCGCGTCACAGGTGCTGGTGGTCTCGCACCGCACTGCGGGACGTGCAGAGAGGATGACAGCGAGGCGTCGTGGGAGCGGGCGAGCCCGCGGACCCGACGACCCTGGTGCGGTTGGAGACCGGGTCACATGCGGTGGCGCAGAGCGAGAGAAGCGACCGGGGCACGCGCTGTGGCGCTGGACGAGGACGGCGGTTACAGGAGGCATGTGAGACTTTTGCTGGGGGCGGCCGGGTGAGACCCGTGGGCGGTCAGTGTGGACAAAAGGGGGCTCAATGAAAATTACCCTATGACACACATCGCTCTTCCTTGTTACCTCCTTCCAGGTACTGTCGCTCCAAGGGGCACCAGTAACCTAACGAACCTAACCTTTGGGGTGGTCCGCTAGAATATTTTCGATTTTTTTTTTCTTCAGCGCCCCCTTTTCTCCACTCCAACCCCGTGGGCCCCATGACGTTGGTGTGCGGCTGACAGCGCTGGACGAGGATAGTGGACATCGGAGTCGATGACGGGCACAGTGAAATTCCATGGCATCTGCCAATCTTGTTGCAATCGATTAAGCAGTGCTAGCTATGCTGACGTAGTTTACATTACGCAGATAATTTGTATAATAAAATCACTGAAATTAGTGCTTTCTAATCAATCAAGATCTGTATGTACTATGTCTAGGGCTAAGCCTATAATTATACAATTACTAGGTAATTTACATTGTGTATGGGAAGTGAGAACTAAGTGTTGCATAATCAATTAGTAAAATGTGAGTTTATAATACAAATAATTTGAAATGAAAATGGATAAAAAGGTATGTTATATTTAGAAAATTTTATTATGGTTTAATTAATTATTGTATTAAGGTGTGGGTAAAGTGACAATAAATCAGCCTTAGTCCAACCTTGGTTTCATTCACAACAAAAAATATTTTTTATTTTACAAAATTCTTTAAAATTAGTGTTTTTTTGTTTTATTTTCTACTCCCATGGACACACTAAAATGTATGCGGCATATTTAGCTTTTTAGACTCCGAGTCCCCAACACAAAGATGTGTTCCTGAGTTCCGACTTTTGGCCAGTAGGAGTAATGTTCCGCTGCTTAGTGTAGCGAGACAGACTAATACAATTACGGGGCCTATCATATCAAAAGGTCCAAAGTCCCGAATCCCCGGCTGGGCCATTAGCAAATTAATTTTTAAGTGTAAGAATTATCAATATTAAGTAGGCTAAGGTACTTGTATGTTTATGGGTCACTATAGTAATAATAATAATAATAATGTTTGGACAAATTCACACACGGTTGTTCAGTCCCAAATTAAGCCGAAGCTTGTGGATGGGTACTCAACAACTGATAAACATACTTAAATACATACAAACACCCAGAATCCGAAAACCAACAGATATGCTCATCACACAAATGTTGGTCCCGGGTGGGAATCGAACCCACGACCTTTGGCGCAGTAGGCAGGGTCACTACGAACTGAGCCAACAGGTCAGTCATATAGTATAGTTATAGTATAGTATTATATGGTATAGTTGCCTCATAATAAAATGAAATATTAATACTACCCCCTGTCATCCTACTGTAAGACTGGGCCTTGGGTCCTTGCAGCAGAATTGCTGGCTGGTGTGGAATGGAACGACAATCCAGCATCTGGCATTAACCGCATGCTCCCGGGATAGGCTCATAACATAATCCTGAGGTAGATGTGCAGATGGATGTTGTAGGTTTGATATAGATTGAGGTAGGGTTGCATAGTGTGGTAAATAGATGCTCTTTCCCTTCTAGTGGACATGGAAGCCTCTACACCAACTTGTGACACTCTGTAGCGGTTGGCCTTTTGTTGGTGGCCTATAGCCAGCAGATTGGTAGGTATCTAGGTTCAATAAAGAAAACTAATAAAGAATTAAGTACTTTTATATATTTGTGTTTTATTTTTAAAAATTGCACCTCCCTCCAAATAGGTACTAATTAATATTTCACTGGCCTTATGGTTAAAAAGGTTGCAGAAAGGCAGCTTTCATCCATTGTAAGGCAGCTTCCCCACTCTACATGCAATTTATTAAAAATATGATAGACATCCAAGGCGGTAGCTAGGAGAATCCAAGATGGTACGTGAATCCTGAAACAATTGTCAAGAATGTTACAACCAGTGGTAGGCACACACAGGTATTTAGGCATCTTGCATCCCGTGCCGGTGCCGCATTGTTGCTCCGCAACGAGTCCAAACACCAAGTGCAACTCTCTTGTAAAGTAACTGGTTCAAGTGTGGCATGAACCTCTGCGGTGGCGGAGCTGGAGTGCTTCCAAGTGTACACACCAACCGGTGGAATGAATGAGGTCTCTCGTCACAAATTAGATGGTATACGTCCAAGGATCTCGTCCACCTCTCGTCGATCACCGTGACATTGGCATCATCGTCAACTTGTTGGAGCCATAACCTCAGAATTGAACATTTTATGGCGATTTAGCCACAGGTCGACTCAGTTCAAGCAAAATCTCTAAGTAAAACCTCATTATAGTCATTATTCACAAGGAAGGAAACTGAAAATAGCCACTTTTGAGATAGAAATGTCACCAAAAAACCATGCAAAATTTTTTGGGAAATCATTGCTGGTTAAGACGGGCTACCCCAACAATTTCCCCACGTTGCCATGGAAATATGTAGTTTACTATAATATAAATAGCCATAACAAATGGAGATTTGTATGGCGAAATGTAAACAAAATGATTTTCACTAAAGATTTTGGTGTTGCCTGCTGTATTTTCCCCTAAAATCGAGGAATTTTTAATATAAATAATGAAACAAAGAAATTATATGATAAAAATGCCATCATTATAAATATTTTGGAACAAAACATGAAAAACTATATTAATTAAATTTTATTTCGTAGCGTTTCTTATCCTCTGGGACAAACTACTGGAAAAAAACTAATGCTTTTGAAGGATGTATGAACATCACTTTCCTTTGCCTTCAAATAAATTAAAAACAAATCTTTAGTGAAAATAGCCTCGGCCTAATTTGTGGCCATTGATTGTTATTGATTGATTGAAAGAGCAAAACAGAGCGAGCGTGTTTTTTTAGCGAAAAGATTTACTAGAAATAGAAATATTAATAATACATGTCGTAGACACTGTTTAAACTATTCTGTGATATTTCCTATGGATAAATAAGCAGAAAAGTTAATATATTTCACGAATAGCTACCAGTTTAATCATAAACTGTAAATAAACCAACATGAGTGAAGAAAAGGTTATGTTTCACGAAATGGAGCTTGATGATCGAATTTTGAAGGTAGTAAAGCATATTGGAGCCCTATACGCATCTGTACATTAATATAATCTTTACTTTATACCTATTAATTACAAAACGTTACAATTCCAGGCTATTTCCCAGCTGGCATGGCCAGAGCCCACGTTGATTCAAGAAACAGCCATACCACTACTTCTGGAAGGCAAAGATGTCCTGATGCGGGCCAGGACGGGCTCGGGAAAGACGGCCGCGTTCACAATACCAGTAATACAGAAGATTTTGAACCTAAAAAACACAAGTACACATCAGAGTATAAGAACGCTAATTTTGTCGCCCAGTAAAGAGCTTTGCGGACAAGTAAGTTGTCATCATACATAGGTGGACGGGTAATTAGAAACAGGGCAAGATTTTCATACAATTGAGGTCACTTTGAAGCCATGGTTCTCAGTGAAGGATTGATCGGGGCATGATCTGATGACGGTCATCGAGAGAGCAGATGAAATACTTTTAGATCTCTATAGATGAGCTGTTTGGAAGCAGCATCATCATGATTCCTGAACTTTAAGATTTCCATACATTTTGATGCCATTTTGTGGTTTTTTTTCTGAGAATGCTGCTTCCAAATTCCTCATCTGATCAGTTGGATATCTATAGTGATCTAAAAGTCCTCCATGTGCTCTCTCGATGACCGTCATCAGATCATGCCCCGATCAATCCCATTGGCCAATATCCTATGCCTCCCCTAAGAAAAGCCAGCCATCCTGATAGAAAGCCACTGTCAATGAAACCATCCAGTTCTTCCTTCCACCTTTGTTTTGGTCTGTAGTTTGTTTGTAGGTAGTTATGCTAAGCATCTTAAGTTATAAATCTTTCAGATAACATCAGTAATAGGCGATCTGACAATAAAATGCGCACGCGAGGTGCGTTGCATAGACATATCCTCAAGCGGGGACATGCAGACCCAGAAATCCTTGCTGTCCGACAAGCCGGACATCGTGGTGGCCACGCCGTCGCGGGCGCTGGCCCACCTGAAGGCAGGCAACATGAGGCTGAAGGAAGATTTGGCTATGCTGGTTGTGGACGAAGCAGATTTGATATTTTCGTTTGGATATGAGGATGAAATAAAAGAATTATTGGGGTAAGTTAAATATAGTATAGTGTTATAATATTCTTTTCTTTTTCTTCTTTGTGTCTGTTTGTAAAGTTGTATTTTTCTATTTATATGTGAGTACTTGTTATCAGCATATTTATATACATATTGTTATTTAAGTTGTAATTAGTCTGTAAGTACCCCAAAAAAAAAAATAAAAAAAAGAAAAAAGTTACTTCACATGGGAAATTCAGTAGATGAACATCAATTGTGAAAAAACCAAATGAAACTCCTTAAAATTGTCTTTGGAGGATTACCATTTCTTAAAAAACAATGGTGTTGGTTCCAAGTAAAGTGAAGAATCTATTGTAATAATTATTAATGTTAAGAACGGAATAGACCTATTTTTAAAAGATAAAAATAGTAAGGCGACTGATAATATGGAAGAATCATCTTTATGCTGCTTTGTCCCATGAAGCAATTGTAAATGAGACGGAGAGAAACGGAAGAGGTGTTTCAAGATCGCGATACTTGGCGCTCCATTCTTTATGATACCCCATCAGGGACATAGCGTAAAGATATGTATGTATGAAATTCTGAAATGTATGAAGTTGACCGACTGCACTAGGCCAGTGTGTTGGACTATAGCCTGTACCCCAAGATCTCATTATGTCAATACTTTGTTTTGTTCAAGTCTTATTTTGTACAGAAACTAACATTAAATTTGTAATCATTTCTTTTTGATTAACATTTGATCATAAATAATCCACAGCTTTGTGCCAAAAATCTACCAAGCCGTCCTGGCATCGGCCACACTGTCAGACGACGTGCTGAGCCTCAAAAAGATAGTACTCCGGAACCCTGTGACCCTCAAACTGGAGGAACCGGAGCTGGCTCCGTCGTCGCAGCTGCAGCATTACCACCTGTTCGCCGAGGAGGACGACAAGGCGGCCATATTGTACGCGCTGTTGAAACTGAATCTGATCAGAGGGAAGAGTATTATATTTGTGAGGACAGTGGACAGGTGCTACAAGTAAGTATTCTCGTTGACATTTCACTGAATAATTATATTAACATACATTCAGTGAAATAGTACAACATTTTAGACTTGAATACAAAGTACCTGGATGAATACAAAGCGCGAAAGTCTAAAATGTTGTACTATTTCACTGAATGTATGTTAATATCTATGAAATCCATGACTACCCACTTTATTTGGCATTTGTAGATTATAATAAGGCTTTTGACTCCCTAGAACACTACTACATCTGGATAGCTCTAAAAAACCAGGGGATCGAACCCAGGTACATAAGAATAATAAAAAACATCTATTCGAACAGCTCAGCACAGGTCAAACTAGAAACACAAAGCGAAAGCTTCCCAATACAAAAAGGGGTGAGACAGGGAGACCCCCTCTCACCGAAACTGTTTTCCGCAGTACTAGAGGAAGTTTTCAGGGCAATGGACTGGGAGAGACATGGAGCAAACATAGATGGCTCAAGATTAAGCCATCTAAGGTTTGCAGACGATTTGGTGCTGATCACTGACAACCCGTCATCACTACAACTCATGCTACAAGAACTAGATTTAAAAAGCAAAGAAGTATGGTTGTCAATGAACAGAACAAAAACAAAAATAATGACAAACAGACTAGAAACATATATATATATATCGATGGCGAGTCGATAGAGTATGTCAGCTCCTACATATACTTGGGCCAGCTCATCTCATTCAGTGATCAAATGAAACAAGAGCTAGATAGAAGAATCACAAACGCATGGAGGAGATATTGGTCCTTAAAAGATATCACGAAAAGTAACGAATATAAAATAAGTATAAAGAGGTAATTGTTCAATGTTTGCATTTTACCGATCTTGACCTGCGGCTGCCAGACGTGGACAATGACACAAGTATTGCACCAAAAATTGAGAACATGTCAAAGAGGCATGGAAAGGAGCATCTTGGGAAAAAAGGAAAAAAGCCACTGATATCAGAAAAGTGACAGGACTAGAGGATGTCACCAAGAAAACACGACAGCTGAAATGGCGATGGACAGGCCACATGCTACGGGAACCTATAGAAAAGTGGACAAAATCATTAACGGAATGGACTCCAAGGTTTAACACTAAAAGGAAAAGAGGGAGACCACAAAAACGATGGTCCGACGACATAAAAAAAGTGGCTGGACCACTGTGGACAAGGCTGGCCAAAAATAGAGAAAGCTGGAAGGAGTTAGAGGAGGCCAATGTGTCTATGGACACGCTGGCAACATACCACACTGATGTGCAACCATAATTTTAAATTATTATTACCATACATTATCTTTCAATTTATAGTAATTGCACTTGTATTTAAACCTAGTAAGAACTCGTCAGCAAATAAAGGCTTATTTATTTATTATTTATTTATTATGTTAATATAATTGGAGAGTGTCAGTGACCTCTGGAATAAGACACGGCCTATGATATCGAAAGGTCCGAAGTTCGATCCCCGGCTGGACCATGTACCAATGGGTTTTTCTCGAATCTTAAGTACATGTACTGACTTGCTCTCAAACGGTGAAGGAAAACATCGTGGAAAAAATTTATTTGGTAATTATTAAACTACCATGCCGTAAGTTCAAGTGAATCCCAAACCAAATTTTTATTTTTATTTATATAATTATTTACGGGTCTTACACGAATAAGTTTTATTTATATTGCCTGACGTTTCTTAAAAAAAAAAAAGTTTCATAAAACTTACTCGTGTGTAAGACCCGATAATAATCATATAATTATAAATACAAAGCGCGAAAGTCTAAAATGTACTAAGTTTTTATTTATTTGGTTCACTTTTAATTGTCACCTTAATTTTTAAAATCAAAACCATGAATCTTATAAGGTATGACGTGTAAATTTGTTCTAGGCTAAAACTCTATCTGGAACAGTTTAAAATTGGTTCGTGCGTGCTCAACTCTGAGCTGCCGGCAGCGGTCAGGTGTCTCTCTGTGGACCAGTTCAACCGGGGCCGGTACCAGATCATCGTGGCCTCCGATGAAAAGGCACTGGAGAAGCCGGACGGTGGGATGCTGGGAAATGAGGAAATAGGAAAGAAAAAGAAGAAAAAGGTGAGTTATTTAATAAGAGGTACTTTACTGCGAAGAGGTCATTCTTATTATTAAGAAGAATTCAAGAAGTGGTCATTTATTTTCATGTATAAAATTATAGGAAAATAATCATTTCAAGAAGTGGTAATTATTGTGTATAGTCATTTAAAGAAGTGGTAATTTTCATGTATAATCATTTCAAGAAGTGGTCGTTCAGAAGTTGTTATTTCAAAAAGTGGTCATTTCATAAAGCGGTCCGTCGAATCCGCCGAAGCCGCCAAAACCTTTAAAACATGTTGTATTGGTGTAGCAAACGTCGAAACGCAAGAAGGACCGCGAGTCTGGCGTGTCGCGCGGCATCGACTTCCACCACGTCGCCAACGTCATCAACTTCGACTTCCCGCTGGACATCACCTCGTACGTGCACCGCGCCGGCCGCACGGCCCGCGGGAACAACCAGGTATATCAAATCAACAGCCTATTAACATGTCCCCACTGCTGGGGCCCAGGCCTAACCACTCAACGAGGGATTTCGGGCTATAGTCCACCACGCTAGCCCAGTGCGGGTTGGTGGACTTCACATGCGTCTAAGAATTCCTTCTTCGGCGTATGCAGGTTTCCTCGCGATGTTTTCCTTCACCGTTTGAGAGCAGTCAGTAAATGTACTTAATTTTCGAGAAAAACCCATTGATACGGGACAAGGTTCGAACCGAACTCAGGAACTAAGCTGCCACGACGGCTATTTTCACCCAAAAACCTTGAAAGAATCCTTGTATTTTAATGTTTTTTTAAATGATGCAGGGGTCAGTGCTGTCGTTCGTGTCAATAAGAGAGAAGCCCCTGATGGATGCAGTGGAGGCTCACTTATCAAAGGGTTTCAATGGACAGAAGGTTCTACAGTAAGTATCGGTGCTGTGGCTGGGTCAATCAGAAATCATCTTCAAAAGACTCATTAATTGTGATGACATATCGTGTGTAGGATCCTATGAAGTCGTCGTGGAGATCACTGAAGCATTCCGTTGTCCAGCAGTGGACGTCGTTCGGCTGGTATGATGATGATAGAGGTCGAAGTTCTAATGAAACGCAACCGAGGCAACCATAGACTTCTGGTTTGCATCATAACAGGACACTGCGACCTGAACAAACTCATGCACAACTTGGGCATCACAGACAGCCAATGCAGTGGCTGTCTGCAGGAGAGCGAGACAGTGGATCATGCGCTGCTACTCTGTCCCGCAACCCGGGGATTCAGATTCGAAACGGGGCTGACTATAGATCCTTAGGAATAATGGACGTTGAAGAGATAATATGATGATGATGCTGCAGGAAGTACGAGTTCGCTCTGGAGGAGGTGGAGGGGTTCCGGTACCGGTCGCGCGACGCGTGGCGCGCCGTGACGCGCATCGCCGTGCGCGAGGCGCGCCTCAAGGAGATCAAACAGGAGCTGCTCAACTGCAAGAAGCTGCAGGTCAGATAGATTTTTAACCCTGGTTTTTTGACCTAGATGGCGACAGTAATACATTATACAAGTGAGCTAAGTTGGTAATTACGCTCGCGCTCGAGGCTAGAAATCACACCACGATCCGAAACCGAGTCCGTAATGAAGCCGAGGATGTAATAACCAATGCTCGCGCGTTCATACGACGTTTTTCAACACACTGCGAGGATAAAAATAATGCGAACGCAGGAGGAAGCAGACGTACCTACAAGGAGCAGGAAGGCGTTTTTTACAAGCTTCATTATGAACTTAAAACCTCCACAGCCGTTAACAATGTCTTTTAATTTCTCACGCTTTTCGAGGTATTGAGGGGGAAACTACAATAAAATCGGCTACAGAACCCTACACGATGCGTGGCCGGTTTTTTAGTATTCGATTTCATAACATGATGAATTATTCTCAAACCCATAGCGATGTAGGTCGCATTGATGACTGCCTAATCTTCTCTCTGACGACCTCCCTCCCCTTTTCTACCTTCCCCCCTCTCGGCATATCTGATATCAGCGGCATTCCAGGGCTACTTCGAGGAGAACCCCACGGACCTGGCCGCGCTGCGTAGAGACAAGGCGCTGCACACGGTGAAGGTGCAGCACCACCTGGCCCACGTGCCGGAGTACCTGCTGCCCGCCGCGCTGAGGAACGAGGAGCCGGCGGAGGAGGAGGCGGCGCCAGCGCCCGCCAGGAAGAGAAAGCCGAACAGTAGCTACGGAAGCGCTAAGAGGCATAAGTATCAGGTGGGATTTGCTATCCTACTAATATTATAGGCGAAAGTTTGTAAGGATGTTTGTGAGGATGGATGTCTGTTACTCTTTCAAGCGTTAACGGCTGAATGGATTTCGATGAAATTTGGTACAGTGATAGCTTATATCCTGGAATAACATATAGGCTACTTATTACGGCGATAAACTGTTCCCGCGGGAAAAATTTATTCCACGCGGGCTAAGCCGCGGGCAACAGCTTTTACTATTATAATAAAGCTGAAGTTTTTTTTTGTTTAAACGCGTTTATCTCTGGAACTGCCAGTCGGATTTGAAAAGTAATTTTTCATTTGATAGCACAGTTCTTGTGGTAAGTTATAGGCTATTTATTATTACGCTACGACCCTAGGCGCCGAGCAAAAAGGAAAATTCTGAAATAACTTATAAAACACGAGCGAAGCCGGGGGATATAGCCAGTAATATAATATAGCGAAAGGAACTTTCCAACCATTGCCATTAACGACACCTCTCTTTTTCTCAGTCAATGGGCGTGTTTTTTAAAATTGATTTTTAAATTCCATCCCCAGGCCCGACAAAGCGACCCACTGAGAAGCTTTGACCTGAAGAACCTGAAGAAAACCACCACGACTGGAGACACGTAGCAACACCCTGTTAGTATCAGCGGAAGAAATCTTCTGTGCAATCAAATAAACCCTATCTTTATGCTCATAAGGAGTATTTTTATACTCACACTCTGTTTTTATACGCCAGCTTGTGATGTATCCGTTTTTAGGAATATAATGCGGGAGTAGGTCATGACCTTGTATTGTTTGTAAATGAATTCACATGACAGCGTTTTCCAGCGGTTTTTCACGTCGTCCCCATGTCAAGGTGAATTTAAAACACATTTCATTTTTGCGTCATTTTCGCAGGCGTAATCACGCGCGATTGCGCGGGGGAAAAAGCGTGTATAAAAGTGTTATGCCAGTGTTATTTACACAGCGTTTTCATTTTAACTGTTGTAGTACGTAAACGATTTAACTACAGCAACTCATGGTAGACGTACCGGTCGTCGTGATTAACTGAGAGATTGTGTGCGCGACGCAAAGACCATGTGTGGTTGTGTAATCACGCGCGATTGCGCGTCTGTTTAAGGTTTAGTTGATTTTGAAATACATACTTACATCTAGTAATTTTTTAAAGCCAGAGAAAATTGCGAGATTAGGCCAGTCGACGAAATCTAACCCAAGTTTCCTATAGATTCCCTAAAACAGTTATACAATTTTAATTATCTTTACCCTAACCCGCATATATTCCTAAAAATACATAGAAATAGCACATCTTAATTATGTAAATATATTGTTTTGATAAACAGTATCTCATGTTGTGTTTTTCTTTCACGCAGCGCTAGCACCGTCTCGTCATGGCGAGGTGTTAAACAATGGTTAGTTGTCGGGAGTTCGGTTAGTACATGGGTTCAGGCAATAGCCTACCAAGGTCCAGTGGTGGACCACGCCTCTGGGAGAATCACCACACTGGACTGCTAAAGCGTATCGACGGGTTAGGACCATAAAACGACAACTTCTTAAAACGACCACTCTTTGAATTAACCAATCCATGTAATTACCACTTCTTAAAATGACCACTCCTTGAAATGATCACTCCTTGAAATGACCACTTCTTGAAATTACCACTTCTTGAAATGACCACTCCTTGAAATGACCACTCCTTGAAATTACCACTCCATATAGCATTTTCTGTCATTTTCTCGGAGGGATCTACTCACACAAGTACGAACGAATCGATAAATATTTTATTTTATTTAAATTAACAATCAATTTTACCCGTCGATACCGCGCATGTCCAGGTGGTCTTGTACCTTTGGCAGAGAGTAATGCCTAGTATCGCGACTGCCATCTGTGTTGCTTTAAGCATGCTGCTGCCCATCACCTGACTATCATATGTTACCTGTCACATTGTTTAGTCTAGGTTCAATGTTGTGTGCGCATGAAAAATAATATAAATACCTATATGTATGTTTTTGAAGTTTTATATTGTTTTGTGTAGTAAGTAGGTAGTAATCGAAAGTAAAAATCTCATAGGTCTCTAGATATAGAGATACAGTCGACCGCACGTCAGTGGAAATACCTTGAACTGGCCAGCCTATTATAGTCAAAGTCAAAAGTATTTTATTGCATGTAAGTACACTGGGTACATTTATACAACGTCAATTTTTTATCTACCACCGCTTCCAAGGTGTTAGCGCTGGTATATTCAATACTATGAGAGACCGAGCTATGGAGAGGGCTATGCTCGGAGTTTCTTGAAGGACATGATCCGTAATGAGGAGATCCGACGGAGAACCAAGGTTACGGATTAGCAAACTGAAGTGGCAGTGGGCAGGTCACATCTGTCGCAGAACCGTCGGTCGTCGGGGCAGGCGAGTTCTGGAGTGGAGACCGCGGACCGGGACGCGCAGCGTGGGACGCCCCTCCGCCAGGTGGACCGACGACCTAAAGAAGGTGGCCGGAAGCGGAGGACCGGGTGTGGTGGCGTTCCAGCAGTGGACGCTAAATGGCTGAAATGATGATGAGAGACCACTTTATGCCAGTTTGTTTCCGCTGATAGAAATCAGCTCATCACGTCCTGAATTCCACTTGTGATCAAAGGACCGCGCAGTAACGCAAGTCCTACTACCAAAAATTGCACGCACGACTTACCCCATGTCGGGGTAGTCACAGGCTGGCCAGGTCCTGGCGCAGTGCAATGCCAAGCGCCGGCCCGGGGCAACCGCCTCGCTGATCACGGTACGCCCTGCGCAAGGTTAGTATGCCGACGGCCGCCGCCGCCCGGCTTATGTAGTGTGCGCGGGGAATCTTAACACCGCCGTCTAACTATGTCGTCAGCGACATCTAGCGGCGTGGAGCGGCAGGTACCGGTTTTGGGGTTGCCAGTGCTGAATAATGGTTGACGGTGTAGGGAGTTTTTACGGTGATAGTTCAACGTAGAAGAGGTTTTAATTAAATCTATTAATTAATCTTGCGGAGGTGTGGTGGCGTTCATAAAAGGCCAATGTCCAGAAGTGGACATTGAACGGCTGATGATAATAATATTATTATGATCAATTGATGATGATTTAATCTCAATCTAACGATATTCTAAGTGACATTTCCTTTACAATCGAATCTCTCACTCATACCATTGTTAAATAAGTTGTAATTAGTCTGTAAGTACCCCTAAAAGTATATAAATAAATACTCTGGCACTCTGTTTTGGCAGCTATTCGCATATAAATAAAAAATTATTTGCATTTAGCTTTAAAAAAGATCTAAACACGTCAGATGGCACTGACTGTAGTCATGGCGTGAATGTTGGCAAAAGCCTTTGTAACAAAGCCATAAAGTTTTTTTAAAAATGCATACAGGATTCAAAGCAAAGAAATTGAATAGCTATTCAATTTCTTTGATTCAAAGTTTTCGAGCGAGTCTCGATTGACAATGACATTTGTGGTCAATGCAACGCCATCTATTTGCCAACAAACAACAAAATTTATGTAGGTACGAGTATACAGGAAAATCAAAATCAGGTTTCTAAAATAAATACTAGACGCTGAACTAGATTAATTATGAATAATTATGATAGTATTTACTGGCTTCTCGAGTTGAATCATTTAGTGATTAATTAAATAATCTATTTCGATTCCAGACGGTGATAATGCCTGATATAACTATATCATGTCTGATAAAGATCACCACCTGTTTCCGGGATTCCTTGATTGAAAGTAATTGAAACCGCTGATTACGACGAATTTTGCCGTGTCTTTGTCACCATACTGCTGCAAAGCCACCAAAATCAAATCAACAGCCTGTTATCATGTTCCCACTGCTGGAACACTGGTGTTCGGGCTATTAGTCCACCACGCTAGCCCAGTGCGGGTTGGGGACTTCACAAGAGCCACGGCCTCTGATTTAAAATCTGCTATGCAGAATAAATGTACCAAATATATACCAGTACCCTCGAAATTATTAGTACGAGGGGTACGGTGGCTCTGCCAAGGTGACTTCACGTTGGCAGAGACACGCTGTATCTCGATAACTACAAAAGATATCAAAATTCTGTAAATGTAGAAGAAATGCACCTCAAATGTACCTACACATATCCAAAAGTCAGAAAGTACACGCTTACCGCTTTGATAGAAATAAAATAAAACTAAGCCACTTAGGTTTCTTTCTAAATTTGTATATTAAGTACAAAAATAACATTTACATCTTGCACACGTTTTTTACATTGGAATCTCCGAGGAGCACACTCTAGAAGACTTGAGTCCTCGACTCTTAATTTTGAAAACTCAACTCGATAGGCAGGGCTGGAGCGCTCATAGGCCTCAGTCCCTATTCCAGTCGAGCGCGAGCCCTTGAAAGAGTCTTGAAAAGGATTCGAATTTCGAATAAAAACTCAACCCGAATAGGTGCGTCCAGACCGGCTGAGCCGCCGCGGCCGCGGCACGCCTCGCGAGGCAGCGCGGTCGGTGTAGACGTGACAGGCGCATGCCGCGGGCGAGCATGCGGGCGAGGCATGCGCCTGTCACGTCCACACCGACCGCGCTGCCTCGCGAGGCGGGCCGCGGCCGCGGTGGCTCGGCCGGTCTGGACTCTGGACGCACCTAATCGAGTTTAAGATTCAGAGTGCTAGCTGTTGCCCGTGGCTTCGCCCGTATAGGAGCTTGCAAATGGCCAAACGTGAGTGTAAAATAGTCTTTGGCCAGTTATGTATTTGGCATATTCGAGTCTTGTAAACTGACATCGAGTTAATCCTAATGAAACAGGACGGAAGACTCGAGTCTTTTGTGACATTAGACCTTAAAGAATTCAAGGCGGCGTCCAGGATACAGTTTACACGGATTTGGAGTATCTTTTTCTCTTGGGCGGGTCTTTGAGGATGATCTTGGAGTCGCTGAACGCCCTTCTGAAGGCGAGCGTGTGCCGACGGTCTGTGGTAGCTGGGAACTGGAGCGAGGGTAGAGGCCGGTTGAGGTAGTACCCGTAGGGACCCATCTCGCGACGTTGCCAGGGGCTTGTGGTGATCCTGGAGACAAATGGTGTTCAAATTATTGTATGTTATAGTCAGGTAATGCATAGATCCGCAGGAGAACCAAGGTCGCCGACATAGCTCAAAGAATTGCGAAATGCCAGTGGGCTGGGCACATCGCTCGTAGAACTG
Source organism: Metalampra italica (assembly GCA_949699065.1). Taxonomy (NCBI): domain Eukaryota; kingdom Metazoa; phylum Arthropoda; class Insecta; order Lepidoptera; family Oecophoridae; genus Metalampra; species Metalampra italica. The sequence continues at coordinate 895,678 of OX452983.1, forward strand.
ACGGCCGTTGGGGCAGAAAGTTTCTCGAGTGGCGACCACGTTTCGGAAGACGCATCGTAGGCAGGCCTCCCACAAGGTGGACCGACGATCTGGTGAAGGTCGCGGGACCCGGCTGGATGAGGTTAGCGCAGGACTGGTCGTCGTGGAGATCCCTGGGGGAGGTATGGAGGCCTTTGTCCAGCAGTGGACGTCTACAGGCTAATATGATGATATGTAAGGTACTCGTACCTAACCACTATACTGAGTACCTACTGCAATGACTTTTTAATTATAGGTATTAACTTCAAAATGACATAATATGGCTATTCAATAGTATTTTAACAATTTCTGGCTATGGAAAGACCCATGCCCGGAGTTTCTCTGAGAGATCTCATTCGCTCAGCATGTCCGAACGGACCGGAGCATGCGCCTTTTTTCATCATGGCAAAAAACTGACAGCCGTTCCTTCCGTGTCGGATAAGTGATCTGTGGTAGAAGAAAGCTCACCATATCATGAAGGGCGGGTTCCCCGGGCGCGGGCGCGTGTGCGCGTACAGCGCGAGCGGCGCGGCGCCGCACATCCAGATCACCCACTGCTGCATCACCTCCCGCCCCTCCGACTCCTCGGACGTCATCACAACCTTGCCACAACGGATCAACTTATTTAAACTTGCCCGTAAATCGTTTTGGCGGTTAAGTGAAGTTGACAGATTCCTGCGCAATGACCAATTTTAGGTGTCAAAGGGGAGCCGTGCGGGGTTCACTGGAGACGCTCATTCAATTTCAAGAAATTCATTCATTCAATCAACCGAATCAATTTTTTTTAGTTTAGGACATCACACGTCAATAGGTGCGTCCAGACCGGCTGAGCCGCCGCGGCCGCGGCACGCCTTGCCTCGGCCGCGGCATGCGCCTGTGACGTCCACACCGACCGCGCTGCCTCGCGAGGCGTGCCGCGGCCGCGGCGGCTCAGCCGGTCTGGACGCACCTAATGACATATGAGTCAGTTATGAGTCACTATATAGTTGTTTCCCGCGGCCTCGGCCGTGTTTTGTAAGTTATTTCTGACTTTTTCTTTTTCCTCTGCTCCTAAAGGTCGTGGCGTGATGTCAAACAGCTTATGACCTTCCACAAGAATTGGGCTATCAAATGCAAAAAAAATCAAATCCGACTGATGGTTCTAGAGATAGCGGTTTCAGACAAAAAACCAAAACTAACTCTTCAGCTTTTAGACTAAACTGTTATTGTAAGTAGGTAGCGGTACCAAGCGGCGGTGGAGTCCAACGGCCAGGCACCAGGCAGTTGGACTCTCATTAAAGCAGAACATTAAGTAAGTAGTAAACAAGACTTACATCATCATAACAGAATTGGACGGTGACTTTGATGACCCTCACGAACAGCGTCCAGAAGTGGAGGCTGTACAGCACCATCCAGCTGAACAGCAGGTGCTGGAACATCACATCGCAGTTCTATTATTAGGCCTACTATAGGACATAATGTAAGGATAAAGATAAGAATTCGAGTTGTAGAGTTTTGTTTATACTTCCGTATAGCAGAGATTTGTATTAACACTCATTTTATGTATTTGTTTTTACTTTCAGTGTATTCTTAATGAAAAGTACAGTGTTTTCCTCGGGTTCAAGACTTATTTATAGAGGTCCCTCGAACTATTGGCGCCCTCGCGCTCGGGACTTAAATAAGTTACTTTCACACCTAGGTTAACAATGTACTATTGGAGATAGATAGAAATTACGTGTGTTTCGTATGGGTGATTATGAGCAAAACATAAATTTAGCGCTACACCTGTCAAACTATCTAACTTCGTCTATTAATTTAATCACGCCACACAAACTATTAAATAGGTACTCTGTGACCACACCTCATCTGTGAATTTCTGTAGTTTCAGATTTCATCTTCAGCATCATACACCATCATCTCATAAAAAGTACTTAATAATATATCACATCTGTAGGTACTTCATAGGTAGATACATTTTATAAATCTTCACACTATGTCCCTGATGGTGAGAGCGTCACAGGCCTCGGGGATAAGACGCGACCTGTCATATCGAAAGGTCCGTGGTTCGATCCCCGGTTGGGCCATGTACCAATGAGTTTTTTCTCGAAACTTAAGTACATGTACTGACTGCTCTCAAACGGTGAAGGAAAACATCGTGAGGAAACCTGCACACGCCGAAGAAGAAATTCTTAGGCGCATGTGAAGTCCACCAACCCGCACTGGGCTAGCGTGGTGGACTATAGCCCGAACGCCCTCGTTGAGAGGGAAGGCCTGAGCCCCAGCAGTGGGGAGATTAATAGGCTGTTGGTGATGATGTCCTTGGCGGGGTAGGCAGACAGAACGGAGCGCCAATTATCGCGATCCTGTCACATCTCGGTCGCTTCGCTCATCATTCAATAATAATAATAAATAATACATATCTACATCTTCACACTTTGTCCTTGACGAGGAATACTCGGAATAATAATAAGAAAAATAATGATAATTTGGTCTTTATACTACATTTTACGCAACTCATGGTAAACACAGGCCACACTGTTCCGTAACAAGGACTTAAAACCGTTTTTAGATTTTAGATGGTTTTTACAACTACAGCCCGACCACTAGTCACACCTGAAGCACGAGCTCCCAGAGCGGCTCGCGGCGGAACAGCGCGCGCCGGAAGAGCGAGGCGAGCGCGCGCTGCGTCAGCATGGCCGCGCCCGCCGCCCACAGCACCGTCGGCACCACAGACACCGCGCTTTCCCCACATTTCGCCCACTCCTTCAACTGTCAACAGCCACAGATCCTTTTCATCATCAGCCTGCACTAGTCGAGGCCTCCACGAAGGCTCGCCGCTGAACCCGATCCTCGGTTCTCCACATCTAGTCACTGCCAGCCGCCTTACGCAGGTCGTCGCTCCATCTAGCCGGGGGGCGTCCCACACTACGCTTGTCTATCTTAGTCTCAAGTCAACAGAGAGATTAATTTATACGGCTCCAACCATGGTAGCCTAGTTGGTAGTGCACTCGCCTCACGTTCTTGAGGTCGCGGGATCGAACCTTGATCCGTACCAATACCACAGGCTTTTGGCGAGGGAAAACATCGCGAGGAAACCTGCCTATATACGGGAAAGATTAAATTTCTATTTTAAGGCGTATGTGGAGTCCTTGATTTTGGGCTTAAAGGGCTTTGTTTCCAGAGCTGTAAAACGCAGTATAAAAAAAGGAGTAGTGGCAATGTACGTAATCGGTAATCATACGTTATTACTACCGTCTATATTGTGTACCTACTTAGATACGGTACTGTCTTCCGTAACGAAATTTCATCATCTCATGCCTGCTTGAGTCCGCTGCTAGACATTGGCCTTCTCCTATGTAAGTACTTGGTTTTGTAGGATAGTTTTCAGTAAGTAACGTATCATCCCTTTGGTCTTATCTAAGACTATTTCAAAACTTGCACTCATTGGTAGGTACCTACCGCATAAACTTCATGTATAACGTAAAACCATAGATTCTGTATCCACATTACAAGGAATTTTAACATTTGGTCACAGCAATTGGTGTTTTTCAGTCAATTTTGTTGTTTGTTTAGTCCAAAATATTACTCCCCTATGTTACCATCATGTTTGGACAGCCCGCGACTGTCAAATTACATTGTCAAGTTTGTTGTCAACGAGACAAGAAAAACTCATTGTAATTGAGCGAATTTTCAATCAAAACCGTTTTCCCAGCTTTCCAGACTGGCTTCCGTAAAAATCCGATAGATGGCGCTGTCCAAGGACTTAAAAAATACTGTACTACTTTGATATACTACTGCCTGGCACCGACTGTCTCTGGCCTCGCCTTCGTCCAAAGAAATTGATTTCAATTTCTTTGCCTATTCGTCTCGTGCTGCGCTTTCAAGTGGCAAGCATCGGACGTATCGGAAGACGCAGCGTAGGCAGGTCGCCCACAAGGTGGACCGACGATCCGGCGAAGGTCGCAGGACCCGGCTGGATGAGGTTAGCGCAGGACTGGTCGTCGTGGACATCCCTGGGGGAGGCCAGTAGGCCAGCAGTGGACGTCTACAGGCTGATATGATGATGATGAGTGGCAAGCAAAAGACAATCAGACGCACAACAATTTTTATTATCTTTCCAATTATAAAATCGTAACGGACTCCAAAGAAAACTATTTGCGCAACTCCACAGCCCTGTAGGGGAACTCCCTAAGGCTCGTCTGCTTCAGGAGCGGGATGGCCAGCACCGCTGACGCCGGGGACCGGTGGACCGCAGCACGTGCATCGAGTTGTCTGCAGGAAACCACATGGCGTTTGGTCCAGGAAACAATTATTCAGATTTTAAAGTACCTATCTCAGTTTGCAATGGACGAGGTTAGAGATTGTTCTTCGACATATTTATCAACCAAAGATGTTTGAGGAAGTTATCCAGTCCCTACATTATCTCCCTAATGGGGAAGAGTGACAGGAAACCCTGAGCTCTATTTTTGAATCGATTCGACCGATCGAATTCTACTAATTTTGTATCGGATGTCGATGGAAAATTATAATCGACCGGTCGAAGCGAGGAGAGCTATTTAAAAATTGGGCTCCTGTACCTGGGCGAGTGGTAACCTAGTTGTTTGTGCACTCGTCGTGGGTTCGAACCCTGGCCCGTACCAATAAGTCTATCGGAACTTAAGTACGGTTTATTATAAGTAAGTAATACCACAGGTTTTTAGGTGAAGAATAACATCGTGAGGAAACAGCGTACCCAATGATAAAGAATTAGAATTTCTTTTTAAGGCGTATGTGAAGTCCACCGAAAAACGGGTTAGGTTAGGGTTGATGGACAAGGGTTTGGCGCAACAGATCCTGTAGGGTCCAAGTGTCGCCGGGTATTTCTGGCCCCATTACAAGGTAAGGCCATCCTTGGAGACAGAAGGGATACTCACGACGATATAGGACCTAAGTCTCTCAATTGCGTCAGCAGTCGTCTCGCTCGACTGGCTGACGAGTCGCACGCACAGCTCCTTGCCTCTGTCGGCCACGGCCAGGGGCTCGCCGCCTCGCCCGCCGGGCCCCGCGCCGCGCCACGACATGCAGGCCTTGCTCGCCGCTCGACTGACGTCCGCCTTCGGTGTTGCGCTCTCACTCTAGTTAACAACAAGCGCCTAAGTCTCGCTCACTCACCAGATCTACACACCACGGCTGAGGAAGTTGAACGGTTCTAAAAGTGCTGTAGAAGGATCATTTCTCTGAGAGTAACTTGACTACAGCATCCGACACGAGATGGTCCGCCAGAGAATCAAAGCCTTTGAAATAGCTCAAAAACTACGTTGAAATTGTCAGTGGTCTGGTCACATCTGCATCTGTCGGACATCGATAACCGCTGGGGTAGAGACGAGTTCTCGAGTGGAGAGGACCCGTGGGCAAGCATAGTGTGGGACGCCCCCCGGCTAGATGGAGCGGCAATTTCGTAAGGTGGCTAGGGGAGGCATATGTCCAGCATAGACTAGTGTAGGCTGATAAATAAATAAAGAATTTATTCATCGATCACACACAGACAGTTGCTAGAGTTGATGATGATATAATAATATCCCTCTAGTCCACTTTTTCATGATTCGTATCCAGTTTCCAATACTGCTCAAGTTACGTCCTCGCACAGTACTTTAGTACCCCAAAATGACAGTGACATACGTATGTGCCTCACTGGAGGTGGCCGGCGTCGGCACGGGCTGCGTGTACCCGCGCAGTCTCTGGTGCACGGCTCCCACGAAGCTGTTCACCTTCTGCATAGTGCGACTGACTCCTCGAGAGGCGCGGACGTGTAGCTCTGATTGCCTGACGCCACCAGCGGGCGGGGAAAACATTACATAGTCGGGAAAACATTACATAGTCGGGAAAACATTACGTAGTCAGGAAAACATTACATAGTCGGGAAAACATTAAACAACCGGGAAATCATACAGTCGGGCTAAATATTACATAGTCGGGAAAACCTTAAATAGTCGGGAAAACATTACATAATCAGGTTTATACTCTTCTCTCTCAAACAACTGAAGGGATTGGAGTGGGATTTTCATTGTTGAATATCTTGGTTCTTCGCGGGCGAAGCCGCAGGCAACAGCAAGTCGAAAGACCTGCAGTGCTATTCTGTAAGCGTATTTGTACAACTCGATCCTGAATCCGCAGTGAGATCGGTCTCTAACTCAATGATTCACAGTTCAATACTCACTTTACTTCGCAAGTGAAGTGTTTATTGTGTAGCTTGTATTTGTTTACACAATGCGACATCAAGGTCTTTCATGATCGGATGCGAAGTGAAGTGAGTGACTTGCGATGTGATGGTCGAGTTTTAATTCATACTTTACAGAATCGCACAGCAGAGAAACCTTCAAATGCACCAACCACTGTTCCAGATACGGCATGTTGAACCTCTGGCAGTAGTGCTTCCTCACGTAGTCGGCGTAGCAGAGCGACAGGAACCAGCAGACGGTGATGTGGATCTGGGGTTGCTGCTGGCGGAGGAACTTGGTCAGAGGCCCCAAGGCCGACATGTCCGTCGGGCCTCCGCCGAGGAGACCTGCTGTCGTCATCTCGAGGAGAACGTTGGGACTCTGGGAAAAGCAGTCCAATACTGTGGTACCTATACTTAGGAAAATGAGACCATTAAGACGTCAAGATGCTAAGAATTAGATCTGGTAAGTTTGTCAGGATATTAAATACCAAAATCTTAAACTCTAATAAAGCCAATGCTGAACAGAGGCCTTCCCTAAGGCGGCCAATTCACCCAGTCCTTCGCCCGCCGTATCCAGCCATTTCCTGCAATTTTTAAAGTCGTCTATACTAACTGAATCTATTTAAAACCGAATTAAAATACAAATTATTGTAAACTTTACATGGTCCCTTTTACAATTTAATAGGTTATGGGCCCAGCAAGCGCCAATATCCTTTAACTAAAGCAAAATAACCAGCGATAGACTACTTACATCTCTTATAAGAGTGTCCAGGTAATATTGAAAGAAGCGCATGGCACAAACCCACAAGTGGACCATTAATGCTAGCATTCCCAGCACCATTGACGACTGTAAAGAAATCACAGCGTAAATGCAGAACGAAAAACAAAACTCTATTCAGTAATTGAAAATTTATACATGTTACGTATCAAATGGAACATGCAGGTAAAGATGATTAAGGAAGCTGATCTTATTATTATAATTTGTGGTGGTGCTCTTTCAAGGCCTAACTAGTCTTGTGTCACTGCGACCGTTTACTGATCTATTGTGATCGCCGCCTAAAAGCTTGTATCAGTTAGGATTTTCAGCACGTTCTTGGCATTCTATATATTTCGTCAGGTTGAAGTGAGTTGGCCCAGGTGATTTTTCCTTTTACAATGACTTACGATTAATGTTTTTTCTAACAAAGAGACGTGCGGATGGTCGCCGGCGATGAAGATGGTAGCTTCCAGCTCGTGGTAGAGAAAGAGGGCGGCCGCGCTCGCAAACACCGTCGTCGGGCCGACGCCCCAAACCTCGCCGTTGCAACTCAGCCATTTGGCGAGGGACTCTAGTTGGGAGTCTGTTAAGTTCTGGAAGCAGAATGAGGATACAATGACGCCAGATATATTTTCCATCCACTTGACTGAACATGGCCACTGCACAGGTTGTTGAAGGGTTCTCTACCTTCGCAAACCCACCCCTCTGCACGTGTGACAAGTTGCTTAACTTCAAGCCCTGAGGAGTCCTGATGTCACATGAATTAGAAGATTTTCAGCCCACCCGCCGCTTTATTATAAAGGCAAGCTCAAAAGGAGCAGAGTCTGAGTTTCTTGCGCAGATGACGATTCTTCCAAAGCGGTGGCAGATTCTGACATCCCAAAGTTATAACTGTATTAGGTTCCTTTAACTTTCAGAAAGCGATACCTTGGATTTTAGTTTTAGGGCATTTGAATAAGAATTTATGACTGATTAGCCTACTGAAGGAGCAACAAAAGGAAAGAGAAGATCTCATATCCTCGTAGTTTGTTCTAGCCAACCGAAAAACTACCGTTGGCTTTTGGTACTGCCTAACTGAGGTAACAGAACATATTCTGAGGAAGGTCGTAGGTCAGATGGTACCTGGTCAACTCCAGTAATAGCAAGATATGCCTAGAATAAAAGTCCTAAATATGTATTTGATGGAAGTTTTAGAAGATATCGGTTATCACGACGTGGATTCTAAAAGGACTACATCCTGATTCTGACCCTGATCTATCAATGCATAACTTAAACAGCTGGATCGAGAAACTTGAAGGTTTGCAATAAGACGTGGCAACAGCTAGGTATCTCTCGGCTGAAGATAACTTCGATCCGAAGCAGTTGGATGAGGAGTTTTTATTATTATTTATTGCTACGTGAGCAACAAGCAGGCGGGCCTACTGATGGTCACCGCCGCCCATAGACCCGGGGTGTGCTGGTGCGTTGCCGGCCTTGGTTGAAGGGCTCTTTTGACTCTCTTCTTGGAGGATACCATATCGTAGCGCTGTGGAAAAGCGTCAGAGGAGAGGTTACTCACGCTCTGTGCATTGACGTTCACAAATTTGCCCGCCATACATGCGCCAGGGGCAAAACCATGCTACGACTCGCCTCCAGACGTAACATTTTCACACGACCATGTCTTGGGTAAGTTACGCTGTGATTTTTAACAATGTTTTTTTGTTGTTTTGTAGGACGTTTGTTGACATTTATATCATAGTCGATTGACTGACGTGCTCGGTGCATGGATTTGCGTCAAATCTAGTTGGTTCAAAAGAGATTTAAAAGTAGGTTGTGATCGATAGGAATCTAATAAGAAAATGATCACAGACTTTCGGTTAGACGAAAAATAAACTATAAAAATAAACAAGATTATTTTAAAAAATTTGAAAAACTGCATTCACAGAAAAAAAAGAATTTGTATTTGGTAATTTTTAAAAATTTAGGTATAATCTCCTTTGCTATTTCTACTTTTAGAAAAAGTTATATTTTCAATGTTTATGGTATGTACTTCCCGTCCAAGCAGCGTTTATTTTTTCCTATAGATCTAAAATCAAAACTACGATCCTACTAATATTATAAAGGCGAAAGTTTGTAAGGATGTTTGGATGTGAGGATGTTTGTTACTCTTTCACGCAAAAACTACCGAACAGATTTTAATGAAACTTGGTACAGTGATAGCTTATATCCTGGAATAACATATAGGCTACTTTTTAACGCGGACAAAGTCGCGGGGCGTACGCTTATACCCCCTAAGTAACAAAACACCTACATAGAGGGCGCTGTTTCACAATGTACACGGGAAAACTTTTCTACGCGGGCGAAGCCGCGGGAATAAGCTAGTCTTTCATAAATATAGAATAGGTACAGGTAGGTACCTACCTATAGAAGGTTTCAATAAGTGAATTTCACGTTTGTTAAATAAAACACGACTTTACAAAACAAATGACTAGATTGACCTGCAATGGCTGTTACAGGACTGTTCTACCCATTTGTTGCTTTATTTCTAATCTAAACACCATGTATAACATATTGGATTACATTGTTTAACATACAACACTTTACTACACTCTACAACATTAGAGAATTCCAAAATATTAGTACGTACCCGTACAACAAAAAATATGTTTTTAAGTAAATACTTGTAAAACAATGAATTTGAAAATATATATTTTTGGAAAAATTAAAATATTTATAATTATATAAATATAACTCTGTGGGTATATGAACTATATTTTTTAAAACTTTTTTTTATAAAAACACTTAAAATTTAACTACATGGTAATATTATAAGTAAGGAAGTTATATATTATGTATAAGTAAGGAAGTTATTATATTAGTAAGTTTATTACTTTTGAACACGCTAATGTTTTACATACTAATTAGTTAAAATTGAAAAGAGGTCTAAGAACTACGACAATACGCATAGAATGGTATAATATATTAAGTAGAATTACAATACTAACGATGTTCGTAGTGTAGATATATAATATATTATTAGTAAGTAGATAGAATGATTCCTATTTTTATTTAGTCACTGAAGAAATAATATTAACAAAAATAAGTTAACAAAAGAAGCTGCAGTGGCGCCCAACCGTTTACAGCTACTTTGGTAAAGAGAATTGATTTAAAATTATGATTATTAGTAGTATTTTTTATATTTATGTCTTTTATAATTTTTATTTTATTTTAATTTTTTTATATTTTTTTGTTTTTTAATGATTATTGATTAAGTTATAGTAGCATCGTCGTCATTAGGCCAGGCTGGGGTCCGTGTCAAGGTGATCAGCTGATGGTAAGGTGACCACTCAATGCACTTGTAATATTATTTTATTAATATTCAACATTTTGTTTCAATTACAAAATAAATGTTATGATTACAAAATAAATTTTTAAGTTACAAAATATTATAAATCACAACAGACAGGGTTGTGTCTTGTGTCAGTGACTTGACTGCGACTTCAAGGTGGAAACTTCGCACATAATCTCAGCGAATTTAAATAAAAAATAAAAACGGCGTATCCGAACGCAACCATTGTCAGATGTTGATAATTATAATAGCGCCACAAACTTTTCTGTCCACGTTGTCTATGCAATATGTCAATTTCGATGTTTTTATGTCTACCTGAACAGAACAGCAGGTGGCACCAATTTTAAATTATACTCTCGCTTGAGAGACAAACTTTCGTGTGCTAGCGTCATTTTAATATCTGACCTTATTTTATCACCCTTTCTATACAAGCCAAAGAATAAATACAAGCCATCATTCAAGTTTCATATATTTTTGGCCCAAATTCAAAATAGCGGAGCCAAATAAATACATTTTCAGTTAGAACTTGTGTCCATCTAAGCATTTTTAAACTTTGCATTTTATTTAAGTTCAAAATTCTGTGTTTTAAAACCAAATAAAACCAAGGCTTTGGTGTCAGTAAAAATACTTAGAATTGATAACTTACTAACAGAATATTAAGTATTTTTTCTTGGTCAGATATTTAAAATATGGACCAAAATAAATGATAATTCTTTTGAATAAAAAAAGACAAAATATTTCAAAGGTTGTCAAATTTTTAAAAATCATTAAATGCTTCGTTCTTGTTACAAATAACTTGTCATTTGACACGTGTTTTTTTTCATTTCGCTGTCTGGGAACGGACTGATTTTTGAACCATATCGATAAGTCTATGTTTCTCAGGTGACTGATTACAATACGCGGGCTAAACATTGACTATAATATATTGATTATACATTGACTAAATATGGTTACAGGTCCTAATCTGAAGACACTCCTTTATAGACAGTACAATTACTTTCGTCTTTATCTTCCTAGAGATGTTTGGCAGAGATATGAATAATTTTAGTGGTTTGTACGTTTTATACCAGATTAGCAAAATGTCAAATTAGCAAAATGTCAGATTAGCAAATAGTCTGTGCCTTCAGAAATGGGCCTGAGTGAATTTAATTTTAAGACTTGCATTATTATAAGAATGCCTACACAACAATTATTTAATAATGTTAAAATTGTTCATAAATATGAAAAGTGAAAGAGCGTTATAGATACTTATGGTTATACATATGTAGTTAATTAATAAATATATTTTTAGTGGCTACAGACGCCTATGAACAACTGTCACGTTGCTATTGGTTGGAGGTCTCAGGTTTAATGCCTCATGTGCCTGTAATAGCAATGGCTCTCTTGCCCTTCATACCGAAACAGCTATGCAGGTATTGCTGGTTGTCGGCAGAAATAGGTAAGAGGGTGGTACCCACCCAGTCGGACCCTGCACTAAAAATCCTCCCACCAGTAAATCTTTTAAACTAATTTTAACCTACAAGTGTTTTGTCTACTGTATTATGTAGGTAAGTAATGTTTACCTTCCTAAGTAAATTAATTTTAATAAAATTACCATATTTTATTTTATTTCAAGAAAAAGTGATCATTTTGCAATGAATGTTATGATGACATAATGACGTAAGTAAAGCATGTCAGCGAGATAATGACTATATTAATATTAACACCATGCACACGACTAGTTGACTAAAGAGTTTTAGGAACTCACGACGCAAATATGTGAATCCTTATTAAAATGTAATGTAATACAATTTTAGATGAATATTTACAATGTATAGGTAGGTATATTATTTGAATGTGTTTACATTTCTGCATTCATTGCCCGAGAGTACAAAAATGTTAACAGTATAATATTCCTGAAATAGGTTTAATAAATATAGTAAGTCCTATATTTGTTTTCAAAAATACATAATATTTACATCGGGTTTGCTTTTCGAATATCATGCGAAATTAAGCGACAGATATATATATTTTGAAGTAAACACCTATTTAAAACAATACTTTATATTCGCACAATTTATTTTATAGTCTGTCCAGCAATATTTGTAATATTTACATTATTATGTTCTTAATTCTAATTAGAATAATAATGTTATTAAATAAAGTTTCGTTGTTATATTTATTAGAAGAATTACGATTTTAATACTGGAATATACAGAAATCCTTAAACCTAGTTATGTAGGTACTTTACTACCTAACTAATATTAAATAAACTACTACTAATATTTAATATTAGTTTAATTAAATCATATGACTAAATAAAATAGGTAATACTGCGATTGGCGCCTAAATATAAATGTGAATGCTAAAATTTCCTAAATAAATTTTGTATACAGGTAAGCAAAACCCGGATAAACGTACAGATTATGTATGTTTTTGCGAAATCCACTACAGGTAAATCAGTTTGTATCCGAAGCTGATATTTTCTTTTTATGTAGTGTTCCTTCCTGTAAAAAATTCGCGAGCGTAAAATCATAGCGAGCGGGAGGGTAGCGAGCTTTTTATGTGTTCTTTGGGTATAATAAATGTAGTAAGTATTTATTATTATTCTTAAGGATATATCAGGACCTAAACTGGCCTTCATATGAAGAAAGTACCTATGTAGGTACCAAGGAATGTGATACATTTTTGAGAACTTTTTACTACAATATGACTTATAATAAGTTATGTATATTTTGAGGATACAATCGTAATAGTTACAATGGAAGTAAATGCTACAAACTATTCTACTTATAAACCACATTGAGATGTATAGGAATATACATAAAATCTCCATAGCCAAATACATACATACACCTCTCGTTACAAAAAACAAACTACTGTAGGTATACGGTCTGTTCCAGCGGTTATCCCAATCAGTATGTACATTTTTTTCCATTCTTCCAACTTGTTAAAAAAACATGTACAGTCGCTATCACACCCATTTACTTATAATCTGTAGTACCTACTTCATTTCCTATGGTAAGTAGGTAGGTAGTTTCATACGTAACTGTATTGGTTAACGATTAAAAACATATTTTGCAGAAGATGCTAACTTGATTTTAAGATAAATATATTGAAATTTTGATATTATTGGTCGATTAAATATTTAAGTATGAGCGTCAGTGGCGTCGGGGAAAAGATGCAGATTTCATATCGAAAGGTCCGGAGTTCGATCCCCGGCTGGGCCATGTACCAATGGGTTTTTCTCGAAACTTAAGTACATTTACTGACAGCTCTCAAACGGTGAAGGAAAACATCGTGAGGAAACCTGCATACGCCGAAGAAGAAATTCTTAGGCGCATGTGAAGTTCACCAACCCGCACTGGGCTAGCGTGGTGGACTATAACCCAAATACCCTCGTTGAGAGGGTAGGCCTGAGCCCCAGCAGTGGGGACATGTTAAGGCTGTTGATGAAATATTTAAGTAATGTGGTTTTGTGGACATTTCTTTAGCTGTGGTTGAAAGAATGGAAAAAGTTCCATTTATGTCAATGATTGTGATTGGGACAACCAGTTGGGAAAGATGCAACAGACCGTGTTATTTTCCAAAAGGGCGAAGATAAAAATTTAAGAATCACAAAACAAAATGGTACAAAACATGGATTTAAACATAACTATTTATCAAATATCACATGGTCTTTAGAAGATCACGATTGTAGAAACGTGTTTGTTTATTCGTTTGTGTATTTACAAAGTCTAGGTATTTCTGTCATACAATATCACTGAACTAAATAGATAACTTGTGGAGTGACGTCGTCGCCCCTTTGGACCAAAGTACAAAGATAATTTCTAAGAATATAATCTCCTGAGAATATAGGCTAGACTAGACTAGACGAGCCACTCGATCGTCGGTGGCTCAGCCTGCGCAGGAGTGGCCAGATCCAGTACAGGTCACAGATTGCAGAGTGTAGCGTCCGCCGGGGGTATGGTCGTCACTTCTGGACGGCTGATGGTCTTGATGCGCTGTTGGAGACATTATAAAAATTCTCGTTAAAAAAGTTAACTGAAAGATAACTAAAAGTGACTGCTCTCGAAAACATTGTGAGGAAACCTGCGTACGCCGAAGAAGACATTCTCAGGGCGCATGTAAAGTCCACCAACCCGCACTGGGCTAGCTATAGTAGATTATAGCCTTAAAAATGTTTGATATAATATCTTTAGATCTCTTTTCTCGAAACTTAAGTTACCTACATATTTACTGACTGCTCTCGAACGGTAACGAAAACATTGTGAGGAAACCTGCGTACGCCGAAGAAGACATTCTTAGGGCGCATGTAAAGTCCACCAACCCGCACTGGGCTAGCTAGTAGATTACAGCCCTAAAAATCTTCGATCTTTCTTTAATTCTTTTTTCTCGAAACTTAAGTACACTACATATATTTACTGACTGCTCTCGAACGGTATAAACGAAAACATTGCGAGGAAACCTGCGTACGCCGAAGAAGACATTCTTAGGGCGCATGTAAAGTCCACCAACCCGCACTGGGCTAGCTAGTAGATTACAGCCCTAAAAATCTTCGATCTTTCTTTAGATCTTTTTTCTCGAAACTTAAGTTACATAATATATTCACTGACTGCTCTCGAACGGTATAAACGAAAACATTGCGAGGAAACCTGCGTACGCCGAAGAAGACATTCTTAGGGCGCATGTAAAGTCCACCAACCCGCACTGGGCTAGCTAGTAGATTACAGCCCTAAAAATCTTCGATCTTTCTTTAATTCTTTTTTCTCGAAACTTAAGTACACTACATATATTTACTGACTGCTCTCGAACGGTATAAACGAAAACATTGCGAGGAAACCTGCGTACGCCGAAGAAGACATTCTTAGGGCGCATGTAAAGTCCACCAACCCGCACTGGGCTAGCTAGTAGATTACAGCCCTAAAAATCTTCGATCTTTCTTTAGATCTTTTTTCTCGAAACTTAAGTTACATAATATATTCACTGACTGCTCTCGAACGGTATAAACGAAAACATTGCGAGGAAACCTGCGTACGCCGAAGAAGACATTCTTAGGGCGCATGTAAAGTCCACCAACCCGCACTGGGCTAGCTAGTAGATTACAGCCCTAAAAATCTTCGATCTTTCTTTAATTCTTTTTTCTCGAAACTTAAGTACACTACATATATTTACTGACTGCTCTCGAACGGTATAAACGAAAACATTGCGAGGAAACCTGCGTACGCCGAAGAAGACATTCTTAGGGCGCATGTAAAGTCCACCAACCCGCACTGGGCAAGCTAGTAGATTACTTAAAGCACTAAAAATCTTCGATCTTTCTTTAGATCTTTTTTCTCGAAACTTAAGTTACATAATATATTCACTGACTGCTCTCGAACGGTATAAACGAAAACATTGTGAGGAAACCTGCGTACGCCGAAGAAGACATTTAGTGCGCATGTGAAGTCCACCGGGGTATCTAGTAGAGTATAGCCCTAACCCCCTCGTTGAGAGGGTAGGCCTGTGCCCCAACTGGGGACATAAATGGCTATTGAAAAAGTCTTTGACGCTGATGGGACAACACATCATTGAGTTGCCAGCTACTCACATTCCGACAATTCCCAGGAGTGATGAGCAGCTTGTAGACGATGTAGAGCGGGATGCAGGAGACGGTGGTGCCGGTCATGATCCAGCCCACCGTGATGGACCACGCGGGGTACACGTACTCCCCCCCCAGCATCTCCTCGTGGGCCAACACTGATACCACGAACAGGACGAGGAGGAACACCGGACTGCGAAAGGGAAAGAAGACAGTCTAGCAGCGGAGGGGAAAGTTATAGCCAGTTATGATCGTATTGCCTAACAAACAATTTGCCTATAATATCAGAACGCCTAAAACGTAAAATGCCTATTCATTAGAATGTAGCTGTCGTCATATTTTGGTTTTTCAAAAAAGAATTCTATCTAGACTACATAAAGTTTAGTATTTGAACTACATTTGAGACCCGAACGGGTTTTTTAACACTCTAAGGGCAACAAAACGTCTATAAAGCAAATTTCCTGTAATGCATGACAAATGTCAAATTGCTTTTTAGACGATAAAACAACTTAGGCATTCTAGGTTTTTGACAATTTACTACTTAGGCTAATTGAAATTTAGACGATTATCACTGTAAGTTAGAGGTATTTTATTACATAAACATTGATTTTAGGCATTCGGCTATACTTGCTTTTTAGGCGATCCGATCTTAACCGGTTAAAACACCAAACAACAAGGGAGTAATAAAAAAATATACCTACATAATCAACTATTTAAAAATATTTTGACTTCCGCCGAAACGACTGTTGTATAATTCTTGTTTTTGTTTCAGGCTGATGATGTCCAACAGCTATAATACCTGATGTAAGACCAGCAGGCTCTCCAGAACCACCCAGGCGAGTGTCCAAGCATGGTTTTCACGTCTTCAGAGAACTTGTCCACTCCATACACCCAGCAGACCCCCGCGGCTTCCGCAAACACCACGAACAGTATGGCCAGACCTGGGCCGTAGACGTTGAGGAGGTTCACCAGGTATACTCCGCCCTGAGGAATATATGAAATCGTTCCAAGAAATACAACGCCAATATTTCTCATGTCGACCTCACGTCAGTGGAAACACTTTGACCTTGACCTGGCCTGGCCTGGCCTATTAGGAACTTTCAGTACTATGAGAGACTAGTTTATACTGGTTTTGTTTCCACTGACGTGCGGTCGACCGTACCTACGTAACAGATAATATTAGTTTTGTAACAAAGTTGTATTTCACAGAATTTTCGTGAGCAATAAAAAATCTGTTCGCAGACCTAAATATTTTTTTTGCCATAACAGTTTAATGTTGCAGAAATTTTGCTACTTTTAGCAACATTTCTGCAACAGCTGTGCTAAAAAGTCCTTCTGAGACTCAGAGGAAAAGTTTTCTAAAAACCCAGTACCTACAAGAAATTCTATCAATGATACCTAGTTGGAAGAAAAAGAATGGTAGCACCTGTCGCTTTATGAAAATTATGATACAAGTGAGCTAAGTTGATCATTACACTCGAGGCTGGAAAGCACAGCACGAGCCGAACGCGAGTACGTAATTAAGCGGAGCGTGTAATGACCAATGCTCACGCATTTCATACTGACGAACACACTGCGAGGAAAAAAATATATGACATAAACTTATTTTTCTTTGATTTTGACGGCAACAGGTTATCACTTGCAATCTGTGCCTCATCAGGCGTTGAATCTATGTTATGACTAGTCTTCGTCACTTGAAGTCGACATTTGTGAAAATAATCACAAAACTCAACTAGATATTCGCACACCTGCTTCAAAAGAAAAAAATCATTTGTATAATTTTTATACAAATATGTTTGTGAAAAGAATTTCTTTTATCGCGCGCCGTGCCTGTGCTTTACTTAGCTATGGCGCTCGCAGGTATGGAGGCACTGGCGAACAGACAGCGCCAAATTGAAACAAAAAGAAAACCGCAAAGATGCAAGCAAACGGAACAAATCTCCTCGTATACGGAATACGGACGTCCATCGCCGGTCATCCCGTAAGTGCTGGCGCGATGAATTATGCATCTGAATACATCGCTCTGAAGAGATACGGTGCGTAATTTATCGGACGCCTCGGCGGTTAACGTGGCCGACGCTTTATTTGTTTCGGAGTAATAGAAGTAGACCAAGGCGTGGTGGTCAGAGCGTTTTTTTTTTGCTACGGGGGCAACAAGCAGGCGGGCCTCCATGTTAAGAGGTCACCGCCGCCCATAGACAGCTGCAACACCCGGGGGGTGCTGGTGCGGTGCCGGCCGCGGTTGAAGGGCTCTTTTGACTCTCTTTTTGACCCCATATCGTAGCGCTGTGGAAAAGCGTCAGAGAGAAGGTCATTCCACAGAGCGTCAGTGGCGTCGGGGATAAGACGCGGCCTATAAAGGTCCGAAGT
This sequence comes from Metalampra italica, assembly GCA_949699065.1. NCBI lineage: Eukaryota > Metazoa > Arthropoda > Insecta > Lepidoptera > Oecophoridae > Metalampra > Metalampra italica. Next base: position 913,889 of record OX452983.1, read on the forward strand.
TCGATCCCGATTTGCCCATGTACCTACCAATGGGTTTTACTCGAAACTTAAGTACATTTACTGACTGCTCTCAAACGGTGACGGAAAAAATCGTGAGGAAACCTGCATACGCCGAAGAAGGAATTCCTATTCTCATGTGAAGCCCACTAACCTATTAACAACCAACCACCAACTATTTAATATCACGCTACGACCCTTAGCAGCCGAGTATAAAGAAAAGAGTCAGAAATATCTTTAAAAAACGTAGGCGAGTTCGCGGGAAACAGCTAGCTAAACAGACGCACTGAGTAGGTACTTCTTGTGCTCACTGTGTTTAGATACCACATGTATTGTACAAAGAAGATAAGACGTCACGATATACACTCTAATGCCCTAACCAAGCTATTTATTACCCATATCTTAAGCCATTTAATAAACTAATTTTATTGTTTTGTTTTTCAAATGGAAACAGTTTTTATACCTAGGTACTTCTATTGTTATTAAAATAATTATACATTTTAGCGCATGATTGTGATTTTTAACGTTAAAAAAACCTTTTTTTTTAGCGATTACAATACTTCCTCTACCCTAAAGACTAAAACCTAAAAACATAAGACTTCCAATCAGCTGGCCAGTCCACAGCTCGCGGGTTAACATCGTTGACATATAAGACGTTAAATACAGGTATATGGGCACCCTGTATATAGAGGCATAGAGAAAAACAAATTCATTTCATGCTTAATTGTTGATTGTAGGTCGTTTTAATGATATAGTGTTTCAACTACAATTAAGTTGATGTTCTGTCGCCATGTTTGTGGGGTTATTATTATGATCCTCGTTATCGGAGTGAGCCAGTGTTGCCAGGCGGACCGCGACCAGTATTGCGGTAGTCGTAGGATTACGCACAATATGTACCTCTTATTACATTTTAGACTTTCGCGCTTTGTATTCATAATTATATAATTATTTACGGGTCTTACACACGAATAAGTTTTATTTACCTTGCCCGACGTTTCGACCAGGTTACACTGGCCGTGGTCACGAGCTGACTGGAGAGGCGAGCTGTCATTGTTGATCGCTGTGAGTAGTTTCTGAAACTACTCACAGCGACTGTTTGCTCGCCTTTCCAGTCAGCTCGTGACCACGGCCAGTGTAACCTGGTCGAAACGTCGGGCAAGGTAAATAAAACTTATTCGTGTGTAAGACCCGTAAATAATTATATAATTATGTACCTCTTACCTACCTAAAAATAATTATTTTTAAAGGTAATAAAATAATTGCGCAAACAAAAAAAATTAAATTTCAATTGTGTCATAATATTCTGACGTAAAACGCCTTAGGTACTTCCATTGTCGGGGGGTTTTCAAAAAAATATATTTCATCCTAATGGGTTTTCACGAAATTTTTAATTTTGCTTTTTGTTTTAATTTAAAATAGTCATCGAACGACTTTGCTTTGCTCAATGACACTAAAAATATATGTTATATGTACCAATTAATCATTAACCTACCAATTAATCATTACAGAAACGTTTTCTCTTCTTTCTTTCTCTGCATCAAAAGAAGTTGGATACTCTGACTTCCTACGAAAAAAGATTGTGCCATTTCAAGATGATTTCGCTCGAAAATCGCAGGTGGATGAGCGATCAGGTATTGCTTTACAAAATTCTACATGGCATAATAAACTGTCCTCAACTCTTGTCCGAACTCAACTTTGCCGTTCCTCGGCGCAACGCCCGGGTAGTTAACTTCAGGCCCTTTGCTTTAAAACATTACCGAACTAACGTCGGCCACCACAGCGTCATCGCGAGAATGTGTCGCCAGCACAATGATCTTTACAAAGCCCACTCGTTTGACATTCTGAGCTGTAACTTAAATGCTTTTAAGCGGTTTCTTTATAAATCAGTGTCATCCTAAAAATTATTTATCCTTGTTATTAGATATGTTTCTGTAGGTATTTTATAAACTTATAATTACATAGTGTGTTGTTTAGTGCTATAACTTGATTTAACTTTGTTTACATTACTTAACTTTAAATTATGCTGTCTTATTGCATAATATGTTATAATGTTAACAAGTGTTAACATTATTACATATTGTGTAACACCAGTGTGTCACATACTGTTTGTAAGCAATTTACACATGCTGTGTTTACCTATTACTGGGTGTTCACACGGATGATTTGTACCTACTATTTATAAGATTGCTTTTTTTGTATATGTGCAACTTCTGTTGGTAAACCAATAAATAAAATAAAAAATAAATTAAGAATGAGACGTTATAATATATTTCTATGTTGCGTAAACAAGGACGAGCAAAACAAATTAGTCACTTAATACTAGGTATTAATTACCTAAGTATGTAACTGAGGATATTTCCTAAACTAACTAGCTCATTGAAGTAGATAGGTATACACAGTAACTTTGATTGGAGTATAAGTATTAAATTATTTATAACAAAAACAGCACCAATATCATAATAAATATGTAAGATAAAACCCTCATTGAGAAAAAAATAGATTTTCACTTAATGAGTCACTCTGATTGAGTCAGTTAATATTCGTTTGAAATGTTTTTGCGAGACAGATAACTTATCTGATTTCTGGTTATTTGTTTCGATTACAGATGGCAACCCCGGTAAGCGCTGGTCTAACCAGTTGTACAGTTAATGCTACACTCTGTGGTCCGCACTGCACAATTAGTTATCGCGGAGCGCGCGGGCCGTCAACATGATTTTAATAATTCTGTTCGCCACCGCTCTCGTCTCATTTTACTTCTACTCTACCAAAAACCACAGCTACTGGCTCAAGAGAAATGTGAAACACGACCCACCGACGCCGCTCTTCGGCAACCATTTCCGCAATCAACTCGGCGTGAAAAGCACCACAGAGCTATCCGTGGAGATGTACAACAAGTATCCCGAGGAGAAAGTAGTCGGATACTACTGCGGGAGGACACCGGAGCTCATCATCAAGGATCTGGACCTGATCAGACAAATTTTGACGGTCGACTTCGCGTACTTCTATCCGCGAGGTCTCGGGAGAAAGAGCGAGGTGGAGCCGCTGTTCGCGAACTTGTTCCACGCGGACGGCGACACGTGGCGGCTGCTGCGGCAGCGGCTGACGCCGGCGTTCACCACCGCCAAGCTGCGCGCCATGTTCCCGCTGGTGGCGCGCTGCGCGGAGCGGCTGCAGGCGGCGGCGGGCGCGGGCGGCGCGTGCGACGCGCGCGAGATGATGGCGCGCTTCACCACAGAGTTCATCGGCGCCTGCGGCTTCGGCATCGACATGGACACCATCAACCACGAGCGCTCGCACTTCCGAGACTTGGGCAAGCTCATCTTCGCGCGCCCCTTGAAGAACCGCATCCTGTGGCCCCTGTGGGAACTGTTCCCGGAGCTGAGAAGCCTGATCTACGTCGGAAACCAGACCATAGAAGACGCCATCACAGTTATCGTGGAGAAGATCAGAGAACAGAGAGGGTACAAGCCCGCGGGTCGCAACGACTTCATCGATCTGCTGCTGGAGTTGGAATCCAAGGGGAAGATCCAGGGGGAATCTATTGAGAGAAGGAATCCTGATGGATCGCCGATACCGGTGGAGTTGGAGATGGATCTCAAATGTATGGTGGCTCAAGTGTTCGTGTTCTTCGCCGCTGGCTTCGAAACTTCATCGTCGGCCACCAGCTTCACGCTGCACGAGCTGGCGTTCAATCCGGACGTGCAGAGCAAGATCCAGGAACAAATCGACGAGGTCATGTCGAGACATGATAACAAGCTGTGTTACGACTCGATATCTGAAATGACTTTACTGGAAATGGCCTTTAAAGAGGGCATGCGGATGTTTCCTTCACTCGGCAATTTGAACCGCGTGTGCGCGAGGAGGTACACACTACCGGGCCTGGACATTACCCTGGACCCGGGAGTGAAGATCGTGATCCCGGTGCAGGCCATACACATGGACGAGAAGTACTACGACAACCCGAAGGAGTTCCGACTGGACCGGTTCACCAGTGACGCGGAGCAGGCCAGGCATAATTTTGCTTATTTGCCGTTTGGAGACGGGCCTAGGGCATGTATTGGTGAGTATTTTCTAGTTAAGTAATGTAGTTCTATCCAATACAGTTTTCTTTTGATCTTGAATCATCATCATCATAGATATATGAGCTGAAAGACGTCCACTGCTGGACAGAGGCCTCTCCCAAAGATCTACACGACGACCGGTTCCGCGCTAACCTCATCCAGCCGGGTCCCGCGACCTTCACCAGATCGTCGGTCCACCTTGTGGGAGTCCTGCCTACGAGGCGCTGATCTTGAATGCATCTATTATAAAAACATTAATGGTCAATGGTGAAAAGACCTTGAAATTATACATGTTTCGGTTTAACAAAACGACTTTATTTATGTCATGTTTTCAAGAAAGTTCATTGAATGTCTCCATATTTGTCGATTTGTTGACAGAAACGATCTGTTTAACAAAAATATGTCAGTCTCCTCACTTATCTGTTCGCAAACAATGATAACACTGGTGAATATTTCACTCTAGACGTTATCAATCTACGGTCTCAGATATTTAGAGGAATTTTTTGCCGCATCGCCTGAGATGTAGGTACTCGTATCTACGATACGATACTCACATCCTTTGTTTCCTTTACAACATCCTGAAAAACCCGTCCATCCCTAACTATTTATCTGAACGTTTCTCCTTTATGCGCCCTGTTGATAAACTCAGCAGATCCCACATTGGCTCCCTCCTTAATATTCCCTCCCACTCTACCGACTTTTATTCCTATTCCTTTTCGGTACATGCGGTCAGGCTGTGGAACTCACTTCCTTCTGACATACGCGACAGCCAGTCTGTCGCAATCTTTAGAAAGCGAGTGAAGGAGCATTACCTCTCTCTTGATCCATAAGCATATATATATATTATACATATGTGTGTATATATTTATGTATCCATTATGTATGTAAGTATGTACGATAATATTGGTATGTATTATACTTTATGAATATTTTTGATATAATATAGTTTATTTAGTATATTAGTACACACTGTCTGCCCTAACACACATTTTTCCTGTCACTGGTAGGCTGGCAGAAATCTCATAAAGAGATAAGCCTCACCATTTGTACATGTTCTTTCTGTTTTGTTTTGTATCTTGTTAATGTTTTGTGTGTACAATAAATTGTTAAATAAATAAATACATCTCTAGCATTTACAACTTAACCTTGTGGTATTAAAAATAATAAGTACCTTTAGACCTACTCATTATCGACTCTATTTATATTCTCAGTTTATTTAATTTATTTAATTTACCTATTTAATTTTTATGTCCAACCAGACAACTTCGCGCGTTTGCGATTTCATATTTTTCTGATGAATTTAGGAAATCACAGCAAATTTTCCGATGGGGCCATGTGCCGATGGGTTTTTCTCGAAACTTAAAAACATAAGTTAAAACAAAACATCGCGAGTAAACCTGCGTACGCCGAAGAAGGAATTTTTAGGCGCGTGTGAAGTCCACCAACCCGCACTGGGTGGGCTAGCGTGGTGGACTTCGTTGAGAGGGTAGGTCTGAGCTCCAACAGTATAGGGACTTATTAACAGGTTGTTCTTGATTTGATTTGACAGCAAAATTCAAACGATTTTTGACATTTCAGGAGCGAGGCTTGGACACATGCAGTCCCTGGCAGGATTGGCAGCAGTTCTCCATAAATTCACGGTGGAACCCTCAGCATCCTCTGAGAGGAAAGTGAGGGTCAGCCACACGCAGAACGTGGTGCAGGGCGTGGAAGGGGGACTTCCTCTTACCCTGAAGCTACGAAAAGGGACAAGTCACTGAGCGACAATGAAGAATCGCAAAAGTGAATCAGGGATTTTGCGCGGTTCTGATTTAACGCGGTATTTAGAACTAATAAAAAGAATTTAATTGTTATATTATAGTATGGTCTTTATTAAACTACACAAACTTTGAGGGACTTATGTATAGGGTGTACCTATTACGATAAACTCATAATTTAAAGTAATAAAGTGGTTTCATTAGTAGGTAGGTATACGTACTTAATATTATTTCAAAACACATTTTATGTATGTTATTTTATTCATGCTTACAATAATTACGTCATATCTTTATTTTATTTTGCATTTATACGTTGAATACTTTCGTTTAAACGAATTTTTACTTAATAATATTTTTATAATACTTTAAATAATAATATTTTAATTTTTCTATTTTTTCTCTATTATACTTATGAAACTGACGAAGTTTGTGTAATTTTGAAAAAGACTTGTCAAGTTACCTAGCTGTATGTTTTCTTTAGTGATAATGATATCACTAAGCGGGTTTAGTGCATTATATGATTAGGTACCTATATAACGATATAATTTACTTGTTTAAATAAAAGATAAGGTAGACCTAAGAATATTTGAGTAAAAAAAAATTTAAATGAAATTATTTCTAAGTAATAGTTATCACTCTGTATATTTTTGTAGTTTGTATTAATATATTTTAAGTATTTCTGATTTCTATGCTTAATTTATTTCTAAAAGTATTGTATTTTAACACAATACCTACTCTATATTTGTAATTCGTGTTTTAAACACAATTATACGTTGGTAAATATTTACAAATAAAATGCTGTTGTAATTTGTATTCTTAATAAAATTACTCAGAAGTACTTTTACTTTTTTTTTAGATTGCACAACAAAAAAAGGTTTTTCTACGAAATATAATAATTTTGGAACAGAAATTTTATTTTATCTTTTTTGTCCACCATTCAATACCACTTACGTACATATAACTTCAGACGATAAATTAATAAAAAAACAATAAAAATCTAAAGCGCGAGTAAACGCTGCTACTTAAAATTTGAATACAGGCAATTTTGAACTTTGTTCTATCACCTTAAGAACTTAAGATTGACGCGTAAAATACGCCGCACTGCTCACCGCCAGGTCTGCGCTAACCATAGAGTTAGTATACTAGCTAACAACTCTCTGGCGCTAACTGACCCTACAGCTAATTAAGTTAATAACTTGATTGTATGTAAGAAATAACACGATGACTTGCCACTACATACTTCACAATCAGCGAACTTTAATAAGTATAGAAATACTACTAAGCCCTAAAAATGATGACACCACGACATGTTCCCAGCAGTAGGTGATTTGAGTATGTGTACTAGACATGAAAATGTATTATGTAGAATTCAATACAAGCAAATGTATACTTTGTCGCATAGCGATATGGTCTATAATCATCTTACACGCTTTGTTACTTCCAAGGAGATTCGAACCTCTTTTGTCGCGCGCGCGCTCCCTGTGGAGATCACATCTTGCAAATTTAGTATGGGAAACGATGAAAAATTCTGTGTCAAAATCAGGGGGGTGCGGACAAATGAAGCGGATTAGCGGGAGGAAGTTGCTCATACAAATTTATATGGAGTTTGAAAATGAGAATCTGTGAGTGAGTATCAATTTCGATATACATTTGGCACGATTTTGGCACCCACTGAAATGATTTGTTACTCATCCATATGGGAGTAGCTTTTTTTTAAAATTCATGGTTACTTCAGCTAGCATATCATAATTGCATTTGTTTTAATTCGAATCTCACATTTTAAAATAAATTTGTATGAAGTAATGCTTCTATACTTATTAAAGTTCGCTGTTCACAATACAGTGTGACAAATAATCTTAGGCCACTTTAGGCCGACCAGACGACCGAAATTAGATTCGTACGGTAATCGCGACGAATCGGAATGACGCCGTATATATACAATGTTATTAATCATGGAAAAAAACGTGACCCATTTTATTCTACTTGAAACTAATACTTCAAACACCCTTATCAATGGAGTAGTTTCATTGAAAATAAGAGGGTTGGCGGTAGATTACTTTTTCATCCTGATTCTCCGGTAAAAAATCATCATCATCAGCCTGCACTAGTCCACTGCTGGACACAGGCCTCACCCAAGGCGCGCCACTGAACCAGATCTTCGGTTCTCCGCATACAGTCCCTGCGAACCGTCTTACGCAGATCGTCGCTCCTTTAGCCGGGCGGCCTGCCCACGCGTGGTCTACACTCGAGAACGTCTACCCCAAGGGTTATCGGTTCTCCGACAGATATGACCAGCCCACTGTGACTTCAAGGTAATACTAACTTTTTGAGCTATGGCGAAGGCTGTGGTTCTCTGGCGGATAACCTGGTAAATTGATTATTGATTGACGATCCAAATTGAGATAAATATAACTTATGTTTGAGTGAAACGCGAGAAGATAAGATAAAACTACTTAATTCGAAACTGTAACTTAATATATAACTAGCTTTTTCCCGCGGCTTCGCCCGCGTAGAAAAGTTTTTCCATTGTGATATCGCGCCCTCTATGTAGGCGTTTTGTTACTTAGGGGGTATTAGCGGACGCGTCGCGACTTTGTCCGCGTTGAAAAGTAGCCTATATGTTATTCCAGGATATAAGCTATCACTGTACCAAGTATCATCAAAATCTGTTAGGTAGTTTTTGAGTGAAAGAGTAACAAACACATCCTCACATCCATACAAACTTTCGCCTTTATAATATTAGTAGGATAGGATTAGTAGGATTTATTGACTTCTGTGTACTACCAACTACCTCTATTTCTATTTTACTACTACCATACTATAAATGAAAATAATACGTACAAAAGTCTTGTACTGCCAACCCTATTTCATTGACAACAATGTTTAATACTCATAATTATAAGTGATACCTAATTGATTTCCTATAACATGACACTTAGTTTCAATGGGTATAATCCATATGAGGCGGCAATATGCGAAAGAGGGCAATTAACTGTTAAATCTTCAGTTCCAAATCAGTTTTCCAACAAGCAATATGATTATCATACTACTCGTTTTGTTTCTCATTTTACTATATTTTTGGTCCACCAAAAACCACAGCTACTGGCTCAAGAGAAATGTGAAGTTCGAAACACCCATCCCTCTATTCGGAAACCATCTCCGTAACGTACTTGGTTTGAAAAACGTATGTGACATAAGTGGAGAGTTGTACAATAAGTACCCAGATGAGAAAATAATAGGGTACTACATAGGAACGCTCCCGTGCCTCATCATCAGAGACCTGGATTTGATGAGACGCATTTTAAATGTAGACTTTGCGTCTTTCAGCTCTCGTGGAATGGGGAGTCATCCTAAAACGCAGCCGTTGACTGCGAGCCTGTTCCATGTTGATGGAGATGAGTGGAAGCTACTCCGCAAGGAAGTGACCCCGGCGTTCACGACCGCCAAGCTGCGAGCCATGTTCCCGCTGGTGTCGCGCTGCGCGGATCAGCTGCAAGAGGTAATGGCAGTTGGAGGCGCGTGCGACGCGCGTGACCTGATGATGCGCTATACCATCCAAGTCATCGGCGCCTGCTGCTTCGGCGTCGAGGTGGAAAGCTTCAACAGCGAGCACTCCTACTTCCCAAAGATAGAGAAGTTCATATTCTCGCGTTCATTTAAGAAGATTATTTTAATACCCATTCTAACTTTATTTCCAAAACTAGGAAATTTCCTGAATGTCTACGATCGCGATTTGGAAGACTTCCTTACACATATAGTGACACAGATAAGAGATCAAAGAAAGTTTAAACATTCTAGTCGCAATGACATTCTCGATCTGTTGCTGAAGCTCGAAGCGAAGGGAAAGATTAAGGGGGAGTCAACGGAGAAAAGGAATCCTGATGGGTCACCGATTCAGGTGGAAATGGAGATGGATCTCAATTGTGTGGTAGCTCAAGTGCATGCGTTCTTCATCGCTGGCTATGAACCCTCGTCGACGGCTACCAGCTTCACACTGCACGAGCTGGCATACAATCCAGACGTGCAAAGCAAAATTCAGAAGGAAATAGATCTTGTCATGTCAAAGTATGATAACAAACTGTGTTATGACTCGATAGCTGAAATGTCTTTGTTGGACATGGCTTTTAAAGAGAGTTTGAGGAAGTTCACTACAGCTGGCGTTGTATTTCGTAAGTGTGTTAAAAGGTACACCATACCGGAACTGAACATTACAATAGATCCGGGAGTCAGAGTTATGATTCCATTCCAGGCCATTCATATGGATACGAAATATTTCGACAACCCGAGGGAGTTTAGACCCGAGCGGTTCACGAATGCTGCGGTGCAGGCGAGGAACAATTACGCGTACTTGCCTTTCGGGGACGGGCCAAGGGCATGCATTGGTAAGTCAATAACATTAGTATCTCAATATTCTTAACGTGACGACAAAATAGATCAAAGGCACAAATCAAGACATAATTCATCATCATCGTGCGGTAATGAGCGGGTCACAAATGTCGCATAACTGACGGCCATTGAGACAAACGAGTTCTAGAGTGGAGAAGACGCACGACGATTGGAGAATGTAAATCAGTGGACGTCGTTAGGCTACTTTGAAGAAGATTGCAGCTTGTAATCTAGTTTAAGAAGACTATTTCTATATTACAGCGGAGAAACTCGGCCAAATGCAGTCTCTGGTCGGGCTGGCAGCAGTACTACACAAATTCACCGTGGAGCCGGCAGCCACCTCGCAACGCGAGGTGAACGTTGATCATGCTTATAATATTGCGCAGCGTATTAAAGGACCACTACCTCTAATGTTCAAATTACGAAGGAATTAAATCAATGAGGTCGACAGACGAAAGAAAAGGTAGATTTAGTAAAGGTTCCCAAAAGCATATAAGTAGAAAGTATTTTAAGAACTTATTAATTGATTTGAAATTTGAATTAATTAAGAGATCCAGTAAAGTTTCCCAAAAGAAACCAATGCGGGAAGCATTTCGATTTTATTATTCGAGATCTTATTTTTGGAAGTGAAAGGCACTTTTGTTTGGTTACGATGGTAAAAAGAGAAATAACTTACGTATGTTGTAGTAGGCAGTGCGCAGATGTAGATGAAAAGCAGCAACCCCATCACGAATAACTCTCTGTGCCTACCCAGAGCTCGGGGATACTCGTCACACAGGGCTGTGGTCACAGCTTCTAGCCCTGTAAAGTACAAAATATATTTCCATGATACCATCTTCTAAATGAAGTCTGATGATGATAATGATCACTGTACCTCCGAAGGTGCTGTCCAAGCCGAGCGTGATGAGCATGAGGAAGAATATGATGGCCCAGAAGACGGAGCCAGTCATGGTGGCGATGGCTTCGGGGTACACGATGAACACCAGCCCGGGGCCCTCCAGGCCCACCTCCTCGATGCTCTTGTTCTGAACGTGCGCCATGTACCTGTGGAGGAAGCCATGAGCCAATTACAGAAGAAAGTGCATATTTACTTGGTGTATCCTGGCAAGGCGCCTGACGTTCGAAAATAATTTTAAAAATTCACCCTTACGTGCGAACGAAGCCACGGGCGTAGCTTTTTATTTTCCACTTTTGTTTTATCATTATGCAAAATCGAAGATTTGGAGACGACTCACCCCAATACAGAAAATATAACAAAACCAGCGAGGAAGCTCGTGAGGCAGTTGATGGAAGACGTGATGATGGCGTCCCGGTAGCAGTTGTTGTTGAACTTGTTGTAGCTGGAGAGAGCCAGGAGGGTTCCGAACCCTGGCCCGAGCGAGAAGAAGATCTGCGACGCCGCGTCTATCCATACCTGATGGGAAAGAAAAACATAATAACAGAAGCAAGAGTAACAATAGAGCTTCAAAGTCGATGGGTTTACTGTTAGCTTTCTTATTATTGCGGATGGTCCTACAAAACTACTTTGCTCAGTACCGTAATATTTTGTATTTACCTTTGAATTTTGAAGCTTGTGCCATTCAGGAGTAAGATAATATCGGATGCCCTCTGTAGCCCCTGGTAGTGTGACTCCTCTTGCAAGCAGGATCAGCAGAACTACATACGGTGCCAGAGCCGTTACCCATACCACCTGATAAAAAAATTACAGCTTACTTCAGCGGTAGAGCCTCAAGCTACATTTTCCAAATTTCTACCACTTGCTTAGTATTTGTGATGGGGCTCTTTTAAGACATATCCAGCCTTGTATCATTGCTGATCTATTGTGATCACCACTTTATTATTTTAGTGCTAGCTTTGCATCTGGATGCGCAGTACCAGGAGTGGTGGCGTTCATTGGGAAGGTGAAAATATCCAGCCTGATATGATTACGAAATAAGTATATAGTTTCAGAAATATTGAGGATATAATTAGGTGTAATAGAATAAACCATTACCTTGCCAGCGCTCCTAACGCCTTTCCACAGAGAGAAGTAGACCAGAACGAAGACCCCAAAAACGCAGAGGGCTAGTGAAGGCTTGATCGGACCCATGTGGTCCAGCCCGTTGGATCTGTGCTGCTCCAGGACGTTGCGTCTGTATTTACACAAACATATAATTAAAAAAATTGATCATTCATTTTAAAAAAATCGATTTTATATGTAAGAACTAAGAGATGATTACTCAAAAAATTCCTTGGCCGGCGTAGTAGTGTTCGGGTTGGTCTGCGGCGATGTGACAGGCGAGCACAGAGGCGTGTTCCATTCATTGTTGCAGCTGGTCCACGGCAGCACGGAGTTAATGGAAGCCAACGACGCCACGAGGTAGTACACCGCCCAGCCGATGATGGTGTTGTAGTACATGCCCATATAGATGTCGATCATACATATTGCGTAGCCGACGCCTGCGGGGAAACAGTGGGATCTGTATTTAACGTCAGGTGGGGAAAGAGGGAACCGTAGAAAGAGGAACGACCAGACCAGAGTAGACTGGACGTCTATATAGAGTCTTTAGTTTGTTAAATCTGGTCTTCAAGTTCTTCTTTTCTCGGTATCCCTTTAACTTCACCTGACATTACACATTTCAAGGAATCAGATACCTACACCAGTGAGAGTTTTGCGCAGCTGGTGCTTGTGCAGTCGCCTCACGTTCATGAGATCGTGGATTCGTACCTTGGCCTATACCAATGAGGTTCTCGGAGTAGTAAGTAAGGTCTATTACAACACCACAGGCTTTTCGGTAAAGGAAAACATCGCGAGGAAACCTGCATACGCCGAAGATATATTCTGACGTAAGTGAAGTCCGCGAAATAACCGTGGCATCATGGGTGGACAGGAGTTTGGCTCAACAGATCCTGTAGGGTCGAAGTGTCGCCAGGTATTCCTGCCCCCTAATAAAAGTATTTATAGCAGCATTTATTTAATAAAAGTTTAAAATACTTTCAAAATAAATGTACCCTCCCTTAGCTTTGATGGTTGTCCAATTTCCCACATCGCCGCCTACAAGTTTGAGTTCAGTAACATCTTTCATCTGCTTTATTAACTGACAATAAATCTCCAAACACTCCAAATGCAATTAATCATGGCGTCTCGTCAATTTCGAGCACAAACTTGCGTACGGCTCGGCGACGCCATGTTTGAATCGAATCAGCGGCATCTGTCGGGTAATCAAATGATATCGCGCCGCGCTCCGTAATTAGTTTATGAGTTGTGAGATCGCGCGATTTATCGCGTTCAGTAACGAATGTACACTCGATATGTACAGTTACTGCATCAGATGAACCGTCCGTGAGTGGGACGACTTTATGCAGTTTGCTTGAGAAGAGTTTCTATCAGATTTTGCCGGCAACGCACCAGCACCCCGGGTGTTGCAGGTGTCTATGGGCGGCGGTGACCTCTTAACATCAGGAAGCCCGCCTGCTTGTTGCCCCCGTAGCAATAAAAAAAAAGATTTTCTTACTTTAGTCTTAAGCGGTCCCTAAACGATCATGCGGCATGACTTGCGTTACGTTTACGTGAATTACCATGCTGCATGATGGACCCTCAGCTTGCTATCAATCACTTAGTACAATGAAGCAACAGCGGCCACGTAGTTTGCATGTCATTGCGTCAGTCACTACAACTAGATGGCCATGCATGAGTGACAGCACGTAATGCATGTCATGCAGCATGATCGTGTAGGGACCACTTTACTATGTCGCTGTCGGGTAGGCTGATACAGCTTATTCGCTTCGCTCAGTCTCATCATCTTCGCCAGTGCTCTCCATGTGTCCGTGTGTGAGCACCAGCTCTACTCTGCTCCTCGTATGTCACTCGAGCTGGCTCTTATTACCATTCTCATTGATATAATTTTGTTTCATCATTCGATAATCACTCATTCGCTCAACGTACTGTAATTTGTAATAAGTTCCAGATGAAGAGCGATCCATTTCACAACAAGTATGTTATTATTTTCAAAGAACTGTCTGTTTTGTGGGTTTTTGTCTGTATCCTTTTGCGCTTATTAATAATAGCCTTTTCTGAATTGAATGTGTTTTATTTTTCGCAATGGGATAGCGTGGTGGACTATTAGCCCTCGTCGAGAGGACGATATAACGGGTGGGGCAAAAGTAGTGACACTATAGAAATTACTGATGTTTTTTATCATCATCATCAACAGCCTATTAATCTCCCCACTGCTGGGGCTCAGGCCTACCCTCTCAACGAGGGCGTGCGGGCTATAGTCCACCACGCTAGCCCAGTGCGGGTTGGTGGACTTCACATGCGCCTAAGAATTTCTTCTTCGGCGTATGCAGGTTTCCTCACGATGTTTTCCTTCACCGTTTGAGAGCAGTCAGTACATGTACTTAAGTTTCGAGAAAAAACCCATTGTTACATGGCCCAACCGGGGATCGAACCTCGGACCTTTCGATATCGTTTTATCCCCTACGCCACTGACGCTCTCTATATAATGTTTTTTATATGACATCTAATTTCATTCTGATATTGAAAATTGTGTAGTAAACAAATGTAAAATTCACTAAAAATTAACATGGACCGTTTTACTCCCCAAGAACTGCGCGCGACACTATGGACTTAGTGAGGTACGCTTTTCCAGGCCGTGGTATCTCTCGTTTTGGCGATTTGCCTTGGCCTGCAAGATCGCCCGATCTCACCTGTCCAGACTTCTTTCTTTGGGGTTATTTGAAATCTCTGGTGTATGTGAACAAGCCACAGACTCTCGCAGCCCCAAAAGATAACATTCATCAAGAAATAAGGAACTTATCGCAGGAAATGTTAAGCAATAGTACATTTTAGACTTTCGCGCTTTGTATTCATAATTATATAATTATTTACGGGTCTTACACACGAATAAGTTTTATTTACCTTGCCCGACGTTTCGACCAGGTTACACTGGCCGTGGTCACGAGCTGACTGGAGAGGCGAGCTGTCATTGTTGATCGCTGTGAGTAGTTTATGAAACTACCCTCTGCTGATCTTGTATTATTGGAAAGTCCCGGCACACAACACTCACGGTATCCGCGGGTGTATTCGACGATAAGTCACGAGATTTAAGTTTATCGATCACTGGATTCCACGACGGTGACAATTTAAAACCGTCTTCCCTATTGAAATTTTTGAATTTCTTGATTTCAATAGCTTCTCGCACTATCCGCGGATAGTAGTGGCGATCGGTGGACAGGATTTTAGGTTGGTGGAGCTCAATCCAGTGGTCAGTCCCAGCGTTAATGACGTGGTCCGCAATGGCTGACTTATACGTCTGGCGGTTTTTTACAGCTGCGATATGTTCTTTGACCCTTTCCGCGATCGCACAACATCAACTCACAGCGATCAACAATGACAGCTCGCCTCTCCAGTCAGCTCGTGACCACGGCCAGTGTAACCTGGTCGAAACGTCGGGCAAGGTAAATAAAACTTATTCGTGTGTAAGACCCGTAAATAATTATATAATGTTAAGCAAGTTATGGAAAATATCATAAATAGGCTCAAATGTGCATCAACTCTGGAGGTCACCGTATAAGAGATATCATATTCAAATCCTAATGCGACGAAATTTCATGGCATAAATATGCATATATAAAAAACTAATTCTAGTTTTCTAATTTAGAAAAGAAGTTAATATAGATGAACCAAATAGTTTCATTACTTTTGCCTTATTATAGGCGTGTGCCCGAACAGTGGAGACATTATAGGCTGTTAACGCCTCTGAATGGTGTAAGATTTCGGGAGTTCGTTTTTATCTTACATTACACCCCATGTGTGAAGACTTACAAGAAACGGAATAGGTGTATATCGGAGTAATAAAACATTGGTACAGACGCACTCTCCAAGCTGGAATAACTCTGCGAATCGCAAACTGATAAAACGGTATGAGGGGAGAGGAACACTTGGAGATAAGGCAAACACGCGCGTTGATGGAGTACCCCGTGCTTTGGAATGATTTAATATCGCATTATGTTACAATAAACACCCAAATATGCCAAGGATACGCCGCTCATGTATGAATTTAGGTGGTATTTAGGACGATTCATTTTTGTTTGAGGCATCTCAAAAAGTGAACATTTCAAGAAGTGGCCATTAAAAAAGTGACCAATTCAAGACAAGAAGTGTGCATTTTTAATTGTTCTAGCAAATCGTCGAAAGGCACCACAGATTTGGTTGAATAAATGTTTAACTTAACGCTGCATTTTGTGTAATAGTGAAACGACAAGTGAATAAAAAGTGAATTTAATTCGAGGGACTTGGATCCCAAGAGCAGCGAAGGATTCTAGATTGGAATCCTGAGCGGAGCGAGGGATACAAAAGGACCGAGATTAAATTTTTTTTCACGGGTTGTGTACTCTACTTTATACCATTGACTGCGAGAAAATAAATAGTAGTATGGTATTTAAATTTATCACATTTTATTATATGATAGGAAGGTTGTAAAAACCATCCTTATCTGACAGATAAAAAAATAAAAGCCACTTGATCTTGCTGTTTGTTAATCAGGCAGCTATAAAATAAGGAAGGTTCGAATTCTCGGGCGCCCACCAAAGAGATTTAGCTCCATGGTGAAATTAGAACATAGCTCTCTAGCCAGCTATCTTTTTTTATTTTTATTCTCTAGCGACTAAAAGAGAGTTTAATTCACTGTTTTCGAGGAACAAAATGCTAAATTTTTTCTTTAGTGACTAAAAGAGAGTTTTATTCACTGTGTTCGAGTAACAATGATAATTTTTTTTTTATATTCTCTAGTGACAAAAAGAGAGTTTTATTCACTGTTTTCGATGAATAAAATGCTCTTTTTAGAGTGACAATGGTATAAATGTATTTTTTTAAAGAGATTTTAAGAAAATAAATTCTTGTAAGGTCACCCGGGGTTATTAATTGTAGTTAGGGGAAAATGTGTTGACTAAAAAATACTAGTGACTGTTACGTTTTTAGAATAAGTGTCGGTACATGACGTTCCTCATACTTCATCGCGCGTTTCCCGTGGTACATACCACCCTAGTTGGTACAGACAGCATAGCAGTGGAAACACTCATAGTATTAAAACTCCATAATAGGCTAGACCAGCTCAAGGTCTTCATCAACAGCCTATTAATCTCCCCACTGCAGGGGGTCAGGCCTACCCTCTCAACGAGGGCGTGCCGGCTATAGTCCACCACGCTAGCCCAGTGCGGGTTGGTGGACTTCACATGCGCCTAAGAATTTCTTCTTCGGCGTATGCAGGTTTCCTCACGATGTTTTTCCTTCACCGTTTGAGAGCAGTCAGTACATGTACTTAAGTTTCGAGAAAAGACCCATTGGTACATGACCCAACCGGGGATCGAACCTCGGACCTTTCGATATGATAGGTCGCGTCTTATCCCCGAGGCCACTGACGCTCTCAAGGTCTAAGTGTATCCAATGACGTGCGGTCGACAGTGCACTTCGCTGATTCTTAAAGATTTCATCAAGTTAGTATCAACCAACTAGCCTTATGTATAAGTGATATTTCGTGATCCAAAAACTTTTTACAGTCTCTGAGGGATTTTATCGTTTCCTTTTTGAAGCCGTCACGAATTTCTTGGCGCGTTCGATCGACTTACGAATTTCCAAAAGAACAAGTTCTCAGGTCTCTGATTGGTCAAATTACACGCCGGTGCGTTACCCAGCGATCTTTCATAGATACAGCCAATAGATCACGAACTAAAGGAAAAATCTTTTTTCTTTGCACTTATCTACCTATTTATTTATTGCTAGCTTTTCACTGCGTCTTCGCTCGCATAAATTCTAATTACATAATTTTTTTCCATGTAACTAATTTACCTATGAATTTATATATAAAAAATTACTTAGTCTATCTACTTAAAAAAAAAATGAAGTCTCTTATTTAGTCTATACTGACCCCTCGGCATATGAGATTTATTTTGGTGATAGGTATTATATTGTTTAGTTTAGGAATAATCGAGTGAAATCACTTATCCACCAGCGTTTCCACACATATTTAGATTTCTAGACGCTAACTTTAAATTTTTCATGTTTCTAAATAAATATCTTTCATTTCAGACAGCGTCCATTTTTCTTAGTATACCTATCAAGAACTGGAAGAAATCTCATTGAGAGATAAGTTCGTCCTTTGTACTTAAGTTTATATATATTCGTTTGTAGTGTTTGTCTGTGTGTGTGCCTTAAAGTGTTAAATAAATAAATAAAATAAATAAGAACTAACGTTATATGTAATAAACCGGGCGACTAAAATAATAAACAGCACTTAATAATTAAAATTCAAGGTATAATAATCTAACCTAACCTACCCAGTTCAATATTTTAGGTGGCACTTTCAGGTTTATTATGTGCCCCAAGAAGGTTCAAATTTCTTTGGTAGCGCGCGTGCTGTGGAGATCGCATTTTGCATATTCAGGGCTTCTTTCACCACTTCCTGATATTGTTACAGATAGTAATCTTAGTGATAAACTAATCTATCAGATAAATCTGTGTGATTAACTATATAAAATATATAAGATATATGCAATCAGATACCTGTGAAACCAAAAAAAAGGCTATCTGTCAGATAACCTGCAGATAGGGTATCTGGGACTTTATCAGCAAGCGGTGTAAGAGGCCCTTAGTATCGTAACCTATGATGCCATTTACCGGGGGGTGCGGACAAAGGAAGCGGAGTAGCGGGAGGAGGTTGCTAGTACAAATTTATATAGAGTTTGAAAATGAGAATGTGTGAGTGAGTCATAATTTTGTGATTAGTTTGACACGATTTTGACACCCATAGAATGCTTTTATTACTCATCCATATGGGAGTGGCTAATTTTTTTGATTCATGATATGCCCGGATTATTATTTGCCGAACTTAACTACGGACTATTGTTATTAGACAAAGTTAAAAAATGAAATAAAGTGAAGCTTACCCGGGGGTCGACTTCTCTCGACCACGTTGCACCGACCGCGGTCGCGCACCGACTATTGCCAGACGATGCGTCACGGTCGCCAGCAGGTCGCCCTAATCTCCGACACAGTGTTCTCCGACTACCCACGACGTACTGTTGTGATGAATCACTGCACACAACTCTACGGTGGCCGAGTATCCGACGACAGATCGCGAGCTTTACAATTTATAAACAATCCTCTTCAACCTTGAATGAAAAAATTAGCTACGCGAGAAACCACCAAAGAGTTAACGTTAAGATCTCTTTGGTGCGTGTTCGCGGCCCCTTAAAGAGGCGTAAAAAAAGCATCCTATGGGTGTCAAAATCGTGTCAAATGTATTACAATACTGTAACTCACTCACACAGTCTCATTTTCAAACTCCAAATAAATTTCTATTAGCAACCTCCTCCCGCTACACCGCTTCCTTTGTCCGCACCCCCCTGTAAGTGGCACCATTGGTTCCCATACTAAATATGCAAGATGCAGTCTCCATAGGGAGCGCGCGCGCCAACAAAGAGATTCGAACCTTCCTGTTTTTATGTATGACCACGCATAACTTTTTACAGAGCAGTCCGATTTTGATAATTCTTTTTTTATTAGATACTTCGAAGACCAACCATTTAAATTTTTAAACATGACGGAGGCCTGAAGTTGAACTGATGACGGAGACGGAAGACACTCGAGGGAACATTTCAACGGTTTACAAGCAGCTGCCGCGTGTTTGGGATTTTTCATTCATCTTAATGAGAACTTTATATCTAAAATCAGTCAAGTAAGTCAGTCAATGTAAAAATTCATGACTTATAAACCAATTCGAAAGCGTCAGTGGCGTCGGGGACAAGACGCGGCCTATCATATCGAAAGTTCGATTCCCGGCTGGGCCATGTACCGATGGGTTATTTCTCGAAACTTAAGTACATTTTACTGACTGCTCTCAAACGGTGAAGGAAAACATCGTGAGGAAACCTGCATACGCCGAAGAAGAAATTCTTAGGCGCATGTGAAGTCCTCCAACCCGCATTGGGTTTACGTGGTGGACTATAGCCCGAACGCCCTCGTTGAGAGGGTAGGCCTGAGCCCCAGCAGTGGGGACATGTTAATAGGCTGTTGATAAAAACAAATTGAATTTAAATCAAGTTTAAAATAGGCAGAATCAACAAAACAGCAAATAAAGAGTAGCTGGTATTAAATTATTCACAGAATATATATATAATATAATAGTGTAGGGCTGTCCCCTCTTTTTTGTTAAGTATTTAAGGTAGGTGATCTTTTTAGTTTAGTTTGTTTTCTTTTTTTTTAGTTTATCTATGTAAATTTATGTTTATTAAATCGTTTAGTTAAATTAAAAATATATATTCACTAAAATCAAGTAAACTAGAGTAAAATCCACTATTAAAAATGCCTCGTCTCATATTGCGGCTCGCAATGGCTGCTCTCATGTAAGCTCCGGGCAATGAATGGCAATTCAAATATTGGCTGTCGGCTTCCGGCGCACCGTCTCGTCGCCGCGTCGACTTAGCCTAGCCTACAGTGCGTATAACTTCACACTCTATCTACTTTAAAATGTCTCAGACTGGACGTTTTTCAGATTGGATAATTTTCAAATTGGACACTTTTCAGATTGGACATTTTCAGTTCGAGCATGGTAGTTGGACATTTTTCAGATTAGACATTATTAGTAAATAGAATAGAATAGGACAGGTCAGGACAGGACAGGACAGCACAGGACAGCACAGGACAGGACAGGACAGGACAGGACAGGACAGGACAGGACAGGACAGGACAGGACAGGACAGGACAGGACAGGGCAGGACAGGACAGGACATGACAGGACAGGACAGGACAGGACAGGACAGGACAGGACAGGACAGGACAGGACAGGACAGGACAGGACAGGACAGGACAGGACAGGACAGGACAGGACAGGACAGGACAGAACACAACAGAACAGAACAGAACAGAACAGAACAGAACAGAACAGAATAGAATAGAATGATATTTATTTGCCGCTAAAAACATAAGAGCGTCAGTGGCCCTGGGGATAAGACGCGGCCTATCATATCGAAAGGTCCGGAGTTCGATCCCCGGTTGGGTCATGTACCAATGGGTTTTTCTCGAAACTTAAGTACATTTACTGACTGCTCTCAAACGGTGAAGGAAAACATCGTGAGGAAACCTGCATACGCCGAAGAAGAAATTCTTAGGCGCATGTGAAGTCTACCAACCCGCACTGGGCTAGCGTGGTGGACTATAGCCCGAACACCCTCGTTGAGAGGGTAGGCCTGAGCCCCAGCAGTGGGGAGATTAATAGGCTGTTGATGAAAAACATAAGAGATAACAACACACAACAATAATTACAATAATAAAATTAAGAAGAAAGAAATAAAACACACAAAGTACCCTACTTAAAATAACAAAAAACAGACAAACAATTAAAAAGTGGTGTGCTAAATCGATAGATACCTATCTTTTGTTTGTTTTGGACAAATTCACACGCGGCTCAGTCCCAAATTAAGCCGAAACTTGTGCTACGAATACTCAACAACTGATAAACATAATACCGGCGACATAATACATATCTAATTTTAAATAAATACTTAAACACATACAAACACCCGGAATCCGAAAACCAACAGTTAAGCTCATCACACAAATGTTGGTCCGGGTGGGAATCCAACCTAAGACCTAGTGTTTGTATGTATTTATGTTTATCAGTTGTTGTATACCTACCCATTTTCAAGCGTCGGCTTAGCTTGTGACTAAACAGCCGTGTGCAAATTTGTAAAAACATTATTATTAATATATAAGTCTGTTCTATCTTGTTTTATTGGAATCGAACCACGACCTTCCTCGCTTCAATCCAACGACCAACCTACTAAGCGAACGTCAATATAAAATCTAAATAAAAATCTCCCATCACATGTCCATGAATATAGGTCACACTTGACCCCGACGGTCCCAAAGCCCGATAAGGCCGGTTTCATACATTTTAACTAGGCCCATCCCCCGTCGCCACTCCATCCGCTGAGTGCTACCACCATTTGTCTTCGCGTTAAAAGCATTGCCTCCTGTATATTTATAAAGGTTCGAATACCTTACAAATAAAAGTGTTGTCTTCGTTCGGAAACAATCCCCGACTGGTAACCCTAAGTTAGGGTAAGGGTAACCCTAGGGTACCCTAAGCTAGGGTAAGGGTAACCGTTGCTTTTGTCTAAAACATAGAATTTTTTAACTATCAAAAATTTAAAGTTAAATTTTTTTTAACTTAAAATTTTTGATCATATACTGGCCTTAAAAGGTAGATGGGTCAGTATGGGGACGTCCGAAACTGTAAGATAGAAAAATAATAAAAATAATGATTTAAGTGTTTTTCGAAGTTGGCGTTTTACGAAAATGTTAATATATCAGAATTTGGCATTCTACGTATTGTCCGTCGAAAGAGAACCCATGTCGTCGATTTTAAAGTTAAGAAAAGATGAGAGATTTTATCTGATGTTGAGTAAGGAAATAAATGGTGCTAACTGTGTACACTTTTCTGTCTACTGTGGTAAGTAAACAGAAGTCGGCAAAGAATTTCTTTCGGTAGTAGTTAGTAGTCTGCATAATGAATGCGATGCGAAATGTTAGATGCGACTGAGTGGTAGATCGAGTGGAAGGGATGCAATTTCGCTGTAATCCTAGCTAGTTGCTTGGAAACGGAACGGGGAAATTAATTATTGCATTTAATAGGTACTTTTAGTCGGACGTGCGATCGCGCCTGATTAGGAAAGCAAAAGTAATTGAAATAAAAGAAAAATCATTTATTCACATTACATAGCACAAAAATTTTGATAACAAAAAAAATTAAATGTTTTAACTAACCTAAAATCAGATGGTGGATGAATTCAACTCAATACTCTTTATTGCACAATAAAATAACAGTAACGTAAAATACAGTACCTACATCTAGGCGGTCTTATCGCTAAAAGAGATTTCTTCCAGATAACCTTGATGAAGCTGTGGATATGAAGATGTCCTCAGCTCAGAATAGTGCTGCACCCGGGAGGGGCAGCGCTATTTCTCTGCTGGGAGGCCTTACTAGGGTGTCAAAGTGTATGGTGTGTATTTTGAGTATTTGGTATTAGCTTTAATAACAGTTATAAAGGAATACTTTTTTTTTCTAAAAATCCAATGATGTGAAATCCAATCATATCAGTCAGTATTAATGTGAAGATTCAATTATCTTCTCATTATTGTTGAGCTAAAATACGGCGAACAGACGAACAACTTCGCTATACGGATATCCGTTTGACGACACCCTAAAAATTCCACTGTCCCAAAGAGAAACATCTCAAAGATTTCCCAATCGGGCGTCTAATCATGACAGACCAAACTACATAGTACCCTTACTCCTAATATATTATAAAAAGTAATACAAATATATAAACAAAATTAAATGACTTATTTCCAAAAATAATTTTGAGTGTTAATAACATAGATATGTAAGTAGGTATGACATTAATGATACAAAAGATTATATAAATATAATAAATACGAGTAGAACACAACATAATTTATAATGTATAATTGTTTAGTAATGTAAGAATTTATTGTTAATATTAATATTGACACAACCCTCATATTGCTGTGCCCTTGCAGGGCGTCACATGTACTGGCTTATTTGTACCTTGTCATCTTTTAACATGTGGCTTTGCAATAAAGTTTGAATCTTGAATCTTGAATAAACAGTATAAAGGTTTTAATGGATGTTCGATCACCGCGAGAGGGGGACAATCAGATCCCAGCTCCCCAGGGGCGAGGGAGACAGCAATCACTCGCCAATAATCATAAGTGTCGTATTATGCTGTTTTGTTGTCATCGGAAGCCTGAGAGATTTGCACCGGTTTGTTGCTTTTGCTGTTATTTGATTGATAGGTAGAGTTTTTTATAAAGGGTGGCCTTTCAAGGCTTTCCCAGTCATGTGTCACTGCGACCACTGCAGACCTATTTGTGATCGCCACCTTACTATAGTTCAGTGCTAAGCTTTGCGTCAGGAATTTCAGCACGCTTTTGGCGCTGATTTGTTTTACTTCATCAGGTTGAAGAGAGTTACAGTAGTTGCCCAGATGGGTGTTTCTTTCACCCATCAGTGGGCCGCACTCGCACAGAAGGTGCAAAGGTGTTTTCTCTGCTTCCTGGCAGAGTGAAGCTTGGGGTTGAACATGTGTTTATTCAGGCAGCGGTGTCCGGTGAGTATCCAGACACTGTTCTTCGTACTTAGCCCTAAGGCCTCGCATGCAGGTTTTGTGGTTCTAGGCTTTGATAACGCTTAGGAATGGTTAAAGCCTGGTTTCTGAGCTTTAGGCGTGCCAAGATTTTTGGTACGCCACAGCAGGGTTTGGGCCGATGTTTTTAAATGATTTGTAAGGATCACCAGCGCCACCTAAGAAAATTTTTGGACCACAGTAATTGGGCCACCTATGTGCCTGAGCTTAATTATGATGCCGTTAATATTAAGGTCCCTCACCTTTAAGGGCTGGACAGATTCTCTTCCAGAGCGTGAGGCAGCCGCAGCGGTGGTACTGCCCCAGCGCCAGCTCCATGAAGAACAGCGGCAGCCCTCCGAACAGCAGCATTATGCAGTATGGGATCAGGAATGCACCTGCACACATTATGCTCCTCAATATCAAAGCCAAAGCCAAGTCAAAGGCAGCTCAACAACCTGCAGAAATGATCCAACCCGCACTTACCCATTTTCTAGATCATGATATCATCATCAGCCTGCATTAGTTCACTGCTGGACATAGGTCTCCCCCAAGACGTGCTATTGAACATGATCTTAGACTCTCCGTCTCATTAAGTAACTGCCAGCCGCCTCACGCAGATCGTCGCTCCATCTAGCCGGCGTATCACACAACGCGTGGTTTCCACTCGAGAACTCGTCTACCCCAGCGGGTATCGGTTCTCCGACAGATGTGACCAGCCTACTGCTGCTTCCACCTTCTATCTGTTTGAGCTATGCCGGAGGCTTTAGTTCCCTGGCGGATCACCTCGATTCAGATGCTATCTCTCAGAGAAACTCCAAGCCTTTCCATAGCCAGTTGAAGGACTAGAGATCTCACTGCCAGTGTCCACGTTTCGGCTTCGTACGCCATTACAGGTAGGACTTAGGACGCTATGATTGAAGACTTTCGTCTGTAAAATTGAAATGAGATGAGGTCTCACCGCCTCCGTTCTGGTAGCAGATGTAAGGGAAGCGCCAGACGTTGCCGAGGTCCACGGCGAACCCCACTACCGCCAGCAGGAACTCTGCCTTCTTGGCCCATGTCTCGCGCTGGCGCACCGGCGTCAGAGACACCACTACTGACCGCGTCTTCTGTTGATGGGTATATGTGTTACTATATGTACGAGTAGTATATAATGTGGGTATTTGTATATAACCCGCCATACGAGTCCTGGATGGCAATTAATTACACTAAGGGCTTCTTTCACCACTTCCTGATATTGTTACAGATAGTAATCTTAGTGATAAACTAATCTATCAGATAAATCTGTGATAGACTATATAAAATATAGGCAATCAGATACCTGTGAAACCAAAAAAACAGGCTATCTGTCAGATAACCTGCAGATAGGGTATCTGGGACTTTATCAGCAAGCGGTGTAAGAGGCCCTAACTCGTTTATCTTAATTTGGCGACGAAGAGTATCTGATTGAACTCGTGTTTGAGTACAAATAGCCAGGATCCATCTTAATTTTTTAATTATTTGCCGATAAAACATACGATTTACAAAGTGATTATGGTAAAAGGTGGTACAAGTGTGAATTGATCGTTGATTTCTTAATACCACCGGCAAGTTTAAGAAGTCCTGATAAACCTAACCTAACATAGATACGATAGTAGTGTTACCCTTATACGTTACATGGTGTATGGCGGCAAGTCCCCACCTACCCCGTTGTCCCCAGAAGTCCCATCGGGGCTCACAATTGCAATTAAGATGTGTGTGTTATGGTATACTCAAGGGTATTGCGTGGTGTAGGGTGGGACGTCTCCAGCTACCCCGTTGTCCCCGGAAGTTCCTTCGGGGACAACGGGGTAGCTAGGTAGCTGGGGACGTTTCACATTTGCGGTACCTACGGTGTTTGTGCAATGGTGTACTCACAATGGTGTTGCGTGGTGGATGGTCGGGTGGAACGAGCGGCGTGGTGGGCGGAGGGGTGTCGGAGGGCGGCATGTCCCCGCCGGCCGCAGTGTCCCCGCCGGCCCCGGCGGCCCCGGCGGATCCGGCGGGGGGCTCGCACTCGCCGTTACGCCGCTCTGGACTTGGGCTCTCACCCTGCGCAGGAGTTGATGAATTGAAACACAGGGGCAATAAATCCCATAGGGTCGCCGGGTCAACCTGGCCCTATCATATAAGACATATGCACATAAAACATTTATTAGTTTATGAGGTTTTTTTTTATAAAATA
Organism: Metalampra italica; assembly: GCA_949699065.1. Lineage (NCBI taxonomy): Eukaryota > Metazoa > Arthropoda > Insecta > Lepidoptera > Oecophoridae > Metalampra > Metalampra italica. Next base: position 940,483 of record OX452983.1, read on the forward strand.
AAACGCACGTTTGAAAGAAACCCGATATAAAACTAAAAATATAAAAGTACCTACCTCTAGTTAAGTAGATAATGTATTTCATTTATTTTAAAGCAGGATAATAATAATAATAATGTTTGGACAAATCCACACACGGCTGTTTAGTCCCAACTAAGCCGAAGCTTGTACATGGGTACTCGACAACTGATAAACATACTTATATACTCTTAAATAAATACTTAAATACATACAAACACCCAGAATCCGAAAACCAACAGTTATGCTCATCACATAAATGTTGGTCCCGGGTGGGAATCGAACCCACGGCACAGTAGGCAGGGTCACTACTACTACGCCAACAGGCCAGTCAATTCAGGATAATTAGTAATAGGTAATCTCCCAACTGCACCGAACGTGGTGCAGTAGAGGATATTTACCATGTGTTCGAGACACTCAGACCCAACAGAAGCGCCTCCGAGGTCGGTAGCTGCAACGGGGTGCTAGCCTCTCCGTTATCGGTAGAGCTTAGTTAGGAGATGGTTGGAGACTAGGGGTAGCTAGTAGCAAAATCTATACCGTGGCCTAACGGAGTGGCATAGTCGCTATGCGACTCAACTCCTAAATCAAGATTAAAAAAAAACCAAAACCTATGGGACACGCCTTCCTAAATAAGGCCTTTGTTGGCTGTATAAGACTTGAAACTGAAAAGTTCGTTAAAAACCCGATAAGTGATATTTCGTGACGGCAAACAAGTCGGACAATTTGCTCTGTTTGTCGAGCGCGACCTCAACAAGCTCAAACAAGTGCAAACGGGCGCAAACAGGCGCAAACATCGGCAGAAGCGAAACAGATTGCTTTGCAAATAAAAATAATGAGAAGTGACCCGCCGCCGCAAAGCTAGATTTAACTTCGTGTCGGGAAATGGGATGGCAATCTTTATTAATTTGAAGTATCTATACTTACTTATTTAGTACTTCAAAATAAATTCAAGTTCAAAATAAGTTCAATTAAAAAAAAACCAGACAAGTGCGAGTAGAACTCGCGCCCTGAGGGTTCCAAACTTAATTAAACAAATAATTCGAAAATCGTTATTATAAGAACAAATTGGCGAGCTCCCATATCAATTTTCATAACCTCTGACTTGGCTGTATGGACTAAGATTCCTTTGTCTTTCCCGTAAGGGAATCAAAGTGAACGAAAAAAAATATTACTCAAGTCCTGTCATTCATGTCAAATGCTAAATCACATGTTTATGATATTGATCAAATGCTATTCATTTTTAAGTGATTTTATTTCCAGACTTAGATAGACCTTTAGTATAATTTGTAAAACCTTGCGAAATTATTTAATATAGATTTGTAATGATGAAATTTCTAGACGCCAGGGAATTCTTTCAACCATTATTTACGTCATTGTACTAATTTATAAGGGTGGCATGCTCATACGCAAAGTTAAGTTTGTTGGTACTTTTGTATAAAGAAATTTTTATGATGTAAATACAAATTTACGGTTTTCGGATTTTTTCCTTTACTTGTGCTATAAGACCTTGCTTCTTGCTAAATTTCAAGATTCTAGGTCAACGGGAAGTACCCCATAGGTTTTGGTTACCAAGATACTCAAAAATGCGGCGAAATCGGCAATATCTTTTAACTGCGATGACTTAGAAGTCTGATTTTTTCACGACACGAAGGGACCGCAGACCTGAGTATTTAATATTAATTTCAACTTGATACCTCCACGCGTTCCTGAGAAAAATTGTCTTGACAGACGGACAGACGGACAACCGAGTGATCCTGTAAGGGTTCCTTTTTTCCTCTTTTGAGGTTCGGAACCCTAAAAAAGGTAATGTTTAGTGTAGCCGCAGAATAAAATAACAAACAAACACACTCAACACCCATCATCATCAACAGCCTATTAAGATGTCCCACACTGCTGGGGTTCAGGCCTACCCTCTCAACGAGGGTGTTTGGGCTATTGTCCACCACGCTAGCCCAGTGCGGGTTGGTGGACTTCACATGCGCCTAAGAATTTCTTCTTCGGCGTATGCAGGTTTCCTCACGATGTTTTCCTTCACCGTTTAAGAGCAGTCAGTAAATGTACTTAAGTTTCGAGAAAAAACCCATTGGTACATGGCCCAGCTGGAGATCGAACTCCGGACCTTTCGATATGATAGGCCGCGTCTTATCCCCTACGCCACTGACGCGCTTGTCGCATTACAAGAACTAAAATTGTTAGACACATTTAACAAATACATATTCTTTTAAAACACCATCTAGAGTTGTTACAATACCTTAATTTTATTGCCTCTAACATTAAAGCTACACAAGCACCCTTGGCTCAAGCGCAGAGACGTATTCAGAATTTATTTTAAAAAAGGGGAGTTAAGTGGAACAAGTGTAGGCACCTAATATTTAGATCTCACGATGAACTAAGGTCACTGAGCTGAAATGTCAGTCGGCTGACATCTGTCGCAGAACCGACGGCCGTTGGGGCAGACGAAATGTGGAGTGAATAGGCTTACCTGGCAGATGGACCGGCGACCTAAAGAAGGTGGCCGGTAGCGGCTGGATGCGGAGGGCATTCATTGTGGAAGGCTTATTTTTAACTGGACGAAGGGCTGATATGTTGTATCTTAATGGACATCTCTACATCATCATCTGCCTTCACTAGTCCACTGCTGAACATGGGCCTAAGGCGCGCTACTGTTTTTTTTTATTGCTACGGGGGCAACAAGCAGGCGGGCCTCCTAATGGTAAGAGGTCACCGCCGCCTATAGTCACCTGAAACACCCGGGAGGTGCTGGTGCTCTATGGCTCTTTTGACTCTCTTCTTGACTCCCTATATCGTAGCGCTGGAAAAGCGTCAGAGGGGAGGTCATTACTATACTGAATCCGATTTTCGGTTCTCCGCATCCAGTCACTGCCTCACGCAGATCGTCATCTAGCATCTAATGAGATCTAGCATCTCATCTCATCGTAAATCTACTTGTCGATCCCGAAAGCAAAAGATCTAAAAAGGGAACCTTAGCCCCCTTAAATCCCCTCCTGATTACATCCCAGCTTAAAGCGTTTTGTACCGTACGGATTAAGTATAATTAATTTGGTTAGTCAATTGATGAGCGATAAAAAGGCGCTCGCGATGTTTAAGACCCATTTAGAGGTGATACGTGTGAGACAGCTGCTAATGAAAATAGGCAGGGGATTAACTGGAGGGCGTATGTGACTGTTGAACGTATACGGGGTGGATTTGTATGTATGTATGTATGTATGTATGTAAACACTTTATTGTACTAAAAATTTACAGATACAGACAGTTAAGAATAAAACTAAGTACAAAGGCGGACTTATCCCACTAGGGGATCTCTTCCAGTCAACCTTAGAGTTACTGAAAGGATTAGCTTAAATGCGTTTAGTACCAAAATTACATATATAGTAAAGTAGGAGAATGAGCTACCTGTAAACTTACCCTAAAAATACATAAACCAAAATGATACAGTACAAATACATAGATAATACTATTACACAGATTATTTATTTACTACAGTAAGTACATATATAATACATATACAATACACATATATATTTAATATACATAATATATATTTACTAAATAGTTGATAATATACTACATAAACTATATATACCTATTAGCTCAAAGCATCGATATTGAACCCAGAGTTCATTTTTAATTTATTTTTAAAGGATGCCAGTGAGGGGGACTTTCTTATATGGATTGGGAGTTGGTTCCAGAGCCTCGCTGCCAGCACTGTGAACGAGTTGGTGTAGCAATGTGTGGTGTGTGGGGGGAGGGTGAGCGCTCGAGGATGGATTTTTTTAGCTTTACGCAATATTTGCGAGAATTGCGAATTGATACATGCGAGAGACCGATCCGTGGTCACGTCGCAGCAACAGATGGTAGGTACGCTACATAGGCAGGTAGTTAGGTATTTAATTCTTAATTTTATCCCAGAATACCTTTGATCCCACACAGTTTAACGTTTCATTGTGTAGCATTCAGTTAACAAGGTAATTTCGTAGATCCGAACTGTCAAAAATGAATGAAATTTTGGGGATTCTGATCAGAAACGTGTATTTTACAATGTTAGTCATTGACGGATAAATAAATAACCTATGGATAATTTACCTAGACGACCTATAATCTATTTAACATTTTTAAATAATTAATTTCTTTACAAAACAGATTGTAATAATAAAAAAGTTGAAAGGTCGCATTGCTAGTTGCATTTTCCAAATGTGATTTATCCATCACTGACTAACATTTTGCCGATATAAAATATAGGGTTCTGGTCAGAATCAGCTTCTCTATAAACCTAATTTTTTTATATTAATTTTTGGAGAGTTTATTTTGTATAGTCTAGAATATTAAAATAATTATTTAAAGCTATCGACAACGTACAAAACAAAATTAGAAGATAAAATGCAAAATACTGACGGAGGCGTGCGGCGGCTTTTGTGATCACTTTATAGCGCTTTAACGTTATATGGTCGATAAAACGGATGGTCGCCATCATTCATCGGGGCGGTAAAAAGTTAAACAGATACGTTTTAGGGCTCATGGTTTAAGATGGCTTCGGGGACAAAATGTTGTTGCAGCAGAAGTTACCTTTTTTACGGCCTAATGTGGCAAATGGACACAAACTGTTGCAGTCTCCTACCCTGTGTAACAATTAATTTGACATTTAAAATTTTTAATCGAAAATTTTTAATATCAAATTATTTTCATTCAGTTTTTTTAGAAAAACGGTAAAATTATAGACTAAATTAAATAAAAAATCGTACAATATCCGACGGAAATGGAAAATAAGTTAAAAAGATGACGTAATTACTGTAATATAGTAAAAAGTGTTCTGAAATGATACCTACTACAAAGTTAAAAAAAAAAGATAATTAATTAATGGAATATAAAATTTCACGAGTTACAACAATTTGGTTTTTATGATTGTTACCAAAAAAATAGATCACAGTATGTTTTTTTACTACTACTTTTAGACTACTGGCTCCGATGAAGATAAAGATAATTATAGACAGGCGAAAAAGAATGCAAGAAAAACAGTTGCAATGGAAAAAGAGAGGGCTGATTCAGATTTGTACCAGCGTTTAGAACAAGCCACTAGCAATGAAATATACAAAGTAGCCAAACGTCGACACAATGACAGCAAAGACTTCAAAACAACAAAATACATTAAAGATAAAGAAGGCACTTTACTCACGAACGACAAGGATATTTGTGTAAGATGGTATGAGTATTACCAAAATTTATTAAATGAAGAATTTCCCAGGGAACAAGAAGTGGAAATATGTATGACGCAAGGACCTGTTAATGAAATCACAGCAACACAAGTTAGAAAAGCCATCTCGAAAATGAAGAACCACAAAGCAACGGGCCCAGATGACATACCCGCTGAGCTCTGGAAATCACTCGAAGCCGATGGAGATGTATGGCTCTCAGGACTATTTAATAATATCTTAGTCAGCGGAAAAATGCCGGATGCTTGGAGAAAGAGTACGCTAGTCCCGTTCTACAAGAACAAAGGTGATGTTCGAGATTGTGGTAACTTTCGCGGTATAAAACTCACATCACACACCCTCAAGATCTGGGAACGAGTCCTAAGTGAGCGCCTTCAAAACTTAATAAACCTAACAGAAAATCAGTTTGGCTTTACTGCTGGAAAGGGAACCACAGATGCAATCCACGCGTTAAGGCTAGTAATGGAGAAAGCTCGTGATAACAAACAAAATCTATGGATTGTTTTTATAGACCTTGAGAAAGCTTTCGACCGTGTGCCAAGAACATTAATATGGCAAGCTTTAAGATCACAGAACGTTCCAGAGCTGTACATAAATCTCATAATGGACATGTATAACAACGTACAAACATGTGTCAGAAGTGCGGCTGGCTTGTCTGAGAGCTTCGACATCAAAGTGGGAGTTCATCAAGGGAGTGCTCTCAGTCCCCTGCTGTTCAACATCATCATGAACTATCTAACGGAGAAAATCCAGAAACCCTTACCGTGGAACCTTTTGTATGCGGATGACGTGGCTCTGATATCAAACAATATTCATGAACTACAGGAAAATCTAGACCGATGGAGAGAATCTCTAGAACCAAATGGATTACGCATTAGTAGAACCAAGACCGAATATATGGTGTGTAACTTCAACCCTGAAAAATCTGGTATGACAAATGTTGAACCCAAACTAGATGGTGTAACCCTACCTAAAGTAACCAAATTTAAATACTTAGGCTCTGTCATTGCGGAAGACGGCACTATAACCGCCGACATAACACATAGGACGACGTCTGGGTGGAATAAGTGGCGCGAACTAACAGGAGTTCTGTGTGATCCAAAAATGCCTGTACGAACTAAGGGTAAGATTTACAAAACCGCCGTTAGACCAGTCCTACTCTACGGTGGCGAAGCGTGGGCTACGAAGAAGACACACGAGCAAAAGCTACATACCACTGAAATGCGTATGCTACGATGGGCGGGTGGAGTTACCCTTAAAGACAAAGTCCGCAATGAACATATACGAGGCAGCTTTAAAGTAGCGCCTATTGCGGAGAAACTTTCCGAGTCCAGGCTAAGGTGGTATGGGCATGTCATACGTAGACCCGAGAACCACGTAGTGAAGAGGTGCCTATCCATGGCTATACAAAAGAGAGGGAGAGGCAGACCACAAACAACCTGGATAGCGAATGTCCAGAGGGACATGAAGGTGTTGGGTCTGTCTGTAGACGATGCTTATCAGCGGAGCAAATGGCGCCTCAAGATTAGGAAAGCCGACCCCGCGTAACGGGAAAAGGCGAGGACGAAGAAGAAGAAGTATGTTTTTTTACAAATTTAATTCGGTTTGATTCTTGGCTCAGGCAGGTATTTTTAAAAAATCTTAAAATGCAGTTTTTCTTTACTTAAAAAAAATAAAGGTAGCGGTACCTACCTATCTTCAATATTTAGGGTACTTTTTGGTACCTATACTAAACTGAAAAATAAGAGTTTGAATTATTTAATTCTTTGACTTGATTTGAATACATATAGCTATGAATAAAATTTTGCTTCTATCTTAGCTTTTACGGGTTTTGGTAATGAATTAGATTACTTTGCCTTTGAATATTGATGCCAATCTTTCGTCAATTAATCCATTTTCTAAAGTCAAATTCAATATTTGTCCTGATCTCCGATACTTTACCGATTTTGACAACGAATTTCTGAATATTATTTGTCTTTTAAAACAATGATTTTATATTTCAGATTAGATACTAGAGTTAAATTATTATAGGTATAACAGGAGTCGTGGATTACAAAACATTTTTATTTAAGTAAAAACCTAGCAAGATCGATAATATTTTTTTATAAAATTAAACTACAAATTCAACAGTCACCCATGATAAAATGTTGAACATGTACAGAGAGAATATATGTCACGTTTGAGTAAACAAACGTCAAACTTATTGCATGAACTACCTAGTGCTTACGTCGTATTTCCTCAAACGTGACGTCACAAGCGACGCCATAAATGACACTGAGAAGCGTTTTGGTGAGAATTTTAAATTTGAAAATAGTCAAATCGTTTCATTTTATTAATTTATTTGAATTATCTAAGGAATACCATATTTTTTTCTTGAAATGTAATTTTTTCTACTAAACCTTTATTTTTTGTAGAAATATTATATTTCTTGTAAATAGTATATTTCCGAATTATACAACAGTTTTTCAAAATCTGTCATCATGCCTATTGTCACAGAGGACTATAATAGTTACTACTATTGTCTACGGAATGCTACGCGTGCTACGCTGTAGTAGCAAGTCTACATTCTACAGCGTAGCAAAAAGCTCCGCGACTCGGCCTACAAGCTCCGAAGCGTAGCCGATTGACTCGGAATTCACCGAGTAATTGCTTTCGACTTCCGCAAATACTTCCGGACACTTTTTGTCCGGTTTCCGGCCGTCGGCGGAGGGCGGCTTTTTAAAAGTTACACAGTTGATTAATGGAATTGAAAATCGCTCAATGAAATTGAAATAACCAAGGTGCAATGTTGCACTGACGTTTTATTTTAAGGCGAAGATTTGAAATTAATGGAGACGGATCCTGTCGAGGGAATTAACTACCTAACTACAGCGAACTTTAATATGTCATACATATTAAAGTTCGCTGCCTAACTAGTATATTTTAGTCACAAAAAGTAAAAAATACTGCCTATATATATATTTTATATATATATATATATATTATATATTATATTTTATATATATATATAGTATATTTTAGTCGTAAAAAATAAAAACTTTTTAACAAAAAAATTAAACCGTCGAAAAAAAGGAACTGAGAAGCGAAAAATAATAAAATAGTACCTTTTTAGTCTAACTAAGCTCCTACACTAATGTAAATATAAATAATTTTGAGTCGCATTTTTGCCGCATATCAATATCATATTATTCGTAATGAAAACCTATGGAGTACTTCCGTTTGACCGAGAATCTTGAAATTTGGCATCACAAAAAAAGAAATTTTTCTATTGCCAACAAACTTAATTTTGCGTAGGTATAACCACAGGTATAACCAAATCATCCATGTAAGTTAGTGTACTGTGATAAGTACGATTAACCCTCAGGGCGCGAGCCCTACTCGCACTTGTCCTGTGTTTTTATTATTATTTCTTGTAAGTATAATAAGCGTTTATATCACAGTGCATCGAAAAGAGATTTTTGCGGACATACAAAATATTATCCAAAATGTATTGCCTGGCTACGATTAGTATGTTTATTAGTATAAACTATACTATCTCCTGGTACAGTATCTATTCACTTAAAAGGAGGTCCCAGCCACGCATGTATTTATTTAATTGTTTTTTATTGGTAAGACTTTTAATTATTAGATTTTTTGTTTTAATTTTTATTTATTTAAATAAGTATGTATTTGTACTATATTTAAGTAAGTTTATTTTTGAGTTAGATTATTTAATTATTATTAATATTATATAAATAAAGAAGTTTGATCCAGAAGTGAAGAAATAAAACATTATTATTATTATTCTCTTATAGACTCTCTACAGTAAGTATAGTTACTTACTAGTGTAAGCATGTGCCTGATGTCGTAGGTCAAGGAGACTCGAACCTCTTTTGTCGCGCGCGCGCTCCCTGTGGAGATCGCATCTTGCAAATTTAGTATGGGAAACGATGAAAAATTCTGTGTCAAAATCAGGGGGGGTGCGGACAAATGTAGCGGATTAGCGGGAGGAAGTTGCTCATACTTTATACGGAGTTTGAAAATGAGAATGTGTGAGTGAGTATCAATTTCGATATACATTTGGCACGATTTTGGCACCCCCTAAATGATTTTGTTACTCATCCGTATGGGAGTAGCTTTTTTTTAAAATTCATGTCGTAGGTACACAACCAGAGGCAGCAATGCGTGGCATTGCGGCCGGAGCGAGGCCGGGCCGCCCTCGCGGAGGCATGCACTGCACCCTCGCCGGCGGCTCGCGGCCCGAGCCTGGCATACCGCCCTCCGACCCACATTACAATAATTGTTACTTTGTCAAGGATACCTTGCCAAGGTGACGTTTGGTGTAACGTAAAAGGTCGACAAAGACAACACTTGTCTTATTTAAAACAGAAACAATAGTCGAAATTTTTACAAAAAATAAAACCAACTTTGTAAAAATTTTTGTGCGCCGACGACTTATTGATCCAAAATTTTTTTTAATTTTCCACCCTTATCAATCAATCAATCATTTATTTCAACATTAAATTAAGGTGAAATATTTTTTTTGTTAAAATGGGACCACCCTCGAAATATATCTATAACCAAAAAAAATAATAATTCAAATCGGTTTACAATCGGCGAAAATATCGCGGAACAAACACACAATAAAGGCAGTTGAATTGAGAACCTCCTTTTTGAAGTCGGTTGAAAACAGAAACAAAAGCATATTTTACTAGCTGTTGCCCGCGACTTTGTTCGTTTAAACGAAATACCTACTCTATTCGATATCGAGTCACTACTGTTTATTCTTATTCCTGCCACCGCAAATCCGGGGAGGTAATGACCGGTGTTTTCGTCTCGCTGTGTACATCCGACGATTACGCGGAACCGGAAACGCAGGCTTTCATTTCGCTTTCAATGTCAAAGTTCATGTCGTGACGGTACAGTCGACCGCACGTCTGTGGAAGCACCTTGAGCACAGCGTCCAATGCTGGACATAGGCCTACCCCAATGAATGCCATCGCAGTCCTCCGCCCTCCGCATCCAGGGAGTTTCAATACTGTTGGGAGACCAGTTTATACTGGTTTTGATTCCACTGACGTGCGGTCGACCGTACGAGTGTTACGACCGCGGAAATACGTAGCAATGTATGTAATTATGTGGCGTTTCAAATTATAAGGGACCCGTGGCGAAAATGAGAAGCTGAAAGCTTCAATATACCTAACCCTATGTTTTTTTTATTATAAATTTGTGGGACAAAGGATATTGCTATTCCTTTCTAAACCTAAGCACTCCTCTCAACAGTCACCTGTTAAGAGTATATTAATATAAATATAACGAACAAGGAATAGAAGAAACGTACATCGAAATACTCAAAAACATATACATAAATAGCACGGCTGCGATAAAACTAGAAAGATTAGGAAATACATTTAAAATTGAAAAAGGGGTCAGACAAGGAGATCCGATATCAGCTAAACTCTTTATCGCAGTACTGGAATATGTTATGCGGACACTAAATTGGGAAACAAAAGGAATTGATATAGACGGACTAAAATTGAACCATTTAAGATTCGCAGATGATATTGTACTAATAAGTGAAAACCCCAAAGAAATAGAAGATATGCTCAATCAACTAAAAAAAGCAAGTGAAGAAGTTGGATTAGAGATAAACAGAGAAAAAACAAAAATAATGACAAATACTGAAAAAGTAAATATTTACATTGACAACAAAAGATTGGAATACGTTGATGAATATATCTATCTAGGACAATTAATATCTTTCGAAGACAAAACATCAAAGGAAATAGACAGAAGAATCACACGTACGTGGAACAGATATTGGAGCTTGAAAGAAGTACTAAAAAATAAACGGATACCTATAAGTATGAAACGAAAAGTGGTGGACTCGGTTTTGTTACCCTGTATGACGTACGGTTGTCAGACTTGGTCTAACACAAAATACCAAACAACAAAAATAGGTGTTTGTCAAAGAAATATAGAAAGAAGCATACTGAATATAAAAAAGATAGAAAAAATAAAGAACGAAAAAATAAGAGAAAAAACTAAAATAATAGATGCCGAAGAATTTATACACAAACAAAAATGGAGATGGGCAGGTCACGTAATGATAACGCTAGACGAGAGATGGACAAGGAGAACAACGGAGTGGTATCCCAGGGGAGACAGAAGGACACAAGGAAGACCAAAGAAAAGATGGCTAGATGACATCGAAAAGGAAGAAGGAGTAACGTGGAGCAGAAAAACGAAGAACAGGAAGGAGTGGGCGAAATTGGGGGAGGCCTTTGCCCGAAAAAGGGCAGATAGAAATACAATAGAAAATATAAATAAATAAATAAATTTAATAATAATGATAATAATAAATATAAATTAAAATTGCATGGAAAAAATGTATACTATCGATAATAAAGGCTATTTTTATTTTTTATAATATAAATATAATTAGTGACAAAAGTAAATAAATTTATGCATCTGCGGATCGTCAGCTGTATCATTTTCTATACCTCCAACCAGCCGACCCCAAAGTGGAATATATTTACATTTGTCACTAATTAAATTTACATCAATATACTCTCAACAGGTGACTGTTGAGAGGAGTGCTTAAGTTTAGAATGGGATAGCAATATCCTGTGTCCCCACAAATTGTTGTAGATTGAGTCTATTAACAAAACTTTAATTAACTCGGAAACCTCCGCGAAAAGTCCCTTTTAATTTGGAACGCCACGTATAGCCTCGTAATAGGTATAAGGCCTATGTCCAACAGAAGCCGTTGACAGGCGTGCAGACAAGAAGAAGTCGGAATAACAACAACATAGAGGAGGATTAGGTCACAACCACACCGGACGTCTTGCGGACAGCTCATCACAACTCGGACCGGTTGATAATGTCCGGATAACTAGTTTCAGCCACCTACCCAGACGCGTAAATACAAATATGGATGCTACAAAGCTTAAAGCTTAAAACCCGCTGAGACGGGAGCCGCTGGAAAGCGGTCGCGATCCGGGACGGGATTGTTTTGTAATGTTCGAGTTTGTATGAAATCCTCTTTCTATGCGACAGAATTGCATACAAAGTGTCTGTGAGAAGGAAACATTGCTCGCAGAACCAACGGCCGTTGGGGGAGAAAGAAAGATTCTGGCACACGCACCGGAAGACGTCCTTTAAGTGTGCTAAAAGATGGACCGATGATCTGGTCAAAGTCGCGGAAGCTTACTGGATGCGGACAATGTAGGACCGCACATTGTGGAGGTCTTTGGGGAGGCAAAGACGTCAACGGCGACGTATTTCGTGTGATATGATGACGATGATCCAAAGACAGACAACCATAGTCTGTGCTGCAGCATCTTGTGTAGATCACACAACCGTCCGTACTCAGCTAAAGTACAGCGATGATACATTTAAATAAATATTTTTTTCTAAGTCATTTTCTGGGTCCTGTCACCAGCAACCTAACAAACCTGAACCTAAGCAACTACTATTGGCGGCCTAATACATTGTCTGTAGTATAATTGGGTTTGTTGCGGTATTGTGTCCGTACACGGCGGCATCACAGAGCAATCCCTCTCTGTGCTGTATCCGATTTTGTAATCACGCTTCCCGGACTTGTCGACTTACGAAGTTCAATCTACCTAAACTTACAAACTTTAACAGCTACTTCGATTAATTTTATAACAAAGTTATCACTGGTGCTGGTAAATGTTTTGTAAATTTGTTATTTATCTACACTATAGTAATGTAAGCTAAAGAGTTTGTTTTTGTTTGAACGCCCTAATATCTGGAACTGACAGTGGGGTTTGACAAATTCTTTTTGCATTTGATTGTCCAATTCCTTATGAAGGTAATACATACTAGTGGTTCCGTGAGAACAGTAGACCTCGCCAGCCCTTATAACCAAACCTAAAAGAAACGATTAGAAGTCAACTTTGCAGTTGGAGACAGATTAAGTACTTACTAAAGTGACAAAAATTTGAAGCTTAATATTTCGCAAACGGATCCCTGAATCGAAAAATATTTTCCACACACCCGCGATATTTTTGAAAGACCTATCCAACGATACCCCACACTATGGGATTCACAAGAAAAAAAACATCACTCCCACTTTGCGAGTATGGTACGTACTCTAAAAAAATGTTTTTCAAAATTTTATTCTTCTCATTTTGTTGGCGTGATTAATTTATATCCATATATAGCCAATTATTCGTCAAAATCGGTTGAAAAATGCGACCTGTAGAGGTTATCAGAAAAACAGACGGACAAGAGCATTTTTGGCCAATCTCGAAACTGAGACCCTACGCTCGCTTCGCTCGCTCGGTCAATAACATCACGCTACGACCCTATGGGAGCCGAGCAAAAAAAAAAAAAAGTCAGAAACAACATGTAAAACGCTATAAAATGAATGGCTTGAAAATTGGTATGAGGGGGAGCTTTTAGAATGTTGGACTCAAAATTGTTTTTTTGAGGCTTATAACTCAAAGAATAATAAGCCAAAAAATAAAAAACCTACTTAAATTATAGTTGACAAAATGCGGCTGGAACTTTTTAACAAAAGTACCTTAGTATCAAATTTTTCAAAATATTTACAGAATCAAGAATTTAAATACGAGTGAAAGTTTTATTTTTTTCTACTTGAAGTTTCTAATAAAATGACTGTGGGAGTAAGTACCATCGTTGTTACAACAACGATGGTACTTACTCCCACAGTCACAGTGGTTACAACCAACTAAATAAAAAATAATGTAAGCGACTCTTCAAAAAGAGGAATGTCCGAAACGTTGCGCATCTTGGGGGTAAAATACCTTTGCACTGTACTTTGTCTACATTTTTCACTTAAAGCTTTCTTTAATAATTTTTCATTGGTCGCTTTCGTTTCAAAACGTTTTCAAGGCTAACTTGGATTTCTTTATTGAACTTTTTAAGCAAATAAACCTTTATTAGACGATTTGGTAAGCAACATTGAACAATTGCGCCTGACTAGTAAGTTACTAGATAAGTTAAGTAGGTATTTCTTTTTGTTTATTTCTCTGTTTCATTTCGACTGATGTTTCATCATCAACAGCCTATTAATGTCCCCACTGCTGGGGCTCAGGCCTACCCTCTCAACGAGGGCGTGCGGGCTATAGTCCACCACGCTAGCCCAGTGCGGGTTGGTGGACTTCACATGCGCCTAAGAATTTCTTCTTCGGCGTATGCAGGTTTCCTCATGATGTTTTCCTTCACCGTTTGAGAGCAGTCAGTAAATGTAGTTAAGTTTCGAGAAAAAACCCATTGGTACATGGCCCAGCTGGTGTTTAGTCATGCATTAAAAAAATTACCAATGACCCCAAAAAGGAAACCTTAAGCTGCTTAGAACTGTAATAATTAACCGGGGTCCGATCGAGCGGGGTCGTATCGGTCCCTCATACCAATGTCCAATCCAGTCATTTCTGTATTTATTTACGCGTCTTCGCGAGCGTTTTAAATGATGTTTCTGACTTTTATCTTTTTGCTCGGCTCCTAAAGGTCATAGCGTGATGTTAGATAGCCTATATTACCTTGCTAAGGAATTGGACATGATCATCATCATCAGCCTATTAATCTCCCCACTGCTGGGACTTAGGCCTACCCTATCAACCAGGGCGTACGGGCTATAGTCCACCACCAGAAAGGTTCTCGAGTGGCGACCACGTATCCGAAGACGCAGTGCAGGCCACCCACAAGGTGGACCGACGATCTGGTGAAGGTCGCGGGACCCGGCTGGATGAGGTTAGCGCGGGACCGGCCGTCGTGGAGATCCCTGTGGGAGGCCTTTGTCCAGCAGTGGACGTCTACATGCTGATATGATGAACTGAACATTAAATAATCTAAAAAATATCTTCTTTAGATACTGATGTACTTAATTTGTAATTATATAATTATTTACGGGTCTTACACACGAAATAGTTTTATTTACCTTGCCCGACGTTTCGACCAGGTTACACTGGCCGTGGTCACGAGCACGAGCAGTCAGCTCGTGACCACGGCTAGTGTAACCTGGTCGAAACGTCGGGCAAGGTAAATAAAACTATTTCGTGTGTAAGACCCGTAAATAATTAAATAATTATGAATACAAAGCGCGAAAGTCTAAAATGTACTTAATTTGAATGTATACCTATATACTTAAAACTTTTTTGTGACATTTTAAAGTTGCTAAAACAGCCGTTGTGTAACACGTTTTGTGCACCATTAAATCAAAACATCTTTTTATACGTCATATAAAAGTTTTCTTTAAATATTTTTAGGTATACAGGCTAAATGGGATCGGGGGATACGAGACGGGGGCACCGAGGAATTAATAGTTACTAACGGGGACGGGGGTACACACAGCTAACCGTCAGTTAGAATAGAATTATCTATTTTCAACGTGTATTACTTTTATACATACGAGCCCGTTCACCGATACGAGTACAGTACTAACATAAAAAGTTGTCTGTAATTCTAAAGAACCAGGACCGAGAGCGTCAGTGGCGTCGGGGATAAGACGCGGCCTAACATATCGAAAGGTCCGAAGGTCGATCCTCGGCTGGGCCATATACCAATGGGTTTTTTCTCGAAACTTGAGTACATTTACTGACTGCTCTCAAACGGTGAAGGAAAACATCGTGAGGAAACCTGCATGCATACGCCGAAGAAGGAATTCTTAGGCGCAT
The DNA here is from genome assembly GCA_949699065.1 of Metalampra italica. NCBI lineage: Eukaryota > Metazoa > Arthropoda > Insecta > Lepidoptera > Oecophoridae > Metalampra > Metalampra italica. The sequence continues at coordinate 956,372 of OX452983.1, forward strand.
GTGAAGTTCGCCAACCCGCACTGGGCTAGCGTGGTGGACTATAGCCCGAACGCCCTCGTTGAGAGGGTAGGCCTGAGCCCCAGCAGTGGGGACATGTTCATAGGCTGTTGATTTGATTTGAACCAGGACCACTGATGACACTTGATCTAACGACGAAACCACCAGCAGTCTCGTCTTTATTCTTCGGGCGGGCGATCAAAGAGCTATACCTATGTTGGTGACCACTGCTGGCCTTAGTCCTCCAAACGCGCCACCAGACACGAACAGCGGAATTACCAGAGGCTTTTCGGTGAAGCAAAACATCGCGAAGAAACCTGCGTACGCCGAAGATTGGGTTTTACATTGTAAGGCGTATGTGAAGTCCATCAAAAAACGGATTGAGGTGGACAGGTCCTGGAGGGTCGAAGAGTCGTCAGGTATTCCTGGCCCCTTAAGATTGCGTCAGATTGGAGTGCGTCAGTGGCGTCGTGGGGTAGACGCGATCTGTCATTTCAAGAGGTCCGCGTTCGATTCCACCAGATTTTGTACATTCTACTGACTGCTCTAAACGGTGAAGGCAAACATCGCGAAGAAGAAATTCTTAGGCGCTGTGAAGTCCACCAATCCGCACTGGGCTAGCGTGGAAGTCCAGAGGGTAGACTCAGGCTCAGCAGTGGGGACACGTTAATTTGATGAGACAAGAAGATCAATGGAGGTACCTTGTGTTTGAGCAATCGTCAGCGCTCCGGAGACAGCATCCTCAGGTCGAATCTGAGCAGGGCTGCCATGGCGACGGCGACGCGGGCGCGGCGACGTGGTGAGTGCGCGGCGCGGGAGGCCACACTGCCGGCGCGCCGCCACGCCGGCTGCCACCACGAGGCCGCTGCTGGCGAGGTGGGCGTGGCCGGGACACGCCCCTCGCAACAAGTTGCAACGTGCCTGGTGCCGACTGTTTTTTCAGGGTACGCTAAGGCTTGTTCACACTGAGACGTTTTACTCGACTGCGCGACAGGGTTTTGTTTTTCGCGCGTATCTATGTACTACCCGACAACTGCATAGAGTTAAGATCTCTTTGGTGCGTGCTCGCGGCTCCTTATAGAGGCGTAAAAGAAGCATTCTATGGGTGTCAAAATCGTGTCAAATGTATGACAATACTGTGACTCACTCACACATTCTCATTTTCAAACTCCATATAAATTTGTGTTAGCAAGCTCCTCCCGCTACTCCGCTCCCTTTGTCCGCACCCCCCCTGTAAGTGTCACCATTAGTTCCCATACTAAATTATGCAAGATGCTTTCTCCACAGGGAGAGATTCGAACCTTCCTGGACAACTGAAACGAGTCACTTGGCCTTGGCCTCCCTCCGCCCCCCGCTTCCCCACCTCGCCCGCCCGCTCTCGTCCTGGCGCATCGGTACCGTTCGCATAAATGTGAGAGGTCGGGCATAAGTGACGTCGTGCCATTAACAAAGATGATAAAGATGTAGATTGCTTTGCGTATCTAACTGCTTCTTACACAATGTTATATTTTTTATTGAAAATATAAATAAATAATAATTTATTTTTACACTTTCGCTCAATACTTTCTCAATCGTTTTTGCACTCTGTACCTGTCACGGCGGGGCGACGCAGGGGGAAGCGGGAGACGCGGATTGACTCATTATAGTTGCAGAATTTTTTAACAGTCACAGAATATGGAAAAGGCAAAAAATATGGGAAATAAAAGTCTCGGCAGCATCCTTGAATAATGACTTCCAGCCGCTCGGTAGACTGACGCGCGATAGGGCTGTCTACATCGTCCCACGCCGGGCGTACGTAACCGCGGAGCACTCGCGGCTGGTGGTGGCCCTGGCCGAGGTGTGCTGGGAATTCGAGGCGCGTAGGCATAACTTGACGAAGGTTTGTATGAAGACGTTTTTCTGTTCCTTTTCCGTCTACTGTGTATCAGTGACCTTGGCTGGCCTAGCCTATTAGGGAGTTTATACTGGTTTTGTTTCCACTGACGTGCGGTCGACCGTCCAATATTTATTCTGTGGCCGTGGTAGCCCAGTTGTTAGTGCACTCGCCTCACGTTTAGGAGGTTGTGTGTTCGAATTTGGTACGGAATGCTTTGCGCTGAAGGAAAATATTGTGAGGAAACCTGCAGAGTGTTAAAACGGGTTTTGCGACCCAAAAAACAAGATCAAATACTAGACTTATGTGAAGTCTAGATAGAATTCGTTTTTCTAAAACCAAAATCTGACAGCCACATTCTAATGATTATGTACGGTTTAATGATACATACTAGGCTGTTTCCCGTGGCTTCGCTGCGTTTTTAAGTGATTTTTAACTTTTTTTTCGGCTCACAAGGGTCGTAGCGTGACATTAATTGAGCCTCATCATCATCATATCAGCCTGTAGACGTCCACTGCTGGACAAAGGCCTCCTCAAGGATCTCCACGACGACCGGTCCTGCGCTAACCTCACCCAGCCGGGTCCCGCGACCTTCACCAGATCGTCGGTCCACCTTGTGGGAGGCCTTTAGTTTGTTTGTTTGTTAATTGAGCCTATAGTTTTTCAAATGCGATTTTTCGAACTTTTTTCGACTTTCTCGAATCGAGATTTTTTTGTTCCAGAGAACGCGTTCAAACAAAATAAAAACTCATCTCCTGTATTTAAAGTAGATTATTATATTATATTATTATATGCAAAAGATATTATTGGTAAATAATTTAAATATTTAAATCCTAATAATTGTATAATTTTCATTTGTTAATGCTGTTTATAATATTTTAATTTTGTTTAACATATTGACATGTAAAACTGAAATATTTATCTATGAATTTGATACAGTTAATATAATGTAATATTTAAATTTTAAAGTTTGGAAAATAAAGGCTTTATTATCTCATATATAAAAGGCGAAACTGACTCACTCACTGACTGACTGACTGACTGACTGACTGACTGACTGATCAACGCACAGCCCAAACCGCTGAACCTAGAGACTTGAAATTTGGCACAGAGGTACCTCATATTGCACTGACGTCCACTAAGAAAGGATTTTTCAAAAATCAACCCCTAAGTGGGTGAAATAGGGGTGCAAAGATTGTATGAAAGTCCCTCATTTTTAAAGTTGGAAACCTGAAAATTTGTATTCAGGCTATTCGTTAAAAACCAATGAACACGTGTTTCAGCGATTTTGAAAATTCCACCCCTAAGTATGTAAAATAAGGGATGAAACGCGCACAGCCCAAACCGCTGAAGCTAGAATCGTGAAAATTTATATTTAGGCTTTTAGTTTAAAAACAATAATGACGTGTTTCGCGAATTTTGAAAATTCCACCCCTAAGTATGAAAAATAGGGGATGAAACGCACACCCCAAACCGCTGAGCCTAGAGACTTGAAATTTGGCACAAAGGTTCCTCTTATAGCACTGACGTCCACCAAGAAAGGATTTTTCAAAAATCATCCCCTAAGTGGGTGAAATAGGGGTGCAAAGATTGTATGAAAGTCCCTCATTTTTAAAGTTGGAAACCTGAAAAATTGAATTTAGGCTATTCGTTAAAAACCAATGAACACGTGTTTCAGCGATTTTGAAAATTCCACCCCTAAGTATGTAAAATAAGGGATGAAACGCGCACAGCCCAAACCACTGAAGCTAGAATCGTGAAAATTTATATTTAGGCTTTTAGTTTAAAAACAATAATGACGTGTTTCGCGAATTTTGAAAATTCCACCCCTAAGTATGAAAAATAGGGGATGAAACGCACACCCCAAACCGCTGAGCCTAGAGACTTGAAATTTGGCACAAAGGTTCCTCTTATAGCACTGACGTCCACCAAGAAAGGATTTTTCAAAAATCATCCCCTAAGTGGGTGAAATAGGGGTGCAAAGATTGTATGAAAGTCCCTCATTTTTAAAGTTGGAAACCTGAAAATTTGAATTTAGGCTATTCGTTAAAAACCAATGAACACGTGTTTCAGCGATTTTGAAAATTCCACCCCTAAGTATGTAAAATAAGGGATGAAACGCGCACAGCCCAAACCGCTGAAGCGAGAATCGTGAAAATTTATATTTAGGCTTTTAGTTTAAAAACAATAATGACGTGTTTCGCGAATATTGAAAATTCCACCCCTAAGTTTGAAAAATAGGGGATGAAACGCACACCCCAAACCGCTGAGCCTAGAGACTTGAAATTTGGCACAGAGGTTCCTCTTATAGCACTGACGTCCACCAAGAAAGGATTTTTCAAAAATCATCCCCTAAGTGGGTGAAATAGGGGTGCAAAGATTGTATGAAAGTCCCTCATTTTTAAAGTTGGAAACCTGAAAATTTGTATTCAGGCTATTCGTTAAAAACCAATGAACACGTGTTTCAGCGATTTTGAAAATTCCACCCCTAAGTATGTAAAATAAGGGATGAAACGCGCACAGCCCAAACCGCTGAAGCTAGAATCGTGAAAATTTATATTTAGGCTTTTAGTTTAAAAACAATAATGACGTGTTTCGCGAATTTTGAAAATTCCACCCCTAAGTATGAAAAATAGGGGATGAAACGCACACCCCAAACCGCTGAGCCTAGAGACTTGAAATTTGGCACAAAGGTTCCTCTTATAGCACTGACGTCCACCAAGAAAGGATTTTTCAAAAATCATCCCCTAAGTGGGTGAAATAGGGGTGCAAAGATTGTATGAAAGTCCCTCATTTTTAAAGTTGGAAACCTGAAAATTTGAATTTAGGCTATTCGTTAAAAACCAATGAACACGTGTTTCAGCGATTTTGAAAATTCCACCCCTGAGTATGTAAAATAAGGGATGAAACGCGCACAGCCCAAACCGCTGAAGCGAGAATCGTGAAAATTTATATTTAGGCTTTTAGTTTAAAAACAATAATGACGTGTTTCGCGAATATTGAAAATTCCACCCCTAAGTTTGAAAAATAGGGGATGAAACGCACACCCCAAACCGCTGAGCCTAGAGACTTGAAATTTGGCACAGAGGTTCCTCTTATAGCACTGACGTCCACCAAGAAAGGATTTTTCAAAAATCATCCCCTAAGTGGGTGAAATAGGGGTGCAAAGATTGTATGAAAGTCCCTCATTTTTAAAGTTGGAAACCTGAAAATTTGAATTTAGGCTATTCGTTAAAAACCATTGAACACGTGTTTCAGCGATTTTGAAAATTCCACCCCTAAGTATGTAAAATAAGGGATGAAACGCGCACAGCCCAAACCGCTGAAGCTAGAATCGTAAAAATTTATATTTAGGCTTTTAGTTTAAAAACAATAATGACGTGTTTCGCGAATTTTGAAAATTCCACCCCTAAGTATTAAAAATAGGGGATGAAACGCACAACCAAACCGCTGAGCCTAGGGACTTGAAATTTGGCACAGAGCTTAATCTTTATAGCACTGACGTCCACTAAGAAAGGATTTTTCAAATCATCCCCTAAGTGGGTGAAATAGGGGTGCAAAGATTCTCATATATAATTTATAACTCAAGAACGGATCGACGGATTTTGATGAAACTCGGTACATTTATAGCTTATATCCTGGAATAACATGTAGGCTACTTTTCACCGCGGTAAATAGTTCCCGCGGGAAACTCGATAACGGATTCGGATGAAACTTGGTACAGTGACAGCTTATATCTTGGGATGACATATGGGCAACTTTTTACCGCGGTAAACTTTTCCCGCGGGAAAAATATTTAATTTTGATGAAACTTGACACAGTGATAGCTTATATCCCGGGATAACATATAGGTGACTTTTTACCACGGTAAACTATTCCCGTGGGAAAAATATTTAATTTTGATGAAACTTGGCTAACCTAACCTAACCTTACCAAACCTAACCTAACCATCAGTGATAGTTTTCCCGCGGGAAAAATTATTAAATTTTGATGAAACTTTACAAACCTAACCTAACCAAACCAAACTTAACCTAACCTAACAGTGATAGTTTATATCCTGGGATAACATATAGGTAACTTTTTACCGCGGTAAACTATTCCCGCGGGAAAAATATTTAATTTTGATGAAACTTGGCTAACCTAACCTTACCAAACCTAACCTAACCATCAGTGATAGTTTATATCCTGGGATAATATTTATGCAACTTTTTACCGCGGTAAACTTTTCCCGCGGGAAAAACATTTAATTTTGATGAAACTTGGTACAGTGATAGCATATTAGTGTGGCTGACGGAACGGAAACCTCCGTGGGCGACCGGATTTAATATTTAGGCTTTCAGTTAAAAAACAATAATGACGTGTTTCGGCAATTTTGAAAATTCTACTCCTATGTGTGTAAAATAAAGCGTAACACACACTGGGCGGCGGCGCTGCGAAAGCGTTGCGGCGGCGAAGGTTTGTATGAAGAACGCGCCGCGCCGCCGCCGCTGTGATGTAAAGGGCTTCATACTATTTCGAACATTACAGAAAAAAACCGCAACGCTTTCGCAACGCCGCCGCGCAGTGTGTGTTACGCTTTAGTGATGAAACGCGCACAGCCCAAACCGCTGAGCCTAGGAACGTGAAATTTTATATTTAATCTTTTAGTTTAAAAACAATAATTATGTGTTTCGCGAATTTTGAAAATTCCACCCCTAAGTATGTAAAATAGGGGAAGAAACGCGCACAGCCTAAACCGCTGAGCCTAGAGACTTGAAATTTTGCAGAAAGGTTCCTCTGTGATGTCTACTACGAAATGTATTTTTACCGCGGGAAAACTTGCTGGAAAACCTACTTGCTAGAAAACCTTTTTTACGCGGGCGAAGCCGCGGGCAAAAGCTAGTTATAATTATATTACAGGTGCTAGAGCCCATAGTTATGTCCTGTTTACGGCCTGTTCGTAGTAAACTTTTCGATAAAGGCTCAAGTAATAGACTATTATAGCCGATAACTAGTTTAACCCTTCTGAAAGCTTCCGCGTCCTTTGGCTTTCGCTTTTCATTTAGGGTTAACCTTAAGTTAAGGTCAACTTAAATCAGCCTTACGACATTTTAAAGTGGGATCAATTTCTCGTAGAGGCCAAAAACCCTAATAGAACGGTACCTAAACGATCATGCGGCATGACATGCGTTACGTTTACGTGAATTGTCACGCTGCATGATGGACCCTCATGCTTGCACAATCACATAGTACAGCAAAGCAACGGCCAGCACGCAGTTTGCATGTCATGCACGTAGTTAGCATGTCATGTACGTAGTTAGCATGTCATGTACGTAGTTTGCATGTCATGCACGTAGTTTGCATGTCATGCACGTAGTTTGCATGGCAAGTTTGCAACTCGCTCACTATTCTTTGCCAAAGACTACGCTATCTAACAATGAAAACCTCATTCGAATCCATTGAGTAGTTTTGAGGTAACCACGAGAAAAGTAACTCTCTTTTATATTTAGTAGCGATGTAGAGCTACTTATAGTATCGTTATTAAATGCTGTGAATTTTGAAACAGTTTTATTTATTTATTCTTTTTGACTCCACCATTGTGCACTTGGCCTTAGAAGGCTGTAGAGTTAACAAACAGCTAGCTGATCCACGGCAGACCCGCCCACGCGGCGCGTGTGACTCTACCAGATTTGACCAATCATCAGGAGCGCCCAGGACCCGCGCTTTTTTTATAGGGCCCCCAGTTACTGATCAATTCGTAGGACAAAACCATTAAAAATGCTGAAATTTATTTTTTTCTAAAAAAATAAAAAAAAACTTTATAGATTTAGAAGAGAGATCTTACATAATAAAAAGAGTTTCGCGCTTATTGAGTAATGTTGTAAAAATTAGATTTGGTTGTAAAAAAATGTTTTTTTTAGTTTTTTTTTCGGAAAACCGACAGATGAACAAACAACAAATGGTCATGAATGCATGTTTTATACCCAGCTCATTCAAATGAGTTTTCAAACATCAATGAATGCAGTAGGCAGGTAATTTTTCAAACTACAATCAATGCAGTTTCTACTTACTTTAAAAATACAATGACATCTTTTAGGTAAATTTCCTATCTCTTAAAGTGTCCCTAAACGATCATGCTTGCATGACATGCAACGTTTACGTGAATGTCATGCCGCATGATGGACCATCCTGCTTGCTATCAATCAGTACAGTGAAGCAACGGCCAGCACGTAGTTTGCATGTCAATCACTACAGCTAGACGAGCATGCATGAGTGACAGCACGTATTGCATGTCATGCCGCATGATCGTTTAGGGAGCCCTTTAGATATTTCAAGTAACTATACTTTTCATCCGTAGATTATACTTAAGTGTCTGCATATCTTTCTGCCGTCTTTTCGGGTCATGAAAAAACCTGAAGCCGTGCCATTCTTTCAGTCCAATCTCTGTTTTATAGCTATACCAATGCCGTCGGGATTCTCCTCTCTATTTATTAGTATTAGGTATACTTACTTAGCAATGTAGAGTAAGATTGATGGAGTGATAGTGATTGGGCAGCTGTGGAGTGAACCTACCTACCTTTTTCAAAACCACTTGTTGCTTCTGCGTGATGTGATAGTGGCATTTCAATATACCTACAGGGTCCTTCATACTAATATTATAAAGGCGAAAGTTTGTAAGGATGTGAGGATGTATGTTTGTTACTCTGTCAAAATCTACCGAACAGATTTCGATGAAACTCGGTACAGTGATAGCTTATATCCTGGAATAACATATAGGATACTTTTAACGCGGACAAAGGCGCGGGGCGTCCGCCAATTCCACACAAAGAGGGCGCTGTTTTACAATGTACACGGGGATAACCTTTCTACGCGGGCGAAGCCGCGGGAAAAATCTTGTGTTATTTAAAAGAAAGTGTTTTTGTGCATACTCACTTTGATGTGGTTTTCATCGTTAGTTAGACAGTGTTTTTAATATACATCTTCATCATATCATCTTCAGTGTTCACTGCTGGACATAGGCCTTCCCCAATGAACGCCATCACATCCGGTCCTCGCATCCTGCCGCTTCTGGCCACCTTCTTCAGGTCGTCGGTCCACCTGGCGGAGTGGCGTCCCCCGGTCCGCGGTCTCCACTCCAGAACCCGTCTGCCCCAACGGCTGTCGGTTCTGCGACAGATGTGTCCTGCCCACTGCCATATCAGCTTGCTAATCCTTTCGGCTGATCGGTAAACTTAATTCTTCGTCGGATCTCATTGTGGATCATATCCTTCAAATAAACTCCAAGCATAGCCCTCTCCACAGCTCACTGAGCGACCTTAAACTTGTGGATCAGGCCTCCGGTTATCGGTGCGCTGCAGGTCATGACTGGCAGGACGCACTGGTCGTATTTCGCTCGAACGATACTTCGCACAAATGACATGTCGCACAATCGTATTTCGCACGAACGATACTTCGCACAAGCGTGTGTCGCACTCCAGTAATAATCCCTAGTAAAAAGACATTCGTCTTTAATCACTCTGGAATAGAGGACGTGAAGGCTTGACGCAGTTTTCCAAAGCTGTCCAGCGCAACTGACCTTTCATATACAAATTATGCAAAAAACCGCACATGCGAAGTGGGGGTGGCCAGCTTGTATGTCATAACCATAAGATAGACAAGATACGTGTAGATAAGCGGTCAGTGCCGGCCGCTGCGTCATGCGGGCTCATGCTTATCTGCCTTGGAACAGTTGCGTGGTACCATTTCATCTCACAGCTATATCTATGGATCTTATACAGCACCCTGTACATAGATCTCATACAGGGTGGCATTTATTATTTACTAGTGGTTCATAATTTTTTGGTGGAAGACATGAGAGGTCATTGAAACAATGCAGAAGAAATTCGACAACAGAAAAATTCGCCACAAAAACCAATGGGAGATGAAGGATAAACCCAAAACGTGCTATGCTTTCGTGTGATTTAGTAAGTGGACAAGTTAGGAAGTGGACAAGTTAGGAAAGTGGACAAGTTAGGAAGTGGACAAGTTAGGAAGTGGACAAGTTAGGAAGTGGACAAATTCGTCCGGAAGAATTTTCATACAAGAGGGATTTATTATTGATTGCATGAAGTCGACAATTTAAAAAAACACTTCTAAAGAACAAATTTTGTTGTTACATGAGTTGTCACGATTGGTTCTACCAAAAAATAGGCGACGTGTAAAGTAGGTATGTCCAAACTTTGTAGTCTATGTTCCACGTAGGTATACCAGGATGTCTCAAAGCAGGCCTATGTCCAGCAGTGGGCGTTAAAAGGCAGTTATGTATATGTAAACAAAACCATTGTAATTTGTTTGACGACTTTCTTAGGAAAATCGTCACCTGCTACTAAAACTAACCTCAAACAAATAATTATTGAAGAAACTTGTATCTGACCACCAACAGTTTTGTCTGGAAGTGATGTTTATCGAAATAACGTAATTGCCATAATTGCAGTGTCCGAGGTTGGACAATGTCTTGCGCAACGCGGTCATTTTCCAATGTTTTAATTATGATACGTGTCATTAAGGTTTGAGGCACAACGTCGGGGTATAAAGTGTTTTTCATTGGAGCTTTCCAATCATATTTTAAAAAATATTGCCTGACTGAAATTTAACATCTGATAACCTCAAAAACGAGCGTCAGTGGCGTCGGGGATAAAACGCGACCTATCATATCGAAAGGTCCGGAGTTCGATCCCCGGCTGGGCCATGTACCAATGGGTTTTTTCTCGAAACTTAAGTACATTTACTGACTGCTCTCAAACGGTGAAGGAAAACATCCTGAGGAAACCGCATACGCCGGAGAAGAAATTCTTAGGCGCATGTGAAGTCCACCAACCCGCACCTACGAGGACAACAAATGCACTAAACAACGAGAACTCGATATTTCAAAGAAATTATCATAAAATAAAACACTGTAACTCTTTTGCACTGGACTAGGGCTCAGTATGTCTCCAACTTTACAATTATGTGGTCAGCTTAATTGTTTTCTAACCCTTTGCTTTGTATATTTACACCCCTTAGTTATATTTTGTTCATATGTACATTCTGTCGGAACTAGTAGACGTTTTATTGTTAGATGTAGGAAACCATATTTTTTAAAAATATGAATTTAATAATAAAAAACGTGAACTTTTCCATCTCGGTGTCCCTGACTGCTCTGAAACTGGTAGGGTTTTGGGTTCCCGATGGCTTTAACGATCAGCAAAAGCTACTGTACAATGTCTATACTTGTTTCTCGTTTATGTTTCTATTAGGTAAGATGAAGTTTAGTTTTTTTTATTGCTACGGGGGCAACAAGCAGGCGGGCCTCCTGATGTTAAGAGGTCACCGCCGCCCACAGACACCTGCAACACCCGGGGGGTGCTGGTGCGGCGCCGGCCAAGGTTGAAGAGCTCTTTTAACTCTCTTCTTGAAGGACCCCATATCGTAGCGCTGTGGAAAAGCGTCAGAGGGAAGGTCATTCCACATTTTGCACGTGCGCAGCAAATATTATCACTCATCTTATTGTATAGAGCCAGGAATACATGGTAACCATCGACATATACATGTATATTACTTTGCTGTCAACACTTATAGTAGTTCTGGAGTTATTTGACGGAAAAAATATATTCGCTATAAGGCTCTCCGTAAAAAGTAAAGTACCTGAATCAAAATTTCAACATCATACATAACTATTAGCACGTTGAGGTGGCGGTGGGCTGGTCACATCTGCCGGAGATCCGATAACCGCTGGGGTAGACGAGTTCTCGAGTGGAGACCACGACTAGGCAAGCGTAGTGTGGGACGCCCCCCGGCTAGATGGAGCGACTACCTGCGTAAGGCGGCTGGCAGTGACTGGATGCGGAGAACCGAGCATCGGGTTCAGTGGCGCGCCTTGGGGGAGGCCTGTGTCTAGCAGTGGATTAGTGCAGGCTGATGATGATGACGTAACTATTCATAACTTAATGTAACAGGCATCTACCTCATCATTCAAGTCGTAGACCTGTTCATGATATGGGGGAACCTCCCACTCATGACGGGCACGGCGTTCCTTCTGTTCACGAACCTGGCGCAGCTCGCCAAGATCGTGAACATCCTCGCCAGGAGACGCAGGATACAGGCCATTGTCACTGACAGCGATGTGGTCTTGAGAGGGGAGGAAAGTGAGGAAGGGAAGGCCATTGTTAGGAGGTTAGTTAAAAAAAGTTATACAAAAAATTGTAGTAAACGTTCCGCGGAAATTAGTTAACTACAAGGCTGAAAACTACATAAATAACGGCTTTAAAAAAAAAAAAAAGAATTAAAAACATGCTTAGATCCAACTCCTAGACCTTTTTTTTTATATAATTTTTTTTGTGACCCAATCGTGTCGTCGTTTGAGTCATTTTACAACCCTTTAATTATCTCAGAAATTAAATAACGGCGGAAATAAGTTGTCTACAGGGCTGAAATCTACATAAATATACCTAACTTAGATCCAAGAACCAGTCTACTAGCCCTTTTGTTCATTTTTTCATAACTTTTGTAGTGACCCAATCGTATCGTCGTTTGAGTCACTTTACAACGCTTTAATTATCTCAGAAATTAAATACCGGCGGAAATAAGTTATATACAGGGCTGAAATCTACATAAATATACCTAACTTAGATCCAAGAACCAGTCTACTAGCCCTTTTGTTCATTTTTTCATAACTTTTGTAGTGACCCAATCGTGTCGTCGTTTGAGTCATTTCACAACCCTTTAATTATCTCAGAAATTAAATACCGGCGGAAATAAGTTATCTACAGGGCTGAAATCTACATAAATATACCTAACTTAGATCCAAGAACCAGTCTACTAGCCCTTTTGTTCATTTTTTCATAACTTTTGTAGTGACCCAATCGTGTCGTCGTTTGAGTCATTTTACAACCCTTTAATTATCTCAGAAATTAAATACCGGCGGAAATAAGTTATATACAGGGCTGAAATCTACATAAATATACCTAACTTAGATCCAAGAACCAGTCTACTAGCCCTTTTGTTCATTTTTTCATAACTTTTGTAGTGACCCAATCGTGTCGTCGTTTGAGTCATTTCACAACCCTTTAATTATCTCAGAAATTAAATACCGGCGGAAATAAGTTATCTACAGGGCTGAAATCTACATAAATATACCTAACTTAGATCCAAGAACCAGTCTACTAGCCCTTTTGTTCATTTTTTCATAACTTTTGTTGTGACCCAATCGTGTCGTCGTTTGAGTCATTTTACAACCCTTTAATTATCTCAGAAATTAAATAACGGCGGAAATAAGTTATCTACAGGGCTGTAAACTACAATAAAATACCTAACCTTGATCCAAGAACCAACCTATTATTCATTTTTATAACTTTTTGTAGTGACCCAATCATGTCGTGTAGCCGTTTGAGTCGTTTTATAAAACTTTAATTATCTCGTAAACTAAACGCTGCGATATTAAGGGCTTCTTTCACCACTTGCTGATAAAGTCCCAGATACCCTATCTGCAGGTTATTTGACAGATAGCCTATTTTGTTTGTTTCACAGGTGTCTGATTGCCTATATCTTATTCTATTATTATTTATTTTATATATTCTATCAGACAGATTTATCTGATAGATTAGTTTATCTCTAATATTACTATCTGTAACAATATTAGGAAGTGGTGAAAGAAGCCCTTAATGTGCCTTTTGATTTGGACACTTTTTTGTTCATGGTTATATTCTGTGTTGTCAGCTGCGACGTGGAGACGAGGCTGCAGCAGGTGCTGTACGTGTTCCTCACGATGGTGACCACGGTCGGCTGGGCGGGCAGTGCCGAGAAGAACAGCCTGCCTCTCAGGGCTTGGTGAGTTTGTCAGAAATAGTTTAAGGCGCAAAAAAAAACCGGCCAAGTGCAAGTCGGACTCGTGGGTTCCGTACAAACTTAACTTTGACGTTGGAAAATATTGTCTACATACATCGAAATAGGTCACGGTCAGTTGACCAACTATAAATAAATAAGTTTCAAATCACAAAAAAATTACGGGTTTCGGGTTTTTTCCTTTAGTTGTGGTATAATTGATTCTTGCCTTTCATGGTTCTAGGCCAACGGGAAGTAGGTACCCTATAGGTTTTGATTCACTTGCAAGTGTCAAAATATGCGGCATAGACAGCCGCATCTTTTGACTGCGTTGACTTAGAAGTTTGATTTTTCAACAGCTCTAAGGGATTTCAGATCTGAGTATTAACTTGATACCTCCACGCGTTCCTAAGAAAATGAGTTTAGACAGTCAGACAGACGGACAGACCACGAAGTGATCCTTTATCGGTTCCTGTTTTCTTTTTGAGGTACCGAACCCTAAAACTAAAAGGACCCATTGACACAAACCAAGCGAGCCCAAACTCAATGGGTTTAATTGGTGTTTCAATTGGTGTTAGTCATTGAGAAGTTCCAAAGACCACCTCCCACCCCCAAACCCTTAAAACAGTCTGGAGGTCCATAGACTGCTGATGAAACTTATACACCCAGGTACCCTTACGACACGTCGAGGTCACCAGCGTACGAGCTGACGTACGTCCATCAGATCGTGGCGCTGTTCATAGCGGCGTACCTCAACGTGGGGAAGGATACCCTGGTCGCGGCGCTGATAGCCCAGTGCCGCTGTCGGCTGAAGCTCCTCGGGCTGGCGCTCAGGACCCTCACCGAGGATATGAAGGTCGCTGAGAAGGTAGGCCTGGGGTTCCCGAACTAATTCATATCGTGGTGGTCTTAGAGCATTGAAATCTTAACACTTACGTAAATGATAATATTTTCTGAATTAGTCAAGATAGATTCTGAAATAAACAGTTTATTGAAAGGAGTTTAAGGGCCTGGTCTTACACAGCTTGCTGATAAAGTACCAGATACCCTATCTCCAGGTTATCTGACAGATAGCCTATTTTTTTGGTTTCACAGGTATCTGATTGCCTATATCTTATATATTTTATATAGTCTATCACACAGATTTATCTGATAGATTAGTTTATCACTAAGATTATTATCTGTAACAATACCAGGAAGTGGTGAAAGAAGCCCTAAATCAAGTTCTTTGTTAACAGTACTGTATTCGTAAACAGTTCAATGTTACTTTTGACTACAATCTTGTAATGTATGTACTTATCTAGTTACCTGCTTATTTGTGGCGGTAAAAAACAAAAGGAACCTTGTGGCGGATATAAGTTATTAAAGGGTTGCAACTACATTAAATTAAAATATACTTCTCCTCGAATCCACCTCCTAATAGTTTTTTTTTTTACTTTTGTAGTGACCCAATCGTGTCGTCAATTGAGTCATTACAAAACTTTTAGGGCTTCTTTCACCACTTCCTGATATTGTTACAGATTAGTAATCTGAGTGATAAACTAATCTATCAGATAAATCTGTGTGATAGACTATATAAAATATATAAGATATAGGCAATCAGATACCTGTGAAACCAAAAAAACAGGCTATCTGTCAGCTAACCGGCAGATAGGGTATCTGGGACTTTATCAGCAAGCGGTGTAAGAGGCCCTTAATATCTCGAAAACTAAAGGTCCCTTTTGACTTGGAACGCCACATTTACTTTTCATTTTTTCCCGCTACTTGTGGGCTAAATATTATTCGGACAAATAAACATATTATGTTTGTTCCGAAATCTTTTAATAATAAAAAGAATAATTACCTTCTGATACAAGAATGATTGCAAAGTTTGAACTATAACACTTCAATATCGTTTCCCTCTTAGTCAATTAAAAATTAACCGTCATCTTTCAGTTGTGAAATGAACTTTTGCTACCTACGGCTACGCCCTACGCTACGTTTTGTTTCGTAGAGTAGAGCGTAGTCTCGTAGCTTGGTCACGTTGCAATCGCATAGATGGCGCTACGACACAAAAACTAGAAGTAATGCTACTAATCTAATCATGAATTTAAAAAAAAGCTATTCCCAATATGAATGAGTAACAAAAGCATTTAAGGGGGTGCCAAAATAGTGTCAAATGTATCAGAAAATTTTGACTCACTCAAACATTCTCATTTTCAAACTCCATATAAATTTGTATTAGCAACTTCCTCCCGCTAATCCGATTCCTTTTTTCGGCCCCCCCCACCCCCCCCCCCCCCCGATTTTGACACCAAATTTTTTTTCGTTTGCCATACTAAATTTGCAAGATGCGATCTCCACAGGGAGCGCGCGCGCGACCAAATAGGTTCGAATCTTCTTGAATCCAATGCAAAAACAAGAAAAGAGTAGGGATATTAATCTGAACCCAGATATGTACGGTCAGCTTCAAAAGTAGCTGGTCCAGCGAACTTTAATATAGCTTTAATACTTTACATAACTTTACATATTAAAGTTCGCTGAGCTGGTCACTTTAGTACCTTGTCACTCTAATTACTAATTGACACATTCGCTCTTGACATTAGAGTAACAAGGAACTACAGTGACAAGCTACTTTTGACGCTGACTGTACATTGCGGGATACCACAGGGCAGTGTTTTAGGCCCACTACTTTTCCTAATATAACAAAATCAACAAATCATCCGCTGGTGCTGTTTTTAGATGAAACATCGGGAAACAGCTAGTAGAATCTAACAAGAAGGTACCCAAGTGTCTGGCTACGATTTGATTCATTCTAAAATTACTAAAGGATCCTCTTACGCAGCTAACTCCTGAACAAGAGCATGTGGTGAGCTCTCGTCTCCGCGCCTCGGTGCTGAAGCACCAGGCCGCTTTGGAGGTGGCCCTGGAGCTCCAGGAGTGCTTCTCCATCCCGACCTTCGCGCAGTTCACCGTCTCGCTCATCATCATTTGCGTCACTGCGTTCCAGTTGGTTTCTGTAAGTATCACAGTTACCTTTCACCATTAATCTCAATGATGCTGATAACTAATAATGAAATATGGTTTCAGCTGAAGGGCAACTACATCCGTCTGTTTTCGATGGGAACGTATCTGCTGAACATGTCGTTCCAAGTGTTCATATACTGCTACCAAGGAAACAATCTGTCAGAAGAGGTAATTATTTTATGTTAGTATTAATAGTATTTCCACAAAACGGCACTATGAATTTATAATTTTAATTGTGCGCAGCCATTTTGAAAAAACAGGAAATGGCGGCCGGCGCGGTATGCCAAAATCTTCGAACCCCTTTGCTAAATTCAGATGCAGAGATCAAGCGCCAGAGATAAGATAATGAACCTGGACCAGACACTAAAAAAGTGACATCCTAAGCTGGCCTTGATATTTAATGAAATCAGCCTGTCTTTGGCTCCTTTTTATGACTCCTAGAGCCTATGGCAGACAATTAAAAAAAAATTTGGCCGTCCAAGCAAACAGCACTTTTAGAACATGAGAAGTGAAAAAGGTGTTACTTCCTCCAGAGCTTAGAAGTGGCGAACGCTGCGTACGCCTGCCCCTGGTACACGTTTCCGCTGGCTCTCCGCCGCTCCGTGCTGGTCGTCATGGCGCGGACTCGCAGAGTCGCTCGACTCACAGCCGGCGGCTTCACCACCCTGTCTCTCGCCTCCTTCATGGCTGTAAGTTATGAAGTCACTGCTCAATTATTTTTTGTCCCTCTCATAGAATATGTACTTACTTACATAGGTGGACGGATAATTAGAAACAGGGCAAGATTTTCATACAATCGAGGTCACTTTGAAGCCATGGTTCTCCGTGAAGGATTGATCGGGGCATGATATGATGACGGTCATCGAGAGAGTACATGGAGGACTTTCAGATCGCCGTAGATATCCAACTGATCAGATGAGCCGTTTGGTAGCAGCATCGTCATGTAGAAAAAAACCTGCAAAATGGCATAAAAATGTATGAAAATCATAAAGATAAGGAATCATAACGATGCTGCTCCCAAACGGCTGATCTGATCAGTTGGATATTTACAGCAATCTAAAAGTCCTCCATCTACTCTCTCGATTACCGTCATCAGATCATGCCCCGATCAATCCTACACGGAGAACCATGGCTTCAAAGTGACCTCGATTGTATGAAAATCTTGCTCTGTTTCTAATTATCCGTCCACCTACGTATATCAAATTCAAATACATTATTTTCCATATTTTCTGAATTATATTTTGTAGGTTTACCTATTTCGATACTTTCTTAGTTTTATTTTATGTAACTGCTCATTATCGGCACTCAAATCTGTAAGCTGTGACTCAGGCAGGATTAATGATAAGTCACGAGATGTAAACTATACAATGCGCTGTCTCTTAAGTATCTCATGGTTTTTATAAGTCACTGCTCAATATCAACATACAACTGTACGTATTGAGGTTGCTGAAACCTCAGAAGTACTAGTATCTATATGAATTGCTAGACACTAATCAAAACTTAGTTCCAAATTACCTACAGTTGTATGTTGATATTGAGCAGTGACTTATAGTTATGAAATAACTTAACTAAGGGATAAGAGTCGACTGTTACCCCCTTGCCTCTGTATGGATCATCATCAACAGCCTATTAATATGTCCCCACTGCTGGGGCTCAGGCCTACCCTCTCAACGAGGGCGTTCGGGCTATAGTCCACCACGCTAGCCCAGTGCGGGTTGGTGGACTTCACATGCGCCTAAGAATTTCTTCATCGGCGTATGCAGGTTTCCTCGCGATGTTTTCCTTCACCGTTTGAGAGCAGTTAGTAAATGTACTTAAATTTCGCGAAAAAACCCATTGGTACATGGCCCAGCTGGTGATCGAACTCCGGACCTTTCGATATGATAGGCCGTGTCTTATCCCCTACGCCACTGACGCTCTCTGTATGGATATCTACTGGATATTATTTTATTTCCTAAAACCTCAGCACTTACTTATTATATGGTCTAATTAAATGCTGTGATGTGTTTTGTATGTGTATGTAATTTAAAGGCCTTCATAATTGTGTAAACCTTATCATATTGTTTCAGATTATCAAAGCATCGTATTCGTTGTTTACTTTGCTGCAGCAAGTTGACGCTAAGAATTAATATAGTGTATAAAATTTAGTAAAAATGAGATCAAGATTAATTTACTCAAATTTAACTAAATAAAGTTTTAGCTTGGGATTTTTTATTTAAAATTGAAGTACCTTTCATTAATTTTATACCTAAACCTGTTCATGCGACTTCTCCCTTTACCTTTGCTAACCAATAATGAAAACTCTACTTTAGTAGCAGATTTTTTAACCACTTTCGAAAATGAACGATTGTCCACATTCTCGAAACTGATTACCTACGTTAGTATTTTTTCCTATATATTATGCATAGATAAAATAATATATTTTCATTCATTTATACGAAACTTGCGAAAAAACTGTTACAAATGGACTCGAATCCATCAGTGATTTTAGATGAGAACGTATCAAAGTGAAAACAAGTTTCATTTAGTACATTTTAGACTTTCGCATTTTGTATTCATAATTATATAATTATTTACGGGTCTTACACACGAAATAGTTTTATTTACCTTGCCCGACGTTTCGACCAGGTTACACTGGCCTATTTCGTGTGTAAGACCCGTAAATAATTATATAATTAAGTTTCATTTAGGTATAAGTAGACATACATCAGAAGGTTACAAATAAAATGTTTGCAATTAAATAATTAAGTCGACTCAAGTCGTAACTCAATTATAGAGTACACTGAAAATCAAAGCGTGGTGTAGGTGGTATTTACGATAATTTGTTAAATTTGTATTGTCGAAGTATTTGCGTCAGATTTCTTGAAAACATCGGTGTAACTACCACTTAAAGTATTACAGTTTTAATTGAGTGTTATGAAGCTCAAAACGTTGCTCAGATTTACATACATTGTGATTTCCTTTCGACACAAGTTGGTATTTCCCTCAGAATAAATTACAAAATATTCAAAATCATGAAAATACTAGTAAATAACGTAAACTTTTCCATCTCTGTCTCTTTGACTATACTGAAATTGGCTGGGTTTTGGTCCCCTGATGGTTTTAGTCGAACTGAAAAAATTCTGTACAATTTCTACGCTGCATGCACTATCACGCTGTTTTTAGGTATGTTTGTAGGTCTTACAGCTATTTTTTTTATTTTTCGTCTGTTTACTTTAAAACTGAAGTAATTAGGAAGTAAGTCACAATTAAATAAATTCCTAATTTCTTCAGTTTTAATTAAAGTTAAAAGATATACTAATTTTAAGTAAGTTTGTTATTATTTCTTTGTGATAAGGTTCTTCATTTGAATGGGTGTTAGGAAAAAAGAATAAAGAGCCGTGGTAGCCTAGTTGTGCACTCGCATCACGTTCATGAGGTCGTGGGTTCGAACCTTGTCTAGTTACATTAACTTTATTTTGATGTTATTATTTAATTATATTTTTTTTTACACTATTCAAAAATATTTTATTTCAGTAAAGAGTATTTCCCATATTATTTAATTATTTGATAGGTATTTATGATTAATAAGTTTAATTTATTTAAAGTTAAATTAGTTAGGTAAATTGAAACAGGTTTAAATTTGGTCATATCGTTATCAACTGTATTTTCAACTTTCATATAAAAACGTCTTATAACCCTGAGTTTGTATTTAGTTTTTTATGCATGAATAAAAAATAGCAGTTTATCTTTTTATATCAGCTACTTACCAGAAGTGGGTTATTTTATACTCTTATATTTTGTGCCCTTTTTTTTCTCTTTTTTTTTTATTACATTTCCCAGGGACCTGCATAACATGTCAGATTGTTGACCTGATTAAGATATGGGGACATCTCCCCCTGATGACAGCAATTGCGTTCCTTTTCTTCACAAATTTAGCTCATGCCAGCAAAATTTTCAATGTACTCCTTAAGAAACGCAGAATTCTGGCCATCATTGAAGACTGCAACAAGGTTCTTGTAGAAGAGACCAGTGAAGAGGGAAGAACCATTATTAAACGGTCAGTGGACATATCAGAACTACATTCAGAATATTAAAAAAAAATATATTTAAAATATTAATTACATTCGAGTTGAATTACATTACTCTCGAGAGCGTCAGTGGCCTCGGGGATAAGACGCGACCTATAATATCGAAAGGTCCGAGGTTCGATCCCCGGCTGGGCCATGTACCAATGGGTTTTTTTCGAAACTTAAGTACATGTCCTGACCGCTCTCAAACGGTGCAGGAAAACATCGTGAGGAAACCTGCATACGCCGAAGAAGAAATTCTTAGGCGCATGTGAAGTCCACCAACCCGCACTGGGCTAGCGTGGTGGACTATAGCCCGCACGCCCTTGTTGAGAGGGTAGGCCTGAGCAGTGAGATTGCCTGAGTGGGGAGATTAATAGGCTGTCGATGATGATGATTAATTACATTAATGTAAAAAAAAATACCTAAGTAATTCCGATTGATAACGATTTTTTTAAATTGTTTTTTAATTTAAATAAACAATTTCGACCGAAAACATGAATACGAGTAAATGCGTTTTTTCCCTTTCTAGATGCGACCGAGAAACGACGTTACAACAATTTACATTTTTTGGCTTGACCTTCGTCACGGCTTGCTTCTTATTTAGCAGTAGCAGCGACAGCCATGAAGGGAAAAGGCTTCCTGTGAGGACCTGGTTAGTATTCCAGACTTATTTTTCTTCGTTATAATCAGGATTCTATTATGGGTTCCCTAAACGATCATGCGGCATGACTTGCATTACGTGCTGCCACTCATGCGTGAAACACATGCTACATGCTACAAACACATACACAACAATAACTTTTATCGCTTTGGATATATATCTGTAATGATAATGTTTGCAAATAAAAAATATACAAATACAAATGGTATACAATTACAATAATAAAAATTTAAAAAAGAAATAAAACAGAAAGTACTAGAATAATTTTGTATTTTTTTTTAATATACTTATTGTTTTATGGAAATTACATACATGAAAAATTAAATATAAGAGCAACTTGATAACTAAATAAAATAAAAATAAAAAAACTGAAAAACCATTAAAAGCTCGGGAGCATTAATTGACCGAGCGAGCGAAGCGAGCGAAGCGTCTACGTTTCGAGACTGGCCAAAAATGCTCTTGTCCATCTGTCTGTCTGTCTGTCTGTCTGTCTGTAATTCTCTACAGGTCGCATTTTTCAACCGATTTTGACGAAAATTTGGCATATGTATAAATTAATTAAACCTACAAAATGAGTAGAATAAAATTTTGAAAAACATTTTTTTTAGAGTACCTACCATACTCGCAAAGTGGGAGTGAACTTTTTTTTTCTTGTGAATCCCATAGTGTGGGATATCGTTGGATAGGTCTTTCAAAAATATTGCTGGTGTGTGAATACCATTTTTTCGATTTAGGGATCCGTTGGCGAAATATTAAGCTTTAAAGCGGTAATTTTTGTTAGAGTCACGTGTCCCCCCCCCCCCCTGCCAGCTAAACGGTTGCTTCTGGAAATGTGAAAAAATTCATGGCAGTAGCATATATAACGTAGTTACAAGGAAAACTATTACGGCTAAGTAGGTTCTATTAGTTTTTGAGTAATAGTGGATCGACTTAAGAAAGTTGAAAAAATAAATTATGTTCATAGAACTGCATACGTAAAATGGAAAATTATTTTTTTCCGCGTGATATCCATGGTGTGGGGTATCGTTGGATGGGTCTTTCAAAAATATCGCGGGTGTGTGATAAACATTTTTCGATTCAGGGATCCGTTTGCGAAATATTAAGCTTTAAAGTGATAATTTTTGTCACTTTAGTAGGTACTTTTTCTGTTTCCAAAGTTGACTTTTGTTGGTTTCTTTTAGGTTTGGTTTATAAGGGCTGGCGAGGTCTACTGTTCTCACGGAACTACTAGTTATTAGTAGTATTTCATCGGGTGGTATTAATTATTCGTTCAATAAGATATACTATAGTTGAAAGATTTTTCAAGAACAGCTTTTCCCAAGGCATGTAAGTATCTCCAATGAGTTATTCTGATGTATAATCAATCTGTATTACCTACTGTAAAGTTTCATCAAAATCTGTTCAGTAGTTTTTGCGTGAAAGACTAACAATCATACATCCTTACAAACTTTCGCGTTTATAATAGGTATTAAGTGGTCCCTACACGATCATGCGGCATGACATGCATTACGTGCTGTCATTCATGCATGACCGTATAATTGTAGTGATTGACGTAGGTACATGACATGCAAACTACGTGCTGGCCGTTGCTTCGCTGTACTGCTTGACAGCAAGCAGGATGGTCCATCATGCAGCATGGTAATTCACGTAAACGTTGCATGTCATGCAAGCATGATCGTATAGGGACCACATAAGGACGCTTTTACGCAGGACTATTAATTAGTTAGCTGCTAAATATAGCAGCAGGACTAATGTTCTCAAAATGTCTCCTAAAGAATAAATTTAATAAGGATTATTTAGAACTCATATTTTTTTTTGTGACCCTAGATCGTCACATAGTTTCAGACCTCAGAGCAAGTATACTATGTTTCAGACGCATACAGGGCCACTAATGAAATTTTGAGTTCTAATTAATCCTTATCAATTTATTCTTTAGTAGACATTTTGAGAACGGGGACGTGAGAAAGAGGACATCTTGAAAACTAGAACAAATTGCGTCCTAATCCTTTAATATAATAATCCTATAATCTAATAATCCTATAATCTAATACTATAAAGAATTCAAAAACTTTAGATTCAATGTACTTATACTAACTTTTTATTAACCGATGCAAACAATAAACATAAAAAAAAAAATTATGACTTTATTTTATTTTTATTTTATTTAATTTTTGACTTAGTTGTCGTTGTATGTAGTTAGATTTTAATTTTTTTAAATTCTGTTAGGCTACTTGTGTTTTATTGTAATTGTAAATAGTTGTAACTGGTTTTAATTTTATTTGTGCATTAAAGCCATAATAACTGACATTTAATGACTAGAGATGGTTGACTGATTTTTATAAAATTAATTATTTTCCAGGTATCCATACGATGCATCAAGATCACCAGCCTACGAGCTGTCGTACCTCCACCAAGTCGTGTCTATCATCATCACAGCTTCCCTGAACATAGCCAAAGACACTCTTATCACTACCCTGATAGCCCAGTGCCGCTGCAGGTTGAAACTACTCGGGCTCTCTCTGAAGACTTTGTGCCATGACCTGCAGGTTTCTGGCAGGGTTAGTAACCAGAATACCACCATTATTTTTCGGAGAAAACTTATCATGCTTTACAGAGTTGGGATTTTTGTTCTCGTATCGGAATGATTTAAAAGCAAAACGTCGCAAAAGCAAAACGTCGCAAAAGTAAAACGTCGCAAAAGTAAAACGTCGCAAAAGCAAAACGTCGCAAAAGTAAAACGTCGCAAAAGCAGAACGTCCCAGCAGGTAAATACAGGCGATGACGCAGTCAATAGGGTCGCAGTGTCATCGAGCCAACCTGGCCTATACTATAAGATAAATTAACCATGAAAGGAATTCCTATGATCACCTCCCACCTGCACCAGACAGATACCAGCTCGAAAATACCAGACTATTGTATTAAGAGTCACCAGAATTAAGAAGTTTAAAAAGTTTCTAATAAGCCATTCAGAAGTAGAATTCACTAGAAAAAATTGAACCTGTATAAATGACGTGGGTAGTGGCAAATAAAGCCAGTCTTTATAAAGTCATCTTGTAGTTTACATCATGGTGACAGCGGTGGGATACGAACGCACGCCCTTTCGGACTAGTACCTAACCCATATACCTACATTAAGAGTTACAGAACACCGTTAAATAGAACAATACAACCATACAGTTAAACCATCGCCTGACTTTTGGTTGGATACAGCTGACTCCTCAGCAAGAGAAGGTGGTCTCGACCCGCCTCAGAGCCTGCGTGCTGGAGCACCAGACCGTCCTGGACATCAGCCAGAAGCTGCAGGACTGCTTCTCTGTCCCAACCTTCGTGCAGTTTGCTGTCTCGCGCATCATCATCTGCGTCACAGCTTTCCAGTTGGTTTCTGTATGTATTTTATCATCTAGGGATTCTGGAAATAATAATAAGTATTAGGACTATTTGGTAATAATCTCTCAGTAAATCCGTGGTCTCCACTCCACTCTCGAAACTCGTCTACCCCAGCGGTTATCGGTTCTCCGACAGATATGACCAGCCCACTGCCACTTCAACGTACCTTATAACTTTTTGCGCTATGTCGAAGGCTTTGGTTGTCTGGCGGATCACCTCGTTCCAGATTCTAGAAACTCCGAGCATAGCTCTTTCAATAGCCCGTTGAGCGAATAGTTCCATTGTCATTGTCCACGTTTCGGTGCTGTATTATTTACTTTAAAGTTACATATTTTCAGCAAACAGGAAATCTGGTACGCCTGGTGTCAATGATCGCATATCTGCTAAACATGATGTTCCAGCTATTTATATACTGCTACCAAGGACATCACCTGTCTGAAGAAGTAAGTCATTTGTTCGTTTAAAACGTTACGTTTTTATAAGATCACAAAATATTTTTATTTAAAAATGAGTGTCTTTTTGTTATGAATATTCGAGATAATCTAACAAAAAATTAAATATAAACCAAGGTGTTCAGTGACAATAAAGATATTGACCCAATCCCGTAGAAAAAATAAAATTTGATAAATTATTTATAACCGCTACTTTCTAGAAGACTAGTGAACTGGTTATGAAACAAGATTTTTCATTCCTGCTAGAATTTTGCGGTTAACGCAACTTGGTTTTCAACGCGACTGAAGTGTTCTTGCTTTATTCTTGTCCCTAGAGCTCAGAAGTTGCAATAGCTGCCTACCAGAGCCCCTGGCATGTGTTGCCTGTACGGCTGAGACGAACCACTCTAGTGGTAATGCTGCGAACCCGACGCGTCATCCGTATCATAGCGGGCGGTTTCACAACTCTATCTCTTGATTCGTTTATGCTTGTAAGTCAACTCTTGATTAGTTAAATGTTCTTACATCATTAGGAAAGTGAACGAGTTGGGATGTAGACTGGTTAGGAAAGTGAACGGGTTAGGAAAGTAAACAGGTTAAGAAAGTGAACGAGTAGGAAAGTGAACGAGTTAGGAAATGGACGGGTTATAAAAGTAAACGAGTTAGGAAGTGGACGAGTTAGGAAAGTGAATCAGTTAGAAAGTGGACGGGTTAGGAAAGTAAACGAGTTAGGATGTGAACAGGTTAGGAATGTGAACGAGTTAGGAAGTGAACGGTTTTGTAGGAAAATCGAGAAGTTAGGAAAAGGACGGGTGAGGAAAGTGAACGGGTTAGGAAAGTGAGTGAGTTAGGAAAGTGAACGAGTTAGGGTGTGGACAGGTTAAAAAAGTGAACAAGTTAGGAAGTTGGAAATGGACGAGTTAGGAAAGTGAACGAATTCGTACGTTAGGATGAGATCTTCCTAGCTTGTACTTATGTTAATAAACTACACAAAACAAAATACGGTTCACCTTAGTTTTTCAATTTTTGAAATGACACAATATATTTGATTGAGAAATTAATTGTTTCAGATGATCAAAGCTTCGTATTCGTTTTTTACTTTGCTGCAGCAAGTCAATGAATAAATTTGGACCAGGTTGGACTAACAAACTATCCTCGTTTGTTCAGAGATGTACCCAAATTATTTAGAGTTTAGATCGTTTAGTAAATCCTACATAGAGAATAATATGTCTAACTTTTTGAGGCATATCGAAGGCATTGGTTATACTCGTTCTTTAATAGTACTTCTTTCTGTATCATCATCATCAGCAGCCTATTAATCTCCCCACTGCTGGGGCTCAGGCCTACCCTCTCAACGAGGGCGTGCGGGCTATAGTATTCTTTCTGTATATTACTCACAAATAAAATATGAAGACGTGCACTAATGTAATATTCATGTATAATGTAGGTATTTGCTAAAACTCAAATGTAGGTTTAAACCACAAAAAAGAAAGTTAAATTTTTTAAACAAATTTTACTAGGAAACTTTATTTTACTTTTAAAAATAAGTAGAACTGGACGTTAAAGAAACCTGTCAGCTGAGAAAAATCGGCGTGAAAATGTATGAACGCACTCGGCTCCTTTACGCCCTCGACTTCTGCTCGGGCTACAATCCAGACTCGAGTGGAATGACCACGTGGTTCAAAAGTGACACAAGTCAAAAAAATTCAGTTTTTGACTTGTGGCACTTTTGAAGCAGGTCTACGTTCGCTGAGTACGAAAAATGATCTAACTCAAAAAATCCAAAATTTTGACTTGTGTCACTTTTGAAGCACGTGTGCGTATGATGAATTTAGTTCACTTGATACTGTACAGCACTGCAAAATGTACTATTAAATCCATATCTGTTTAGGTATCTCCCCTAATAGGGGAGTTACCTAATTAGGTATATCTCCTAAATAGTCTAGTCTACTCGTTAACTTCTCTTTGTTATACATAATATTACGTTTAAGAAGCAATATACATAAATTATTATTGGACATTGCTTTATTTAAAACTTGTTTTACGTAGATTTTATGGTTCCGTACAAATCCGCAGCCTTATAGCGACATACATGTCTGTCTGTTTGAAAATAAACTAGCTCTCGTTGTGAGAAATTCACGTGGGATTTCAACATATTGAAAGAAATTGAGGGATATTTCTGTGTATTTCCTAGACCCATCTGTGCATAGATAATTATGCATGGGTCATAGATCTCAGAAACATTGCTCAGCGAGCTAAAAGGGTTAGAGCTTATGGAAAACCGACGAAGAATTACGCTCACCCAGAAGAATTAGCAATTGAAGTGGCAGTGGGCAGGATACATCACTCGGAAAAAAAAAATCAGTCACGGTACTCTTTTGTACGTAGATAGATGAATGATGAAATTTTTTACAGCAGTTAAGAAAATATAATATTTAGCTAGTTCTTAGCTCTTACTGCCATTAATGAATTTACAATATGTATATAGTTACAACAGATTGGTAATTTTTCAGATTGGACATTTTTCAGATTGGACATTTTTCAGATTGGAAATTTTTCAGATTGGACATTTTTCAGATTGGACATTTATCAGATTGGACATTTTTCAGATTGGACAATTTTCATATTGGACATTTTTCAGATTGGACGTTTTTCATATTGGACGTTTTTTAGATTGGACGTTTTTCAGATTGGACATTTTTCAGATTGGACATTTTTCAGATTAGACATTTTTCAGATTGGACATTTTTCAGATTGGACATTATTATCGTAAATCCGCCTGTCTCCTGTATACAGTCTGAGTGTTTGTGTCTCTGTCGAATGATGTTGATATTAGACTTATTAGGTCTATTATATATATTAAATTATTTATATTAAAAGTATCAAATACTTCATTATGGAGAAAATCTTTATTTTTCTATACGTTGTCCCATTTACACTTAACCATACGGAACCCTTATTGTATATGACGCGGGCACACTTTGACGACTTTAAATAAGATTAAAGCCAAGGTCGATATTAACTTTGAGTCAAGTATTCATTTCGACATAAAGTATCGCGGCGACCGCATTTAGCGGACAAGCGTACCGAATAAAGAACAAAGTGAATACCATATTATTGTTTTGAGTTTAAAATTTTAAAACATAGTTAATTTTAAATTTAAATTTCATACGTAAATTCTTATCAGTATGCGACTCTAAACGCGACCTGTGTAGTATTCTCGTCTCCATCCATTCCCTCCATTTTCCTCCATCCTTTTTCCCAAATATCTTTTTCCCAAATGTCCTTTTTCCCAAATATCATTTTCCCAAATGTCCTTTTTCCCAAATATCATTTTCCCAAATGTCCTTTTCCCGAAATATCCTTTTCCAAAATTTTCTTTCCTCGAAATGTCTTTTTCCGAAAATTTCCTTTCGTCCAAAAGCTGAATTGATGTTTTAGAGCGTTTGTAATTTCTCGAATTTGACTTTTTAAGGAAGGGACATTTTGGACATTTCGGGGAAGGACATAATGGACTGAGACGAATTTCTTTATACAGGGTGTTAAATAGGTAGGCGAAACAGGTAGGCAGAGTTGGCGAATTTTTATGCTGTGTTACATTCACCAGTCTGACTTGAAAAAATGTGTATAAAATTTTGCATAATAATTCTACTGGTAGTAAGTGTAGTGGCGAGTGAAAACAGCTGTTACTGGAATGCTGAGTGCGCGTACCAGCTGTTCTCGACGAAGACGCCGTATGACGCCGTAAGAGGAGACTTTCGGGACCAAGCTGATCCACCAAGTAAGTCTGTTACAAAGTGTAATTACACGATACCTCACGATACGATACGGCACGACACAATACTACACGATACGATACTACACGATGCGATACCACACGATACGATACGATACGTCAAGATACGACACCACACGATACGATACTATACGATACGATACGATACTATACGATACGATACGTCACGATACGATATAATAAACTTAATTGAACAAAAATAAGGTTTACAGAGTTGCACTTACGGAATTTTGAATTATTAGGAGTTTGTTACAGACAACTTTTGACTACCCAAAGCAGTAGTTGGTGTCTATTCCTGTGTCCTGTATCTCAATTTCATCATCAGCCTGCACTAGTCCACCTGGCGTGCCACTGAATCATGTCGATGCCAGCCGCCTTACGCAGGTCGTCGCTCCATCTAGCCGGGGGGCGTCCGCACACTACGCTTGCCCACGCGTGGTCTCCACTCGAGTACTCGTCTACGCCAGCGGTTATTGATTCTCCGACAGATGTGACCAGTCCACTGCCACCTCCACGGTACTAACTTTTGAGGGATATGTCGAAAGCTTTGGTACTATTTGGGTATGAAGTTTAAATGCTAAATATTTATTACTACAATAATATTTCCGGGTCCAGCTGTGTGATTCTGTAAAGTATGAATTAAAACTCGACCATCACATCGCAAGTCACTTACTTCACTCCGCATCCGATCATGAAAGACCTTGATGTCGCATTGTGTAAACAAATACAAGCTACTTAATAAACACTTCACTTGCGAAGTAAAGTGAGTATTGAATTGTAAATCATTGAGTTAGAGACCGATCTCACTGCGGATTCAGGATCGAGTTGCACAAATACGCTTACAGAATAGCAGGGCTGCTATCACCTAGCCACTACATTTTACATAAATCTACAATTGTACAGTCGACCGCACGTCAAAGGAAACACGTTGACCTTGAGCTGACCTATTAGGGAGTTTCAATACTATAAGACACCAGTTTGTACTGGTTTTGTTTCCAATGATGTGCGGTCGACCGTACCTTTAAATGTTGATTGTGTATTTTACCGCAGATTGCCAGCCGATCAGCATATGGACCATCAACAGACATGGCAATAGGAATCCCAGCGGCAACGTGACCATTTCCATGAAGACTATAGCCTCGTTGAAGGACCAGATTATCGCCAGCTACGAAGCTGGAAGGGGAAAGCTGTGTGCACAGGTACTTACATATCTACATTAATATACAAGCGAAGAATAAGTCTTTTAGTTTAAATAATTAGAAAGACCAGCAAAACTCACGAAAAATTGGCATAATTGCCCCAGGACATCGTGTAAAACTATGCCCAGGGCATCGTGTAAAAATATGCCCAGGGGCGTCGTGTAAAACTATGCCCAGGGCATGTAACTAAATGTACTATGTCACAATTACTGTACAATTTTGTTAGGCATCCTGAGCTGAGTTGAAGTTATATCTAATTTAATAACGCCGCCATACTTCTGGGCACCATGCCCCGGTGTGACCACCTCGGCGGACTTTTTTATTTGTAGGTTTGTAGGTTTATTTGTAAGTAGGTTTATTTGTAGGTTTTAGCCAATTAGTTCATTTTAATGTTACACTAAGTTTTGTTTAATAAATATTACCTGTGAATTACAAAAAAAATAAAAAAAAATTAATAACTTCATATTTCAACTTTACGTAAATATTGTAGTAATGTATGGCACATGTCTTTAATGTAATAAAAATTACAGTTTGATCCGGAGACACAAGTACGGTAATATACTATGAGAGACAATTTATAGTATAGATAGAATCAATCATTTTAAATTTATAAATTGCTATGAAAATAATGAAACACCCGAAGCTGGAATAATAGACAAACTTTATGAAAACATTAATAAAGTTCATATAATAAAAACGTAGGTAGTAAAGACACAAATAAATAACACCAAAGTGTGATGACATATTCTAGCCGGATGTTTTATATTTAGTTTTCTTTAATGTTTCTTGAAAAATATTGAAAAAACTCTGCTACTCTTTGGGCACAAGTAAATAAATAAAATTTTATAAATAGTAAACAGGTGTGTCAGGATCGCGAGACATGGCGCTCCGTTCTTTCTGCCTACTCCGTCCGTTTTCAGTTTGTTCTATGATAAGGAAAATAATTCTCTTTTTGCACCTACCACAAATTTATCTGCATGGCCCAAAGGTCAGCTGGTAGAGAATGCCATTGACATTAAATTCGCCTTCTGTACAATTTAGTGCAATAAAGTTTTAAATAAAAATAAATAAAAACTTTCATCTATGGGCTACCTAGTTCAAACTGATGAAGTAAAACGAATCAGTGCCAAAAACATGCTCTAACGGATGCAAAACTTAGCACTGAACTTTAGTAATGGCGGCGATCACAATAGATCAGCAATGATCGCATTATAAAAGAGCCCCACTAAAAAAAAAGTTAAAAGAAGATCTTCCATGTTCCATGGAAAAATGAGAATTACCTCTCTGAACAAAGACTTGTCTTTTCCCAAGGACATAGAAGACTTCCGCAAATGGAATTGGAGCGAGAGCCTTGAAACCTCCACCGCATACCTGACCAGCGTCGGGTACCAGGAACTGTTCAACATCGGCAAGAGACTGCGCGAGAAGTACCCCCAACTCCTCAACGGGTCAGCCGAGGAGTTCTACTTCAGGCCTACGAATGAGCAGCGAACCATTGCCAGTGCTGTAGCATTTGTTCATGGTCTGAGTGATGGAACTAACCTGAGTTTGGTTATCGATGAGTGTAGAGATGGAGATGATGTCATTCGTGTGAGTATACATATACCGATCAATAACCGCTGGGGTAGACCAGTTCTCGACTGGAAGCTACGCATGGGTCGGCGTAGTGTGGGACGCCCCCCGGCTAGATGGAGCGAAGATCTGCGTAAGGCGGCTGGCAGGGACGCGGAGAACCGAAGATCGTCTTCGGTGGGACCTTGGGGGACGCCTATGGACTAGGACAGGCTGATGATGAGGTCAGGCCTTTGATTTTGGAGGACTTGATGTTGTGGGGAACTCTACTTCCACTCTTCTTAGGTGCCTACTGATTATAAGGTAATAATTACATACATATCTTCACGCTATGTCCCTGGCGGGGTAGGCAGAAAGAACGGAGGTAATAATTACCTTGTGTCTTTAAACTAATCAAAGTCTTTTGTTTTACCAGACATATGAATATTGCGACAAATATCAGCAATTAAGACAGGGTCCTGAAGTGAGAGATGCTCTAGCAGCGTTTGCGAACACAACCGAGTACAGGAGTGTAAGTAAATAAATCAGGGTGGAACACAAAAGTCTCACGAGCCGATTATTCCTTAACTATATCTAAAACAAACTATCATGGCAGGTTGCTAAAATACCTCCATAACAATATGATTTTTCCCCATAATCATGAGAGTGTGGCTGTCAGATTTTGGTTTTTAAAAAATAATTCTATCTAGACTTTACATAAGTCTTTACCTAATTAATTAATTGTCGGAAAATCACTTTTGTTTTTGTACATTTGTACGAGGTTTTTTATGTAGTTTGAATCAATGAGGTTTCCTAAAGACTCCGTGGTTTGAATAGACCTGATTAAACCTTAAGAATTTACTGTAACATTTGTTTGTAGGTTCAAAACGCCGTTCAGCAGCGTTTAGAAATCACCACTCAGCTGTCTACAGATGATATCTACGCGCTGTACGACATGTGTCGGTTCTATAGGTCCTGGAGCTTGAACAAACAGTCGCCCTGGTGTGTCCCCTTCAGTAACGATGATCTTAAGGTCTTGGAGTTTAAGGACGATGTGAGACATTATTTTACGAATGGATATAAGTCGTGGGTAAGTGGGCTTAAATGTTCTATGGGATCTTAAAAACAGCATCATCATCGTCAGCAGCCTATTAGCAGTCCATTGCTGGGCGTAGGCTTTCGCCAAAGTGCATCATTGGACCAGATCAGAGCAATATTTTTAAATTTCCCCATTAGGAAAGTTGGTTATTGTCTATCTAATGTAGCCAGCGGAAAGTGCCTTTTGAAAGAAAAGCAAGAGCACAAAACAATTTTAACCTATTACTTTGTCCCTCAATCACCACATCATAGATCAATGTTCGACTTGGAGCTCCAGCCGTGGAAGATTTGTACGACAACTTCGAGGCAGCTGTCCATGGTCGAGGAAAGCACATAGTTTCTTACTTCACCCACGATACCATGATGGAGATGGTCTTCTGTGCTTTGGGGATGTACAAGGATAGCACTCCACTCGCAGGCTATAGGATAGATCCTTATAGATTGTGGAGGACTAGCGTAATTTCTGCGTTGGCTAATAATCTTATAGCTGTGTTATACAAGTAAGTTATTTGTGTTGAATTGAGTTAAGAGTTAAGGATTAGGTTTAATAGGTACTGCACAGTGAGAGATCGAGCTAAAAGGCTTCCGGTAATGAGGTGCGGTAAGGTGGAAGGGAACGTCAAACTTCCAAAACGCTGTGCAACAGATTTCTTGTCATGTGATCGATACTACTAAAGATGATGACAAATGCGTTGAATCTGCAATCTGGGTAACTGCTCACTTTAATCTGATGAAGTACAAATCAGTGCCGAAAGCGTGCTGAAGTTTCTAACGCAAAGCTGAATACTGAACCTACGACAGAAATAAGGTGGCGATCACAATAGATCAGTAATAATAATGGCCGCAGTGATACTAGGCGACGATACAAAACTTAAAACTTCCTTTGTCTCAAAATTTCAGATGCCAGGAATCAGAAACCCAGGACTACAGGGTCCAAATCTTCCACAATGAGAAATTGACTGAGCTTTGTCCATCGACGGGCTGTAGCTGGAAAATGTTCCGGGAGAAGCTCCAGCCGTTCACCAACTCTACCCTGGACTTCTGCAAGCTGGACTACCCAGCTCCGGTGGACAGCCCTAGACCATGAGTTATGCTGGTTAGTTACCTAGCTAGCTGGTAGTTAGTATCTAGTACTTTGGTTGATGGTTACGAGATAGCTCTGTGAGTGTATGTCTGTTCTTTCGTCTGATTTGTCTGAACAGGCTTTGAGAAAATGTAATAAATCAGATAATGTTGGCTCTGAATTTATTTCTAGTCTTCTATTTCCAATCTGATGATAAAGTTCTACCTTCTATTTCGAGGTTCTTTTGGGCTAGTGGAATAAAACGACCAGTGTAAGTATTTTATGACAACGATATCGCGTTTATTGCATGTGAGCGGAGGCGGCGGGGGCTCTGCGCGGCGCCGGTGAGGGGGTGGAAGGTGTGTCTCGCGGGGCGCGGCGCACGCGCATCTGCCCCGCCCCTCCGCTCACACTCGATACATACTCCACGGTAATAAATAATATAAATAAATATCAACAAATTACAAAATAGCCTTTCGTAAAAAGATTAGATTACTAGAGTGTATATTTTTTTTGTGGTATTAAAAAAATTTACAGTTTCTCGTTTCACGCTTTCGCAACACGTATTCCAACTGCTATGTATAAAAAAGTTACATTTTAACGAAAAATCTGTACAGTCCGTTTGTTTTTTGTAGTGGAACGTTTAGAAATCTTCAGGCGCCAGGTCGAACCTTGGTGGGAAGGTGCCGAAGCCGTCGAAGGCTGGGCGCGAACGCTGGGGCTGAAATTAAAAACATTTATTATAGTGTCTCCACATCCTAAAAAGTAGTTCCATGGTCCTAGAAAACAAGATCTGTACTCCCCTATGAGCATTCTCTCGATACATCAGTACACAATCGTGTTTCCTAGGCATGACATGCAGGAGTCATGCCAGGTGCTTTAAATTCATG
Organism: Metalampra italica; assembly: GCA_949699065.1. NCBI lineage: Eukaryota > Metazoa > Arthropoda > Insecta > Lepidoptera > Oecophoridae > Metalampra > Metalampra italica. Next base: position 991,192 of record OX452983.1, read on the forward strand.
ACAGAAGTTATATTTGGAAAGGTTCTCTTGGGAGCTACTCTAACGGTGTCTATAATACAGGACCAGCACTGATCGAGGTGCCTTGGGGGAGAGCAACAGTAGTTGCCGACTTACATAGTACTCCAGTGGTGATTTAGGGACGCCCTTTAACGGACGCCTGAATAAAATAACGCTATTTAGTATCTAGAAGAACTGATAAAGAAAAATATTATAAACGAAAGTAGAAAGTTAACTTTAAAAATCAACAAGTTTGATACTACATATAAAATTGTCTTTTATGTCTTCAAAATCTTAGACTTCCTGCATCTGCATTAAGGTTGAAAAGGTAAAGGGTAAGAACTCACCGCCGGACTGACTCCTCTTGCTGCGGATCCCGCGCGTCCCTTGCCACGGAATTTGCTGATAGCCTGTTCTGCGAGGTCTGCCCTCTCTTCGGCCTCCTCCAACTCCTGCTGCGCCTTGCGGAACTTAGCCAAGTTGAGGGCGGCGATTTCTTCCGCCTCCTCGATCTGCCTCTTGTATGTCTTGATCTTCTGCTGCAGTTTGTCGACCAGGTCCTGCATGCGCTCGTGGTTCTTGCGGTCCTCCTCAGCCTGGAACGTGAGCTCCTTGATGCGCCTCTCAGCCTTGCGCAGGTTCTTCTGTGCGTCGGCGTGTCTCCTCTGTTCACCGTCAAGCTCGTTCTCGAGCTCTCGTACCCTCTGTTCGAGCTTCTGAATGGCTTTCTTGCCACCCTTGAGCGCATTAGCTTCGGCCTCATCAAGCCTGACCTGCAGTTCCTTGATCTGTTGTTCGAGGGCCTTGCGGAGTTTCTCCTGTGTCTGGGCATGCTCCTGTTCGGCGCGGAGCTCATCGGCGAGACGGGCGGCATCAACCATTGCCTTCTTTGCCTTCTCTTCGGAGTTCTTAGCCTCGTTGAGGAGCTCGTCGAGGTCCGAGTGCAGGGTCTGCAGTTCGGATTCGAGTTTCCTCTTGGCGGCGGAGAGGGAACCGTTCTGGGCGGATAGCTCGTTGAGGTGTTCGTGAGCGTCGCCAAGTTCTTGTTCGGCCTGGCGGCGGGCGCGGTCGGCCTGTTCCAGGAGGGTGCGGGACTCCTCGAGTTCGTTCTGAAGGGCGTTGGCGCGGCGCTCAGAGATTCCGAGCTGTTCACGGGCATCGTCACGCGCACGCTGTTCCTCTTCCAGAGCGGTCTGCAGATCCTTGATCTGTGCCTGGTAGCGCTTGATGTTCTTCTGGGCCTCGGCGTTGGCTTTGTTGGCATGGTCGAGGGCGATTTCGAGCTCATTGATGTCGGCTTCGAGCTTCTTCTTCATGCGCAGGGCCTCAGCCTTGCCCTTAGCCTCGGCTTCGAGGGAAGCCTGCATGGAGTCGAGGGCACGCTGGTGGTTCTTGCGGGTATTCTCGAACTCCTCCTCCTTCTCCTGGATGCGCCTGTCGATCTCCTGTCTGACCTGGGAGAGCTCGAGCTGAGCGCGCAGGACCTTGTTCTCTTCCTGTTCAAGGGCGGATTCGGCCTCCTCGAGGGCAGCCTGGAGCTCGTCCTTCTCGGCCTCAAGGCGCTTCCTGGCCTTCTCAATCTCGTGGATGTTGCGGCCACCCTCTCCGATCTGGTCAAGCAGATCCTTGACTTCGTCGGCGAGGTTCTTGTTCTCGCGGCGGACGGCCTCGAGTTGCTCCTGGCCTTCCTCGTAAGCACCCTTGAGACGGAACAGTTCAGTGGAGTAGTTGCGGCATTCCTTCTGGCTGGCGTCAAGCTCGGCGGCGAGGTCGTCAACCTTGAGCTTCCATTCGCTGATGATTTTGTCGAAGGCCTTCTGCTTCTTCTCGGCAGCATTGGCGATGGCGGTGGCGCGGTCGACCTCGAGTTGCAGGTCCTCGACCTCGGTGGCGAGGCGCTGCTTGGTCTTCTCAAGGGCAACCACCTTCTGGTTGAGTGACTCAATGGTCTCCTCGGCTTCGGCGAGGCGGGCCTGGAGCTTGCGCTTGGCCTCCTCGAGCTCCTCCGAGCGGGCGACGCCCTCGGACTCGTACTTCGAGCGCCAGAGCTGAGACTCGGCGTTGGCCTTGGAGAGCTGGCGCTGCAAGTCAGCCTTGCCCTCGGCTTCCTCCTCGACCTGTTCGCGGATGTTGTCCAGGTCGTGCTCCAGGTTGCGGAACTTGCCAAGAAGTGTGGCGCGTTCCTGTTAACCAAAACATATTTCTATTAGTTTTCAGTGAACATAAATCGAAATTACCAGTATATTTTAAACATTTGATTACTACTTACCCTGCCTTCCTCGTCGGCGAGCCTCTTGGTGTCCTCCAGTTGAGTTGTGAGCGACACCTTGATCTTGGACAGCTGCGACACCTGCGACTCGGCCTCCTCCAGTTGGCGGAGTAGGTCGGAGTTCTCGATGGACAGCTTCTTCTTGGCGGCATCCAGGTCGTTAAGGGTGCGGTTGGCCTCATCAGACCTGCTCTGCACCTCGTTAAGCTGGTGCTGGAGCTGCTTGCCGATCTTCTCTTGGGCAGCCTGGTTGAAAATGGTTGCGTGAGTATGATAATGTTGTTAGTTAATAATTTATTAATCATCCTAACCAGGAATATACTTGTTTTTGGGATCAATTCATTAGATTTTAAATATAATTGTTATATTTGCATTCATTTTAATTATTTTATTACTTTTATGCTGGGTTTAAGTTTTCACTGATAAATTATTAGTTACTGATAACTTATCAGGTAGTACTAACTAATGTTACACCTAAGTTAAGATTATTTTGGAAAATTCATTGTTAACGTTAATTCATGCATTTTTGTACGTATTTATTTCTTTTTTGTTACAGTTTTTTTATGTTAGGGGATAATAGACAAATCTCACAAGTTAATTAAAATTATTAGCGTCAATGCTATTGTACTAGGATGGAATAATCTTTTCTGTTATTTGTTAAGACGTATTTCATTATGGAATGAGTTATGTGGTTCGATGTCGTGTGTTCCTATCCATCATTTTCACTAATTTTGAAAGCTGCGAAGCGAAATGTTCAGCGAATGCTGATGCCAACACATTTATCTTTTCCATCTTTTTGTACCTTTTCGTTGGACAAGTGGTCGACACCGGCACGAAGGTCATTGACTTCGCTAAAGAATTGGGAGCGCTCTTTCTCAGCCCTGGATAGAATTTACACAAAAGTTTTAGTATATCTTTTTGTCGTCACTGTCGTAAGGGAAGGGTGGTATCTGAAATCCGTTGCGTGGGACCTCGGTTGTTGCATGTATATTGTGTAGAGGATTAAGTCTAGAGGGTCCATGCAAGGGTCACCCCAGGCGGTACACATGCCTCCGTGGGCTCGTGTTACCTTGTCCCTCGCGACTTGGTCTACAGCCGCACGCGTGTTGTTAAGCTCGTTGTAGCAAGACGCACGGTCGTGCTCTGCCCTGGATTTGTATTACAATTCATTGAATAATCTATATGAAACAAATTTAGCTGTTGCCCGTAACTTCAACCTTTACTTCATTATCATCAGGCTCCATTATTCCACTGCTAGACTTAGACCAGCGCACCACTGAACACGGTCTTCGGTTCATCCAGTCACTGTCAGTCGAACTTAATTTTTTTTTCAGTTGAGAAACCTCTATATAAAACGTCAAAGTTCTTATATGCATTGATAGATCGTAAGTCCTTTATAGATCCTGTCGATCGACTAAAATCAAAACCTGTAAATAGTTACTAGCTGTGGCTACAGACTCACACCAGATCTATGTTCAGATAGTAAAATATTGGCGGAAATTTTTTATGGCATATGAAATAACTGTTATAATATGAGACGTTAAAATACTTACTTAGCCTTAAGCTTGTTGAGCTGGTCGAGCTGCTCGCCCATCTCCGAGACAGCATCGTTGTGCTTCTTGCGGAGGTTGGCGAGTGTGGACTCGTGCTGGATGTTGGCCTCCTCCAAGTCGCGGCGCAGCTTGCTGAGCTCGGCCTCGCGCTTCTTGTTGAGCTCGATCTGAGCAGAGGTGGCACCACCGGCCTCCTCCAGACGCTCACCGAGCTCCTCAAGCTCGCGCGCCAGGTCAGCGCGCTGCTTCTCGGCCTTAGCGCGAGCCTGGCGTTCGGATTCCACCTCCTCCTCCAGCTCCTCGATGCGGGCCTGCAGCTCCTTGATCTGCTTCTGGAGCTTGCTGACAAGGGACTGCTCATCCTCGAGCTTGGCGGTGAGGGACGAGATCTCCTTGTCCTTGCGCTGGATGGTCTGCTCGAGCTCCTTCTTGTTGCGCTCGAGGTCGGCGACGGCCTCCTGGGTGAGCTTGAGGTCGCCCTCGACCTTCCTCCTGTTCTTCTCGACATCGCCGCGCAGTTTCTTCTCGCGCTCCAACGAATCCTCAAGCTCGTCGAGGGTCTGCTCGAGTTTCTGCTTGACCTTGTTGAGGTGGTTGACCTTGTCCTCGGCGGCCTGGAGCTCCTCGGAGGTCTTCTGGGTGGACTCGCCCTGCATCTTCTTCTCCTTGTTCAACTTGTTGATGAGTTCATCCTGGTGAGCGATCTCATCGTTCAAGTTGCGGATCTGGTGGTCCTTAGTAGCCTTGTCCTGCTCTGACTTCTGAACGGACAGCTCGAGGTCCTCGACATCCTTCTTCAGGCCAGAGACCTCCTGCTCCAACTTCTTCTTAGCTTGGAAGAGCTGATTGCGGGCGTCCTCCTCCTGAGTGAGGCGGTCTTGGGTGTCCTATGGTAAAGAAAGCTTACGTTAGTTGCGTAAACGTTTATTCAAAATAAAGCTCAGTATACATTCAACACCTCTGTTTCCTGTCGGTTGCCACATAATTGCGGCAATTAATGGTTTGCAATAAAACCGCAGGTTGCAGACGTGCAATTTATTTTTAACTCTTCAAACTATTTCCTGTATAAACAAAACCGTGTTTATTTAAAGAAACACCTAGAGAAACACGAGGTGGATTGACTCGTGACGTGACTGCACACCTTCTACTCGCATATATACATATTTGGATAGTAACATAAGGCTGTGCTATTTTTCAGCCATCGGAGATTTCACCTAATTTATTTAATTAACTATCAAAACAGGTGCGCTAAGTTCGAATGACCCACATTCGCGTTGCTATTTCAGTTTCTATTACACATCCCATAATATCCTCATGTTTATTTCCCCTTTCTAAATTTAAGTGCTAGTTGAAGCTGAAGCACTCCATCATCGTAATCGTTTTGACAGCTATCATATTTTTAGTTAGGTACCTCTTTAAATTTAAACGTATACATTTTAGATGTTACTATATCTGTTTCGGTAGTTGTATGATCCAAGTTAAATAACTTACCCTGAGTTGGGACTCGAGGTCGGTCTTCTGAGCCTGGAGCTTGTTGGCGCGCTCCTGGATCTCTCCAAGAGAGCCCTTCTCTCCCTCGAGACTGGCGAGCAGGTTGGTCTTCTCCTCGAGCAACTTGGCATTGAGCACCTCGAGCTCCTTACGAAGCTTCTCCTCCTTCTCGAAAGCCTCCTGGGCCTTCTGCGCCTTCTCCTCCAGTTTCTGTAAAACGGCACCACTGTTACTCGTGTTCACACAATCCCAGTCTGATACGTATACCGTCGCCATTATCAATCACTCCATTAAATTAATCACTGAGGAATGCAAAATTGTTTCGGGTCGTTCGTGAGGGTGCGCGCGCCGCCGACCGCTGCGCTACTGAGCGCCGCTGGAGTTTTCCAGCGGACGCTATCGCCGCCCCCGCTCCACATCGCTTTATGAAAAACGCGCAGCCAGCGCGTGGAGGGGGGAGAATCCAGAAATGGACGCGGCAGGTGCTGCGGTGTCGCGTAACCGGCAGGTGGGCGCGGTCGAAACTATTTTCGGTCCTGATTCACGCTAGCCGCGTACGCCTCGATATTGGGTCAGAGTACTTAATCATTTTAATCAGGTAGCGGTTGATGAAAGATACGCACCGCGATCTCATCCTCGATGCGGGAGACGTTGAGGAGGGGCTTGACCTTCTGCCACATCTTCCACCAGGGCCAGGTGCGGAGCTGCAGGTACTTGCGCAAGTTGCGCTGGACAACTTGGAGAGCCAACCTTTACAATGACAATAAACATTTTTTTATATTCAACACCTAAAAAAGGGTTTTCATTTGACTGTAATTTCAAGTTTGATACAGTGTTTAGGGTAGTAATGAAGATACTTTGGGCATTATTGACTTTGTATCAGAACACGAGTTAGTTTCGTAAACTACTGTATCATGTAAAGTAGGTGCCCAATTAAGGAAAGACGTTTGAATGAGCGTTACCTCTGTTCCTGCAGCTTCTTGTACTCCTTGCGGGAGAGGTAACCGCGGATGAAGGCCTGGAGCCAGGAGACGATCTTGGACAGCCTGTCGTCACGCAACTCCTCCATCTGACCCAGGACACCGGCGCGGAAGAACACCTGCTCATACATTTTAAGTGTTAGAAGACGTCATCGAGTTACAAGTAAGTATAAATAATTACATCGACTATTAATTGTATTATAAATTTAAAAAAGGTCTATAGTAGGTATATAAATATAACGGTAGTCACATTTTAAACAAAATAAATACACAAGCGAACAAAAAACCAATAACATAAATGTTAGTGATAATAAAAGGTAAATACGGATTAAAATTTATCAATATCTGAGGAATAACACAGATACATAGTATATTCATAGGAAGATGAGGTTAGTAATAAACTTCATGCATAGATATATAGAGAAGTTAGTGACGTGTAGTGTGTTTGCATGCTGTAGGAGCTCTACCTTAGTCTTTCCAAGCCTGAACGACTCAGAATCCAAGCCGGTATGTTCGAGAATTTTCTCTGTGGCTTTCTCCGGAGTAATCGGCTCTTTGATCTGGCTCGGGCACAGAATTTTGTATCTGCGTTTGAGGAGCACACAAAATCGATAACAAACGTGTCCATGTGCAGTATGTAAGGTAAAGGGATAGTGGAAAACTGATAAAAACAAAACGTGAGCCAGAGGTAGCTTGGGCTCAAAGGGTAAGCGGCAACAGTCCAAAAGGTTTTAAAGGTCAAATTATGACACCAGTCTTTAAAGGTGCTATATAATTCGACAAAGCGGGTAAGCCTCGCACTCTGCAGAGCGTTGGTCGCTTGCTTGTTGTCTCAAACCGCTAACTACTTGAAACGGGCTCAAGACATGCCTTGGTGTGACCGAGACGGTAGGATTCGACATCGAGACCCGTCGCGTCCAGGATGACTTGAGCGATCTTCTTAGGATCGGATTCCTTGTCCACAGCTTGGGGGGCCAGGATCTTGTAGCTACATTATCAAAATACAGGAGCACACAATGAGGGAATGTTGGAAGAAATACTTTTGCACACAATTAAATACTTTGGGATAGGTTGGTTCACTGAACTGGGTAAAAATGTTTGAAACCCCCAAAACATGATCAGGGCTGCAGCTGTGATTTCATATTTTAGAAATTTCGAAGGTCATAACTCATAGAATTCCGTATTATACTTTCAAATATAACATGTATGGTATTCAGTTAACAACAGATGCATACAATATTATTGACAACTATATTGTATATTGGGTAGGTACATATAAAGAGGATCAACCACTCTATTTCCTTAGAGTTTGCCAACTATTTCCATGCTAACACCATTCTGGGATGGTATCAGTATTTTCTTAATATCCTTGCCTTCGTGTGACCAATACGATAACTCTCAGGATCAAGCTCTACTGACTCCAGACACTTCCTAGCAGCTTCTTTGGGATCTTTTTCGGAAGTCATGATGGCTGGCGCAAGAATCATGTAACTATTCATTAAATAAACAAGTTATTATAACACCCTATTTAATTAAGTATCTATAATATTCATTTCATACTACGGTATTAAAAGATGTTGATTCAAATATCTTAGGTGTAAATTCGCGAAGAGGCCAATCCATCAAAACAATTTTAGAATGTGTTGCTCAGCAAAGTATGACTGTATCAATGACGTAAGGAGTCAGCTGCAGTACAAGAATAACAGCTGTTCCAGTTCAAAGGAATATTCCAGAGCTAAAAGAATTTTGTTTAGACTCACCAACCAAACTTATGAGTGTACCGAAATAAATTCTAATCCTTAGATATGCAAATAAAATAAATAAAATATTCTTTGATGACTTGAGATTTCGTAAATGTTTGACAGATCAGTTTTAAAATAACTATAGATTTATTTAGGTGACTGAAAATCATAACGTTTGGATTGGAGTCTTACCGGAGTTTGAAGTCAGGGTAGACCATCCTGTTGGGGAAACCTTTACGGCAAATACGGATGCCTTCAAGCACGCCGTTACAGGTCAGCTGGTGCATCACAAGATGGGAGTCGATGAGACCTGGTGGAAAACACGGAATGTAATCATCGTAACATCGAAAGAAAAAAAACATCATAGACGCCTGTGAGAAAGACCTTTCAAGTTATTCTTAAGACGAAAATTTTGTAGTTGTAAAAGTTGTATGCTCAAAACTTTTTTCGAAACGCCTAGGGCAGTGACCAGCCGGCAGTCCTGCTAAAAGGAAGTGAAGGTCTGAGAAACCGGTGTGCTCAGGAGTGTAGGGGGTCAGGCAGGACAGTGAGACGGAATAGAATTTATACTTAATAGCTATATTCAAAAGGGTTATTATGTCAATCCGAATTCTAACATCATAGAGTTGGCATGAAATATTGAACTTAAAACTTGTAAGTTAGTACTCAAGGTACTCGAATATAGGTTTTTGAGATGCAACTTACCAGGCTGTTTCAACTCGTTGGGAATGATACAACGCACGAAGTGAGGTTGGGTAGACCTCAGCGTTGTCATCAAGTTGTTAAGTTGTTCCTGTGGTAACGAGAAAGTATGAGTATTGGTGATATCTCTAGAGTCTTTGGTAAACCACAAACATTTACATATCAAATATAATTTTCGGTTCTTTTTTGCAGAATTTCGAAAATTAAAGACCATTTCTATGTTTCGTAATAGAAATGATTTTTACTTCAAAGCGACAGAACAATGAAATGAATACTTACATTGGAATAGTGAGTTCAAGGTGTTTTATGAAGCAGGGAATCAAACCAGATTTCACACAAAACATGAATTAAAACACTAAAACACAGACAAACAAAACACATTATAGTAATAAAGCGGCAAAAGTAGCAATGTACGTTTCTGGTGTAACTACTTTGCTGATAAGTCTAATTTTGACACACTCAGTAAGTATTGTGCGTCTAAATTGAACAACAGTGCAATATTAAAACATTAATATAGGTAATACTATATTTATATCATGGATGTGAAAAGGTGATTTCTATATTACCTTTGATTTCAACATCTATAATACTTCTAGGGTGCCCAACTACAGTATCATCAATGTAGAGCTACGTCTAGGTAGTATTCTACATCAAAAGGGTGAACGAAATTAACAAACTACTACCGTAGAAATATCCATATACCTTGTAGGCGGAGGAGACAGTAGCGAAACCACCGCCCTTCTTACCACGACCGCCTACGGACGTACATTAATTAGCTATGATTAGTACCAGGACGATCACAATAACATAAACTAAACACTGACGGTACAAAACTCGTTGACAATACACCTGCAACATACTGGGCGAGACATGAGCTGCGACTGTAAAACATACACTACTGACATGGACAAGAGATTAATGTGAAAGCGTAGAAGCTGGCTCCGTCGTAATGGAATATACACATCGTTATTTTATGATGACTTGATAATGATTAATGACCGATAATAAAGTTAAGAACGACGGTATAGTCTCCATAGTAGGTGCCAGCCTTAAGCGTGTTGACGAAGACAAGTAAGCCACGTATAAGGCACAAGCGAACTTTGGAATGTAAGTCCCATTAACCTTGTAGAGTGATGATACAGTCTGGAAGGCAGACCCCTTGGCACGCTTGCTACCAGCAGCTATTTCATCAAACATGTGTCAGAAAAGGCATAGAAAGTTATGATAATTCCAATTTAAAATGAAAGTTGAAATGTATATACTCATACCAGTTAGATAATTACTTCTGATATATTTGAAGTATTTGATGATGTATGGACCACGTTTACAGAAGTATGCTAGTAAACTTGGCTGTAGAGTCACAGTGATACTGTGATAAGATGGTAAGTAATGTTTTTGTGTATTAAAGTATGTTACCACAGCTCATGGTACCTGTGTTTTCCCCACCGAAATACAAGTGGCCAATTGAACAAGTCATCAATTAAGTTTTAATTAAGATTTCAAATTTCATTATATTTCAAAGGTTTGTTTTGATACATACCCTTGGCGGCGGGATCAGCGCCACCAGACTGACCAGGATGGTCAATGAAGATCTCAACCACCAGTTTGTTCTGGCCCTTCTTGAACTGGTCAACGACGGTGTCATTGAGGGGATCCTTGTTCTTCTCAAGCCAACCAGTAATGTTGTAGCCGACCTGTTGTGCAATGATGATTAAAAAATTGAAATGTCATTTGATATCCAGATAAATTCAGGATAAACCAGGAATCTATATAATGTAACTGGAATAGACTAAGAGGCTGGTGTGTGTTTATACGTTGTACTAGACCAGGGTGATGCACAGAGATTAAGACTCGCTAAGAAGGAAAGATTCTGTCCAATATATCCTGCTGCCGTTTATCCTGCTGCACAAATAGCATCAGTAAAAAATACACAATTAATAACACGACCAGTTTCAGATACTTACATTACCGGCATAATGGCCAATAGCGAAGTGGGCAGCTTGGCAGCCGGGCTTGGGGGGCTTTGGCTTCAAGTAGGGAGCAGACTTGCCCAAGTGGTTGTTGTTCAACTTCTCCACGAAGGTAGCGTCGGTGGCTTTCGGGAACATAGACTCTTCCTCAAGGATGGAGAGGATACCCATAGGCTGGAATCGGACCAGGGAGATTAGAACACGAAGTTATGTGCAGACCGACATATCTAAAGATTTCCGTATTGATCTAAGCAACGAAACAGAATTTAATTATTACATAAATAAACAAAATGTTGAAATTACTGCAAGATATAGATAAACTGATAATTTTATAAGGGACTTTTAATCAGATTGCTTAAAGTATTAAAAATATATTTAATAAAAATTGGGAACTTGAATTTATTGTAAAATTGACTCATCTGAAAATAGTAATTGGATGTAGATTAACATGTGTTATGCGTTAACGATAGAAGCTACATGCAATTATAGAAATTTGTGTGTGTTTTGTAGCAATATAATGTATATTGTTATGTTTTGCGTGTATAAAAATATTAGGAAGCCTATTTTAGCGCAATTATACTTTACCCAAAATATAGTTACTTTACTTAAATCGCAGTTGTTATTATCGCTTCTTCAAACATTCAATCAACCAAATCAGTTTTAATGCTTTTGTTTATTAACTACAGAAATAATTGCAACAAATATGTGTGCAAGTCTATTCAGCATGTATTTTCTTGTATTTGCGTCGCAGCAGCCTAGTGCAAGATCTACGTGTATCTTCCAATATAGCATTTTACTGTAGCATGTTGGCGTGTCATACAATCTACTTTATATTATTTCTCAACTATTTGTACCGCGGAGCAAAGAATATACAGCAGTGATATTTACTTTGGCATTTGCAGGCGATGACTTATATAAGCCCGAAGCTTCTTCTAATCGCGATCCTATATCCTCAAGCTTTAAATGAATATCTCTAATACCTTTTCTATCAAATCTATTGTCGGTTGGAGGTCCATACCGAAATCTATAAACGTCCATTGAATCCCTTGCCTCTCATACTCCTCTTGTTCTAGTACGAACATGAAATGGTTAAAATACTGCTGTAATTTTTCGTTGGTAAAGTTAACACAAAGCTGATTGAATCCGTTCATCTGGAGATGGAAAAGACAATCGAAGAGGGTTAATAACTTGCTGACGGTTGGTGTTTTGTTGGTCGGTTGTGTCTTTGCTTGGAACTGATTTCCACGTGTAAAAAAGAAAAAGAAACAAACACACAAAAGGAATCACACATAGAACACATAGAGCAGACAGCATTGATAAGGTCACTCGAATGAAGTCAGTAGTAAAGTATATTATCAATTTATAATTATATTAGATTCACAAGAGGGTATTTAATGTAGTTGACTTTTTTCGAGGACCCTTGTGGCGTGAGCAAGCGTTCATTGCTGCGTTTACGCCATCTACCTTTTCAATAAGGTCAATGCAATTCTGGAGATCCATGCCAAAATCAATGAAGGTCCATTCGATGCCCTCGCGCTTGTACTCCTCTTGTTCCAGCACAAACATGTGATGGTTAAAGAACTGCTGCAGTTTCTCGTTGGTGAAGTTAATGCAGAGTTGTTCAAAACCGTTGTACTGCAGGGAGATAAGTATTGTGGAAGATTATGTGAAGGGTAAAAGGTAGGATTAGTCTACGGATTACATTCCGCAGTTGAGGTTGCCCCATTAGAGATAGAGTGACCCGAATAGTCTACCGTGCCATTTTCCAAATGATTGACGGAGATTCGAAGTGCAAACCCGAAAAGTCTACCGTGCCTGTTTCCAAAGGCTTAACGGAGATCCTTAGTGCAAACCCGAAAAATCTACCGTGCCAGTTTTCAAAGGCTTGGCGGATATACGAAGTGCAAACCCGAACAGTCCACCAGGCCAGTTTCCAAAGGCTTGGCGGAGATACGAAGTGCAAATGTTATCCCGTCTCGAGCTCCCAGCGTCGACGGGTGCAAACGGTGACCCGGCCGACTATTACCTTCTCGATAAGATCGATACAAGCGAGCAAGTCCATCCCGAAATCAATGAAGATCCAGTTGATGCCCTCTTTTTTGTACTCTTCTTGTTCGAGTACAAACATGTGGTGGTTAAAGAATTGCTGCAGCTTCTCATTGGTGAAGTTAATGCAGAGTTGCTCGAAACCGTTGAACTTTTATAAACAATAGGATCCCACGTGAACGGAAAGGTAAAAACGGTTAGGGAAAGTTCTATCTATAATAATCATCATTAGTCAGCAGGGTTTAAAATTCAGTCCTTAAGCTAAAGAAAAAGCTAAGATCTAGACACTGATGGAGCTATAGGGTGCTAGATGTGCCCAACCGTGAGTGTACACACACTCAGTGTACCTTTTCAATTAGATCTATGCAGGCTAACAAGTCCATTCCAAAGTCAATGAACTCCCAGTGAATTCCTTCTCTGGTGTACTCTTCTTGTTCCAACACAAACATGTGATGGTTGAAGAATTGTTGGAGTTTCTCGTTTGTGAAGTTAATGCAAAGTTGTTCGAAACCATTGTACTAAGGAATAAATCAGCATTAATATAAATACAATAAATGTTCTGAAGAGGCATAAGGGCAGACAGCCCACTTGGCGTAACCTTTGCTTTACTGTGTGCAATATACAAAGGCTGCAAGGGCGTTGTGACCCCAAGAACTCAGATGTAATGCCACGTGATCCAGGCTCTCCTGCCCTTCAAACCGAAACAGGTGCAGTAGAATAACTCTGCACTGGAGTTCTGCTATCCCACATATAAAGTTTCTGCACACAATATTAACTAGAACTTAACTAGAAATATTATAAACGTATATTTTATATTTATTTGGCCAATACCTCAAAAACTTTTGATTTTTCAACCGACTTAAAAAAAATTGGAGGTTCTCAATTCGACTGTTCTTTTGTGTGTGTGTTTATGTTACACGATATCTTCGCCGATTGTGAACGGAATTGAATTACTCTTTTTTAATATTCAATAGGCTATATTTCGATGGTGGTCCCATTTAAATTTTAAAAAAATCCTTTCTCTAAGGGTGGAAATTAAAATAAATTTGGGGCTCAATAAGTCATCGATGTACGTCCATCATATATTTTTTATAGAAGTCGGTTTTATATATCTTTTAAAAATGTTGTTTCTGAAATTATTGGCCTAAGTCCCGCCCCGGATACTCACGTCGAAAATTTCGAAACCAGCAATATCCAGTACACCGATGAAGTGCTGCCTCTTCTGCTTGGTGTCTAGGGTCTCGTTACACTTCTTGACGAGCCACTTGAAGAGACGATCGAACATACCCTTGCACATGGCACCGACCGAGTTGGCGACCTGATCTTTGTTACGGCCCTGGGTGACGAACTCGTTACCGACTTTGATACGCGGCTTCAACAAGTTCTTGTAGAGATCCTGGCAGTCAACGCCCAGAAGCTTGGCGACCCTCTCGCCTTCCTGTAACATGATGAAAACTTAGCACTTAAGTTAACTAAACATGCTTCTAGTGCATTTTTGCTGGAGGTTGACGAACATTAGACAATTAATTTAAAATCTTAAATATGCTTGCCACAAAAATATATGAGAAATTGCAAGATTTGGAAGTCCTTTAACCAGAGCTAAATCGAATTCTGGGCAAAAATATTGAACAAATAACATTATAACGACCGTGAATAATAGTACATATTTTGCTATTTATACTAGTAAAAATTAAATAATGCTTAGGGGTCCTTCTTTGAGGCCGTCAGGGAATAATTATGGTGAGATCTAATGGTGGCCGTCCGGAGTACGGATGGAGGAGGTCCAGAGTGACATAAACTGATCAATCAGGCCGTTTTCTAGGTAGAAGAATTAGACAAATGTGGGATTTAATGTTACTTAAAAGGAATTGACTCTTATGATGGACCCTTTTGATTGGTAACTGAAAATCTCTGGTTCGATTCTTTTATTCTCTCTTGTATATTGAAATGGCTCTGGCGCTGGATTAGACGTAGGTTTTAATGTGGTAAAAGTGACTTGCCTCGGTACCGTCGGCCTCGGCCTGCTCCTCGCGACCCCTCTGCTTGAACTTCATGCCGCCCATGTGCATGACGGCGGCGGTGATCTTGTATACGTTGTCCTTCTCCTCTTGCGTGAAGCCCAGGATGTCGAAGGCTTGCTACAATCCAACCCACACATGTTACTTATGCGTACTCAACATAGTCTTCAGAGAATGCCCTAAATATATTACTAGAGATTGTAAGTTTAAACACAAAACTGCCAAGAAAATTTATCCAGAATGCGTTTGCTAGTCCAGGATCAGAAGTCCTCTCGCACCTAGCGAATGAGAAGGATTTATATATAACACATGTGTAATTATAACTAACGCTGGACTACCAAAAGTTTTTGAAAAGCAGTAATTTTTATGAAAACCAATATTATCATTACGATTAAACACGTACAAATCCGTACAATAAATAGACCTAAAATGAAAGGCGTAAATAGCATGTGGTAATAACCACATAAAAAATAGGTTAGTGGTATTTAAAAAGCGTTAGTTTATAAGCTGGCTAGCTTTTTTGAAGCGGGTAAAGTACACAGTTCATATTTCGAGATCTAATGCACAGGGTAGAGGTTTCTCAAATAAATGTAATAGGTATACTGAATAGTGCAAGGGACAAAGAACACTAACTACTAAGTAGGTACACAGGTATATACAAAGTTTTTGTCTATGCTAAGGTCCGAGTCTATGGCCTTTTACAACAATAACACTTATTGTAGTCACTATGGTTCCTACAATTTCAAAATCGAGGCTAGTCAAAGGGTTCAAGTAGGTAATCGACTTTCCATTATCGTCACAATTTTAATGGCGTCAACTTGGAGTTTGCTTTTCACCAGTATTGGGAAGTACAAGTACAGGGGTCGTGCGTCCAACCGCACTCATAACACGAACTGGTTCCAAGTTGTTCACACTTACGTCGGTTAACGTACTTTCCTCGCCGTCATCCATGCTGGGGATGGTAATCTTACCCTGAGAGACGTTGTAGTAGTCGTAGATGTTGTCGGACAACATACAGATATCTGGTGGTTAAATCGTGTCATTATTAAAAACTATTCTGTTCGCCAACACTAAATCCTGAAAACGTGTCGAAATCCTAAGTGTCTGTATGGTGTCTCGGCCTAAGTTAGTCACTGGGGTGCTCTCACTAGTGCTGGATCGGGATATACTCAATTCGTGAACAAAACCTGTGCGAAAACCCCTTCACTGAACTTTTGCAGGGAGCGAGCACATCCATGTGTATGTCAGAAATTTTGCATTAAAACCACCAATTCACGGATATCTGGATCAAAGACGCACGCTCCTTGCGCAGGCTCGCGACTTACGGTGGTCAGTTCGAACTCTTCAGCGTCGTTGATCCCGGGTATACGTGTCTTGCCCCCGCTTAAGAGGGGATAGTCCGACATGCGGTTGCTTAGCATCGTCATCTCTGTAAACCAAGCCAATATCTGACATACACATGCGCAGACGTAAGCAAAGCGGCAAGCGACAGAGCTCAACATAGAGTGGATTCAAGTAGCATGATAGAATGTGATGAGCCAGCTGTCTCGGATTCTGGACTCACGTCGGTAAGTACGCTCTCCTCGCCGTCGTCCAGGCCGGCAATGACGGTCTTGCCTTGCGATACGATGTGGTAGTCATAGATGTCGTTTGACAAAAAGCATATCTCTACAAAAACAACACCAATTATAGTCACGTTTGATAATTGGTGCAGGAAAAGTAGCTGGAGGTAGACTAATACACACACGCTATCGCCCTAGTGGCGTTGGAACTGGTATGGGGTCTCGTGCCTGCTCTTGGGCGAGATGACCCTGCTGTCTGCCGGGTTCATGTGGCATTACAGCGGGAGGACAGAAACAATCGGCGACTGAGGTCGCTTTCTATGCCCGCGGCATACGTATGGGAACTTACGTCAGTCAAAACACATTCCTCTCCATCATCAACGTTAGGGATGGTTGTTTTTCCTTGGGCTATGATATGATAGTCGTATACGTCGTTCGACAGCAAACACAGATCTAAGTATCGAAATCAGGTTAATTATCATTCAATCTAAGTGGTTGGTGTACAATGGAATTGTCTTTATTTTGTTGTATTGGTGTGTAAGTACAAGTCTATTCTAGTTTTTTGTTTTTCATTTCACAAAATTAAAGAATTCATATTAAAAATTACCTGATGATAACATTATTTACCTACTATTTATTATCTTGTTCTTATCTAAGATAACATATATTATTTAATAAAGTAGTAGTCAGTGCCATCTATCGAGACTTAAAACTATTTTTTTAATTGGTTCTAGAAAACCGCTCATTACCATATTTTTTTGTCTTCTCTTTTTTAAAATAAAGTAAAATATTATTTCCTGGAGTGTTCATACTTTCTATCATTGCATCATTTTAGAAACATTTTACTTTAAGCTCAATCTGTCCAGTAATTGTAGAGTTACTCGGAGAAAAGACCTTCGCAATAAGAGTGAATGTCTATTATGATGATGATGATGATGAATAAGAATAGGTACTACCTACTGGTAGGACCAAGTTACATCAACATTTAAAACTTGAACTTATTGCGTTGTTTAAGGTTCAGCACAGAGAGAACAATACAGATCGAAGAAGTGCTAAACCTGAGACTTCATCTCAGTACTAAATCTACATACGTACCCTTAAGCCCCGCTACGGAACCAGACATCATCTGGTAGAAGATATGGTAAGAACGCTCAAGGGCTTGCTGGGAGATGACACGCGCCTTCTCGAGCAGGTCTGGCAACAAAAATCGAATAGTTAGAACCATCGCAGTGAATGATGGACTTGAAACACAAGTGAAAGTACTTACAGGTCTCAATGTCGGCACCAGCCAGTTTACCAGAGGGGCCGAAGTGGATACGGATGAATTTACCCTGGAGAAGAAGGAAGACGGCTATAAGCTTTCGTTCTATTAAAAATTTCTAGTAAAATTTATCTTACAAAACATATTTTGCGTCGGTTGGTTTTTAGAGTTACGTTACTTTAGTATCTTAAACAACAAAGAATTTGATTCGTTATATAAATTGTATACTTACGAAACGCGAGGAGTTATCGTTACGCACAGTCTTGGCGTTACCAAAGGCTTCAAGTACGGGGTTAGTTTGGACGACCTGGTCCTCAAGGGAGCCCTTCTTCTCCAGGGTGGGGTCCTTCTTCTGCGACGCGCCGACGGTGGCGAAGTACGCAATTACCTTCTTCGTGTTCTCAGTCTTTCCGGCACCAGACTCACCGCTGTTGAGGTAAAGTGGTACATGATTAAATGGAGGTAAGTTCGTTTTTGATAATCTGTTGGTTTTTTGAGGACAGTATCAACACGAATCTCATCGGTGCTGTAGTTAGTCAACAATTACATTTGACCTGTAGTTTTCTTTGTATACAAAAGAATCTTATCATTAGTAATTTTGGATAATTGATTGGAACTTGACAATTATTGATTGTGTCAAATTGTTACCATTTTTACAGGATTTTCTGAACCTCACTGTAGAACACTTCTACAATATACTACGAAATAACTTAATTGTTAAGCGTACTGATACTTGAATATAATTTAATGGTATAGAAACTTACGTAATCAACATAGATTGATTCTCGTGGTTGGTCAACATGTTGACGTAAGCACCGTCAGAAATGGCGAAGATGTGGGGTGGCACTTCCGAACGACGCTTGCCTCGGTACAGCTTGGCGCAACGGAAGGTGTACACGGGGAATCTCTTGTAGGGGTTGATAGCGACGCAGAAGAGACCGGAGTAAGTCTGTGGTGGTGATTATCAGATTAGTCAAGTTGATGATGACGGGAATGGTGAAGCTGATGTAGTGATTGGTGATGGGGAATCTGATCATAGACGTGGAAGAATGATTAAAATACATGGGACTTTGAAGGTTTCAAATAGGCACATTTCTGCCAACGAAAAAGAGGACATTGAAAGGAAAATGCGAATAAATATTTAAAGTTTAAAAAGGGGAATGGTTGCATGAGACAAAAAGTTTATCACATTTTAAAACAAATCAAAACACACTTGCATAGAACGAGTATTGTATTGATACTTTAGCTCTATGCATCAAATTTAAAAATGATGGAATTCTCTATATCTGTTATATACTTATTGAAAGATCAGTTAAATCAGATCATCATCAGCACACAAATATTACAATTTGAGAAAATCTACATAAGTAGAGAATTTCACCACAAACATAAAAAAAATATACTAAAAGAAGTAACCGTTATCAGAAGTAAACATAAGTAAATGTCATAGAGTCCTACAAAAAACAATGTAGAGCAAGGGTACTGTAATGATACCTTTTTGCTCTATTGAAGAGTAGAAATAGAACAACCTTTACTCTCGAACTGAAAATACCCAGTTTTGTAAACAAGAGTAAAAGATGCTAGAAAACAACACCGAAAAATTCTATTCTAAACAAAATTAAAACCAAAGAAGATTTTCTGTTGGACGCTGCGGAGTCCCATTGCACCGACTTGTCCTGTGTAAAAGGGTTCAAGTGCGGTCTTCTCGAAGATAGGGGTTTGGATTAGTCACGTAGCCGAAAAGGAAAACTTGGAACGAGATTTGAAGGGAAACGTAAACACATTGTTACAAACATTATTGCATAATCTGTCTCTTATACATAAATCTTCTGAATCAAAGCTCAGAATGTTAGAGATTCTAAAGACTGGAGCTGCTTTTACTACTTTTAAGAACATTTAAAACAATGACACTCAATAAATATCAGTGATATATTTAGATCTCTTTTTGACCGTATAATTGATAGCAACAAGATAATAATATTTTTGACTGAGTCAGAAATAGTTGAATGACAAATCGTACGCTGAAATAGATACAACGTGCAACGGGTGGCGCATCGGTGCTCTATATTTATTATATTTGAATCGAGACATCAATCCAAGATTAATTGCGCTTTTGATCTTTGAAACTTGGTCTCTTTCCAATGTGTCTACGGTGTTGACGCAAGGGAGAGGTAGGGTGAATGCACACTCAGCTGCCACTGTTCCGGCGGCCGACTTACGTAAATAAGCTTATGGTAATATCTCTGCTTCAAGTTATACAAAACCGAAGCGTCGTTGAGGTATGTCAAGTTGGACATATCCTCGCATTTCTCGTACTTCGGTGGGTTGACTTGTCCTACAAGATCTTTCTTGAAGTCTTTTGTCTGCGAAGGGAAACGATTTCATTAGTTCTATAGTAATGGTAAAGGCGCTTGGCGCGCCTACTTACATATATGAGTTTTGCATAGTATCGTTGTCGCAGGTTGTGGAGCACGGCAGCTTCGTTAAGGTACGTCAAGTCAGCCATGTCCTCGACTTTTTCGAATTTCGGCGGGTTTACTTGTCCAACTAGGTCCTTTTTGTATGTCTTTTCCTGCTCATTTAACATATTAATTAAAGCATTTGTAGAATATTATACAATACTCGTAACTAAATCAAATAAATTTCCTGCACCAATACGTAGTGCTTTAAAAGTTTTCTACAATATCGAAATGTTTTAGTTACCGTTCATTGGGGAAGGCCTGTGTACAGCAGTGGACGCTAAATGGCTGATATGATGAAATATTTTAATAGCACTAAATTATTTTTCAATGTTATCTCTATTGTTGATTTCATAACATAAAACATATCATAATTTATAACATAAAACTTCTAACTTTGGTCAAAACTCGACTATCCTGTTCTATTATCTTGACTATTGAATATTTATAATCATCAGCTGTTTCCTTGTGCTTATAAGTTCGATTCTTGGGCAGTATTTGAACCTTGACCTTCTACTCCATCAACTTATGAACAAGACAAGGCCAAAACCTTGCTCAAGGACGATTATTAAAGCTCCCTTCAAATTTCCAGCATCTTTACTAGTCCAAGGTTTGGTTCAAGAACTTCTCGAGGATCACCTTGGGTACTTGAGTCAATAAACCATTGTAATAATGTTGGTATCTTAAAAGAGATCAATTACCTCGCCTCCTGGCAGGTTGACGGTGACCAGTTCGCCCTTGGTGGCCTTTATTTCACCCTGCACGAAGCCCTCCTTCTCGTCCGGCACCCAGCAAGCCTTCTTGCCATCGTAAGGTTTGCTTTGATCGATACGCTTCTGCTCCAGAGAAACGAACAGGTACGGGGTCGGATCGGGATCTTCGCCTTCTTGGACTACTGGCCTCGGCATCTTCGGAGGGCTGACGAGACTTTTGGGCTAGTCGAGACACGAGAACGCAGCCCTGAAGTCTTCCTGTGAACACACACACCACACGTTAGTCCAAAATTTTGTTTCGCTGAAGAAGCGGCGGCCCCCAGCGCGTGCGTCTATTTGTGGCTGTAACCCGAGTAGTGGCCGGTTTGGGAACGGTGCCAGCGCGCACGCCGTTTGCGTAACACCGAGTTTTATGCGCGCGCGCGTTTTTATTAGCTATCCCGAACGGCCCTTCGCGGATGTTACGTCACAGGAATGCGAGCCTGGAGCGACGCCAACCGATTTATCCGATCGTGGATTGTTGTTTATTGTCTTTTATGGTGCTGGTTGATGGGTCAATGCAATTATGATTATTTCTAATAGGATTTACTTTTACTCACTTTAATTTAGTACAGCTAACAATTTTATTTCAATGTTAAAGCCTTATTGTTATATTATATTATTCAGTTGTCTTACATTCGCATAAGTTAAGTAAAATTTTTGTGCGGTAGATGCTTTTTAAAGTAAATCAACTTTCTGATTCAATTATTGTTATGTGCATTTCTACGAGTGTTTATCTACATCGAATCAAAAGTCTCGACTAACTAACTATTATCAATAAATTTCAATCTTCAGTAGATCCAGCATCAATGAAAAGTCACTGAACTTCCAATTATTTTCAGTCTATAATTATCATAAATCCATAAACCAAACACCGTTTTACAGGACAAACCACTTTCACAATCCAATGCAAATCCAATCGGTAAACAGCTGACGTCGCGTCACTTTCGGTCTCGTTCGATTGCACGGGGGTGGGTTGCACTGCACTGCACTGTACAGAGAGGCGCACGCGCGGGGTACGTGCGGGCGTACTCACGTTTGAAGCCGTTCTGACCGGCGGCGGGGATCTCCGATGGTTTTTATACCGGCAATACGATACCACCGCGCGCGATCACCCCATTTTAGGTGGATGCCTGGCTGGGCTGGCTGCTCACTTTCAGACGAGCTTAGCTTTCACTTGGGCGGCAGCGTCGGAGCTTCGTCGCCGCTCCGGAAAATCGAAATGCATTTCAGTATGCAACTGAGCATCTAGTGGAGATTTCCGCACTGGAGCGAATGTTTACAAAATAAAACATGGCTGTGGAGATGGTGCAATTGAAAACAAACTGTTAAATCGTTCTATAAAAGCGGTAACGACTATTGGTCGTGTTACACATGAATTGACTGCAAACGAGGATGTAGACAAATAAAACGGAATTGTTAGTGATGACGGTTGGATTAAGCCCTTGATATTGAACAGATTGTTAACTTCAGTCTATTTAATAAACATTACTAAATGAAAAATTATTGTGGGAAGAAAAACAACAAATTGTGTGAACATTATATGGATAAAATGCTAGTAATTGAATTTAAACAATGACATTGTTGAATATTTAATTAAAGTAGAAATTTTGGCTGATCTTGTGAACGGTTAAGTACTCCTAGGTTAATTTAATATTAAAAACAATAAAGGGAAAGATAAACTAGGTACAGAAAAGGTAGAGTTCAACGACCTCACCCTCCTACCGCGGTAACTACAAGTAATAGATGTTATCTAAGCGGAACCAGTCAAATACCTTGTCATAAATGTTGAGTAGATTGCATAATTTTTCACAGCGGTCGCTCCAGCGGTCATATATTACAGTTTCCACTTCAGCTGTAATTTAATTAAGCTTGATGGCTTTGCTCCATGTCATAACATGTTGCATGTTATTGAAATTATCGTTTTATCCACAGAAGTTTAGTTCAATAATTATGTATTCGTAGAAACTTTACATCTAAGTTTTCTGTTTTTGTTTTCGGAAAATACTTTTTAAGCTTTATCAATTACCTGCTCTGTTGTGTTCTCGTCTTGTGGTATATATTTAACAGTTATTATAGCTTTTCCGTTTAGTTTTACATCTACTTTCTCTTTTTTAGTTTTCGGAAAGTATTTTTTAAGTTTTATCAAGTTCATTACCTGCTCTGTTGTGGTTCTCGTCTTGTGTCATGCATTTATAGTATAGCTGCCTTTCCGCTTAGTTTAGGTTTTAGTATGGTAGTGACCTGCACATAAGGAGGTTTGTGTTCTTACCTTAAAATATTTGTTGTTTTTGTAGGTACCTATTACGAACCTCGCAAGAAATAGTTGGCTGAAAAATCTTCTAGGGCGTTAATCATGCTAAATATATTTATTTTGAAGTGTGTACTCAAAATACGAAGATATTTATAGGTTCCTGGAGCAAAATATACGTGCGTGATTCATCCAATGAGTGTTTATATTAAACACTTCGTGTATGCATTCGTGATTCAATCAATACCTACCAATTTTAAAATCTTTTGTAAATAAATCTGTTTTTGCCAAAATTTATAAAATAAATTTTTTGCTTTAATGTATCCAAAATATTTAAATTTACTTGATTTTCTTTATTTGGGTATTTATTTTGTTATTAGTTTAAATTGCGATACTTGGCGCTCCGTTCTCTCTGCCTACTCCGCCAGGGACATAGCGTAAAAATAATTATGTATTTATTCAAATTACTTTTTTTTAGATTTTTAAGATTCCTTAATTTATATCCTTTAGAATGTGGCTGTCAGATTTTGGTTTTTGAAAAACGAATTCTATCTAGACTTCACATAAGTCTAGTATTTGATCTTGTTTTTTGGGTCGCAAAACCCGTTTTAACACTCTGAGGGATAAGTTCCTTTTCTATCTGTTATTGTATTAATTTATCGCCCATTTATTACAGATATCCAGGTGTCATCTAATATTAAAATCTTTCAACTGACCTAGTTTTCAGAGGTTAGCAGCTGACTTGCTATGTCTTAGAAAAACTGTCGAAAAAAAAGTCTGACCGTTCTGTTAGAACTTCTTGAATGAATTTCACAGCAAATAATCTTAAATAATCAACTTTATTATGTTAAACATAATAAATATCCTTACCTACTTAGTTAAATTCTGTTTGTGTTTTGAAATCACATTATGTAGGTAACTAATATCTGTCTATCTCTTTAAAATTTAGGCCTGTATTTATAGATCGAAGATCAAAGCTTTCAGTAAAATCTGGATATGTACAAGACAAACTATTTTAAATATAACACGCCTAGTAAATGTATAAATAGAATTATCCATTTGATAAATATCGCGTGACATAATTCGTGAAATAAAGGAAATAATGAATGATGCTGCATCATAGACTAACATATTACAAACTTCGCATTTCATCATTTAATCAAGCTTCAATTATTTCGTTATTATTATCTTTAGTTATTTTTCTTTGCGCTTATTCAATTCGTAATTTCAACATTTTTCCAGATTATCTAACAAAATTATCGTAACAACCCACCGACGACGCCTCTGAAACTTGGTTGATTAGTTACTTACCTACTTTTATTTTTACAAAAACTACTGAAATTTATTGCTTTAGGTACCATTGTTTATTCTCCAGTTTTAGTTTCTTTTCAGCTTGCTCCCTTTTGTCTGGTCTTGTATTCTCGTACATTTTAGACTATCTCTTACATATTAGAAGTACTATTAGAAACGGATCTTTTATGCAAATTTTTTATTAACTTTTTCCTGATGTTTCGAGCAGGTTATAGTGGGCGTAGTCACCTGGGAGCGTAGCGAGGTTTTTCCATGTTCTGTGGTAGTCACGCACGAACTGACTGGAAAACCGAGCTGTCAGTTTTGAACGCCCTTTTTTTTCTTTTATTGTGTTAGATCTTGCGTGTTCTCACTTTTATGGCTAATGCGGTTCCGCTTCTTTTATAATCTATGAGCTTCAGTAAATGACACATCACTGATCCGTGCAGTCTGGCATCCCGCCAACGGACTCTCCTACCTTCATTACGTTCTTATGTTCTCAGTAGGTAATATTTGTACAAGGATTGAGATGTTTGGAAAACGTCGATGATCGAGCGAACGGTTTTTGATCGTGAAATCTAATACTATCTACACATTTTTCAGCATCACTTGCTGAGGTCAGAATGAAGTGTATAAACATGTAGACAGCGGCCTTCTTACAGTTTAATCTAATACTGAACTTTTTATTTTGTCCGAGTTTTGATCATAATGTAAGTTAGTTTGAATTATGAAAATGTGAGAGAAAAACATCCGTATGTCAACAATGGCCGTGATGCCTTGACTGAAGCTACGCGTCCACTGCTGTTGACATTAGATTGGTAAATGGAAACTATTGACACAACCCGTGATATTTTTTATTTTGTTACCAATGATGGTCTCAGTGAGTGACCGTCCACATGTCAACAAGAGGGGACAATTCTCCATTAGACTTCCTGTAGGTATCTACACACTTTAGCTTTAGAAATTGTGTCTTAAAACTCACTAAATAAGGTAAAAATCCTGTGGTTTGCAACACTTAAATTCCCAAGTCGTCATGAAAGTTGTACATTTTGACGTATCAGTGGAGATTTTGCTCAAGTAATAAATCTAATTCTACAGTTTATTGCCGATGGCTCTACATTACTTACCTATTGACGTTAACAGCTAGACCTGTCTAATAAATTAAAGTTTATTAGTGCAAGAGTTCAGTTTGGATAGAGACAGAAGATAGACTATGAAAAGAACGAGAAAGAGAATGCTAAGCATGTAAGTAATATGAACTTAATTATGCATTATGAAACGCAACGATCCATAATCCTGCACGAAAAAAAAGAATATGGAAAATAATACTTATACTATTATAAGCGTATGTTTATGACTGATCTAAGAAGATTGTATATTTGTGTATTATGTAGGAAATTTTTACCATTAAATGATAGATATCTAAGAAGCAATGATTACAAGTACAGAGATGAACTACAATATTGGTGATGTAGATATGATCCAAAGGTACTTACTGGAAAACAATGAGTTCGTAGTTAGTGAAACTTATAAGCTTGAAAGAGATAGCAGGCAGGATCCATTAATTTGACAGTTTTAACTATAATAGCCACTTGAGGCACCAGAACACCACACAACATGAATAAACAACCCAGACCAACCTCAACAATCCCTAACCGACCTCCACTCGCCTCAACCGCGTAGATAATCAGAGTTTACCAAATCATACAGGAACAACATTGTTACTGATATGATAACACAGTTGAAAGAAGGGAAGCACCCTAGAAAGAATTTCTATTCCTATCTGAGAACTGCAAGGAATTTTCACAAATGGAAAATGACTGGTTAAGAAACTAGAGAAAAGTGCGTTAAGGTTCTCAAATAAGAACAAATTCGTACACATACTCATTATGAATCGAGGAGCAAAATTGGAATTATTGTAAAAATCCTACTTGACTCCACGGTCCGTTGCCAAGAATGCCCGATTGTTCGGTTTGCAACGGCGATGGGCGTTTAGATGTTTATTTTAGTTTTCTAAATAAAATTTGTGTGTTTCTGGTTGACGGGCGCTTTTATCGTATAATATGGAACACGTATTCTATAATTCTGTACTGTGTAAAACTATCAGTAGAATTCGAGACCATCTTGAATTTTAGTTATTTATTAACTATCTGACTGGCGAGCGTAACAAGTGTTAATTTGTGGATGCAATCAAAAGAATGAAACTAACTTTCATAATATTGTAAATCTGATAGAAGTAAGTAACGAGATGCTTGGTGTAAGATATAAAATTTTCAAAAGAATCACCATAAACACAGTTTTTTTAATCTGACATTTTTACGACTTTTCCATAATTGCTGCGAAATCTTAATGTTCTTTTCAGCACAGACGGTTTGTAGTTGTTGAGTCTTCGGCGGAACCCAAAAATGCTTTTGCTATTAAAACAAATCTAAAAATTTATGAAACTTGAAATAGAAAAAGTGACACCGTCAAACACCCGCTTTTACGCCACACGTGCTATTGTAGAGAAAAGCAAAAGGAATCTCGACCCACATCTCGCGATCTTTGTCGCGCTATTTATAGAGTAGCTGAAATAGCCGGCAGGGCGCGCGAGTCGCGCCCGAGACCGATATAGCGCGCCCGCTGTCAGATCGGGATAGTCGCTAACGGTGGCGCCTGTGATCTCTTCTCCTGCTTTGACAACGAGTGATTTTCCAGTCACCATCATATCCGACCTTCGACGTTCACCACTGAACATACACCTTCTCCAATGACCGCAACCACTCGGCCCTCTGCATCCAGCCGCTTCCGGCTACCTTCTTTAAGCCTTTGGTCCATCTGCCGGAGGGGTGTCTCACGCTTCGCGTACCCACCAAACTCGTCTGCCCCAACGGCCGTCGGTTTTCCGATAGATGTGACCTGCCCACTGTCACATCAGCTAGCAAATCCTTTCAGCTATGTCAGCAACCTTGTTCTCCGTCAAATCTCCTCATTGCGGATCCTTCATTTTCTTTTAAGAAACTCCGAGCATAGCCCTCTCCATATCTCGCTGAGTGACTTTAAACTTGTGGATCAGGCCCACCGTCAGTTTCCACGATTACCGGTATCTCTTTAAAAAACTTCTTAAAACCCCGAGAGAAGGCAAGAATGTTGACAAAAGCCTACGAAGCAAAGCCATAGAAAAGCAATAATCATTGAGAAAAATCTTATACAGCATTAGACGTTGTTCTTGAAGTTTTCAAGTCTCATTTGACAATGACATTTTGAGATCAATTATCAATCTGTACCTACAGGAAAATCGCTCATTGCCTTCGCAATGAACGTGTTCGTCGTTGTGCCACTTCATGACTGACCTGGTGGCATCTGTGATTCATAATAATAGCCAGTCCAAAATCGTTCTAAGTTGACACATTACGTTTCATTTAAGTTTTTGCTTTTAGAGACCGACTGTACACTAGCTGCTAGGTGAATGAACGCCGAAGATTGGAGTCGAGTGCTTTCCCCGCCTTTGGGAAAAGTTGTAATTTCTTACAGATGGGACAACATGACACCCGTCAAAGTATTGCTATCTGACCCCCAACGAAAAGTTTTATTAGAATATTAAATTTGATTCTGAAACTGTAATACGTTATACATGTCTATGACGTCTTTCTCAGTTTCTGGATTCTCACAGAAACTGAACACTGCAAAATGCCGGTTTGTGTAAAATAGGCTTGGCCTCGATAAATTGATTCTTCCGTAAACCGACACTCGCCCACATACAGATAAAAATTAGAAGTGTAAAAGTGTTGTAGGTACTCAAAACTTTTGAATCAGATGCAAAAGCGGCCAATGCCAGAAACAAGCAAGATTTTAAACGGTTCTAATCCAACCTGTAGGTTATTTAGTCAAAGACAAAGTGAGTGTGAAAATCTCAATGAAAATAGAAATTTAATTTGGAAGGATATGGAAGAGAAAGGAGAAGTTAGAGACTATTTAGTAAATTTATGGAATAATCTAAATATAAGCATGATTGACGTCTAATTAGAAACAAAAAGCTGAAATTGCATGACGAAAGACTTTTTAAGAAGACACATTTATACATATCGAATTTTTTTCTTTGTTTGAATTAAGTATCTTTAATTATGTCTTCTTTATTATAGATTCTGGTCACTCGCAGAAGTTATGAAAGCCAGAGAAATACCAAACAAGGACAAATTCAAAGTCTTAAATATATACGTCATGCCTGTAATCACCTATGGTTGCCAGACTTGGGCCCTAACAAAATAGAATTATAGAAAACTAGAAGTGTGCTAAAACAATATGGAAAGAAGCATACTAAATATAAAACTTAAAGATAAAGTCAGACTAAGTATAAGCAAAAGAAGACAAAATTGATTAAAGTTACAGAGATAGTCAAACAACAGAAATGGAGATAGACAGGACACATGATTAGACAAAAGATAGAAAATGGACTAGGGATATAGTAGAATGGTACCCAAGAGATAGAAAAAGAAAGAGAGGAAGACAATACTGTAGATGGGATGATAAGGGTTGCAGGAGGAACATGGATGCAAAAAGCAAGGAACAAAACTGACTGGAAAGCTCTGGAAGAGGCTTATGTCGCGAGACAAGCGGAGGATAATTAGAATTAAGAACATTATGTAATGTAAACCTCTGCATTAAATAGCTATATAATAATATTGTCTTCCATTTTCCGAATGCCACTGTCATACGCACATCCAGATTCAGGAGATGGGTCTAGTTAGCTGACCTGACAGAGTTATGAGTACTTATGAGTCACTCGCGCTGGTCACCGTTGGGAATCCAATAGTCAGCCACCTCACGACCGAGCGCTGCCAAATCTATTCTTAAGAAATTTTAATGCCGCACAAACTGATGTCAATCTTAACATGTTGTCAAATAGAACTCATTATCAGTTGCTTGGTCCGCAATAGGAGTGACAATCAAATTTGATTTCTAGGATAATGCAGATAACATTTTATTTGCAGTGGTCTCTCGCGTTACCTTTAATCAAGCTATCGCCAAACGTCATTTTATAATAGTCTATCGAACTTAACATAATGTCACGGAATAGTCTGGAATGTTCCACCTGTGTGGCCAATGCCGTTTGCTTTACGTAATTATTTTCCCGTAATATGTTGGTAACAGGGCACTGCCAAGAAAACTAGACAAATAAAATTATTGTACTGTTGTATTTGTTCAGAAAATGTTGTTTTAAAATTTTTGTAAATCAAATTGCGTATAATCGCGCAGGTAATTCCTATGATTTGCGAGGGCTTCGACGGTGTTAGCTGTATGAAGAGGAAGCAGCGCAACAAACATACTGAATTTTTTTCATAAATCGTAAATTCTATTCTATGTAGACATTAATCTAACAAATGACTACCAAAGACTGAAGACGTTTATAAATATACTGTTTCTTCGAAGCCAAATATTTTTGCAAAATCAAAATTATACAAGTACAAATTCGATAATATAAGTATTGACCATTGATATTATGAAGATTAAGCATTGGAGACATGATAAAATAAATAAAAATTCTATAAATAACCTTTTATTTAAATTTGAATATAACGTAAAGGCTATTTAATGCATTGTTTCCAAAACTAAAGATAGGTGCAAATTTTGAGTATGATGATGAAGAAGCGACAAATCGATCTCAAGATTCCTTCCGGACAGACAAAGAAGAAACCAAGTTAAGTTAAAAGCTTGTTAAATTAAAACAGATTTTTTACTATACCTACCTCACAAAGGCTTCTGCAAGTTCAGCGACTTATCACAAATCGTCTAACAACGTGCCTTACTATGTATTACTCAACGTTGTTAGTGAATGACTGCTCCCAGCAATCACCTGGAGTCGCTCCAGTTAGCGTTAAGTCCGTAAAAGCGTCCTCCTATAAATAACCTTAGCGGATTGTGGAAGTCATATGTTCGATGCGGCAGCTTAGTATCAGCTGTATATTAGAAAAGGCAGGATTGTGCCTAGGCCAACAAATTGCAGCTGCGAAACACTTTTGTTGTTTTTATAGATGGTTGAGAACTCATCGATTCTAAATGGGTCATCCAAACAGATGTATATTTAAGATCCTGATTTTTTTCAAAATAAATCTATCTACCTGAAAATTAGGATCGGTATTTTATTCGGCAACAAAGTTCTTCCAATGTTTATTCCAAGATCGCGGTTCTAACGCTCTAAGCGCAGTAATTTTTTTGGTGATTGACAGTGGGGACGAATAACTTGACTGCCTTTCTCTTGCAAAGACATCTCTGGTGCAACTTACTTCTACTGCTGATTCTTTAACAGTTTTATCATGTTAATAATCTAAGATAGGTGGTAAATTTTTGATCAAACTGTGTCTATTAATAATTGCGGAAAGTACAGCTTGTAGCTTTAATGAAGTGCACATTGTTAATATTAGCATAACTTTGACTAAAGTATAATTTGTCTACATTTTATTGGATATTTATGTAATTTCATCGTGTTGAGTTTATTCTGTCTTTATTTTAAAATTTCTGTCACTTCTCTTTCAGCGTTTGTTAATATTTCCATAAACCTTTTCTCTATCTGTGAGAGAAGTGAATATATGTATATAACTACAGTCGAAAATCTAACGTAGATTGTATTCGACTACACCAAGGTCAACACATCTGCAACGTTTATTCATCTCATTCTTGGCTCTACACCACTCGGCGCCAGTTCGATCTTCCTTCTATTATTTTAATGAAAACCAGCGCGCATATAACCGTGCGTTTCGATCAGTATTTTTAGACGCCTTCAAGATTTAACGACTGCATCTTTATTTGCTGTCGTTGGCTCAACTGTATTTGAAGCGTTAGCTTTGACCTGCCTGTACTCTACTAACCGTTTCAGTAATTAATGTGTTTTATCGTTTTATTGAATTGCATAGTTCTATTTCTTTCTTTTTGATCTCTTTATTTAAATACTAATGATTTTGATCGATTTCTTTACCTTTTAATGCTACCTACTTTGTTCATTTTTCGGTTCATATTCAACTACGATATATAGTCACTTCTTTATTCTTTCCAATTTTACATTTTGCTTTGCAAAAGTGATTTCATTCACTGTTGTTTTCCATCATTCCGCCCCTGTCTTATAAAACCGGGCTGAGTGACTCACGCACACAGGGACGCGTTCTTACAATGTCTAAATTTACCGCGTCTGTGCTCTGACGTCACAGCGTGCACAATAACGCGACAAAAACGAGTGTCTGTGACACTAGCCTGACTAAATAAGACGTAACTCTGACCTATATTTAGTCGGATAAAGTTAGAGTAAGCATTGGAAAGGCGGGTTACGAAGGAAATGTTTTTTTCGAAAAAACTACAAAGTAGTGCAAAAGCATGCATTGTAGATGGAATAGGTAAATGGAAGCTCTATTCTGGATCTGGTCAGAATTGGATATGATATGCTAATAACAATAGAAGAAATTTCCTAGACCTAGATGAAATTATAATAAATGTTGTAAATAGAGTAGGTTTCAAAAGACATGAATACATATTGAAATATATCTTAACCGTAAACGGTGTGGCACGCAAAATCAAGGCTCGAAATTGAGCATATCGAAATCACCGCGGGACAGGATCTTTAAGGTAATGTTCACTCTTGTCTCCGCCTTGTTGAAGAACACAGGTGGATTCCCAAGCCCACGACATACCTACTGACACGGGTCGTTGTGACTTTAAATAGAGTATAGGTACAAGTCGGCGGCTGATTCACGCTGAGCCCGTAAAACAAAATGTTCGTCAGCAGCTTTGCGTAAACTATTAGCGAGTTGGCGTGTTTCCTGGTAGGACGCTATACGAAATTTAGATTTAGTACAAATGCATAACAATCACTTACAACCCAAAACATAGGGCAATACTGAAGCCGTATAGAAAACGAGGCGATAAACCATTAGCTATACTTTAACTTTTGAGACTACTGTTCATCTGCTTCCTAAGTTTTCCAAACTTTTTGCCTAAAAACATCATTAAGCCATCGAGTTCACCAACTTTCTTTGGAGATATCAAACATAGACTTTCAAACCATTTCTTAAATGAAGGTGTGGCCCACTAAGAACTTTGATCTACATTTATAGATGTGTTTTGTTTCGCACAGTTCTTACCAGATCCTTCGGAAATGCTAGTTAGATTATTTTTTTCTGTGATTTGTTCTAGGCAGTATCTAATGCCTCATCTAGATTCACGCCGAGAAGCCCCGAGAAACAAGAATGTGAATAGTTTCTCGGCATCCCGTTCTCGCCTGTTCTCGGTTCATTGTCGGGTTTCTTTGCCCGCGATAAAAAGTTTACATAGGGAACACCTTGAGTGTGGATATGTTGCTCGTTCTTGCGGGAAGTCTCGGCAAAACTTCTGTCCTCTGGAGAGCCTATAAGAAGCTTAATTGCTAGCTGAGGTTTGTTATCACGTAAGCTTTCTTCTGTGCAATATATGTCTTTACGAAAATAACTAGCGAATTCGCTTTTTAACCTTCAAATTGCAACAGACATTGTAGCAACGATGGCGAGAGAAGATCGATATCATTTTCGATCATCGGCTCTCGACTAAATGGGCTGTCACTAATTTAGGTTATCGACACGGCTGGTAGGTGACTAATACTGATAGGGCAGCTAGTATAAGGTATAAGAAAAGCGGTTCGGTCACTCTACACGTGCTGTTAAAACCTTCATCATCGATTTCAGCCACCGGTTGTCATACCAGCCCTTTCTTATTTATTCTTTTGGATCAACAATGATATTCTATCTCTCATCAACGTCTCTGGTTCCTTCTTTGTCACTATGATTTAGTATCTTATCATCACATCATCTTCATATGATTTATTCAAAAGAAAGTCTTAGCTACTCTTCAATATGTAATTGTTTTATCGAACCTGTCACAAAGGGCTTCGTTTACTACTTATAACTTTACTATCAAAGCTTGGTCATCATCATATATAACAATTTTTTGTATCGAGTTTTTTATTTTCACCTGTAGAGCCATGGGTTCATGGCAAACAAAAATTACATGGGGTCACCTAGCGGTAAGACCTCAGGTCGAGAACCCTATTCGTATATACTCAGACCTCATGCTTCGCTACTCGCTCTGCTTATGGATCCATTCCTTTGGCTATCGAAACATGCGTCACCAACGATGCAATTGTTCGACATCTGCCAAGAGATGCAACTCTGCAGCGAGATGTCTAAACTCAATCTTGCTCAAAGATTCTCCTTAAAGACCTATATCTAGCGGTTGGGGATGATTAACCTCACGAATCTATAGCAGACTGTTAACTGGTTTCGATAAACCTTATCGAAACCAGTTTCTGGTGGTGAGGTCGCGGTAAACAGCTAGTACTAAAGAAAAATTTTTTATAACATAGAAAACATACAACGAACAAGACCATATACAGACCAAGGGCATCTTGTACAAAAATGTGGACTATGTGGGCTATGTGGACTATGTGGAGTGTCAAAAATGCGAATCAAACCTCAGCGCTCGAATAATATGCCCAGGACATGAACTGGCATGCTAGTCAGTCATCGAAGCAGTCGACCTCGACATGCTGACCACAAAGAGTCTATAAATTGTCTGAGTATTAGTTGATACCAGACGGGATATTGACGCAATACCAGTAAATCTAACTCCTCCCTCCGCCGTGCATCGATAGAGGTATTTACATGTTCCAGATTACACCGCATTCCATCGGCAAATACGTGGAACTAATGAAAATAAACTCCATTCCGTTTACGCGAGATGTACGACGCGAAACTTCCGTTTCCTATTTATACATTTAATTTAACCAGTGGTTTCTCAACAACGAAGAATTGAATTTTTTAAAATCAGAAAAATTAACTTGCATGATGAAGCGAGTTAGTTGGTTTCGGTAAACAGCTTTTGAACTGGTGTTGTTTATAATTAAACTAGCCGACGCCCCGCGACTTCATCCGCGTTATAAAGTATACTATTTATATGTTATTCAATTTTTTTAACCCGTTCTAATCATGCCAGTTTCTTAGTTTTAAAGTTTGTCAATAGATGGCGCTAGGTGTATTTTACACCGCGCTATCATTTGGTTCTTCGCAAGATATATAAGATAGGCGTGCAAATTATCCACCAGTTTTCACCTCTTTATTATTAGTATAGAATAGATGTTTACTTTCAGTAACTATAGTCCAACAGAAAGATTATTCCTAAAACTGTTGATTCAAATGTATGTATTATTTATTATATTCTAGCTGATACCCGCGACTCCATCAACGTTCAAAAATTTCGGAGCCTAAAGGATACCTATCCTACAATAAAAACCTCATTCGAATA
The DNA here is from genome assembly GCA_949699065.1 of Metalampra italica. Classification (NCBI taxonomy): domain Eukaryota; kingdom Metazoa; phylum Arthropoda; class Insecta; order Lepidoptera; family Oecophoridae; genus Metalampra; species Metalampra italica. Next base: position 1,025,834 of record OX452983.1, read on the forward strand.
CATTCAGTGGTTTTCAAAAAACAGATCAACAAGCAAAAGCAACTCCCAACTAGTAAATATAAGCGAATCTCCACTCATGCTCATGAAATAATAATAGGTACGAATAACATACGCAATGCAGATCCAATACAATTATATAAAATCATTCAAATTATTCTTTGCGTTCCACTCATTGCATTTCTTGAATAGATCCGGATCTTTGTAGAGATCATGGTTGTTATCCACTTTGGCCGTGATGGTGGAACTGCTGATGCTGTCAGTCCTCTTGACCATCGGACCCTTGATCGAGGGTCTGATGATTGACGACCAGACCTTCCCGAAAATCGTCATCAAGCTGATCACAGAGAGGCCTAAGAGGAAACCCTGGAAAAGTTAAACCACATTTCTGTTGGAGTGCGAATTGATTTGTAGAATAACACCACGGAGGATATACCTTGAATTAAAGTCAGGTGGGGTAAGTGGGTCTCAAGACAAACGACCAGACCAGAGTAGGCTGGACGTCTATAGAGTTTAACTCTATAGTTTGTTATATCTGGTACTCTAGTTCTTTTCCCGGTGTTGTTGTTGTTACCCTTCCTGACCATAGTTTCGTCTCTATATCTATAGTCCTACGAACATTAATTTACTATTCGACCGGGCACGCAATTGGCATTTTAAAAGTGACCAATCATAATTAATGCAATAGTACATTTTAGACTTTCGCGCTTTGTATTCATAATTATATAATTATTTACGGGTCTTTCACACGAATAAGTTTTATTTACCTTGCCCGACGTTTCGACCAGGTTACACTGGCCGTGGTCACGAGCTGACTGGAGAGACGAGCTGTCATTGTTGATCGCTGTGAGTAGTTTCTGAAACTACCCTCTGCTGATCTTGTATTATTGGAAAGTCCCGGCACACAACACTCACGGTATCCGCGGGTGTATTCGACGATAAGTCACGAGATTTAAGTTTATCGATCACTGGATTCCACGACGGTGACAATTTAAAACCATCTTCCCTATTGATATTTATAAATTTCTTGATTTCAATAGCTTCTCGCACTATCCGCGGATAGTAGTGGCGATCGGTGGACAGGATTTTAGGTTGGTGGAGCTCAATCCTTATTAATAATCCATTTAAATAAAACTTATTCGTGTGTAAGACCCGTAAATAATTATATAATCATAATTAATGCAATTACAACCGTTTCATCTCTCATTAGAAGAAAAATTAACCCATCCCTCTCTCCCAATCATCTAACAATCAATCCATCATCGCCACTGGCCGTTCGCCAAGGCAGCCGGCATAATCAATGGATGCCATCTAAATATTCATCTTTGAGATAAATTACTGAAAACTTGGACGCATAAATACGTCTGTTCCTACAGGATGTTTGTTTGATTTCTGAGCTGAAATACGTGTGGGTTTAAAAGGTATTGTATATATATATATTTTTTGTATATGGTGAATGTTTCCCCACGTTAGTTTGAGTGAAATATAAAATCTTGTTGGAAAATAAACACACTTTATGATGTTATGTGAAGACTGGATAGTTAGCATCCTGTATTTTGGTTGATTGACGTTTTATATTTGTGCTGTTTGTACAACAACATTTAGCGAATCTGGAATTACCATTGCTTTTTTTCATTTAGGCGGACAATGTCCCGTTCGCAAAACCTCCCTCCGACGAAAATTGTCCCTTTCTCGAAACGTCCCATTTTCAAAACGTCCCTGACTCAATTAAGGATCGACCACACCGGTACTCAACCGTATTTTGAGTACCTATTCTTAAAACGTCCCTGACTCAATTTCAACGATCGACCACACCGGTACTCAACCGTATTTTGAGTACCGGTGTGGTCGATCCTCAATTGAGTCAGGGACGTTTTGCAAAAGGAACATTTTGCGAAATTATGGAGGGGCATTTCGCGAACGGGACATTGTCCGCCTAAATGCTTTTTTTCTTTATTCATTGCGGTTGTATTCCCTTGCTTAGAAACTAAGACATGCTTGCAATCCTTGAGAGCCACACTGTCGTATGACAAAAAGCCTGTATGTCTCTTAATCACATAAATGCTAAAAATATATCTCTTCCCTGTATTGTAACATTATTGCACCGAAGCTCTCTACTAGATATTGAGGATTTAAGCATCGTATAGTGGTGAGAAGTGAAACATTGTACTTACAACGCTCCCACCCAGATCCGAAATGAACAAATTCCAGTCGTAATTGTAACGCTCCTCGTAAACAGAGACCATCATCGTATTGAAGTACATGTATAGCTGAAACAATTAGAACCATTACTTGAATGAATTCCTATAACCTTAGACGACCAGGTATAGACAGATGATCTTAAAACAGAAGTTCAGTTGTTAACACTCCATGAAAACTTATCTTTTTCAACGAAATTTGGAACGCTAATGATAAAACTAAACAATGACAGCCTGGTTAGGTCCCAGAAGTTCCAACTTCCTTCCAAATGAAGGTAAATAAGAGGACATAGAAATGAATGAAACTGTTAGGATTTTTACTAGACCTGTGACAGCTCAATTCCAGGAACTAAAAGGTATGAACCTTACAGATGCATTTAACAGACTACTTGGTACTATATTTACAGACCTGAGACTGTAGCTCAGCACCGTCGGTTCTGACCGTCCATCTCTTGGAGAGTGTGTCCCATGTGTACATAATCTGTCTGTCCGTCACAAATGCGTTATATAGATACACGCGACAGAAGCGAGGGCAGCGGGAGCACGTATGGTTGTTGTAAGTGCTGGAAACATTGAAGATTCATGAATAATTGAATCCTTAACATACTTCGTAATATGAATCCCATTGTTTATTTTATTTTCTAGAATAAAACCTGTTTGCTGCTAAATCTGTACGTCACACAATTTGGACCCAAACCGAATCAGTATCGTTTACATAAGCTATTTTTGCCACGAAACACTATTGTGTTCTTTCATTTGCTATTCTTATTATCATTGCAAGCAAATACGTTGTTTCTATGTGTTTATAGATAGCTGCTTTATTTCGAAGGTTTTGCTGAACCTCACCAACGTGCTTTAATTCAGACTAAATTTTACTAAAATCATTTTCATGTATTTTCATGTACTTAAGAAGCGAGAAACGTGTGTCAGGGTCGCTATACTTGGCGCTCCGTTCTTTCCCACCCCGTCAGAGACATAGCCTGATGATATTATAAGTACTAATAGCGCTTTCATTTTCATCGCCGGTTGTTTTAATAAATTTTATGGCACTCACTTCATGTAAGCAGTCATCAGCGTCGCCATGGAGGTGAAGTTGTTACATCTCGGCAGTTTACTGTCCGTCATCCAAGGCCCGGAGCAGCCTGCCTGCTCACCCACTTCGTTCCAGACGCAGCTCGATGTGCACTAGAATTCGTTTTGTGAAAAATTCAAAAATCTTTATAGCGTGACTTACTGATCTATCAACGCTCTAATACCACCTTGGTCTTGTAACTAAATATTTTTTATATCTTGAAGAATTGGGGCCGTTCCACTGTGATCTATTGTGTCAGCCACAGTGTTTACCTGTTGCTCTCCTCCCCAAGCGTTCGCTGCACAAAAGCTATTACGAAGCTAAGGGGTAGGAGCCTGTAGTCTTCGGGTTCAACTTAGGCTGTACCTAAGACACTCATACGCCTTGCAGTTAGTGCAAGTCTTGCAACTGAATATTTGCATCGAGGTTCATCAATTATGCATACTATCAGAAATCTATTACCTAAGATTTGCTTGAAAGTCGGATTCTTCCTCGTGGTTCTCGCTGGTCCCCCTAGGGAGTGCTCTCTGTCTTAATATGTATATTGTCGATACTTACTTTATTGGCACTATAACCATCACCATGTATGCAAGGATCGTCTTCGCGGCTGATCATGCTGTATTCGTCTACGGTGAGCTTTACGTCAATGGTTTCTCCTACGTTAATGTACAAATAGTCCACCAGTCCGCCGTTGTAGACCTCGATTTCTGTTGGATTTGAAACAGAATAACATGAAATTCAAGATAGTCAGATCAGATAGTTGACAAGATTATCTCACCAAAAACATTGCTGTAAAAAGAGGCCAAGTAATATCTGTTAGATACTACGGATGTACGGTCGACCGCATGTCAGTGGAAACCAGCATAAACTCTCATAGTATTGAAACTCCATAATAGACTAGGCCAGCTCAAGAACAAAGTGTTTCCACTGTCATGCGGTCGACTTTACATACACAGATATTGACATAGGAGAAAAAAGCGGTCACCTGTAAAGGGTTCTCTGGTATAATGCACATAGACGTGGTAACCAGGCGGAAAGTTGCTGGTGCTGGTAGCGACATCTTCAGCGCTGTGCTGGAGGGTAACGGAGTACCCAGTGTCTCTATTGGCTCGCAAGTTCGGCTCCTTAGGGACGATGGTGTGGCAGCGGCCGAGATAGAAGCCGACAGTGGGTCTGATTTCCACATCTGTCAATAAAAAAATAAGTTTGTGTCAATACTGTGGTGTAAAGAAGAGCTAAGATAACAAAAGCTCAAAATCCAAAGTTGCTAGTTCAGATCCGGCTCGAAGGGTCAAAAATTATGACGATCTTTCTCAGTAGTTCCATGGTATCATGGAACTAGATGCAACTATTTCTTCTCGACCTTATGAGATCTTTTGTGCCAAACCCTTGTCCACCAATGGAGCCCCAATTCCAACCCAGTCGTGGTCACCACTCGAGAACTGGGCTGTCCCAACAGTTAACGGGTCTCAGACAGCCTCAGAAAATCTCCGAGAATCTTTCCATAGCCCGTTGCGCGTCTTGGAGTTTTCGAACTAATCCCACTGTCAGTATTTACAACGCAGAACATCAATTACAACCTATTAATATGTCGCCACTGCTGGGGCTCAGGCCTACCCTCTCAACGAGGGCGTTCGGGCTATAGTCCACCACGCTAGCCCAGTGCGGGTTGGTGGACTTCACATGCGCCTAAGAATTTCTTCTTCGGCGTATGCAGGTTTCCTCACGATGTTTTCCTTCACTGTTTGAGAGCAGTCAGTAAATGTACTTAAGTTCGAGAGAAATCCCATTGGCACTTGGCCCAGCCAGGAGGGATCGAACTCCGGACTTTTCGATATGATAGGCCGTGTCTTATCCCCGACGCCACTGACTCTTTTAAAGAAAGAAAAGAAAGAGTACACTTTATTGACACCATTGCATCAACAACGCATACGCAGAACACAAAGATCTAAATTAATGATTGTATATTTATGAGTTAACTGACTGTATATTTCTCCATCCAAGCCGTACTGCGAGAAGAATTCGTCGTCCCGGTAGGTGATGTCTTCCCAGAGCTGGTCGAGCGAGTGGGAGAAGTTGTAGTTGCGCCACGCGGACGTATAGCGGGGGTGGGCGTACAGGTCGTACTTCTGCGGAAAGATTGGTTTACAAACTATCACATTCTTGGTAAGTGGACGAGTTAGGATAGGGGATGAGTCAGGAATATGGACGGATTAGGAAAGTGGATGGGTTAGGGAGTGGAAGGGTTAGAGAAGCAGGAAAAGAAAGAGGAAAGTTAGAAAAGTGGATGACTTAGGAAAGTGGATGAGTTAGGAAAGTGAACGAATTAAGAAAGTGGATGGGTTAGGTAGTGGATGGCTTAGGAAAGTGGACAAGTCAGGAAAGTTGACGAGTTAGGACAGTTGATGAGTTATTAAATGGATGAGTTAGTAAAGTGGATAGGTTAGAAAAGTGGACGAATTGGGAAAGTGGATGGGTTAGGTAGTGGATGACTTAGGAATGTGGACAAGTCAGGAAAGTGGACGAGTTAGGACAGTTGATGAGTTAGAAAGTGGACGAGATAATTAGGCTAGGCCAGCTCAAAGTCCTCTTCCCTATGTTGTTGTGCCCACAAGGGCCCTTATTGGTCTACTTTTAAGTTATCACCTACTATTATATTGTGGAATGCATTAAAATGATGATGATGAAAGTCAATGTATTTCCACTGACGTGCGGTCGACTGTACGTAAGTATAGGAAATATAGTATCCTCCTAAAATTATAAAGGCGAAAGTTTGTAAGGATGTGAGGATGTTTGTTACTCTTTCACGCAAAAACTACCAAACAGATTTTGATGATACTTGGGTACAGTGATAGCTTATATCCTGAAATAACATATAGGCTACTTTTAAACGCGAACAAAGTCGCGGGGCGTCCGCTAATACCACCTAAGTAACAAAACGCCTACATAGAGGGCGCAATTTCACAATGTACACGGGAAAATATTATATATTCTATAATATATATATATTCTTACCTCCATCTCTTTGTACTTGTAGGCTGGCTCCCGACAGAAGGTCACGCTCGGATACATTATGGTTTTGTTAAAATCGAAGTGCGTGTACGTCGTTATTGGCACGTCAATTAGTTTTCTGATGCACATTGTTAGCTGATGAAGAAAGTCGAAGGTTACAATGAAGCAGTAAGAACAGGTGAAGAAATAGTACATTGTGCATTTAGGGTAGTAAGTAGGATATTACTAACGAGAGTCTGTTAGAAGCCCGACGCCGAAGGCGGAGGGATTTTAATGACTCGAGTTTGTAATACTCTTACTACCCGTGATGCACACAATGTTTTTCATCACATTTGCGAGGAAACTAATACCTACGACACAAGGGAACAAATATATTTTCTTTGACTTTGCTGAAATTATTTAAGTTTATTAAATTAATTTAGTTAATTTAAGTTATATTGAGTTAAATTTAGTTAAATTTAATTACCTTAATATAACTCAAGTCAAGTGAAGTCAGTGAAGTCAAGGGAAGTGAAGTGAATTCAAGTGAAGTCAAGTTAGGTCAAGTTAGGTCAAATTAGGTCAAGTTAAGTCAAGTCAAGTTAACTACTCAATTTAACATAATTAATTTAATAAACCAGTTCAGTACAGCCAGCTACACATTTCAGTCCCTAGGGGTATATATATATTGTACTGATTATCATTATTCTCCCGCGGGTGTATATAGGCCATTGTGTTTCTTTAGGCACTCATATAATAAGACCCTTAACGAGCAAGTGTGATGAAAAATAAATTTATTTAGCACACACAAACATTACAATAAAATTTGTATATTGCTAGCTTGCACTGGTTACGTCGTATCGTCTAAAAAGCAATTTGTCTTTAATACTAAATGCCTAAAACGTATAATGTCTAATTAACAAAAGGTCTAAAAAGCAAAAGGGACTACTAATCAATTTGACATAAACACATATTGTCTACATTGAAAAATGCCTACAATGTCAATGTCTAATTTGCTAAACGTCTAAAGTGCAAATTGACTACGAAACAAATTGCATGGACTGCATGTCAAATGCCAGTCAAATGCTATATGTAAGTCAAATTGCTTTTTGACGTTTCACAACTTAGGCATTATAGGTTTTAGACATTTTACTAAGAACTTAGAAAGGCAATTTGATTTTTAGACGTTTTACAACTTACACAATTTTAGTTTGAGGCATTTTATTTCTTAGGCATTCTACAATTTAGACATTGATTTGAGGCATTTTGCTTTATAGGCAAATTGGTTTTTAGACGATATGATCATAATCCGCTTGACTGACGTATAGTCAACCCAGTAAGGGTTTGTAGGCAGACTACAGACCGCAGTTAATAAAACAGAACGATTGAATCGTTTATTTGAAAACCAAAGTGACACATTTTTTTATTTTAAATTGTAGAGAAACGGCTTATTTTTTGACTTCCTTAATTTTAATGTGGGTGGAAACTACTAGGCGAGATTTTTATAGCTCATAATATAAAACATTAAAGAAAACAGTCATAAAATAATAAATATATCACATTATATACAGATCAGAGTCGATGGTAAGATGACTTCATTCATCTGAAGTACCTACGCTGTATGTATGGTGGTCCGCGCGTCAATTGGAACAAAACCAATATAAACTGGTCTTTCATAGTATTGATACCAATGAGTTTATCTAATACAGTACGGTTTATTAAAATACCACAGCCTTGTCGGTGAAGGAAAACATCGAGATGAAACAGGCATACGCCAAAGATTCATCATCATCAACAGCCTATTAATCTCCCCACTGCTGGGGCTCAGGCCTACCCTCTCAACAAGGGCGTGCGGGCTATAGTCCACCACGCTAGCCCAGTGCGGGTTGGTGGACTTCACATGCGCCTAAGAATTATCTTAGGCGCATGTGTCTTATATATCTACTTCGGCGTATGCAGGTTTCCTCACGATGTTTTCCTTCACCGTTTGAGAGCAGTCAGTACATGTACTTAAGTTTCGAGAAAAACCCATTGGTACATGGCCCAGCCGGGGATCGAACTTCGGAGCTTTCGATATGATTAGGCCGCGTCTTATCCCCGACGCCACTGACGCTCTCGCCAAAGATTACAATATCTATTCTAAGGCGTATAACGAAGTCCACCAAAACACGGATTGGGGCACTTTATGGCCAAATAGATCCTGAAAAGGGTTAAAGATAAAAAGATAAGACATTAGTCTCTTTTCGACTAATTACGAAAGATAGATATAGATATAGTTTTTACGAGGATTCCTCTTTTAAGGGCTCACTAAACGATCATGCGGCATGACATGAATTACATGCTGTAACTCATGCATGACCGTCTAGTTGTTGTGATTGACGTGCATGACATGCAAACTACGTGCTGGTCGTTGCTTCACTGTACTGATTGATAGCAAGCATGATGGTCAATCATGCAGCATGATAATTCACGTAATGGGCTCCCTAAACGATCATGCGGCATGACATGCATTACTTGCTGTCACTCATGCATGATCGTCTAGTTGTAGTGATTGACGTGCATGACATGCAAACTACGTGCTGGCCGTTGCTTCACTGTACTGATTGATAGCAAGCATGATGGTCCATCATGCAATGCATAATTCACGTAAAGGTACAAGTTGGTAGCCGACTGCACGCAGCAGCAGCAGACGACGTGTCGCAGCGACACTACTGGTTTCTATGTCATCAACAGCCTATTAATCTCCCCACTGCTGGGGCTCAGGCCTACCCTCTCAACAAGGGCGTGCGGGCTATAGTCCACCACGCTAGCCCAGTGCGGGTTGGTGGACTTCACATGCGCCTAAGAATTTCTTCTTCGGCGTATGCAAGTTTCCTCACGATGTTTTCCTTCACCGTTTGAGAGCAGTCAGTACATGTACTTAAGTTTCGAGAAAAAACCCATTGGTACATGGCCCAACCGGGGATCGAACCTCGGACCTTTCGATATCATAGGTCGCGTCTTATCCCCGAGGCCACTGACGCTCTATGTATTTCACGGTTTCTATGTATTTCTATGAAATTCCCTCCGTGGCCAGCGACATGAAGTCGAGCGACACGTCGTCTTCTGCTGCTGCGTGCGGTCGGCTGCCAACTGGTACCTTAAACGTTGCATGTCATGCAAGCATGATCGTTTAGGGACCACTTTACACTTACTTGTTGGGCCACGACTGCTGTGCACACCGCCACAATGACGGTTCTGATCAGGTTAGGACCTCTAAGGCAGTTCACGCATTTCTGTCGTAATGTTGTCGACACTGGCTTCTCCGCCTAAAAATACCCAAGCAACAAAGGAAATTGATTTATATTTAACACTAGCTGTTACCCGCGGCTTTGCACGCTTGAACAGTTCAAAAGTAGCCTATATGTTACTCCTGGATATAAGCTATCACTGTACCAAGTTTCATCACAATCCGTTCAGCCGTTACTGCGTGAAAGAGTAACAAACATCAGTCCTCACAAACATCCTTACCAACTTTCGCCTTTTAGTAGCAAGGAAGGGTTGGACCACATCTGTCGGCGCGGAATCGTGCTTTTTCATATTTCTATTCTTTTCTGTCGTTCAGGAACGTCATTTGACTGGCCTGTTGGCGTAGTGGTAGTGACCCTGCCTACTGCGCCAAAGGTCGAGGGTTCGATTCCCACCCAGGACCAACATTTGTGTGATGAGCATAACCGTTGGTTTTCGGATTCTGGGTGTTTGTATGTATTTAATTTAAGTATATAATTATTTAAAAGTATTTATGTATGTTTATCAGTTGTTGACTACCCATTTACAAGCTTCGGCTTAGTTTGGGACTAAACAGCCGTGTGTAAATTTGTCCAGACATTATTATTATTATCATTTGCTAGAGCGAGTAACATAGTGATTCCGTGCTGATAGATATGGTCCAACCCTTAATGTAATGGACTTACTCAAAATCAGTAATACTTTTATCGTTGAAATGATAACTAGTAGTTCCGTGAGAACAGTAGACCTCGCCAGCCCTTATGAACCAAACCTAAAAGAAACCAACAAAAGTCAACTTTGTAGTTGGAGACAGAAAAAGTACCTACTAAAGTGACAAAAATTAGCACTTTAAAGCTTAATATTTCGCAAACGGATCCCTGAATCGAAAAATGTTTTTCACACACCCGCGATATTTTTGAAAGACCCATCCAACGATACCCCACACCATGGATATCACGCGGAAAAAAAAAAATTCCATTTTACGTATGCAGTTCTATGAACATAATTTATTTTTTCAACTTTCATAAGTCGATCCACTATTACTCAAAAGCTAATAGAACCTACTTAGCCGTAATAGTTTTCCTTGTAACTACGTTATATATGCTACTGCCATGAATTTTTTCACATTTCCAGAAGCAACCGTTTAGCTGGCAGCGGGGGGGGGGGACACGTGACTCTAACAAAAATTACCGCTTTAAAGCTTAATATTTCGCCAACGGATCCCTAAATCGAAAAAATGGTATTCACACACCAGCAATATTTTTGAAAGACCTATCCAACGATATCCCACACTATGGGATTCACAAGAAAAAAAAAGTTCACTCCCACTTTGCGAGTATGGTAGGTACTCTAAAAAAAATGTTTTTCAAAATTTTATTCGACTCATTTTGTAGGTTTAATTAATTTATACCCATGCCAAATTTTCGTCAAAATCGGTTGAAAAATGCGACCTGTAGAGAATTACAGACAGAAAGAGAGAAGAACAGACGGACATTAGCATTTTTGGTCAATCTCGAAACTTAGACGCTTCGCTCGCTTCGCTCGCTCGGTCAATTACACATATCTTTAAAAAGCTTACCTTCTCTTCGGCTATTTCTGTCATTTCTTAAAGCTTCTTTAAATAATCTACTTATTTCTGTGTATTTCTTAAAGCTTCTTTAAATAATCTACTTATTTCTGTGTATTTCTCTACATCATATTTAGTTGAAGCGTCCACTTTCCTACAGATAAGGGCAGTGTATGGGAGTTTTGGCTGCCCAGGAATATAATATCAACATTATTTACAACAATCATAAATGTTTATGCCATGACATAACTGGAGATAGCAGTTATTGGACGTTATTAATAAATTATCTGTGGTGGTCCTTAACACTGGTCTTCAATCAATCAATCAATCAATAATATATTTGGTAAAACATTTTACAAACACTTCTAGAAGATACATAACTGTAACTTACATTGCGTATTTGTATTGTGTGAAAAACAAAATCAACTACTAATCTATGATACTGACTACATACATAGGTGGACGGATAATTAGAAACAGGGCAAGATTTTCATACAATCGAGGTCACTGTGAAGCCATGGTTCTCCGTGAACGATTGATCGGGGCATGATCTGATGACGGTCATCGAGAGAGTAGATGGAGGACTTTTAGATGGCTATGGATATACAACTGATCATAATAAGCCGTTTGGAAGCAGCATTGTCATGAATAAAAACCTCAAAATGTATTAAAATCTTAAAGCTCTCCTTGATCTCCTTGTAGGAAAAGCGTAGGGTACATAAATGGATAGTACCCGTGTCTCCGTTTATACAAGTGACGAAGGAACCGCTTTTGGACTTGTTCCAATATAAGATTATTCTTATTTTCGTAAGGTATCCAGACTACAGAGCTTGACTCCAGAATACTCCTAACTAATGACATGTAGAGCATGCAGAGCGCCTGGTCCGACAGGGGGGATGCATTGCGAATTACAAACCCGAGCCGACGGTATGCCGTCACCGCAACTGACTCTAGATGTGCCTTAAACGTGAGCTGCCGGTCAAACAGCACCCCGAGGTCCCGCGCTCGTGTCACTCTCGTCACCGGCTCATGACCGAGCATATATGTCAGCTCTAGGGGTTGCGGTGAACGCGTGAAGCTGATTAGTTCACATTTGGCGGGATTAAAGTATAATTTGTTCTTTAGGCTCCAATCGTATACTCTGTCCAAGTTTGTCTGTAGAATTACACCATCGTCACTACTCTTAACACTCTTTACCAATTTTATATCGTCAGCGAATAAAAGCACCATGGAATCGCGAATCACGTCCGGCAGGTCATTGACCATTAAGACAAAGAGCAAAGGGCCCAAGTTTGATCCCTGACTTACTCCAGAACGCGTTCGATAGTAATCTGACACAAACGGTCCATACTTTACAAATTTTACTTTACTATAAAAAGATATAGAAGATATAAAAGTCCTTCATCTACTCTCTCGATGACCGTCATCAGATCATGCCCCGATCAATCCTTCACGGAGAACCATGGTTTCAAAGTGACCTCGATTGTATGAATATCTTGCACAGTTTTTAGTCCACCTATGTAAACCTGTGATCCCACAACCACAGGAAAGATTATTACAGAGACTCAAAACCCATTAATTTTGCGCGTTTGAAATATTTTATTCACATAAATGATCATAGTAAATGAAATAAATGTTCATAGGTAATTCATTACCACAGTGCCACGGCCAGACTTTTAATATGGCGTGTAATTTTATTGGCAGTATAAAGTTTGTGGTCGGGGCTATCTGCTGAAGTGGCCGGGGACATCAAGCACCATGTATATACCCACACGTAGAAATGTTCAAGCACGAATTAAATTCATATGAGTAGATATACTGGGTATATAAACATGTCAATTTGTATCTACCACCGCTTCCCTAGGTATTAGTTCTTTGTCATGCAAATAATCGTATATTTTATTTACAACTAGCTGTTGCCCGTGGCTTCGCCCGTATGGATTATGTACCTATAAACCACCCGGAAGAAATTATTTAAATGATAGTGAAAACCGCATCAAAATCCGTTGCAGTTTAAAAAGCGACTTTGCTTTATGGTATGTTATTTAAGATTTGATGAGAGCGTCTGTGGCGTCGGGGATAAGACGCGGCTATCATATCTGAAGGTCCGAAGTTCGATCCCCGGCTGGGCCATGTACCAATGGGTCTCTCTCGGCTTAAGGCTTGAATTTGAATTTGAATTTAAGTACATTTACTGACTGCTCTCAAACGGCGAAGGAACACATCGTGAGGAAACCTGCATACGCCGAAGAAGAAATTCTTAGGTACATGTGAAATCCACCAACCCGCACTGGGCTATCGTGGTGGACTATAGCCCGAACGGCCTCGTTGAGAGGATAGGCCTGAGCCCCAGCAGTGGGGACATGATATAGGCTGGTGATCATGATGAATTTAAGATTTTGATGATAAGCTTTCATACAAAATTGATTCTTTATTATTGCATTGCCATAAGTACATAGTGCTGGTTGACATGACACCCTGTTAGGGTATAAGAAAGAAAAAAGCAAGAAAGAAAATTATTTATTTGCTAGAAACATGGTATACAAAGGTTGACAAAATGTAGGTGTTTCACATGTCACAGAATACATAATAGTAGACTAGCTTAATGGCATGCAAAAATGGTAATTTAAAAGCTGCAAAAACTTAAGTAGGTATTTATAAAAACTAATAAGTACTAAAATAAGAAACATGGAACAATTATACACAACTGAAGTAGTACATTTTAGACTTTCGCGCTTTGTATTCATAATTATATAATTATTTACGGGTCTTACACACGAATAAGTTTTATTTACCTTGCCCGACGTTTCGACCAGGTTACACTGGCCGTGGTCACGAGCTGACTGGAGAGACGAGCTGTCATTGTTGATCGCTGTGAGTAGTTTCTGAAACTACCCTCTGCTGATCTTGTATTATTGGAAAGTCCCGGCACACAACACTCACGGTATCCGCGGGTGTATTCGACGATAAGTCACGAGATTTAAGTTTATCGATCACTGGATTCCACGACGGTGACAATTTAAAACCATCTTCCCTATTAAAATTTTTGAATTTCTTGATTTCAATAGCTTCTCGCACTATCCGCGGATAGTAGTGGCGATCGGTGGACAGGATTTTAGGTTGGTGGAGCTCAATCCAGTGGTCAGTCCCAGCGTTAATGACGTGGTCCGCAATGGCTGACTTATACGTCTGGCGGTTTTTTTTTTTTTAACTTATTCGTGTGTAAGACCCAGTACTTATACTAAACTAGGTATACTGCAGGTTCTGTCAAAACTTACCGAGTCTGTATTCCTCTAAGTAGCGTATCTCATCTTTTATTGTGGCTCGAAATTTTGAAGATATTCGTAGTTTTAGTAGGTATGTTTTAGAAGCGTATACGAACGTGAACGACTACCTAATTTAATTTTTAGTTCATCATCATCATCATCATCATATCAGCCTGTAGACGTCCACTGCTGGACAAAGGCCTCCCCCAAAGATCTCCACGACGACCGGTCCTGCGCTAACCTCATCCAGCTGGGTCCCGCGACCTTCACCAGATCGTCGGTCCACCTTGTGGGAGGCCTACACTGCGTCTTCCGATACGTGGTCGCCACTCGAGAACCTTTCTGCCCCAACGCCCGTCAGTTCTACGAGCGATGTGCCCAGCCCACTGCCACTTCAGCTTCGCAATTCTTTGAGCTATGTCGGTGACCTTGGTTCTCCTGCGGATCTCCTCATTTCTGATTCGATCTCGCAGGGAAACTCCGAGCATAGCTCTCTCCATTGCCTTCTGCGTGACCTTCAGCCTTCTTATGAGGCCCATAGTGAGGGACCACGTCTCGGTACCATATGTCATCACTGGCAACACACACTGGTCGAAGACTTTCGTCTTGAATTTTTAGTTAGAAATTTCGAACACAATTTTATTATTATTATTTTTTAATTTATATATTATCATCATCAACAGCCTATTAATCTCCCCACTGCTGGGGCTCAGGCCTACCCTCTCAACGAGGGCGTGCGGGCTATAGTCCACCACGCTAGCCCAGTGCGGGTTGGTGGACTTCACATGCGCCTAAGAATTTCTTCTTCGGCGTATGCAGGTTTCCTCACGATGTTTTCCTTCACCGTTTGAGAGCAGTCAGTACATGTACTTAGGTTTCGAGAAAAAACCCATTGGTACATGGCCCAGCCGGAGATCGAACCTCGGACCTTTCGATATGATAGGTCGCGTCTTATCCCCGAGGCCACTGACGCTCTCATCAAATCTTAAATAACATACCATAAAACAAAGTCGCTTTTTAAACTGCTTATTAAATTATATTTGTATATAATCTGTATATATATTATTAGTGTTACTTAAAATGTAATTTATGAGAAGAAAATGGAATAGTATATTTTATATTTTATATTGTTACCGAATAAAATAAATGAATTGACTCATTGACCTTACTAAGCCTTAACTGTGGCCACAGTAACAGTAGCGTAATGAATAATTACGCTATGCTGTGGCAGTACAATTTTGTTTTTATTTATTGTATTGCTAGCAGCGAACCCGGCTTCGCCCGGGATTTATTTGTGCTGAGTCGGATACATAATCACACGCAATCATTAATCTACATTATATTTATTTATTTTGATAATCCTGATTGCATTTTTTTACTTACTAAGTATTTTCTTACTCTATCTTTTTTTTGTTTTTTGTTTCGTTATATTTTTTATTCACAAGATATGAAAACTAATAATTAATATAATATTATAGCCTGATTACATCTTTTTTACTTACTAAGTATTACTTACTCTATTTGGAACTTATTAACTTTTCATAAAAATAACTCGTTATTGTTTTTTTTGTTTTGTTATAATTTTTTAGGTATGAAAACTAATAATTAATATATATTTTATCCTGACTACATTTTTTTACTAAGTATTTTCTTACTCTGTTTAGATCTTTACTTTTCATAAAAATACCTCATTATTGTTTTTTGTTTTTGTTTCGTTATAATTTTTTATAACGAAATAAATTTATTATCAAAGTATGATCAAAGTATTGATCATTTGGACGAAACCTGGGGATTTGGTATTTGGGAAGCGTGTGATGTCCTTATAATATTAGTTTCAAAGTATGAAAACTATTAATTAATATACCTTATCCTGACTACATTTTTTTACTAAGTATTTTCTTACTCTATTTAGACATTTACATTTCATAAAAATACCTCGTTTTTTTTGTTTCGTTATAATTTTTCATAACGAAATAAATTTCTTAACAAGGTATGAAAATTAATAATTTTTAATTATCTTAACCTGATTACATTTTTTACTTAAGTATGTTTTAACTTTTATTTCATGTAATGATTTTTACTTTGATGAGAGATTGTATTTTGTTTGTGTGTTTCTTTATAGGTAGAATGTATTTTATTGTTATAAATAACTAATTAAAAAACTAAATTATCCTAAAACTAAAACCTATATTTTACTTACTAAGTATTTTCATACTCTATTTACAACTTAATTTTTATAAAAATAACTCGTTATTGTTTTTTTTTGTTTTTTGTTTCGTTATAAAAAATTTTAACTAAATAAATTTCACAAGGTATGAAAACTAATAATTAATAGGTAATAATAATCATGATTACATTTTTTTGCTTACTAAGTATTTTCTTACTCTATTTAGAACTTAATGAAGTGCTTGACCACTAACACATTTATTAAGTCAAAGAACATGGAGTCTTAATACTTCCGTCTTCTGTTTGGTCTTCTGGGCACCATGCATCCTCAGCGTCACTGGAAATGAGAAAAAAATTAAGTATGTAAATTTATTTTGTCAAAGATACCATTTCAAGTTTAGTGTACCATACATTTAAGTGGTAAATAAAATTCATAAGTCATTGTATAGCTTGATCTTAATTATAACTAATAATATAATGAATAATGAAATGAGGAGATCCGCAGGAGAACCAAGGTCACCAACATAGCTCAAAGAATTGCGAAGCTGAAGTGGCAGTGGGCTGGACACATCGCTCGTAGAGCTGACGGCCGAAGGGGCAGAAAGGTTCTCGAGTGGCGACCACGTATCTGAAGACGCAGCGTAAGCAGGCCTCCCACAAGGTGGACCGACGATCTGGTGAAGGTCGCGGGACCCGGCTGGATGAGGTTAGCGCGGGACCGGTCGTCGTGGAGATCTTTGGGGGAGGCCTTCGTCCAGTGGACGTCTAGGCAGATATGATGAATAATATAAATGCGAAAGCGTTTTTTTTCACGTCGACTCGCAACGAGGCAAGAGATCGACGGGATTTTTTGCGCAGAAATAGTAGAGGCCCCAAGAGTGACATAGATAGGCTATCTATCCCGGGACCACGCGATCGTAGCTAAAAAATAGATGTGGATATAAGCTAGTATAAAATAGAATTCTTACTTTTAAGACATAATTAAGGAGACGTAAGTCTCTCTTGTCCTGAATATTCTTCGTAGATTAGATGTAGAAAATCTGATGGAAATGATGATGTATGTCTCATTCTGACTGACAACTACTTCAGTCTTGTTCTGTTTATCAGGCGATGGTTGTTCCACTTCTCCTGAACTTTCTTCATTAGATGTAGAAGATGATGATGTGTCACTGTCAACTACTTCTGTCTTGTTCTGTTTATCAGGCGATGGTTGTTCTTCTTCTCTTGAACTTTCTTCATTAGATGTAGAAGATGATGACGTGTCACTGTCAATTACAATTACTTCTGTCTTGTTCTGTTCAGCATTCGATGGTGAGACATCGCCTTTCTTTTCTTCTGGAGAAATGTTTACAGAAGATTCTAGCTTCTCTGACTCTTCATCAATACTCATCTAAAAAATGTTAATAAGAGTTTCAGAGTCAACGGCGGATCCAGGGGGGGGGGGGTCATGGGGTCATGACCCCCCCTGAGCTGGTTCCAGAACTTAGGTGGACCACTAATTGAACATAATGATTTTATTTTTATATTTTGTCACCATACAGATTTTATGTAACTACATACCCTCAGTACAGCACTTACGTACATTAATAAAATACCTACTTTTTACTTGTGTCTATTGTTATCAAAATTAAATTATAAGTTCTTGTCTTGACCACGACTATGTGACCCCCTCCTGGCGCCAAAGCTGGATCCGCCCTTGTTCAGAGTAATTATTATGAAATAAAATATCACCTGTACTAACGCATGTTCAAAACTGTTTCTTACTCACTAGACGCGACCGAATTAACCAGGCACACCTCTGTATGCATGCTCATGGTATTCATGCGCCTAGCTATTTTGGTCGGATACCATAGTCCATTCATAATGTTTACTTACCTTCGCCTGTTCATTTGAACAGGCGAAGGTATTTTGGACATTAGTTAGGATATTATGTATGTAGTTCTCATGTTGCAGGACGCAGTGTAGGCAGGCCTCCCACAAAAATCCGGCTGGATGAGGTTAGAGCAGGACCGGTCGTCGTGGAGATCCTTGGGGGAGGCCTTTGTCCAGCAGTGGACGTCTACTGGCTGATATGATTATGAGTTCTCATGTTTAGTGACTTTGTAGTTTATAACGAGAATAACATTCTTTATACCGAATTATATTCTTAGTGTAAGTGTAGGAAAATCTGTATTTGCCCTAGAAATGTATAAGTTTTGTTGTAACCTATAATGTATAATAATATCTCAATTGGTAGAGAATGCCTTGGGCATTATGTTCGCCTTTAAATATAAAAGTGAAACTTACTGCAAGATCATCATATAAGATTTGCAATGGTGTCTTCTGGGTTTGTGGTGGTGATGGCATTACGTTGATCTCATGCAACGAGGCTTTATCTTTTTCCAATGCGTTGATCTCGTGCGAAGAAGCTCTATCTTTTTCCAATGCGTTGATCTCGTGCGAAGAGACTTTATCTTTTTCCAATGCGTTGATCTCGTGCGAAGAGGCTCTATCTTTTTCCAATGCGTTGATCTCGTGCGAAGAGACTTTGTCTTTTTTATATAATTGAGACAGCTCTTGAGCTTTCTTAATCCGTAGCAGTTCTAAGAGGCTCTATCTTTTTCCAATGCGTTGATCTCGTGCGAAGAGACTTTGTCTTTTTTATATAACTGAGACAGCTCTTGAGCTTTTTTAATCCGTTGCAGTTCTATGTTGTCTTTTTGTATTTGTTCAAATATTGGTGTTTCTGACCCACATGATTCACAGTATTTAAATATCCCTGAAATTGAGAAGCAGGCAATGAAATACGTAATAGGTACCTACATAATTATGACCTGAATACAGTGTAAAGTTTTAATGCAAAAAGTCTGCATTAAAATATAGATACCAAACCTAAAAGAAACGAACAGAAGTCAACTTTGCAGTTGGAGATTCAGTACTAAAGTGACAAAAGTTAGCACTATAAAGCTTAATATTTCGCAAACGGATCGATAAATCGAAAAATATTTTCCATATACCCGCGATATTTTTGAAAGACCTATCCAACGATACCCAACACCATGGAATTCACGTGAAAAAAAATCATTCCCATTTTACGTGTGCAGTTCTATGAAAATAATTTAATTTTTCGACTTTCTTAAGTTAATTGACTATTACTCAAAAACTAATAGAACCTTCTTATCTGTTATAGTTTTCCTTTTAAGTACGTTATATATGCTACTGCCGTGAATTTTTTCACATTTGCAGAAGCAACCGCTTAGCTGGCAGGGGGGGGGGGGACACGTGACTTAACAAAAATTACCGCTTTAAAGCTTAATATTTCGCCAACGGATCCCTAAATCGAAAAATGGTTTTCACACACCAGCAATATTTTTAAAAGACCTATCCAACGATACCCCACACTATGGGATTCACAAGAAAAAAAAAGTTCACTCCCACTTTGCGAGTATGGTAGGTACTCTAAAAAAAATGTTTTTCAAAACTTTATTCTACTCATTTTGTTGGCTTAATTAATTTATATCCATGCCAAATTTTCGTCAAAATCGGTTGAAAAATGCGACCTGTAAAGAATTACAGACAGAAAGACAGAAGGACAGACGGACAATAGCATTTTTGGCCAATCTCGAAACATAGACGCTTCGCTCGCTCGGTCAATTATTATTATAAAAGGAGAGCAACCCACTCTACCTATAGCGCAATAAACAAAGCTCGGTTGGCTTATAAGCGGAAGTGCAAGCACATACCAGTGCAACTTGGTAAACATAACTTGGACGAGACGAAAAAGTTTTGGGATGTTGAAGAGATGAGCGAACAATCGAATTTATCAGTAGAAGACCAGCAATGTATCGAGTTTTATAACGAAACGGTAACAAGGAAGGAGGATCCACGGAGGTCCCATGACCTTGTCCAATCTCAGGCTGCAATAGGATCCCTGGAGGAAATAACGCTGGGTTGGAGTGGACAAAAGGGGGCGCCAAGGAAAAATTTTTTGAAAATCTTCAGAAATCACCAGAAATCACTTCCTTTTTTTTTCATTGCGCCCCCTTTTGTTAAAAAACATTTTTTTCTGACTATCCTTTTGACCTTGACTGCCATCACAGCTTCACCGGATAGATGATTCTATGCATGTCAGTCAATATTATACTCACCATCTTTTCGAACAGCTCTCCGTTCCATCCATTTCCCACAATGGTGGCAATGTTTGCCTAACGCGTGTGAGGATGTCTGTGAAACAAAAACACGTAATTTTACTAACTACCTCTGCTAAGACTAAGTATGGTGAACTCATTGAATAAAAAATAGTTTTACTCACGATTTTAGGCATGGCAATCACAGATGCACAGCAGTTTAAAAACAGTTAGTTCTTCTCTTATTTTATAACTTCACAACTATACGCTCAATATTATTACTAAAACTGGGAATAGACTTGCTGTTACAGATGCTTAATGCTTAATGCGCACGCGCAGCATGCGCTCACGCATCGATTCGATGCAAGCTAGTGATGTCAGCTGGTTCTAAAAAACCGATTATAAAACCGGTTTTTCTTCTTTTTTCTTAAATTATTTAGAAAAACCTTTTCTTTGCTTAGTTACAAAAAAAGGATGATATTGTACCTATCCGAACATAGTCTGAATTATAATGCTATCTGAACACAATTGACTGTATATAGCGTGGTACATTTAAGTAGATACTTGGGAAATACCCGCAGTATGCAATTTCATTTCACACATCTAACATGTTGGTAGTACTTATTTTCATACTTTCTTCGTAGATTTCATTTCATTTCGAAGATTTATGCGTAATAAAATAATTAAATAAAGGATGAAGTGTCACAGAAACAGGTGAGACCAAAACTCACAATTTTGTTATTTTTATTATCATTCATCTGAGTGTTTCCACTTAAAGAGGAAAAAAACGAAGAAAACCGTTTTTTTTAAATAATCGGTAATTACCGATGCTGAAAATTGTAATCGGTTGACATCTATAATGTAAGTTCGCGTCCCGCGACTTAATTTTATTTTGTTGAATTCGTCCAATGATGGACAGGCAAAAGTTATAGACCATACAGCCAAGTCATATTTTGTTGATTTTACTTAAAAAACCGGCGGTTACAGCACGACGTCCACAAAAACAGGGCACGACTATAATAGTCGGCGATTTTTAATAAAACCGCAGCACGGCCTCCACGAACTAGTGCCATTCGGTGATCCACACTGCAGTTCACGTCCGCATTAAACTGATAGTAGTTTTAATGAAGATTTAATAAGGGACATTTTGGAACGATCCGGTAGAGTCGTTACACGCTTTTATTTAACTATCCCGCACAATCATCATCAACAGCCTATTAATCTCCCCACTGCTGGGGTTCAGGCCTACCCTCTCAACGAGGGTGTTCGGGCTATAGTCCACCACGCTAGCCCAGTGCGGGTTGGTGGACTTCGCATGCGCCTAAGAATTTCTTCTTCGGCGTATGCAGGTTTCCTCACGATGTTTTCCTTCACCGTTTGAGAGCAGTCAGTAAATGTACTTAAGTTTCGAGAAAAACCCATTGGTACATGACCCAACCGGGGATCGAACTCCGGACCTTTCGATATGATAGGCCGCGTCTTATCCCCAGGGCCACTGACGCTCTCAAACCCACTACAATCCCGCACAATATACACTATAATAGGCACTTGTTGCTTATAAAACTATCACAGATATACACCAAAACCTACAATATACATTTTTTAGGAAAACTAAATAAAAAGACAACCGTCTCCGACAAAATCTCTCCAAAAAGCCTTCCGCGACATAATAAAAATCTTTACTACATAAGCCCCCATTACACGGTAGGTTTTGCTGTCAGTTTTACCACAGTCAAGGCGGTGACTGACGGATGAATGATCGTCTAATGCGGTGACTGATGAAAATTTTTGATTTAATTGCAACCATCGGTCATGCATGACTGATGGAATTGACTGACGCTGGCATGACCGTCTAAAGTACGCCATATAATATTATGTTGGTACCTAAATGGCCACAAATAACCGGCATACCAACAACATACGAAACGGTAATTCCCCTTGTTGCGACACTATTCATGATCCTGCATTGAGCCGCTGACGGCACGCTTACTGCCATGCATGATAGATAGTGAATCGCCCCTTTAGGAGCATAAGCACAATCAGATTTTTTGTCTATTAGGCATTACTCGGTAGGTTTTGATGTCAGTTTTACCATGGTTTTATCACAGTCAGGCGGTGACTGACGGATGAATGATCGTCTAATGCGGTGACTGAGGAAAATCTGCATACTTTATTTTTTTAGATCATGCAACCATCGGTCATGACTGATGGAATTGAATGACGCTTGCATGACCGGTCTACTGGGGGCCTTACCAAGAAGTTTATACGGCCTTGAAAATGTTTGTCAGAGCGCATCAAAAAAATATATATTGTATTTTAAGATATTATGCGGTCATTCTCAGTGGTCAGACTAGACCACGTGGACTAGATGTACCATACAAAGTCTACACACAAATAGCGCCATCTTTCTCGTTTCAATAAAGATCAAGGTACTCTTAAAGAAATGTAAACTTCAAAATTATTGTATCTTTTAGCGATTGTAACGCCACCTGTTCTTGACTTTCTATATGTATCGTAGATCACCGATAGATGGAGTCACAGGGTCGCAAACAGAGTTTGTGAGTTTGAGTTTATGGATAACTAGCTTTTTCCCGCGGCTTCGCCCGCGTAGAAGTTTTGCCCGTGTACATTGTGAAACAGCGCCCTCTATGTAGGCGTTTTGTTACTTAAGGGGTATTAGCGGACGCCCCGCGACTTTGTCCGCGTTAAAATGTAGCCCATATGTTATTCCAGGATATAAGCTATCACTGTACCAAGTTTCATCAAAATCTGTTCGGTAGTTTTTGCGTGAAAGAGTAACAAACATACATCCTCACATCCTTACAAACTTTCACCTTTAGGATTTAATATTCTTGAAATTTTTACTGTCTTATTTTATTTTATTTAACGGAGAATTTTTTTTAAAAAACCAGACAAGTGCGAGTAGGACAACCCTGAGGGTTCCGTACAAACTTAAGGAAAAAAATCTAATATCGTTATTTTGTAGTATAACATTTTAGTAACTTACATGGATGATGTGTATAAACGCAAAATTAAGTTTGTTGGTAATAGAAAAATATTATTTTTTGTGATGTTCCCAAATTTCTTGATTCTAGGTCAACGGGAAGTACCTACCTAGTAGGTTAGATTACCAAAATACTTAAAACTGCGGTAAAAACGGCCAATTATCTTTTGACTGTGCGTTGACTTTTTCACAGCTCTAATTGTAGATCTGAGTATTTGGATATTAAATGGCTTAAAGGTCTTGAAACCAAGCCACAAACTCCTAAAGAAAAAATTTGGATATTAATTCCAACTTTATACCTCCACGCGTTCCAGCGAAAAAGGGTCAGGACAGATAGACGGACAACGAAGTGATCCTATGCGGGTTCCTTTTTTCGTTTTGAGGTACGGAACTCTAAAAATGGTGACGCGTATCACCTATTATGAGATTTCTGCCAGCCTACCAGTGGCAGAGAGAAGTGCGTGATAGTGTGTGTAGTTTCTCAGGTTTAGATGACTGACATCCGCGTAACAGTAGGTGAGAAACCCAAGAGCATAGTAAAGAAAGTTGTATAAGCTTATAGCAGTTTTAATTATAATAAAAAGTATATTTACAAAGAATTCTCAAACGTCTCTTAAATTAAGACTACGTTATCTTAAAAATACAATATCACTTGTAAGGCACTAACACACGGAATAAGTACAATAGTGAAATGTCAAACGCTTCGATCACAATAAAATATTTAAATAGCGGTAACATTTGTAAAACTACATTTCATTTTATTTTCTTATTTAGTTTATGTAGCTGTTGCATGCAAAGAATTTTTCATTACTCATACTCTGAAAGTAGGTCTGAAGTTGCCTGAGGAGAGGGTTGAAAGTAATACATCTCAGCCCTAGGGAGAATCGCTTTCAACTGACAGCTGTCAAATTATATAAAAAAAACTAGTACTATTTTGACATTTCTATTGGACCATGTTCCAACTATCTATACAGCCACTCAATTACAGCGCGATGTAAAATTGAAATAACATAAAGTTATGTAATAATAAAGAATATATATTTTTAAATGACTTTATTATAATTATTACTGTCAACTATTTCTTTAAAATAACATAGATTTGGGCAAAATATTTACCATTTTTTCAATGATGGATGTGAAAAATAATGGCAGAATAGCTGGCCGGCCACAGAAAAAAAACAAAGTAGACGTAAAAGCGGCAATCCGATCTTCAATTGTTTTTTCGAGTAGTAGAGTTTTGTTTATACTTCCGTATAGCAGAGATTTGTATTACACTCATTTTATGTATTTGTTTTTACTTTCAGTGTATTCTTAATGAAAAGCACAGTGTTTCCCTCGGGTTCAAGACTTATTTAGAGGTCCCTCGAACTATAGGCGCCCTCGCTACGCGTCGGGCGCCAAACCCCGTCTCGGGACTTAAATAAGTTACTTTCACACCTAGGTTAACAATGTACTATAAATACTAGCTTTGAACTATCGTTGGTTTGTTAAAACGCTATCAGTTTACTTAAATTCTTATGTTCATCTAAAACATGTCCACATTTTTAACAACAGTCATTCATTTGATTGATAACAATTATCAATAGAACAAACACACAAACCAACTTAATACTGCTATTGTGACTACAGACAATGGAGCTATCGACACGCCGCTGTTAGGCTTAATCTTCGACGCGATTTTATTTGTCACATTCTTTACCTTATTCACGAATTTATCCAGAATATCCGATCTAGCTGTTATATCACATGCTGTATGGCTTATAGCATCCAAAACAGGCGCTGAAAATATTCTAAAATTGACTTCATCAGGTTTCAACTTATCGTACATCCATATCGGCAACCTATTTGACATTATCCATAGAGTCTGATTGTAATCTACCTTTATATCAGTCGGATATATCATTGTTGTGTCATTCATATAGATTCTGCCTTGATTCTTCATGTTGTACTCTTTATTCGAAGTCCTCCAGCAAGCCACGGCATTCAAATTCACCAAAGAGTAGAACAGGACTCCAGTCGTAGGGTCGACGAATGATATACTGGACTGCGCGTTAGGCCCTCGGCTTCCCAGGAAATTGAAAGCGTGGAAGTTACTATCAGCCACGGACTGGTTTCTCAAATACTCAGTCGATACAGAGAACTCATTGTAACTCGACAAGGGGTGGAAGTAAAGAGTGCTGAAGTTGTCAGCGTTGGGAGCTGAGAGGCCAACACCGAAGATAGCATCAGTCCAGCTGAAATTCAAGCCTTTGACGCTGTAGTCGCAAGCGAGAGGATCTGGGTGGAAGTAGTGATGCATGATTCTCCAGGATTCGTTCTTCTCCCAGGAGTACACAACAATTCCTGCTTGACCCAAATCAGCAGCATAGGCGTAGGTTTTCGCGCAATCAGAGTCCTCAACAGCGATATTGGCGAAACCTGAGTCTTGCTTCACTTGGCCGTCTGGAAATTGGTATTTCCTGAGCAGATTGTCGGTTTTTAAATCGTAGACGATGATGGCCGGTGGGTATTTGATGGTGTTGTTCTCCAAGTTGCCCATCTTCCCGTTGTCGAGGACCCAGAGGCGGCCGCAGCGGTCGGCGCGGACGCGGAATGGGGAGACGATCTCTGGAGGACGTCCGTCTGAGCCGATGGCGTGGGCTGCCCAGCTTGGGTACGGTATCAGCTTTGGTGATGTTGTCGTGTTATCTGTAAAGTAAAACAAGTTTATTAATTGTGGGTATCACGACATACTTAAAAGATCAGTTTCTAAATTGTTAAGGTGCAATAGATGAACACATTTTTTAGTAAAGCCCAAAACTATATTCTTCGCCCAGCAAATCGGGCTCCACCTCAAGTTTGAACAATATTACGCGCTATTCAAGTACCCAACTCAAAAATACATATTTCTAGATTTTTAAAAATCTTAAAACCTCAATAATTATCCTGCTACTGATCCATTTAACTTGATCGATTCCACTTATGTGCAAACTTTATGTCTAAAAATAAAAGAAATGACTCATTTTAGGGCGTATGCCGCAGTCTTTTCCGCTTAGCACCCAATTAGTAAGTCTAAGTACCCATGTAGATACTCGTGTGTCAAACAAGGATACGGTTTTAAAGGTGAAGTCAAAGCCGTGTTGTAACTACATGCTCAGAAAAACAGGATGTTCAATTAGTTCCAGGCAATTTGCTTTCCTTGCACAGGGGCAACCAATAACGAATATTGAACCACTCAAATTTGACGAGACGGAATATGATCAAAATTTCTACTCTGTGTATAAGTTATTGAACATTCAATATTTACATAAGGTAAGCAAAACTAACTAGAATTATTGACAGAATGGAAGGAAATTTAAAACACCTACAGCAAATGAAATATTACTGTAGGTATTCGTTGTATTTTTCTTCAATGTAGTACATCAATTCTCAATGTACTATGAAAACTATTTTTATAGCACTACTTATTACGCGTCCTAGAAATACATTTAACAAATTAAAAAAAAACAACATGATGAAAGTCTCTAGCTACCGTAAGTACCTAATTAATTTTCATAGTTTTAAATAATGCTTGGCTGATTATTGTTATTACCAAATTCACATTTATGTTGCAACAAGTATGTTTCATAAAACGTATCACAATTTTATAACCTTACAGTCTAATGCTGCGTTGGTGGCTACCCTAATTTATATTCAGAGTCTCCTGCCCGCTACGCTTATGTAAATTTAAAACACTGGTATCACCGAAATTACTTCCACACCTATATTCAAAAGGGGACATTGACAATGATAACTATTTGTTCGGACCAAAAACCAATTTTATTATTTCGGACCAATTTTATTCGTTAAAAATCATCATCATTAAAAATACAGACGTTAAAGTTTATCTAACAGCACTGATGGAAGTGAAAGTAAACCAATAGAGATGACTGCAAAATTCACAGCACGCGAAACTGACCAGTCATATTTATCTATTTATTAATTTACATGTCAATCAGATTTTCCCTAGACAAATAAAAAGCACGACAAGTCAAGTCATTTAGACAATCACGCAATACCTTTAATGAAGACTTGCGAACTGAGGCCTAATCTTAGGAATTATTATTAAATGTAATCTGTTTCTAATCCATCAAACGAACAAGAACGCCGACGTTTAACCGTGCTGTGAATTAAATTCAGGTTTGTCTAGTAGAAGATTGTAAACAAACAGAAGGAAGCAAAACCAGATCAAGAGAAAAAAAATTGTACGGTTAGTTTGGCAGCAAAACCACAAAATTGCTGCCGCCTCAACAGATCCGTGAATTTGTCCAAATTCTGATACCTACGAGAAAGATAAATGACCGGAAAGATACAGATTTCTTGAACTACATTTTAGTACATATTTATTTATGTTTTGTCTGTATGTATTTACGTATTCTCGTCTAATCTTAGGACTGGCTTATTTATACTACTAAACTAATGATCAAGGTCAATTTCTTTCAGCTGCTTCTTTTGTGCTTTGTTACTTGCTTGGTCAATGAATGCTTTAACTGAAACATTGACGATTGCTTACATTAACATCTCATTACTAAAAAAACAATAGGATCGCTGATCTTCCCATATGAACAAGATCTCGAGGCTAAATTTTAGTATCAATGACCTTATGGGGACTACCTTGTGGGACTTTAATTCTACAATTAATTATTCTATCTTTGTTTGTAGCAGGTTTTGTTGTACGTCGACGACCTTAGCTCATGTCGCTTACCGACTGACTCAGGTCAGGCCTTCGGAATTCGTTGACGGCATATTTATTGCTTGCGATTAGTGAATACACTTCGTCCCACATTTAGTGCGTTAATAAGAATGATCTAAATTTAAAACACAACCCAAGTTTCGGTTCAGGGTTTCGGCAACGTAAGTCGTATTTTTTAACCGACTGCGGCGAAGCCCAAAAGGAGGGTTATTTGCTTAGGTGATAAATAAATGTCAAGCGATCTGGGTGTTTCTGGGAATAATTTGATATGAAGGAAGCTTCTTGACAGCAATTGTGCAAAAAGACTAACCTTTCAAGTTAATGTAGTTGAGGCTGGCTGGAACTCCAGACCTCCAGTGCGGCACTGTCACGAACAGCTTGTCCTCGTAGATTTCGATACCCATGGGGATGTTGTTCTCAGGAATGAAGCTTCTGCAAATCAAACCACAGTATCTTGTACAGAATGTCACCGGAAAGTAGGACAAATGATAATGTATACGTAAGTTTTTCAGCCTGGTGTTTAAGATTTTTTTTCGAATTTCTTATCATTGACTCTGGCTTATTATTCCTGATTACTATGAATGAACTGGCCTTACTAGAACCTAAGACCTAATAACGTCTCTTCTCTTGTAGTAATTAATGTTACCTGCTATCCAGGGCCTGCTGCCGAGCTTCAGGAGACGGGAACTGGTAGTCCAACTGCTTCCACTCGTAGAGGACGTTGAGCTGGTCCATGCAAGTCGTGATGTAGACCAGCTGCAACACTATGAGGGTCTTAAAGCCCCCCATGATGGTGAGCTGGAATCAGAAGTGGAACTCGGTTAAGACGTGACGTCATCAACGGACTTATACGATACTACACGTAGTCGTTACAAGTCGTTAAATATATTAACGACAGACACAAAAATAAGGAAGCTATCTTAATTATAGCCCGGTTCGCGAAAAGCTTTCAAAAACTACTTATAATGTCAACAAAACAAGTTAAGCTTATTGATTGATACGCAATCAATCTGCGGCGGGTTAATGACCTTGAGAGCTTTCGAGGTCAGATGCGTACGCGCAGACTCAGTAACAAACGACGGAGGTACCATACAGTCTGGACTGGAGAATGCATCAGCCTTTAATTCTTTCAATTTTCTTCTTTCTTTCTTTCGAGTTCTAGTTGGTCAAATGCCTAGCTAAAGTCAATACATTTTTTGTTCCGAGACCCTGTGGCACTGACATTTGCTTTGTTGCCAATTATTTTTACAGTTCTCAATAATAGTATTTTAAAATGTATGACTCATTGAGTACAGGTTCTCTAATTAACTCAACCGCCTCGTGGTTTGGGCGTTTACCTCGAAAGTCAGAGGTCACGGGTTCAATTTCCGCTGAGAACAAATTACTTTGTACTTG
The DNA here is from genome assembly GCA_949699065.1 of Metalampra italica. Taxonomy (NCBI): domain Eukaryota; kingdom Metazoa; phylum Arthropoda; class Insecta; order Lepidoptera; family Oecophoridae; genus Metalampra; species Metalampra italica. The sequence goes on from OX452983.1 coordinate 1,055,574, forward strand.
TATTAGGCGGTCCTGGTCTGCGTGGATATTTGTAAATTGCGGAGTTTACGAAGGAATCCTAGTTTGTGATTAGATAGTCTAAAAAGCCGTGGTATCCTAGTTGGTTATGCTTTCGCCTCACGTTCATGAGGTCGTTGCTTCAAACCTTGACCAGTACCAATGAGTTTTCCAAAAATTAAATACTACAGGCGTTTCGGTGAAGAGAAGCATCGTGAGGAAACCAGCATGCGCCAAAGATGAGAACCTCTAAGGCGTATACGAAGTCCGCCAAAATCGGATTGGGGCACCGTTGGTGGGCTGGGGTTCGGCACAAAAGGGCAAAATTGTGGCCATGTATTCCTGGCTCCCTGAAGATAATATAGGTGTAAGTAGTGTTTGTATTGCTGAAGCATTATTATTATAAGGTAGCCTAACTCTATGATTTTAACGCTACAATGTAAATGATGAAAAAGTACATATAAGCGAAGAGCGCAGGCAGGAGAGCGAAATTTGGTGCACCTTTCTTTCTATCTACCCTTCTTAGACAAGCGCGAGGATCTGGCGAAGATGAATGCATGTGTGAAACACTTTATACTTAGAATTAGAACGTCTAGTATATCTTAGTTTTACGCCAACTCTCAACAAAGCACTGGAACAGGCATGGCAATTGGAACTTTCACATTTTCCTACACATTTAACTACGTTTTCACCGGTCGTAAACTCAAAGTCAACAAGCTTGTTGTGAAATTCGTCAAGTTTCCTGCTCCATGCATCCGAGGTTGTTCAGAAATGTACTCGCTCGCGGCTTATGAAGGTCCTCAGCTGGTATGCGATGCCTTTCTACTTATATAAATTGTGATGTGACCTCCTGGTCGGTTGAGGGGGTCACGAAGGTAAGAGCCAAACAGTGGGTGGAGTGCCAAGTATTTAGCTACTGTACCACTAAACAAGGTGTTGTCAACATAAGCATTTGTATTCGTACTCTATTTTGACTCAGGTTAGACGCATGTTATATCTACATTTTTTTTTACAAGTTTATTCTTTAATATTTTACAATTTTTACATTACTGTAATGTAAATGTGTTTACTTCTCTCTTAAACTATTATAACTTAACCCAATTTAAATTCGTATACTAAGTAAATTTCTCCAAAAATGTATTTTTTAATTTATTTTTTAGCATCCCTTTACTCATTTTCTCCCACTGCCATTGCTTGAACTAGTTTGAACACAACTAAGTTAAGTAGAGTTTTCATTTCAGATATTATTGATCCCCTTTATATTTCATGCCAGGTATTCAACGACCACTGCTGGACACATGCCTTTCCCAGTGAACGCTATCACCGGACCTCCGCCCTCCGCATCCAGCCGCTTCAAGGGCGCCCCGCGGTCTCCACTCCAGAACTCGTCTGTCTCAACAGCAGTCGGTTCTGCGACAGATGTGCCCACTGCCACTTCAGCTTGCTAATCCTTTCGGATATGTCGGTAACCTTAGTTGTTCGTCGGATGTCCTCATTGCGGATCATATCCTTCAAAGAAACTCCGAGCATAGCCCTTTCCACAGCTCACTGAGACACCATTAACTTGTGGATCAGGCCCACCGTCAGTGTCCACGTTTCTGCGCCGTAAGTGTTTTGGTCCATCCAAATCTTCCCAGGTAGGGGTACCTGGGATGAGATCGGGCGCCCACCAGATCCTAGCTCCATGGGTAAGATCCTCGTGAGATTGACAATTATTCACAAGTGATCAGAAAACGTTTTTGTCCGTAAAAACCTTTGTGTTTTGATTTCAAGACGCCATTTTTCACTCAAGGCTTTTAAATGACTTGAAAGCACGAATATGGCAACTATGAAAAGTTTTTAAGAAATGACATACCAATACCTACCTACTCCCACGTCGATGACGGCGGCGGGCGCTAGAAAAATTGATTATCTAAACACATTTTATAAATGTACAATTCCTCACATACGCGTGCATAATCTGTCCATTGTTTCGTAGTTACAGGAATGTTATGTTTAATCCAAGTAACAAAAGGTGTAAAATTGTGTGCGACTAGAAAAAATGTCGTCGGTCCATTCATTCGTTACGTTTAGTTATAAAACTGCAGAAAATATTTGCGATAATGTTAATAAACGCATGAAGCTTTTTATTCTGCCAACGTCCAGGGTCTCCTCCAAAACCTCTGAAAGCATTCGAATGGGGTTTTGTTGGATAGCTTGGTAGCTTCGATCACCATATATGGTAGCAAAGCAGGCGAAGCCGCGGGCAGCAGCTAGTTAACTGATAACGCCATAGAAAAAGAATGAACCATAGAACCGTAATCAGCGTATAGCATGAAATAGCAATAGTCTTTTACTCCAATAATTTGAGAAGTCGCTTCTTATATGGTGGGGTCAAACTGAACAAACACTATCTATTTTAGTCGGGGTGTTTAACAAAAAATTCAGATACGTAGAAAGAGATAGAAGATATTATTTCTGTCTAGCTTACTCTTACCCTTTTTGTAATAAGTGTGTCCCTCTCTGATTATTATTGTTATTTTAGTGTGTCCTCTATAGTTTCTCTCTTTACGGATAACGCCTATTGTGGCAGCGGTAGAAACTGACAGATTGCGGCTGTATGCTTGTTTATGTGGTATAATTGCGACATGGAGAGGTCGGGCGTGTAATGTAGAGCATTGAGCATTGAGCTTTATGGTCTCAACATACATACGTAACCGATTTTATACTAGTGGTATATGTATGTATATACCCTGTTACCACATGTGGTGCCACGAGAAATCTCCGAGGACCTGGAAATTCAACATTTTAATAGCTAAACTATTAAAGATGTTAGGAAGTAGGTACCTACTTAAAAGTCAAGTTTAGAAAAATCTAAGATACTGTGTTACTTAGAACTTAGAAGGAATATAGACCCTTAAGATGGATCCTTTCAGTTAGTATCTTTAAAAAGACTGAATGATTTTTTTGGGGGTGATTTTTCACAAATCTTTGAATGTAGCTCTACCGGCTCTAGTCTCATTTAAAAATAAAATTTCCTGTCTTCAATATTTCAAGGAACCTACAAACTCCTTTAAGTAGAAAGGGTATCTTATCTTATCTTCTTAGGGGGGCAGGAATACCTGACACTTCGACCCTATGGGATCTGTTGTGTCAATCCCCTGTCCGCCAAACGGTGCCCCAACCCTTTTTTTTTGGTGGACTTCACATATGCCTTAGAATAGTAAATACCTACCAGGCTTTTGGCGTATGCAGATTTCCTCACGATGTTTTCCTTCACCGAAAAACCTGTGGTATAATAATAAACCGTACTTAAATTTCGAAAGACTCATTGACACGGGCCAGGATCGAACCCACGACCTCATGAACGTGAGGCGAGTGCACAACCAGCTAGGCTACCACGGCTCCAAGTAGATAGGGTAGGTATTTATAGTGGATTCCTATCTACGCTGGAGATATTTGCCATATCCATACGTGCCACCAAAATAACGGGGCTTTGTTAGGCTTATTATTTGGTTCGACTTTGCCGTGGTGCCTAGAACTTCAAAACCGATAGCTACCTTAGGAACAGGAGACCTACCTCACCTAGCTAGGTGAGGTAGGTATCCTAGCTAGCTAGGCATTGTCTTCTGATATGTAAACAAAAGGATATGCAAAAAACATGTCAAGTGCTCGTAGGACTACGCAAGGTATAGGGTTCCATATTCAATCAATCAATATTATATTTGGTAAAGACATTTTACAAGTCAAGTTCACACGCACACGCATTAATAAATACAAATACACACATATACATACAAAAAATTAAAATTAAATTTTAAAATGTCACAATTGTTCATTCAATTTTTCTTCTAAATATTCATTAAGATTATAATAAGCCTTTTTTAACAGGAAGTCTTTTAGGTGAGAAACAAAGGTGTCATACGAATGACTGTCCTTTATACGTTTTGGTATTTTATTAAATATTTTATCTCCTATAAATTTAATTGACTTTAAAGCTCTAGACAGCCTAGTGAAAAAAATGATGAATTGTATCACAAAAAATTCAATCAATTGTACGAATAAATTAATGTGAATATAAATTAATGCATTTCGGTTTACTCGTATAACTGATCTTATAAGGGTTCCTTGTGGGATTACGGGCCTCTAAAAACGTAAGCAAATAAGGTCGCTCGTCATCATTCATCGCAAATCTGCGTGACTCGATGATCATTGTGTTTGTATTGTCGTGATGATGCCTCATTAGACGGCTCTTAATTACAACAATGATAGTTGTCAAGGAAATCCTGTAGCTACAGGTGTGCCAATAAAAACACCACTCCCACCTCCCATTCCTAACATCCTGTAAAACACGTTCTTTTTGAATAGGAATTACATTAAAAATGAATAACATAACCACCATTAAAGTAAAATCATTGCCGTCTATGGCATAGTGGGGAAAACGCAGCCTGTCATGTCGAGATGTCGGAGTTCGATCCCCGGCAGCGCCACGTACGTTATTCTCGAAACTTGAGTATATTTACTGGTTGCTCTCATGAAGGAAAACATCGTGAGGAGTCAGGAAACCTACATACGCCGAAGATAAATTCGTAGGCGCAGGTGCACCAACGCGCATTGGGCTAACGTGGTGGACTATAGCCCGAACACCCTCATTGAGAGGGCAGGAAACAACGGGGACTGGGAACATATTAATAGGCGGTTGATTTGAGACGTGTAATAAAAGGGCACAATTTTTTTTATACGTGTACCTACGAATCTACTCATTAAACAGAATGTCATTAATTTTTAGTAGTTAAAGTATTTATTTATCAACTCTAGCTTGTTGCAAGTGACGTCAGTCAGAGAGTATAGCTACCCTAATGATGTCACTAATAAATTATATACCAATTAAAACACGATAAGGGTTTCTTTCTTATAATTAACAATGTCATTTTGTAGATTACTTACTATTGTTTCTAACGACCCTAATGCCTGAAGACAACAATATTTAATTAGATAGTGCGTCCTACCTTTACAGGTAGGCGGCGATCGGGAATACTACAGGTAGGTCATTACTGACGGCGGGCGGCGCCGGCGCCGAAACGTGGACACTGACAGTGGGACTAGCCCCGAAACTCAAAGTCGCTCAACGGGTTATGGAAAGAGCTATGCTCGGAGTTTCTCTGAGAGATAGGATCCGAACGAGGTGATCCGCCAGAGAACCAAAGCCTTCGACATAGCTCAAAGGGTTAGCACGTTGAAGTGGCAGTGGTCTGGTCACATCTGCCGGAGAACCGATAACCGCTGGGGTAGACGAGTTCTCGAGTGAAAACCACAACTGGGCAAGCGTGGTGTTGGACGCCTCCCGGCTAGGCAGACCGATTATCTGCGTAAGGCGTTTGGCAGTGCGGTGAACCGAGATCGGGTTCAGTGGCGTGCCATAGGGAAGCCTATATCCGGCAGTGGACTCGTACAGGCTGACGATGATGTTCATTGAAATCACCAACGTTTTTTTCCATACTTCCTTTAATTGCGTTCCGGTTTCCGGTCGACTCGGTCTGGTTTCGCTTAAAAATGAAACCGACGGGTTAGTAGTATGGGCAGGTCCGTACAACCTAACACAGAATGTGTCTGGTTTACCTTGGAGGACCTGTTTCGTGTTTAGGCAGCGGTTTCTTGAGGTTTGCTGCGCGCGCGCAGTGTAATGTAGCTAGACTCCTATACCCGGCTTCATGAGTATCTTAGTTTAAGATTCTAAGGAGACTTAGTGGCGTTCCAAATCAATAGAGACCTTGTGGCCGAAATGAGTTAACAACAGGGCAGGAAAATTCCAAGAACCAACCTCATATATGGTTTCTTATAAAAAAAAAATATTGATCCAATTGTGTCGTGTCGTCGCTTGAGTCTTTTTACAAAACTATAAAAATTATCTCGGAAACTAAATGCCACCTTAAGGTCCTTATTGATTTGGGCACATGTTATGTACACTGCGGATAAAAAAGCATGGATTCACAAACAAGATTTTAATACAAACGTGGTGACTTTGAAACCTTGGTTCTCCGCCAGGGATTGATCGGGGTGAGATCTGATGAAGGCCATCCAGAGGGTGAATGGAGGAGGTCAGATCGCCATACACATCCAACATAAGTGGTCATTTTATTTGTGGTCCTAAACCGCCGAAATGACATGATCGTTTCGACTAGAGACCAAGTGGATTACTTAGTTCAATTCAATTCAAAACTCCTTATTGCACAAAAAATAAAACAGAACACAATAATACAGAAGATTTTAGAAGGTACTAGGCGGTCTTATCGCTAAGAGTGATTTCTTACAGACAACCTTAGAAACCAGAAGAAAACCAGAGAAAGGTAGGTTGTGCATTTAGATGAAAATATTTTAAAACTCCATAACTAACTCAGTTTTAGGTTTTCAATACATTTCGATGCCTTTATTGCTGTTTTTCGCGAAATTTTCAATCTCACTACCCCATCACCCGTTACTCAGTGTACCTAATTATTACCTAACTAAGCAAAAAGGGTATTGATAAGATATATTATGTACATAAATGGCGCGATCTGACATTCGGCAGGTGTTGTCGTATGAAACAATTATGTTTTCACGCTCTCTACTAATTATTATATCAGGTGCGAGTTCGTTGTCATTTTTATTGTGCTCCGAAATACCAACCACTCTGCACCCATGTTAGGTTATTATGCGTTTGGTGTTATGCGTATTTTTCGCATAGGTATAATGCTTGGTGTTTTGCGTATTTAGCATTTCACATAGGTATAATGCGTATTGGTGTTTTGCGTATTTAGCATTTCGCATAGGTATAATGCGTTTTGGTGTTTTGCGTATTTGGCATTTTGCGTAGGTATTTGGCGTTGTGTCGAAATGACCAGTCTACGCACGTCAGGGACATGGTCCTAATAGAAATCGAACCCCGTCCCCTAGCTTTCGACTTTAACAACCAAACCACTAGGTAAGTTCTCTGCATCTAAAACTTTATTTTACCGGAATGTTTACTCAAGCTGTAGGTAGGTATAATACTACTATCTAAATGATCGAATAAAGGCCATTGTTAAAAATGCATTTCGAATGAGGTCACAAGCAAAAGGCAATTAAAAACTATTTATTAATGACGGCTATTTACAATAAATGATAATCATATCACTCAAAGTATTATGACCATTGAAATTAAGTTGAATCAAGTTGAATCAAGTCAGCTAGTGATTTTGATAATTTGACTAAATCTTTTGACTTAACGAAGTAAAGTGTCATAAAAAACATTCTATAAGATTTTGTTTTTATAAAATTTGAACGTACTGAGAGGACTTTTATTGTGTAACCGTTATGGACTTTGAATTTCGTATAGAAATACTTACTTAAAAATTTTCTTTTCATTTCAACAAAAATATCATCAATTTATTCATCATCTGTAATATACAAAGCTCAAAGGTGAGGAGTGCTTTGCTCGGTATAGACTCCGAATTTACGCCCACCAAAAACTTTTTAGTTTCATGGAATTTACCGAAACGATTTTAAATGTTATTTTAATATTGGAGTAAGTCACAGAGCACAGAATGCGGGCATCGTAAGGGGCCGACGGCGCCACAATTTCCAAACTCTGAGTAATTTGTTCAAAATTCAAGTAGGTAAGCTAAGAAAATAATTTATTTGTACGAATACATTTACAAGGAAGGAAGTTTCAGTTTGAGTCAAACCCGGCGATCGTCAATACTATTATAGTCAATAGTATTAATGACCGCAGGTCAAACCTCGTTTATTCAAAAATTTGAATACATTATTCTCTTTTCGACGTCAATTTTGTCTAAAACTACTGTTTACTTCCAGCCGAGGGGGAGAAATAGCAACAAACCCAACAGAACAGGCAGCGCCCTGCCATTGTTTCATACATTAACTGTCTGTTGATTACAATCATTAATATTTATTTGTGTTGAGCCATCAGGTACTCCATGGAATTTTAAAATTCAAGTAATCATCTTATTTATAAAACGCCTTTTTTACAAATTTAATTTTACGAAATAGATACAAGTTCAAAATGGTTACGTAACTACTTAAAAGGAGGTTCCTAAGGTAACGGGTAGCAATTAAACATGTTTGTAAAATATTTTGCAAATATAAATACCTATAAATAGGTAATATTTATGTAAGCACCTAGTCTAGGAACATGCAAATTGGAATCATATTTTATGATCACGACTACATATACATATATGTATACATGATGATACAGGGTGAAAACGCTAGGTGACCTCAATCGATTAATCGTAAATTCCTAAACATATACCTACAAAATATTGTAAAAAATTCACGATTGTTACTTACTAAGTCATCAATTCTTCATAATTTGATTTTAATAAATACCTGAAAAGTTACGGGATATGTCTAAAATTTTGATTTTTATACTCGCATACATTTACTATGACATGACACGCAGTGAGATCACTTGTCTTAGTTATTTACCCTGTATAATTGTATTTTATGCGTAGGTACTTGCGTTTGTAAGCCTCTATACTACAGAGGTTTACTTACGACATAAATAGTGTCTATATAGGCCCAATCATGTGACTGATCACATTTTGCCTACATCAGGGCAACTTGAAGTTACAGCAAACATCTAAGGGCATATTTATTATGATTGTAGACTATAATTAAGTACCTATTTAAGACGACATGAAATTAATCATAATCATAATCATTCTTTATTGGTAGTTATTCAATTACATGTCAAAAAAAAATGTCAATATAAAATATGTCAAAAACAAAAATGTCAAAACTTAAAATAATCATATAATAGAAATATCAACAATAACAACAAAAAATGTAACAATCGAAAAAGTATAATAAATTACTTTATTAATTAGCGATTCAACATTAAATTTGGCGCAAATAATCATACTTTCTGTGCCTATAATGATTGCAGTCAATGACTTCGTATTATCGATGCCAAATCGTGATCCGGTTTTTTATAGGTGCCTTGTAGATTCTCCGAAAGGTTTTAGAATTTTTCCACGCAATTTGAATCCCAATGCTCTACCACAAATCAAGCTAAAGTGATAATAATAATGTGTGAGAATTTGTTAGTTTATTTAAATATTAACATCACATTAGCCTCACGTAAGTCAGTACCTATATTTTTATTTGCACATACATTTACTTAACAGACCAAACGATTTACGATTTTAAATTTAAGTAACTTACTTAGCATTAATTTCATATAGAGAATTGACATGGGTACTATTTTGACATTTATATTATTGTTATGACATTTTATGTTTATAATAATGTTTTAAAATTAAGCTATTGTTTTATACATTGTCGCCTTGGGACTCTACCTGTAGACATGTATTTTGTAAATTTAAAATAAATGAATTGAATTGAATTAAACATCCGTAAACGTACATTGCATTTTCGATTTGATATTTAACTTCATTATTGTATTGTGAAATTGCATGTTTAGGAGTCTTTTGTGGAATGTTAAGTTTTACCCTGTATTGGACAATAGAAGATCTACTACAATGACCGGCAAAAAGATGACATCATTTCAGAGATGATAATAATAATATTGAATTAGAACAATCCCAAATTAGGATTCCCTGTACAGTTAAACAAATAGTCAATTTGATTATTTATCCAATTTGGACTTAGTTGACATATAGCCAGACCACAGATCTTAGTGTCCTACCGTTATTTCCCAATTAATGTTCTTGGATGTAAAAGAAACTAAAAAGATAAACGCAAAAAGTCTCATCAAAATCGAGTTAGTAACGGTTATAGGTATTTTCATCAGTAAAACATGTTACCAAAGAGTTAACTCTGTGAAACTACTTTCTTTGTTTAATTAAAAACTTCATGCAATGACTCTATTCATGGCATAAACTTATCCAATAGATTTTCCGTAATGGTTATTGAATTTTAAATTGCGGAAAAAAAAAGTTATTTCGCCCTGTTTTCCTGTATACAAATACGACAAATATATATTTTAAAATCGCAATTAGCCATTCTAGTTTCAAAAATACAGACCTTAACCTGGCGTCCAATTCCGCCAACAACCTAGCAACCGTCCTGAGTTACCGCCAACCAAGTTACCGCCAAAAATTAAAAAAAAACTAACCTTTGCAATTTCCCTTCGGGTAAAGGCGACACTGCACGTAAGGAAACACGTTTAGAACCAATTGAACTATAAAAGTTCGATGTGGAGTTGCTTATGCGCACGCGCAGGTAGTTGGTGCGGAGATCAGACGTAAACTGAGGTACGCCCGAACCGGTCCGTTGATTGCTGATCATTTTGTGCACCTAGGGTAGCCACTACTCGGGTAACTTCGACGGGAACTCGCTGCAGTCTCGCTCTATTTTACAAGCTTTATTTAACTTGGTTTTCTGTTTGTCTGTCCGGGAGGAATCATCGAATTTTTTGACCACTTCCTGCCGATCATGTTCAAATTTTGTACCTGCTTTGGTTCTGAATTTTATCGTACCTACATCCAATAGAAAAGCTTATTTTAATTTTATTTTATTACTAAATGCGAACATTTTCGACACAAATTGAGCCTATTTTGACAGATGTATACAAATTTAATTAAAGCAGACTTTTAACAAATATAAGTAGTGTCATAAAAACATTTAAGTACACTAGCGGCCCGTCCCGGCTCCTCACGGGTGGACATTTTTTTGCAATAAATATAGCCTATGTCACTCAGAGTGAATGTAGCTTTGAAATGGTGAAAGAATTTTTGAAATCGGCACAGTAGTTTTTGAGTTTATTCATTACAAACAATACAAAAATACAAATCTTTCCTCTTTATAATATTGGTATGATGATATGATGACCGGGAATGGTAGATTTTCCAACCTCTCTTTCCCTTAAAAAGAAATAGTTAAAAATCTACCAACCGGTGTCCTTAGATGACAGTTGAGTTAGATCAATTTTCAACTTCATCATAATGTTATTGCAGAGTCTTTACGAGTATACTCTTTTTTTTGTTGCTACGAGGCAACAAGCAAGCGTGCCACCTGATGTTAGGTCACAGCCGCCTATAGACACCTGCACACCATTGTACGTACCTACTTAATTAAAATGAAAGAGAGAAGCAAGTGAGAATACGTAGTACGGTGCTTCTTCAGGTTCGCATACCGATAGGATTAGAGTGACAATACATTTAAAATTATTGGGAATTAAAAAGAATACCTTGCCTACACAATTTCATATAAATAGATTCTTCTCGTACTCCTTCACGGTACATGCCGCTCGTCTGTGGAATGAACTCCCGGAAAGCATTAGGACGGCTCCCAACCAGTTCGTTTTTAAGAAGCGAGTACGCGAGCATTTACTCACTACGAAATAGGTCCCTCCTATGCCATTCTATGCATTGTCTGACATATTTCTGTTTTCTGTGTATATTTGTGTAGTATATAATATATATTTATATTATATTATAGTGTATTATATAGTATTAGTAATATATTATGTTGTGTAGTATTTATTTATATATCAAATATATATTACGGTATATTTATATTATTACTTCTATAGTTTTTGTTTAATTTCAAATGCCCTTTTAATATGTTATTGTCTTCGCACCTACCACAATCTATCAGCACGACCCAAAGGTTAACTGGTAGAGAATGCCTCCGGCATTAAGTTCGCCTCTTGTACAATATATGTGCAATAAAGTTTAAATAAATAAATAAATAAATAGATCCATTCAAGTATAGTCGTAGGTGATTGCGATTGTAGTTTCAACAAAATCAATAACTACAAATCTAACTTGATTACAAAAACCTAACCCATTAATTTCCTCAAAATGACACTCCGTCAATGTCAAAAACCTTTCATATTATTTATTTCATGTTTTACCCACAGATTTAATAAAGCTAGGGGACGTGGGTTCGATTTCTATTAGGGACCATGCTCCTGACGTGCGTAGACTGGTAATTTCGACACAACGCCAAATACCTACGCAAAATGACAAATACGCAAAACACCAAAACGCATTATACCTACGCAAAACGCCAAATACGCAAAACACCAAAACGCGTTATACCTATGCGAAACGCCAAATACGCATAACCCCAAAACCACAGATTTAATAAAACCATGGGAGTGAGCGTAGCGAGCTTTTCCGGTGTTCTGTGATTTTACGCACAAATTAATACCAACGAGGTAACCGCTTTCTGATTATAATCTAATAGAATTGTGACATTTCTTAGTGCAAGTCTGTAGTGATTTGTAATCTACCACAGTCTTCGGAAGAGTCATCGTCTATGTACGGTCGACCGCACGTCAGTGGAAACAAAACCAGTATAAACTGGTCTCCCATAGTATTGAAACTCCCTAATAGACAAGGTCATCTCAAGGTTAAAGTGTTTCCACTGACGTGCGGTCGACTGTACCTATAGGTGTAGAAGGAACGGCCAAAACCAAAGATTTTAAAACAAAATTCTGACAGAGACTGTTCTAGAATTAACGCAAACCGTGGCCACCGCCGCACTCCGTTACATTATTAGCTCCGTTACCTATTAGCTCACTACGACACCGGTGTCACAAATCGTACAAGTCTACTTGAAACCAGAATACTTGAGCCGAATATGTAATGCTCGCTCTTTACCGCCCGATTTACACATCCTTAAAGACGTGCGAAAAGCGCGAGTTAAGTAAAGACCTTCGTGTGGACGACGATTTAACTTAATCGCGCTTTTTTACTTAACTCACTACATACTGTACTTTTTTTGTTAAGTACTACATTTGTTTTTGTTACATACAGTTTTTTTTACGTGTGTCGTAGATTTGTACTTGATTCCTACTTGTCCTTGTGCTTATTTGTGTTATCAATTGTACAATATTCGCCAAGAATTTTGGAATAGAATAAAAATCCCGTCTAGGACTGTCCCAGTGTTAAGCCGTAGCGTGGCCAGCCCACTGCTCCGTGTTCGTCAATGACTCGGAGCTGCAGACTCGCCGCCGACTCGCCTATTAGCCCACCGGTGCTACTACCTCTACTTGGAGCCAGAATGCTTGAGCCGAATAAGTAATGCGGCGCTTTTGACCACATCCATATTCATATTCATTTATTTGTACTAATCATACTCGTCAATATTGTGATAAGTACAAAACATTCATAATCAAAATAAAATATATTTGTATGTAGGCTCAGGAGGGCCTTTTTCAGAATTTTTCATTTGTAGGTTATGTGGGCACTCAAATCTAGTCGGAAATCGGCGATTCGTCGCGGACGTGGTGCGTCGACGACTCGATCCACTGACTGAATGCTATCTGTCATGGCCGCCCGTCGCGCTACCAGCGATACAACGCTCCGCCAAAGTGACACTGACAGCTAATGTCAGCTGTCACTTTATTTCCGTTTCTTGAAAATAGGTGGCGCCGTGCCCCACGAGTAGTAATCACGCTGGTCGATAGATGGCGCTGTACGGTGCGCCGTCACGGCCGGACTGACATTCGACCGTCCTCGGGCGTATCTTCTTGTCCTGGAACAAAGAAAGTTCCGATCACCCAGTGATCCGCTCGTCCAACCTGACGATCAGATCTTTATCACAAACTAAAGTCATCAACTCATCAGGGTCACCATCAGTCAGTCAGTAGCGACGAAAGCGTGTGTCCTTTCGACCAGCCTAGGGCATGGACCGGACGACACCTTTCACTACACTGGACCGGACGAGAGTGTCCCTTCGACCAGCTACTACGTGAGCGTGGACCGGACGACTCTGTCCTTTCGAACCAGTTTTGAAGACCACCACACTGGACCGGACGAGAGTGTCCCTTCGACCAGCTACTACGTGAGCATGGACCGGACGACAATGTCCTTTCGAACCAGTTCTGAAGACCACCACACTGGACCGGACGAGAGTGTCCCTTCGACCAGCTACTACGTGAGCGTGGACCGGACGACTCTGTCCTTTCGAACCAGTTTTGAAGACCACCACACTGGACCGGACGAGAGTGTCCCTTCGACCAGCTACTACGTGAGCGTGGACCGGACGACTCTGTCCTTTCGAACCAGTTCTGCCATCGTAGAAAGGTACTCCCTTTCAACTAGTCAAGTTCAGTATTCGGTCAAACTAACACATACCGGGACATTCGGGACAATCGCATACCTACGGGACAATCATGCACAGCGTAATCTTTCTTATAAAAGTGAGCAGGATGATCCACTACCAAATAAAAAGGCTACGACTCACCGGGATATTGTAACTCGCCGCGCAGCCCGCGTAGTAGGGTACTTCGGAGAAGTTGACGCGCCGCTCGTGCGTGACAGCGCCGTCGCTCGCGCCCGCGCTGATTCCACCGGTGCCTGGGCTCATCCCACTTCTGATGTAGGCTCAGGAGGGCCTTTTTTAGAATTTTTCATTTGTAGGTTATGTGGGCACTCAAATCTAGTCGGAAATCGGCGATTCGTCGCGGACGTGGTGCGTCGACGACTCGATCCACTGACTGAATGCTATCTGTCATGGCCGCCCGTCGCGCTACCAGCGATACAACGCTCCGCCAAAGTGACACTGACAGCTAATGTCAGCTGTCACTTTATTTCCGTTTCTTGAAAATAGGTGGCGCCGTGCCCCACGAGTAGTAATCACGCTGGTCGATAGATGGCGCTGTACGGTGCGCCGTCATGTACAATGTCAAAATAATAATACTAATATATAAATGTCAGAAAAAGATATCTAAGATAACAAATCTTGATGGCTTAGTGTTTCTCAAACGCTAAATTCGATTTCTTTTCTATCCCTACAATTAATTTGTAGTACCTACTTATTAGTTAGTCTACCGCACGTGAGTGGAAACACTTTGACCTTGAGAGACCAGTTTATACTGGTTTTGTTTCCACTGACGTGCGGTCGGCTGTACAACTTGTTCTAAAATGTGTAAAATAAAATTTTATAATTAAATAAAATTCATATCTCTGACAAACTTCCTCCAACTATATAATAGTGCTAGATAAACACACATAGACAGGTACTTAAATGAGCACATATATACACATATTACATAATGTAGACACAGCTACATAACACCACTTTCGCTTTAACGTGTGGAACGTAAAATGTGAGTGCAAAATATGTGACTTTGTTAGTAAACTTGTAAATACGTACGACATTCAGTGGATGATATTATTATACACAACGCAACGCAGTGGGCCCGTGTAGTGAGGACTATTGAATTTTTCTGTACCTACACGCCTTTTGTAAAATTTAATGCATATGTCTTGAGCTGTATGCTCTTTAACATCCTTTGCTTCAACAAATAAAAAAATAAAAATATGACAGTCAGTGTTACCAACTTCAGGGAATTGCCCGTTTTAGCGGAAAATCAGAATTTTTTGTAATTGGAATGGATTAGTCGCAATTTCAAAAATTAACTAAAATCAGTAAGATTAACATTATTTACTGCTTGTTATTTATAAAATAAATGCAAATTGTGTCCTCTCTAAAATAATATTGAATAATAAGCCGCCTTGTGTTTATTCAAATGATAAATCGATGATTAAAGTAATGAAATTAATGTACCAGATAGTATTTTTCTTTGTTGCACAGAAACAATTTTGGCAATGCAAAAATAAAGAATAAAAAAACATGGTAGGTAACGAATATTGCCATTGATCATAAAACAATGGGAGTCTTGGTATGCAACAAATGGTAACATTTACCGGTAGTTATCAATGTCAATTCAATTTGTCATTTTGTCAAATAAAATAAAGAATTTGTATTTGTAAATAAAACGCGAAATCCTGAAAAATATGCATTTATTCTAAAAAAAAACTATTTGGCTTCATTTTAACATTCCTCAGCTAATTGTTTACATATTAAAGTAACATGACGGACTATAGAGTTGTGTTATTAATAAACTTTGGTTTGTTATTATTTTTATCTTTAGCCAGTGGAGTTACACCAAATACATGTAATTTTAACGTGAAACTGAAGCAAGTTCTCCGCAACGATGGCTTTCACAGGTAAACAAAACTAAGAAGCACTGAATACAATGTATTAGTTTATTATTTTGATATGACAATTTTTGAGGTTATGTTTCTTTGCAAACTCTTAAAACTACTCAAAATACTAACGTACCGTAACTAGAAACGTTACGATAATTACTGTAAGTACATTACCTACCGCGAGATTACAAGAGTTTTTGCATAAGTAGACTACCTATTTAAGAAATGAAGATTTAAAAATTACATAAATTTGGATTTGTGTATGTCTGGACCTTACTATCAAATTCCCATTGTACAGGAGAAAATCCTAGTTTGGGATTAGATTAGACAAGTGTGAATGACAATTTGTGAACAAGATAATTGTCACATTCCAGAAACATAACATACGGGATAGTATTCAACGGTGAAGATCGAGAGAGGTGGCTGTACAAAGACTGCATTGTCAACTTGGAGCAGGCCCTTCCGGCCGGGGTGTTCGCCAACCCTGACGAGCTCGGAGACCTAAGGAGGACACACAAGGTATTTTTAAAAATATATAACCAACTAAAATGTACTTTAATACTAAATAAATAAAAATATTTATTAATCTAAAGATTTGTACAATGTTTTATTACAATTAAATTAGTTTTATGATGCAAAATTTTTTCAATTTAATTCCTTAAGGACTCCTCTTGGGTATAGGCTTTTCCGGAAAAAGGGTCTCTCCCTGTCTTTTCCCTTTGTTGACAAAGAAAGTCCTACAATTTCAGTGATATCTGCCCATCGTTTCCTTGGTCTTCTTTTTCCAGCAGGGCCACCCACTCTGTGACTACTTGTGATTAATTAAACCAGTGATTAATTAACAAATTCCAGGTGAATGCAGTCCTGCAGAACCGGATAAACGTAGAGCTGCCAGCGGAACTGTCGAGTCCGAGCAGCGTGTATGTGGCCGGCAAAGTGCTGGACAGCAAGGTGTACCTGTGGCTGCCAGTCCACGCGAGGTACCATCAGGCCGTCGCCGGTGGAGGGTATGTTCACCAATATTACTTCCTCATCATCATAATTTATTTATTTAAAACGTTTTATTTTATTTAAACTTTATTGCACTAGATTGTACAAAAGGCAAACTTAATGCCAATAGTATTATCTACCAGCTGACCTTTGGGCCATGCAGATAAATGAGTGGTAGGCGCAAAAAGAAAGATTACTAGTCCACTTCTAGACAAGTCTATCCCAAGGCGCGCCACTGAACCTGATCCTCGGTTCTCCGCATCCAGTCACTGCCAGCTGCCTCACGCAGATCGTCGCTACATCTACCCGGGGGGCATCCCACGCCAACTCGACTCCCCGCCGGTTATCGGTTCTTTATCAGACTTCAACATGCAAACTTTTTGAGCTATGTCGAAGTCTTTGATTATCTAACGAAGTTCGAGTTATCGAACGAGTTCACTGGCAACACAGACGTGGTACCTGAGAGGCCTTGTATACTTCTTCTTGTTTTCTTTCTAGTACGCCTACTATGAGTTGACAACGTCGACACTTGCTAGCGACCACGTAAATACTTAATAGTCCTATCTCTTTTCGACTAATCACGAAAGACAGAGATATAGATAGTTTTTTACGTGGTCGCTAGCGAGTGACGTTGTCAACTCATGGTGCGCGTACTGTGAGAGAGTCGACTAACAGTTATAGTCAATTTACTTAAATAGTGTCGGGACACCCGAACGGAATATTACCCCTATTCCGTTTCCGGCGGATTTATATTTATTTCTTTAAAAATATACGAATATAAATAATACATACAAGTTCATTTCAACACAATGTCGATGGACATCAATTAAAATTTGCTAGGTACATGTTTTACAAAAAGTTCGTCTTTTTGTTTGTGGTTCAGCCGAAATTTCATTTTGAGACACATTAACTGTTTTCCCACGGCGAAAAAACATTTTCTATAAACGTACGCAGCAGTCAACACACCATTTAATGCAACGAACGCCTCGATATAAAATGCCAAGTTTAATAGCGGGTGTACGCCGTTGTCGACTGCCAGTGTTTCCGCTGCGGCATCCTTTGACTAGAGGCGGTGCGTGCCGGGTGGCATTTTACAAAGGCGACACTATCTAAGTAAATTCAAATTAATTCTATATTGCAGGTTCGCTCGGAACGAGATCGCCCCACCGAGGCTGTACCTGCGCTGCCCCGACCAGCGCCTGGCAGCGTGCGGCGACGCCTCCGCCCCGGGGACGTCGCTCTGCAACGGCAGCTCCAAAGAGAAGTGCAGCTGGAAGGAGGTCCCTTACACTATCGTAAGTAGATAAGCCGAGGGCAAAATTCTGAAGACTGAAAATTTAATAGCACTTAAAGACGTTCAGGTTTCATTCAATACACTTTTGGTCCTTCAATTTAGACAGCAATTTGAATAGCAAAATAAATTCTTCGTCCTTACAAAAAAGGCTTAATTTGAGACTGAATAGTCGTGCTTGTCATCAACAGCCTATTAATGTCCCCACTGCTGGGGCTCAGGCCTACCCTCTCAACGAGGGCGTTCGGGCTATAGTCCACCACGCTAGCCCAGTGCTAGTGGACTTCACATGCGCCTAAGAATTCCTTCTACGGCGTATGCAGGTTTCCTCGCGATGTTTTCCTTCACCGTTTGAGAGCAGGCAGTAAATGTACTTAAGTTTCGAAAAAAAAACCATTGGTACATGACCCAGCTTTGTCTAAAACATTATTATTATATTTCAGGTGACAGACAGAGTCATGTGGGACGTGCCAGTGGGTAACACGGACCACTACTACTTAGTGGCAGTAGGCACGGGCTCAGTCATCGTCATCGGATCACTGTACCTGGTGAAAATCATTCACGAGCACACAATCACTGTCAAGAAGAAGAAACAGCATTAAAGACATTGCAGCTAAAGGTATAACTGTTATGTTTGTTAATTGTTATCAAAACGCATTTATTAAATCATTACCTATGAAGTTGCCGGTTTTTCTTACAATTTTGCATGTAATTTTCATAAAACAATAGCTATTAAAAAAACTTGTTTTTATTTATATAGACTATTTACTAATGATTTACAAATTCAAATTTTACACATGAGATGGTACAGAAAAAAAAGGTTTGCATGTGACCCCCGTAGGGACACAGCAATCTGAGAGGACAGTTTTTCAATTCAATTCATTTATTTTAAATTTACAAAATACAGGTAGAGTCCCAAGGCGACAATGTATAAAACAATAACTAATTCTAAAACATTATTATAAACTTATAATGTCATAACAATAATATAAATGTCAAAATAGTACCCATGTCAATTTCTCTATATGAAATTAATGCTAATTAAAATTAATAATAACTTAATGATATAATTGAGAAAATAAAAATAAAATTATAAACACCATTCTGCTAACTATACCTACCTATTTAGATAAGTAACCTAACATAGTTCTTGTGAATTCCGCCAAAGTACAATGGAATAAGTCAACATCTGTACAGATCTCGTTAAGTTTTAATAGAATTTACCTAATAAGGCAGTAACATTTATTTATTTATAGAATTGATGTAAAATTTTTATTATTTGACAAGTCGTCGAAGCAATTTACACGCCTGTTGTTTATGTAAGTTTATTTTGTTTACTGTTCATGTTTATAATTAAAGGTTTGAAAACGATGCGAAATAAATTGATTCACTTTGACGTCTTATCACGATGGTTTCTGTTTTTTAGAAATTAACACATGCGAGGTTCTCGAGTGGCGACCACATTTCGGAAGACGCAGCGTAGGCCTCCCACAAGGTGTACCGACGATCTGGTGAAGGTCGCGGGACCCAGCTGGATGAGGTTAGCGCAGGATCGGTCGTCGTGGAGATCCCTGGGGGAGGCCTTTGTCCAGCGGTGGACGTCTACAGGCCGATATGATGATGATGAATACATGCGATACTTCGCTTATTTTTATAGTTTAGTATATTGTACAAAATATCTCATAATTTGGATTTGTTAATAAAAAAAAGTACCTACCTATATGCAAAATAGTTTGTTTGATAAATCAATGAAATCAAATCAACAACCTATTAATAATGTCACCACTGCTGGGGCTCAGGCCTACCCTCTCAACGAGGGCGTCAGGGCTATAGTCCACCACGCTAGCCCAGTGCGGGTTGGTGGACTTCACATGCGCCTAAGAATTTCTTCTTGGACGTATGCAGGTTTCCTCAAGATGTTTTCCTTCACCGTTTGAGAGCAGTCCATAGAGTTAGTATACTTGCTCTGACGAGCAGTCAGTAAATGTACTTAAGTTTCGAGAAAAAACCCATCGGTACATGGCCCAGCCACGAATCGAACCACGAACTTCGGACCTTTTGATATGACAGGCCGCGTCTTATCCCCGACGCCACTGACGCTCATTGTATGAAAAATTCAGTCTTATATTTCTTCGTACAAATCGGCAACTTCGTAGGTAATGAATGACCTAATATTTAAATGTTTTCTAGTCCAAAAATTCTAATAATATTTAAGGTTAAGTTACGTTAGACCTACTTTAAGTGATTAATAAAATACTATTACTTGATGAATATGTTTCAATAATGACATTCGTGTCGATTCTAGAGCACACGACTCAACTAAATTTAGTCTATTGTGCTCTTTTTTTTATCTGTAGAAATAAGATAGAGATGGCATGAATTTGAGAACTGTCAAATTAGTTTAGTCCTGTCAGAAGAAAGAAAGAAAGAAGAAAGAATAGTACATTGTTAACCTAGGTGTGAAAGTAACTTATTTAAGTCCCGAGACGGGGTTTGGCGCCCGACGCGTAGCGAGGGCGCCAATAGTTCGAGGGACCTCTAAATAAGTCTTGAACCCGAGGGAAACACTGTGCTTTTCATGAAGAATACACTTAAAGTAAAAACCAATACATAAAATGAGTGTTAATACAAATCTCTGTTTGACATTTCTATTGGACCATGTTCCAACTGTCTATACAGCCACTCAATTACAGCGCGATGTAAAATTGAAATAACATAAAGTTATGTAATAATTAAAGAATATATATTTTTAAATGACTTTATTATAATAATTACTGTCAACTATTTCTTTAAAATAACATAGATTTGGGCAAAATATTTACCAGTTTTTCATTTCTCATTGAAAAAATGGTAAATATTTTGCCCAAATCTATGTTATTTTAAAGAAATAGTTGACAGTAATTATTATAATAAAGTCATTTAAAAATATATATTCTTTAATTATTACATAACTTTATGTTATTTCAATTTTACATCGCGCTGTAATTGAGTGGCTGTATAGACAGTTGGAACATGGTCCAATAGAAATGTCAAAATAGTACTAGTTTTTTTTAAATATAATTTGACAGCTGTCAGTTGAAAGCGATTCTCCCTAGGGCTGAGATGTATTACTTTCAACCCGCTCCTCAGGCAACTTCAGATCTACTTTCAGAGTATGAGTAATGAAAAAGAAATTTATTGCCACACTAGTAGGTACTTACATGTCCTGTCAGACACCAAGATACTAAAAAATGCGGCTAAATCGGCCATATCTTCTGACTGCAATGACTTAGAAGTCTGATTTTTTTACGGCTCCAAGGGACTGCAGACCTGAGTATTTGATATTAATTTCAACTTGATACCTCCACGCGTTCCTGAGAAAAATGGTCTTAACAGACGGACGGACAGACGGACGTACAACCAAGTGATCCTATAAGGGTTCCTTTAGGTGCGGAACCCTAAAAAAGAGCACAATAGACTAAATTTAGTTAAGTCGGACATCGCCGGACACTTCATTAACTACCCACTTCCTCTGGGCGGGACGTGTCCCGTATCGAGCCTTTTGTCCCGAGCGGCGTATTGTGCGTTTGTCGCGTGCCCGCGCGACCGCAAAGCGCAGACGGGGGACCCCCCCGCCGGGCAGCGGCCCTTGTGTAGCGCGACAACTGCAATGTCGCCGTTGGCGTCCCTCCCATACGCAGACTGTGCGCAAAAATTTAAACATTACCTAAGTACCTACTTCGTTCGTATAACAAAATATTATAAAAACTTTTTTTGCGCGTTTTTCGTCGATGACAGACAGACGGACAATGAAGTAAGGGTTCCTTTTTCCTCTTTTGAGGTACGGAACCTACGTACCTAAAAAGCCAGAAATAACTTTTAAAAAGCCAGAAATCTATACTAAGTAATACATGTAAATGTTGGCCCCGGATGGGAATCGAACCCACGACCTCTGGCGCAATAAATAGGCAGGGTCATAAAGCTGAAGAGTTTGTTTTCTGTCTGTTTGAACGCGCTAAAATCTCTAAAACCAACAGTTTTCATTGAAAAAATGTTTTTGAATTTCCGCCCATTTCCTGATGAAGGCTATTTAACATCATGCTACGACCCTTAGGAGATGAGCAGAAAAAAAGTTATAAAACGCAGGCGAAGCCGCGGGAAAGAGCTAGCGAAGTATAAGTAGAGCTCAGTTTAAAGTAGTCGGCGTACAGAAGGGTGACGGGACCGCAAATAATGTCAAAGGCAATTACATCCGATATGGGCTCCCTAAACGATCATGCGGCATGACATGCATTACGTCATGCATGATCGTCTAGCTGTAGTGATTGACGTGCATGACATGCAAACTACGTGCATGACATGCAAACTACGTGCTGGCCGTTGCTTCACTGTATTGATTGATAGCAAGCATGATGGTCCATCATGCAGCATGACATTGACGTAAACGTTGCATGTCATGCAAGCAAGCAAAATCGGTACAGTAGTGGCGTAACAGAGAAACAAACATCAAAACTTTCAAACATCATTACGAACTTTCGCCTTTATAATATTAGTATGAAGGATTGGATCGCCTAGGGTTAGCACGTTGAAGTGGCAGTGGGCTGTCGGAGAACCGATAACCGCTGGGGTAGACGAGTTCTCGAGTGGAGACCACGCGTGGGCAGGTGTAGTGTGGGACGCCCCCCGGCTAGATGGAGCGACGACCTGCGCAGGGCGGCGGCAGTGGCTGGATGCGGAGAGCCGAAGATCGGACTCAGTGGCGCGCCTTGGGGGAGGCCTATGTCCAGCAGTGGACTAGTGCAGGCTGATGATGATGATGGATAGGATAGAATAATAATTCCTGCAAGATAACTGGTTATCTAACAGGAATTAGTTTCCGCCTAGTAATTATATTCTTCCTAGATATCTAAATAACATTTTTGATTTTTTGATATTTTTTTGGTTTTTTGGTTAAGCAAAGGCCATATAGTTAAGCATAGATAAAGCAAAAATGCTCTGTAAGACTTGAACTTGAAGGTAAAACTATCAAGAATTGTCCAGTGAACAATTTCTTTGAAAGAGAATTTGTAAAAGGCGAAATTTTCCTTTGATGGTGAATGTATTGACTTGCCTGTTGGCGTAGTTAGTAGTGACCGTGCCTACTGCGCCAAAGGTCGTGGATTCGATTCCCACCCGGGACCAACAGTTGTGTGATGAGCATATCTGTTAGTTTTCGGATTCTGGGTGTTTGTATGTATCTAAGTGTTTATTTAAAAGTATTTATGTATGTTTATCAGTTGTTCAGTACCCATTTAAAAGCTTCGGCTTAGTTTGGGACTAAACAGCCGTGTGTAATTTGTCCAAACATTATTATTATTAAATATTATACTTATAGTTATGTAGGTACCTACATCAACGTTAAGTCCAATGATACGTTCTCTATATATTCTAGTCTTCCTCGGCATTAAGTAGTTAGAGTGCAAAGTGATACTTTCTAACTGTTTTTAAGCAATATCTATAATTATATATCACCTTGGAAGCGGTGGTAGATAAAAAATTGACGTTGTATAAATGTACCCAGTGTACTTACATGCAATAAAATAGTTTTGACTTTGATATACAGGATGGTCCAATAAGTTACAGTGATACAGTTATCTCATTTAGAACATCATTAGTTCCACAAAAATTAATAGATTTTTTTGAATAGCATCAGTTTATTGTAGTCAGCTTGTTCGCTCGGATCTGTGTTGACAGTGGCGAGAGTATTATAGGATGTTTGCAGCATGCAGGCCTGTGGCGGGCTGTGGCGGGCTGCGGGCCGGTGTCAAGGTGAACGTGCAGGAACAGGAAGCGGAGGGGGCGGCGCGCGGGCGGCGCGGGCGGCGCGGGTATGGATTTAAGATTAACGAGGTGCCGCGGTGTTGCCGTGCGAGCCCCGGCCAGCGCCCGCCGCCGGGGAGAGCCGCGCTGCAGGTGCATGCGAGCTGCGCCGGCTCGGGAGCGAGCTGGGACGTTGGTGGGGCGGCGGGGCGCGGGGCGCGGGGCGCGGGGCGCGGGGCGCGCCGTGCGCGAGCCGTGTTTACATGCGGGGCGGCGGGGCGGCGGGGCGCGCGGCGCGCGGCGCGCAGCGCGCAGCGGGCGGGGATCGATCGCTGGGCGGGGCGGCGCGCGGCGGGCGCGGGGCGGCGGGGCGCCGGCCGCGCGCGGCTCAGTCCGCCTCGGGGCCGCGTCCGCGCGGTCGTCGCTCGTCCAGGAGTGCGGCGCGCCGGAGTGTGTCCGCGGGCGCCCGGCGGCGGCGGCGAGCCTCGCGCCGCCCGCCCGTCCCGCGCCAATGATTCCCGCCCGCCCCGCGCCACCAGCGCGCCCCCGCGCCGCGCCGCCAGCGCCGCGCCCGCGCCGCACCGCGCGCGCAGCCTGCCGCGCGCGCCCCGCCCGCGCGCTCCCGCCCGCGCCGCGCCCGCGCACCCCGCGCCGCGCCTGCGCCCCGTGTTCCTCTGGGCGCGCCAGCACGACGGCACAGTGCAAGAGGTCCGCTGCGAGGACTACGACCCGCGCAACCGCATCCGCATAGCGCGCACGCCCAGCGGTTGGCGCGTCATCCCGCGCACCCGCATCTACAACTCGATCCGCGTGCCGTCGGCGCCTCCGCCGCCCGCGCCGCCCCCGCCGCCCGCGCCCCGCCGCGAGCGCCGGCGCCGCGGCCGCCCCCGCCGCCGGCCCGCGCCGCCCGCGCCCGCCGCGCCCGCGCCCGCGCCCGCCTGGAGCCTGGCGCCGGACCTGGAGTCTCACATCCCGTCGCACACGATCGCGGTGCCGCGCGCGCCCGCCGCTCCGCCGCCCTCCCCGCCGCCCTCACCGCCGCCCTCCCCGCCTCTGTCGCCGGCCGCGCCCGCCGAGCCGACGCCGCTCGACAGCCTGCTGGCGGTGGCCGAGCTCGAATTCAACCAGCAGCGCGGCTCGGAGCTGCTGGAACTGGAGGCGAGCGTCGCGCCCTACGAGTACCTGCCCGAGGAAGCGGCTGCGCGCGACGTCATGTCCTTCGAGCTGGCCGAGCCCAAGGGCGAGGACATGTACTTCGAGCGCAAGGCGCACGCGCACGGGCACGCGCTCGCGGCGCCCGAACGGCCCGACGCGGCCGACGAGTTCCCCGGCGACCTGAACGCGCACAAGGACCTGTTCGAGACCATCAGCGAGGCGCACTACCTGCCCGAGCTGAGCGGGCCGCACGACGAGGACCTGCTGGAGTCTCTCGTGGAGAAGGGCTGCGAGGACAACCAGATCCTGGGGCAGGCACTGGACAAGCTGGCGCACCTGGTGACGGGCGCCGGGGACTACGCCGACGAGGAGGAGGACATGCTGCTGGGCGGCGCCCCCGTCGCCGACATCATCGACCGGCTCGAGCAGTCGCTGGAGTCGCCCGGCCGCAGCAGCATGACGGCGGCCCAGGGCCTGCTGCACCTGCACCGGCTGGCCGACCACCTGCCGCCCGCGCCCGCGCCCGCGCCGCCCGCCGCCCGCCCGACCCCCGACCAGCCCTACCTGCCGCGCGACGACTGCCCCATGCAGACGTTGGGCGCGCATACCGACACCGATATAGAGTACGATATGAGTGCCGAGAAGAGGCTAGAGAACGGTGGGGAGTCCACCGACATGATGTATACTAACTCTGTACCTGATACCCACGACACTTATGATGATAAAATGTTCGAGGAGCACCCGCAGTCGTTTCCCGATCAGAGCGTAGTTGCGGTGCTTAGTGAAACGACCAGTGATCACGTTAGTGCGAAAGCTTGTGATGCAGGTGACGGTGATTCTGATGATAGCCGTGCCAAAACGAAAGACCAGGATATGCTAGTACCGGTGGAAACAGTAGATTTTAAAGAGCTGGAGGAATCCTCGAACTGCGAGGAGATTTTAACAGCAAATTTGAGTATGAAACGCGTCAACAAATCCGTGACTCCTCTCGTCGTCACCAGTGTCGCCGAGACAACGGATGCTATTGAAGATAATTTATCGGATAAGAGCGATGACCAACCTAGAGATTTAAGTATACACCGAAGGCTGCCCACTCCGCATGCGTCGCCGAGGAGGATAGAGATACCGCGCGCTCCCTCGCGGGAGTCCGACGCGATGCAGTCGCCGCAGCCGAGCGGAATACCAGCCGTACCGCCGTCACCAGAAATATTTACTGCTCCGCTCACGAAAAGTAAACAGACACTTTTCCTAGAGACTCTCCTGTCGTCACCCTCTCCGAAAATGTACACGTCGGAAGTGACGATTACAAAGCAGCAATGTGAACCGTTGAATTTAGGTAAACACAGGAAATCTGCCAGTCCGACCGTTTCTAGTTGTTCGGACGAAATAAGAAAAAATAAAGAGTTTGGTGAGCCTCGAGAAAAAAGGTCGAGGCGAGAGTCGATGGATCTAGCCAAGATTAGTAAAGTATTCAGTAAGTGTAGTGAGGACCAAGTATCAGAGTCCAAACGGAAAAATGTCGAAAAATCGACGCACAAGTCGTGCGATGAAACTAGTCCACTGAAACAATTGCAAGTTTTAAAGACAAGTCCAGAGTTTAACATTCCAGATCCCTTGCTTGTGCCAAAAGACAAACTTAGCGACATCGTCGTTGCGCCCGCAAGGGAAATACCGGCGTTACTCATACAGAGACCAGAGTTGAGGTTGCCGGAGGCCTTTTCATTCCCATCTGTATTAAAGGACCCAGACATAATTGTCGTATCATTGGCGCAACTAGAAAAGATTATAGAGAATAAAGAATTTGAGTTGACGAACCATAAAGAGAGTAACGCTGAGACGACGAAAACTTCGTCGAGAGCGGAGCATACGAATACATCTCAGGCGGACCAGACGGGGCCGCCGAAGCCGATACCGTCAATGGACGCTCTAGCGGGCGATATAGACGCCGCCACGTCGGCTGCCCTCAATCAAATGTTATGGCTGCCTTATCTGAGTCAGCTCGAAGCTATGGCTGCGTGTTCACAGAACATGGATTTCTTGAAGGCTTTAAATTCTTCAGGCTACAACGGTCCCAATTATCCAGATCTATCTCAGATGTTTAATCCTTCCGCTCGATTCATGGGACCGTCCGGGTTCCCCATGATGCCACAAATGGACTACGACAACAGGGTACAATTCGCGATGTGGCAGGAGGCAATGAACCGCGCGAACGCTGCACAGAGAAACAAAAACAGTTCAGCCGAAGCCCAAATGAAGGATCTCACATCCAAATCCAGTGACGTTCAAAACCCGTACGTGCATTCCACGAAGAGTCATCACAGCAAAGCGCATTCGTCAGCGCGGACGAGTCCCATAGCGCACAACTACAACAGCAGCCAACGCTTGAGCCACCACTCGTTCCTGCAGGGCATGTATCCCGGCGTGAACCCCAACATCCGGCCTAACATGCCGCTGCCTGGTCTCCAGATACCGTATTTCAACCCAAGTCTGATGGGCAGTCAGAGGTCGCCGCGGACCGCGCCGCAGAAGAGTCCGACGTCGCCGTATTACCCCAACAACAACTACCTGCAGTCGGTGAAGCAGTCCGAGAGCCAGGCGCATCAGAGGAGCAGCAGCTCGAGCTCGCAGGAGTCGCCGCGGCCGCGGATCAGCGTGAGGTCTCTCCAGAACCTGCTGGAGCCGAACGCGGCTTCCAGTCGGCGGAGCACCCCCCCGGCGGCGATGGGCCGGCGGCGCGAGGAGCCCGAGGTCGGCAGCACCACGTCCGGCGAGCCGCCGCCGCACCTGCCGATGCCGCCGAATCCGCACGACCCCGCATCCTTCCATTTATGGCATCCGCTATTCGGCAAGTGAGTCTTACTTTTATTGTTTATCTTTCACGGTTCCATTAGCTACTTTCACAGTTTTCAGCTTTTACAATGTAACCTCTTCGTCGATTACGAGAAGACTCCGCTTTCAAGTATTTTTGCTCTCAGCGGATTCTTAACAGGACGTTTAAATAATTCACTTTAATGTTTAAGGTATGCAAATTGCCTGAATTATGCGACATGAAACATGAACGACCGTAAAACTTCAAGGTTAATTTATACGTGTATTTTTCAAGAAAAAAGACAAGTAGCATTCGGTACCTACGTTTTTGCCTCTGTAAAAACCAACGATTCTAGCAAATTGCCTTTCACAGAATACCTACGACTATTTTAGCTTCAACTCGCTAAAATAATTGGCCAATAAATTGGACCAAATGGGTATTTATGTAAGTATTGGGTCAGGCGGGCCAGACTAGACCAGATTGGAATGATCGATTCTTAGCGAAAATAGCGACCGAACTGCAGGCCTAAATGACAGACATGGACTGGAATAAACTTTTTCATCAAACTTGCTCGTAAGTGGTCATGTTATGTGCATGCATACAGTAACACAATGGCCTATATTATACACCCGCGGGAGTAATGAATATCAGTACAATATTATACCCCTAGGAGCTGTAATGTGTAGCTGGCTGTACTGAACTGGTTTACTAAATTAATTAAGTTAAATTGAGTAGTTAACTTGACTTAACTTGACTTATTTCCTCGCAAATGTGATGAAAAACATTGTGTGCATGACGGGTAGTAAGGGTATTACAAACTCGAGTCATTAAAATCCCTCCGCCTTCGGCGTCAGGCTGCTAACAGACTCTCGTTAGTAATATCCTACGTACTACCCTAAATGTACAATGAACTATTAGAATACTAGTCGTCCAAGTCGGTGTTTGGTTCT
The DNA here is from genome assembly GCA_949699065.1 of Metalampra italica. NCBI lineage: Eukaryota > Metazoa > Arthropoda > Insecta > Lepidoptera > Oecophoridae > Metalampra > Metalampra italica. Next base: position 1,084,473 of record OX452983.1, read on the forward strand.
GCACCGGCCTTACATTCATGAGGTCGTGGGTTCGACCCTGGCCCGTACTTAATGAGTTTCTCGGAACATGAGTGTGGTCTATTATAATACCACCGATTTTTCGGTAAAGGAATACATGAAGAAACCTGCACACATTACAGAAAAAATTTAATTTCTATTCTAAGGCGTATGTGAAGTCCACCGAAAAATTGGGGCACCGTTGGAGGACAGCGGTTGGGCACAAAAGATTACAAAAGACTCGAAGTGTCGCCAGGTTTTCCGAGGCATGTTTTATAACAAGTTATTTTGTGCATATCCATCTGCATTCTTCATCATATCCTCTTGGAGTTTAATGGCGGTTGTGTGAAGTTAGCTGATTTCTGCGCAATGACTAAAGTTAGGTGTCAAAGGGCGAGCTGTGCGGGGGTTCACTAGAGACGCTCATTCAATTTCAAGAAACGCTTCATTCATTGATTCGATCAACCGAATCAAATTACCAAGTTTTTGGACATCTTGCACACTATCTCGTTTACTTACACATATACACAGCTATGTGCAGACAATCAGTGATTATGCTCATTCAGCCGTCAAGAAATTCCGTGTGGACCATACACTTCTCATACCTAAAAGCAACCTTATAACCTCCATTACTTGGGGCAGGCTTGGTTCAGATGTCGGCTGTTGAAGGGACGGGAAAATCGCAAATTGGCATGCGCGGTACCCACGTCTAATTCAGTGTAATGAATACTGCAAATTACATGGGTGAATGTAGACCGGCCGACACCTTGCTAGCACAGTGAATACCTAACCGACGACCTACTGCCAGCGACTCATATTTAGACATAGCACGGAACATAGGTAGTACGTCACGTGTTTAAGAAAACTATCTTGCCAGCGACTCTATTTGGTATTTTGAAACAAAAAATATTAACTACATAATACATTACCCGTCAGTGGCGTCGGGGATAACACGCGGCCTATCATATCGAAAGCTCCGAAGTTCGATCCCCGGCTGGGCCATGTATCAATGGGTTATCTCGAAACTTAAGTATACATTTACTGACTGCTCTCAAACGGTGAAGGAAAACATCGTGAGGAAACCTGCATACGCCGAAGAAGAAATTCTTAGGCGCATGAGGAGTCCACCAACCCGCACTGGGCTAGCGTGGTGGACTATAGCCCGAACGCCCTCGTCAAGAGGGTAGGCCTGGGCCCCAGCAGTGGGGACATTAATAGGCTGTTGATAATGATGAAGTGATACAAGTGAGCTAAGTTAGATAATTCATTACACTCGAGGCTGGATTGCACAACACGAGGTAAAGGCGAGGGCGTAATGGAGCCGAGAATGTAATGTCCAATGCTCACGCGTTTCATACGACGTTTTTCAACACATTAAGAGGATTTAAAAAAAAAAAATATTTTGCTAAGTTGACTAGGAAGTCTTTGTCGCCGCTTATTCGCGACTTAGTTACGCAGCTATTCTTCATTGGCCATTGTCCAAGCGGAGGATTACTTCAAACGCACATCCAAATTCTACCTATTAAATAGTATAGATTATACGGACTTCAAATGATTGAAAAAACATTGTAAGAATACAAATTCCTTCAATTTCTACCACCTATTTCATAGGAATCAATTCTAACCTTCAAAACAAAATGGCTTCCATGGCTTCCGCTAATTATGATAGGTCATATAAATATTTCCCTCATATATAGGTCTCTAATTACTATTCTCTGTAATACGCCATTCGGCGGAGGTTGTTACTTGTAAATAATACATACATCCGTGGGACGGACACGTCTTGTATTTATTCCCACATGCCAATTCGTTTAGACTAGATTATAATCGACTAGCAGTTTCCCGCGGCCTCGCCCGCGTTTTAAAAGTTGTTTCTGACTGTATGTCCTTTTCCCGGCTCTTAATGGTGATAGCGTGAAGTTAAATAGCCTATAACCTTCCTCAAGAATTGGGCTATCAAAAGTTAAAGATTTTTTCAAATCTGAAAGGCTAGTAAGTAAGTACCTACCTACTAGCCTTTCAGATTTGAAAAAAATTTCACCTCAGTAGGTCTTATGCAATTTCCAAGACGTCATCGTGTAAAATCTAATGGGCTCCCTAAACGATCATGCGGCATGACATGCATTACGTGCTGTCACTCATGCATGACCGTCTAGTTGCAGTGATTGACGTGCATGACATGCAAACTACGTGCTGGCCGTTGCTTTACTGTACTGATTGATAGCAAGCGTGATGGTCCATCATGCAGCATGATAATTCACGTAAACGTTGCATGTCATGCAAGCATGATCGTTTAGGGACCACTTAAAGGTTGTCGTAGTTTTGGAAACCGTCTCCATGAATATTTTGTGCCCTCCGTAAGTCTCCGCTTAGCTCCAAATCGATTGTCTGTAAATGTCAAAGAATAATCTGAATATTTGATAAAGACATTAGGTATTGTACCTACTTGATTGGCCTTAATAACGGTCTTCACAAACTTGTTAACTCATCATGGCCGTGTTGGATCGATCGGGGATTTTTGTTTTAGTAACAAGGACTTATCCTTGGTCTTCATTATTGTGGTAGGCAACACTTCGTATCGATGTCGACTTTATATTAGAATCCGAATATCGTAGTCGCAGGTCAGTGTTTACATTTACTGTAATAATGTCCAACCGTTAGAAAATGTCCAATCTGAAAAATGTCCAATCTGAAAAACGTCCAATCTGAAAAATGTCCAATCTGTAAAATGTCTATCTGAAAAATGTCTAGGCTGAAAAATGTCCAATCTGAAAAACGGCCAATCTGAAAAATTTCCAATCTGAAAAATGTCTTATCTGAAAAATGACAGTCTGAAAAATGTCCAATCTGAAAAATGTCCAATCTGAAAAATGTCTTATCTGAAAAATGTCTAGTCTGAAAAATGTCCAATCTGAAAAATGTCCAATCTGAAAAACGTCCAATCTGAAAAATGTCCAACCTGAAAAACGTCCAATCTGAAAAATGTCCAATCTGAAAAACGTCCAATCTGAAAAATGTCGAATCTGAAAAATGTCCATTCTGAAAAACGTCCAATCTGAAAAATATCCAATCTGGAGTAGGCAGTGAATCGTGTATCAATAGACTTGGGTCTTCGAGTCGTTAATTTTGAAGAGATTCGGCTATGGATAAAGCACGCGTATTGATTGCTACTGTCTATGGCTCGCATCAATCGATAAACTATAAATGTCAAGACGACTTTTAGTCAGACTATAGTCTGAATATTTGATAAGGACTTACATGATTGGCCGTAATAGCAGACGTGCTAACTTATGTAGGCGATAATAGCATTTTGCATACTATTTTTGAAACACTTGTATGCCTTGTATGTGTGCCACTTCAGTCTCTTTGTCTTTGGTAACTCAAAGAATAAAGTTTTTATTGTTTATAGTTTACTATGAAGCTATACCTAGTTATTTCATTCGCTCCGGTTCAAGGTGTAGTTGTTTTCCTATAATTTCCATGTTGTATTTTAATCCAATTCAAAAAATCAAATCAACAGCCTATTAATATGTCCCCACTGCTGGGGCTCAGGCCTACCCTCTCAACGAGGGCGTGCGGGCTATAGTCCACCATGCTAGCCCAGTGCGGGTTGGTGGACTTCACATGCGCCTACATAGCTCAGCCGGTGATCGAACTTCGGACCTTTCGATATGATAGGCCGCGTCTTATCCCCGACGCCTTTGACGCTCTTACTCTCATTCCCAAGTAGCCGTGTCTAACTAATCCCAAACTAGGATTTTCTCCTGTACTACTTTAGGATAGACAAGGATTAATAAAGAACAATTTAACGTCTAGACCGGGACCAACTTTTACAAAGTGTACAAATTCCCAAGTAGAATAGAGCCACTTTGTACTTAGGATAGCCTATTAATGGGTTCGACAAAGTACATTTTGTTTATTTATGAAGAGTGCTAAGGGAAAAGAAAACTAATTAGCTTGTTATTATACTTCCGACGTCAGACAGGACCAAATGAATAAATCCAGCAATTTCTCGTCCATTAAATTCTATTAGCAAATGACGTCAATGACGTCTCTTTCCCTGATTGGCTGATGTCACCCGTCGCTGCCGATTCATTGGTCGATAACGTTTTAATCCGGCGTCTGATTGGCTGTTTGCTCAATTTTATGTTTCATCCCGTTTTTATCAGTTGCGTGATTAAATACAGGAGAGTCGATTGGATTCGTTCTATGTTTTTTCTGCTAGGTTTAATGTACATATTTCATTTGGTTCGATAAAGTTGCAATCTGCTGATTTTTTAACTCAGTTTGTTAAGAGTTATGACTTTTAGTGAACAAATTTTGCAAAAATACCTAACACTATAAATGCGTAAGTTTGCTTGTTTGTTTTGTTTCTCAATTACGCTAGACGACTGTGATAGCTTATCTTAGAATGACATTTTGGATTTTTAAACGGGGCGTCCTTTCGTTGGCGCCTCCAGTTGTTTCTATGACCAGCGTTTGGGACTTCATCTGTCCTTAGTCCTCCCCATGACTCCGAGAAGCCCTAATTCTAAGCCAACTCTGTAGTTATATCCTCTCAACTATCCGAGTTTGACAGCCAGCTACCCCTTGACCTACCCCTAAAATGAAATATTTTCCAATAAGAATACTCCGGTCCAGTTCCAACTAGAAACGTGTTAACTAGCAATTAACAAATTATACAGTTCTACCCTTAGAGTATACATAAGCTAGCTATGTATAACCCTTAGAGTATACATAAGCTAGCTATGTATAACCCTTAGAGTATACATAAGCTAGCTATGTATAACCCTTAGAGTATACATAAGCTAGCTATGTATAACCCTTAGAGTATACATAGGCTAGCTATGTATAACCCTTAGATTATACATAAGCTAGCTATGTATAACCGTTAGAGTATAATGTATAAAGCTCTGGAACCGTCAATTCCCAGGACGTTTGGGTTGATATATTACTCTACTACTACATTTCTTCTACTTTACTTATCTTCTTCTTTCTACTTATATCTTCTACTTTAACGTATCTTCTACTCTGTGTCTGAAACATAAGGCAGAATGTAGAATTTATAACAGAGTATGTACGTACTAATTTGAAGCGAGACTGAATTACTCTATGATCTATATAAAAGTGTCTAAAATATTGCTAAAATATGCTTTCAGCTGGTTTCACTTTTGAAATAGGTACGAGCAGAGAGTTGTTAGTATGCTAACTCTATGGGTACGAGACTTATAGCCTCTTACACCGCTTGCTGATAAAGTCCCAGATACACTATCTGCAGGTTATCTGACAGATAGCCTATTTTTTTGGTTTCACAGGTATCTGATTGCCTATATCTTATATATATTTTATACAGTCTATCACACAGTTTTATCTGATAGAATAGTTTATCACTAAGATTACTATCTGTAACAATATCAGGAAGTGGTGAAAGAAGCCCTTAAAGTATTAAATAAGTACGTGCTTAGCATAATATTCTTCTAAAAACGTTAAGGGCTTCTTTCACCACTTCCTGATATTGTTACAGATAGTAATCTTAGTGATAAACTAATCTATCAGATAAATCTGTGTGATAGACTATATAAAATATATAAGATATAGGCAATCAGATACCTGTGAAACCAAAAAAAACAGGCTATCTGTCAGATAACCTGCAGATAGGGTATCTGGGACTTTATCAGCAAGCGGTGTAAGAGGCCCTAAGTATTTTTTTATTTATTGTGACCTTGTAACGTTGCCTACTAGGAATCTAGATGTTATGAAATGGAACGCTTTCGAATATTGTTTGTTGGTTGCCATGGGGCTCTTGAAAAACTGGGAAATACGAAATGTCGGCCCAAAATTTATGTTTAAATATATATATATTTTTTAATCTTTATTTAAAGAGCTTAGTCACCCTATGTTTAAATATTTTGCAATAAGTAAACGATCTAAGCCATTTAAAAGGCAGTTTTATTTTGCAAGATAGTGGCGACCGTGACAGGACACGAACATGCAATGTTCAAGAGAGTGCAGCATCGAAAATAATTGAAAATGGCGAGTATGGAAAGCTGCTACTCTAAAACATAAAAATGAAGTTAGAAATGAACGAAGCGGATAAATAATAGTGTCTGATTTCCGAAAGTCAAGGCAAGGAGCAGTGTCGAAAATAAATTAACAATGGCGACTATTTAAGCTGCGAATTGAAGAATTGGGAATTAATGATGTCGGCCCAATTATAATATAATAATAATAATAATAAAGCATTTATTTTCAGGTAAAAACCCATTGTACAAATAAGAATAACACAATAAATACATACAACCACAGCACGATTATCAAATGAAATGTAAAAAATAAAATTCAAATAATAAAATTAAACTAAAGTTAGGTACCACATAATAGTTAGGTACCACATAATAAATAATTATAATGAAGATTTTGGCGGAAATGAAAATATTGAGGTGCTGTTCGCTTCGGTTATATTAAATGTGGCACAAGTATGCCACAAGTTGTAATACAAGGAACCAGGGCCAGTCAAGTGTTTTAGAACAATAATTTTATAGTGATTGGTTTTTGGGTTTTATATTGGACTTTATCATCATCATCATCATATCAGCCTGTAGACGTCCACTGCTGGACAAAGGCCTCCCCCAAGGATCTCCACGACGACCGGTCCTGCGCTAACCTCATCCAGCTGGGTCCCGCGACCTTCACCAGATCGTCGGTCCACCTCGTGGGAGGCCTGCCTACACTGCGTCTTCCGATACGTGGTCGCCACTCGACTTTATGACTTTTGATTTTTTGACTTTATGATTTTTGGACTTTATGACTTTATTAAAATAAGATTCTTTTATATGTAATATTGTTTTGATGATATGTGTTAAAGTTGATGGCATTGTAACTCTTATATTTTGGCCTCCGGAGGGTATGTTATGAAATGGAACGCTTTCGAATATTGTTTGTTGGTTGCCATGGGTTCCTCTTGGGAAAATGGAAAATTAATGAAATGTCGGCCCAAATTTATGTTTATAATTTTGCACTAAAATAGAACGATAAAGGGCGTTATTGACGCATTTAAAAGGCAGTTTTATTTTGCAAGACTAGACGAGTTTTTCTACTTACCAATGACGGGCAGACGCATAGTCACCTAAGCTAGGTATGTAGACCTTTACTACCCCTAGCTTAGCGCAACGGTCCCCTAAAACGGTACGAAGGGAAATCAGCCTATAATTCAATTACCAAAACTTCATTACGTTCGCTGCCGGCCCATAACGTATATTTACGTGTACCTTAATACGTTTATTAGTGATTTTAATTAGATTCCGTTCGCTGTTGCAGCTCGCATAGTAAAATCTGTAACGCCCCAATAAAATTGGCAGTCTTCCGTCCCTTTTAGTCGCTAGTGAAAAAGCTTTCCCGTTCGCCCCTGAAAAGACGCGTAATTGAAAATACGTACACAGACACCCGTGGTATGTGCTGCAGGGTGTGTGTACAGTCGCCCACACGTCAGTGGAAATACTAGAGACCAGTTTATACTGGATTTGTTGCCACTGACGTGCGGTCCACCGTACTATATAACTTTATTTCCAATGGTCACTAGGTATAACAGTATAATCGCATGAAAAGCTACTTCAGTTTTCGAATTCTAATCTTTACATGCCCGAATTCTGCATTCTTACTTCGCTGCTTTCTTCTTCTTCTGGAGTGCTTTTATATTCTTTAGGTCATCATCATCATATCAGCCTGTAGACGTCCACTGCTGGACAAAGGCCTCCCCCAAGGATCTCCACGACGACCGGTCCCGCGCTAACCTCATCCAGCCGGGTCCCGCGACCTTCACCAGATCGTCGGCCCACCTTGTGGGAGGCCTGCCTACACTGCGTCTTCCGATACGTGGTCGCCACTCGAGAACCTTTCTGCCCCAAGGCCGTCAGTTCTACGAACGACTTCTTACTTACTTCTTTAGGTAATTTTTATTAAATCGCCTTCCCTCTAATTATTCATAGCTTGCATTTCTTTTCGTGTAAACGTGAGTTATTCGGATGTTGAATGAAAAAAAAAACAACAAGAATATTCCGGTCTAGTTCCAATTAGAAACCTGAAGTCAGAAGCTTTTTAGACCGCAAGCTCCCAAAAAAATTAAACGTCCTGGGAACTCTCCCAGTATGTTTAATTTTTTTGGGAGCTTGCGGTCCCAGGGCGTTTGAGTGGTTAAGATGGCGGACCTTTTCATACAGCGACTGTACCCACATACGTTCCATTAAAAGTGAGTGCCGATAATTTGATCCCTAAAACCGTGTCCATCCACTCGTGAGTCTTAATCCCCGGCACTCCGCGTGTCCCGCTACGGCTTTTAAATCCATTAGCTGTCTCTGTGATACTTCTATACTTATGTATGTTTTTTCGCAATTTTGCCCAAGTCTGGTTTTTAATCTTAACCTCTCAAACGTCCGAGTTTATCGCCAGCTAGCTACCCCTTGACCCCCACCCCCAAGTGATTTTTCCAATTAGAATACTCCGGTCCAGTTCCATTTAGAAACGTGATAGCTAGCAAATTACTCCAGTTCTACTCAAAATAAATAAGTATTGCGCAAGTATAGCCGAAACTATACAAAATCAATGTAAAAAATTCGAATATCTGACAGGGGGCAAAGGTCAGAAACTTTGGGACCGTGAACTTTTGTACGCGTGCGAAGCCGCGGGAAAAAGCTAGCTATTTAGCTAAAATCCCGATTCCCAACAATTCCTGTATGTATACGTTGAGAGGGTAAGTATGTGCCCCAACAGTGGGAAGGGAACATAACAATAATTAGACTGTTGATTTGTTTTTTTATGAATTTATTACTGTACTTTTTTTCTAAAAGCTATTGTTTAGTTTATAATAAATTAACAACCTTTTATTCTATCTTAGAACCACTCACTTCGCTCGTGGTTCAATCCTAGAACCCTTCGCTTGCTCAGTTTTCAATACTAGTACTCGCACAAAATAACCAACTTTGCAGCCTTGCATAACAAATAACTATTGCAATGGAAGTAATGAATTGAAAAAATTCAAAGGATTCCGTATTTTCTTTGTAACACGTAACTTTGTGGTGTAACCCAAATAGAATGATGTAACGCAGGTGAACGCCCTCAGTTGGTGCCGGGATTGAACCCGTGACCTCTAATTCACGGGTCGATAATCACGACTCCTAAATAATGCATAAATATAAGAAAGGGGGTAGCCACGATTCCACGGCGGTGTTTGAACACGACTTTTTGGTCACTCAACTATGGAATACATGATTTTTTGTTACACTACTATTTGCCCGCGGCTCCGCCCGCTAATCTGAGACGAAAGTATAAGAAAATAATTAAAATATACCTATACAGGATTGACAGGGTTATCTAAAAATTGTGTAAAAGCCGAAACACGTGTCGAAGGAATCAAATACAGATAACAATAACCCGTCAATAATCTCGTTAAATTGCAGATCGTGTCTTATTATAAATAACATAAGGGTGACATTATATTTAAGAGCGTCAGTGGCGTCGGGGATAAGACGCGGCCTATCATATCGAAAGGTCCGGAGTTCGATCCCCAGCTGGGCCATGTACCAATGGGTTTTTTCTCGAAACTTAAGTACATTTACTGACTGCTCTCAAACGGTGCAGGAAAACATCGTGAGGAAACCTGCATACGCCGAAGAAGAAATTCTTAGGCGTATGTGAAGTCCACCAACCCGCACTGGGCTAGCGTGGTGGACTATAGCCCGAACGCCCTCGTGGAGAGGGTAGGCCTGAGCCCCAGCAGTGGGGACATTAATAGGCTGTTGATGATGAAGGGTGACATTAAATAAAGACAGTTACTCAATTTGATTGAACCATAAAGTGTCCCTAAACGATCATGCTTGCATGACATGCAACGTTTACGTGAATGTCATGCTGCATGATGGACCATCATGCTTGTTATCAATCAATACAGTGAAGCAACTGTAGTTTGCATATCATGCACGTCAATCACTACAGCTAGACGGTCATGCATGAGTGACAGCACGTATTCGTTTAGGGAGCCCATAACACAAACCGACACTTATTCACATGTTCATAAGCATTCGAGCGAGACATAAATGTAAAATAGATATTGTGACATTTTCGGGTCTAGTCTGTGCTAGAGTCGCATTGATTCTTTTTTCGACCCTTTTGGCCGAACGTTTCACCTTTGGCCGAGTTCAAGTTATCTTTCGGTGGTTTCGGTCAACGAAAAGGTAACTTCGATTTAATTTCGTTTTCTTATTGACTTAGAAGTTTGATTTTTTCACAGCTTTAAGGGACTGCAGACCTCTCAGAATTTGATACTAATTTCAACTTGATACCTCCACGCGTTCTTGAGAAAAAGGGTCTTGGCAGACAGACAGACGGACAACGAAGTGATCCTATAAGGGTTCCTTTTTTCCTCTTTTGAGGCACGGAACCCTAAAAACATGTTTTTTGACATTCATATTTTTGACATTCGACTGAAGACTTGAAACCAATTTTTCTGATTTCTGCCAAAAGAAGACAGAACACACTAAGACTAGGAAGTGTGTTCTTCTTTCGGCTGAAACCGACATTTAGGCCATGGTGTAATTATTTACACGGTTGGCTTTTAATTTTCGGTCTAGTGTAGTCCAACGCTATAAGTCTGCATTGAACACGAAATGGGTGGACTAGTAGTCAAACACCATAACGCCCACAAATAAACGCGATTGAATGGTTTTAGAGCGTCAGTGGCGTCGGGGATAAGACACGGCCTATCATATCGAAAGGTCCGGAGTTCGATCCCCGTCTGAGCCATGTACCAATGGGTTTTTTCTAGAAACTTAAGTACATTTACTGACTGCTCTCAAACGGTGAAGGAAAACATCGTGAGGAAACCTGCATACGCCGAAGAAGAAATTCTTAGGCGTATGTGAAGTCCACCAACCCGCACTAGGCTAGCGTGGTGGACTTGGCCCGAACGCCCTCGTTGAGAGGGTAGGCCTGAGCCCCAGCAGTGGGGACATATTAATAGGCTGTTGATGATGATTGATGTTTTTCTGTAATAATTTAGGCATCTCCCCAAGGTATCCCGACTACATACAAAAATGTTCTAACCCAGCCTAAAATTATCTCTAGCATTTGAAATGTGTCGGGCCCATTGCCTTTTATAAGGTGACGTAACTCTACCTCTGAGTTTGTTTTCAAAAGAGTAACTTCTCAGGTTTCATTTGATTGAAGGTTTCCCATTCACGTTTCAGTCAACTTGATGAAAAGTCAACACGACCAAAGCGTATTAAAATGAAACTTGGGAAAAGAGAAAATATTAGACGAATGGAAAATGAATTCACGTTCCTTAATAAGTAATAACAATGTGAATTCACAGTAAAGTTCCTCAAAATGTTCTTGAAGAAAATTTGAAAAGAAACATAAACAACGTGGTAATGGTTTTTTTCTGCCATGTCGGCACGTGCCAAAGAAATTTAATGGTTTCTTTTTAATTGGTACAATCTCAAATTGTTTGATGTTTATATAGGTAATACAGGCTTTTATGGCGTGAAGAAAGAAAGGTACCTCCTAGCATCGATAATACTCGCATGTACTTCTACTAGGAGCAGATATACAGGATGAAATATTTATTTAAATGTACAGTCGCCACAGTACAGAAGAGCGTCAGTGGCCTCGGGGACAAGACGCGACCTATCATATCGAAAGGTCCGAGGTTCGATCCCCGGCTGGGCCATGTACCAATGGGTTTTTTCTCGAAACTTAAGTATATTTACTGACTGCTCTCAAACGGTGAAGGAAAACGTGAGGAAACCTGCATACGCCGAAGAAGATATTCTTAGGCGCATGTGAAGTCCACCAACCCGCACTGGGCTAGCGTGGTGGGCTATAGCCCGCCAGCCCTCGTTGAGAGGGTAGGCCTGAGCCCCAGCAGTGGGGACATTAATAGGCTGTTGATGATGATGATGTTGACAGTCGACCTGCACGTCAATGGAAACAGTTTGACCTAAGCTGGCCTAGCCTATTACGGAGTTTCAATACTATGAGAGACCAGTTTATACTGGTTTTATTTCTACTCACGTGCGGTCGACCGTACCTACAGATTACAGAGGACCGCACGGCTTGAAACTGACATCCATGATTTGAAATGTTAATCTCGACCGGTTTCCGTAGTGTCATTTATTTATCTACATTATTTAGCTTGACTCCTCTTGGTGTATGATAGCTGATAACTTTTCATAGATATTTAGATAAGATATAAATACGAGTTAAATTAGGAATCTATTTTTCGGTGTCGCAAAAAAATGCTGCGCAAAACGTCCACGGTCGCGAATTTACATAATAATAGTTAGAGCTACGGCTCGACTGTATGCCTATCTAGCAAAATAGCTGCACGGCAGGCAAACGGGCCAAGTTTGCGTTCGCAACTTATCAAAAAAGAAAAAATCCAGGATTTTTGCAAAAAGCCGGATAACTGGAATGTAAGAATGAATTTCAATATCGAGTAATTTTAGGATTTTTGCAAAAATTCGTGTTTGTTTAGGACGATTGGTAATTTTAACGTTGATTGGCTAATCTATGAGTCGATTCGCGCATCTGTCAATGCGTAACGTTTAAAGCAGCCATTAAGCGCTCATGACTTACGAAATGTGAGCCGTTTTTCGCTATTATCCTAAAACACGCCAAAGATCCTGAAAATAGCTTGGACAATAACCAAATTTATTCTTACATTTCAATTATCCGGTTTTTGCAAAAATCCTAATTTTCCGGTTATCCTACGACATATTATTATACATTAACTGCATAGGTGCACAAACTAAAACTTGGTGTCGTTTTCTAATAAGCACCCAAAGACCGCAGTCAGAAGACTTGGCGCTGTTTTTACCGTCACGTTTTCGTGTATAGATATGTAAATAGGTAGCTTTGTTTTCGGCTTTGTATGCAGATCTGTCTGTCTGTCCTCGTGTTTGGGAGCCATTGTTAGTGAAAAGTGAGGCCTCGATCCTATCTGCTGCTAGATTTTAATACTTTGATCCGCTTATATACAATGCATAACAAAGAGATAGAGCTTAGGTGATGCGGGGAACTCTCCCAGCATGGAATGAAAACGCATCCATCAAGCTCTATCTATATAGGTACTTGCATAGACTACCTACCCCCAACTTGGCTCGAAATAACGTCACAATAATAATTATATGTATATTGTCTATATCAGGTAGGCATTTTAATTTACATTGACACTTTATTTTTCATTATTTTTTATTCCAATGTAGGTATTATTTAATGTAGGTACTTAATTGACATTTATATTTATTAGGTGACATATTAATTTAATTTGACTATTTTATTTTCAATTAATTACTATTAGTTTGGATCTTTGATTATTATGTTTTTATGAATGTTAAAAGATTATCTACCTAGTTATTTAAAATAATTCTAATAATTAATTAAGGAAAACAATGTATTTAATATTGATATATACTTAAGATGTCTGTAGGAGGCTATAATAATAATAATAATATTGTCTATAGAATGGTCTATAGTCACTGAACCGTCCGAGTTTGACAGCCGGCTACCCCTGACTTCCGACTTCCAAGTCAGTTTAGTCACTTCAGTTCCAATTAGAAACTACTACTACAATTTCTACCCAAAACATACTAGAATTTAAATATACTAGTCAAATATTTTATTCACGATCCGTTGGTTCATTATAATTCAACTTAGAATAACCTAATAGCCAATTTCTGATAGTGGACGGTCATTAAATTACTCATTAGTAATGTCTTTTTTATTTATTTTTATTTAACAATTTATTGTACACACAAAACATTAACAAGATACAAAACAAAACAGAAAGAACATGTACAAATGGTGAGGCTTATCTCTTTATGAGATTTCTGCCAGCCTACCAGTGTCAGGAAAAATGTGTGTTAGGGCAGACAGTGTGTACTAATATACTAAATAAACTATATTATAACAAAAATATCCATAAAGTATAATACATACAAATATTATCGTACATACTTACATACATAATGGATACATAAATATATACACACATATGTATAATATATGTCATACATAACACATATGTCATGATGACCTAATGACCAAACTAAAGTAAAGTGATGCAGAATTTAAAAGTAAAAGAATTTTGAAAAAAAAATTGAGGATTTAGTAATTTCATCACGCCTAAACCGCTAAACGAATTGTGATGAAATTAGGTGTGGAGATACATTAAACCCTATAGGGCTGCAAATAGGCTACTTTTTACCGCGATCAACTTATCCCACGCGAGCGAAGCCGCGTGCAACAGCTAATTTATAATATTTGGTTGGTTATAGGATGATACGAATTGCCAACTGTTATTTACATGTTTCGGGCTGAAATCTTTAAATAGATCCATTTTATGGGTAACATCACTGTCTCGGAGCTGCGTTTGATCAACATCACTAGAGATCGTGTTGACTATCAAAAAGATTACATCATTTTGTCCTGACATCTTAATATATTGTTTTTGGCATAATACATATTATACATAATCATTTTTTGCTTCTTTAATTGCATACAAAATAGATGTTCTTAAAATGGATTGTAGTAATAGCAATACTATACAGCATTTTAATGAGATACATAGTATAATAGATAATATGACGATTAGGACAGTACCTAAGCCTGAGCCTAAAATTAAATTAAAATATGTAAATTTATGTCGTATCCTCGTATCATTTCTTTTTGTACAGGAGAAAATCCTAATTTGGGATTAGGCAAGTGTAGTATAGAAGGAAAAATGTATTATAAAATTGCGATACTTGGTGTTCCATCCCAAAGGATAGCTGCCTACAACAGCGCAAAGCATAAAGAAGACCTTTGGCATGTAAATTCAAAATCGCAATTTTAAAATTCCGTCAAAAAGTGTCAGACAGCCTTTGATTTTGTACACCAATAACAAGCTGCCAGGCTGAGGCATGCGTGCCGGGAGCCATCTGATCGATTCGCTGTCGGATATATTATATACAAGTATACAGAGTATCTACTGTGTATACAGTACGGAAGCTGAGCTCGAATGTGTATCTTGATGGAGAAACCTTTGGGAGGTTTCGACGCCCCAAGCTTAGCTTTATGTGTTACATATACACCACTATATAAGTAGTCTATTTATAAATTCGCATTACGATTTCCTCATCACTGAACTACGATTTCCTTATATGGAATCGAGGCTGTTAAAACTTGGTGCCGTCACCAGGATTTGTAAAATTTTGATTATTACGTATATTTTTGGACATAAACAAAGACCAGATCGTACTTTATTTTATTATTTATTTTTTTCTAGAGATTCCTAATATGACGTAAGTGTAATAAATAAAGGCTTTGTTTTCGAATTCCAGACTACAGCTAATTGTAATAAAATAAACTAACTCTATAACTTCACCCCTGTTGACAAAGAAAGTCTGTACACTACAGACACAGCAATGGCCGCCGAAGTCTGATCGTTAAAGAAAACATTATAGCTATATTACTAACCAATCTCTCTTTGAATCCAGCTACATACATATACATTTATATTATAACATCTATGTTGAACGCTTTTATGTTTTACGTTTCACACTATAACTATAGTAATAGGCTAATGTTATTGCACTCACTCCTCTTTAGCAAACACATCTTTGAACGATGTTTTATGTACTTTCGTCTTTTACATCGATATCTTCAACATAGTCTTTACTTTTAGGATCATAGGAACATCTCTTCGACAACTAGCTGTTGCCCGCGACTTCGTTCGTGTCTGCCATCTCAGTGTGAATTGAGTCTCAGAGGCCGAATTTAATATTTTCTAGTGGGTTCCCGTTATACCTTTACCTACGACATTAAATGACATACAAATGTGACCGGGACCGCATGCATGATTTCTTTCTGGATTTCGTTGGTTTTAGCTGTGCTTTGTTATGTCAGTCATCACGTCAGGGTATCCTTTCGTCAGCATAATGAAATTTGCTAAATCTCTAATTGCTACAGTAGGTGCCGACCTCTTGGCAACATCCGCCAGCTTGGAGCAGTTTTCTTGCTGTCACCATTCAAAATCTTTTTGACTATTGCAGTCTCTATTCTGTCCACACTTGTTTACAGATGAAATGTCCTTTTTTCAAGAAATCAAGTTCTTACAATGTGAATACTTTCGTCACAAGTAGCCATATGAATGACCAATTCAAATGTGTTCTTGATCAGCTGCATCTATTGTCTGTTCGCTGAGATATAACACGGAGAGAAAGCTGTCGGTGCGAGTAATGGACAGTAATGGTAATGCTTTTCCTTTGATGCATGCGAGTAAGACGGGGCCAATGCACCGCGGGCTAGATTCTGCTCAATAGTGCAACAGCGCCGTTGCAATTTGCACTGTACTAGCATCTAAACAAGATATTTCTAGCTAGCTAGTAGTGCCGCCATGGCAAAAGGAAAGTATACAAGTTATTTCAATCATTTTCTTACGAAATGTGTATAATAACAGAGTTCGATTTGCATTTAGAAGAACGCCCTTCTTTTATCGATCAATTAATTCGTGAGTTTTCAACTCAGCATATCTCAATACTTTTGCAGTACTGTCTTGTTTTTCATCATCATTATTATCAGCCTGCACCAATCCACTGAGGAGCCCACGCCACTGAACCTGATCTTCGGTTCTCTGCACCCTCCTGCATCATTTTCATGTATGTAGTGATAATATCATCTTACACAATTGTAATGAGTTTTTCTTTTCTCATATCTTGATGTAAGTTTTAATTGGTTTGGCGTTCTCGTTTCACTCTTTCTGCGACGTTTTTACATTAAAGGTAAAAATATCGATTTTCAACTTTAAACGACCTGTCTCGAAACTTGAAATTATTACAATATGAAATTTTAATTCCAAACCCTCTAAAGCCCATCGTCTGAAGATGAGATTAGCGTTGAAGAAGCAATTTGTCGAAAGATTTCAAATGAAACTAGTAGTTTCCAGCATCTATAAAATGTAGAGGCCAGACACAATGTAAATGGAATTAGAAAGAAAACCAACCACCGATCAAACACACACACAATCAAAGAAAGGAGATACGTTACTTACTTACTGAAATATAAAACTTGGTTTCATAGGACAAGCACGGAACAACGGACGGCTTGAATGCATGTTTACATTCGTTCTAATGTTTTATATGCAAATACTGCAAAAGATGCAAATACTGGACCTACGTATATTGCCTCACAAAAAATTAAAAATCAATGTCCAAGCACTTAATCTGTTTATTTTTGACATGCTCTTTTGACAATTTGGCGATCCATTTGTCATTTCGCACTTTTGATAGATTTTCTGCTCCTAAACTGATCGAAAGCAACTTTATCTTCAGATGTGTGTGTATGTGCGTGATCGTGCACCGGGCCAGTTTTCATAACAATGTAAGCTAGTACCATCTTCGTCCTTTGGTTTCAACTAAGGATACAAATACGCTTGAACTCATTAGCCGAGTAACCTGAATAACAATTTCCCATACATTACTAACTTCAGCCAAATTGCACGGAAAGGTAACAACTGGGTAGTGGGACCGACCGACGAAACTATTTCAGAAAGCCTCGGAGAATGAGAAATGTACCCAATGTACCTAGGTGGTGAAGGAGGAGGCAGAGAGGGGTCGGTCGATCGCCTCTGAGAGTCACCGGGCGTGCACGTAGCGGCAACGGCGCGCCGCGGGGGCGGGAGCAGCGGCAACGTCGCGATCAGCTGTTGTACTCCCGCCTAATAAATTCAAAACAGGCGGCAAAAACGTGACGGTTGGTCCTCCGGGACGCGGCATTACGTGGATATAGGTTGATCGCACCAAAACATGGCGGTTTACGCGCGCTTAATATAAAACGTTTCAATCGGGGTGGAGAGGCTTGTTTCGATGTTTTCCTTGTTATTGCAGCCGCGTTTTCAATTTATAAAGAGAATGATACGCTAATAATATGCATAGCATGGACAATTAATTGTGGAAGATATCAGTCCAAAGACAATAATCCAAATGTAGGTAGGTAAAATAGAAGTGGTACAAGAACAAGTGTAGCTCGACAGTCAAATAGGAAACTCAAACATTGATAATACAATCGTGTTGCCCAAACCAATAGCTGCAAACAGCTGAGTAAACGCGACATTTACGTATGCATTTTACACACCGAATCCCTTTCAACAGCCACTTTCCCTCGAATAGCCGCGCACCGTTCTAAACAAGCTCCATTCCAAATCATAACCTCACACAATCCAGTGGAACTAAAATCCCGGGCGGGGGACGGAGGGACGCGGAAGGAAGTGCAGCGGGAGGGGGAGGCGACAGAGGGAGGTGGCTCAATAATTTGCGTGCGGGGGACGCTGGAGGGGAGGGAGGAGGGGAGGGAGGAGGAGGCGCCGCGCGCGGTGCAATAGCCTGGCTGTAGTTGAGTGGTCCACAAGGTCACTGCCGATGCTCACGCGATTCCATTCATGGCTATGGGACATAAACTTCCAAATCTAGCATTTTCCACACCAGAAGTGGAATAGTGTTTGAAATGCACTCGACTTCAGACAGCAGAAGTAGAATAGGGTTTGGAAACCCAGTGGGATTCGTAATGCAATTTGGGAGAACATATTTTAATTAAAACATACCTACATAATCTCATAGGTGGAAAACTGTGAACTCAAATGTGAGAACACTATTTAAATTGAAAAAAACGATGTTACTTAGATAGGACTTAAATTATAGAACGGAAACTATTTTTAATTTTTTTATTAATTACACTTTAAATTACATTCTTGTCTTGACATTTCAATATCGTCTTCATCTTCACTTTTTTCTTCTACGTCATTAAAAAATATTATCTTATTTAATTTAATTTAGGCATTCAATCGTTGTTTAAATATAGGTGTACTTATATCTTAAATTATAAATTAATTACAAGAATAAAATGGAATGAGAAGGCTATCTGTAGTTAAAGATCTCCTCCAGTTATGCAGACTTCTTATTTGATGTGATCTTGAAAATCTTCGAGCGAAGTGCTTCAATGGAAAATCAGTGTAGACTTTTTGAAATTGAAATTCTTTATTTGCTAAGAATAGGCTACAATTTTTATGGTCTTAATGTATTAATAAAGTTGACTTTCTATTGACATGTCTTGAACTTGCCCCTTACCTTACTCAACTTTTTGGCGTTTTATATTTCCAGGAAAATCATATGGCGGAGAAATATTATAGTTACATACGTAATATCTTCACGCTTCATGTTCCTTAGTTCAGTTGCTTCAGTGAAATTCGAACTCCACAGTTAAGTCTTTCTATTGGCTTATCATTTTAATCACTCCACAAGTTGATTCCGTAATTTTTTTCTTAAATTCAATTTGAGAGTTTAGTTACCTAGGTACTTCTGTTTGCTTCCTACTTTGCTTTCTTCTTAAGTTGTACTATTATTATTTCCTTCTAACTTAAAAACAGTTTTATGTTTTCTATTCGAATGTTGGCTAACTTTTTTCCTTCGTTTCATATTTCTAGCGTACTGCGCTGCGGCGGTTTCTTGCGTTTTATATTTCTCAGAAGAGGGATATTTTTATTTCTCTTTCAATTTAGTGTTTGTTCTGTGTCCAATTACGAAAATGGAACAGTCGGTTGTCTGTCACAGGTTCGTTTTCGTGTTTCCATGTGCTAATGAACAGTTCTATTTTTTCTAGAATTTTTCGGAGAGAAAACGTGTCACAAATTCCAATCAATAACCATCGTTTGATTTTTTAATATTAACGAAATATATCTAATAACTGAGAAATATAAAACTTTTCTTCTTTGCTTGCACCTCTCATACTTATACATTTTATTAAAAACCATTTTCCGACATACGGAACACTTGGTTAATAGTTACGTCATAAACTATTTCAACTCAAACTATACATACCTCTTGATTTTATATCCGTTCTGCTTATTATTTTGTTCATCTTCTGACCTCGTCTATTTCATTACTGGCAAAAAAACCATGTCCAGAAACATCCAAATTTTCATCAGGCTTGATTTGTCTCCGAGTATTCTTTGAATTATTTTCCTTGTTTCTTTTAATTTTTCTTCGCCTGTTTCGTAAGTCTACTAGGTATCATATCTTCGTTGTTGGCACCTCCTGACTTCATGTCCACCAGGAACCACAAGTCGTTTAGCTTCAGCAATGTCATGCCAATTACGATAAACCATTTAATTGAATTAACAGTCCAGACATTCTTTATTTCTTGCCTCTACAATTATAAGTCGTTTACACACTTCATATTTTCACGCGAATGAATAGTTTTTTTACGGTTTCCTTTAATACATTTACTAAAACATAAACAGTAAATAAAGTACCTACAAATCTAAGATCATATAAGGTGTAAGTATATTAATAGTTACTTTATCTAACACTATATAAGTCTGAATTCTAGTGCTTTCATCATCATCATCATTATATCGGCCCTTTAGCGTCCACTGCTGGACATAGGCCATCCCCAGTGACCGCCACCACACCCGGTCCTCCGCCCTCCGCATCCATAGCCGCTTTCGGCTTCTTAAGGTCGTCGTAGTGCTTTGGTTCCAATTCCATCTCATGGGATTTTCATGATTAACCTGCGTTTGGTGGTTTTTATATTATGTGCTTTCTTACTTAGTTTCTTCTACGTTTTGTCACGAATAACATAATTCAAATCGTATAGGTAATTTGATCACTTAATATTTATATTTCGTAATATTTATTATATTTGAAAAATACATGTAACCTTGTGCCGCGGCATGCCGTTCTCATTACAACAAGTACATTGTACTTATAAGTTAAGTTATTGGCGATTAAAAACTTGAAATACCTACCTACCTCGGTCGAGGAATGACACAAATTCGCGAAATTCCAGCAAAATAAGTTGCGACACGCCGCCCGGGGCGTTTTTATTGCGAACAAAATTAATATGACTACTGCGATCATTAATCGCCGTATGACTATTTTTCTTAATTCTCTTACTTTTTCTATTCTTTTTTTTTATTCTCTACCCAAAGGTTGTCTGGAAGAAATCGCTCTTAGCGATAAGACCGCCTAGGTGTACATTACTGTATCTTCTCTTTTTCTCTTTTTTTGTCTGTAATTTTTAAATGTGCAATAAAGTGTACTGAATTGAATTTCTTTGGATGGACGTGTATGGAAGAAAAAAATTATAGGTACCTACCTAATACTTTTTTTAACAATAGAGCACTATCTGCCAACAAACTGCATTACCGGATAGATTGAAAACAATTATGTTTGCTGTGAATAAAGGATTTATTCCAATAGTACCTATAGCGTGGTGGACTATTATATAGCCCATATGCCTCGTTGAGAGGCCAGGCCTGTGCCCCATCAGTGGGGACATATTTGTAGGCTGTTGATGATGATGAAGCTCCAATGACACGATTGTCGCGTCTTTTACGCCGGTCGTTGTGATCATAGTACATTTTAGACTTTCGCGCTTTGTATTCATAATTATATAATTATTTACGGGTCTTACACACGAATAAGTTTTATTTACCTGGCCCGACGTTTCGACCAGGTTACACTGGCCGTGGTCACGAGCTGACTGGAGAGGCGAGCTGTCATTGTTGATCGCTGTGAGTAGTTTCTGAAACTACCCTCTGCTGATCTTGTATTATTGGAAAGTCCCGGCACACAACACTCACGGTATCCGCGGGTGTATTCGACGATAAGTCACGAGATTTAAGTTTATCGATCACTGGATTCCACGACGGTGACAATTTAAAACCATCTTCCCTATTGAAATTTTTGAATTTCTTGATTTCAATAGCTTCTCGCACTATCCGCGGATAGTAGTGGCGATCGTTGGACAGGATTTTAGGTTGGTGGAGCTCAATCCAGTGGCCAGTCCCAGCGTTAATGATCATAATGATTAATCGTTGTGATCATGTCTTTGAGCAAGTGAGTGAGAGGCTTTACTTTCGTGAACTTTAAACCGAAGCTATGCAAGTATATTGACTTAATTCTCTTTAAACATGTCATACAACAAAACTTCATGAATAATGGAATACTGACAATTGTAATAAATAATACGGTAATTCTCCAACGGAATCCGTCCTTCGGCTGTTATTGTTCGCAATTACAGCTGTAATGCGTAGCAATTATTGTTTTATCTACTGTAATAAAAGAATGTATAATTCATGTCGTAAAATTGTCTTATTGAGGTTAAAAAAACGTCAAGTTCCTACGAATTATATTCCGTAATGAGTGTTCCACATACCTCATTTCATAAAACAACATGAAAATATGAATAGAATAAAATTTGAATAGAAAATACTTAGGTTCAAATTATTAGGTATAACTATATCTGGTTTTTTTCTCCCCCTCTTCTGTCCCCACCCCTTTCACCCCTCCCGTCTAGTACTTTTGGACCTATTTCGTAACTAAGGTTGGTAACCAGCTTAGAATCGGGAAAATATTTGTTGCCATTTGAAACCTGCATTTGGTTCGTATCTAGTTGCAGAAAGGAATGGAATCTTGAGTCGTAACAGTTACGTTAAAGGACTTGAATGTCCCATTTCGAAGCTGGTTACCAACCTTAGTTACGAAATGGGCATAAAGGTGAGTGAGTCTGACTATAATTTAATATCAATTTTATGTTGAACTCGGCATTATTGCTATACTTAAACCACAGACCACCCAACCAATTGATTGCGCATGAGAAGGCGACAGCGTTCACCGAACATAAGGCCATCTCCGTTTTGATATACTACCGGCATCAAGCCATAATTGTTTTAGTGTGAGTTTGATTTTGCCTAAGGTAAGGAACAAATCCCCTTGTAACACAAAATAACTATTGCGGGAGCTCTTACGTTACTCAAAATCAAACTCACACTAAAACAAGTATGGCTTGACGCCGGTAATATACCTAGGCGATGGCCTTATGTCCGGTGAACTCTTTGGCCGTCAATGCGCAGTCAATTGGTTGGGTGGTCTGTACTATAAATCAATTTTAAAAAACGCCTAACAACGTCCGGTAGCGGGCAATCAGTGTACTTTTTACGATTTGGCCAGTTTTTCCGTTAGGCGTTCCGCAGACTACAGACTGAGCGATTGTTTAATAGTGCTTTAGGGATTTACTAATGATGATTTGTAACTATTGAATTTTCAGCTGTATTGAACTTTAAAAAAACAATATTAAAAATTAAAAAAAACCCGCGACTGATGTAATTGAAAAAAGATTAGAATCGGCTGGATAGTTTCTGAGAAGCCCTAAAGCGCCAACCATTTTGGCTGCTGCAGCGTCCCCTGGTGGTCTCCAGCTGTAAAACATATCTGATAACCTGCTCTAAAATTATACCTTTCAAATGCAAAAAACCGTAACGAAATCGGCCCAGTAGTTTTCGAGGAAAATGGTAACAGACATACACACACAAACTACCTCTAACGCCAAACGCATATACCGCCTCTGTTCCATTCCGTCCGTCGTGGGTAAAAAAATACATAATATGGCCTTTTGTATTGTGTAATTCCGCCAATTTCATGTAGTGGAAAACCAAGAAGTTTCATATGTCTTTGGTCGCGCGCGCGCTCCCTGTGAAGATCGCATCTTGCATATTTAGTATCGCAACCTATGGTGACATTTACAGGGGGGGTGCGGACAAAGGAAGCGGAGTAGCGGGTGGAGGTGGAAGTATCTTTTCACTATTGAATTTGAAAATGAGAGTGTGAGTGAGTCATAATTTTGTGATTATTTTGACACGATTTTGACACCCATAGAATGCTTTTTATTACTCATCCATATGGGAGTGGCTAAATTTTTTGATTCATGTGGAAAACACACTGCCTAACAGTGCGGGATATTATTGATCGGTTCCTAAAACACACTTTTACACTCTGGGCAGCCGTATCAACTGTCAAACTCGATCTCTTGTACAGATAACACTTTATATAAACTGTTTTGTGCTGTATATGTGAAATAAATAAACCTAAACCAAACTGCACCATTATTATTTGCAAATGTCAACTGCAAATTCGGCCCGTCTGCCGAAGCCGTAAATAAAAAACGTGGCGCGGCCATCATCTCGGGATATTGACCTATCTGGACCGCAGACCGTTGCGTCGTAACGCGCTCTTTTTGCCTCGAATCCCGCCTCTTGCCTTACATAATATTGTTTTTTTTCTACACGATCCGTAATAGAATGCTTCAGTTTTATCGCGGAAGGAAAAAGGTTGGACAATGATAAATCATCCGATAGACGGCGCACGCGTCCCTAAAGGAAATGTGTGGAAATTGGGACGGAGTAATTGACGGGATGGCACAGTTGAGTGAGGCCCTTGATGGGAAAAAAATCTAATAAATATTAAATGCAAACTTAAATTATCTTCTTCTTCACATCTTCTTTAATACCGACATCATACAAACCACTTATACATACTTACCTACCTATTTTCAATAGCAACTACAACATTCTAATCTTTGACGTATGATCGCGATGTTTTTCTTCACTGAAAAGCCTGTATTCTTAAACCTTACTTAACCGAAAAACTCGAAGATTTGAACCCAGGAGCTTACGAACGTTAGGCGAGTGCACAACCAACTGGGACGCCACGGCTCTGAGTCCCAAAACCGATGAGAAACTATACTAAGTTATTAGTTATGCTTAGTTATTTATGACGTAATGGATTATGCTCTTACGATAACTTTGAGTAGATATCTATCTATACTATTATAAAATAAAAAATAAAAGGCCTCAATAAAAAATAAGATTAAAAAAAAACTATTATAAAATTGTAACGGGAGTATTTTTGTACATTGAAGGGATAAAAAAAACTATTGGAATACGTTATTTATAGGCTTAATTGAAAAAAAAAACACTTTTCATAAAAGTTATTTTCTGTTTGAACCCTTTGATTTAAACCAGTTTTTTTGTTTGAAATCATGTGGTCTTGAGAGCGTCAGTGGCGTCGGGGATAAGACGCGGCCTATCATATCGAAAGGTCCGAAGTTCGATCCCCGGCTGGGCCATGCCCCAATGGGTTTTTCTCGAAACTTAAGTACATTTTACTGACTGCTCTCAAACGGTGAAGGAAAAACATCGTGAGGAAACCTGCATACGCCGAAGAAGAAATTCTTGGCGCATGTGTAGTCCACCAACCCGCACTGGGCTAGCGTGGTGGACTATAGCCCGAACGCCCTCGTTGAGAGGGTAGGCCTGAGCCCCAGCAGTGGGGACATGTTAATAGGCTGTTGATGATTGATGATGTGGTCTGACTTAAAATCTGGTGTAGGTACCTGTTTTTTTTTTTTTGAAAAGGGACGTTAACGTTTGTATGGGAACAAAAAATTACAAATCAAAACAACATGCCGCGGGCAACTATAGTAAGTACCATAAACGGTACTTTTTAATGCGAACGAAGTCGCGGGGCATAAGCTAGTCATCATACATCATACAAATATTATAAAGAGGAAAGATTTGTATTTTTGTAAGTTTGTAATGAATAAACTCAAAAACTACTTTGCCGATTTCAAAAATTCTTTCACCATTGAAATGCTACATTCACCCTAAGTGACATAGGCTATACTTATTGCAAAAAAATTTCCACCCGGGCCGCTAGTCGTTAATAAACCTAAAACTTGACGAAAACGTTGGTTATGGTTGCATCATTAACCCAAATACACGATGTAGGTTAAGCCCTGACTGACATAAGATTGACATCAGGCCGTCCGCTCTATTTAATGAAAAGTGCGCAAAATAACTCGCGGTTCATATTTTTAAAAGAGAAACCGATGCGGAGTGCTTTTAACTGATTGCAAAGTGATGGGTGTCCAAACTTCAGGAAATACAATGGTTTTTGTGTGTAAAAATTGTGAAGATTGAAACAGATTTTGTACGGTGCGGTACCAAAAAGACAGGACCATAGAACATATTAAGGGCTCCCTAAACGATCATGCTTGCATGACATGCAATACGTGCTGTCACTCATGCATGACCGTCTAGCTGTAGTGATTGACGTGCATGACATGCAAACTACGTGCTGGCCGTTGCTTCACTGTATTGATTGATAGCAAGCATGATGGTCCATCATGCAGCATGACATTCACGTAAAATGCAAGCATGATCGTTTAGGGACACTTTTACACCGTGGACATGACTACAACAAGGAAAAATTACAGAATTATTTCATCATCAGTTTTCTGTTAAATATTTCGTATTCTAGGCGTGTATTTTGCCGTGAATTTTTCCATCAACAAATACTTAAAACTAAAATATAAATCATTTCACAGGACATATCACCGTAGGTACAAGTCGTATCTTGCAGGTAAAGCTGGCTTGGATGGAGCATTCGGTATTGTATTGCTCCCTTACACCCCTTAATTGAATAATTCACATAAAACCAAATAGACATCAACAAAATCACTCCCACAACCGACTTCCAACTCTACGATCTTTTCCTTAGCTTTTGATTTTGTAAGTTTCATCTGGTTCCCTCCGAGTTTATCCGTAACGCTAAACAATACGTGAACAATAAAGTGGGTTTGACTCCAATTGTCTGTTCGTTTGCCACCAAATTGGGAAACAAAGGGTGATGCGTGGTCATGCCACTCTTTGTGTAGGTTTCTGTAACATGATGAGGGAAGCCAACGCCTTGTAATTTTTTTTATTGCTAAGCTGACAGGATCTTTCAAAATAAACTTCGGCAAATACTCTTTCGGCATTGGACGAAAAAGCTATTTACTGTTGCAAATGAGTAAGCG
Source organism: Metalampra italica (assembly GCA_949699065.1). Lineage (NCBI taxonomy): Eukaryota > Metazoa > Arthropoda > Insecta > Lepidoptera > Oecophoridae > Metalampra > Metalampra italica. Next base: position 1,111,191 of record OX452983.1, read on the forward strand.
AACCGGGAAGACGCCCAGACTTATATTGGATTATCCATAATTATTTTTAAACGAAAATAAACCCATTTAACAGGACTCATTTAGCTTAAGAAACCCGGAAGCCTTGTAATAAACGTTTATAAATACTTGTTTCGAAATTAATATTGAAATCTTTATCATCATATCAGCGTGTAGACGTCCACTGCTGGACAAAGGCCTTCCCCAGGGATATCCACGACGACCGGTCCTGCGCTAACCTCATCCAGCTGGGTCCCGCGACATTCACCAGATCGTCGGTCCACCTTGTGGGAGGCCTGCCTACGCTGCGTCTTCCGATACGTGGTCGCCACTCGAGAACTTTTCTGCTCCAACGGCCGTCAGTTCTACGAGCGATGTGCCCAGTCCCCTGCCACTTCAGCTTCGCGGTTCTTGAGCTATGTCGGTGACCTTGGTTCTCCTGCGGATCTCCTCGTTTCTGATTCGATCTCGCAGGGAAACTCCGAGCATAGCAATATCCCGTGTGTAATTTCATACACAATGGATATTGTGAATAATTTTTATTTGTTTTGATATAGTTAGAAATAGCCAGCCACCCTACCATCACTAATGAGGCTGTCAATTCGAATGGCACCACAGACAGCTAAAGTGATCCAAACCACAACCCGAGCTGCAGTAGCGTCGTCTCTCTCGCTCTCGCTGTGTTCTATATGTTTGCATCTCTTGCTCCCGTGATATGTTGTGTTGATAGACGCAAGACGGCGTGACAAGGGGAGAGTCTGATGCTAGAATTTATGGTGTATGGTCGGCCGCACGTACGCACCAAACCGAGGAAAGTCGAGGCTTGTAGTATACGTAGTCAGTTACATTATAAAAACCAGTAAGTACCATGAGAATGTGGAAGCCGTGGCTGTAACCGCCGGTTTTTGAGATTCAACACGACTTTGCTTCCAGGGCCGTACTAACGCAAAAACTCTGAACAAAAAAATATAACGGATTTTTTAAATGTACTTAGGGACAAATTTACACACGGCTGTTTAGTCCCAAACTACTGATAAACATACATATACTTTTAAAATAAATACATACAAACACCCAGAATCCGGAAACCAACAATATGCTCATCACACAAATGTTGGCCACGGGTGGGAATCGATCCCACGACCTCTGGCGCAGTTGTTAGAGGTGAAGTATTGTTTTTCAATTGAAATGGGACCATCCTCGAAATAGGTATAGGCTATTCAATAAAAAAAATCATTAAAATCGATACGCAATCGGCGAAAATATCGCGTAATATACACACAACAAAAACACAGTCGAATTGAGAACCTCCTCCATTTTGAAGTCGGTTAAATATAAACTAACCTACCCTTATTACCATATTTATTATAATTACCTGTAGGCTCAGGAGTGCCTTTTTCAGAATTTTTCATTTGTAGGTTATTATGTGGGCACTCAAATCTAGTCGGAAGTCGACGATTCGTCGCGGACGTGGTGCGTCGACGGCTCGATCCACTGACAGAATGGTATCTGTCATGGCCGCCCGTCGCGCTACCAGCGACACAACGCTCCGCCAAAGTGACACTGACAGCTGATGTCAGCTGTCACTTTATTTCCGTTTCTTGACAATAGATGGCGCTGTACGGTGCGCCGTCACCAAAGAGACAGCTAACGTCAGTTGTCACTTTATTTCCACTTCTTCTCAATAGATGGCGCTGTACGGTGCGCCGTCATACCTATTTATTTTGAATAATAAACAAATAAATTTACTTAGATATACCTACTAAAATAGTAAACTAAACATAATACCTACCTAATACTTACTTGAAATGCTTTAAATGTTTAAATAATTATTATAGGTACTAAGCTACACCCTTGGGTAAAATTGTATTGAAACATTTTTTTTCAATTCAATTCAATTCATTTATTTTAAATTTACAAAATACATGTCTACAGGTAGAGTCCCAAGGCGACAATGCATAAAACAATGGCTTAATTCTAGATTAATAGACTTAAAATGTAATAACAATTAATATAAATGATTGATAGAAACATTAATTATATTATATCCTATGTAACATACAATTTCAGGCTAAATAAATGAAATGAAATGACCTTAATTACCTACCAAAAAAAAGGGGCAGTCCTAAAGATAAAATATCTCCTCCAGCTCTGCAGATGACTTGATGATTGAATCTCCAAGCTGATGCGGCTGATAAAGAAGGATCTGGCGCGAGGATCACCGGACTTTTCCTTCAGAAATTTCCCCACAGCTGAGGCAAACTTCTTGGCCTCCGGTGCCCAAGCGCCGAGGGTCTCCACCGCAAAAGGAAGAAATTCAAAGTTGCCACTCACCGAGGAGTAAGCTATTTATTTATCACAGAGTGGATAATCCTGCATGAATTTATAAAGGTCTCAAACTCAACTAACTTCACATAAGCCTTAGAATTCATTCTGCTCGCGATCTATTCCCGTAATAAAACTAGATAAAATTGCTAACGAGATTACAATAAGTAAACCATGTTACAATGCTACAAGTGCTTGTAAAAAGTCCCCTCGCTACTAGTTGTATATTTATAGACGAGCCAGGCCCACCCCATCTTTTTACCAATTGAAATGTGGGCCCCAGCAATACCTGTCAAGGATGCAATTCTATACAGGAATGCGCACACAAATACAAACTTAATTGGCCACTCCACAACCGAATTTTTAACTCTATTTCAAAGCAATAAGAGCGGCTTAACTGTAAATGTAGTTCGTGAACGGAGGGAAAATTAATGTCGTCGTGTTAAAGGAATTTGTGTCGTATTTACAGGTGGTAAAGATGCCATTTGTAATAATTAGGTGGCGATTTGTTTGGCTTTTTATTGGGGTAACCATGACCGTCGAAGAATTGAGAAGATTTGAAGCTTTATTTTCAGAATTAGAAAAAGATAGAAATGGTGTGTTTTAGTGTTGTGTGCATGTACAAAGTAATGCTAATCAGCAGCTTTTATTTTGACACTTGATCTGATATTTTTATTTAGTTCGGGAAATGAACATAATCTTAAATTAACAATAAATACTACTGGACTAAGCAGACCTAGAATTCTGTTTGATAATAGATTTGGATATATTATAGTCTTTCTCCTTGTCTTACTTATGCACCTCCACTCGGGTCTTCCGCCTTTCTGGTCCATTCGCTTCCAGTTATCTTGTCAGGGTCTGCGGTCCATCGTGACAGGTCATAGTCTTAAATCAGTCTTCTACTGTATTGAATTCTGCCAAAACACTGATGTATTTTCGCCCTAAGCACGCTCCGCACGTATTCACAAAATATACTTGGTAAACGCATCAATAGAAACTCCGGACGTGTCCGGAAATCTCTTCAACTTTGGTTACCCTAGTGGTGTAAACATTGCGTGAGCGTATTTCCATTGTATGAGGTAATGCGAGACGACAAAATTCGGAAAATTATTCAATAATATTTCCCAATTTCTCTCTTTGAGGTGGTCTCGTATTGTATTGTGATATAAATAGGTAGCGTCTTTGATCTTGGTTCTTTGTTGGCATTGTGTCGAGTTTTAGGTACCTACCTACCTTACTTAACATGCGGGACTTACAGATTTATAAAGTGTAACGAAATATCATGTAAATAACAGTTTTAGAAGCATTCTGGGGAATGAAATGAATCTAATATATTGAAGTATAAATCCGTTGACAATGGGTTACATTTATACACGTTTTTTAGGGTTCCGTACCTGAAAAGAGGAAAAAAAGGAACCCTTATAGGATCACTCGGTTGTCCGTCTGTCAAGACCATTTTTCTCAGGAACGCGTGGAGGATGGGGTAGGTACTTCCCGTTCACCTAGAATCTTGAAATTTGGCAAGAAGCAAAGTCTTATAGCACAAGTAAAGGAAAAAATCCGAAAACCGTAAATTTGTATTTACATCACAAAAATTTATTTGTACAAAAGTACCAACAAACTTAACTTTGCGTATGAGCATGCCACCCCTATAAATTAGTACAATGACGTAAATAATTGTTGAAAGAATTCCCTATCGTCTAGAAATTCATCATTACAAATCTATATTAAATAATTTTGTAAGATTTTACAAATTATACTAAAGGTCTATCTAAGTCCGGAAACAAAATCACTTAAAATAAAATGAATAACATGTGACTATTAACATAAACACGTGATTTAACATTTGTCATGATAGGACTTGTCAAATTTTTTTTCGTTCACTTTATTTATTACTTACGGGAAAGTCAAAGGAATCTTAGTCCATACAGCCAAGTCTGAGGATATGAAAATTGATACGGGAGCTCGTCAATAAAATTATTCTTTTAATAACGATTTTCGAATTATTTCTATAATTAAGGTACGGAACCCTCAGGGCGCACTTGTCCGGTTTTTATTCTTTACAGTTTGTATTCCAGCTCGCATTTACAGACATGTCGAACACAATCAATCGGTTTATCGAAGCGTTACATCGCGAGCTGGTATGTCCTGTAATCCCATTTGTCGTCACGTCAGCGTGGTCTAAACCCCAGGGGTGTCTGGTGTATGGTGGCTCCCCCCGAACTCTAATTAGATCCCACCTGCACACCTGACTGGACTAACGTTATCAATTTGCTGCCGTCCGTCCGTCCGGACAAACGAGGGGTGCTAAGGCGACGCCTGTGCTAAGCGTTAGGCTGGGACTACATTGCCCGGCTCCAGAACCCGGATTCCGCTCCGGTTCCGGCTTTTTAAATGCATTGCGTGTCGATGAAGTACATAAAACTGCTAAGCTAGTAACACGTAATACCACAGTTAAGACTTAATATGGTCCGTAAATCGTTCACGCACCGGGCAATGTATTACGCATAAACATCAAACTACCAGATGATATTTTGAAAGGACAAAAAATTTAAGAATCATATTAAAAACCCACTTTGTGACAAAGCTTATTATTATATAGACGATTATTTGAATGACTAAGATGCCTGGTATTAATGTTACTTCAGCCTCGCACAATGACGTGTATAAATGCACCAAGTGTACCTACTCATAAATGCAATAAAATATTTTGACTAAAGAATAATTATTTAAACTGTTAAGTTGACTTAAATGGCCTTAGCAGTTTTAAATCCTTAGCCGACGATTTTTTTAATACTCCGAAGAGGTTTTGACCGCCGAAGCATCGGCGACGGCTCTTCAGCACGCGTCCGCATGCGTATTTACGCCCATTCGCATGCGTCGGCGTGCGATCGCATCAGACATACAGCTATACAAAAAAAGCTTCAATGTAGGGTATCCGTTTTTTGACTAAACTAACGGTAAAAAATAATAGATCGATAATAGTAGATCGAGCCAGAACCGGAGTCAAACCGGACTCGTGTACTCCCAGCCTTAGGTAATAGATAAGCTAGGGTGTTAGCGCACTACACGGAAATTCACGGTTCGACAAATAGCGATACGACTCCGTATTTATGTCTAGCCGAGGCTTGTAAGGACTAAGGGGTGTGGGCTTTGAGCTGAGCTCTGACGGGCCAGCTTTGTTATACAAAGCATAGGAGTAATATGAGCAGCGAGCATCCTGGACCAGCGCGGAAAGCCTAATTAAGGCATCCTACTAATTGTATAAAGGAAACCATATATATGGATACTGATTTCATGTAAACTAACGAACCAAATAGCTAGAACAGATTGCCACAGATGGCGCTATATACAGAAAATACATAGATTAAACATCATTAAATTACTAGATGGCGCTGTTCACAATGTCACCTTTGTATCCTATTAATTGGCTATAGATACCCCGGGAAAAGCTGTTCCCACGGGAAAACTTTTCAACGCGTGCGAAGTTAGCTAAAATTTTTTTATATAGTTAGAGAAAAAGCTAGTATGTACATTATAACTGCGAGACTATCTTTCGAGAAGGCTATGCTCGGAGTTTCTCTGAAGGATCCGCAGTGAGGAGATCCGTCGGAGAACTATTTATATAACTTACCTAACCGAAAGGATTAGCAAGCTGTAGTGGAACTTTACGCATTGATTTTACTTCATCAGGTTGAGCAGTTTCCCAGATCGGTGTTTCTTTTACGCATCAGCGGACCATACTCGCACAGAGAGCAAGGTGTTTCCTCGGCTTCTTGGCAGTCGAACACATCTCATGGTTCGACCTCATATTCTTGTGTGAAAGCTTACCGTTGGACTTCAATGGGAGCATAAAGCTCTGCGAAAAGAGCGTGAGTGTACCCCTTTACAAGCAGCCTAGTTTTTTCCGACTTCCCAGAGCTTTTTCCTTTTTTTAACTGTCATTAGATGACGCTGCGCTTTTGCCCAATCTCTGTAATGCGCTTGTAGATATAAAAGGAAAGTTATTTTTAGAACAAAAGTAAAAGACTTCGGTGTGTTTTTTGCGACTTGTCGCGACTTTTTTGTGTCAGTTACAAAAATGAGTCTGAGTGAAGTATCTATGGTCTTGGTTTTTTGGGTCATTCCCGCCGGTTCCAAAATGTTGTTTCCAAAAGCATGTGAAAGCCTAAAATTGCAATGTTTTCGGATAACCATTGATATTAGGTAGGTATAGGCACTATTTTTCCTAATGCTTCAAGATGGAAATGATCAAATCAATCAACAGCCTATTAACATGTGTTCACTGCTGGGGCTCAGGCCTACCCGATCAACGAGGGTGTTCGGGCTATAGTCCACCACGCTAGCCCAGTGCGGGTTGGTAGACTTCACATGCGCCTAAGAATTTCTTCTTCGGCGTATGCAGGTTTCTTCACGATGTTTTTCTTCACCGTTTGAGAGTAGTCGGTAAAATGTACTTAATCGAGAACCCATTGTTGGCCCAGTCAGGGATCGAACTTCTGACCTTTCGATATGATAGGCCGCGTCTTATCCCCGACGCCACTGACGCCTCTCGTAATATTCAATAAAAAATATTTCGGGCAAGTATCCTGTGTTTCGAGATACGAAACCCAAAACTATGCGCCCGACACACACTTAGCCGGTTTTAAAAACGTATATTACTCGCCTTTCGTTTAGTTTAATGAGTCTGTAATGAAGATGAACGGGCGAGCGCCGCGGGCGATAACACTTCCTTATTAAAAGTCTTTCGGCGTTAAATTAAAATTATAGCAAATAATTAATATTCATTTTTCCAGTCGCCAGTCTGAGTAATGCCTATTTTTTTTTTTTTAAATCTTATTTTTTATTGAGGCTTGTGACTTATAGAAGTCAATGCCAGCCTCGTAAGGAATCACTGTTGCCAAGTTACTCAGACCTCAGTCTGAGAGATAACTTTATAAATTTATATAAATTTTTTGCCTTGTCTGACAACGGGGAGTAATGCATAAATAATATAAAATTACTATTATATTAAACGTAAAAATCAGTTTGTAAAAAATCGTTTTTCGGCGAGACACTTTCAAATGAACTAAACTGTCTATTGCAGACAGCAAATTTCACTCAAAGGAGGAAACATTCTTTTATTTTTAAACTAGCTGCTTCCCGCGGCTTTGCCCGCATAGAAATGATTTTTCCGCAAGAACTGCTTTTCCTAGGCATCTATGTGTTAGTCTGATTAATAATCTACTAGCTTTTTACCGCGGCTTCGCCCGCGTAGTAAAGTTTTTCCCGTGTGCATTGTGAAACAGCGCCCTCTATGTAGGTGTTTTGTTACTTAGGGGGTATTAGCGGACGCCCCGCGACTTTGTCCGCGTTAAAAAGTAGCCTATATGTTATTCCAGGATATAAGCTATCACTGTACCAAGTCTCATTAAAATCTGTTAGGTAGTTTTTTCGTGAAAGAGCAACAAACATACCTACGCGAAAGCTTGTAAGGATGTTTGGATGTGATCCAAACATCCTTACAAACTTTCGCGTAGGTATCTATATAATTTTAGTAGGTAAGTAAATAAAACGGCAAAAACCCTCTGGCCTCAGCCGGGAATCGAACCGTACATTTTGAAGGAGCCTGGCATGCTTAGTAACAGCTATTTGCCGCGCGTGTTCTTGACATGGCCGTATAAGGCGGCGCACGACGCTAGACCATACAACACATACATTATGTATGTATGGGCCACATGGGCTGGGTTCAACGCGACCACTCAAGGCTGCAGACGACCGCCGAGCCGTTAACACACATACAGTTCGCGTTAAATAATTATAGCAGTGGCTAGGTACATACTAGGTGCCACCGTGACATAGTCTGCATTCGTTTTTCTTAACATAACTGTGTTCTTAATGGTGAAATACTCAAACTTTTTATATTGCATGACTAAGGGCCTCTTTCACCACTTGCTGATATTGTTACAGATAGTAATCTGACAAATAAACTATCAAATAAATCTGTCTGATAATATTTTCGTGTTTCATACCTCAAGTCTCTGAGACAATATCTGACAGATAAAAAAATAACAGCCACTTGATGTTGCTGTTAGTATATCTGACAGATAAGGCGATCGGATACCTGTGAAAGAATAAAAATTGGATATCTGTCAGTTAATCTGCAGATAGGGTATCTGGGACTTTATCAGCAAGCGGTGAAATAAGCCCTAACTAAAGGTTCAATAAAATCTTAAACAATTATGTTATTAAGTTCTTAGTCTACCTTCTATTAAATGGTGTACAATCATGTCGATTCGGGGAGCACACGACTTTAACTAAATTTAGTCTTTTCTGCTCTTTTTTATCTGTAGAAATAAGAAAGAGATGGCATGTATTTTAGAACTGTCAAATTAGTTTAGTCCTGTCCTGACACAAGAAAATAACCATGGTTTGTATTGCAACTTAGAACATGGCGATTAAAATTCCCTCTGTCTGACAGGACTAAACAATTTGACAGTTCTAAAATACATCTCTTTCTTATTTCTACAGAAAAAAGAGCAGAATAGACTAAATTTAGTTAAGTCGTGTGCACCTCCGAATCGACACCAAAATGCGAAAGTTTGTAAGGATGTTAGTTAATTGTTATTCTTTCACGCAAAAACTAGGGAAAAGATTATGATGAAATTTTAAGTTGTGCGTTGATATGATAACTCAGTCAGCTGTCAGCTTCATCTTTTAAATATGTTGAATGTATTTTAAACTATTTATGAAATATTTATTTATTTAACGTATTGCGAATAGGGTGGCATCCAGAAAGTACGCGTGGGAGGATATTATAGCGCAGAATATGACAGAATCTCGCCTCATTCGTAAACATTGAATATTTTACAGAAGCGGGGTGAGCGACCTGTAACCTACATATCTATGTAAATTTGCTGTAAAAATGGGAATGTATAATATGTTAGGGTATAGTCTAGCAACACTCAGGTCCGTGCCTCCTTGGAGTTTTTTTGGCGGGAGTCGAACGAAGTGTCAGTTCGCCTCTTCCATTTTATTTTCTATCCTATATGTATTGTGGTGGGTCTTAAAATGTATACTTGTGATATTATTTTATACATTAAGTGCTTGCGGTTGTGTATATTGTGCAGGGAATTAAAACAGAAGTGTATAACAAGGATATGATTGACTTATTTAAATCAAATATTTAACTCTTTTGAAAAAATTGCGTAGTTGTTCTCCTGCTAAGGGATTTGTGTGACCATAGAATAGAATAAAAATCGATCCTCAAACCTAGTTTGTCGATATTATTGTATACAACGGACAGTATAGTAGTAATAGAAGCATTTTCAATTACCATTATGTAAATACAGTGGACTATGGCAATAAAATATCAATTGTGCTGACTAGAATGGCCGTAAAACTCAATTTATGTTAATAGGGCCTTATAGTATTTATGTATCAACCGCTCGATATGCATACTTAATATTGAGTTGCAATGTGTACGACTATTTATCTACACTATCATACGTAGCAACACGAATACAACATCATTCAAAATTAACTATATAGTTACTACCTTTGGCAGTTACATTTACATTATACAGGGGTAACAATCTAAATTGATTTATACTTTTACAATTTTTTGTTTATTCATTTAGTTTTCGAGAAAACGTACATGTACTTTAAATTAAAAATCCTACAGTATCTAATTCAATCGTAACAGCACTCAATTTAGACTACAGTTTTATCATTTTTCTCGAAAACTGGATGGACTTGGATGATTGCATGAAAAATTGGATATAATATTTGATGTTACATACTGTATCCTTATTATTCAATTCAATACACTTTATTGTACATTTAAAAATTACAGACAAAAAAGAAAAAAACAGATACAATAATGTACATATAGGCGGTCTTATCGCTACGAGCGATTTCTCCCAGACAACCTTTATAACTGCCAAAGTTAGTGTAGAAAGACCCTGTGTAATGTCCACACAATAACATAAAAATCTACAAATTTCGAGCTTATCTCTATTAAAGATTTATTTCAGCAAACCCGGACGCATTGGAGTAACGTCCTTCACATGCTTATAACATTTTAGATGAACGTCAATATTCAATGCTTTGCTTTGTTGACCGTCATACTGTACGCTTGGATTAATTAGCACTAGCTTACAATATGGCACCTCTGCCAGAGAATAATGTAGACCTCGAGTTCTACTTAGCATTTGTATTGTAAAGATATTGTATAGACCGGTGCTAAGTTGTGTTTAGTTGTCGGTACAGTCAGCCCAAGAAAAACAGTGGCACCTTAAATCAAATCAAATCAAATATACTTTATTGAGCACCAAATTATATCAAAATTTTACATTATGATAATTTACTAAACTGTGTACAATCAAAAGGCGGCCTTATCGCTTTCAGCGATTTCCTCGATATCGATTAAATTCAACTTGTTAAGCTTTTTCTGTGTTCTGTGTTGTTACGTATATAATCTGGAGGTTTGACCAGAGGCAGGGTCAATAATATAAAATTGTTTTTTCACCTCAGAATCTCAAACAGGCAGCAATAAATTTCAAAACACATTTTACTATGTTACTTTAATTATTTTGAACGCTTACAGTAATTATCTACGTCATCTCTTATTCTGCATTTACGTTGAATAGTAGTGTATTTTTAATTTAATTCAGAGCTTTGCTTTAGGTATCGTTTTTCTAGAAAACTAGATGATGACACGAAAAAAAAGTTTTATCGTTTTTCTCGAAAACTAGATGAGTAAACGAAATTTTCTATTTATACTTTATTTTTTACATCCTATCCTCCTGGGACCCCACGGCCTCGCTTAATATAAACATTAAAAATAAAACATAACTACAACATAAAAAAATCATAAAATAATTGTATTTTCGACGTTCACTCTGCGATCACTTCTTAGGACTAAAAATTAAAAATAAAATAAAACGTAGAACATAAAAATAAATAAATAAAAATTCGTTCATTTCTCCCAGGACTCAGGAGGTTAAATATGTTTCTGCCTATAAATAAAGACTTGAGTTCTCACGCCAAAAAAAAGCTTTACCTAGTGCCAAATATTTGTTACAACCTATATCTTACGTTGCATTTTGCTTTCTTAAAACCCTCGAGTTCAAACCAGGTCAGGCGAGCTTGCTGACGTGTATTTTCAACTTTAATATTAAAAGTTCCGGTAAAAGCCCGAGGGAAATGCTGAAACCGCAGGCGCATGTAAAGTTTAATGCAAGAAACATTTCCTAAACCCAAAACGAACACGGTGCGCGTTTAAAAAACTGATATGTATCTACTACAAGTACAGTTGGCCTGGGAAGTTGTGCGCCAATTCGCGAGATATCAAGCTTTAAATTAAAACGGCCAAAACTTTCAGAAGCTATTTCAATTCATTTATTCTATTACAAAATACACTGTGTAGGAAATTTCAGCAAACTGTGTGGAACTTAGTGAGAATCGCCGACTAACTCTAATCGTGCCCTTGTTTTTGTGGAGATTATGCCGTAACCGCCGGTGGTTTTTGTTAATAATATGTCATTTTAAAACTATGATGGGCCTAAAAGGACTCTGTGGCCAGGGCCGTAATACCCATTAAAAATGAATTTATATGATTTTTTGACGTCACATTATCCCCTTGCTAACTCTACTGTTAGTACCGCAGCATATGTGTGGTTTGCTGCTGCTAGTTATTTAATATGAAATAAAATGACCCATTTTTGTCCCCCCCATCATCGTCAGGGGGAGAACTGGCACAAATTTGTCCCATTCGCCCCCTCAGGGGGTCAACTGGGAAATAGACCCGTGCGTATTCCTGCAAACGTCACCTCACCGCAAAACCGACCGCACCGATGGCAGCGGACAGTTTTGGTCATTGAGGTCACATGCAACGAATAATACTCAGCTCTAGTGGTCAGCTGTGGGCGATGCCTGTCCGTTTATTCGACATTCGTGTCGATTCGGAGGCGCACACGCCCTAACTAAATTTAGTCTATTGTGCTCTTTTTTATCTGTAGAAATAAGAAAGAGATGGCATGTATTTTAGAACTTTCAAATTAGTTTAGTCCTGTCAGACACAAGAAAATGTACCGTGGTTTGCTCATGGTTTGTATTGCAACTTAGAAATTCCCTCTGCCTGACAGAGGTCTGACAGGACTAAACTAATCTGACAGTTCTAAAATACATGCCAGCTCTTTCTTATTTCTACGGATTTTTTTTTTAAATAGACTAAATTTAGTTAAGTCGTCTGCACCCCATTTACTCGTTGTGGCCGGCTGTAAGGGGGAACTAAATGATGGGAATGATGGGAAATAGTATGATGAGACTGGCTCACGACTTTTTTCGAAAGAGTGAACGAAGCGAAATAGGTGTGTCAGGATCGCGATACTTTGCGCTCCGTTCTTTCTGCCTACCCCGCCAGGGACATAGCGTGTAGATTATGTAGGTAACTATCATTACGGAGGATTGTATCTTATAGTGTATCATATTATCTAGGTATTTAGTCGATTTATAATTATGAAACTTATATTTTCTCAGGGTAAAAGCAGCCTAGATGTTCATCTAGAGATCAAATGAGAATTTTCACAGTTGAAGATTTTTAAAATCGGTTCAACTGTTCACAAACAAACTTAACGTCTTTGTTATTATAAGTATAGGTAGACTTCGTTTGATATTATGTTTTCCAACAATGTTTTCTATAGATGTCGATGGAAGCCGTAGGTTATTCGATCTGTTCTGTAAATAAATATTATTGTATTGCTTTCTTTGTGAGAGGTTTCTCAAATTTTTTTTGTTTTTGGTCTTTGATTTGATTATTTACGATCAGAAAACCTTTTATAAACGCCTAGTCCTTTGGTATTTCTGTTTGTAAATCTACCCAAGATCACTGAAACTTCTCGCGTACCTTCTACTCTTGTTGGAGTTTTCCAGAGTTGTGTAATAGAAGATAGCCTCGTTATGTGGTGTGATATTTTATGTGTTACATTTCTCTTTGTATCAAAAATTACACTTTTTTCTTTAAAATCGTTCCAGTGCTGCTATTAAAAAAACTTGAGACAAAGTGTCCGAATTATTTAGTAATGCTTTTGTAAAGATTCTTAACACATAGGTAGATGAAGTTGAGTAGAGCCAAGAAAGACTCAACTTCATCTGTGACTCCGATCACCCTTGACCGAACTGAGTCTTTCTTAGTCTCAGCAGTTGCGTTGTACGAACGAATCGAACTACTGAGACAAAATTAGCCAAATTCGTTCGATTCCTACATTCCTACATACATGCATTTCACGTCAAAAGCTTTTAGTCGTATAATGTCCTCTGTATCAGAATGTCCTCTGTATCAGAACGTCCACTGTATCAGAATGTCCACTGTATCAAAACGTCCTCTGTATCAGAACGTCCACTGTGAACGTCCACTGTATCAAAACGTCTACAATATCAAAACGTCCTATGTATCAGAACGTCCACTGTATCAAAACATCCTCTGTATCAAAACGTCCTCTGTATCAGAACGTCCTATGTATCAAAAAGTCCACTGTATCTAAACGTCCAGTCCACTATATCTAACCGTCCAGTCCACTGTATCAAAATTTCCACTATATCAAAACGTCCACTGTATCAGAACGTTCACTGTATCAGAACGTCCACACACAGTATCAGAATGTCCACTGTATCAGAACGTCCACTGTATCAAAACGTCTACTGTATCAGAACGTCCTTTTTATCAAAACGACCCCTCATACAAACCCCCATACAACTTTCGTAGACTACTTCCTAAGTCCTAAGTTGGGCCGTGGACCTCCGAGAGGCCGAGAGGCTGCCACTCGCCGCGTGACGTAGCATTGCTTGGAGTCGCGCCGCGCGGGGTCGTCGACCCCGGCGCTGCGCCTGCGCCGTGCCGATTCATCGTGCTCAGGAATTCTATGCAATAAACGTCTCCACGTCTCGGCTCGACGCCCGGCGCGTATGGGAAACTGCTTTTAATTCTTTTGTTCTCCAATGCGTTTTCCCGCTTAATCTGTTACTTAGCCACGGTTTGCGAAATGACCGCTTTCAGAATCATTTCACTTCAATTTATGACCGTGACTTCTCTATAGCCAACTCCAGTAAGATAAAATGCAGTTAGATTTTTGTTCAATAAAAATCAAATCAACAGCCTATTAACATGTCCCCACTGCTGGGGCTCAGGCCTACCCACTCAACGACGGCGTTCGGGCTATAGTCCACCACGCTAGCCCAATGCGGGTTGGTGGACTTCACATGCGCCTAAGAATTTCTTCTTCGGCGTTCAGGTTTCCTCGCGATGTTTACCTTCACTGCTTGAGGTCAGTCAGTAAATGTAGGTACTTAAGTTTCGAGAAAAACCTATTGGTACATGGCCCAGCCGGGGATCGAACTCCGGACCTTTCGATATGATAGGCCGCGTCTTATCCCCGACGCCACTGAGAGTGTAGTGCCAGGGCAATTGTCGCCCATTTTATGTTTTCCCAATGTAAAAGTATACACGCTTTTTTTGTACTTATGCCTCCTTGCGTAGTAAGGAGTTTCTTTTGTCATTGATTATACCACACCACATGCATATCGTGAGGAAATCTGCATACGAATAACATCAACATCACCCTAAGGTTGCCTGGAAGAAATCGCTGAAAGCGATAAGGCCGCCTTTTGATTGTACACAGTGTAGTAAATTATTATAATGTAAACTTTTGATATAATTTGGTGCTTAATAAAGTATATTTGATTTGATTTGAATAAGATTATAATTTCTATTAAAGTCCACCAACCGGGGCTCCGTTGGTGGACCCCGGGTTTGAGATAAAAGATCCCAAAGTTGTTGAAGTGTCGCCGGGTATTCTTCATCATCATCATCAGCCTGCACTAGTCCTCTGCTGGTCATAGGCCTCCCCCAAGGCGCGCCACTGAGCCCGATCTTCGGCTCTCCGCATCCAGTCACTGCCAGCCGCCCCACGCAGGTCGTCGCTCCATCTAGCCGGAGGGCGTCCCACACTACGCTTGCCAAGTCGTGGTCTCCACTCGAGAACTCGTCTACCCCAGCGGTTATCGGTTCTCCGGCAGATGTGACCAGCCCACTGCCACTTCAACGTGTATTCTTAGCCCCTATCTATATGATAACATTGACTAATTTGTTTGGATAGTCATCCATCATTGGGTTTCAGTTCTTTCGCTTCGTCCTGCAGAAAAGTTGATATTTGGCTTCAGTAAACATTGTAACGGATGTGTTCAAGGGTACAATAAATTTAAGTACAGTCGACCGCACGTCAGTGGAAACAGAACGTTAACTTAATTCCACAAAATAACTTGTATAAAGTTATTACTCAAACTTACCGTAGAGTTAACCAACCTTCCGCGCTAACTGTATTCTACTTAGTTGCTATAACTGTAATCGTCTGGTTAATACTGCGTACTCTCGCGCATTGAGGCTTAGCCGCGATCTAAACGAGGTTAATTTAAAATGTCGTTGATTTTTTGATAACTGCGCCACGTTTTTTCCGCAAATAAGAACGGCACTCACAATTATACCTAGGTACTGTAGAAATATGTGGGTAAAGAATACCCCAGACAATTCTTTCACCGATGTCTACCACTAATTTATCTGCTGGTAGAGAATGCCATTGGCATTAAGTTCGCCTTTTGTACAAATTAGTGCAATGAAGTTTTAAATAAATAAATAAATGTCTGGGTGGGGCTCACGAAGAATAAACCATACTTATATAACACACTGGAAATTGTATCACACTGTCATACAATTTTTCATTACTCATACTCTGAAAGTAGGTCTGAAGTTGCCTGAGGAGCGGGTTGACAGTAATACATCTCAGCCCTAGGGAGAATCGCTTTCAACTGACAGCTGTCAAATTATATTAAAAATAACTAGTACTATTTTGACATTTCTATTGGACCATGTTCCAACTGTCTATACAGCCGCTCAATTACAGCGCGGTGTAAAATTGAAATAACATAAAGTTAAGTAATAATTAAAGAATATATATTTTTATATGACTTTATTATAATTATTACTGTCAACTATTTCTTTAAAATAACATAGATTTGGGCAAAATATTTACCATTTTTTCAATGATGGAAATGAAAAATAATGGCAGAATAGCTGGCCGGCCACAGAAAAAGAATCAAAGTAGACGGGAAAGCGGCAATCCGATCTTCATTTGTTTTTTCGAGTTGTAGAGTTTTGTTTATACTTCCGTATAGCAGAGATTTGTATTAACACTCATTTTATGTTTTTGTTTTTACTTTCAGTGTATTCTTAATGAAAAGCACAGTGTTTCCCTCGGGTTCAAGACTTATTTAGAGGTCCCTCGAACTATTAGCGCCCTCGCTGCGCGTCGGGCGCCAAACCCCGTCTCGGGACTTAAATAAGTTACTTTCACCCCCAGGTTAACAATGTACTATTACGTGTTCGTAATTTTGCGAGCCCCACCCGTCTCTTAGTAGAATCACATGATATTAGGATACTTTTTAACGCGGACAAAGCCGCGAGGTTTCCGCTATCTAATTTTCTATGGAGGCCAGGAATACCGGGCGATACTTCGACCCCTTTGGGATTCCTAACCCCGGTCCACCAACGGTTCCCCAATCTGTTTTTGGTGGACTTCACACGCGCCTTAGAAACCGTATGCAGGTAACCTGTCCATCAAAATTTAAACAGCGTCAGTGGCCCAGGGGATAAGACGCGGCCTATCATATCGAAAGGTTCGAAGTTAGATCCCCGGCTGGGCCATGTACCAATGGGTTTTTTCTCGAAACTTAAGTACATTTACTGACTGCTCTTAAACGGTGAAGGAAAACATCGTGAGGAAACCTGCATACGCCGAAGAAGAAATTCTTAGGCGCATGTGAAGTCCATCATCCCGCACTGGGCTAGCGTGGTGGACTATAGCCCGAACGCCCTCGTTGTGAGGGTAGGCCTGAGCCCCAGCAGTGAGGACATGTTAATAGGCTGTTGATGGAACCCTTTTTCTGGATCCTGTCGCCAGCTCCAGCAATATAGTTTTTTACACAATTAAACTTTGAAAGCTAAGCTTTTTAAAGTGAAATCCCTTATTTTTAAAATTCAAATATTAGTACACATATTAGTAGGTTTATACGTCGCGTTGTTTAAGGCAAAAAGTTATTTAGTGAGCTTTACTTTCACGACTTTCTTATGAGCCGTTGCTCTCTTTACCAAACATCGCAACATTTACTATAGGTAATAAAACCGTTGGCCAATAAAACAAAAGAAAACAAATTATAAGTATCAGCGAATAACTCCGAAGAATTTTTATTATCGTGAAATAAAGCCAAGGCAATAAATACATGTACAGTACAAAAGAAACTAGGGCATAAGAATATTATATGTATTCTGTGGCATAGGTATAATTGTCTTTCGCGTCTAACATTTCTCTGAAAATCTCACACAGTAAATGAATGAATAACAAGAGCATTTTTATTATAGGTTTTGGCTTGGTAACGAGACCTTTAAGCCATATAATTATCATGTTTTAAATTTAAAGTCTTATTTCTTAAATCTATTTTTTTAACCGGCGGTTACAGCACGGCCTTAACAAAAACAGAGCACGACTAGAGTTAGTCGGCGATTTTCACTAAGGTTCATAGGTATCCTCATTAAATCGATAGTAACTATAGTGGAGATTTCCAATGGACAATTTTGGTGCGAGCTGAAAGAGTTATCACACGCTTTTATTTTAATTTCCCGCACAATATGCACAACCATCAGCACATAATGTATAAAAAACTATTACACATTATAACCCGCAAAACATATAATTTAAGAAAATAAAATAGAAGAGACGACCATGACACTTCGCTCCCGCCAAAAGAGTCCAATAACAAGAGTAATAGGTCATCAAAGTGAGTTTTTTCACTCCTAAAGTGGGATTCGTAGTGCACTTGCATGGGTTTAAATTACTTAAAATAAGCCGGATTTTTCCATAGATCCCGAAATTATCTCGGATGATAACGAAATTCATTCTTACATTCCAACTTTTTACTACCACAATAAAAAAAATAACTAAGTAATGGACTGGCTGCATTCAAACGTCAAAACTCGACATACATACGATTCGCTTATAGTCCTGTGGACTGATCGCAAATAGTGATTAAATATTAAAAAAAAACATTCCAATTAATCCGGCTTTTCGCAAAGATCCGATTTTTCCAATTGCCTACCTGCCTTAGAGTCACAGAGTACATTATATTTTTGAGAGTATACATATGCTAGCTATTTTAGTATGTATACTCTAAGCTACCGTAACCTACGACTTAAATTACCTTTCAACTTTTTCACAGCGGGCGATGGCATTCGATATCATACAGTCTATTTATGGTTACTGGTATCTTGATACATTTAGAATATTTCCTTTTTAAAACAGCTAACTAGGTACCAACTTAGAAATCCCTCATTCCTCCGAAATGTAATCCAATACTATTTCTCTTCCAAGAAAGTGTATTCTAATTGTTCTAATTAATTGTTTATTTTGCGAACCAATTTGTTCTGAGAAGCTTTAATTACGTCAAACAATACAGGGAAAACAAAACAAACAAAATGGCCTCAGACTTCTCGATCAATTTACTTACAGGGGTAGGTTATGTCAGGTTGAGAGGGTATTTATACAAAATCATTGTATGATGATAATTTGGCAAATTGTAAAAACTTGTAATCAGTGAAACTAGAACAAGGAAATGAAAAATAAATCCGTTCCAGTTACCGAGTAGGTACCTATTGAAATTTCATTATTAGCTTGATTTTGATTATAAACGCTAAGCAATCCTACTAATATTAACAGTAAGTTTGTAAGGATGTTTTGTAATAATATAGAATATACATCAAAATAACACATAGACTATAATTCATAAAGATATTGTGTGAATTGGCTAATAAATCCAAATTTAATGTGGGTGAAACCATAAGGATACTGGCTTCATGTAAACTTACGAACCAAATAGTACGAACAGATTGCCACAGGTGGCGCTGTTTCACAACTTTTTTCACAACGGGTGATGGCATTCGTTATCATACAGTCTATATAAGGTTACTGGTATTTTGATACAAGATGGCGCTGTTTCACAATGTCACCTTTTTATCCTACTAACTGTAGATACCTCGAGAAAAGCTGTTACCACGGGAAAAACTTTTAAACGCGGGCGAAGTCGCGGGAAAAGTTAGTAATGTGTAAATCTAAGCGTTGGCCGTTCCGATCAATAAAACCGACGCTAACTAGAACACAGCAGTAATTGTATTTGTTGGTATTAGCTCCGTTACAGGCGAGGGTTGTCACAATTTCAGGGTATGAATTTTTTCTTGCTGGCCAATCTCGACGCCAGAGCGGTTTCATCTCAGTAGATAATCCAGCCGCTGTTATTGGGCTTCACGCACACTTGTAAGTACTTACTTCGTCGCTACGAAACATTCTTTCTTTCTGTTTTTCTTTTTTTCCCCGTTTCATACAAAAAGTACAGCTGATTGCGTATCTGAGTGCCTCCTTATGGGAAGGGGCAGACAGAGCAGAAAAATGCTCGCGCACTTTTTGACGTCATTGTCAAATAAACCATAGTCATCATCTTATCAGCCTGTAGACGTCCACTGCTGGACAAAGGCCCCAGGGATCTCCACGACGCCCGGTCCCGCGCTAACCTCATCCAGCCGGGTTTTATTTCAAAACCATAGTCTACAGTACAAAATCTGTTTTGGTATTCATACGATTTTGTACTTTACACTATGGTGATATGGTTCACTTGACAATGACGTGAAGTGTGCTAGCATTTTTCCGCTCTGTCTGCCCCTTCCCTTAGGGGTGGGGGGTTGGGGGGCACTGTTTTATTATCTATTCTGTGACTCATATACTAACTTACATTTTGTATGACCACTCTCTACTTTTTCTGTCGCACCTGTACTTTAATTCTAATATCACGTCGTATTTAATTTAAGCTATAAATAATCCTAAAGAGTGCCAACCCTGCGTATAGTTAAGAACATTAGAAGGCAAACAAGTCTCCAGCCTGACACCGTTCTGCTTCTACGATATAAATGTAATAAAATAACATAACTTTAATATAAAATAAAATCTCGTGTTAGTCCCTTATTTTCACAGTTCAAACCGCGACTTTTCCATTGAAATTATTATTATTACGGTTCCGTACCTCAAAAGGAAAAAAGGAACCCTTATAGGATCACTTCGTAGTCCGTCTGTCTGTCTGTCAAGACCCTTTTTCTCAGGACCGCGTTAAAACTAATATCAAATACTCAGGTCGCAATCCCTTGGAGCGAAAAAATCAAACTTCTAAGTCAAGGCAATGAAAAAATATGGCAGAAAAACAAGGCAAGATTTGTAGGCGATTTCCACTAAGGTTCACATCCTCACTAAAGCGTAGTAATATGGAGATTTACAATGAACAATCTAAAAAAACTTCATTATATCCTTAGGTTGGCCGACGTACGCTCGACCTATCGCGATATTCTCCTTAGCTCAATTTTCTTACATTTCATAAAGTTTTCCAGGCAATTTAACTCTATTTGAATTAATCTAGCAGAAGAATGTGTAATAAATTTAGCTCCAACTTTTTTTTTCAGTATGTGGCTTAGAAGATAATATTATTATAGGAGTTTTTTGGCGTAACACATTAGATGACTAGAATTATAGAGTTAAGATCTCTTTGGTGCGTGCTCGCGGCCCCTTAAAGAGGCGTAAAAAAAGCATTCTATAGGTGTCAAAATCGTGTCAAATGTATTACAATACTGTGACTCACTCACACATTCTCATTTTCAAACTTCATATAAATTTGTATTAGCAACCTCCTCCGCTTCCTTTGTCCGCACCCCCCCTGTAAGTGGCACCATTGGTTTCCATACTAAATATGCAAGATGCAGTCTCCATAGAGAACGCGCGTGCCACCAAAGAGATTCGAACCTTCCTGACTAGAATAATGCCTATACAATGGCAATGTTTTTGTCATCGTAGTACTGGGCTTCGTAGTGGCGGTGTAGCCCTGCTGCCCTGTCACCTATATAAACCTAGTATTTGTGGGTTAGCTATAAAAAACGTATACCGTTACAACCTTTTCAAACCATGTATTGACCGTGACTCGCTAATTACCAAGTTTGCAAGTCACAGAATTAGTGTAGCGAATTTGTTACAACCAAGGTACCTACCTACCTGACTGGTAACTCAGCATCGGAGTCAAATGCGTGGTTATCAGGGGATTTACGTCGTCAGTCCTTAAACGTCCACTGCTGGATTCCGTCGTGCCACTGAACTGGAGGTGGCTGAGGTCATGGTCGCTGCGCGCACGCACTTTTGTGTACATTTAGCACGACAGATAGAGCTTAAATTAATTTAATCGTGTGACAACACAAGAGCTATTAAAAAAAACGATAGATAAAATATAGATGGGAGATCATCATCATATCAGCCTTTTAACGACCACTGCTGGCCGTTAGAAGGCCAGTAAAGTAGTAGTAGTTGTAGTAGTGAAGTACATAGGCCTTCCCCCCAATGAACGGAAGTTTCCCAGCTCTATATAACACCTTGGAAGCGGTGGTAGATAAAAAATTGACGTTGTATAAATTTACCCAGTGTACTTACATGAAAAATAAAAAATATGTTTGACTTTGACGCCACCACACCCGACCCACCGCATCCAGCCGCTCCAGGCCACCTTCGTATTGCGTTGGGAATTTTGGGTTTCTGGTATTATGCGTCTGAACGAAACCATAGACAACATCCGTATCAAATCGACTTGACAGCTAAATAGACAGAGGACATCGGGGTTTTCATTATATGTGGGTTTACATTTGCATATGGCGGTGTGAAATTAAGCTTCCTCCCCTCGCGGCACCGACAGTTGCCTAATCCCGCGTCCCTCCCTTGTCCCGTCAAATCCCGCGGGATCGATCCGTCCGGGACCGATGTGGTCCCGGAATCGAGCCGAAGCTATGCAGAAATGAGCCAACCCACACTTACCCATTTTCAGATATCAAGTCCAAACTGCTCGAAACCGCTGTGGGTTGGTATGATACACTGAAGTCATTATGAAAATGTATATATGCTAGTTTTTTTTTAGTTCATAGAAGCTAACCTAAGGAGCGGTGGTAGACAAGAAATTAACGTACGTATATATATATATACCCCCTTCTCTCTAATGGAAATTTTCAGACGAGGCCCCCATTGCATGTGTATCAAAATTTACAATAAAATCCCCAATGAAATTAAGAATGTAGAGAAAGAAACCACATTTAAAGCCCATTTAAAAAAATATTTAATATCGAAATGTTACTACAGCATACAAGAGTTTTTCGATGACTAGCTATCGCTCTGCGTCTGTTCGGCAATGTTGTGACTAATAATTAATATCTACACAATGTTTTATTTTTATTTATTTAATTAATTTAAATTTTAAAGAACTTGTTCTCTCTATGTTGCTGTGCCCCAACGGGGTGTCACATTTGATACTGCTATTAATTTACCATCAATGTTATAATGTTATATGCAATAAACATTATGATTATGATTATACGTATATATATATATATATGTAGGTACCCTTGTACAGAGCACAGAATTCGCGTGCCGCGGGGCGGCCAGTGACATAAATTTGCAACCTCTTTGCGTGTATACTCATTGACTTTTCAGTTTGGTTACTCCTCAATTTTTAACATCTTGTGGGTTGGATCATTTCTGCATAACTCGATCCAATTGATAGTGATCAAACCCAATTCCGATTCACTGGGTAATAAATATAGTTACGTCACTCTGATGGCCAGTACCCTGGTAATTCTTAGAGACTTATCCGCCGCCACATCCTTGACCAAGCACTGTTCATCAGATTTTTAATATATTTTACACTAGTCCACTGCTAGATACAGGCGCGCCACTGAACCTGATCTTCGGTTCTCATGCAGATCGACGCTCCATCTAGCCCGGGGGCGTCACACACTACGCCTTCTATGCGAGAACTCGTCTACCTCAGTGGTTATGTTCTCCGACAGATGTGACCAGCCCACTGACACTTCAACGTACTAATTTTTGAGATATGTCGAAGGCTTTGGTTCTCTGGCGGATCACCTCGTTTCGGATCCTATCTCTCAGAGAAACTCCGAGCATAGCTCTTTCCATAGCCCGTTGAGCGACTTTGAGTTTTCGGACTAGTCCCAAAATGTCAGTGTCCACGTTTCGGCGCCGTACGTCATTACGGGTATGACCATGAATCAAAAAATTTAGCCACTCCCATATGGATGAGTAATAATAGCATTCTATGGGTGTCAAAATCGTGTCAAACTAATCACAAAATTATGACTCACTCACACATTCTCTTTCTAAACTCCATATTTTGTATTAGCAACCTCCTCCCGCTACTCCGCTTCCTTTGTCCGCACCCCCCCGGTAAATGGCGCTATGGGTTCCGATACTAAATATGCCAGATGCGATCTCCACTGGGTGCGCGCGCGCGACCAAAGTGATTTGAAACTTCTTGTATATGACGTACTTGTTGAATACCTTTGTCATTATTTGTTGTAGTACAGTCAACAAAAGAAATAAGTAAGCAGGCTCAGTACAGCGCTACACTATAGCTCTGTAAAGTACCTGCTTACCTATCTCTTTTCTTGACTGTACCTACAACAGAATACCTAATAATACTTGGAAACTATTATATACTCTATGATAATACGGTCATTACCACCGGCTGAATATTCGCTGTTTACTCATCTAGATCACTATAACATTTGCGAACGTACATCACGGGCGTATATAAATAAACATTAAAGCCGTCATTATCTAAGCGAAAGACAGATAGACATGTTTATCTATGATCCAATATGAATTGCATCCGCTTCCGTTCACAATATTCTACACAACTTACAATCTCGGGGTGCTACGCAGTTCATACAATGTCACCAACATTTCCGACAATGTTTTCTGTTTTCCTGGAATAAGTATTATCTATGAAAAGATTTTTTAAATATTTTTTATATATATATATATATTTTTTTTTAAATAATTTTTTAGTATTCTACGAGACACGGCCTATCCCGGTGAACGCCACCTCCTCCGCATCTAGCCGCTTCGGACCTTCTGTATGTCGTCGGTCCACGCTGCACGTACCGGTCCACGGTTTGCACTGCAGGACTCGTCTGCCCCTTCCGTGTTATTTTTTGTGTGTATGTTACGTGATATCTTCGCCGATTGTAATCCGATTTCAATGATTCTATTTTTATTGAATAGGCTATATTTCGGAGGTGGTCCCCTTTCAGTTTGAACAAAATATTTCACCTCTAAGGGTGGGAAATAGGGTAAAGAGATATCGTTCATAACATATTTTTAAGTCAGAAAATTTGTGTCAGAAAGTAACTGCCGACTTCCGTACAATTTACCCGTTTCCGTTAAATGAAATTCTTCATCAACAGCCTAATTACCATGTCCCCACTGCTGGGGCTCAGACCTTCCCTCTCAATGAGGGCGTTCGGGCTATAGTCCACCACGCTAGCCCAGTGCGGGTTGGTAGGCTTCACATGCGCCTAAGAATTTCTTCTTCGGCGTATGCAGGTTTCCTCACGATGTTTTCCTTCGCCGTTTGAGAGCAGTCAGTAAATGTACCTAGGTTTCGAAAAAAAACTGATTGGCACATGGCCAGCCAAGGCTCGAACTTCGGACCTTATTTTTAAGTAAGAAAAATTGTGTGAAAACTGCCGACTTACCCACTTCCGTTAACCGAAATTATCTAACGTTATTGTATAATTCTCTCCAACACTCCGTATCTACACGAGAACAAAAGGAGAAATGTAATTAATGGTACATTGCCGGCTTATCTGTCACGTCCGCAATTCAGTCTCGTAGGTACGCGTCATTGTATACAACTCATTGGTGCAAGGCCAGTACACAAGCCGTCAGATGAAGATGGCACAGTAGGTTACACTTGGTTACAGCCTATAACAGTCCACTGCTGAACCAAACCTGTATCAAAATCTTGGGAGTTTTAATATGCCAATGCAGGGTGACACGACCCACCCGAAAGTCATAATATAACATTAGACCTCAGTTACTTCAGACATTTTTCTTTTCACTTGTCTCCAAGGGTCGTAGCGTGATGCTAAATACCTAGCCTGTAACCCTCTTCAAGAATAAATTTGGGCTAAAAATAATTTTTCAAACCCGACTGGTGGTTCCAGAGTTAAAACAAACAAACAAACAAGCATACAAACAAACAAACAAACAAACAAACATACATACAAACAAACAAACAAACAAACAAACAAACAAACAAACAAACAAACAAACAAACAAACAAACAAACAAACAAACAAACAAACAAACAAACAAACAAACAAACAAACAAACAAACAAACAAACAAACAAACAAACAAACAAACAAACAAACAAACAAACAAACAAACAAACAAACAAACAAACAAACAAACAAACAAACAAACAAACAAACAAACAAACAAACAAACAAACAAACAAACAAACAAACAAACAAATTCTTCAGCTTTGTTATATTAAGTAGTAGTTTTGAATTTTAAATTCAAAATCCTTTACATATTTATTTTTAACTACCATTTTACTTTCGCGTGCCTGTCTCCTAAAAGCATAGCCTGATGTTCTATAATAAATTCTGCCTTGATAAATTCTTTGAGTAAATGCAACTGTATCTAACGGTTCTCAAGGAATAAACTAATATTTAAAGGTGCTAACAAATTAGTTACCGTATTTTAAGAGAAGATACTTTACGTTATAATAGGTAATCATTAACTAGAAATTAAGAAAAAAATTCATATAATTTTGTGCAAAAAATAAATTTTATTTCTGTCTAAAAATAATCATTCTGTGCGTTTTTCTATGAAGTGGCCAGTTATGTGGTATTCGTACGAAGCTGGTTACGTAGAGCTGGTTACGTAGAGCTGGTTACGTAGGCGTCCGAAGGGGTAAAAGAGGTTCTATAGTCTATTAAAAAGGGCTCCATTTAATTATATCATAAACAGATTGTTTTTATTTACATTTTTTCCCCCTGTTTTCTCTAAAAAACATCATAAAACCTATAATGTTTTATACTTAAATGTAGTCAGATGAAGGCCTAGTAAACTGTAAAAATATCGGTAACAAATTTGTTAGCACCTTAAATAGACACTTAAAATAATAGATAGGACAGGTAATTAGGTATACTTAGCCCAGGAACAAACTGAAAAAAAAACCAATCAAAATGTTTATTATCCAATCAAACAGCTCCACACCTAAGGTGCTCTAAAAACTTGACTAATCTACATTTTATAAGCAAGTTGAAAAGGAAAGGAAAAGTTTGAAATTTGTTTTGTGTAATTTTTTGGTAAGTAAATAATTGCTTGGATTTTATTTGTTAATTAAAAAGTACTCAGGTAAAGTTTTTGTCTTGAAAATATCATAGCTTAATTACGTTTTTGCTTAGTATTTTTTGTGTTCAGGTTTTCTTTAGAAGAGTTAACCAAAAAAATATTGTTAGTACCTAGGTACTTAATTGTATACATTTAAAAAATATACCGAAGGAGAGGACGTTTAAAAAGGTTTCGTTTCTCGCAAGCGAAGTGAAAAGTAGTGTTTCACTTGAGACTAAAATCCATTATGACTCGAACTCCATCTTCTTGTGTCATAATGGCCTTTTAGTGTCTCGTTGGACAATCCTATCCTATCCTACTTCCTATCCTATCCTACCCTACTAATATTATAAAGGCGAAAGTTTGTAAGGATGTGAGGATGGATGTTTGTTACTCTTTCACGCAAAAACTACCGAACAGATTTTGATGAAACTTGGTACAGTGATAGCTTATATCCTGGAATAACATATAGGCTACTTTTTACCGCGGACAAAGTCGCGGGGCGTCCGCTAATACCCCCTAAGTAACAAAACGCCTACATAGAGGGCGCTGTGTCACAATGTCCAATGAGAAAAGGCTAGTCTTCTATAAAATGAAGCTCCCTAAGCCTAGGCCAGCTCAAGGTCAAAGTGTTTCCAATGACGTGCGGTCGACTGTACTTAACTATTGATTTAATTGTTATAATAATTTTTGTGCTGTGAGATTTTCTAATAAATAAATTAAAATTAAAAAATAACTACTACCTAATTGTTTTTAAGCGATTCCTAAGCTTTGTTTTGTTCATATAATAAACTTTGAAGTTCAATAATCCTTCAGTTTTATTAACTTATGCGTATTTGATTAGGAGAGTGACAAAGTTCAAAGATCTCGAGAGTGTGACACAACTCACGTGACCGAGCACCAAAACATCGGAAGTTTGGTCGCAATGTACACCACGCCTAAAATAGGGTACGCACGGGGTGGTTACTGGGTCAATGGGTGGGGTGGGCACACCCCTAACCCCACCCCGTCGGGGGGCAGCCACCCCTCGTTAGCGCCGGGGAGAGGGGGCCATGCGTGTACGGATTGGGAGACTTTTTGGGGCTTATTTTTCCCGTAAAATGCATTGGTTTTTTGTGTTGTCAATATTGCTATTCCCTTAATTATTATAAAAAAGGATGCGAGAGAACGAATGATGAAACAACGTACAATGTTAGCCGTGTACAGTCAGCGGAATACGTATATACATAGGTGGACGGATAATTAGAAACAGGGCAAGATTTTCATATAATTGAGGTAGGTAGAGCGTCAGTGGCGTAGGGGATAAGACGCGGCCTATCATATCGAAAGGTCCGGAGTTCGATCCCCAGCTGGGCCATGTACCAATGGATTTTTTCTCGAAACTTAAGTACATTTACTGACTGCTCTCAAACGGTGAAGGAAAACATCGTGAGGAAACCTGCATACGCCGAAGAATTCTCAGGCGCATGTGAAGTCCACCAACCCGCACTGGGCTAGCGTGGTGGACTATAGCCCGAACGCCCTCGTTGAGAGGGTAGGCCTGAGCCCCAGTAGTGGGGACTTGAATTGAATGAATAAAGACTTATCACCATAATAATACCTTGTATAGTTTATCAACAATCGAGTAAGATCACTATCCATTCCACCCTATAGATACATAACTAAGCTAATGCAGTGGACATTAATAGGCTGTTGATGATGAGGTAACTTTGAAGTCCTGGTTCTCCGTGGAGGATTGATCGGGGCGTGATCTGATGACGGTCATCGAGAGAGTACATGGCGGACTTTCAGATCGCTATAGATATCCAACTGATCAGATGAGCCGTTGGAAAGCAGCATCATTGTTCAGAATTAACGCGATTGGCCCTATGACATTTTTGTTTCTATTATTTAAATGTTCACCTGGGTCATATCGCCGTATCGAAATGTATCGTTATGTAACATTAATAATGCTTAGAATAATGTACCTAATACAAATTCCTTGATTTAGCAAGGGTCATAAAAATAAGTTTTTCGATTTTATTATGTGCCCGGGAAACAGTAATTTTAAGCCAGTAGTAGTCTTTAATATTCATAATATAAAAAAACGGGCGGTTATATAGGCTTCCATAAATCCTCGTCACAATTCGCATCCTCACTAAAGTGATACCAGCTTTATAGAAGAAGACTTAACAAATGACAATTTCGAACAAACTGGCCGTTTTCAGGAAATTGGGTCGTTCTGTCTGTTCACCTGTAGTTATATAGAAAATTTTTAGAAAAACAATATCACGTGAAGTTTGGAATGTAATAAGTATACGTACTTAACTAACATACTTGTAAAAAAAACAGAAATCTATAAATAATGCCCAAGCGATCATTCGTAGCAAAAAATCAGAACTAATTTATTCTGTGCTCGTCTGTACTCACTCATACCATTTACAAGCGATAAAATTCTTTCCAAATCGCGGACGGAATATTATATCAGGCAACACCCGACCTGGAGCGAACGAGGTACTGAACGAAATGAATGAATTTAATTTTCAACATTCCAGTATTTAATTGTATCAGGCGTTACTTTGCGGAAATCCATTATATAACAATATTGTGGTTATTAATTTGCTTTTCCCGCGAATAAACTTTATGTTGTTATATATAGTAAGTAATACAGAAATTAAATTACAATTCTAATATTAAGTAAAAAATAAATTTTAAAAGTCTAAATTTATAAATAATATCATGCAAATTACTATTCTAAACAAAATGTTTTGGTCAAAATTTACTAATTTATAAATTACAAAATAATAATAATACTAGCGAAAAATATACTGTATAAAACAACATAAAATAATATAAAATCGACACGTGTTTCACCTCTCTACGAGGCATCCTCAGGATGTCAGAATAGTAATTTGCATGATTTTATTTATAAATTTAGACTTGTAAAATTTATTTTTACTTAATATTAGAATTGTAATTTAATTTCTGTATTACTTACTATATATAACAACATAAAGTTTATTCGCGGGAAAAGCAAATTAATAACCACAATATTGTTTCAACATTCCTTGAATAGGTACTTAGGTACCTACGTACCTACCATCTCATCACTTTTGCTTCTTCACGTTTATATACTTTTTTTAACGAGAACCGAAAACGCGAATTTTATTGATAACATCAGTGAGTGTTGTTTGTGATTTGTCTCTTCAAAATTATTTTCCTAAAAGATGTAGGTTGTCGTAGGGTAATCGGAAAATTCCGAAAGATTTTCGCAAAAAGCCGGATAATTGGAATGTAAGAATGAATTTCGTTATCATCCGAGCTATTTTCAGGATCTTTACAAAAAAACGTTTTGTAAGTCATGAGCGCTGATTGGCTGCTTTAAACGTTACGCACGACAGATGCGCGAATCGACTCATAGATTAGCCAATCAGCGTTCAAATTTCCTATCGTCCTAAACAATTTCATTTACATTCCAATTAAGGTATCCGCAATTTTCCGATTATCCTAAGACATATACATATTGCGGGTTTAATATATAATTGCTATAGTTAATATTCTATGCGTTTAGTGCTCGTACGGTCGACTGCACGTCAGTGGTAACGAAACCAGTATAAACTGGTCTCGCATAGTATTGAAACTCCCTAATAGGCTAGCTCAAAGACAAAGTGTTTCCACCGATGTGCGGTCGACTGTACGTACATGTGTTTTTGTGCGGGGAAACTAGTAAATTATGTAACGCGGACAAAGCCACGGGGCGACTGCCAGTTTCTTTATAACATGAAGAAACCAAGTCGTAAAACATGATATCAGAACATAAGTTTTCACTCAGGAAAAAACCAAAGTTGGCAAAATGTGTGCGCACATCCCTCTTTCACTTAACACACCCCTCCCACCTTTCACTTAACCCCCCCTCCCTCCCTTTCTATAACCTCTCCGTTTCGTGAAAACTGAAAAAGAAAAATTCTCTGACCACTTCTGCTTGTTTCCGTGTATTTTTTCGTTTTTTTTTCTACAGGAACAGGATTTTTTTTGCTAGCATTTTAGTTAAATGTTGAAGTTTTTTTTTACTTCTATTTTGAGCTATTATTTTTTCGCTTTGTATTCATAATTATATAATTATTTACGGGTCTTACACACGGTAAATAAAAATAAGGTAAATAAAACTATTTCGTGTGTAAGACCCGCAAATAATTATATAATTATAAATTAACATTTTGTTTATGTAGTTATACTCAGTTTTAATGAAGTTTCTTTTTCAGATAGTTATTTATATCAAATTATTAAGCTAGTGACGAAAGAGAGTCAGCCTATCATATCGAAAGGTCCGAAGTTCGATCCCCGGCTGGGCCATGTACCAATGGGTTTTCTCGAAACTTAAGTACATTTACTGACTGCTCTCAAACGGTGAAGGAAAACATCGTGTGGAAACCTGCATACGCCGAAGAAGAAATTCTCAGGCGCATGTGAAGTCCACCAACCCGCACTGGGCTAGCGTGGTGGACTATAGCCCGAACGCCCTCGTTGAGAGGGTAGGCCTGGAGCCCCAGTAGTGGGGACTTGAATTGAATGAATAAAGACTTATCACCATAATAATACCTTGTATAGTTTATCAACAATCGAGTAAGATCACTATCCATTCCACCCTATAGATACATAACTAAGCTAATGCAGTGAACAAAAATATAATACGTAATTGTAAAATGATAATTGAATGGACGTAAATGGACCATTGACATGAAAGGACAAATAACCACTGAGCGGTTCCCGGTCGGGTCACCTGACCCTAGGGTCGAGGACCAATTGCCACAATTGGCATGTGACTGCTGCCAGCGGGCGAATGAAACGCAACATGATAGGGCTGCGATGTTGATTGACCACTGTGCATTAGAAAGTATGGTAGGCACGCCACGGGTGTCAATTTCGCTTTATTTAGTCCTAGTATGTAAGAAGAGTTTCTTACAAACATGTTTTTTTTCACGGCGATTTATAATTTGATATATTTTAGTGTCCCGTACAATAAACACTGCATATTTATATTACTATCACAGATAAACAGAAAACCCTACAATATACATTTTTTAGACATTCTAATTAATAAGGAATCTTTAACAAGATCCCGCCAAAAAGACCTTTTTACTTCATAAAAAGACTTCACGATCGTTTTTTCCCTCGAAGGGAAAGGCAAAGGGTCACTGCCCATACAGCCATGTCTTCAGTTGGATTCTTTTTTGTCTTCTTCTTTTCGGTTATATTTTTCATCGTTGAGTTCAAGTTCAAGGCAGGAGCCAAGTCTTCTTTATTTTGTTTTCTTCAGGTCTGAATAAACTTCACGATCGTAAGGAGGAGCGAACCTCGAAAGAACGAACGAATCGAACGGTTCTGAACGAATGACACATTCAATCAACCGGGCTACAACTTTACTTTTATCGTCGCTTTTGTGAATACCTACTTTAATTATTTGCGCTACTCAATTTAGTAGCCAATTACAGTAAGGTCGAGCGTTAGTAGCACAAGCACAGTAGTGGCATTTCACGTTAATGTCATAATAAAGTCATAGGTCGACGAGTCTTGCGCGGGAATCGCGGGAGAACGCCCTATCGCGATGTAAATATCTAAATGAACCGCTCATTTCAAAAACAACCAGAGTGCGAAGTTTTCAACTTTACTGGCAACTAAATAAAGCTTTGTGAAAATAGATTTCGAGAATATTCCGGTTGTTAAAAATAGCCTAGGTATATGTATTTACAATATTGTTTTAGTAGATTTTTGTATAAAAATCCAATTGAATTTTTTTGTTTTGGTTTTACCCATCTCAGCTTCATTACGCGCTCGCCTTCGCCTCGTTCTGTGCTGTTCAGCCTCGGGTATAATTGCCAACTTGTCTTATCTTGTATCTGTATTTTGCTTGTCTTACATCAAAAATGTTTCTACAAATCCCGCAGATTTTAATATATGAATATTCAGAAATTCCCTGGTAAAATATTTATGTACGAGAAATTGCGCGAAATATTCCCATTTTCAGTTTAGTTACGGAAGCGGGGTTGCCAACTTCCCAAATTCGCCCGCCCGGATATCCGTCGCCGACGGGGCCAAGCTCGGGAAATGACATTTTTTACAGAACCCTCGTGTTATAACAGCATTCACACTTGTCGGGTTTTACTTTCATAAAATTGAGACCTTTTTTTCCGCCTCGAAGTTATAAATGAAATCGCGAAGAAATCTAACTTTTCATCCCAACACGCCGCCAATCGTTCTGAGAAGCCTTTGGGGAACATTTTTAATTTCCCTGGATAAAAATAAGTTGGAAAATTTGTTACAATATAAGATAGCATAATACACTGTGGATCTATTTGTAAAAAGTTCTAAATAGATCCACATTGTATTAAACTGTTAAATTGTAGCTATTTTTGCAACTTATTTTTTCTAATGTTGGGTGAAAAATTAGTCATAGATAACATTAAGCTAATCTGACATTAAGCTAATCTGGCATTTTGCTAATCTGACATACTGCAAATCTGATATTCCGTTAATCTGACATTGTGCTTTTCTGGTATAAAGCGTACAAACCTTTACAAGTAAGTAGGTATAGAATATTATAAATTTTGAAACAATTTTTTGGTAGATATAATACTATACCTATTAAGGCTGAAACGACGAGAAGCCTTGACCTCTTAAAATCAAGGTGTAGGTAAATGGAATATAGGTATCATCATACGTACTTAAAATATGTACCTATAAGCAGCACAGATATACAAAGTGGTATAGGTAGGTACAACGAATTCACACATTTAAACAAAAATAGAGAGGTGCGACACCGAGTATTTATGTTCGCTAAATGTTAGCGATATTTCATAGTTATTTGACGTTTCGGGGTTAAACGTTAGGTTACCGACGACATCTAGTAACTTTGTTACATTACTAGGGGTGGAACGATTCGCGATTTACGATACTGACCGACACAAATTCTCGTCGCAATGAATTAGTAATAATATCTTCTTGTACACTTATAGCTTTTATAATAAATTGAGACTGAATGGTTGGAATTAATATTTAAAAAATTGTAAAAAAAACACAACTTTAATTATTACTTTGTGAAAATATACTAAGCATATACGACGGTGAAATTGTATTGTAGAAGGGTTTTTTTTAATTAAAAGTATTAAATCAGTCGTCTCTCTTACTACATAGATAACTATTAATTAACTAAATGTGCGATTACCTACACACGAACGTGCGACAATCCCATCGCTTATTCGCGCGACAGTCGCGCAATTGCGTTCTATTATCGTATCGGTAATAATCGGTATTTATCGCATCCCTATACATTGCACACTTACACAACGTGTGAAGTAAAACTACTTTGTAAGTTAGGCATGCCTTATAGTGTTAAACACCTTGCATCAACCTAGTTTTCTTTCCATTAAATTAAATATCTCTTAGGTAGGTAGAGTCACAGTCTTGATGGAATGTGTCAATTATATTAAAGTGAGACTAAATTGTGTAAGTGTTTGTGGACTAAGTAGGTACTCACTTAACTCTTAAAAATTTGTTAAATTCTAAACTAAGGGGTAAAATAGTTAATTAAATGACAAAGATGCCTGGTGTTAATGTTACTTCAGCGTCGCACAACCTTTACAAAAATAATGTTATGTATAAACTCGATTTTAAAAGACGTGTTGCGGAAGATTGTTGCGCCGCTTCTTCTTCCCAGTTCTATATAACACCTTGGAAGCGGTGGTAGATAAGAAATTGACGTTGTATAAATGTACCCAGTGTACTTACATGCAATAAAATAGTTTTGACTTTGACTATAGTTACGCTTACCTACTAATGTCGAACCTAATAAACGTTCAATCTCCAAAAAATCTGCAATAAGTTGCCTTATATATGGGAGAGCGTCAGGGGCGTCGGGCGGCCTATCATATCGAAATAAATAATAAATAATAATAAATAATGTTTGGACAAATTTACACACGGCTGTTTAGTCTCAAACTAAGCCGAAGCTTGTACATGGGTACTCGACAACTGATAAACATACTTAAATACTTTTAAATAAATACTTAAATACATACAAACACCCAGAATCCGAAACCAACAGATATGCTCATCACACAAATGTTGGTCTTGGGTGGGAATCGAACCCACGACCCCTGGCGCAATAGGCAGGTTCACTACCATCTACGCCAACAGGCCAGTCAGTTCCGAAGTTCGATCCCCGGCTGGGCCATGTAACCGACGACCTTTGGCGCAGCAGACAGGGTCACTACCACTAAGTTAGTTAGCCAGTCGAAAACTATTGCCGACAGAGCTGTCGCGTGAACTGCCATGAAACAATGTGGCGATGATTTCTACTTTTTAAATACGTCGGAAAATACCCGCATAATGATGTTTTCGAAGACCTGGGTAAAGGTGTGGTGCAAGCTACGGCGGGCGGGAAGTTAAATTTCAATTCTTTGTTTACGAACCATTTACATAGTTTGCATTCGTAATTATTAATTACAATACCACCGTATTAATTTAAAATAATTCTTTTTTTTTAATTTGTAAAAAATAAAAGTACTATTACTTATTAAAAGTACTATTATTAGTACTTTATTGTACTTACTGCAAAGCTGACACATTCGTTTATTTTTCTCGATACACATGAATAAGCACTTAACTCCTTATTCTGAGATTTTATATGTGCAACACATACTTACTATAGTTACATAATAATACGATTTGTACATACAAATAACACGTAAAGGTAGTCTGTAAGGTATAGGTAAAAAAAATGATATGCGAGTCGCTGGTCTCTATTTTTCTCTAGACTGGTCCTCAGGACATATTCATGGTTTTCTCTCTCCGTCTTCCTAGTAAAAATAGAGCCGTCGTCGCGTCGCACCATTGAAGGCAGCGCACTCTGCCACTGGCGCCCCACCCGCGCGCGACGTGCGCTGGGCGCGACGCGCTTGCGTGCTTGAAATCCGTTCGGTAAATAATTCATACGCGACAATGAGGTCAAGTTCGCGTGTTGCACGATGCACGCGCACGCCGCGTACGCAGCGTGCGCAACGTACGCACTGCGTACGCCGCGTACGTCGCGTCAGTCTGCACTTTCTGTGCAGCTATCCAATACCACCACGCTAGCCCAATGCAGGTTGGTGGACTTCACATGCGCCTAAGAATTTCTTCTCTGAATAAAATTGACATGTAGGTACGTAGGTACCTACTTAAATATGTATCCATGCAGTGTATCTATCTACTCATATGCTAGCAAAAACATACTAGCCGATGCCCCGCGACTTCATCCGCGTTAAAAAGTATACTACTTATATGTTATTCAAAAAAATTTAATCCGTTCTAATCATGCCAGATTCTTAGTTTTAAAGTTTGTCAATAGATGGCGTTAGGTGTATTTTACATCCCGCTATTTTTTATTATTATTATTTTATTTATTAATCAAATACTTAAGCTTAACATTATATATGTGTCCCCCAAAACCGTCTTGTCGGTTTGACTGGGGGATCGTGCAGTCTCATCATCGATTAAATTTAGTTACAATGCTTTGTTTTCTGTTACTTTCTATGGACAAATGCTTTCTAATAAGTATAATTTTAACTTTTTTTTTAATTTATTCTTGTTTGGCTCGTCTTTAATATCCCCGAGGCGTTTTTTACAGGCTATCTTTGGTGCTTCGCAACATTACCTTATAAGTTATATAAGTACGTGCAAAATATCCAACAGTTTTTACCTCTTTATTATTATTAGTATAGATTTTGAGTTTGACTTTCAACCTTATCATTTATTGATAAGGTTTTTTCTTACAATAAGTACCTATTGTATTGACTGGCCTGTTGGCGTAGTGGTAGTAACCCTGCCTACTGCGCCAGGGGTCGTGGGTTCGATTCCCACCCAGGACCAACATTTGTGTGATGAGCATAACTGTTGGTTTTCGGACTCTGGGTGTTTGTATGTATTTAAGTATTTATTTAAAAGTATTTAAGTATGTTTATCAGTTGTCGAGTACCCATATGTACAAGCTTCGGCTTAGTTGGGTCTAAACAGCCGTGTGTAAATTTGTCCAAACATTATTATATTATTGTAATTTTACACTCGTCTAGCGTATGTTATATGCTGGCATTCAGTTTTACCCGCACTTGCATTAGCAAAATCTCCACACTTCTCAGTCGTTAAATCGACTTTTTTAATAATCATAATTAATTAAGGAACGTAAAGCTACGAGACGTTAATTATAACGAAATAACCGGCCAATCAGCTGCTCTGGCGCGTATTCCAATTTCAAATTACATTTAAGTATACAGGGTGTGAACGAGAGTCGGGTTTCTAGAGTACAGATTGTGCTCCTCAAGCGGACCAACTTTTGTTCTACGACTTTGAGAATTTGCCCAACATTATTGGTTGAAAGTGCAGTGTAGTGTTGAAACCGATACTTTAGCGACATGTTGACGACGACAAGTAGACGAAATGAAAATACTTACTATTCTTTTATTTGAAGCAAATAACGTCCATTTTCTTGAACGTCTACTTCCCCGCCGCCCACTTCCCCGAACGTCAAATTTATATATTTCAATTTAAATTTATTTATCAATTAATGGTATAGTTATCATGACAGAAATATCCATGGCATTACAAATAATAGAAAGGAATAATAAATACACTAAAATTACATTTTAATTATTATTTGATAGACCTAACAGGTATCATAGGCTCAAATGTTTTTTACATTCACTCGTCAAGCATCCCATCATACATAACTATGTAGTCGACTTTATATGGACATTCAGGGAATTGAACGTAAGGCCGGATCAATTAAAATCATGAAAAATTATTTTCTAACGTTGTAGAACAAAAGAAACTATTAAATACTCAGTGACAAAAGATGTTCCTTTGAGGAGCGATGGAAGCCCCACCCTCGTAAACACCCTGTATTAAAAGTATATAGACGGCAACGGAAATTGTTACGCTTTTAGCGATTTTAATTGTACCATGACGTAAGCGAAGTAAATTTAATTACGTACGTGTGCTTCAGTGGTTTTTTGAGATTGGATCTTATTTGAAATATCCGTCGGGGGCCGTCCATGTATTACGTCATCGATTTTTGCGCATTTTCGACTCCCCCCTCGCAAAAACTGACGTCATTTCCTTTATCTATAAGACAAAACCAATATTGTTGTTTAATCAATAGTTTTTTGTCAAACTGCCTTTACGTATAGGTACGTATACGCTGTCAACGTAAGAGGTCAATAACACCCTGTCTTAGAGTCTTTGGGAATGGTGCGACAAACCCCTCAAAACCCTGCCTAACGGGAATAATAAAATATAGGAATGAGACGCCAAAACCCTGTTTACTGGTTTATGGGAATAGTGCGAGAAACCCCCCTAAAACCGTACTCAGTGTCTCGACAAATGTATAACGTGCTCTTTTCCATCTTTCCAGCCAGAAGAGCTACGCGAGCCCGTGGAACTGGACGACGGTGACCGCGACGGGCGACTGACCGCGGGCCCCGCGCGGGCCGCACGCGCCGCCAGCGCCCGCGCACCCGCAGTGAGCACCACCGGCGGGGACAGGGGGAGGTGTAAAGGGGAAAGGGGAAGCTGCGTGGAGGGGGATTACGGACACGTGCTGCCAAAAATAGATCCCTAAGTAAAAAATGAAATTTTCAGACGCCGGGGAAAGAGGGGACTAGAGACCCCTTTTAGATCCCATAGATCTGTCAGTAAAAAGTTTATAGAACTCTTTTTCAGACGCCGGGGAAAGAGGGACCCCTTTTGGATCCCGAACCCCAGATTATTTTAAGGTTGGAGCTAATTCGATCACAGGTTCACAAACTTAACTGACCCGGTGATGGCGTCACTTTGTACCACAGCTTAGTACAGTGCAATGACAATTCAAAATGGCGGCATTAGTTCTAGTTTTGACCTCTGGCTCAGTTATGTTTGTGGCACTGTAGTGTGTTTCATCGACCGAACGACCATAGATAATTCGTCAGTTCTGGTCTTTAGTCTCCTCTTACTGCATCTGACCTCGCAGCAAAATGTAAATGTGTAAAAAAAAGTGGAAAAATCAATCGCTAATAGCTCAAAATGTTTAAACTTCTTTCTAAATCGTGTTTTTTTTCGGCATTTTGACCCCCTCCCCGCAGGCAGTCCCCGCACCGGGGAATGAGAACGAATGATCCGTCCGATGTTGCTAGACCCCGTGTCGTCGCTCGCTGCGGCTGTCCCAACAGTGGACTAAGGGTGTGTTCATAGCGAGCGGGTCCATCGGCCTTCTCGCTGTGGATACAGCCTTACTATAGGTTGTGAACTTGTTCTGTAGGTGTCATTTCGTACCATCTCAAGAGGTCGCTGTACATTGACGCTTTTCTATGGATATCAATTTGGAGTTTTGTATCAAAAACAGCAATGTATTAGGTGAAATACAATGATTAATTGGATTTTTTTCCATATACCAATTTGTACTATATATTGTTCGTATAATATACATACTTAAGCGGACAAGTTCACAATATCTATATGTTAAATTATTGAACTTAAAAAACTCACATACCTAGAGCATCTACTCCCATCTGAATGTTATTTAGGGTGATGTTATTTTTAGTATTGGACAGGTTACAGGGTGTAGGTAAGACTGGACCAGTCCTGCAGACGTGATTTTTATTGTTAAATAGTTTTCAAACATACAGAGAGCTCAAAAATTCTATTTATAAAATTGTAATCGGAAAATTGATTTTTGTAAGAGTACCTACTTATTATATTACATTTGGCAAAGGAAGTGGTACTGTATCAGTTTTAACATGTTTTCAGGTTGTCAAATAATGTGCAATGAACAGCATTAGTGTTGTATTGACAGTGAAAATAACCATAATGTATAATGACGTGCAAACGTATGTCAACCTTAGGTTTTTGGTTCACATTTTGGCATAAATACATTTCGAACAAACACAATAGGTACTTATACTTGCGTACCTATATAGACGCACAAGTGTGCAAGCGAGAGAATACAACATGGCAGTAAGAAAGGGAAAACGCATACGGCACTGTAACCTGTTTTTGAATGACAGGTCGTCACATACGCATGTTATAAATATGTTTTTTGTAATTTTGTCTCTATGTCGTGACGCGCCGGTGAGCTCTTTGTTCGTCTATACGCAAAAATTCTAACATTACCTACTTTACAAATGTTTAAAAATTTTGTCAAAGTATTACCTATACTTTATCCTCATTTTTGAGTAATTTGAAATCACCTCAGGCAGGACTGCTTCGTTTTCAGCTACAATCTGATTCACACAACTATTCGAGAACTTAGTGTAATAATTAATAAGATACCAACACGTAGGTAGATGCTCGCAAGCAATCATATCCCTAACCTTAAGACGCGTAACCGGGTACAGTGAGGGAAAAAATTAGAGCATAATTTATATTAATCTAGTTGTGATATACATAATGACAAAAGCCTAGTTCCACACCAGTGCAATCATGGACTGTGTATTATATTAAACTAAATCGTAGTTAGGAAAGTTAAGTGATGGTACGATGCATTTAATTTATGTGCAGCTAAATGCGGGTTGGATTTGTAATTTAAATAGTATTATTCATTTGGAAATGTCATTTTACTATGATGTACATAGGTACTTCGAGTTGTCTATCCACCTTTCTATGCCTAAGTGTTTGAACCATTAGTAAAAGCCACAGAGGTATATATCAAGAGTTTTAAATTAATTTTTCAGTTTGTCAAAGTTTTGGACGTATGTTAAACTCTAAGCTAAGACTTAATTAGAGGCAACTTTACTCACCGTTTCATCTTGATTTATTATCGTGGTAAAAGCAGAAATGTTTCTTGCATGTCTGTAGCAGTAGGTAAGCACTTTTTAAACCACTATTGTACGCAAAATTTCATGTTAGAAATATTACGTGAACGACTATTAGGCCGATAACTTTTAAGTCACGCTAACAAAAAAAATTACATGAAATTGACCTCGATTAAGTCATTTAACAATAATTTTCGTAGCTAAAATTAGCTGAAATTACGTTTCAAGATCTGATTAGTGAAAACTTTGATTCTAAGAAATTGTATATTTACTTAAGTGAAAAAAGCTTATCAGATATATCGGTCGCTGTTTGACCTCTATTGCGCAAAGCAATTTTTTGCGTACCTAAATTATTCTTTCAAATTCAACCTGTGTTAGCTCCCTTAATATTAAAAAATATATGTTAATATATAGCAAGTCGAAAACTTGTAGCATTAGTCATATCTCACTAATAAAAACTCAATTAATGTAATGTACTTATTGATTGATATTGTATTGTATAATAAAAAAAACTGTCATTGTATTTACGCAATTTATCATAACAACTGTCGACTTTCTCATATTATATTGATTCTATAAGGCAGTATCTGAATTGCGATTTGCCATGTCACAGAACAAAATGCTGTTCGCATCGAATACTTAGAATGCTTCTGAAAAGGTGTATTCTTATTGATATTTTTAGATACCTAATGCATTAATATCCCACCCAGGTTTAGATACTAAGCTGTAAATGCTGCGATATGGCTGTAATGTTACAAATTATCGACTGAGGGATTGGCAACGATTTGGGATCTCTCACTTCGTATATATAGCATCGCATGACATGTAGGATGTTGCCTCCCTCCATTTAACCTGTTCATGTCTGTGTTAGGAGTAATTAATATATCGATGCATATTCTTATGGCTTCATGTTTTTTTTTGTTTGAATAATTTTATTCTACTTTTAAATTGTTAATAAAATCTTAAAGAAATATACGCTATGTATTCAGTACTCTTTCGGCGGTTTAGGACCATA
Source organism: Metalampra italica (assembly GCA_949699065.1). Lineage (NCBI taxonomy): Eukaryota > Metazoa > Arthropoda > Insecta > Lepidoptera > Oecophoridae > Metalampra > Metalampra italica. The sequence continues at coordinate 1,152,682 of OX452983.1, forward strand.
CTTAGAAATGGCCACTTCTTGAAATTACCACTAAGAATATTCACTTAGGTATATTATGACAGATACTAAATTGTATATAATCTTTCAAGGTCCATCTTGTGGCACTGTTCCGAATGATCGATTGTTGTATAATTAATGCCTTTCTAAACTGCGACTTGTAGATCATTTTCCAAAAAACCGCCAAAAGGGCACATTTAGTAGTTCTTTTGATACGGAAAGATGGGCCTTAGATTTATTTGTTAAAGACTTGGACGAAACAGAGAGCAGTCACGACGACGCATCTTCTAATTAGCATCTGTGTTAGTAATAAGGTCTTACTTATATTATTATCGACAGTTTTAAACACAATTTTATGCTAGCTGGGTCGTTTCGCCATCGAGATAAACACTCACATCCGCCAACGAGCGGAAACGAACTGCCAATCTTAATTTATGCGCTATCACGATAATGGAAGTTGTAAAAAATTCTTTGAAGCCACAAGAACGTGTTATCTGTGAAAATCTTTTTTACATAAAAAGACTATTTATTTCGTTATTTTTTAAGTTTTCCACGATTTTAATTGTTCTTGTTGCTTTCCTTTGGGAATCTTTATCGAGTTTTAGATTTATAATAAAAATAGGAAGTACAATTTCTTGCGCTGTCATGTGAAACGGGGATCGAGAACCGATGGGAGCCGATAAATAATAGTAATTTTAAAGTTAATTATTACTAAACTCTACTTTTCTAGTGTACTATTCCATTTTTCTATACCGATATGTATAATTAATGTTGATTGTGAACCGATAATGGCTGGTTTTAGACTTAACAGAAATAGGGTGAGAATATAACTTTTATACAGTTGCGATCAAAAAATCCTGTACCACTATGATGTCTGTAAGCCAAGATTTTCCGGCAATGTACAAATTTTTGAATAATTGCCAAATTCCACTATAAGCCAATTAATGTGCAAAATAACTGTTGAATTCCACTATGCTCCCGTTATCGTGCAAAATAAAACTGCAAATTCCACTTTTGGGCCGGTCAGTGTGTAAAATAAAACTGCAAATTCCACTTTAGAGCCGTCAATGTGCAAAATAACTGTTTAATTCCACTATAGGCTAGCAAATGTGCAAAATAACTGTTAAATTTCACTTTTGACCAACGTGCAAAATAAAACAGCGAATTCCTTTATGGCCCAGTCTGACAGGCAATAGTCGCAAAAACTGTAGCAATGCAAAAATTAATCATCAGCACTTCACTAAAATCAGCCTATAGCGGTTCGGGTCGGCTCAATCCCCGTTAGGAGTAACGTTGTTGACATTAAGGTACTCACTATTCCAAAAGTTTCCTGATTGTAATTTATTAAATGAAATTACGCTTCTGAAGTGTACTATTACATAAACAATATGTAAATATAGGACGAACTAATATCTACTGTAATAGTGAATGTTGTAATTTGTATATAAGTAATGAAAAATTAAATTTTAAATACATAGATACAATTGTGCGTATTCATTCATTTTATTTACCCTAAAATTAGCCTAAGTTCCAGAATCTAAGTACCGATGATTTGAAACAGTGTCCACGGTACGTTTTTAGTGCACAAACGCTAAAATTTCAATGGAAATGTTACAAGAAATTGAAAGTAAGGCGTTAGATTCTCAACTCTGTTATAGGACATTTTAGTCAAGGGAATGAATCCCTTCGGACTGTTTCATAGCCTTTTGGAGCCTTCAAAACGGTAAATAAGAATCCCGTTTAGTAGCCGCCTAGCCGGATACGAAATGATCTCTGATCATTTGACCATTAGCATATGGGCTTGGAGAAACAAAAATGGATGCTTTCAAATGTTAGCCAAATATTGACAGAAGCTGAGGACAAGGAGATAAGGCAGTGACCTCACATGCTACTTGCCAGAGTTGGGCAAAATGTAATCGCAATTATCAATTACTTTCTTAATTACTTTCTCACTTTCCCTAATGTATGTATGTGACAACCAATAGAAACAAATTATTAGGAAAAACTCATCTGTAGTTATGTCAATTTGATACCTGCATTCGATTAAAAAAGCTTAAGAATGTCCGATTGTTCATCAAGTGGAAGTAACAGTTTTCAATGGAAAATAATAATAAAAACACATGTAAAAAATCAATATACAGAAATATATTAATATTATATTACCTAGAATACACAAATCGACAGAATTGTACACATATTTATATTGGGAATCAGAGTAATATTGCAATAGCTTTGTACACGTTAAGTATAATAGTTATAATAATATAAATAGGTTACAAACATAGATAGATGCCTTGCATATTTGTTTAAAGCATTATCCGAAGTACATAGGCTGGTAAAATCACAACCCTCCTTTTGGCTTCGCCGTAGTCGGGTAAAACAGAACTCTGAATAAAACGAAATTGCACGCTGAGTAAAACGAAAAAGGTGAAATGTACAAAAGCATCACTTCAGCGATCCAATTTAGCGAATAGAAAAGTACTCTCCATTCATTGCCTGTCGAAATGGCTCGAAAACAAATGTAACACAATCCATATGGGACTACCTACGAGATAAAATCAATAAGCCCTCACCAACATGACATCTATCGAGAATAGAAGCAAATATAGTACTACCACTCAACGCCAGATGGCGCTGTCTAGTTGCACGTTTCTACCGACAGATGGCGTTAAAATTATAAAATTGTGATGTATTTTTTCCTCTACTATCCTTTCGGTCGTACAAATTAGCCGAGGCATTGTAGAATCACAGCTGAGGGGAAATCGTCAGTGGCGTCGGGGATAAGACGCAGCCTATCATATAGAAAAGTCCGGAGTTCGATCCCCGGCTGGGCCATATATCAATGAGTTTTTCCTCGAAACTTAAGTACATTTACTGACTGCTCTCAAACGGTGAAGGGAAACATCGTGAGGAAACCTGCATGCGCCGAAGAAATTCTTATGCGCATATGAAGTTCTGGGCTAGCGTGGTGGACTGTAAACCAAACGCCCTCGTTGAGAGGGTAGGCCTGAGCCCCAGCAGTGGGAACATGTTAATAAGCTGATGATTCGATTTATGATAAGAAATCCATCATTGTCAGGTAAACTATTCCATACAGGGTGTCTCCATTTTGACGAAAAAAATTCGTACCTAAATGTTGAGACGGATTCTTAATTTGGCTAACATTTTTATATTTCATGAAACAATAACATCGCTAAGGGCTTCTTTCACCACTTCCTGATATTGTTACAGATAGTAATCTTAGTGATAAACTAATCTATCAGATAAATCTGTGTGATAGACTATATAAAATATATAAGATATAGGCAATCAGATACCTGTGAAACCAAAAAAATAGGCTATCTGTCAGATAACCTACAGATAGGGTATCTGGGACTTTATCAGCAAGCGGTGTAAGAGGCCCTAAATCTCCCCATAATAAAATTCATAATATCTTACACGTTCAGAGGGACATTTTAAAATCGGGGACTTAGGGAGTATATACATAGCTAGCTTATTAGACTCTAAGAGTATACAGGTCAAAACAAATTGACTGCAGACGTCTGACGTAAAATATATTTTTAATTTAAAAAATTACAATAAATAAACAAGGTTTAAAAGCAGAAAGGCGGTTGCGGTCATGTGATATATGGGTTTGTATGGAAGACTCCACACCGCCCTAGCTTCAGTAATTAATTTTTAATAATTTATAATTTATCAAGAAGTCTTGAATCCAATTACGGCAAACCTAAATGACGCATTTGACTTAAAATCGTCAATAAACTCATTTAATTTGTGATTGGTTACATTTTATCTTCAGTGAATACAAAAAGCAATATGGTTCACGTCGAAAATATTGCATATAATAAATACTTGACCGAGGACATAGCCTTCTTTAACTCTAGCAGCTCAAATAGATCGAATTTAAATAAATACAAAATTATATAATCAACCTAAGTACATGCCACCAAAAGGCATAATACACAGAAGAGACGGCCGGTGGCAATGTGGCAAATGCCGGGCGGCAAACCGCAGCCGGGCGGCAAACCGCAGCCGGGCGGCAAACCGCTGCCGGGCGGCAAACCGCTGCCGGGCGGCAAACTGCGAAGTCGCCACCCGGCGTCCGTTCTGTGTGTTGCGCCTAACAACTTGGTGCCTTCGCGATATAAAACACTAAACTAAACCTAAGTAACATTCACGTATAGGAATCGATATCGTTTACTAAATATAGTACAGGTAGGGGTAGGTACAGTGGAACTCGTACTTATTGCGTTTATCTGAGCAAGTAGATACTTATCATAGTACTTACATAAACATTTTTGGTTCCTATGAACTACACGGACAAATCAAGGTGGAAAAACCGCGGAGAAAGGGGTTCGAAGCGATGACAAAAGAAACTAAAGGAGATGCCCTATTCTACATATACATAGGTGGACGGATAATTAGAAACAGGGCAAGATTTTCATACAATCGAGGTCTCTTTGAAGCCATGGTTCTCCGTGAAGGATTGATCGGGGCATGATCTGATGACGGTCATCGAGAGAGCGGATGGAGGGCTTTTAGATCGCTATAGAAATCCAACTGATCAGATGAGCCGTTTGGTAGCAGCATCGTCATGTAGAAAAAAACCTGCAAAATGGCATAAAAATGTATGACAATCTTAAAGTTAAGGAATCATGACGATGCTGCTCCCAAACGGCTGATCTGATCAGTTGGATATCTATAGCGATCTGAAAGTCCTCCATCTACTCTCTCGATGAGCGTCATCAGATCATGCTTTGATCAATCCTTCACGCAGAACTATGGCTTCAAAGTGACCTCGATTGTAAGAAAATCTTGCCCTGTTTCTAATTATCCGTCCACCTATGTACATAATATTTTAATTTGTTGAGCGCGCCGATTCGCCATATTGTGTTTGATGCTGTTTACAGTGATATACAGTGTTTTCGTGTAATTTAGTGGGAATCGTGAGATTTACTGGCCTTTAATTGCTGTAATTGCGATATGGACCAATAAGAAACACGTCAGTGTTCAATAAAACAGTGTAGTGCCAGGGCAATTGTCGGCCATTTTATGTTTTCCCAATGTAAAAGTATACACGCTTTTTTTGTACTTATGCCCTGTCCTTACGCAGTGAGGAGTTTCTATTGTCATTGGTTCGAAGACTGTTCGGAGCCTGGCATACCGCGCTGGCCGCCATTTTGTTTTCTCAAAATGGCGGCGCGCTATAAAACCTAAATTTATATATCGATTTGGGACACTTACACCACAGAATATGTAAGTCTTACACAAACAAAAAATTACTAAGGTCACTATGTCCTAAAATGTCACGTCACAGAGTAATTTGCAGGAAAAGATCGATGTATGAGAACATCAATAACCATGAAAAAAGTACCTATTTCAGCACCATACAATACGTACAAACATTAATGAGTGATTTTTTAATGGTTCACTTCTCATACATCTATCTTTTCCTGCAAATAACTCTGTAACGCGACATTTCACGGCACAGCGACCTTAGTAATTTTTTGCTTGGAAAAGTGTCCCCATAATTATTTACGGGTCTTACACACGAAATAGTTTTATTTACCTTGCAATTACAATATTTAATAATACAAGATCAGCAGAGGGTAGTTTCAGAAACTACTCACAGCGATTAACAATGACAGCTCGCCTCTCCAGTCAGCTCGTGACCACGGCCAGTGTAAGCTGGTCGAAACGTCGGGCAAGGTAAATAAAACTATTTCGTGTGTAAGACCCGTAAATAATTATATAATTATGAATACAAAGCGCGAAAGTCTAAAGTGTCCCCAATCGATATATTATATAGGTTTCAACCAGCGCCGCCATTTTGAGAAAAAACACAAAATGGCGGCCGGCGAGTTATGCCAAAATCTTCAAACCCCTTTGGCGCGCGAAATTTGAAGCCATCGCAAAATATATAAATATAGAGCGGCGCATGCGCGTCATCTCACTTTCTCACTTTTAGCGCTTAATCCCGCTGTCTATGACGTCACCGCGGGGGGTCCACCAGGAAGGGTCCAACATATTATATACACGTTTGTGTTGGCGCCAGACGGACCTTTACAACGATACAACTACGCTTTTTGTAACCTTTAGGGTACCACCACTTGCTGATATTGTTACAGATAGTAAGCTGACAGATCTGTCTGATAATATTTTCGTGTTGCACACCTCTAGTCTCTATTAAAATATCTGAGAGACAAAAAATTACAGCCGCTTGATCTTGCTGTTAGTTTATCTGACATACAAGGCAATCGGATACCTGTGAAACAAAAAAATTTGGGTATGTGTCAGATAACCTGTAGATAGGGTATCTGGCATTTTATCAGCAAGTGGTGAAAGAAGCCCATAAACTTCAGAAGTATGAAGCTTTCAAACATGTTTTTCACAATTATGACACAATTTATCTGGAATAGCCCGCCCGGGACGACGAGGAAGACGTTCATAGAATTCACGTCAAAATACACAAACTTACTATGTAGATATGACGGCATATCTCGCTCGAAGTAACGTGCGATCGTCAGGTCCAAAAAACTACTCCCAGATCGTTACACACGTACAGTCGACCGCACGTCAGGAAACACTTTGACCTTGAGCTGGCCCAGCCTTTTAGGGACTTTCAATACCATGAGAGACCAGGTTATACTAGTTTTGTTTCCACTGACGTGGGGTCGACCATACCTACTAACATAATCATAGCATAATTACAATAATTATCATAATTCTATAAGTTTAACGTACAATAAATATTTATAATCAATAGGAGACATGTATAAAACTTTAGCTAATTTATATGTAAAGTACAGTAGGCGTAAAGTCTTCTTTTGGTGGACGCTTTAATACTCTTTACAATGAGACCTGAAAAAAATTACAAAATATTTAATATCATACAAAATATACCTTACAAAAATTTCTTTATTTTCTTGTACGAACAAACATAACTGCGCGTATGAAATGTTATTAACGATTTTCTAATTATTTCTTTAATTAAGTTTGTACGGAACCCTCAGGGCGCGAGTCCCACTCGCACCTGTCCGGTTTTTAATCAATTACCAATAAACTTAATTTTGCATCGATGATAAATTGTTAAAAATTAAGTTTGTCTGACATATTTGACATATTCACCACTGAGAGCTTCTTTCACCGCTTGCTGATAAAGTCCCAGATACCCTATCTGCAGATTATCTAACAGATAGCCTACACCAGTATCTGATTGCCTTATATGCCAGATAACAATCTGTAACTATTTCAGCAATATTTTATAAACACGAAAATATTAGCAGACAGATTTATCTGATAGATTAGTTTATCTGTGAGCTTACTATCTGTAACAATATCAGTAAGCGGTGAAAGAGGCCGTGAAACTGAAATAATTACCGGTCACTTGTCGAGTAGCGAGAGCCGGAGCGCCTCGTCGAGCGCGCGCTGCTCCTCTGCCAGGAGCTGGTCGCGGCGCGCCTGCTCGCGCACAGACAGCTCCAGCGCCTCGCGGAGCTGTCTGTCCGCGGGGGACTCCACCGCGGCAGGGGGCGGAGGCGCCCCCACGCACATCGCCGCGAGGGACTCCTCGATGGCCCTGCGGGGGACTAGCGGTCACTAGCGGCTACGGTGCGTTACAGTACTAGCTAATCCTAATATCCTACTAATATTATAAAGGCGAAAGTTTGTAAGGATGTGAGGATGTCTGTTACTCTTTCACGCAAAAACTACCGAACAGATTTTGATGAAACTTGGTACAGTGATAGCTTATATCCTGGAATAACATATTGGCTACTTTTTAACGCGGACAAAGTCGCGGGGCGTCCGCTAATACCCCCTAAGTAACAAAACACCTACGTAGAGGGCGCTGTTTTACAATGTGCACGGGAAAACTATTCTACGCGGGCGAAGCCGCGGGAAAAAGCTAGTTTATTATATAAATTACTTATTCATATAATAAATTATTTACTTTTATATAACTTTTCTTATTCAGAGAAATCGCAGCAAGGGTACCGACGTTTTTAGCTACAAAGTGATATCACAAATCGGCAAACCGTCATTAATCCAACACATTATAAACATCGCTTAGTATAAAACTTATTAATGCGCACACGGTATGACAAGAGTGCAAAATAAAAGTGCAAAATGAAAAGCCATAAAGCAGCACACACAAAAATACATAAAAATAACTAAAATTTCAACCGCCAACGTCTGGAAAAAAATTAACAGTAAATACAACGTCATATACCCTGAATAGTTAATTAAAATAATTTAACGCGGTCGATGTCGCGGGGCGTCCGCTAGTATGTACAGTAAATAAATTTGTAAAAATACTTGGTCGATGATCTCCATACCTTTGCAGCTGCCTCTCCTCGTGCGTGGTGAGGTCTGTGGGCGAGCGCGGCGGCGGCGTCGGGGTCACCGGCCGCGCGCCGCGGAGCGCCTCCCACACGTCCACCTGCGAGCACCAACCACTTTACACCTCTTCTAAACAGCGAATTCTTTAGCACATTGTCATTACGGCCACACGAAATATATTTTATTTAAAATTGAAAGGCAGTACTGATCCTTCCATTTCCATATCAACAGTAGACCTTGCTTTGTTTTTAGAAACTCACCCACTAAACCCCAACACACCCACTGGAACCCAACCCAGCCACTAAACCCCAACACACCCACTGAAACCCAACCCAGCCACTAAACCCCAACTCACCCACTAAACCCCAACCCACCCACTAAACGCCAACACACCCACTGAAACCCAACCCAGCCACTAAACCCCTACTCACCCACCCAACTCACCCACTTAACAACAACTCACCGACTAAACCCCTACTCACCCACTAAACCCCAACTCCCCCACTAAACCCCAACTCCCCCGCTAAACCCCAAGCGGTACCTAAACCCCAACCCACCTGCTCCTCGTGCGTGCCGGCCTCCATGAGGCTCTGCTGTATGGCGTACTGCAGCAGGCCCTCCTCGTCGTCCACGTGGCACGACAGCCGGTCGTCGGGCGCCGCCGAGTCCCGGTAGCCCCGGCCGACCGCGAAGCACGCGTCGTCCACCACGCACGACAGCCGGTCCCCCTCGTTGATGCACTCGATGTGCGGCACGGGGGACTCCGTCGCGAATATGTTGCCGAACGTTATTCGCGCGTTCAGCACGTGGAACAACGGAATTTCTGGAAGCAGATAATAATAATAATGTTTAGACAAATCCACACACGGCTGTTTAGTCCCAAACTAAGCCCAAGGTTGTACACTCAACAACTGATAAACATACATAAATACTTACTTTTAAATAAATTAAACACTTTAATACATACAAACACCCAGAATCCGAAAACCGACAGTTATGCTCATCACACAAATGTTGGTCCCGGGTGGGAATTGAACCCACTACGCCAACATGCCAGATATTTGTTGATTACAATTTGTAAGTCAAGAGTGATGACGAGCGGCAACACAAATATAACGATCGAATATACGAGGATAAGATAGAGCCAGCGCCCGCGTCGAAAAGCTTTTCCCGAAGTATCTTTATGAATCATAGCCTGTGTTATACATACATACACGCTATGTCCCTGGCGGGGTGTAATCTTTATTACTGTAAAGTTTCATCAAAATCTGTTCCGTAGTTATTGCGTGAAAGAGTAACAAACATACAAACATCCTTACAAACTTTCGCGTTTATAATATTAGTAGGATTTTCTGTAACTCCATGTTATTATTATTGACCGAGCGAGCGAAGCGAGCGAAGCGTCTACGTTTCGAGACTGGCCAAAAATGCTCTTGTCCGGCTGTCTGTCTGTCTGTCTGTAATTCTCTACAGGTCGCATTTTTCAACCGATTTTGACGAAAATTTGGCATATGTATAAATTAATTAAACCTACAAAATGAGTAGAATAAAATTTTGAAAAACATTTTTTTTAGAGTACCTACCATACTCGCAAAGTGGGAGTGAACTTTTTTTTTCTTGTGAATCCCATAGTGTGGGATATCGTTGGATAGGTCATTCAAAAATATTGCTGGTGTGTGAATACCATTTTTTCGATTTAGGGATCCGTTGGCGAAATATTAAGCTTTAAAGCGGTAATTTTTGTTAGAGTCACGTGTCCCCCCCCCCCCTGCCAGCTAAACGGTTGCTTCTGGAAATGTGAAAAAATTCATGGCAGTAGCATATATAACGTAGTTACAAGGAAAACTATTACGGCTAAGTAGGTTCTATTAGTTTTTGAGTAATAGTGGATCGACTTAAGAAAGTTGAAAAAATAAATTATGTTCATAGAACTGCATACGTAAAATGGAAAATTATTTTTTTCCGCGTGATATCCATGGTGTGGGGTATCGTTGGATGGGTCTTTCAAAAATATCGCGGGTGTGTGATAAACATTTTTCGATTCAGGGATCCGTTTGCGAAATATTAAGCTTTAAAGTGCTAATTTTTGTCACTTTAGTAGGTACTTTTTCTGTTTCCAAAGTTGACTTTTGTTGGTTTCTTTTAGGTTTGGTTTATAAGGGCTGGCGAGGTCTACTGTTCTCACGGAACTACTAGTTAATAATAATAATGTTACATATGGGTACTCGACAACTGATAAATATACATAAATACTTAAATACATAAGAACACCCACACAAACACCCACATATTAAAAAAACAACATTAAACATTAATTAAATGTTATATTTAATTATTAAAATAAAAAAATAAAAAAACTCTATGTTCCATTATTGTCATCAGTTCCTTCAGTATAGTGTAGTCCTTACCTATTTTGACAGGAAATCCGGAAGGCAGCTGCATTTGCACGAAGTCCTTTAGTTTCGCAAAGTGCGGCGAGGAGATGGACGCCATCAAATCCAGGATCGGCATCAATTGCTCCTGCAACTGTTAGGATACAAGTATTAATACGTCGCTCCAAGAACTTTTAAAATTAAAATTGATATTTTTAAATGCCCAGTGGCAATATGATCTTACACACGACCTGTTAGCCATATCCATTTTGACTTGACATGACGTTACAAAGATTTAGACCTTGTCACAGGAACTAGCAAGAGCTAGCCCCAGCACGGGCTGTTTGGCCTATTAGGGCTTCACTGGACACCCACAATCTGTCGACGCGTTACGATTTGCTCGGCTCTCGTATTGCATTAATAAGATTTTGTGTAAAATTGCACATCTATTTTGTAAGCAACAATAAACAAATAAAATTCAAATTAATAACTTTCCTAACTTCCTAAATTGACACGACCATTAGCAGTGGGTGGAAGGAAAATCAGTTGTAAGATAAATAGGTATTCATATTTTTTGTGGCAGTAAACGTATTTGAAACCGTACAGGTCAAACTAATATAATACGCGTGTTAAAAATAAAAAAAATACCTCCAGAGGATAATTCTCGCACAGCCACAGCGTGGCTCGAAACTTCTGCACTTTGGTCGCTATCTCCCTCGGCCGGCCGATGTCGCGGTCGAGCGGCGCCTCCGAGAAGTATTCCTCCCACGTCACGGGCCGGAGGTCCTCCCGCGACCCGCTCGGCTGCGGGACCTCCTCCTGTCATTTACAGATCAACGGTGAGAGGTTTTATCATTAGAACTAATTTTGGGGTTAAGTGAGCGAGTCGGTATTATTTTTGGGGGTTCAGGAAGTGAGTCGGTGTAAAAATGGGGTTTGGCAGGTGAGTCGGTGTTAGTAAGTCGTCCCGCGACCCGCTGGGCTGCGGGAGCTCCTCCTGACAGTTACAGATCAACGGTGAGAGGTTTTATCACTGGAATTAATTTTGGAGTTAAATGAGCGAGTTGGTATTATTTTTGGGGGTTCAGGAAGTAAGTCGGTGTTAAATGGGGTTTGACAGTTTTCCACGACGAACAAACTCCTTTGTTTTCGCGGCGGCAACCTTCGACAAGAGGCGGCGCGTGCCGGGCGGCTTTTTACAAAGGCTACCGTATCTAAGCGAACGGACTTTACCTTGTCGGGCGTGAGGAGCGGCGTGGAGGGCTCGCTGTCCCTGTCAGCGAGCGCGAGCAGGCCGGCGAGCGGCGCGCGCGGCGCGGGCGCGGGTCGGCGCTCGCCGCGCGGGAGGTGCTCCGAGCGCGTCTTGGACACCAGCTCCACGTTGTTGGCGCCGTACACCTTGCACTCGTACCCGTTGACGGCCTCCGTCTTGTCCTGCCGCCAGCCCCATATGCCGCTCTTGTTCCTATACACAGTATAGACTCACTTCTTATACGAGTTTTTTTTTTCGGGAAACAGTCACAAACATTATGGAAAACTAGATTAAAGAACTACTAGACCTACAGTTCCACTAATAAGAAGAAATAAAGGAAAGAAGTAGGAAAAAGTTTGCCTCTGTCCAGCAGTGGACTAGTGCAAGCTGACAATGAAATAAAAAGATCGGTTTAAAAAATATTTTAAAAACCAGCTTTTATTAAAATGCACATCACCATCTGTCAGCAAACTACTCATTGAGACCTATCTAACGAGCCCAAAGACGGCGGGGCTATCTTGTTTGGTTGCGGAGTTCCTATGGCCACCTTCCAGCTCCATCATCAGATCAGCTCAATGACACCATAATATTGCATTGTCATCCGACTTACATACGTATGTAGAATTTCAGCTCAATTGAACATCGGGAAGTGCGCCAAAATTCACTTGCAAGATTTGACCCACACTAACAGGGCAAGTTAATTAAAAGCTTGCGGTACCTCTCGAAGCATATCTTGTCGGTGTCGAGGTAGTTGATGGCGAGGGGCGCGGCGAGCCGCTGCTCGATGGCGTGGGGGGGCGGCGGCGGCCACGCGCGGCCCCCCTCCACCGGCTCCAGCGACTCGCACCACGACGTGCCCAGCTCGTGGTCCAGCTCCATCAGGCTCGCGGTCCGACCTGACACAAGACTTTTTTTAAAGTAGGTTTTGACCTGGATACAACACCTTTAAGCCATACCCTACGGCCCTTAGGAGCCGAGCAAAAAGAAAAAAAGTCAGAAATAACTGCGAAACCGAGGGAAAGAAACAGCTAGCGTGTTATATTTCTATAAACTTTTCTCTTAATCCTTTGGCTGCGCAATTTCTTTGAAACTCGGACGTATCACGCGTCAGTCAGAGGCCCTGACATTTTCAACTTAACTTGTTGAAAAAATTATCATCTCCTTGGTAGCTGCGTTTTACATTTCAAAAAATTTAGCTACTCCCAGCGAGAACCCACCCATCATTTCTCTATGGTCAAGACCATAGAGTTAAGAATCTTTGGTGCGTTCTCGCGGCCCCTTACAGAGGCGTAAAAGAAGCATTCTACGGGTGTCAAAATCGTGTCAAATGTATGACAATACTGTGACTCACTCACACATTCTCATTTTCAAACTCCATATAAATTTGTATTAGCAACCTCCTCCCGCTACTCCGCTTCCTTTGTCCGCACCCCTCCCTGTAAGAGGCATCATCGGTTCTCATACTAAATATGCAAGATGCTTTCTCCATAGGGAGCGCGCGCGCCACCAAAGAGATTCGAACCTTCCTGGTCAAAACAATGTCAGGTGTCTGAGTGACTGTGAACTGAATAATATGACATTACCCGCCAGAATAACTAGCTAGCCAGCTAATCAAAGAGTTGATGGAGGCTTTTGGCGGGATTTTGTCAGAGATGGTTGTTGTTTTTGTTTAATATTTATAAAAAATATATATTGTAGGTTTTGGTGAATATCTGTGATAGTTTTATATGCAACAAGTGCCTATTAAAGTGTATATTGTGCGGAATAGATATATAAAAGCGTGCAACGACTCTACCGGATTGTTCCAAATTGCCCCTTGTTAAATCGACATTAAACCTACTATCAGTTTAGTGCGGTGTGAGCTGCAGTGTGAATCACCGAAAGGCAGTAGTTGTGCCCTGGAGGCCGTGTTGCGGTTTTATGTATTCGTGATTATAAACTACGATTTGGCCTATAAGGACTTGTTTCCAATTGGCCGTAAAACTATTTAAAAATTTTGATATTGTTTGGACGACGGACTCACCCTGCCCCCGGAATATGTATGTCCTGTCGCCGCGCTGCCAGCGGTTGTTGTCGAAGCCGACGAGCGTGGTGTCCACGCGGACGTTCCCGCCGCGCTTGTACACCTTGTACGTGTCGAACGGGCACATGCGCGACACCAGCGGCACTGGACAGCACACAAAATCAATAAATTCATTTTAGACAGTGTCCATATATATATATATATAATTATTATAATCATCATATAAGCCTGTAGACGTCCACTGCTGGACCAAGGCCTCCCCCAGGGATCTCCACGACGACCAGTCCCGCGCTAACCTCATCCAGCCGGGTCCCGCGACCTTCACCAGATTGTTGGTCCACCTTCTGGGAGGCCTGCCTGCATATTATTATAATAATAATTCTTTATTTCGGTCAATACGATTCTAGTGCCTCACGTGTCTTCGCTGGGAATCCAGCCTTAACTAACATAAACCTACAATGTAACTGTATAACAGATACATTGAACTTTGCTCTCAGTGGCTTGCGCGTGTAGCCTAAAATTATTTCCAATAAAGCTACATATAATCTGTGGAAACTGTCTCTGTCTATGTTCTATTGTTTGTTTTCATTATTATTTGTTCTCCTTCTTTAGACTAAGTTTCCTGAATAAAATAAAAAAAATAAAAATACCCTCCCATTATTTATGGTCCAGCGGAGCCCTATTTTGTACGCTAATAATCAATAATCATTTTATTGTACAAAGTGCATTCTGACATGAGAATAACGTACAATGAGATCGAACGTTTCAGCCACGAGTATCGTCAAGCCGACTCACCCCAGCTGGTGAACTCCCACTTCATCTCGACGTAGAAGTCCGGCGCGAGACTGAGCCGCCGCAGCAGGTCGGGGATGCCCCCCGCGCGCACCACGTGCCGCTGGTAGTCCCGCCGGGACAACACCAGGGAGAGTAACTCTGCGTCGCCGGTCGCCGTCGCCTCTTGCACCGCTACGGGCAGATTAATATCATTGTAGGTGGTGGGACTCTCTCGAAGCATAACCTGTCTTATATCACTGCGACCATTGCTCATCTATTGTGATCGTCGCCACAAAATTTTGGGAAAGGACATTTCGGGAAAAGCACATTTCGACAAAGGTAATTTCGGGAAAGGGACATTTTGAACCTAGACGACTGTTTCCCTGTAAAAAGGAAGTCCGGAAGCACCTGGAATATCTTTTATTACCTGTCCAGCCATCCTTTTCGCAGTTGACGTCGGCGCCGGCCTCTATGAGGGCTCGCACCACCTCGATGTGGCCGAGCGTCACCGCCAGCAGCAGCGGCGTGCGCCCGCGCGGATCCTTCACTTCTATATCTTCTATTGTGTACTGCAAAATAAGTGGTAATGTTTCAGTGTTTCAAGGGTAACTGATCGTAATAGCTTAGCAGAGTACGCTCGCGTCGCCTCATAAGTCTAGATTCCAGAGCTATTCAGAAAGTAGGCCTCTTGGAGTTTTGACTATGACAGTGGGACTATAGACTATTGATTTTTGTCACAAGGGAGACCCAAGTAGTTAAAAAATTCACCAAATGTTATTTGGAAAGTCCACCTTTCAACCTTCTATAGCATTATATGGTTTCCCACAATAATGGGATTATTTCTGCAAGATACGTACATTGACTGTTTGGCTTCATTGATTATTCATTGTGGCCTTCCCTGCCCCTCATATACATAGCATTCGTTTACCTCTAAATAAGCATGATTATATTTAGAACACACAGACTGTCTATGTTAGGCTATTGTAATTTAAATTAATTAATTGTAAATATTTGCCCAGAAATTGGCTGCTAGTATGTAATATGGTAAATTATAAATATTTTTTAGTAAGTTTTAAGCATGTACAGCAAAATAAAGGCTATTTTTATTTTACATATTGTAAATCCATCATTGGCAGTAAGAGCTACATAGGTTGATCGATAATTAGAAACAGGGCAAGATTTTCATACAATTGAAGTCACTTCGAAGCCATGGTTCTCCCTGAAGGATTGATTGGGGCATGATCTAATGACGGTCATCGAAAGAGTAGATGGAGGACTTTTAGATCACTATAGAAAATAAAGGACATTTATTTAAAAAAAAAAAAGATATCCCACTGATCAGATGAGCCGTTTGGATCTACAATAATATTGTATTGTATTCTTATGTGCTGTGGATTTTGTGAAAATAAATATAAAAATAACTAATAAAACTGCAAAACAACATCATCAGGTAGAAACCTTTGCATTGCAGATCTTAGAAAACTTACACACTATATTGAATAAAGCATACAAACCTTAAATTTAGAAAGATAAAGTGTCTATGTGTCGACTTTTATCATGGCTTGATTAGATTAAGCTTTTGGCAACACACAATGTTAAATGAGTTGATTTAATGCATTGATTGATTTAATGTTCCGAACTATGAGTGACAGCACTGATTCATTTAGATTTGGCTGTAGGTATGTTTAGGCAAGGCTTTGTTAGTATAAAACATTATGGATATTGATTGCATGTGTAAATCTTCTTTATAATTATTCTTATTCTTAGACGGGGTGACAGTCCTTGCACCGACTCCACGAAAACGGGAGTTTTGTGCAATTCCCCCCGGGCCATCAGTTCAGCCATTCCAGCTCCTTGAAGTAATGGAGTAGGGTCTTCTTTATAATATAAATCAAGAGTTCATTAAACCACTCTAAATTCCACTACTAAACGCATGTGAAGACCACCCATAGCCCGGACGCCCTCGTTGAGAGGGTTGGTCTGAGCCCCAGCAGTGGGGACGTGTTAATAGGCTGTTGATGATGATGATTAAACCACTCAAATATTTCTAAAATTATGGCCTTACAAAGGTATTGTTGAACCCTTAGAGGAGCAACACAGAGCTAGCGGATCAACCCTAGGGCGAGTCTCCATAGCGTTTTCTGATACGGGAAATCCTATCATGTTTCGCGGGGAGATCCACACATTGCGCTGTCGCCAATGAAATACAAACATAAATAAGTCGAACATATTCATACATTTCGATACGGGCCCATGACCGGTGGTCTTGTACTTTTGACAGAGGAAAACGCCCGAATAAGGCGACTCCGCTCCTGTGTTACTTTTTGGTAGAACCTAACCTAAAATCAAAACTGTATTTGTATCACAGAAGTGATTTTTACCCCTGAATGTTTAGAGGACGTACCTTTTGAGCAACCAAAGCTTCCTTTAGTTCTTCATGTTGGTTATTCCACACCATCCAATGAATAGGAAAGCGGCTAACAACTTCTTCGCTGGTCATCGACATTGTTGTTTAGAACATTTGATTTTTTCACGCAACGAAGCAGATGATTAAGTAATAACAATAATTAACTAACTAATTATGCGAAAACACTGCATAAAGTACAACAATTACACGAAAATACGATGAAAATCACACTGATTACCGTCATTAGCGACTGTCAGATCAAATGTCATTATCAATAATCAACGGCTGTCAATTATCAATCAAAAGATTATGTCACTTAGTGACTAAAGAGTTTAATTTTTACTAGTTTCAATATGGAAAGGCAACGGTTCTTATTCCTCTAAAGTCTAGTACCTATAAATGCGTACCAAATTTCCCTATTTTAAAAAGTTATCTCATTCCTCAGGTAGGTACCTAATAAGTGAAATCATGAGCTACAAACTCTTGATTCTGTTTCAGAAACCTACAACATTTTATGAAATTGTAAACTAAAGATTGAAGTGTATCGATATCGATTGAACTACATCTCTACATTCATAGACAAGCAAAAATGAATGAGAATGGAATTCTGTTCTATTTTGTTTATGGTCTGGTCGCGATTTGGGTCGATTATGTCATGGCGGTTTAGACGTTTTCGGCACGTAATTTTATTGAATTTGTTTTGAATTACGCCGTCAATGATCTCATTAGAACCGCTGTTGTTTAATACTAAGCGTATTTATATATTAGTGACCAATTCGTAAACTATTCAAATGCTGAAACAATTGCAAATGGGACTTCGCGCGTTCATGCTTCTCGCATCGAAAGTATGGAGTTGTTTTTGTTATATGTTTAAGAAGCAATATCGAGCGGTAATTATAAATTATAGTGCGTGGGATGTTGTGTATTTAATTGTTTTGTCTCATGTGGTGTTTCATTTTCAGTTGGCTCAATACCAATCTGTCAAGTATGAAATATATCCACTTTCGCCCGTATCTAGACACAGGCTGAGTAAGTAGTCACTCCGTTATTACCACTATCTCTGTTTATGTTGCAAATCATCCTCCGGTCCTGATAGTGAGTGCCACTTTTATCAGAAACTATTGGTCTGACACTATCACGTCATATCAAATCCTCAGACGGCATTGACCTGATAGTGTTTATATGCGTAAATATATCCTTTTCCTGTTGTTAGGATCAAAAAACATTACTTAACATTTGTATCTCAAACAATTTTAAACATTTTGTCAGTTAAAGGTTGTGAGGGGCAAAACAAAAAATTATTGCTGTAGCCCATAGGCATTTTTTCCAAATATACACATCAGGACCAATATAAACTAATTATTTACAGTTGTTTGCCCTTGGTGGGTGTCGAACCTACAACCTCCAGTGCTGAAGTTCAACCGCCAGACCGCTAGGCGGACAATGCGGTCAGATATAGCCACTAGTCCATAGATACTTCACTGATTTAACAACGAGTCAAATGGCATGTTTGATGTTTTGTTATAAACAATATTACTGCTTAACCATTTTACTTGTAGGTAGTAAACTCTTTCGTAGCAGTGTCTACAGATCTAGTGAACAAATTTTCAGGTCTAGTGAACACCTTTTCAGGTCTAGTCAGAAGAAAAATGCTGGTCCTAGACCTGGATGAGACGTTAATCCACTCTCACCATGATGCAATGCTGCGGCCGACGGTGAAGCCTGGCACGCCACCTGACTTCGTGCTGAAGGTCACCATAGACAAGCATCCAGTTAGATTCTTTGTGCATAAGCGGCCACATGTCGACTACTTTTTGGATATAGTAAGTCTTATTAGATATAAAGACTGGACAATCCTACTAATATTATAAAGGTGAAAGTTTGTAAGGATGTTTGTGAGGATGGATGTTTGTTACTCTTTCATGCTGTAATGGCTGAACAGATTTTGATGAAACTTGGTACAATGACAGCTTATATATCCTGGAATATAGTCTACATTTTACCGCAGTAAACTATTCCCGCGGGGAAACATTCTGCGCGGGCGAAGCCGCGGGTAAAACCACTAGCTTTCATCTGAACTATCAGATATATAACCCTCAGAAATTAACTCAATTAAAATTAAGTTGTCTGTCCTCAAATTGAGCCAGCACCCAACCAAAGCCATTCAGCCAAGAGGTTAAGCTGGGCTATTCATTGAGCTATGTCGGCTACATTGGTTCTCCTGCGGGAATCTTCTTAGTTGCAAACAATGCAGGACTGGTCATTTTGTCCAACAGTGGACACCTAGCTGATAATATGATGATGATGAAAGATAAAGATTTCATGAGCAAATACAATAGATTTACTGTCAAAAGCTGAATTAGCAACAAGATACTGGTAAGCCTGACTGATATCAGAAGAAGGTAACAAATAAAATTTGTATAGACATTTTGATAAGATTTGTTTAGAGATTGTTTTAGAGATAAATAACACAATGACTAATTACAATATCCTCAACTTCCTCTAGCTCTATTCTATTGTGTCATCAACAAAGATAATCACAGAATTTCCTTATAATTACATTGTTGTACCAGTTACAATAATTTACACAATATCATTGTCATTGGCATCCTACAATTATTATACATAACAAGCTTTTTCCCGCGGCTTCGCCCGCGTAGAAAAGCTTTTCCCGAGGTATCTATAGCCTTTGTAATACAGCGCCATTTTGTAGTTTAATCTATATATTTTCTGAATTCAGCGCCATTTGTGGCAATATATTCTAACTATTTGGTCCGTAAGTTTACATGAAACCAGTATCCATATGGTTTCACCTACATTAAATTTGGATTTATTGGTCAATTTACACAATAACTTTATGAATTATGTATAACCTTTTTTTTATATTAAGTTTATTCTTTAATATTTCACAATTTGTAGATTAAAGTAATTACTAGCCTAACTGCAAAGCTGTTAAAGTTAATCTATATTACTATAAAGTTTCATCAAAATCTGATCAGTAGTTTTTGCTTGAAAGAGTAACAAACATCCATCCTCACAAACATCCTTACAAACTTGAGCCTTAATAATATTAGTGGGAAGCATTGAGGTAATATAGAGTATAGCTACTTCAAACATAAGTTAAGGTATATAATTATACACAGACCTATGTTATGGTATAACTAGATGACGGGCGGGGTGCGCGCGGGGGTGTCTCCGTTCTCATAGATAACATTCAATGCGCGCAACTTTGTCTGAATATGAATGAATTTCACCGAAATATGACCGCCTCGCCACGTGAGTTGGTGCCAATTAACACCAACTCGTGTTGCAAACAGTCGAGTTGGGTGTCTTCTCTAGTACGTAGTGCATATTACCTCGATGGTGGGAAGCAGGATTAAGTAACTACCTTTGACCATCATTACTGATCTCATTAAAATCTATAGTCATTAAATGTGTGTGCGTCAGGTATCCCAATGGTACGAGCTGGTGGTGTTCACCGCGTCGATGGAGATCTACGGCGCGGCGGTCGCCGACAAGCTGGACAACGGCCGCGGCGTGCTGCGGCGCCGCTTCTACAGGTAAAGGTGGTATTACATTATAGCGGCACGGCAACGACACAGCTGCACCACAGCACCGCCTCAAATTTCGGCTACCGCTAGACGCCCGCGAGGTGCCAGCTCGTTGGCAGCGCACCACAAACTATAGTATGCTAACGCATGTCCCGCAGTCGGCGCGCTGTACGCACGCGGTGTCCTCGCTTGCAGCGCGCGGGCTCCGCGACGAGTCGTATGGTGCGCTGCCTGCCCGCCGGCGGCTTTTTATATTGACATTACGAAATACATTATACGACACAGGTTGTAACGCACTAATTTGAATGACAAGTAAATG
The DNA here is from genome assembly GCA_949699065.1 of Metalampra italica. Lineage (NCBI taxonomy): Eukaryota > Metazoa > Arthropoda > Insecta > Lepidoptera > Oecophoridae > Metalampra > Metalampra italica. Next base: position 1,173,717 of record OX452983.1, read on the forward strand.
CTGGGTTGGAGCCGTGCTGGATCCGTGCCGTTATAGTGTAATATGACCAGAATAGTCCCCGCGGAGATTAATGGCGGCTGTGTGTAGTTGGCTGATTTCTGCGCAACGACTAATCTTAGGTGTCAAAGGGGGAGCTGTGCGGGGGTTCACTAGAGACGCTCATTGAATTTCAAGAAAAGTTTTTCCTGTGTACATTGTGAAACAGCGCCCTCCATGTAGTCGTTATACTACTTAGGGGGTATTAGCGGACGCCCCGCGACTTTGTCCGCGTTAAAAAGTAGCCTATATGTTATTCCAGGATATAAGCTATCACTGTACCAAGTTTTCACAAAATCTGTTCGGTAGTTTTTGCGTGAAAGAGTAACAAACATCCTCATCATCAATGTAAGGTATCACGCCATATAGATTATAAGTAGTATGTTTGTGGGTAGTGGTGTTTCTAATATACAGTCAGTCAGCGACCAACTCCGGTGTTTCATTGACGTCCCACTGGCGACGATTGCGGATTTACGAATACTACACGTGTTTAGAAAGCGATACTTACGTTAAAAAGTATAAAAATAGTGAAAACAATAAGTGTCCTAACATGCCTATCGGGAAATTAGAGCCTTTCGACCTCGGGTCCAAGCAGTGGCCGGCTTATGTGCGGCGAGTGAAACAATTTATGTTACTGAACGAAATCAAACCCGAATTACATGTGCCAACACTAATTACCGTGGTGGGTGAGGCTACTTATGCATTGATGTGCGACCTGTGCTCGCCGGCACATCCGGAAACCAAGAACTTCGAGGAATTAGTGAAACTGTTGACGGATCACTTGGAGCCTCAGCGCTCGGAGATCGCCGAGCGCCACGTGTTCCGCCTGCGCCGGCAGCGCGTCGGCGAGCCGCTCGCACAGTATTTACAAACCCTAAAGCACCTGGCTACCACCTGCAGGTTTGGCACAGCGCTGGAGGAGAATTTGCGTGATCAATTTGTGTCGGGATTGGCAAGCGAGGCCATGCGATCACGAATTTTCGCAGAGAAAAATATAAACTATAAGGAGGCGGTCGAGCTGGCTCTGGCGTTGGAGGCGGCGGAGAAGCATGCGGAGGTGAGCGGCGCCACGGCGGCGGCGGTGGTGCCGGCAACGGCCTCGGGCTCTGGTGAAGCCAGTGAGGGCTTACACCAGTCGTACGCGAGACGCGGCGGCGGCGCCGGGATGCGGCCGCCACACGGCGGCACGGGCGGAGGCGGCGGCAGGACGGGCACAGGGCCGGCGCAAGGCGGCCGGCAGGGTGCTGGCGCGCCGCACGGCCAGGGCCAGTGCTGGAGGTGCGGGAAGCCGCACCGAGCGGATAAGTGCAGATTTATACAGTATAATTGTGATGAATGTGGCCAGCGTGGCCACCTAAAAGTGATGTGCAAGAATGTGCGTAGTGTCGATAAGCCGTCGGGGCGGCAAAATTACGTGTGTGATGGTGAGTCGGGTGGTTTCGAGGACGAGGATTTTTTTAACATCAGTTTGGCTACAAAAGGTAACAAACCATTTTTTGTAAACGTGGACATTGATGGACATTCGGTGGAGTGTGAAATAGACACTGGAAGTCGTATTTCGGCGATATCTGAAAACTTTTATAATCGCTTGTTCTCATTTAAAAAAATAACACCCGATAACCTAATTTTACGGTGCTATAACGGCTCACGAATCGAATCTAGGGGATATATTTCGGTGGACGTGGCTATGGGAGGTGTCTCAGCAAAAAAACTGCCACTGTATATCATTAAAAACGGGGGTCATCCGCTACTCGGTAGGGAGTGGATTCACGCTCTCAATGTAAAACAAATAAATTTGAACGAAATAATAGATGATGGATTCGTGAGTCGACTAGCAGCCGAGTTCCCAGAGGTGTTTACAGATATACTGGGCACTTGTAAAAAAACCGTTCAACTACAGCTGACGGACACAGAACCGGTTTACGTGCGCGCGCGCCCCGTGCCGCTGGCCCTGCGCGAGCGCGTCGAGCGCGAGCTCGAGCGTCTCGAGAGTGAGGGGACTATCTATAGAGTGGATCACTCGGAGTACGGAACTCCCATAGTGCCGGTCATTAAGGAATGCGGCGACATACGAATTTGTGGGGACTACAAAATTACGATTAATCCAAAGCTTAAACGCGATTATTACCCGCTTCCCCGTATAGAAGAACTTTTTGCTACCTTGAGTGGGGGGGAAGAGTTTTCGAAAATAGACTTAAAACATTCTTATCAACAAGTATTGTTGACAGAAGAGTCCCAGCCGTGTACGGCTATTACAACCCATCTAGGTACTTTTGTGTATCGCCGCACGCCATTTGGACTGTCGTGTATCCCGGAGAAATTCCAAAAATTAATGGAAGAGACTCTAAAGGGAGTCCCGGGTACGGTCGTGTTTTTAGACGACATTTGTGTTACCGGGAAGACACGTGACGAACATTTAAAGAACTTGAGAGCGGTACTTGAACGGTTACGTAACATGGGACTGACGGTGAAATTGAGTAAATGTAACTTTTTACAAAATAGTGTAAAATACCTCGGTTTTATCATCGACAAAACGGGGCTACACCCGGATAAAAACAAAATCGAGGCTATTTCCAACGCGCCGCGACCGGAGAACGTTACTCAGTTGAAAAGCTTCCTCGGAATGCTCAATTATTATGGCAAGTTTATCCCAAATTTAAGTATGACTTTACATCCATTGCACGCGCTGTTAAAAAAAGAGACGAGTTGGAAATGGGACTCGGCGTGTGAGGAGGCGTTTCGGGCGGCGCGGCGCGCGCTGCTGGGGGAGCGCGTGCTGGCGCACTACGAGGAGGGGCGGCCGCTCGTGCTGTCCGTGGACAGCAGCGCGTACGGGCTGGGGGCCGTGCTGGCGCACGTGTATCCCGACGGGGAGCGCCCAGTCAGTTGTGTGTCGCGTACCTTGAACTCAGCCGAAGTCAATTACAGTCAATTGGATAAAGAGGCACTCGCAATTTTTTTCGGAATTACTAGACATCATCAATATTTATATGGAAGGAAATTCGTGTTACGTACAGACCACCAGCCGCTGAGTTACATTTTGGGGCCTAAAGTAGGTATTCCGCAGACCGCGGCGAGCCGGCTGCAGCGCTGGGCCGCCCGGCTCGCGGCGTATGACTTCACCGTGGAGTTTGTGAGGTCGAAAGATAACGGTCCCGCCGACGCGTTATCTCGCCTCCCCCTCCCGCTCGAGCGCCGCGCGACCCCCTCGCTCGGTTATGTACATCTAGTCGAGGACGCGATGCCAGTCAATTTTACAGAAATAAGAAACGAAACAAAAAAAGATAAGTTGCTCAGTAAAATAGTGGGCTATGTAATGTTCGGCTGGCCGCCGGCGGTGACGTGTGAGGAAGAAAAGCCCTATTACGCTAGAAAGGGACAGCTATGTGTCGAGTTAGGATGTTTGATATATCAGTATCGAGTCGTGATACCACCGCCTCTCCGAAAAAGGGTGTTAGAGGAAATCCACACGGGGCACCTCGGTATAAATAAAATGAAAAACGTGTCGCGCAGTTATGTTTACTGGCCGAGCTTAGATCAAGAGATAGAGGACGTATGCCGCGCGTGCGGCGCGTGCGGCGCGGTGCGCGACGCGCCGCCGCACGCGCCGCTGCACCCGTGGGAGTTTCCGCTGAACCCCTGGCAGCGCGTTCACGCGGATTTCGCGGAATGGGCCGGAAAAAAATATTTTATAATTGTAGATGGCCACTCGAAGTGGATTGAGGTGGTGGAGATGACGCGGACGGACGCGGAATCTACAATAACTGCGTTGCGGTCGATTTTTGCGAGATTCGGGTTGCCGACGCAACTCGTTACCGACAATGGGCCCCCTTTTCAGTCCTATGAATTCAAAACGTATTGTGCTAAGAATTGTATTAAACATGTGACGACGGCACCCTACCGACCGCAGGGCAACGGGGCCGCGGAAAACGCCGTGAAAACAATTAAGAAAGTAATTAAGCGGGCAATTCACGAGGGGGAAATTATATCGAAAGCCATAAGCAAATTCCTGTTCCAATATCGTAACTGCGAGCACGCGACGACGGGCGTGCCGCCGGCCGTGGCGCTGCTGGGGCGGCGGCTGCGCGGGCGCCTGGACGCGCTGCGCCCTGACGTGGCGGCCGTCGCGGCGCGCGCGCAGCACCGACAGGTCGTCAATAAGGGCGGGGTACTCAGGGACCTCAACGTTGGGGATTCGGTACTCGCTCGTGATTATTCGGTAAGGGCAGGCAAGTGGTTGGAGGGTCAAATAATTAAGAAAACCGGACCGGTCTCCGTGACGGTAGATATCGGTAATGGGCTCGTATGGCGTAGACATCACGATCAAGTGATCCCTGTCGGGGGAAAGAGCCGATACTCGTTGGCCCGCACTAGCTATGCGGAAAATCGTAAGTCGAATGCGTCTGTGGCGGCGGACGATGAGGCCGACGGTCCTGGGCAGGACGCCTCCGACGCGGGGGACACGGAGCCACCGGAGACGGGCGCGGCCCCGGACGGCGCCGGCGCCGGCAGCCCGCCTGCGCGGGGCCCGGCCTCGCCCCCGCCGCCGCAGGGGGCATCAGAACGCGCTCTGCGCGCTTACAAGCGGGCTACTTTATGTAAATGGCCGTTTGTGTAAATGTATGGTTTTGTTTATATAGTGTTTATAACTAGGTTCAATAGTTTCATGATACATGGGTTTCATTGCACTTCTGTATACTTAGTCTAGGTTACCTTAGTGTTTAAGTTCAATTGTAATCTTTAGACTTAAGGGAGAAAGGTGTAAGGTATCACGCCATATAGATTATAAGTAGTATGTTTGTGGGTAGTGGTGTTTCTAATATACAGTCAGTCAGCGACCAACTCCGGTGTTTCATTGACGTCCCAATCAACAGCCTATTAACATGCCCCAGTGCTGGGGCTCAGGCCTACCCTCTCAAGGGTGTTCGGGCTGTAGTCCACCACGCTAGCCCAGTGCGGGTTGGTGGACTTCGCATGCGCCTAAGAATTTCTTCTTCGGCGTATGCAGGTTTCCTCACGATGTTTTCCTTCACCGTTTGAGAGCAGTCAGTAAATGTACTTAAGTTTTGAGAAAAACCCATTGGTACATGGCCCAGCCGGGGATCGAACTCCGGACCTTTCGATATGATAGGCCGCGTCTTATCCCCGACGCCACTGACGCACCATCCCCACATCCTTACAAACTTTCGCCTTTACAATATGAGTAGGATACACTTGTCCAGCTGTTGACATAGTGTGTGTGTTGCAGACAGCACTGTACGGCGGAGCACGGGTCGTACACCAAGAACCTGTCGTCGATATGCGACGACCTCAACAGGGTGTTCATCCTGGACAACTCGCCGGGGGCCTACCGGGACTTCCCAGGTAATTACAACCATCTACTACCCGACAACTGAAACGAATCACTTGCCCTCCCTCCGCCTCCTACCTCGCCCGCCCGCTCTCGTCTTGGCGCTACAGTACCGTTCGTATAAAATTGAGAGGTCGGGCATAAGTGACGTTGTGTCATTAACAAATGATGTTAGAGATTTCTTTATGTATTTAAATGCTTCTTACACAATGTTTTATTTTTTATTGAAAATATAAATAAATAATTTATTCCCATACTTTCGCCCAATACTTTCTCAATCGTTTTTGCACTCTGTACCTATCACGGCGGGGCGACGCAGGGGGAAGCGGGAGACGCGGAGTGACTCTTTATAGTTGCCGAGTAGTATTTTTATTTTTTTAGTTTCTACATACTTTTTAGGCACAATAAGTCCGTCAATGAACAGAGTAGTTGACGTCAAAAAGAGAACAGTGGCACAGATTAGATAATAGTTCCACAGTGGGTTGAGTTTAGAAAAGGGGGCGCTGAGGAAAAAAATTGAAAATATTCCAGCGGAGCACCCCGAAGGTTAGGTTACCGGTAAACCTTGGAGCGAGCGACAGTACCTGGATGGAGGTAACAAGGAAGAGCGATGTGTGCCAGGGTAATTTTCATGCGCCCCCTTTTATCCACACTGACCAGAAAGAGTACTCTATTGACGCTACTGCAAAACTATTATATGCTTAATACTATTACCTAAATAAATGGGTGCGCCGTGACAAGGATACGGCACAATCGCGGCGCACGAGTGGAACAAATACGGCGTTCGCTTATTGCCGCTTGTGTATAATTCACGTTTGGACACCGTTGAGAATGTTTTTGCTCATAAACTCTGTTACTTATTATATTAATTATTTTTTTTGTTGCCAGATAACGCGATACCAATAAAGTCGTGGTTCTCCGACCCGCTGGACGTGTCGCTACTCAACCTGCTGCCGGTGCTGGACGCGCTGCGCTTCACGCACGACGTGCGCTCCGTGCTCTCGCGCAACCTGCACCTGCACCGGCTGTGGTAGCCGCCCCGCCCGGTGAGTACACCAGCAACCTGCTGTGTTAGCCGCCTCGCCCGGTGAGTACACCAGCAACCTGCTGTGCTAGCCGCCCTGCCCGGTGAGTATGCCTGCATCCTACTGTGTTTGCCGGCCCACCCGGTGTGTACACCCGCAACCTGCTGTGGTAACCGCCCCGTCTAGTAAGTACACCTGTATCCTGCTATGTTTGCCGCCCCACCCGGTGAGTACACCCGTATCCTGCTATGTTTGCCGCCCCACCCGGTGAGTACACCCGCATCCTGCTGTCTTTACGGCCCCACCCGGTGAGTACACCCGCATCCCGCATCTTGCTGTCTTTACCACCCCACCCGGTGAGTACACCAGCAATACTTTGCTCAGTAAATAAAGATTCTGCTAAGATTATTTTTGGCCAGAATCAAAATCGATAATCTTCCCTTAAAATCAGATCATTTGCTTATTTAAATTTTAAATTCTACAATAATTCCTTTAATTTTTTCCAGATAAAAACCGGATTTTGTACAAATAGCGGTGGCCAGAGGCCTCCTGAACTTATTTATTATTATTTTTTCACTCGTTAGGCCGTTCAGCGCTTCTATTCAGATATACATAATAGTTGAATAAATTTTTTTAAGTTTTGTTTTTTCTTAAATGAAAAAGTTGAATACATAGACTTACTTGAATACATAGATTTGTGTATGTGTGAGTAACCTACGGGAGTAGGGAGCTGGCGTTTGAAACGCTTTTTGTAAAATAATGAGTTTTTATTTGATCTAGTTAAGTGAAGAAAATTGTGGTACTCGAAACACCTAGGTGAAGTTTAAAATATCTTTCTTGAAAACTAATTTCTATGAAATACTGAAAGAAAACGTAAACACTAGAACTAAATTACAATACATAGCCGAGTCAACTACATAATTTATTTTTAATTTTAAGAAAACTTCTGAACAAACGAGATATTTTGAACTTTATTCTACTGTAATAGAGGTGTCACTGCAATACTGTGTTGATACGAAATTAGCTTCTCTGTTCGCACACTGCATTCATGTATCGTTCTGATCATATCATAATGCTTATCTATGGCGACGGTTTTCACATATCTTGAAGATTTTTAAAAATCGGTTCGGTAGTTTTTGAGATTGGCTCGAAGGAACATACAAACGTCTTTTTACTATAAGGGTAGAAGAACAATTATGTCTTCCATTCGACTTGTCTTTAGCCTGGCAACTACCACTGCTGGACTTAGGTCTTTGCCCAAGACGGAATTACTTTGGGTGTGATAGCAGTCATTGGGGAAAGCCTGGATCCAGCTGTTGAAGGACTGATACGATGGCATTAAAAAAATGACTTAGCGCAGGACCGGTCGTCGTGGAGATCCTTGGGGGAGGCCTATGTCCAGCAGTGGACGTCTACAGGCTGATATGATGATGATGAGTATGTCCCGATGGCGTAATATTTGAATGCAGTGAAAGTGAGATAGCTTGACCTATCTGAAACCCTTATTTAGACGTAAGACCCACCAAAATTAACACTGTAATTCTTATACTGAAATTATTAACATACCTACACTGTGTTTACAATCGAAAACGTTTGAATTATGTTTTTGAGTTAACAATGTTTTTTTCAGTGGTTTGCCTATTTTTGAATACACAAAAAAAATGATCTCTTAGTTTTAATTTTTAATTTGTTTCCGCGATATAATTTTCTCGTAAAATAACAGTTTAAATTAAACAAATTCATTATATTATTGAGTGATGTTTTTATTTTGCTCAACCACGACTATACTTTAAAAATCGGCAAATCACCATAGATAATTATTTTTTTTTTATCACGCGCGCTGTGATTTTTGTCATAGATTTTATGGAGCAACTGGATTTAACTAACTTGAAAATAAATAGAAAACAAACATTAATAATTATCATTGTAACGTATCCAAAAAGCGAAATGTATATGTTTTTAGCTATATCCAGTTGCTTTAGTGTACACCAGTGTTCCAGAGAAGAGATAGAAAAATCCTATCAAATTATTCATGATACCTTTTGTTTGTGTTTATATGCCAGTTTGGGCTTTTCATCGTTTGGATTCATATATCTATACTAATTATAAAGAGGTAAAAACTGGTAGATAATTTGCACGCTTCTTATATATAGTTGCGATGAACCAAATGATAGCGGGGTGTAAAATACACCTAACGCCATCTATTGACAAACTTTAAAACTAAGAAACTGGATTAGATAGAACGGGTTAAAAAACTTTGAATAACATATAAATAGTATACTTTATAACGCGGATGAAGCCGCGGGCCATCGGCTAGTTTTTTATAATCATGTGAAGTTAATACCTTAAATGACATAATAAACAGCTCTTTCATAACAGGAAGAAATAAATTTTGGCACATGCCAGGGAAATAGGGTTCGTTAAAATTATGTTCCATTAAATATGGAAATAAAATTATATTCCTATAATTATGTGGCAAAATGAAATTTTCTTTCTTTCTATCATTATTACCAAGTTCTTTGGAACACTGTTATAGGTCTATGCATTCACGTATATGACAATAGGTTAGATTAAACTACTTAAAATAAACTATTATGTACAAAGTATACAAAGTCAGTTGAGGTTGTTTTTGTTTACTTCTGAACGCTGAGGACTAAATAGTCCAAAATATAGAATTTAAGTGTATCAATGACTTGATAGAAGCGGGCGTGTTCATTAACAAATTAACCAATATTTATGTAATTAGATAATTACTTACATTTTCCTACATGTGAAGTCATGTATTAAATATCGCTTAATTTGTGAATGAGAACATCTCTTGATGGACTTTATATTTATAGATGACCGACGCAATATTAATATCTATTTCACACTGTACGACTACGAAAACACTTCATTTCTCCAATAAGCCCAAGTTATTCATAAAGGTTGATTTACACTGACGCGGTGTGGCACCACTAACTTTCCAAGTCTAAACTACATTAATTTATGAGTTGGTTTATGGAAATTCAGTTCAGGTCAGAAGGATTTTTTTCTTTAAAAGCTTTTCCGCTTTTGCTGTTAGGTTTCTTCGCTGTTTACTGTATTCAGCGTTTATTAGCAAACAAAAATTCTAAATAGTTATATTGTAATCGTTACAAAAAACCATGTGTATCTAGTTTATTCCCATTGGAAACGTATGGGATATTGTCCAAGTTAAAACTGTTTATTTAGACTTATCAAATGTGCATTTGATACCAAATAACGTTGTTTTATCTCAAGGTAACTCAGGGTGTTTTGCCTGTAGATGTGACGTATTTCGAACTAACGTTAGTAACATGTATGCTTACGAAGGTGTTGTGACAATATGTTGGTATCGTATCGAATATTGAAAAGGTCTAAAATGCATGTAGGTTAGGAAGGCAAAGGCAAAATCGAAAAGTGAAAATTATAAAATGCAATTAGCGAAAATGGAAACTTTAATTCTTTCATGTAAACACACTTCTTTCACACAGTTTGAGTAAGTAACGTAAGTTAACTTGTATGGGAAACTTAAAAATATCTTTATGTAGGTATATGGGAAGTTGTTTTTACTTATTTACAAAATTCATACAACGAAACTTTTTCAGTATTCTATACGGAATGCATCTGCAAACTGAAATGACAATTAGACGCCTTAATGGGATAAAGCAACTTATCATATTAAGTCACTAAAACCGATACGGTAATATCATAAAAATTAAAATCACAAAGTACTTACTTGTAAGAAAGTAATTAAAACTTACCGTACCGACGTGTCGCTCCAGTGTGAACGGGTCTTATGACTCGCTTGTTAGATAAATTTTGACTAAGTATATAATTTACTAAAATTTCCGTTTTTGTTGAGAAAATGGATTTTCTTTTATACTATTAGTTTATATTATGTCCCAAATATAAAACAATGTACTTGTTATGATTTATAGAATAAAAATAGCGGCAAATGTGTTACGGCTAAGTTGGTTACTAAACGTTATTTATGAAAAATTTAGACAAAGGTACCTAGTTGATTTTTGCAAATTATGTTAAAAATTTAATTAAAATATATTATGTACCTAATTCTAAAGGCGCAAAGTTAAAATTTGACAGCACTAAAATTGTTTCAATTCCTGTCACGTAGTATTTTGAAGATTAGGATTTATTCAATCAATCAATCAAATATTTAATTTCAGACAATGTATAATAAAACCTTTAAAAACTATGTTAGTCACAGTAAGCTAAAATTTAAATGAATTAATGTAGTCCCATTTTAACTTTGTGCCTTCAGAATCAGACCTTATAATATAAAGTCAAATGTTATAAGGCTTTTATCATTATACGTTTGCCGCTACTTTATATCTATCTCATTTTGTTTTTAAGTATCTTGATTGGTAGGAAATACTGAAATCAAGATATTTTCCTATTTTTTTGTGTAAATATAGTTTATTTACTTGTAGCATATCAAAATATGTTCCGCTGTTGACATTCACAGGGTGTTTTTTTCCTTTATGAAGTGAGATTACAGATTATTTGCTTTTAACAATTAAAACATCATGGAATATAGATAGAAAATGAAATGGGACCATGGAAGTGATATCCTAACAGAAATGCGCATTCTGATTAAACACAAGCGAAAATATACTATTTTTATGCAGTAAACTCTGACAAAATTATATGAAAAACTTTAAAAAATGTAATGCAATGTTCTTTTGCGTTTTAATACATTTACTATACGATTTTTCAACTAATTAAAACTAAGATGTGGAGATAGTTTAATAAAAATAAAGGAAATGCATTAAAATATAAAATTAATGACAATTTAATTGATTTTCTTTTTTTTATCGTGCATTTGTAAATGTATACGGAGTTATAAAAGTACAAATTTTGAACACATGGCGTTATCTTTTTTTTAAAGATTTCTATGTTATTTTATGCATTATAACGACACGATTAAAAATTAGAAAAATATTCGGCTAGACACACTTGTCGTTTTCATCCTGTATAGACTTTTAATACGAGTACCTATATTATTGGTTTGCATCGCTATTGTGAACGAAAGAGACGCAGGACTCCCGCAATGTGGTCCCGCTCGGCTTGTTTCTGTTAAGATGTTACTTCCATGAATGGGACAGATTCACACATTGGACAACTCCTCAAATATATTGAATTTTAAGAGTGTGTTTACTGTCATGTCCCATAATATAATATGTACATATTACATAAATAACATATACTTTAAAATGAACGTCTCAATAGATAATTATCAGCATGGTTGAGTGAGTGAGATGGGTACGGTTGCCAAAGAAAACGTTTTGTCCAGTACTGTGGTGAAACTCGCTGTGTATTAGCTAATCTGTGCTGATGCTGTATGTCGTTTTGTTGAAAAATTGATCGAGAAACTTTCTTTGGCGAGTCTCCCTTGTTTAAAAAGACCCAGTGTTATGAAATTAGAACTGTAATTACCATTGATAATAAAAGTGCTGGGGCTGTATGTCACTTAAAAAGCCCGGACTACGGTAAATCCTAAGTTTTACCCGTAAAACCTAGGATTTGCCGGTAAAACCCAGGATTTGCCAGTAAAACCCCAGGATATGCCAGTAAAACCCAGGATTTGCGAGTAAAAACCCCAGGATTTGCCGGTGAACACCCAGGACTTGCCGGTAAAACCCAGGATTTGCCGGTAAAATCCACGATTCGCCTGTAGAACCCAGGGTTTTTAAATTTACCTTAATATGTTATGTCTAGGCACGGCTAGGTCCACTTTATATTGTGAAAATTTGACAGGTGGCGACTTAATCCAAGGTTTTATTGTATTATTGAGACGTTCCGTTCAAAAATTACACAAATAATAGCACAATTTACTTTAGTTTTTTATTATTATTTGCAAAGTCAACGGTAAGACAGTGTGAATATGATAAATTATTGTTGATTTATAATCATTATGCCTATTGTATGGAAAAAAATCTCTAATTTTATAATTATTTACGGGTCTTACACACGAATAAGTTTTATTTACCTTGCCCGACGTTTCGACCAGGTTACACTGGCCGTGGTCACGAGCTGACTGGAGAGGCGAGCTGTCATTGTTGATCGCTGTGAGTAGTTTCTGAAACTACCCTCTGCTGATCTTGTATTATTGGAAAGTCCCGGCACACAACACAAAACAAGGTAAATAAAACTTATTCGTGTGTAAGACCCGTAAATAATTATAAAATTATGAATACAAAGCGCGAAAGTCTAAAATGTACTATTAAAAAAATCTCTTTCTAATATCTTGACTCTGTACTAAAGTTTGATTCGATCAACCAAATCAAACTTTTAAATTTTTGAATATTTGTATGTAGCACACTATCTCGCATAAGCACACATAGACTATAAACACTGTCAGCGATGTGCAAACAATTTGTGACTGTATTCATTCCGCCGTCAAGAATCCATCTGAATTGGCTTTCGATTTGTGGTTATTCTGATATGAACTCGATTTAAGTAGCAAAATATAAGTTGTCAAATTAATCAGGATATTAGAAAGAGCACTTGATTTCCGTTTATAAAGCCACGCACACACTTGGGCGGTGGCGATCTGTTGGCATGCAACAATATGGGATTGTATAGAAGACCCCACACATGCGTGATGGCGGCAGCCACCGCCTCAGCGTGTGGATGGCTTAACGATGAAGTAGACTATATCAAGGGCGGATCTAGCTTTGGCGCCAGGAGGGGGTCACATAGTCGTGGTCAAGTCAAGAACTTATAATTTAATTTTGATAACAATAGAATTAGTGGTCCACCTAAGTCCTGGAACCAGCTCGGGGGGGGGGGGGGGGGGGGGGGGGTCATGACCCCCATGACCCCTCCCTGGATCCGCCGTTGGACTATATTCGGTTTTTCTTTAGGTGTCTTATGAAAAGAAACCCTATTTGCGTATCTTCTATATACATGTGTATGATTGCAAGGTACCTCAGCAGTAAAAGTTATTACCATTTAAACTTTGCGGTCCACATATAGTGGTCCCTAAACGATCATGCTTGCATGACATGCAACGTTTACGTGAATTATCATGCTGCATGATGGATCCTCATGCTTGCTATCAATCAGTACAGTGAAGCAACGGCCAGCACGTAGTTTGCATGTCATGCACGTCAATCACTACAACTAGACGGTCATGCATGAGTGACAGCACGTAATGCATGTCATGCCGCATGATCGTTTAGGGATCCCATTAGGAACATCACCTATCATTTATTTATGTGCGTCATCTTGGCAGAGCCACGGTGCTTTCAACCGCAAATGCGTTTGTTTTCTTAAGACAAGGAAAAACGGATTATGTACATGACACGCCACTGCGGTGGCGGCCTAAGTATGTAACCGTCATGGTCTCAGCTGGTTGTTCAAAGTTCAAATGTGAATTGTAATTAATATAGCAATATTAAATCGATTTGAAAATTCCATTGTATCATTTTAATGTCCATGCACGGTAAGCGTCATCCTGGCATAGCCACCGTCACAGATGGCAATTCTGAATAAATATCCAAATGTCGTTAACGGGGTGTTGAACGGGTTAACATGATGAAATATGCGTCTTCTTGGCAGAGCCTCTGATTTGAAATTTGATTGCAGAAATGTACCAAATATGTATACTTTTGTACTCTAAAATTATTAATAATAGGGGTCTATTGGTGGCTCTGCCAAGACGACGCGTATAATGAAGAATTACAATTCCTTTACCGAAACCAGTTCATCATCATATCAGCCATTCATCAATGTCCACTGCTGGAAATATGCCTTCTGCATAGGAATTAGACAAGTGATTAAATATATTATGAAGACAGTCGCTTAGTATGATCACCTAAGCTAACAAAAGAATAATTAAGCTAAAGTGGCAGTAGGCGCACACGGAAGGCCTATCTGCTACAGTGGACGTCTACAGGCCACAGACGCAGGTTAGGCAAGTACATTAAAATTAAAAGCAGTAAATATTTCAGAACCCTTTAATTTGAAACTATTTTTGATGCAATTTCTTTGACTTCACAATATCCGAAACAAAATTCCACAATTTTCGGTTTACCAAGGGAGCAGAATGTAAGGTATTGTATATTATATTGTATTGAATGTATTGGTAGGCCAATGGTTGTTGTCAAAAAAACTAGTATAGATGTTTCAAGCTCCCTTTTTTCTTCAAATCAATACAGTCAATTGATTTGAACATTTTTATGGTCAAAAGATATTGGGTGACCACAGGAAAGATTCATTGTGTCATCTTTCTTTGCGAAAATATTAATTTACCCGTAAAACATACACTTCATATTATGTATAAAAATGCCGTGTACATTTTAGAGGGAACAGATAATGAAAATCAGTTTGAACTTGTTTCCACACAATTTCAATTAAACATTGTGTGGAAGTCCATTTTTGTCATTAGTAAATAGACAATAATTGATTCTTAGGAGAAATTCAACTTAGAAAATTATAGTTTTGTCTCCCTACAGTAAAATACAATTTTATAAGAAAACATACATCAATATCAATTGATTTCCCCTGTATTTAAAAGAACAACAAAGCTTGCCGTGTAGTTTAAAATACCAGTGACTAAAATTTCACAACTGAAAAATGTACAAACATAGCATAGAGAAATGATATTTTCACAAAATAATCTACTGACAAATTTTACACAAAATACAATATACAAATTTAAAAAACCGGATCCCGGATGCATGTGTAATGGATAAGAAAAAAATCATGTAAAACAAATAGCAAATCTCAGCAGTCCTTACAACAATACAAACAAACGTCTATTTTCAAAATAATGTCCTTATTTTCAAAAGTTCATTGCAACTAATATTATTCCATAGAATAGTTTAATCTCCTACAAATAATATATTGAAAACAAATACATAATGTCAATAAAATAGTTTAACATTGCAATGAACTAATAAGTTACAACTAAACTAAATTAGACAGTGAAAACAATGGAGAAGTCAAATGTATTAGATTTTGTATTAAACCTTAAGGTGAGCCAATACGAATATCACAAGCTGGCTTCCCGATAAAACATTTACAAGTTCCGTTCAGAAACAACATTAAATAGTCACTAAAATTCATTCTCTATACAGATTTTAATGACACAAGTCAAAGTGTTAAAACTTATTTAAAAATACTCTGTCCAAACAATGAGTTTCTACAAAACTAGAGGGTCTACACAACATTTTTAATGGATTTATACTTCTTACAACTGTACATTAGTGCAGCTGGCAACATCAGCCGCTTGTCCAAAAGAATGAATTTTATGACACAGAAAATGCCTTTTCTGAAAAGGATTTTACATAAGCCTCGTGCAACTTATTGACAAAGTCAGCATCATGTTTAAGCAGATAGTTGAAAGCCTGAAGAAGTTGATTCCTAGTGAGGGGCTCCGGCGACTGCTGGACGTCGCCGCCTGTGCTCGCCGTGAACATCGTAGGAGGCATCAGTGCTGGCTTCTGCTGCGGGGTTAGATTGTTAATGAAAATTCCCCTCTCCTCCAAGTCCAACCTCGTCGAGTTAAGAGAGCTCACCGGGTGGTTGATGTCTTGCGACTGATTCAAATAATTAGCCAGCGGTGACGATGGCTTTGGAGATGATATATGCATCAGATTCAGCTCATTCTCTAGTGGATTAGGCCCATTTGACTCCACTCCTTCCAGCTGCCCTTTCTTCATTCCTGGTAACCTCTGCTGGCATTGTTTTTCAATGGGTGTAGATTTTAATGGGTACCCACTATTCTGCCTCATTGAATGGTCTAAGGAGACATTGCCGTTCGAATTGTGGGCCTCCTGAGGTGTCACCGAGCGCTGCTGCTTCTCTATGTGCTCAACTGAGTGCGCCGGGTTGCTCATGAGCCTCTGCAGGAGAAGTGGCCCGTCTCGAGCGTCTGCAGGTCGAGGACCGAAGATGCCCGGAGATGGGAGTGAAGATACTGCTGGCATTTGAGCGGCCGCTCCGCTTCCAGCCTTCGCAAAGAAGTCCATGACACTCTGGGAGGCCATGTCGGGCGCCCGCAGCGGCGTCGACTCCGTCTTGTTGCCTCCGTGGCCCTTGTTAGAGTTGAAGTCGTCCTGTGCCTTGCTCAGCATGCTGAAAATGTCGACCTGAGCATTGGCCGGCGCGGACGCACTGTACACGGGGTTTTGCTGCATGTTCTCACCCGGTGCTTGCTTCATCGACTCCTTGACGATAGAATTTAGTTTCGTGGCCACTCTGACACACTCGTCTTTGTCGTAAAACCATATGCCGTAAATGCGAGACTTGGCGTTTCTATACAATAGGAATGGCTCCTTCAATTGTAACTCTATACCTTTCGACACTGGCTCGATTAGATTGTTCGTGTTCAATCTGTTCATAATTACCAGACTGTGATAGGGCTCCCCATTTCTACTGTACACAAACAAAGCGCCTTCGATGTTCGTTTTCTCCCATTCGTTCTCTTCAAAAGTATAAAGTGCGACGTGGGTAGCACTGTCAATTATTTCTCTCGCATAGGGATCTGCCCTTTTTAATGCGCCGAAATTCATACGTAGACCGGTGTCAGCCATTTTATAACAATAAAATACAAGTTTTTGCACAACGACCTAGCATCACAGCAAAATGACAAGAACGAATAAATTCGCCATATTTGGCACCGTTCCGTTACAAAGTTCCTAAACGTTACTTTGGTGAGGTTAAAAAACTATACAAAATTAAGCAATAAAAGAAATAAACTACGTTTATTAATTGGTATTTATGTCAAGACTTTTAATTTAATAATTTGTTTACTAATATCCACAATTTAAAAACGTAAATTTTGATTTATGAGGCTACATCTTTTTTAAATATTTCCATGTATCTGTGGGTAACGAAACGTTTCTAAAAGACACGTTCGTTTCATTGTTCATTTTCTACCGTAAGGCCCAGATTACACGATCGACTATGATGCAGATTTTAAATTAAAGCTAAGTAAGTACTAATTTGAGAGAGAAATATGAGAAGCTAAAACCAATACAATGTAACTCACTGTAACAATGTAACCTCATCTTGCAAATAGCCAAATTCCGACTCTTTCTATTTTACTTTTCATGCAACAAATGCAATCTTTTTCAAAGTCCAAAACGATTGCATGGCATGTCTTTGATCTTCCAATTTTTTATGATTTACAGGTAGATGTTATTTCATGGGCCTCTCTGAATCGTTAATTTAATTGTTATTCTTCTCTAGTCTCTATCAATGATTCCCGTGATGTAATAATTTTATCACTCAAGAATAGATACAAAACAGCGATTGACCCTTGTTAACCCTTTGACGAAGATGGTTGACCTTTTCATCATTTTGCTTAGAGACACGAACGTGCGTGCCTTGTTATCTTTTGGGCTAGAGGATGTCTGTAAGATATTATTATATCGAGAATGTCATTGGAATTGTAGATGTTTTGTAAATTGTTCTTTCTAGTTGTATTGAAGATCGCTCGGTGTCCTCGGATATCACTGTGTATTTTTGGTTTATATTAAAACTAAGTTTGAAGGCCGGGCTCAAATTATCGTTCCGGAAAATTTTTGAGAGTCGTATGAAAACGGCTAAGGGTGTTTGGGAACTATGAGTGTGAGTTTCCGGACGAGCTGAGTGGCGTGGCGTGGTATTAAGCAGGAGTAAATGTACACTGTGAGAGTAGAGATTGGTTTTATATTAAGTAAAATATCAACAGAAAAATATAAGAAAAGTCTAACTGAAAAGCTATCTACTGACAGCACGAGAGAAAACCATTCCTACCTTCTTATAAACCTAATTGCACCTTAGGGGCATACAATCTTAACGGGGCGAACCATTCGCCACAGGTGTGTATGCCGAACTTTGTTTAACACACTATTTAAAATGGTATGCGCGTGTAATAAACAACGATGGCGGTAGTTTGAAAATAAGGCAGGCAAGTCCCAAGCAAGCTCCACACCAGCGTGTGTGTAAATACGTCAATAAACCGGAGATAGCTAATAAAATTGCCGAAAGTCAATTTATTTCATTTATGTCTGTTTATTTGATTAGGTACCTCTAATTTCTCAATTGATTTAAAATAAGAAAAATTAAAACTATCGATAACGTAATTTTAACACGGCGGGCACCTCTAGGAAAAGTTATCATTGGACAAAATGAATGAATTAGGAGTTCGAATTGAATGGAACGAACGAACCGATCGGACGGACGGACGGAACTTCAATTATACAAACGTCAGTCACTCGAAAGTTTGCTTGTGTTGTGGGCAGTAGTTATTTGGTTTAAAATATAATATAATTGAAATATAGTAAAGTAAACTCTTCAGATTCTCTATAATAAGGTATACCAATTCATAAACTTTATAAATCAACAACTTTCATATTAGTTTTGAAGTGTAGAAACGAAGTGAGCCACGTGATAAACAACTTTTATTTTATATTCAAAGTTTTTGCGAGTTAATTATGAGTGCGAACAATGTTCTGGTGATCGGGGGCGGAGGCCGGGAGCACGCCCTGTGCTGGAAGCTGGCGGACTCCCCGTTTGTGAAGCAAATCTACTGCGCGCCGGGCGGCGTCGGCATTTCTTCCACCAACAAAGTTCAGTGTGTTGACATCGATATTAAGGATTATCCGGTAAGATTCCAGTTGGAAACTCACAGAACATTGGCGGGGTCAATGTGGGCAAATGTGGGCGCAATGGAAAAAAGACTTAGAAAAATTTCCCTTTTTTGGACTACTGTCGCTCGTTTCGCTCGCTCCAAGGGTCACCAGTAACCTAACGAACCTAACCTTCGGGGTGCTCCGACTGCTAACTGTCCCGCATTATCACCTACAATTTTTTTTCCTCAGCGCCCCCTTTTCTCCACTCCAACCGGTTCTTTCTTGTCCCTGTTTCATTCATACAATTTTTGAAGAATTCTTTAGCGCAATGAATAGTGAAAGATTTTTTTATACAGGTACACCGAGACACCTAACATTGTAGGTATTAAATAAAATTAACTTGTGATTTTTTCCACGCTTCGTGACTTTGCATGCAGTTTTCTTTTTGTGTTTGTTCATCATAGTGTCCCCTTTTGAACACTAGCACTGGATTTTGGAAAAAAATTATTTTTTTTTAATTCGCTTTGCTCTTTTACCTTGCTCAACACCCCTACAAAAATTCAAGTGGGCTGGTACTAAATAAAAAATTCCTACCTGGTAATAAATAAAAAATTCCACCCTAAATAAAATAATAAATACTTCTATCTGTTTAGTGTGACGCATTTTAACGATGGTGTGCTATGCTGAGTCCAAATTCATCATTCATTTTTTCATAAAAATTAGAAACATTATTTTGTAACCTTACCTGTCTATCAGACGTAGGAAGATATGGTGGAATTTTTTCTAGTCCAAGGAGTAGTGTGCTGCTAAGTCTGTCTTACAATTTCAAAATGCAATTATTTTATTGTACAAATTTTAACTAAAAGCAGTCTCGTTTTTAGGGCAAACATTTCATTTCAACTGTTTCAAAAATAAAAATCTAAGAGTACCATTTATATGGATTTCATTCAACTCTGGAAATAATACACTTTTTATTATTTTATTTCTTATTACATTATCAACTGACGTTAATTTATTAAGTAAACATTTATGATAACCTTAACATATCTACTAACTAAATTCATATCAAAATGAGTTCATCTGTCTTGCCCTGGGCCACATTCAATAATCACAGCTAAATTCAGACAATAACATGAAAACAGATTACATAATTTTGCTAAAATTGAGAATATATTTCATAAATTTTTAAATTTGTACCTTGCATATAAGCACAGGCAAATTCCATGGTTTTTAATTTAAAGTACTTGGTATATTACTTTGTAGATATCACTAGTACCATCGATGGTGCTACTGACCCGACGCGCCCTTTTGTTTGGTACTATAAAAATACAGGTGATTTTTCCACATTTGTCCGATATACGATTCCCAGTTCAGACAAGTGGTTTCTTAAAAATCTTTGAATGCAATTCCACTTATTTTTGTAAATAAAGCAATGTTTCCTTTCGTAAAATATACTATCTTCAATATTTTGGGTACTTTACCTCCAGGCAAGGTTCATTATTCCACCGTGTATATGAATATTCTGCCCAGCTTGTTCTGAATGGGCCTTTTAATACGCAAAGTCTTGCCTCCAGTACTATTCTTTGGTATTCTGTAATGGAGTCTTCAAACATTGCCTTGTCTCAGCCTCTTGGCCTACAAAAGTCAAGCCTTTAAATTCATTCTCAATCTGCTGCAACGTTTTTCCCTTTGTCTCTGGTAGTAAAAGCCAAATTACAACAAAGTTGTATGTTAAAATTCCCGCGTAAACTGTATAGGTTCCGTGCAGACCTAAATGCCTAATGAGTTCGGTGAAGGTTTTGAGAGCTAAAAACATGAAAACGGCGTAAGAAACGCCACTAATGCTTCCTCCTATACTTCTGTAAGCCAATGGAAACGCTTCCCCAGCGATTACATTCGGTAGCGGCACCATTCCCATGGCAATGGAAAAGTAGTGCAGGTTTGTCAAAATTATCGGTACCCATAACCCATCACATTGTGTAAAAGCCATAGTTTTGGCATAAACGTAAGCAGCGATTGCCAAATGGCTGAAAACGCACAGACTTAAAGTAGCAAACATCATAGTACGTCTTTTAGTTTTGTTGATAACGTAAACTGCTAAAGTATTGGAGATTAATCTCTGTGTGTCTAAGGCTACCATCCAGATCTGAGGGTCAACATCAGGTCCGAAGGTTAAGGATATGACCGTGGGACTATAGCTGGAAAGAGTGACGCAACCAGAAAATGACATCATAAAATATACGTGGAACATCACTATAATAGGCTTGTAAAACTCCTTTTTCACAATCGTCGCTGTTAAATTCTTAACAGGGTTACAGTTTCCCTGCAGATTATCACGTTTCTTCGCGATTAATCTGCCTTGTATCATTTCCTCCAATTCTGCTTCTTCATTTTCACCGCGAAGCCAATGGAAGACTTCTCTGCACTCCTCATATTTCCCTCTGTCGGCCAACCAACTCGGAGACTCTGGTGAGTAAATCGTCATGATGAGGCTTATGAATGGAAAGATCGTGCAGACCAGGGCTGTTCGCTGCCAGCTCAGGAGTGAGCCTATGATATGAACGATTAGGATACCGAAGCCCTGAGCAAGGGAGATGGTAGTGAGGAAGGCTCCACGATTTCTGGGGCTTGTATACTCCCCTATCAGGATCGAACGTAGTGGGATGAATATCCCAAATGATAGGCCTTGGAATATTCTTGCGATGATCAGTATCTGAAAGAATTAATGTTACGGATGAATTGAGTTCAATTCGCAATCTCTGTTGCCGTATTTAGAAAAAAGTTGACTACAGTTAGACCCTTTTGTAAGATATTTTTGAAAGATTAGTAAAGATTCTGATCAAACTTAAATGGGATCTTTTGAGGCATTCTGTGCAAGTGTGGCCCATTGATGCGCAAACGAAACACCCATCTCGGCAACTAATCACTTCAACCTGATGAAGTTAAACAAATACTGCCAAAAGCGTGCTAGAGTTCCTAACTTATGTAAAGCTTAGCACTGAATTATAGTGCGGCGATCACATAAGAGCCTGGTCACAAATAATAATAATGAGCATTGTATTCTTCAGGTGTATGATTAATTTAGTGGTGGTCGTACCCTCACGTCTCTTCAGACAAACCTCACTAATCAAATTGTCGAAAATGTATAAATCTAAGATATTTTATAGTACCTTTACACTAGTAGCCATAGTGAAGAGCACCCATCCGAGTAGGAGAGCCAGTATGACGATGTAGTGCGCCTTCTTTCGTCCCAGGCGACCCATGACGGGCGGCGTCACGAAGATACCGATCATCATTGCTATCCCCAGCACTGAAGCTAAGAAGAAGGAATTAAGAAAATTATGCTGGAGGAAAAGATAACTGGGAATAGAAACGATAGAAAGGCAAAGGACCAATGACAGCGCTAAAAGTTATGTTGCGGAAAAGATAGCTGGAAAAGCGTGGAATAGGAAGGCGAAGGACCAATTATAGTGCCAAAAGTTATGTTGCAGAAAAGATAGGTGGAAAAGCGTGGAATAGGAAGGCGAAGTACCAATGATAGTGCCAAAAGTTATGTTGCGGAAAAGATAGCTGGAAAAGCGTGGAATAGGAAGGCGAAGGACCAATTATAGTGCCAAAAGTTATGTTGCAGAAAAGATAGGTGGAAAAGCGTGAAATAGGAAGGCGAAGTACCAATGATAGTGCCAAAAGTTATGTTGCGGAAAAGATAGCTGGAAAAGCGTGGAATAGGAAGGCGAAGGACCAATTATAGTGCCAAAAGTTATGTTGCAGAAAAGATAGGTGGAAAAGCGTGGAATAGGAAGGCGAAGTACCAATGATAGTGCCAAAAGTTATGTTGCGGAAAACATAGCTGGAAAAGCGTGGAATAGGAAGGCGAAGTACCAATGATAGTGCCAAAAGTTATGTTGCGGAAAAGATAGCTGGAAAAGCGTGGAATAGGAAGGCGAAGGACCAATTATAGTGCCAAAAGTTATGTTGCGGAAAAGATAGCTGGAAAAGCGTGGAATAGGAAGGCGAAGGACCAATTATAGTGCCAAAAGTTATGTTGCGGAAAAGATAGCTGGAAATGCGTGGAATAGGACGGCGAAGGACCAATGATAGTGCAAAAAGTTATGCTGGAGAAAAGATAGCGTTGAACAGGTAGTCGAAGTACTAATTTAGAAACTTTTTAGCCATTTTAACATGATGTTAGATACACGTTTGTGGCAAGAATTCTGCCTTCTTGATAACGATTTCCGGGGGAAAAAAGAACTTTGCTGATTATAAACCTGACCGATCCAGGAGGCGTCGTCTGCGCCCAGCGATATAGCGGCGTCACCCTGCGCCAGCTGGGGCAGCAGCACGGCCGGGTAGCCGATAATGTTTCCGTGGCCAATCACATCGCTGCACACAGCACCAGTCACGAAGCACTGGATGAGAAAACAAAAAGATTTCGATAAATAATCATACATTTTTGCAAAGAATAAAACCGATTTTATAAAAAAATATGATTTCTGTACTATACAACTTCTTGATCTCTTTTTTTGTTTTGCAACCCTTGAAACCCTTGACCACTCTCGAAATATAGCCTACTCAATAAATAAAACCCTAATAATGAATCATTCAAATCGGTTCACTCCGGCGAAGATAATCGCGTTACATACATACACATACAAAAACATACACTCGGTTTGAGAACCTTCCTTTTTATTTATGAAGTGGGTTGAAAAACACGCATAAGGTACTGCGCAAACCAAGCGGAGATTTGCCCGCGCACTTTTTGACGTCATTGTCAAATGAACCATATTACTATAGCCTAAAGAACAAAATCGTATAATTACTTCTGCACGTCGGCGTCGCCTCGCGCTCGAGGTCATTCATACGATTTTGTTCTTTAGTCTAAAGTGATATAAGTGTAACTGAAAGTGAAGTATTTGTCCAAATGTAATTGCATTAGTTTAAGCTTAAGTATGTATTTGCAGTGCCCTCACAGGGTCCTTGTTGTACCTCCTAACTAAATACCATCTAATGTTATATTAATGTACAAGGAAGCAATAAACTATCTGAATCTGGAATCTGAATCTGATATGGTTCATTTGACAATGATGTCAAAAAGTGCGCGGGCAAATTTCCTTTTGGTCTGCCTCGACTCTAAGTGAAACGAACTCAGGAGACAAGACCACGAGTCGAAACTCGATAAGCTTAAATTGCTCTTAGCCATAGAGGAGTTCCCATGACCACCTCTCGCCACCATCATATATCAGCTCAATGGTACCATACCTTATAATTGGCTTTATTGTTAAAGTGTCCCTAAACGATCATGCTTGCATGACATGCAACGTTTACGTGAAAATCATGCTGCATGATGGACCATCATGTTTGGTATCAATCAATACAGTGAAGCAACGGCCAGCACGTAGTTTGCATGTCATGCACGTCAATCACTACAGCTAGACGGTCATGCATGAGTGACAGCACGTAATGCATGTCATGCCGCAGGATCGTTTAGGGAGCCCAGTAGTTATGTGTTGACATCTCTATAAAGCAACAAAAACTTACCTGTTTTAAGAACGGTGAAATTCTGGACTTGGACATTTCGGTATCTTTATTTATTTTTAATAAATATAATTTATTCAAGAATCCTGACTTGTCGTCTGAAAGGCACAGACAAACTAAGCATCAGTTTATAAGTAGCTTCAGCCTATGCAACTTAAGTTATTGTAGATGTAACGGCACGTGATCGAATATTTTAATACGGTTTGTTTATTCAGTTGCTGGCATTCTAAAAGTGTATTAAAATTCATAGAGAATTATATCAGGTGTCGAATAATGTATAAGGACCTAGTCTAGTTGGCAGTTCGCACGCCTCAAGTTCGTGAAGTCAAGGATTCAAACTCGGTTTCAGTCAAAGATTCAAGAGCCATCTCATCATTCTATCATCTGCAAATAACACAATCATCCACTTAATCTGCACCATGTACGGAAGGTCGTTCATATAAACCAAGAAAAGGAAGGGACCTTATATCGAGCCCTGTGGAACTACTAATTTAACAAGAGATCCCGGAAACAAGAGAAACTTTCGCGTTTATAATATTACTAGGTAGGATAGGATTTGTAGGTTTCCAGAATCTTGTGAATCTAGTTCGGCGAGCAAGTCGAAATAACGGACGTCCATTTCTAAGGGCTTCTTTCACCGCTTGCTGATAAAGTCCCAGATACCCTATCTGCAGGTTATCTGACAGCCAAAAGTTTGTCTCACAGGTATCCGATTGTCTTATCTGTCAGATAAACTGACAGCAAGATCAAGTAGCTGTTATTTTATCTGTCAGATATTTAATTAGAGACTTGAGGAGTAAAACACGAAAATATTAACAAACAGATTTATCTGATAGATAAGTTTATCTGTTAGCTTACTAACTGTAACA
Organism: Metalampra italica; assembly: GCA_949699065.1. NCBI lineage: Eukaryota > Metazoa > Arthropoda > Insecta > Lepidoptera > Oecophoridae > Metalampra > Metalampra italica. Next base: position 1,199,119 of record OX452983.1, read on the forward strand.
ATATCAGCAAGTGGTGAAAGAGGCTCTTAGGGCCTCTTACACCGCTTGCTGATACAGTCCCAGATACCGTATCTGCAGGTTATCTGACAGATAGCCTGTTTTTTGGTTTCACAGGTATCTGATTGCCCTATATAGACTATTAATTCCTCTGTGCTATATCTTATATATTTTATATAGTCATCACACAGATTTATCTGATAGATTAGTTTATCACTAAGTTACTATCTGTAACAATATCAGCAAGTGGTGAAAGAGGCTCTTAGTCTAGTAAAATCAAATTTCCAAATTTCAAATTTCCTCACCAGGCGCTCGCGAAATGGTGCAAAGAACACTCCATCGAGCTGGTGGTGGTCGGACCGGAGGACCCCCTGGCCGACGGCATCGTGGACGGGCTGTCGGCGCTCGGCGTGCGCTGCTTCGGGCCCAGCAAGGCGGGCGCCAGGATCGAGGCAGACAAGGAGTACTCCAAGAAGTTCATGAGCAAGTACCAGATACCGACGGCGAGGTACCAGGCGTTCACCGACGCTCAAGCAGCCAAGGAGTTCATTAACAGGTTTGTGAAGTAACATTACTCCCTTTTTACCCACGACGGAACAGAGGTGTTATTTCCCCACGAAATTGCTTGACAGCTGACTGAATATAGTCACAAATTGTTTGCACATCGCTGACAGTGTTTATATTAGAGATAGTGTGCTATAGAGATGTCCAAAAACTTGAAATTTGATTCGGTTGATCGAATCAATGAACCATTTCTTTAAATTGAATGAGCGTCTCTAGTGAACCCCCGCACAGCTCCCGCCCTTGGACACCTAACATTAGTCATTGCGCAGATATCAGCCAACTTGTTTTGCGTGCAAACGGATCAAAATCAAAATTCGTTGCAATTAATGCACCCACTGTACTTACATGCAATAATTTTTTTTTTTTTTTTTCATTTCATAATGGTTAACGGAGATTTGACTTTGATATTGAAGGAAACCTAAAAATTATACATTTTCTGATATTTTAATTATGCTCACAATGTCTTAGATATTCTGAAGTGGCAACACTACGTTTGCTTTAAAGAAACATGGAGCAATGTCGTGTCGACTGATATTTTATTTTTAACGCCGACGTCTGTGTCCTTTGGCATTTCTTCCATATTTATCACGTTTGTGATTATAGGTCTTTTTCATGCTAATTGCTAATGCAATAAAGAGACCATATCTAACCATTCCTTCTTAGCGCTAACCTAGCTAGGAACGTAGTAATTAAGAATAGCGCTAACACCTAGAAAGAGAAAGTAAAAAGTATGTAAATTTTTTTAGCGGTAACAACTATCAAGAAAAGATAAGTAAAGTTTTTAACGCTAACACCTAGAAGGAAAAGTGAAGTAAAGTTTTTAGCGCTAACATACATACATACATACATATCTTCACGCTATGTCCCTGGCGGGGTAGGCAGAAAGAACGGAGCGCCAAGTATCGCGATCCTGACACACCTAACATCTATGAGAAAAAGTTAAGTAGTTTTTATCATTAACACCTAGGAAAAAAAGGTACTTAAAGTTTTTAGCGCTAACGCCTAGGAAGAAACATTAAGTAGAGTTTTTAGCGCTACCTATCTTATCTTATCTTATAGAAGGGGGCCGGGCACACCCGGCGACACTGCGACCCTATGGGATCTATTGTGTCAGCCCCTGTGTTTTCCTGCTGTTCTCCTCCCCAAGTGTTCGCTGCACAAATGCTATTGTGCAGCTGAGGGGTAAGAGCCTGTAGTCCTCGGGTTCGGGATAAGCCACACCCAGGACACTCATTCGTCTTGCGGCTAGTGCATCGCATTTACACAGCAGATGTTTCATAGTCTCTCTGTCCTCTCCACAGGCTCTGCATATGCAAGTCTCCGATAGTCCCATCTTATGCAGGAGGTCCCTTACACCGAAGTGACTTGACTTCCTAGGTGTTAGCGCTACCTAGGTGGTGTTACCTAGGAAGAAAAGTTAAGTAATGTTTTTTTGCAGTGCCCCGTTCCCGGCGCTGGTGGTGAAAGCGTCGGGCCTGGCTGCCGGCAAGGGCGTGGTGGTGGCTGCCAGCCAGGAGGAGGCGTGCCAGGCCGTGGACCAGATCCTCACGGAAGCCAAGTACGGCGCCGCCGGGCAGACCATCGTTGTGGAGGAACTCCTGGAGGGGGAGGAGGTCTCGGTAGGTTTGCGGCAACCGCTAGCTAGATGATAAAATGTTGAACTGTGTTTTTTTATTTAACTAGGTACTTTTGTTTCTATTTTCTTCTTTTGAGGCATCCACTAGAATCTTGATGAAATCTTGATTTTTTTATGTACTTTCTTTCTATTTTCTTGAGGTGATGTATAATAGCGCTTTTAATCCCGTTTTCTTCCAGTACACCTTTGGGTAAAGAGACTATAATGAAAGTAAACAATCAAGACACGGTGTTGAGAGATTTATTCTTAACAATTTTGGCCATAGACGACATCCGATAAAAATTGTAGAAGTTGTTCTATCGATTACGATGTGCACATCTGTGGGGGACCACAGATAAAGTACTTGTATGTAATACTATAAACAAATTACGATTGCACCAAATGGGGTTATAGATATGAAAATATATTGCGTTATTACGCTCGTAATTAGCTTTTTTTTTATACAAAAAGAGTTATTTGTCTTCGTCGAGAACAATCTCGTTGCTATCTCGTTGGAGGTCGTGAACTTTTGTATGACGAAGTACCTACATTGTCTACTCGCTTTCCGCACACGATAGCGTCGGTGGCGTTCGGCGTATCCCAGACACACGCGGCCTGCGGTTGCGGCCTACCGCAGGCCGCAGCCTCAATATACAAATTATGGCTGCCCGTGTTTGAAGTCTCACATACATTGCAATTTGCAAGACAATACTACTTCTTTAAACTGTTGATTAGATACCCACAATGTCCATACACATCGCTCGTAGAACTGACGGCCGTTGGGGCAGAAAGGTTCTCGAGTGGCGACCGCGTATCGGCAGACGCAGCGTAGGCAGGTGTCCCGCAAGATGGACCGACGATCTGGTGAAGGTCGCGGGACGCGGCTGGATGAGGTTAGCGCAGGACCGGTCATTGTGGAAATCCATGGGGGAGCAGGCCTTTGTCCAGCAGTGGACGTCTACAGGCTGATATGATGATGAATGTCCATACATAACATACCCAAAACGCCATATTTATCATATAATGCCAAAAAGCCATTACCTGCTTTTCGTTTTTGGCATTATGCGTCGAAATGACTTCCGACTTCTTTGAACGGTTGGGGTTACTTTAAAACCCTTGCTATTTCCAGGTCCTCGCGTTCACTGACGGCGAGACGGTGTCGATGATGCCGCCCGCGCAGGATCACAAGCGCATCGGCGACGGCGACACGGGCCCCAACACGGGCGGCATGGGCGCGTACTGCCCGTGCCCGCTCATCACGCCCGACCAGCTCGCCGACGTCAAGGACCAGGTCCTGCAGAGGACCGTCGACGGCTTGAAGGCGGAGGGCATCAAGTATGTTGGTAAGTCATCATCATATGAGCCTGTAGACGTCCACTACTGGACAAAGGCCTCCCCCAGAGGATCTCCACGACGACCGGTCCTGCCCTAACCTCATCCGGCCGGGTCCTGCGACCTTCACCAGATCGTCGGTCCACCTTGTGGAAGGCCTGCCTACGCTGCGTCTTCCGATACGTAGTCGCCACTCTAGAACCTTTCTGCCCCAACGGCCGTCAGTTCTACGAGCGATGTGCCCCGCCCACTGCTACCTATTTCAGCTTCGCAATTCTTTGAGCTATGTCGGTGACCTTGGTTCTCCAAATTCTTGGATCTCTCTTGGTGACAAGTTTATGCTGTAGCATATTATTAAAACAACATTTTCTAGCAATAGCATACCTTTCCATACCGATCTGAAAGCGACAAAAAACCCATTTCTTCAATAACTATTTTAATTTTAAGACTAGCTGTCGCCCGTGCGGAAAATATTAGGAAGGAAATTCTGCTCATGCACGTAAAAGGTAATTTGCGTTTCTGGTATTATGCGTGGGAGGTGTATATCCTGCTTCAGCGATCTCCACACCAAATTGCAACAAAATCCGTTCAGCGGTTTAGGCGAGAAGATAACAGACAGAATTATTTTCCTATTTATAATAATACGAGTGGAACGGATTACATGTAATCCCCGATACTATTTCATAGGACTCGTCATACGATGAAAAATAAATGGCGATACATAAATAATGGAATATTTCACACAATACGAGCGATAACATGCGACCCGCAGTGTCAATGCTGTGGCCACACCCGCCAGGATCTAGTGTAAACATCATGCCACAGTCACATACAAGGTCTTACGGTCTAAGTGGAATGTTGGCGTAGTGGTAGTGACCCTGCCTATTCCCACTGCCTACTGCGCCAAAGGTCGTGGGTGTGACTCCCACCCGGGACCAACATTTGTGTGATGAGCGTAACTGTTGGTTTTCGTATTCTGGGTGTTTGTATGTATTTAAGTATTTTATTTAAAAGTATGTATGTTTGACTGGCCTGTTGGCGTAGTGGTAGTAACACTGCCTACTGCGCGAAAGTCGTGGGTGTGACTTCCACCCGGGACCAACATTTGTGTGATGAGCGTAACTGTTGGTTTTCGGATTCTGGGTTTGTATGTATTTAAGTTTTTATGTATGTTTATCAATTGTTGAGTACCCATTTACGGGCTTCGGCTTAGTTTGAGACTAAACAGCCGTGTGTGGATTTGTCCAAAACATTATTATTGTTTATTTTGTTCGGGGCCATGGATACCTGGCAACACTTCGACCCTATGGGATCTGTGGTACACCCCACGCTGGGTTTATGTCCATTACCACTTCAGCTTAAAAATCCAAACCTTCTGCATTGGGATCATATCCTCAAGAAATCATACCCCTCGCTCTGATTAAAGTCTGGGCGTGCAATGTCCGCTAGAATCATTACAGCACTAAATTTTAAGCGTAATCGGTCAGAAACCCAATAAACTATTTGAATTTAATGCCTTTCAAAGCAACATTGTTACATTACAAGTATTCCGTTATCAAATAAATTATGTTATTACCTCAGTGACTATTATTTCTAAACATATTTATGGCGCGCGTTTGATACTCGAAATTAAGTTTGTTGGTAAAATGGTAAAATTATAATTTTTTATGATGTAACTACAAATTTACGGTTTTCAGATTGTTTCTTTTACTTGAGCTATAAGACCTTTGCTTCTTGTCGAATTTCATGATTCTAGGTCAACGGGAAGTACCCCATACGTTTTGATGGTTTGTACGCTTTATGCCAGAAAAGCACAATGTCAGATTAGCGGAATATCAGATTTGCAATATGTCAGATTAGCAAAATGCCAGATTAGCTTAATGTCAGATTAGCATAATGTCAGATGACACAATGTCAGATGGACCAAGATACTTAAAAATGCGGCAAAGTCGGCCATATCTTCCGACTGCGTTGACTTTGAAGTTTAATTTTTTCACAGCTCCAAGGGATTGCAGACGTGAATGAATGAATGATTTTTGATAAATCATGGTTCTGTTGGTTCGATTGTACACAAGAGACGCTGTAACAAGACTTCGGGTGTCGGATTTGTAATTTCGCATCCCGGTCCGCTTGCCACAATCTACATCATCATTATATCAGCCTGTAGACGTCCACTGCTGGGCAAAGGCCTCCCCCAGGGAACTCCACGACGACCGGTCCTGCCCTAACCTCATCCAGCCGGGTCCCGCGACCTTCACCAGATCGTCGGTCGTGGGAGGCCTACCCTGCGTCTTCCGATACGTGGCCGCCACTCGAGAACCTTTCTGCCCCAACGGCCGTCAGTTCTACGAGCGATCTGCCACAATCTTACGTCATAGTATGTGCAATACTACGTATTGCTATTTGACCCCCGTCGTTTACGTCTATACCCACAAACAAACACAATACACTTACATATAAAGTTATATACGTACTTAGGTACCTACTCAATGAGAGATAATGCGAGACAAACAATTTTCTCCAACTAAGCTAAAGAAGTAATCAGATAAAATGTATCTTGTTGTTATGGCGACTGAATTGGCTGTGTGCGGTGCGGACGCCCCGCGACTTCGCCCGTTAAAAAGTATCCTATCAATTAGAATAAGTTAGGTATCTTACTTTTTTTCTGTTTTTAAAAAAATGTTCTAACTCCGTCGTCAGCTTACATCAACTGCCTATGTTAACATGTCCCCACTGCTGGGGCTCAGGCCTACCCTCTCAACGAGGACGTTCAGGCTGTAGTCCACCACGCTAGCCCAGTGCGGGTTGGTGGACTTCACATGCGCCTAAGAATTTCTTCTTCGGCGTATGCAGGTTTCCTCACGATGTTTTCCTTCACTGTCAGCAAATGTACCTACTTACGTTTCGAGAAAAACCCATTGGTATATGGCCCAGCCGGGGATCGAACTTCGGACCTTTCGATACTATAGGCCGCGTCTTATCCCTGACGCTCTTGCGTGCAGTATGCAGAATGATCTTTGTGAATGTTGCAGGCGTGCTGTACGCGGGGCTGATGGTGACCAAGGCGGGGCCGCTGGTGCTGGAGTTCAACTGCCGGTTCGGGGACCCCGAGACCCAGGTGCTGATGACGCTGCTCGAGTCAGACCTCTACACCGTCATGAAGGTACTTACAAGCTTATTTTATTTCCTCGAGACTTCAATTCAATACTCTTTATTGCACAAAAAATAAAACAGCACGTTCATTCCAACACAATGTCGATGGACATCAATTATAATTTGCCTAGGGACATGTTTTACAAAAAGTTTGTCTTTTTGTTTTTGGTTCAGCCGAAATTTCATTTTGAGACACCTAACTGTCTTCACACGGGCGAAAAAACATTTTCTATAAACGTACGCAGCGTCAACACACCCTTTCAATGCGGGTGTACGCCGCTGTCGGCGTCCTTTGTTTTCGCGGCGGCACCCTTCGACTGGAGGCGGCGCGTGCCGAGCGGCATTTCACAGAGGCGACCGTATCTAAGCGAACGGACTTAAGTATGTGTATTGAATGTTGCAGGCGTGCGTGGAGGGCACGCTGCGGCAGCACCAGGTGGCGTGGAACACGAAGCTGTCGGCCGTGGGCGTCGTCATCGCCTCCAAGGGCTACCCGGAGACCTCCACCAAAGGATGCGTCATCAGCGGTCAGTGTTCATCATATCAGCATGTACACGTCCACTGCTGGACAAAGGCCTCCCCCAGGGATCTACACGCAACCGGTCCCGCGCTAACCTCATCCAGCCGGGTCCCGCGACCTTCACCAGATCGTCGGTCCACCTTGTGGGAGGCCTGCCTACACTGCGTATGAACATTATTGCCTGTTTCTAATTATCTGGTATAAAATGTCAAACTGAATGATTGAAATGCGAAATCCTAAGAACAAGGATCCCATAGAACCGTAATCAGCTTATAGCATGAAGTAGCAATAGTTATTTACCACAATAATTTGAGAAGACGCTTCTTACATGGCGGGGTCAAACTGAACAAACACTATCTATTTTTAGTCGGGCTGTTGTGCGTTGGTTTGTGTGAACTGCCCCCCAACAAAGAATTCACATACGTAGACAGAGATAGAAGATATCATATCTGTCTTGCTTACTCTTACCACTTTTGTAATAAGTGTGTCCCTCTCTGATTATTATTGTTATTTTAGGAGCTGTTCTATGGGATCCTTTTTCTATGGCGAAATCGAATTAACTCTGTGGTGGGCGCAGGTCTGTCGCAGGTGCAGTCGAACCCTGGGCTGGTGGTGTTCCACAGCGGCGTGTCGCGCGGCGCCAACGGCTCGCTGGTGACGTGGGGCGGGCGCGTGCTGCTGGTGTGCGCACGCGCCGCCTCGCTGCGCGCCGCCGCCGCCGCCGCCACCGCCGCCGCATCCGTCATCGACTTCCCCGGCGCGCAGTACAGGAAGGACATAGCCGCCAGGGCGTTCTCCAAGTGAGTTATCATCATCATCATATCAGCCTGTAGACGTCCACTGCTGGACAAAGGCCTCCCCCAAGGATCTCCACGACGACCGGTCCTGCGCTAACCTCATCCAGCTGGGTCCCGCGTTCACCTGATCGTCGGTGAGACCAGAAGTGAGTTAAGGCGGATACAAATTGTCGGCGCCCGTAAGTCGCGACTGACGGACGCGGCTTATTCGTTTCTGGATAGTACTTAAGACGTGCATACTTTAAGGCGTTGTCGCGGACGTGACCTTGGTCCCTCTTTCGGACGTCCGAACAACCGTGCACACTACTCAGCCGCGTCCGTCAACCGCGACTGACGGACGCGTCCGATAGTATGTTTCCGCCTTTAAGTACAGTACTGCAGCGGCCGGCAACAGCGGCATTGATGGACGGACGTGTAAACATACGTAAGTCCATCAATGCCTGGCTGTGGCCAAGGCTTGTATAGTACTTTTCTCAAATAATGCGCGGAAATTCAAACTAAGTAGTACCTATATGGATTGATACATTATAGTTACATACATTTTGGTGGCAACAAGTTTTCTATGCATGGTTTCTATTGCATTGTTTGGTGATTTCTCTATAAATAATACACTGCTATAAGTGTGTTTGTCCATTGTTTCAGCATGCAATACTCGGGCGACAGAACAGGTTAAACCCTCATTCATTGTTCATGCCACCGCTCTGGGCTAAAAATTAAATTCATTCATTTTCATTCACATTCCAAAATTAAGATTGTATTTCTTTCGTAGCTTGCATTCTTCGTTCACTCAAAAGGAATGAATTGGTAAGAATTAAAAAATGAACTTGATGTTGTAATTTTGAATCTCGTTTTTATATTCCTAGTTTTGTTAATTACTGGGTTTTTTTAATAAAACTTTTTCGTATATTTTTGGGCTTATGATTTTTCTCACATCCCGCATGTTGCATGGCATTGCTTTCCCTCTTATGAAATTGATTAATATTTCTCCTGTCAAAAAATGTTGAAATGGGTCTGTTGAAATTAATTTAAATTAATTTTGATTTTATTCATAAAAAAAACAATACTTAGTTACTACAATGACATACGCATACATGAAAAAGCATTTTTTTACATTAAAATATGATTAATTACTAATGGTTTAGTCACTTTGGTTCATCATCACCATATCAGCCTGTAGACGTCCACTGCTGGACAAAGGCCTCCGTCAGGGATCTCCACGACAACCGTCACTTTGGTTGTTAATAGTCAATTGAGTGTTAAGCAATCAAACACCCTATTATTCGTCTGGCCTATTGGCGTAGTGGTAGTAACCCTGCCTACTGTGCCAAAGGTCGTGGGTTCGATTCCCACCCGGGACCAACATTTGTGTGATGAGCATAACTGTTGGTTTTCGGGTTCTGGGTGTTTGTATATATTTAAGTATTATGTAAAAGTATTTATGTATGTTTATCAGCTGTTGAGTAACCATGTACAGGCTTCGGCTTAGTTGGGAGAAAACAGCCGGGTGTAAGTTTGTCCAAACATTATTAAATATATTATTATTAACTAATGAACTCTTTAGGGTTAAACCAGACCTGATATCTTCAATATTTCTCCCTCCGTGGTGCGGTGGGATATTTTACTAAGGTCATACACGCGAATATTTTTTTAATCTGTATTTTATGTGACAGAGTAAACGGTCTGTCGTACCTGCAAAGCGGCGTGGACATAGACGCGGCCGCGACGCTGGTGCGGCAGATCGAGCCGCTCGCTACCGCCACGCACCGGCGCGGCGTGCTCGGCCGGCTCGGCTGTTTCAGCGGCCTGTTCCAGCTGTCCGCCATGGACCCCAGCCTCAAGGACCCTGTGCTGGTGCAGGGGACTGACGGCGTCGGCACCAAGCTGAAGGTAGGAGACTGTTGTTATTGGACTTATTCATCATCATCATGAGCCTAGTCCACTAGGCACTAGTCAACTGCTGGTCATAGGCCTCCCCCAAGACGCGCCACTGAGTCCGATCCTCGGTTCTCCGCATTCAGTCACTGCCAGCCGCCTCACGCAGCTCGTCGCTCCATCTAGCCAAGTCGTGGTCTCCACTCGAGAACTCGTCTACCCCAGCGGTTATCAGTTCTCCGGCAGATATGACCGATCCTATCTCAGAGAAACTCCGAGCATAGCTCTTTCCATAGCCCGTTGAGCGACTTTGAGTTTTCGGACTTACTATTTGTCTAAAACTGTAATAAATAAATGTTCGTGTTCCGTGAGCAGATAGCGGAGACGATGCAGCAGTACGACACGATCGGGCAGGACCTGGTGGCGATGTGCGTGAACGACATCCTATGCGCGGGCGCCGTCCCCTTCGCGTTCCTCGACTACATGGCGTGCGGGCGGCTGCAGGTGGATGTCGCCGCGACTATAGTGCGGGGCATCGCGGACGCCTGCATGCTCTCCGGGTGCGCGCTGCTAGGTACGTGCACACCTCGACTACATGGCGTGCGGGCGGCTGCAGGTGGACGTGGCCGTGACTATAGTGCGGGGCATCGCGGACGCCTGCATGCTCTCCGGGTGCGCGCTGCTAGGTACGTGCACACCTCGTCTACATGGCGTGCGGGCGGCTGCAGGTGGATGTGGTCGTGACTATAGTGCGAGGCATCGCGGACGCCTGCATGCTCTCCGGGTGCGCGCTGCTAGGTACGTGCACACCTCGACTGCATGGCGTGCGGGCGGCTGCAGGTGGACGTGGCCGTGACTATAGTGCGGGGCATCGCGGACGCCTGCATGCTCTCCGGGTGCGCGCTGCTAGGTACGTGCACACCTCGACTGCATGGCGTGCGGGCGGCTGCAGGTGGACGTGGCCGCGACTATAGTGCGGGGCATCGCGGACGCCTGCATGCTCTCCGGGTGCGCGCTGCTAGGTACGTGCACACCTCGACTGCATGGCGTGCGGGCGGCTGCAGGTGGACGTCGCCGCGACTATAGTGCGGGGCATCGCGGACGCCTGCATGCTCTCCGGGTGCGCGCTGCTAGGTACGTGCACACCTCGACTGCATGGCGTGCGGGCGACTGCAGGTGGACGTGGCCGCGACTATAGTGCGGGGCATCGCGGACGCCTGCATGCTCTCCGGGTGCGCGCTGCTAGGTACGTGCACACCTCGACTGCATGGCGTGCGGGCGGCTGCAGGTGGACGTGGCCGCGACTATAGTGCGGGGCATCGCGGACGCCTGCATGCTCTCCGGGTGCGCGCTGCTAGGTACGTGCACACCTCGACTGCATGGCGTGCGGGCGGCTGCAGGTGGACGTCGCCGCGACTATAATAGTGCGGGGCATCGCGGACGCCTGCATGCTCTCCGGGTGCGCGCTGCTAGGTGCGTGCACACCTCACTCGCCTGTCGGTTACAGTAGTTTTAAGAAATAAGATTTTAAATTCAAGGTCTCGTTACCAAGCCAAAACCCACTAAAAATATATATAACAGGTGGCGAAACGGCGGAGATGCCGTCGATGTACGAGATCGGCAAGTACGACCTGGCCGGGTTCGCGGTGGGCGTGGTGGACAACCTCAAGCAGCTGCCGCGCACGAAGGAGATCCGCGCCGGCGACGTCGTGCTCGCGCTGCCCTCCACCGGCGTGCACAGCAACGGGTACAGCCTCGTGCAGAAGATCATGCTGGAAAGTGGCCATAGGTGAGCTCGCAGCGAACACTTCATACTAGCTTAAAATAAGATAAGTTAAAATTTATTTCACTATAAAACTTAGCCTCATATAATGAACATACAATTTGTTAATCTACTATTTACAATTACGAAAAGCTTGGAAAGTTGCATTCAGGAAAGTTTTGAATCTCTTTGTTGGCGCGCGCTTCCTATGGAGACTGCATCTTGCATATTAAGTATGGGAACCAATGGTGCCACTTACAGGGGGGGGGTGCGGACAAAGGAAGCGGAGTAGCGGGAGGTGGTTGCTAATACAAATTTATATGGAGTTTGAAAATGAGAATGTGTGAGTGAGTCACAGTATTGTCATACATTTGACACGATTTTGACACCCATAGGATGCTTCTTTTACGCCTCTAAGGGGCCGCGAGCACGCACCAAAGAGATCTTAACTCTATGACTATTTACAATTAAAGTGCCGAAAGCCTTGGAAAGTTTCAATAAAAAACAGGAAAGAGGAAAGCGAAATGCTCAGTCGGTGATGTTCCTCGCCTTGTTTCCCAGCTACCACGAGAAAGCCCCGTTCAGCGAGTCGAACAAGTCGTTCGGCGAGGAGTTCCTCACGCCGACGGGGCTGTACGTGGCGCCGCTGCTGCCCGCCATCGAGCGCGGCCTGGTGAAGGCGCTGGCGCACATCACCGGCGGGGGGCTGCTCGAGAACATCCCCCGGATCCTCCCGCCGGGGGTCAGGGTCAAGCTGGACGCGACCAAGTTCACAATCAAACCCATTTTCGGATGGCTTCAGGCGAAAGGTGAGTTTTTCCAGCCGACTACGATACTCAAAAATGCGGCAAAATCGGCCATATCTTCTGACTGCGTTGACTTTGAAGTTTGATTTTTTCACGGCTCCAAGGGATTGCAGACCTGAGTATTTGATATTAATTCCAACTTGATACCTTCATGCGTTCCTGAGAAAAAGGGTATTGACAGACTGACAAATGGACAGACAACGAAGTGATCCTATAAGGGTTCCTTGAGGTAAACAACTATCACATATACACCAAACCCTACAATGTACATTTTTTAGGAAAACTAAACAAAAACCTCTCTGTCAAAATCCAGCCAAAAGACCTCTTTCATATGTTATATTTACCACAGAAGGTGAAGTTGAAGGTTGTGTTTTTGCAAGGCGTGGCGTTTGGACACGCCACAAGCACATCTCTGGTGGAAAAGCAGCCTTCATTATCAACAGCCTATTAACATGTCCCCACTGCTGGGGCTCAGGCCTACCCTCTCAACGAGGGCGTTCGGCCTATAGTCCACCACGCTAGCCCAGCGCGGGTTGGTGAACTTCACATGCGCCTAAGAATTTCTTCTTCGGCGTATGCAGGTTTCCTCACGATGTTTTCCTTCACCGTTTGAGAGCAGTCAGTAAATGTACTTAAGTCTCGAGAAAAAACCCATTGGTACATGGTTCGACCGGGGATCGAACTTCCGACCTTTCGATATGATAGGCCGCGTCTTATCCCCTACGCCACTGACGCACCAGCAAGCAGGAAGATCAGCCTTACATCTACACAGCCATTACTGTTATTGTGTTTGTATTCCCAGGCATGGTGTCTGACTTCGAAATGCTGCGCACGTTCAACTGCGGCGTGGGCATGGTGCTGATAGTGGACCCGGTGCTGGTCAAGGAGCTGCTGTCCGTGGTCGAGGGGCCCATAGAGATCGTCGGCAAAGTTGAAGCCATGGGGAAGGAAGGTGGGAATCAAACCTTGTATTGGCAATGTTTAGAAACAAAATTATTCGGTAAATAAATAGTGGGATAAATTTTTTATCCAGTTTTTTGGGGCAAAATTGTTGAGAGAGTCATAAAGAAATAAAATTCTTCTTTCGCATCTAGTTGCGAAAAAAAAAAAAACTTCATCTGCGGCAACTGGTTACGAAGCGTGGTCGCGAATATAGCCGGCAGGTTTTCTGCCTACCCCGTCAGGGACATAGCGTGAAGTATGTATGATCGTGGACCATTGTTTCCCAGGTGGTCACCAGGTGCAGGTGGACAGCTTCAAGGAGGCGATGGCGCCGCTGGTGTCGGCGTACCTGGTGGCGGGGCTCGCCGCGCCGCAGAAGTCCCTCTCGTACAAGGACAGCGGGGTGGACATAGAGGCGGGGGACTCTCTAGTGTCCATGATCAAGCCGCTGGCCAGGTAATGGTCGCAAACTTAGAACAAGTTATTCTACTAAATATCCTTCCTAATAAAGGTGAAAGTTTGTAAGGATGTTTGGATGTGAGGATGTTTGTTACATACATACATACACATACATATCTTCACGCTATGTCCCTGGCGGGGTAGGCAGAAAGAACGGAGCGCCAAGTATCGCGATCCTGACACACCTCTTTCGCTTCGCTCATTCTCATCATTCTCTTCATACACGCTCGCCGCGGGACGCGAGTGCTCTTTACGTGTCCGTCTGTGAGCACCCGCTCTATCTGATCCTCGTATGTCAGTCTAGGTCGTCCCCGGCTCCTGTTACCAATCACATTCGCTCGATATATTTGCGTCGTCATTCGTTCATCACTCATTCGCTCAACGTGTCCGAACCAACGGAGCATACCTTTTTTCATCTTAATGATGACACTTTCATTCAGTCCAGCCATACTGCGTATACTCTTCGTTGCGTATCCGGTCGGCCAAGGTAACGCCGCACAGCTGACGTAGGTTTGTTTGTTACTCTTTCACGCAAAAACTACCGAACAGATTTTGATGAAACTTGGTACAGTAATAGCTTATATCCTGGAGTAACATATGCCTATATGTTAACTTTTTATAGCGGACAAAGTCGCGGGGCGTCCGCTAACACCTAATAGTTTTTTGTTTTTTTACCTAATACTTATAATAGTTTTTTAGGAACCAGGTAAAATGCTTCACAAACAGTTTTTTAGGAACCAGGTAAAATGCTTCACAAACTTAGTTATGCGGTCTTGTCGCTAAAAGCGATTTATTCGGATAACCTTTTTGATTTTTGTTTTCATAATATGACAGATCAACATCTCGCTCTGGCGTTTTGGGCGGTCTCGGAGGGTTCGGTGGCTGCTTCCAGCTGAAAGCTGTTGAACAAGAGTACAAGGTTGGTAACATGCTGGGAATCAAAATATTTAGTTGTTATTTATGTGGAATGGTCGAAACGAAGTGATCCTATAAATCTGAAATCCTTTGGAGCTGTTAAAAACTCAAACTTCAAAGTCAACGCAGTCAAAATATATGGCCGATTTTGCCGCATTTTTGAGTATCGTAGTCGGCTGGAAAAACTCACCTTTCGCCTGAAGCCATCCGAAAATGGGTTTGATGGTGAACTTGGTCGCGTCCAGCTTGACCCTGACCCCCGGCGGGAGGATCCGGGGGATGTTCTCGAGCAGCCCCCCGCCGGTGATGTGCGCCAGCGCCTTCACCAGGCCGCGCTCGATGGCGGGCAGCAGCGGCGCCACGTACAGCCCCGTCGGCGTGAGGAACTCCTCGCCGAACGACTTGTTCGACTCGCTGAACGGGGCTTTCTCGTGGTAGCTGGGAAACAAGGCAAGGAACATAATAGTAAAATATTTTGTCTTTTGTTTCCGCCAGGACCCGGTGCTAGTCCTCGCCGCCGACGGCGTCGGCACCAAACTGAAGATCGCACAAAAGACCAACCAGCACAACACCATCGGGATCGACCTGGTGGCGATGTGCGTCAACGACATACTGTGCAACGGCGCGGCGCCGCTCACGTTCCTCGACTACTTCGCGTGCGGCTCGCTCGACGTCAACGTCGCCAGGAACGTCGTGTCGGGCGTCGCGGAGGGCTGTCGGCAGGCCACCGCCGCGCTTATAGGTGAGCTTGTGTCGGGCATACTGTGCAAATGGCAGGCATACTGTGCAAGTGACGGGCATACTGCGCAAATGCCAGGCATACTGTGCAAGTGACGGGCATGCTGTACAAATGGCAGGCATACTATGCAAGTGCCGGTCATAGTGTGCAAGTGACATGCGTACAGTCGAACCAATTGAATCATGACCCACTCAACCGAAAATTCGTTTGAAATCTTCAATAAAGCTTTCTTCTATTACCTTGATTACCTTGCATGCTGCACTTTAGATTTTCGAACATTACGTAAACTACATCAATCAATACGGACACCGTTTCCAGTTGCCACATAAACCGCAAAATGATCGAAGGTATTCCTGAGCACCTAAGAAGGGGTCGAAATGTCCCCAGGTATTCCTGGCCACCTAAGAAGGGTTCGAAGTGTCCCCAGGTATTCCTGGCCACTTAAGAAGGGGTCGAAGTGTCCCCAGGTATTCCTGGCCACTTAAGAAGGGGTCGAAGTGTCCCCAGGTATTCCTGGCCACCTAAGAAGGGGTCGAAGTGTCCCCAGGTATTCCTGGCCACCTAAGAAGGGGTCGAAGTGTCCCCAGGTATTCCTGGCCATCTAAGAAGATGTATGGTATGTACCCCGCAGGTGGCGAGACGGCGGAGATGCCGGGCATGTACGAGCCGGGCGTGTACGACATCGCCGGGTTCGCGCTGGGCGTGGTCGAGCGCACGCACATCCTGCCCAGGATCAAAGACATCACCGTAAGTGGCTGCGGGTCCATCCACCAGCTTCTCACCGCCATCGCCAGCGACATATAGTAGTTATAGAATTTGTGCGATATCAAGCCTTCATGAGCGTCAGTGGCGTCGGTGATAAGACGCGGCCTATCATATCGAAAGGTCCGGAGTTCGATCCCCGGCTGGGGCCATGTACCAATGGGTTTTTTCTCGAAACTTAAGCGCATTTACTGACTGCTCTCAAACGGTGAATGTAAACATCGTGAGAAAACCTGCATGCGCTGAAGAAGAAATTCTTAGGCGCATGTGAAGTCCACCAGCCCGCACTGGGCTAGCGTGGTGGACTATAGCCCGAACGCCCTCGTTGAGAGGGTAGGCCTGAGCCCCAGCAGTGGGGACAAAGCTGTTGATTTGATTTTTTGATTTGAAACTTTAATAAACCACATTTAGAATGTCATTTTGATTGCTTCTATCGGAAGCAATGGCGGCCTTCATTTAAAGACGGATTAGAATGGTCGCTAACTTAGCTCCGCCAACCGATTCCCTGCGCACTCCGGATTCAATTTGATTACCACACGGGCACCGTAATTTGAGAATTTAAATACTTAACGATATATCACCAAACAAAACATTTATTTCGATTATTTGTAAATTACTGTAACTATTTAATATTAACAATTCATCATTATCATAATATGTCCCCACTGCTGGGGCTCAGGCCTACCCTCTCAACGAGCGCGTTCGGGCTATAGTCCACCACGCTAGCCCAGTGCGGGTTGGTGGACTTCACATGGGCCTAAGAAGGTTTCCCTTGACCGTTTGAGAGCAGTCAGTAAAGGTAATTAAGTTCCGAAAAAATCCATTGGCGGCGCCACTGATGCTCCGAGGCATATGCCCTAAGCTGTTTGTCTTTTTGGTATTGTCAGGTTGGCGACATAGTGATCGGTTTGCCCTCAAACGGGGTCCACAGCAACGGGTTCAGCTTGATCCACAAGCTGGTGAAGAAGGCGGGGCTCACGCTGCAGGACAAGGCGCCCTTCAGCAAGGAGGGCCTTACACTAGGTTAGTACTAAACTAAATAGATGGTGGTATCCTAATATAGCTCGTTTTTTTTTTTTTTGATCATTACATAATAGTTAATACATGAATTGTACATACAGTCCTCTAGCGGAAACCTAGATAGGTTTATCGTTCACTTCGATAGTGTCGGTACACCCGAACGGAATATGGGCTAAGGCCGCGGATTTATTATTTATTTCTTTTGGAAAAAATACGAATATAAATGAGTTCATTTCAATACAATGTCGATGGACATCAATTAGAATTTGCTTAGGTACATGTTTTATAAAAAGTTCGTCTGTTTTTGGTTCAGCCGAAATTTTATTTTAAGACACCTGTCTTCCCACGGCTGAAAAACATTTTTTTTATAAACGTACGTAGCAGTCAACACACCCTTTTAATGCGACGAACGCCTCGATATAAAATGCCAAGTTTAACAGCGGGTGTACGCCGCTGTCGGCGTCCTTTGTTTTCGCGACGGTATCATTTGTCTAGACGCGGCGCGTGCGGTCGGCTTTTCACAAAGGCGACCGTATCTAAGCGAACGGACTTTAATAGATACCTCGGAAAAAGCTGTTTCCACGGGAAAAAACTATTTTTCCTGTATAAGTATCTTATTAATTTCCCAGTATGTTGTTTGTTTGTTTGTGTGAGCAGGCGAGGAGCTGATCAAGCCGACGCGCATCTACGTGCGCAGCGTGCTGCCGGCGCTGCAGCGCGGGCGCGTGAAGGCGGTGGCGCACGTGACGGGCGGCGGGCTGGTGGAGAACATCCCGCGCGTCATCCCCGAGACGGTGCGCGCGCGCCTCAACGCGCACTGGTGGAACGTGCATCCGGTGAGTGAGGGCATGCATAGCTGACGGATCGCGAATTATCAAAAGCGCTCATAGTCAGAAGCGCTGAGTGTCATAAGCTCACATAGTCAAAAGCGCTGAGTGTCAAAAACTCACATAGAAGCGAGCGCTGAATGTCAAAAGCAAATATAGTCAAAATTGCAGAATGTCAAAGCCCACATACCTAGTCAAAAGTGCAAAATGTCATAAGCGCACATAGTCAAAAGCGCACGTAGTCATAAGCGCTGAATGTCAAAAACTCACATAGTCAGAAGCGCTTAATGTCAAAAGCTCACATAGTCAGAAGCGCTGAGTGTCAAAAGCTCGCATAGAAGCACGGAATGTCAAAAGTGTGCAATGTCAAAAATTCTAAACCAAGCAGTTAACCCATTTAGGGATATTGATTTTACATACCTACTAAAAACAAACTCTTCAGCTTTATTATATTAGGATAGATTAGTGGAAACATGTTTATAATTCAAAGTTTATTTTGTTTGTAATAAAATAACGTGGTAATAACTGTTGATTTTCTTAACAAACTTAAATAAATAAAATATGTACACCATAAGCGTGATACTGCCTCCTCCATAAGGCCGCTGGTTGGCAGAGTATTTGTGAATTAATGTTTGTTTGTTTGGCAGGTGTTTGCTTGGATCGCGGACATCGCGTCCGTGAAGGACGACGAGATGCTGCGCACGTTCAACTGCGGCATCGGGATGGTGCTCGTCGTGTCGCCGGAGGACCAGGCCGAGGTTGGTACTGGCAAACGACAAACATCTCTGCGCTTATAAAAAATATCCTTTGAAAAGGAAACTATACCTATTGAAAGTAATAAATCCTTTACATTCATAGAACCTTTACAAGCATAATGTTAAAATTGCATTTACATACTTGAAATTTGCAAATAATAATAATAATGTTTTTGGACAATTTAACACCCGGCTGTTTAGTCCCAACTAAGCCGAAGCTTGTAAATGGGTACTCAACAACTGATAAACATACTTAAATACTTTTAAATAAATACTTAAATACAAACAAACACCCAGAATCCGAAAACCAACAGTTATGCTCATCACACAAATGTGGGCCCCGGGTGGGAATCGAACCCACGACCTTTAGCGCAGTGGGCAGGGTTACTACCACTACGCCAACAGGCCAGTCAATATAGCGACTCATATGAAACGCGACCTACAAAGTACCCGTTGAGACACAAAAATACACGCGTCAAGCCCCGCGCGTTATGTCGTTAAAAATCTACAACAATTTACCAGAATTATTAAAAACAGAAACAGATGATAAAATATTTATAAAAAAATTAAAACATATATTAACATCAAAATGCTATTACACAATTAACGAATACAATAACTATAAAATAATATAATATAATAATAAGGGCCTCTTACACCGCTTGCTGATAAAGTCCCAGATACCCTATCTGCAGGTTATCTGACAGATGGCCTATTTTTTTGGTTTCACAGGTATCTGATTGCCTATATCTCATACATTTTATATAGTCTATCACACAGATTTATCCGATAGATTAGTTTATCACTAAGATTACTATCTGTAACAATATCAGGAAGTGGTGAAAGAAGCCCTAAGTATGATAAAATAACAAATTATTAAGTAAACATTACCAGTTTGTCCTCCTCTCCCCTATGTTGGAATGCAATAAAATGATGATTATTATGATTATTATTAAAAGCATAGAATGTCAAAAGCCCTATTATTGTTTATTAGCCGTTTCCCGCGGCTTCACCTGTGTATAAAAGTTTTGGCCTTGGTTGAAGGGCTCTTTGACTCTCTTCTTGAAGGACCCCATATCGTAGCGCTGTGGAAAAGCGTCAGAGGGAAGGTCATTCCACATTTTGCACGTGCGCAGCTGAAAAGAACGCGAGAAGCGCACAGTGCTGGTCCGCCAGTGATCTATGTATTCTGTCGATTTGTTTGTTTCCGGGGCGGTAAATCCCAATTTAAAAACTGCCATGTGCTTGCTTGCTATGTTTGTTGCGTGCGCGCAGGTGATGAACATAACGCGGGCGCACGGCGCGATGGTGATCGGCAGCATCCAGGCGCGGCCGGCGGGCGGCGCGCGCGTCGTCGTCGACAACTTCGCCTCCGCCATCAACTTCACAAGACGCATGCCGCTGCTGCCCAAGAAGAGGGTAAGTTGTACGGTTCCTGTGGCATACTGACACATAATAAATAGTCGGAGTGACTCGCCCGATCCTCGCATTGCATCGAGTAAATATCATAACTGGCAACATTGCCGCAATGTACTATTTATGCTGGGGCATTGGCGGCACTGGAGTAGTGCTACGGCCGACACCGCACTGAGCGGTCGAGTCACACGCACAAACCCATAACTAAATCGTGTCATTTATGAGCCCCAATACCCGGGCCACCACAGTCCCCGTAGAGTTTTTACCGGTTATGTGAAGTTGCTGATTTCTGCGCAATGACTAATTTTAGGTGCTGTGCTAGACGCTCATTCAATTTCAAGAAGTAGTTCATTGATTCGATCAACCTAATAGTATAATAGAGATGTCAGGCGTGATCAAACTTTCACGTTTGACATCTCTATTTATCACACTATCCCGCTTACGCACACATAGAGTGTATACACTGTCAGCGATGTGCAAACAATGTGTGACTATGTTCATTCAGCCGCGATACCTCATCCAGACTCACGGCGAGAAACCCCGAGAAACATTAATGTGAAGTTTCTCGGCGACGCTGAGAAACTATTCACATTCTCGTTTCACTGGCGTTCTCACCGTGAGTCTGGAGGGCCTGTGAGAGGATGAAGGGGTCCCGGTATGTGTCCAGCACCCGACTTTTTAATGGTTTTTATTTTATGTATAATCAAGTTGCTCTTACATTTAATTTTGCATGTAATAATTTCCATAAAATAATAAGTATATATTTAAAAAATGTTTCAAAATTATTCTAGTACTTTCTGATTTATTACTTTTTAATTATTTTTTTGTAATTATTGTTGTGTATGTATTTTGTAGCAGTAAATAAATATCTCGTAGAACTGACGGCCGTTGGGGCAGACAGGTTCTCGAGTGGCGACCAAGTATCGGAAGACGCAGCGTAGGCCTCCCACAAGGTGGACCGACGATCTGGTAACGGTTGCGGGACCTGTCTGGATGACGTTAGCGCAGGACCAGTCGTCGTGGAAATCTCTGGGGGAGGCCTTTGTCCAGCAGTGGACCTCTACAGGCTGATATGATGATGATGACTCAATTGTTAAGCCTAAAAAGCGACTCCCACGGGACAGGCATAGCCTATTTTGGGCGTCATTGGTAAATTATTCTTGTACAAATTCTTTTGCAAATAAATATATTTCATTTCTTGCCGTGAGTCTGGAGGGCCTATCAGAGGATGAAGAAGTCCCTGTGTGTCCCCAGGTGGGCGTGCTGGTATCGGGCAACGGCAGCAACCTGCAGGCGCTGGTGGAGCACGCGCGCGACGCGGCGCACTGCGTGTGCGCAGACATAGCGCTCGTCGTCAGCAACCGGAGGGACGCGTACGCGCTGCAGCGCGCTGAGAAAGCAAACATACCTTCCATGGTAAATTTAAATTTGATCGTTCTAAGGCCTTACACGCTAGGTTTTGCTGTCAGTTATACCCAGAGAGTTGTTAGTATACATAGAGCGCGCGTTAGCAAGTTTGAACTGTAAGCACGGGTCTGAACAGTCTCCAAATGTTCGGGGCGACGCTACTAGTCACAACACGTCAGTAGCGCCGAGTGTTGCTCTCGCCGATATTTATTTAGATTTGGAGTAATCATGGTGAAATGTGCAGTGCCAAGCTGTAAACACGGTTCACGGAAAAGAACGATCTAGAAAAAATCTATATAGAAGCGTCCATAGAACACCTGCTTACACTTGGCACAATGGGCAATGAGCGGATGCGCGCGCTCTATAGCTAGTATACTAAATCTATGGTTTTACCACAGTCAGGGCGGTGACTGTCGGATGAATGATCGTTTAATGCGGTGACTGATGAAAATCTACATACTCTGATTGCAACCATCAGTCATGACTGATGAAATTTACTGTAGCTTGCATGGTCGTCTAAAGTACACCTTACATTTTGACGAACTTTAACAATTTGACATTTGTTCATTTTGATACTCTTGCTATCTGGTACTTTATACATTACTAGCCGATGCCCCGCGACTTCATCCGCGTTATAAAGTATACTGTTTATATGTTATTTAATTTTTTAAAACCCGTACTAATCATGCCAGTTTCTTAGTTTTAAAGTTTGTCAATAGATGGCACTAGGTGTATTTTACACCCCGCTTTCATTTGGTTCTTCGTAACATATTACAGTGTTTTTTTTACTGCGACAGTATGGGCAAAATTGAAACCATAGGAGATACAGGGAAACTGTCTTAGGAACCATTTGGTCTTTTTTCGTGATAACAATTTTGACATAGTAATTTTTTGGTCAAGCGTGAGTTGTCCATAAAAAATGAATCATTTTAATCCAATTTTTTTTTAATGCGGATCGACTCGGTTTCATGTAAGGATCATTTAGCGGCACAAGTTAGTCAAATTCAATAAACTGTTTTTTCATACAACGCCAGTGCGAAGTAATTTGGATGAAATTTTTTTTAATGCGTGTCTTTGTGTCGTGCAGGTATTCAACCACAAGGAGTACAGCTCCCGCGAGGAGTTCGACCGCGCCATCACCGCCGCTCTGGAGTCCCACAAGGTGGACATCGTGTGCCTCGCCGGATACATGAGGATACTCTCCGCCGAGTTCGTGCAGAAGTAAGACCATCTTTCTCTCAAGTGTGTCCCAGGTGTGTGTCGCCAGGAGGCAAAGGAATCACCATCGCACCTTCTGTGCGATGCACAACTACCTGATGAAGTTCATAAGTACAATTCTTTCATTAATTATATTGTATTATTTGAGCGTCAGTGGCGTCGTAGGGAAGACGTGCGGCCTTTTTTTACATTGTACGGTCGACCGCACGTCGGTGGAAACGAAACCAGTATGAACTGGTCTCTCGTACTATTGAAACTCTCGAATAGGCTAGGCCAGCTCAAGGTCAAAATGTTTCCACTGACGTGCGGTCGACTGTACGAATATATTTTATTTTTATTTTATGATCAGTGCGAATAAATGAATATCATATCGAAAGGTCCGGAGTTCGATCCCCAGCTATGCCATGTACCAATGGGTTTTTCGAAACTTAAGTACATTTACTGGCTGCACTCAAACGGTGAAGGAAAACATGGCGAGGAAAAAATTCTACGCGGGCGATGCCGCGGGAAACAGCTAGTATTAAAATGAATGCGTGTACAGGTGGAAGGGGCGGCTGATCAACATCCACCCGTCGCTGCTGCCGCTGCATCCTGGGCTGAACGCGCAGCGGCAGTGCCTCGACGCCGGCGACCGCGAGACCGGCTGCACCGTGCACTTCGTGGACGTGAGTTCCCACCAACACACAACTTCAGTGGCCTGTCATGTCGAGAGGTCCGAGTTCGAGCCCCGGCTGGGCCATGTGCCAATGACTTGTATGAGAAAACATTTTATTGAATTTGACTAACTTCTGCTCAGATTTTTTTCTTCCGTTAGATTTCATTGTTTCTTACATGAAAGCTAGAAAGATTATTTTAAAAAGAAAGAAAGTTAGAAAGATTTATTAGAAAGTGTGGATCGACCACATCAAATTTATTTTGTTCAAAATATAACAATATTGTGGTTATTAATTTGCTTTTCCCGCGAATAAACTTTATGGTGTTATATATAGTAAGTAACTACAATATTGTTATATTATGGATTTCCGCAAAGTAACGCCTGATACAATTAAATATTTGTTCAAAATGACTTAATTTTTATGGACAACACACGCTTGAGCAAAAAAATTACTATGCTAAAGTTGTTATCACAAAAAAAGACCTAATGATTCCTAAGACAGTTTCCCTGTATCTCCTATGGTTACGGCTATGCCCATACTGTCCCGGTTAAAAAAAACACTGTATATCTTCTCCAGGAGGGAATGGACACGGGGCCGATCATAGTGCAGGAGCGCGTGCCCGTGTTGAAGGACGACACGGTGGAGAGCCTCACGGCGCGCATACACGAGGCGGAGCACCGCGCGTACCCGCGGGCGCTGCGTCTGCTGGCCACCGGCCGCGTGCGCCTCGGCGCGCACGGGAACATCATGTGGTCCTCCTAGGAGCCAACAGTCTGCGATAACATCATGTGGTCCTCCTAGGAGCCAACAGTCTGCGATAACATCATGTGGTCCTCCTAGGAGCCAACAGTCTGCTATAACATCATGTGGTCCTCCTAGGAGCCAACAGTCTGCTATAACATCATGTGGTCCTCCTAGGAGCCAACAGTCTGCGATAACATCATGTGGTCCTCCTAGGAGCCAACAGTCTGCTATAACATCATGTGGTCCTCCTAGGAGCCAACAGTCTGCGATAACATCATGTGGTCCTCCTAGGAGCCAACAGTCTGCGATAACATCATGTGGTCCTCCTAGGAGCCAACAGTCTGCGATAACATCATGTGGTCCTCCTAGGAGCCAACAGTCTGCTATAACATCATGTGGTCCTCCTAGGAGCCAACAGTCTGCGATAACATCATGTGGTCCTCCTAGGAGCCAACAGTCTGCTATAACATCATGTGGTCCTCCTAGGAGCCAACAGTCTGCGATAACATCGTGTGGTCCTCCTAGGAGCCAACAGTCTGCGATAACATCATGTGGTCCTCCTAGGAGCCAACATCATGTGGTCCTCCTAGGAGCCAACAGTCTGCGATAACGTCATGTGGTCCTCCTAGGAGCCAAAAGTCAGCGATAACATCATGTGGTCCTCCTAGGAGCCAACAGTCTGCGATAACATCATGTGGTCCTCCTAGGAGCCAACAGTCTGCTATAACATGTGGTCCTCCTAGGAGCCAACAGTCTGCTATAACATCATATGGTCCTCCTAGGAGCCAACAGTCTGCGATAACATCATGTGGTTCTCCTAGGAGCCAACAGTCTGCTATAACATGTGGTCCTCCTAGGAGCCAACAGTCTGCTATAACATCATATGGTCCTCCTAGGAGCCAACAGTCTGCGATAACATCATGTGGTCCTCCTAGGAGCCAACAGTCTGCGATAACATCATGTGGTCCTCCTAGGAGCCAACAGTCTGCGATAACATCATGTGGTCCTCCTAGGAGCCAACAGTCTGCGATAACATCATGTGGTCCTCCTAGGAGCCAACAGTCTGCGATAACATCATGTGGTCCTCCTAGGAGCCAACATCATGTGGTCCTCCTAGGAGCCAACAGTCTGCGATAACGTCATGTGGTCCTCCTAGGAGCCAAAAGTCAGCGATAACATCATGTGGTCCTCCTAGGAGCCATCAGTCTGCGATAACATCATGTGGTCCTCCTAGGAGCCAACAGTCTGCGATAACATCATGTGGTCCTCCTAGGAGCCAACAGTCTGCGATAACATCATGTGGTCCTCCTAGGAGCCAACATCATGTGGTCCTCCTAGGAGCCAACAGTCTGCGATAACATCATGTGGTCCTCCTAGGAGCCAACAGTCTGCTATAACATCATGTGGTCCTTCCTGTGGGCGATGTGCAAACAATTTGTGACGATATTCACCCAACCGCCAAAAAGATTTACGGTGACTATATCAGTGTTAAAAATTAATTAATTGTAAATTAATTAAATCCTACCAATTTACAATACCATTTTGTCAGAATCGCTAAAGTACTGTGCATATCTTGTTATATAACATTCCATTACCATTGTGCCTTATCAAGGCTCAGAAAATGGGCGTCACTGTTCGGTATAAAGGCTTAGGGCTGTATTTTTCCGGCGGCGCCGCCGCTCTGTGCCTATGTATAGACTACATGACTTGAATAATTGAGACCAATTATTTAGGCAGCGGCGGCGCCGCCCGTAGATCCCATACAAAATTCCCGCCTAGTATAATACAGGCCTTAATATTTATAAAAAATTTATTATTCATTTTAAGTAACGAATTAACAATTATGTGGATATAATGCTGAATTTGCCATTGTAGCAAGAGGGTAAGAATAACAAATATATAGTGCGCAAGTAACATATAAAAGGTATACATATAATCTCTATTTCAATTTAAAACGTTGATTCATTTTATAATTCATGTAAAATAACATGAAAAAATTGTTTTACTTAAATTAAATATATATTTTTAATTTAGCAATATGTACTACTTTATATTACTAGAAATATGTATTAAATTTTGAAAATGACGCCTATTTTTCGGATCCTTGCTTACGATTCAGGCCTGGAACGTCCAATTTGTCGAATGTCCATTACGTCCAATTCCCCAAACGTCCATCCAATATACATGCTCATTTTCTATATGATTCGATTCCGGATTTTTCTGTTTCAATTTGGACTTTCGAGGAAATTGACGTACCGTACATTTCATTGATTATACGCTCGATAATAAACGTCCAGGCCTGATAATAAACGTGTGCCATTCATTATTAATAATTTTGTATGAAATCTCGAATGTTTCTAGGATCTTTTAGTGTAGTTTAAGTTAAAATATATTGATAATAGTAAAGGCATGGTGTTGTAACATGTCTACTTTTTCTCTCTAAGGCAGCAGTCAAAAATATTTTTACAGTTTATTTACAGACATTAACTGAGCTGTCAATGTTAGATCTACAAAGAAATGTACAAAGGATGAATGAAAGCAGATATCTTACTTACACCCTGTAGACAAATATATTGTTTAGTTAGAGCATTTATCAATTACTGTTATTAATTTAGTATTTTTTTATAATTTTGTTATTATGTATAGCCGACGGCAATCATCTTGTGACCTTGACGGCGCAGAACGGAGTTATAGGTCTCTTTGGCGGGGTGCGACCGAATCGAGCGCGCTATTGGTAGATCAGACCGAATCAAGCGCGCTGTTGGTAGATCAGACCGAATCGAGCGCGCTATTGGTAGATCAGACCGAATCGAGCGCGCTATTGGTAGATCAGACCGAATCGAGCGCGCTATTAGTAGATCAGTCGACTACATGCGCAAACTTTCTCCCACTACGTCACTCAATGTACAAGAAGTTTGCCGGCTATATGAATGTATCACAAGTCATGTTTCAAATAAAAATGTTTTTAAGTTACATAATGTGTTATTTTTCATAACGAAATAACTTAGTGAAATAGATATTGTATTTCGGGCCGAAAGAGGAAGTGAGGGAGGGGGCTGGTAGAGGTGGGGATGTGGGGAGTGAGGAAAGGCAGGAGGAGGAAGTAAGATGGGCATACCAGCCGATCTTTCGGAGTCGTAGCTAGTACTTTTACATTTAATAAACAAGCAGAGATCCTGGGGGAGGACTTTGTCCGGCAGTGGTTTGTAATGTTTATTCACGGGCTTGAGGTGCCCCCAAACAAGAATCCGGTTCCAGTCAAAAACCAAATTTCAATTAGAATTCTTGTCACAAGAAACTGGCAACACAGCCAACCTCCGCGGTCCGCTTGCGGGCCGCGGCATTCGCGCGGACCACTAGTTAATATATATAAAGCTAAAATACCACTGACTGACTTAAATCACAATTAGATAGTATATAAGGAGTGAAAATAAAAAAAATAAAAAAATCTAAATGTATAGAGAATTTTGTTTATGATATGGGAAAAATCTGAAAATGGACAAAAGTTGAGGACTCGGAAACCTGATCAACAGCCTGCCAAAACGGTAAAACTTACAGAATTTTTTATTTGACCTAAAATGTTCAAAATCTTGGGCAATTTGATGACGTCACAACTTTGACGTCCTAAGTCCAAAATTTAAAAAAACGTGGACCAAATTTTTTTTCGTTCTAGAACGCTGAAATTTGGTATGATGGAGGGTTAAGGTCCCCAGATGACCCTGACGTTGGCGCCTTTGTCTTTTTTTTTTTAACCTGTAAAACCCGAAAAAGTGTTTTTCTTAAAAAGTTAGGACAGACAGAAGGACGAACAAGAATCCGGTTCCAGTCAAAAACCAAATTTCAATTAGAATTCTTGTCACAAGAAACTGGCAACACAGCCAACCTCCGCGGTCCGCTTGCGGCATTCGCGCGAACCACTAGTTATTATATACTATAAAGCCTTCACTGGTCTCGCGCCAGTCTCCCACGAGTCCTCGCTTCAGCACCGGGCTCGCCGCGGCCAGCACCGCCTTGTGGACTTTGATACAGCCATCTCCACAGCCCAGATCAAAGTCTGCGAACATCATTGTATATGCTTGCTAAAGGGGTTTCAACTGTTTCCAAAACAACAGTCACATCAAAAGATCTGAGCTGAGATCCTCCCGGGTTGAGTAGATACCAGAGTAGATACGTCATCGTTATAAAAACATTTGTTGTCTATACGTAACTTATTACTAGAAAATTTGAAAATGTATTTGCGGTCATCTATGGGCAGTTGAGAAGTTCATGTGAATATGCTGCATCATATTAGGTGTCCAAACTACTCGAATTTCGAATGAAACGCCGTTTTTTATTTTTATGGGCTCACTGCTAATTTTGTTGTATTGTGGCTTTTCTTCTAATAATACCATGAATTTTTTTAAAAAAGCTACTCCCATATGGATGAGTAACAAAATCATTTTAGGGGGTGCCAAAATCGTGCCAAATGTATGCCGAAGTTGATACTCACTCACACATTCTCATTTTCAAACTCCATTAAATTTGTATGAGCAACTTCCTCCCGCTAATCCGCTTCATTTGTCCGCACCCCTCCTGATTTTGACACAGAATTTTTCATCGTTTCCCATACAAAATTTGCAAGATGCGATCTCCACAGGGAGCGCGCGCGCGACAAAAGAGGTTCGAATCTCTTTGAATAATACAAACCGGGCCTGCAGCATGCACCCCTGTCGGATCAAGTCCTTCACTTGCATTCTGGAACAATGTTGAAACTACACTTTAGTAGGCTAGGCATAATACATAATAATCATGATTTAAAAAAATTTGCTACTAGGGAGCGCGCGCGCCAGCAAAGAGATTCGAACCTTCCTGTTATTACATACCTACATCCACACTTACAATACAAAACTCGATTTAGTAACGCATATCAATTTAGTATTTATCGCATAAGTATATAGTCTTATGGCTAGTGAAGTCAACCAAATAGCTAGGTGGTACCAAACAATTAATAATGCACAAAATGGATTAACTCCGTACACATTTATCTTAGTTATTGGAGATTATGAAAGTTATAGCAAATTCAATAGAACTAGTATCCACGATAATCTTGACATACGAATGATATAACTTTTTTAATTAACCAAATCGGACCATTACTTACGAAGTTATTTTAACATGAGCTGCCTGCTGTCTTTAATATATGCTTCCCACAGAGAACATTATATATCGACGGGGAAGTGCTAACAACTCCTAACTTACAAAAACCAAATTTTGCGAATTTCAACTTAATTCATATGCCAGTAGATGCGTTTATCGAACTGCATTCATAAGTCGTTTTCCTAAAAAAAATGTAAGTTAGGAGTTGTTAGCACTTCCCTGTCGATATACTGATGCTTCCTGGCTTTGTGGGCAAGGCACGACGCGAAGGAGGAAGGAAGAAAACCGCGCGCGAACGAACGAATGCAAGCAAACTGCAATGCATGTGTAGGATGGTTATGTCCTATCTTCTTATGTTGTGCCGAGAGTAAAACTAATGCGATTTTCAGTTAAGAAGTTATATTCAGTAACTAGAGAATACAGGTAGATATTACAGTAACAATGCGTCTGACCGTGTCGTTCATCTCATCAGTCTATCTCACTCTCTCATTCAGTGAAGTGAGGCGCCGCGCGCATGCGCGGCGCGGCGGTACTGCTAGTACTCGCCACACATGCAACAAAAAAAAAACAAAACTTTACTCAAATCATTTTTTAAAATAGTTTTACGGCCAATTGGAAACAAGTCATTATGGCCAAAATCTTGCCAATTCGTAGTTTAGAATCACGAATATATAAAACTGCAGCAGCGTTCGTACCCCTGACCTAGATTTTCCCAAAATTATTTAAACTACTAACAACTTTTCTAGTTTTATTTTAATTAAAGATTTAAACAAAAGAGACCTGGGGGAGGCCTTTGCTCAGCAGTGGACGTCTTTCGATTGATACGATTTAAACAAAAAGTTGATAAATTATTAGTTTATTTTAATACTACTTACACAATACACAATGGAATTATAAATATAAATCACTGTCTTATTTTTCTAGATATATATGTAATGAGATGAATGAGTAAGAAATACATGTGGTTTGATTTTTTCAAATTTGGCGGGTTCGATTCCCGGTTGAGGCAGGCGATTTACAAAAATCTGTGAATGCAGTTCTACTTAATATTAAAAATAAAACGATGTCTTCTTTCAGTAAAATAACCTATATTCAATGTTTAAGGTACTTTCCCTCCGTGTGGCATCGCCGCGGGACATCCTGTATATGTTGCGAAGAACCAAATGATAGTGGGGTGTAAAATACACCTAACGCCATCTATTGACAAACTTTAAAACTAAGAAACTGGCATGATTAGAACGGGTTATTTTTATTATAAATAGTATGCTTTATAACACGAATGAAGTCGCGGGGCATCGGCTAGTTAATAATAAAACGGTAGCTGGTACATAAAAATTTTAATATAAAAAAATCTAAGATTACTGTTAGGTACCTTCCTACCTTCAGAAGGAATATAATATTAA
Organism: Metalampra italica; assembly: GCA_949699065.1. Taxonomy (NCBI): domain Eukaryota; kingdom Metazoa; phylum Arthropoda; class Insecta; order Lepidoptera; family Oecophoridae; genus Metalampra; species Metalampra italica. Next base: position 1,229,936 of record OX452983.1, read on the forward strand.
AAGAACCATTTTGATTGGTATCATAAAAAACCGAATGGTATTTTTTTCACATAAAGATAAAAATACCGTTAGGTATTCCCAATTTATTTTTGAAAATAGACGAATGTTCTCTGTCATTAAAATTTCTTATCATCCATATTTGGGGTACTTTACCTCCAACCACGGCTCTTTCTTCTAGACATGGTGGGAAAAAAGGTGCGTCCAAAAGATTTAGTCTAATTATGCGCTAGTACAGGCCATTGAATTGAAACCCTAGTTGCTAACATTCTTCTTGTCTCTATTAAATGTTAATAAATCACCTAGAGCTTTGAAAAGCACGCCAAATATATCCGCATCATTATCAACATAAGTTTGTACTTTGGTTTTTACTTCACCCACTGGCGTTTCCTCAACAGAATGTAAACCATTCTTTAAAATGTCCTCACAAATATTATCAAAGTCCACATGAAACTTCTGCTTATTGAGTAGAGGCACTATTAGATTGTATGTATTGATTTTCACATTTATCGATTGCGCTAAATCTTTATTACTCTCATATATGCGGTCCCATTTGGCAGCATCTTCTTCGGTTAAAGGGTACGGACCTAGAAACTTTCTGTCTGACTTTATTTCTTCTTTCAGCAGCTGGATCTCGCGGTCTATGTCTTTGCTCATCATTATCCATTCTGGGGTGAAGCCGTTGTTTATTAAGACCTGAAATAATAATTAGGAATATAAAATCGTGAGCTTGGATTTTGTTTTGGTCAAAGGTGGCAAACGGGCTGCCAGCCCACCAAATGGTAAGGGCTACTCATGCTACTCTTAAGATTAAGTTGGAATGCCTCATGGAACCAGGACAACAATGCAAGCATCGCCATTCCCACTATATTATAGACAATTTTTTAAAAATTAGATACTTAGTAAAAAATATAATGTTATGTTTTATGTCACTTATTGATAAATTAGCTACGCCCGGCGGCTTCGCCCGTGGTGAATATGTTTCCCGCGCAGCCTAAAAGTTTGCCAAAGAACCAAGCTATTCAACAAAGACTAGCTATAACCAGTGGTTTTGGAGATGAGTAGACATGCGAAAAGCCAGATTCAATTTTACATGTAGTAGTTTGGTGGTACCAAGTGATCAATTGACCATCATCATCATCATATCAGCCTGTAGACGTCCACTGCTCGACAAAGGCCTCCCCCGAGGATCTCCACGCCGACCGGTCGGTCCCGCGCTAACCTCATCCAGCCGGGTCCCGCGACCATCACCAGATCGTCAGACCACCTTGTGGGAGGCCTGCCTACGCTGCGTCTTCCGATACAATGATAAATAAATAATATTAGATAATACTTCAATCAATATCCCTACCTCATTCAACTTATGCGTCGTAAAATCGACATAGGGGTTACTACTCTGGTCCTTCAAAGGCTTTCCTTTGCCGCTCAAATTCTCGAATTCCCCTTTCGATATAGACTCCTGTATCAAGTCTTCCACCAATCTGTCAAAGCCATACTTTGTTTTTATATCGTGTTTCTTTGCATATTGCCCCTTTTTCATGAGTGTCTTTTCAGAGGCCATAGATTTAGCCGCGCGGTGCTCCATGACGCTGGTGGCGGCCCGTTGGGCCCGGGCTTGGGCCCATTGCTTCTGGCGCTGGAACGGGGTACCGTGACCGACGCCTTCGTAGCTGAGGTACTGCCGGTGTTGTGGTGCAGTGTGCTGCAAGAATTTAGACAATACATTAAAATATTAATTTTCTGTAGTCTCTCCCTATATAGCCAGGATGAACCCACAAAGATGGACTCATAGGTCAACTATATGGCATCCGAAGCTCGGAAGAAGAAATACAGGCAGACCGTTAGGTCTGGATAAGAGACTAGATGGGAGGATGATATAATAAAGACAATAGGAAAGAAATGGATGCAGAAAATAGAAGGGAATGGAACAAGGAGATAAAGCAATACACTGAAGAGTGGCAAGAGGTCGCTGGAGGAGGCCGGGGCCCAAAGGCTCTCCAAGCCTATTAATTTTTATTATTTAATCATAAATTTTATTAATTAACAAAAATGAAACAACAATTTTTAATAGGTACTTATTTCCTAAATAAACGTGAAAAATAGGTGGAAGTAGAAAAAAAAATTGCCTACAAAATATGTGACGAAAACATACCTTGATATCGTAAACAATCTCGTCCACTTCCTCACTCGCTGTGACCCCAGTATTATGCTTTGTCAGTATCCTGAAAGCACCCTCAACTGCGACAAACTTGTCTATGTCAGCATCCGGGGAGCCAGAGTCAGGGTGGAACCTCTTGGCGAGCTCGAGGAAGGCCTTGCGGACTACATCTTGCTTAGAATGCAGAGGTATGTCTAGTGTGTAGTAGGATTCCTGGCAAAAGTAAGATAAGCCTTTAATGCTGTATAAAATATTACAAAACATTATTTTAAATTATTTTATTTTCCTTCAGCTTGCCCTTGGACATAGGCCTCTTCCCAGGATTTCCACTTCTCTCTCTCTTTTGCTTCTCTTCTCCATATTGTGCCAGCGGTTCTTTTTATTTCTGGCAAAAGTAAAGTTCTTTTTAAGTAAGCTGTAGTGTAAAAACTTTTAAAAACGTCAAGAGTCGAAGACACTATATCTAATGGTCATGAGTTAAAGGTTGCGAGGGGAGCATGTTAGGTTGCTTATGTACCGGCCAAAGGTGGGCCAAAGTACCAAAAAGTTGTCTTTTTCGTAGCGCGTTTCGAACTTACTTCGATTTTCTTTTCCAAGGACTTGGAACTTAATGGCCTAGAGTAAATTATGCTGGGGTATAAGCGAAAAGAGTTTTGCCTTAGGAAAGTCACAAAAACAGATTTATTCATTTCTTTTTATTATTTTGTCACATTCTTGTTGTTTTGTTAATGTTTTGTTACGTAAAATTTTAAATATTGTTATTTTATACTGAGTGACTGACATTGACATGACTAATGATTGACAACATAGATAAAGTCACAAATTAGATAGTATACGTCCGATAAAGTGACCTTGAGCGGGCGTATGCTCAAGATGTGTAAATCTATGGTAAATCTGGATTCTGGTCACACCACTGGACGTTTAATTTTCATACGTTCACGTGTTCTATCTAATTTGTGGTTTTGTTGAATTGAATGATACAAAATTCGTTCCATCCAATTCGTTCATTCATTTTGTGATTTTGGGGGCGGGTATCCTCCTGTTTTATCGAAATTTAATTAAAAATGCGATTAATCATCGATTTACGTTGACACCATTTAGATCACGGTACTCTAAATACTACATGTTCATAATTAGGAAGTAGCTGGTAAGTGAAATTAGTCGCCGAATCCCGTCGCAGAGTGAGCACAGTGTCTACGTTATTGGTCATATCCTGTCTTATTGATTGGTAATCGTTATATTCCTTCTGAAGCGCCTCCCGATTTCGTAAATCATAGTAATTTTGTATAAGAAATACCCCCTTCATAAGCTGCCACTAACAATCCTTTTAATTTCGTCCACAGAAGGCCTAGACACGATGATCGGAGGGCTCTTCGTGTACAACCATAAGGGCGAAGTCCTAATCTCCCGGGTGTACCGGGACGATATCGGACGCAATGCTGTGGACGCCTTCAGGGTGAACGTCATCCATGCCAGGCAGCAGGTGCGGTCGCCTGTCACCAACATAGCGCGGACTTCGTTCTTCCACATCAAGGTAAAAAAGACTTGACGTGTCGTTATTCCGCCCCCTTTGCTCATAGTTACGTACCTATTTACAAAAAAAAACTCCATTGCTAGAAAAGAAATACCTACATAATCTATAATAATAATCTAAATATCTATATTCTATATTTTATTTATATATGTATATATTTAATATATAAAACAAAGTTGTGTTAGTTAGACCACTTATAACTCAAGAACGGCTGAACGGATTTTGATGAAACTTGGTACAGAGATAGCTTATACCCTGGAATAACATTTAAGCTACTTTTTACAAGGGTAAACGGTTCCCACGGGAAAAACTTATATCACGCGGGCGAAGCCGCGGGGCAACAGCTAGTTATATAAAAATGGTAATGTAGCAAATGAATAGCAGTCAATACAAATTACCAAATCCACTCTGACCCTGATGAAAAGATGATGGTTTTTATTAAAAACTTTTAACAGCATTTGCAACTGTGACAATTGTAAGTTATTTACCATAAACTTCTTACTTAATTGTGAGGTTTATCCGTGGAACTAAAAAGTACTAGTTGTATGTAGTACTAATAGTTGCATGGGTTTAATAAACAGCACTTGTAAAAAACTTGACAAATATGTCAGTTTTTTTACAAAATTGTAGGATTGTAATGTTTAATAGGGCCCAGGTGTACGAAGTCAATGTCAAAATATTTTATTGCATATCTGATACCATACAAGGATTAATAAGCAGCACTGTGTTCCTTCAACCCTGGACATTGGCAGAATCATCGTGGGCTCTGATGAAATGCCATAATACAAATTTGAATTGAGTGCACTGGGCTTGTCATGTTGAGAGGTCCAAGTTCAATCTCCGGCCATGCCATGTACCAATGGGTTTTTCTCGAAAAAGTAGTATTCTGACAGTCACAAATGGTAAAGGAAATCATGTTGAGGAAACCTGCATACGCCGAAGGAAGAATTCTTTCAAGTCCACCTACCCACACTGGGCTAGCGTGGTCCACATCTGCTGTCGCAGAGACCGATCTGCATATCATGTGCCTCACCTACTACTACCAACATCTCCCCAATGAAACTGGAAAGCCTTTTATGGATAAAGGAACTCCCTTTTTCATGAAACTCCCGTTTTCGTGGAGTCGGTGCAGGGACTGCCACCCCCGGCTAAGAATAAGAATAAATAAATAATCTGTCAAAGAATTCATAAACATAAAGCTCATGTAATTTGACTGTGCTAGCTTTATGTAGGTCATTGTCTGTCAATGTCTCAGTTTTTAAATGAAAAGAACCGCATACATTGTTTGTTTCCTCCATTAGCGTGCAAACATCTGGCTAGCGGCCGTCACCAAGCAGAATGTGAACGCAGCGATGGTGTTTGAGTTCCTTCTGAAGATCATCGACGTGATGCAGTCGTACTTCGGCAAGATCTCCGAGGAGAACATCAAGAACAACTTCGTGCTCATCTATGAGCTGCTTGATGGTGAGACTTTTCTTTCAATGCTACAAATACAAACACTAATAGGAATTTTCTCAACCCAGTAATCATAATTTAAGATTTATGTACACCAACGACTTTTTGGCTCAGGCCTGAAATATCCGTTTTCCTAAAATGTATTTTTCACAATATGTTTGCTATTCCAGAATGTGAGCACGTCTTTTGCACAATGTCATATTGAAAAGCAGACATTTTGCGAAAAATACATTTTAGGGAAACGGATATTTCAGGCCTGAGCCGACTTTTTTGTCCACCGTTGATGAATTTTATTTTCCAATTGAAATGGGACCACTCTCGAAATATAGCCTAGTTAATAAAAAAAGAATAATTCAAATCGGTTCACAATCGGCGAAGATATCGTGTATCATACACACAAAAAACATACAGTCATTTTGAGAACCTCCTGCTTTTTTGAACTCTGTTGAAATACAAGTGTCTTTATAGTAACAAATTGCTATAAGTCTATTTAGAAACTGAATGAAATTTAGAAATTAATTTACAAACGTTATGTCAAGCTCAAGTCGAAGCCTTCGACATAGCTCAGAGGGTTGGCACGTTGAAGTGGCAGTGGGCTTGTCACTTGGGGGACGCCTATGTCCAGCAGTGGACTGGTACAGGCTGATGATGATGATGTCAGGCTCTAGGCGATGATTAATCGGCAGAGTGTCAAATACAAATGAAACTAAGTGCTATCTGTATTTATCCATGTTATACAGAGATCCTGGACTTCGGCTATCCCCAGAACTCGGACACTGGCGTGCTCAAGACCTTCATCACACAGCAGGGCATCAAATCAGCCTCCAAAGAGGAACAGGCACAGATAACATCACAGGTAACACTTTAAAAGGTTAAATGCTAAAGAAAACGTCACCCAAGAAAAGAGATCTTTTTTAAAAATTTGTATTATATAAAACATTGTAAATTAAAAATACAAAATGAGATTTGGTGCGCCCTTTCCACGGATGATGCCTTTTATTACTATTATATTTATTTCGAAAAACAAGTTTCATATATATTTTTTACATAAATTGACTTAAATTAAAAAAAACATAAATTAATGATGATCACATCAACACATTATCAATTATTGTACCAGGTGACCGGTCAGATCGGGTGGAGACGGGAAGGCATCAAGTATCGACGCAACGAGCTATTCCTCGACGTCCTCGAGTATGTCAACCTGCTCATGTCTCCGCAAGGTATGACCGATGTTCTTCTTGCTAACTATAAGCTATTTATAGGAAAACATCGTGCGTAAAACTGCATACACCAAAGATTACAATTTCTATTCTTAGGCGTCTGTGAAATCCTATCCTACTATCTTTATTATAAAGGCGAAAGTTTGTAAGGATGTGTGGATGTGAGGATGTTTGTTACTCTTTCACGCAAAAACTACCGAACAGATTTGGATGAAACTTGGTACAGTGATAGCTTATATCCTGGAATAACATATAGGCTACTTTTTAACGCGAACAAAGTCGCGGGGCGTCCGCTAATACATCCTAAATAACAAAACGCCTACATAGATGGCGGTCTTTCACAATGTACATGGGAAAAACTTTTCCAAACAAGCTAGTCGACCATAAAACGGATTTTATGCACTATATGTGGTGCATACAATGTCTGTGATGTCACGATGATTTCTGTGGTATTGTAATAAACTGTGCTTCACTGGTTAAATAAAAAACCGGACCAGTGCGAGTAGGACTCGCGCTCTGTGGGTTCCGTACAATCTTAATATTAAAATATTTAGAAAATCGTGTATGATTTGGTTATACGCAAAATTAAGTTTGTTGGTAATAGATTTTTTTTTTGTGATGTAACTACAAATTTACTTTTTTCGGATTTTTTCCATTACTTGTGCTTTAAGACATTGCTTCTTGCCAAATTTCAAGATTCTAGGTCAACTGGAAGTACCCCATAGGTTTTGATTACCAAGATACTCAAAGATGCGGCAAAATCGGCCATATCTTTTATCTGCGATGACTTAGAAGTTTGATTTTTTCATAGCTTTATGGGGACTACAGACCTCAGTATTTGATACTAATTTCAACTTGATACCTTCACGCGTTCTTGAGAATAAGGGTCTTGACAGACAGACAGACGGACAACGAAGTGATCTTATAAGGGTTCCTTTTTCCTCTTTTGAGGTACGGAACCCTAAAAATGACTCAACGTCCACTGTTAGACATAGGCCTTCCCCAATGAATGCCACCACCAGGAAGCAAAAACATAGGCCACCACACCCAGTCCTCCGCCCTCCGCATCCAGTGGCTTCCGTATGTAATCATCACGAGTGATTTGAATGTTGCCAGGGCAAGTGCTGTCGGCGCACGTGGCGGGCAAGGTGGTGATGAAGTCCTACCTGTCCGGCATGCCCGAGTGCAAGTTCGGGATCAACGACAAGATCGTCATGGAGGCCAAGGGCAAGGGCAACGGTAACATACAGCTTATTACATAATACTAATCAAAATAATATAAGGTCTTTTTCATACATTCGAGGTCACTTACAGCCAGAAGATCAACGTCTGGTAACGATTTGCGTGAGATCTGATGGTGGCTATAGGTCATTTTGATATGATGGACAATCTCATACAGTGTATGTTCTGATAGAGTGGTCGTTCTGATACAGGGGGTCATTCTGATAAGGTGGATGTTATGTCTGACACAGTTCACTTTTCAGTTCAGTTCAGTTTGTGAGCGTTCTCATGCAGTGGATGTTTTGATACAGTGGACGTTCTCATACAGTGGACGTTCTCATACAGTGGACGTTCTCATACAGTGGACGTTCTCATACAGTGGACGTTCTGTTACAGAGGACGTTCTAATACAGTGGATGTTTCGATACAGTGGATGTTTTGATACAGTGGATGTATTGATACAGTGGACGTTTTGATACAGTGGACATTTTGCAGAGGTGGACATGAGCTAGCTGAAATGTTGTTTAACTGCGTGTATTGATTATCCTGGTTTCCCACGTAGTGATCCCTCACTCTTCAGGCGGCATATCCGGCAACGCGGACAGCGACCCCGCGCGCTCCGGCAAGCCGGTGGTCGTCATCGACGACTGCCAGTTCCACCAGTGCGTGAAGCTCAGCAAGTTCGAGACGGAGCACTCCATCTCGTTCATACCGCCCGACGGGGAGTTCGAGCTCATGCGGTGAGTGTTGGCTCCAGCGAACTTTAATAAGTATTAGTTGATACAAATTTATTTTGAACTAGCCGATGCTCTTTAAAGCATACTATTTGTATGTATGTATGTAAACACTTTATTGTACTAAAAACATTACAATAACAGATAGTAAAACCAGTGAAACTAAGTAAAAAGGCGAACTTATCCCACTAAGGGATCTCTTCCAGTCAACCTTAGAGTTACTGAGAGGATTAGCTTTTGCGTTAAGTACCACAATTTCGTAGTAAAGTAGGAGAAAGAACTACTTGTCTGTAAACTTACCCTAAAAATACATAAACCAAAATAATACATTACAATTACATAGATCATACTATTACACAGATTATTTATTTACATATACAGTAAGTACATATATAATACATATAATACATATTATTATAATACATAATACATATTATATAATATGTATTATATATATATAATACATATTATATAATATACTATTTATATGTTATGTTATTCAATTTTTTTAACCCGTTCTAATCATGCCAGTTTCTTGGTTTTAAAGTTTGTCAATAGATGGCGCTAGGTGTATTTTACACCCGCTGTCAGTTGGTTCTTCGCAAGATATTTACGATAGGCGTGCAAATTATCTACCAGTTTTTACCTCTTTATTATTAGTAATAGATAGTTGTAAGGTCAGTTGTTGAGCGTCAGTGGCCTCGGGGTAAGACACGGCATATCATATCGAAAGATCCGAAGTTCGATCCCCGGCCGGGCCATGTACAAATGGGTTTTGTCTCGAAACTTAAGTACATTTACTGACTGTTCCCAAACGGTGAAGGAAAACATCGTGAGGAAACCTGCATACGCCGAAGAAGAAATTCTTAGGCGCATGTGAAGTCCACCAACCCGCACTGGGCTAGCGTGGTGGACTATAGGCCGAACGCCCTCGTTGAGAGGGTGTAGGCCTGAGCCCCAGCAGTGGGGACATGTTCTGGCTGTTGATGAGTTGTAAGGCTATTGTAATTTGACCTGCCCAATGCAACGTACTCAATGCCTGTTATCGTGACCTGTACAATGCAAGTTAAGGGCTAATAAATAATTTGATTTGGGCAGCTACCGTACCACGAAGGACATCTCGCTGCCATTCCGCGTGATCCCGCTGGTGCGCGAGGTGGGCCGCACCAAGATGGAGGTGAAGGTGGTGCTGAAGAGCAACTTCAAGCCGTCGCTGCTGGGGCAGAAGATCGAGGTGAAGATCCCCACGCCGCTCAACACCAGCGGCGTGCAGCTCATCTGCCTCAAGGGCAAGGCCAAGTACAAGGCGTCGGAGAACGCGATCGTGTGGAAGTAAGTGCTTAACGTAACTCTGAGAACTAACGCTGTACCCAGGGTTCGAAGTACTTCGAAGTGATAATTATGATTGATATTATCTTCATATTTATGCCTGTTGGCGTAGTGGTAGTAACCCTGCCTACTGCGCCAAAGGGTTCGATTCCCACCCGGGACCAACATTTGTGTGATGAGCATAACTTGGTTTTCGGATTCTGGGTGTTTGTATGTGTTTAAGTATTTATGTATGTTTATCAGTTGTCGAGTACCCATGTACAAGCTTCGGCTTAGTTTGGACTAAACAGCCGTGTGTAAATTTGTCCAAACATTATTATTATTATTTGTGATTGATAATCATGATTGACTAGCTTTTTCCCGCGGCCTCGCCCGCGTAGTAAAGTTTTTCCCGTGTACATTGTGAAACAACGCTATCTATGTATGCGTTTTATTACTTAGCGCATGCCCCGCGACTTTGTCCGCGTTAAAAAGCATCCTATATGTTATTCCAGGAAATAAACTATCACTGTACCAAGTTTCATTAAAATCTGTTCGGTAGTTTTTGCGTGAAAGAGCAACAAACATCCTCACAACCAAACATCCTCACATCCTTACAAACTTTCGCCTTTATAATATTAGTAGGATAGGATAATTATCTTCATAATTATGATTGACAATTATCTTAATAATTATATTAATTGATAAAATTATCTTTATAATTTCGAATCCTGGCAATACCCCTATTCTATCTCTTAAATATATTTAAAACATAGTTGTGTTAATTACACCACTTAAAACTTACGGCTGAACGGATTTTGATGAGACTTGGTACAGGGATAGCTTATAGCCTGGAATAACATATAGGCTACTTTTTACCGCGGGAAAAAAATTAATCCACGCAGGCGAAGCCGCTGGGAACAGCTAGTACTACCTAAGCAGTTGTGGTACATTGACTCATGGTGCTGTCGTTGTGTTTTCCAGAATCAAGCGCATGGCCGGCATGAAGGAGACCCAGCTGTCGGCTGAGATCGAGCTCCTGGAGACTGATACCAAGAAGAAGTGGACCCGGCCGCCCATCTCCATGGGCTTCGAGGTGCCCTTCGCGCCCTCCGGGTTCAAGGTTAGCCTCATACACACATACCATTAAAAAGAAAACAGGGGCCTTTTTCGTACAAACGAGGTCACTTTGAGCCCTTAGATCTCCGTCAGGGAGCAATTTGGGTGAGATCTGATGGTGGCTGTCCGCAGTACGGATGGTAGAGGTCCAGACAGTCATATACTCCTAACTGATGAGGAAAGCCGTTTTCAGCATAGACTAGTCAGAAAAAACCCATATAAAATGTACGGAAATCCGCATACGCAGTCTGATAAATAAAGACAGCTTACCTGATGCTGCACACCCACACCCTGATCAGTTGGGTGTGTATGGATATCCGGACCTCCTCCATCAGGTGTCAACCACATAATGATAAATAATAATAATGTTTGAACAAATTTACACACGACTGTTTTTAGTCCCAAACTATGCTGAAACTTGTAAATGGGTATTCAACAACTGACAAACATACTTTAAATACTTTCAAATAAATATTTAAATACATACAAACACCCAGAATCCGAAAACCAACGGATATGCTCATCACACAATGTTGGTCACGGGTGGGAATCGAATCCAGGCGTAGTGGGCAGGGTCACTACCAACTTAAGAAATAAATCTAATCTGTGTGTTGCCCGTGCGCAGGTGCGCTACCTGAAGGTGTTCGAGCCGAAGCTGAACTACTCTGACCACGACGTGATCAAGTGGGTGCGCTACATCGGCCGCTCCGGGCTCTACGAGACGCGCTGCTGAGGCGAACACATACACACACGTGAGCCATGATGCAATGAATCAAACTAATTTGCTACTAGGGCGCCGCGAGCACCAACCAAAGAGATCCTATCTCTACGCTTGATACTATACTCCGCGTAGAACTTATTGACGGCGAATGAATCTAAATATACAGGGTGTTACAAGTAGTAAAGCCGAAAGGAGGTTAAATGGGGCCTTATAACGAGTCTATTCACATACTCCAAAAATTAAAAAAAATTAAAATAATTTTTTTTTTAATTCAAATCAAAAATTTCAAATAAAAATATTTTTATTTTTTCTAAATAGGGTATGCACAACAGTGAAAAAATTAAAATAAAATTTTTTTTTTCACTGTTGTGCATACCCTATTTAGAAAAAATAAAAATATTTTTATTTTCACTGATGTACAAACCCTATTTGTGCAAAAACTATTTGGGTCCCTGACATGACAGCTTACTAGGTTTGGCTTTGATAATTATCTGTAATTATTTTTAATAGGTATTTTGTAACACGTTGTATAAAACAAAGTCGTGTTAGTTAGACCACTTATAACTCAAGAACGGCTGAACGGATTTTGATGATTGACTTGGTACAGTGATAGAATATATCCTGGAATAACTTATAGGCTACTTTTTACCGCGGTATTAACTATTCCCACGGGAATATTCACATTTAAAGAAGGGGGGGAGGGGGGGGGGGGTTGAATACTTGCACGACAGTATCGGTTTCTATAATGGCAGTAACTTGAAAATTGTAATTGTAGCTACTTGCCTTTGACAGAACGAAGTCTGTCGGGTCAGCTAGTTTCACTATAAAACTTGGCCTAATGCAATGAACATACAATTTGTTAACCTACATTCTTCATTATATTGCTATGTCATAATGAATTGAGGTCAGTAGTACATTAATCTGGGGTGATACCTAAACTAAGTCAAATATTTTTCTTGTATCTTAGATATCAAATGTTTTTTTTTAACAGAGATAGATTCGATTGATTGAATCGATGAACTATGTCTTTCAAATCCGACTGATACTTGCAGAGAGCGCGTTCGAACAAAAAAAAACTCTTTGAGCTGTCTTATATTAGTTTAGATAGATAGATAACCAGATATATTAAATATTATAATTTTTTTTACAGGATTTTGCTTGCTGGATCGGCATTAGTAGAAAATGTGGCATAGTCCCCACGGAATTTCTTGGCGGCTGAATGAATATTATATATGAAATTGTTTGCACATCGCTGACAGTGTTTATTGTCTTTGTGTGCGTACGCGAGATAGTGTGCTACATAAAGATGTCCAAAAACTTGAAAGTTTGATTCGGTTGATGGAATCAATGGACCATTTCTTGAAATTGAATGAGCGTCTCTAGCTCCCCTTTGACACCTCAAATAAGTCTATGCGCAGAAATCGGCTAACTTCACACAGCCGCCATTAAATTCCGCGGGGACTATAAGTGGTTACGTAATATTGTTTTATTTGTTTAAATGTGTTCTCGACTACACCAGTTGCTGTCAAATGAGATTTACGGTTTTATTTTTGTTTTAAACTTAGGTACCTAATTTGTTTTATTATTTTTACATTGCAACATTCGCTAGAATAGATCTCACAAACGCATATTTGTGAGATCTATTCTATAGTCATACAGAATATTTCAGGTGCGACGGACATTCGGTATTGAATACAGAACTACTTTTGTTCAGTAACTTTTGGTAATTTGGTGCAAAATGTTGTTTACTGCATGTCTTGTAAGTATAGAGATTTTGTTCCTTCAGCCCCTTTTTTAGTTATTAAAATTATTAATGTTTGGACAAATTTACGCACGGCTGTTTTAGTCCCAAACTAAGCCGAAGCTTATAAATGGGTACTCAACAACTGATAAACATACATAAATACATACAAACACCCAGAACCCGAAATCCAACAGTTATGCTCATCACACAAATGTTGGTCCTGGGTGGGAATCGAACCCACGACCTCTGGCTCAGCGGGCAGGGTCACTACCAACCGCGCCAACAGACCAGACAAAACATGGGCTGGAAGGATTTATTTTTTGTCGAAATTGTAATAGTTGTACAACTAAAGTTGTTCAGTATTCAATACCTAACGCATGTATTTAGTATCAGTAATTTTTTATCCTAATTACATGTATTGTTTATATTTATGTACAGTTATTTAGTATGGATGTAGGCCACGTTGAATCTCGAACGTATGAGTTTTATTTAGTTAAAGTTTTATTGGATTTTTCAATGAATTTGATGTTGGTTGCACAAAAGTATATTGGATTGGAAAGTAATCGTGTGCTGGAAATTATGATAGAGCAGCCTGTACAATGCTGTACAGAAATTAAATACCTCTAACGACCTGTTACATAGGCATTCGGTATTGAATTTTGAAAAAAAAAACTACTTAAAAATTTCGCAAATTTAACTTTGCTAAATAAATAATCTAGTGATCTATTTCTTTGTAACAATTCACTACATGTATTTAGTAAAACTTTGTACGGTAGTATCATGTCATGACATTGATATTTACTGTCATGACATTCTTGTATTAACCAGCAATAAATTTCCATTTGGAATTTGTTATTAGAATTCAGAATATTTAAGCTAAGGAGGAAAATATTTAGGAGTTACTATATTGTATTATAGTTATACTGTGTTGTATCCTAACGTATTTTCAATATTATTATCATATTTCTCTCCAATGCCTGAAAATGAGAAATATTTAAATGCACATCAAATAAATACTGAATTTTCACCAAATATACTGAATGCACATTAAAGTGTGCATTTGATGTGTTAATCAGTATTATTTGAAAAGGGGTTATATGACATTGAGAGAATGCAATAACTGTCACTATGTTATGAATGCAACTGTCGCTTTGTATAAAATTTTCGCAATGATTGCAATTGTCACTAGGTATGCAATTGTCACTTTGTATGCAATTTTCCCAATGCATGCAATTGTCACTGTATGCAATTTTCCCAATGCATGCAATTGTCACTATGTATGCAAACTTCCCAATACATGCAATTGTCACTATGTATGTAATTTTCCCAGTGTATGCAATTGTCACTTTGTATGCTAATTGTCACTGCATGCAAATTGTCACTTTGTATGCAAAATGTCACTATGTATGCAAAAAAAGGTCACTATGTATGCAATTGTCACGTTGTATGCAAATTGTCACTTTCCATGAAAATTGTCACTATGTATGCAATTGTCACTTTCCATGAAAATTGTCACTATGTATGCAATTGTCACTGTGTATGACCCTTTTTTTGCTCCTTACTACAATATTCTGTGTATTTTGTCGTAGTTTTATGAAGTTATGAATCAAATGTACACACAAATATGTCTATTAGGGCTTATTTCTAATTGTAGCATTCTCCGCAAATACCATTCCTTTGTTTTAGAAAATTTAATATATTTTTATTTATACATACCTACATACATAAATATACTTAACTATAATATAATAAGGCGGGGCCCGATGAATCTAATTTCAAGGCTTCCGAGTAGACGTCGACCACAGATTAGTGAAATTAAGTAACATTTATAAAATGTTTTTTTTTCGAAACCTGCATTAGTGACAAATATAATAATGTATATTGTATTTTATAAAAAATATCACTATGTTATCATAAATTCAATGTAATGTTAGTTATAAAGGTAGGATTAGTGCTTCAAGAAGGTTGCGGATCGAATGTCTACAGGATGTCCCACGGCTATGCAACGCGGAGGAAATATTATTGATATGACATTACATCTTTTTATATATAAAAAAAATTTTCAAAGACAAAAAAACAACCGCCAAATGTGGGAAAAAAACATCCTGTATTTTTTATGATATCTATCGAAAGGATCCATCGTACATAAGAATCGTTCCTTCAAAGTAACATAGTAAATTAAAGATAGACCTTGAATTTTAATTTTTTTTTTAAATTAACTTTTCTTGTTTTAAATATGCTTTATTTAAATATTTTAGGTTCGATCCCCAGCTGGGCCATGTACCAATGGGTTTTTTCTCGAAACTTAAGTACATTTACTGACTGCTCTCAAACGGTGAAGGAAAACATCGTGAGGAAGCCTGCATACGCCGAAGAAGAAATTATTAGGCGCATGTGAAGTCCACCAACCCGCACTGGGCTAGCGTGGTGGACTATAGCCCGAACGCCCTCGTTGAGAGGGTAGGCCTGAGCCCCAGCAGTGGGGACATTAATAGGCTGTGATGATGATGATGAAATATTTTAGGGATACCTCGTTTCGTTATTTAAAATACACATTAAAATTATACATTTCATGATCTTCCTTTATGATAGGTACTATGGTTACTTAGAAGGAATTAATTCCCATGATGGACCCTTTCGATTGGTATCACAAAAACGAACTACTACCTGTATAAGTTGAAAGTTCTGAAAAGTTTGTACTTTTGGTCTGAAGTCCATAATATATTGTATTTAGGTGCATGCTGTTATTGGAAATGCTTACTGTAGGTATTGTGTTACAGAAATGGTGATGTACATTAAATGAAGAAAACATAATATAATTGGTTTTTTTACGTTAAGCGGTCCCTACACGATCATGCTGCATGACATGCGTTACGTTTACGTGAATTATGCTGCATGATGGACCCCCATGCTTGATATCAATCACTTAGTACGGCGAAGAGTAAGCTTGCATGTCATTCGGGTCAATAGACGGTCATGCATGAGTGACAGCACGTAATGCATGTCATGCCGCATGATCGTGTAGGGACCACTTTAAACCCATCACCGGCGTTTCCACCTATTTCTACCAGCTACCCTGGTAGGGTTAGTATGGAATTGTTTTTCCTCTTTATTACCTACTTTCAAATTGTAAAAGCAATTATAGATAATACAATGAAAACCGGTCGTCGTGGAGATCCTCGGGGGAGGCCTTTGTCCAGCAGTGGGCGTCTATATACAGGCTGATATGATGATGATACTTGCATGGCTAGACAGACAGTTACAGAACAGACAAGATATTTCTTTAAAGATATCTTTACCCACACGGGAGTCTTGAAACTTGAATACCCGCAGGCAAAGTCGCAGGGTAAAAACTAGTTAAGTCTAGAAGCAGCAGTGGGGACATGTTATTAGGCTGTTGATGAAGTGGGGGCAGTTCTGGAGTGGAGACCGCGGACCGGTACGTACAGCGTGGGACGCTCCCGCCAGGTGGACCGACGACCTGAAGAAGGCGGCCGGGAATGACTGGCAGAGGACAAAGTGATTTCTTTTGGGAAGGCATATGTCCAGCAGTGGACGTTAAAAGGCCGATTTGAAGATGATGAAAGAACGGGGCAAAAGCTAGTTGGAGTTTAAAATTAAGTGATTCACTTTACCTAATAACGTTGGCAATTTCATTTCACTGAGATGACGTAAGAAAAGCAAAGGCAAACTGGGAAACCGGCTTAGGTCGCAATCCGACGGGCAAATCTACGTCAAGACGATCGCGGGCGGGCTTAAGATATAGACAAAGGCTTGCGGAAATCTGGAGGTGAAAAAAATGGCGGAATGTGCAGATGGTTCCGTAGTGCCTAATAAGTTCTATTTTACCTGAATAATGACATAGAGTGGAAAAACAAATTTCAATTTTTTTTACAAAATAAGTACGTGTCTATGTATGACTTATTCTAAAACATTATATAAACTTAACATTAGTAATTATACCTACTCAAAATCGAAACTTAGAATGGAAATTGATTGCATTTATCAGATTCCATCTTTGTTTTATCACGAATTTCGGTTGATTTTCCCAATAACTCCTTCACTAATAAAGTAGTCCGTAAGTTTAATTTAAGTATAGTTAACTTCTTTCCGTAACAAATTTTCCCGAAGTGACTGCATTGCGATAGACGAATACAATATCTGTGAAAACAGTGCCCAATTCGAACAAACATTGGAGTATTCTTTAAAAGTTGGGAGCACCGTGTTATACAAAAACGTTGAGAAAACTAAAGGCCAAAGCGCATTTTCATTCATTACCTACGCATCTCATTTTAAGGTATCTTACTAATAGTGCTCTGAGTAAAACTGGAGGAAAGCATGGATCATTAGAGGGAACCTTAAAAAATAATATGCAATCGGGAATTCCATCATGTTGCAATCTCCACAATAATCGGATTCATTTTAATCTTCGGTCTAGCTCTGTGGAGGGCGCTGACTGCGCGTCTTACCTCTAGAGCTGAGAGATGTTCCTATTCTATACGAAACTATCGATAGATAGGTACTTTTATTTGAAAATGAAAAATTTATTTATTTATTTCAGAAACTTAAATTTTAAATTGTTTTGACAGGTTCTGGAACCTTCCTTTGAGCAAATAATTGTTTGTGTGGGAAGGCTCCGCTCTCTTATATCTATTACAGTTGTTACTTGTTACTAGTATTATTCTACTCTAACTAAATATTCTATTGATTTATTAAATTAAATTAAATTTGTTGCTTATAAATTTTAAGAAAATATTAACAAAAATCAATGAATTCAAACAAGATAAGTTAAATGAGTTGGAAAATTTAATTACAGGCTAGGTATATATAATCATGTAATAAATCATCATATTTACATCGTTTAGGGAGCCACATGTACACCTGGAAACCTTCGAATCTTTGGCTTAGGTATGCAGGCCCTTACGAAATTTTCCTTAACCGAAATACCTGCGGTACGCGATGGGATCCAAGTTCTAAATTATCCAGGTTGTAAAATTATCAACATAAATATAACGACCTCTGGCTGGACATTACCTCGCTCAGAGGATCATCCTCACCGTTCAGCGGGGTAATGCCGCCAGCCTTCTGGGCACGCTCCCAGCGGTGACGGGCCTCGAGGGGGTATTTTATTTAAAATTTATTTGTAGTTTAGTTATAGTTTTACAGTTATTTTTAATTTACTGTTGTACCTTTTGATGTTGATTATTCTGACATAAATAATAATAATATTTTTTCCAACTGATGTGTGCAATTGTCACATGTATGACCCTTTCTTGCTTACCACAATAAAAGCGATGAATCGTAAAATTTATAGTCCTTTCAAAATCTTTCGTCGGTTTACAATCTCAGTAGATTTCTTACAAACTAACGTCGCGACACGCACACAATAATTATTCGGTGAACCTGTCATCGACTATCTAAGAATTTAACATCACTAACATTCGATAACCGGCCAGAAACCGATGATCGACCACCCGTTAAGGACCCTCGTATCTCTTGACTATCACCCGAGAGCGACCATACGTTTGTTGCAGACCTTACGTTCCAGCTTTCTCTGCGATTTGCGAGCATTTGGGTGGAGATTTCTGACTACTGATTTGATTACCGAATGCATAGTCGTTGGTAATATGGAAAAAAGTTGTGACGTTATCACAGGTCCATAGAATACGTCAGTCGTAACAGCTCCAGCGTACAATCAACTGGCTGATTTAACCAGTTTAAGTTGTCTGCAAATGTGATATAGGTAGCTATGTTTAGTTCATTTTAGACATTCGCGTTTTGTCAAATCAAAAAATCAACAACCTATTAACATGTCCCCACTGCTGGGGCTCAGGCCTACCCTCTCAACGAGGGCGGTCGGGTTACAGTCCACCACGCTAGCCCAGTACGGGTTGGTGGACTTCGCACTTAAGAATTTCTTCTTCGGCGCGAAAGAATAAGAATAGCGTCAGTGGCGTCGGGTATAGCCTGGGCCATGTACCAATGGGTTTTTCTCGAAACTTGAGTATATTTACTGACTGCTCTCAAGCGGTGAAGGAAAACATCGCGAGGTAACCTGCATACGCCAAAGAAGAAATTCTCAGGCGCATGTGAAGTCCACCAACCCGCACTAGGCTAGCGTGGTCGACTGTAGCCCGAACGCCCTCGTTGAGAGGGTAGGCCTGAGCCCCAGCAGTGGGGACATGTTAATAGGATGATGATGAAGAAACAAACTTTTCATTACTCATACTCTGAAAGTAGGTCTGAAGTTGCCTGAGTAGCGGGTTGAAAGTAATACATCTCAGCCCTAGGGAGAATCGCTTTCAACTGACAGCTGTCAAATTATATATAAAAAAACTAGTACTATTTTGACATTTCTATTGGACCATGTTCCAACTGTCTATACAGCCACTCAATTACAGCGCGATGTAAAATTGAAATAACATAAGTTATGTAATAATTAAAGAATATATTTTTTTAAATGACTCTATTATAATTATTACTGTCAACTATTTCTTTAAAATAACATAGATTTGGACAAAATATTTACCATTTTTTCAATGATGGAAATGAAAAATAATGGCAGAATAGCTGGCCGGCCACAGAAAAAAAAACAAAGTAGACGGGAAAGCGGCAGTGCGATCTTAATTTGTTTTTTCGAGTTGTAGAGTTTTGTTTATACTTCCGTATAACAGAGATTTGTATTAACACTCATTTTATGTATTGGTTTTTACTTTAAGTGTATTCTTCATGAAAAGCACAGTGTTTCCCTCGGGTTCAAGACTTATTTAGAGGCCCCTCGAACTATTGGCGCCCTCGCTACGCGTCGGGCGATAAACCCCCTCTCGGGACTTAAATAAGTTACTTTCACACCTAGGTTAACAATGTACTATTTCTTCATTATAATATCAGTGTGAGATTTAAATACCAACACCTATTGTTCAGTTCGAGTAGGTGACTGCATATAGTTACACTATAAGGTACACTTAAATCTGTTTCGCTTGGCTATTTGCCCGCAAGTAACAAATGTTACCTCACTGTAGGGGAACGCCCACAGGCCATTTTGATGCCGTTTGGTTTATTGTGCTCATACATTTCTGTAAATAATAATAATTCAGAAAGGTAAGACTTAAGTCAGGTTTCATACATTTTGGATCCAAATCTGAAAAATAACCGGTCAAAAAAAAATTATGCTATTTTCTGTTAGAATTTTCCTGTCTTTATCTCAGATGATGAAAATGACATAAAGTTTTCATCGAAAATGTATGAAAAACAGCTCAAATAAAACCAAGGACAATCACCTTACTATATAGGGCAGCTGTGTGTCATAGTAAAAAAAGGTTTAATACCTTTTTTTTAATTGCTCTTAACTATGATAGCTATTTAATGACAAAGCATACATAGAAAATGAAACAAAAACATTAAATTACCCAGAGCACCAACCAAAGTTTGTTAGACTTAGTAATTACTCTACAATTGTCTGGTTACTCGTGTGGTAATATCGTCACAGAAAAACGCATGGACTTGTTTATTTTAATCTACTTAGATAACTTTCAAGTTTTCTCGGAAAAAATGAGTTATACGTCCTCGTGGAGTTTTTTGGCGGTTGTGTGGTAGGCTGATTTCTGCGCAATGACTAATTTTAGGTGTCACTAGAGACGCTCATTCAACTTCAAGAAATGGTTCATTGTATTTATCACAATATCTCGCTTACACACACATACTGTAAGCGCTGTCAGCAGTGTGCAAACAATCTGTGACTACATTCATTCAACCGCCAAAAATTCTACGGCGACTATACGGCCATGCGTTTTGCTGGGGACGATAATGTAGGGGACGGAAGCTACGAACGTCTACGCGCTGTTGAAGAGAGCTACCGCACTCCGCCGCTACGACGACTGCTACGGCGTAGCACATTTGCTTCAAGCTTCATCTACGAGTATGTATCCTATTGGTTGGGTGGTCTGGTGATCCTACCCTATCCTATCCTACTAACATTATAAAGGCGTTGTAAGGATGTTTGTGAGTGAGGATGTTTGTTACTCTTTCACGGCTGAACGGATTTTGATGAAACTTGGAATAATATATAGGCTACTTTTTCTGTCTGGAACTACCAGTTGGATTTAAAAAAATATTATTGCATTTGATAGGCCAATTCTTGGGAAAGGTTAATTTATCATCACGCTAGGGCCTCAAGAAGCCGAGCAAAAAAGTCAGAAATAACTTACGAAACGCGGGCGAAGCCGCGGTAAACAGCTAGTATCAACATAATTTGAAACGACTACGTCATAGAGTCGCAGATAAAGTCAGATTTTAAATAAAATTTTGTCGACCGTATGCTGACAAATATTGCAGTTAAGTTACAAAGTTACCAGGTTTCCATTTCAACGTAACTTTGAACTGGTCTTCAATGTTGTCAAACTACGTCGGAGGATGGAAAGCGCCTTACTTTCGAGGAAAATTTTACATTGTAACTATTACTGGCTACATATATAACTATTTAAATATTGCAACAGTAATAATATCATTGTTTTAATAGTTTGTAATTAATAGCTGACAGCTACAATTGAAATTGTAATAATAATATGTAAAATCTCTTTTAAATCATTGTCACTCTAAAAATAGTATGTTATTCATCGAAAACAGTAAATAAAATTCTCTTTTAGTCACTAGAGAATAAATTTAGCATTTTGTTCCTCGAAAACAGTGAATAAAACTCTCTTTTAGTCACTAGAGAATAATAATAAAAAAGATAGCTGGCTAGAGAGCTGTTCTAATTTCACCATGGAGCTAAAATCTCTTTGGTGGGCGCCCGAGATTTCGAACCTACCTTATTAACAGCAAGATTAAGTGGCTGTTATTTTCTAATCTGTCAGATAAGGATTGTTTTTACAACCTTCCTATTCATATAATAAAATGTGATAAATGTAAATACCATACTACTATTTATTTTCTCGCAGTCAATGGTATAAAGTAGAGCACATAACTCGTGAAAAAAAATTCATCTCTGTCCTTTTGTATCCCTCGCTCCGCTCAGGATTCAACTTAGTCCCTCGAATTAATTTCCCTTTTTATTCACTTGTCGTATAATCTACTATTACTGGCTTTCAGAATTTAAATTACTGTTACAGAAGTTTTGGGCTGTGAGATTTTCTAATAAATAAATTAAATTAAATTCAAAAAATTTAAAATTGTAATTAACTTAAAAATTAAAATAAATTAAACTAAAATATATTTCCAGCAGGAGCACCCCGTCGAGTTCTCAAGTACCTTACTGCTTATATAGAGTTAAAATATAGAAAAAGTACAATTTGACAAAAAAAATGTTCTGTGTTCTACGACCATTAAAGTTCTGATTCATTTAATAAAATTTAGGCTTTTTATTTGTATGGTATTTTTGTATGTACACAAAAACAATCAATAAATAATCACAAAAAACCGCTTTATGAAATGGAATTTATGATTTTTGTAAACCGACGATTTATCCACAAATTTGTTTAAATTATCCACCCTTAGAGGTGAAATATTTTTTCCAATTAAAATGGGAAAACGCTCGAAATATAGCCTATTCAATAAAAAAAGAATCATTCAAATTGGGAAACTCCTCTTTTTTAAAGGCGATTGAAAAGACATAAAAGTATAAAGCTAAGAAATCTTAATTTTTTAAAGTATTATTTATTTAAAAGTCGCCGCTTCCACCAGCTCTTCAAGCTGACACCTCGTATCCCACCGAAACCTCCAAGCCCCAATGCCAGGTGACCAACTAACTCTGGGTTCAACATACATGCTTTGAGCTACCAAATATAGTATATGTAGTATAATTATCAACTATTTAGTATTACTATATGAATATTAGGATATATAAAAATAATCAGTGTAATAGCATGGTCTATGTATTTGTAGTGTATCATTTAGGTTTATGTATTTTTATGGTATCCCCTTGCTTTTCTATCAAACGCGGTACTAAACGCATAAGCTAATCCTTTCAGTTATTCTAAGGTTAAAGAGATCCCTTAGTGGGACAAGTTCGCCTTTGTAACATAACTCGATTCTTGACTGTGTGTTTTTGTATTTTTTTGGTACATTATAGTGTTTACATACATACATACATTGTACCAACTTATCAGACCCGTGAAACACCGTACCCTCCTTACCCGAGCGCGGGCCGGCGCCTGGTCGTCTGCCTCCGCCGAGACAAAGGTTTGTTTTCAACAGTGGAAACTGAGACAGCGCGAAGCGGCCCACTGACCGAGTGTAGCATCGACCGGCGCACGCGCGGACCGCCCGCCGGCCGGCCGGCACAAGGGGTTGCCACACTGCTGAAAAGCGTTTCACTTCAGCAGAATTCAGGCATCCGTCAAAACGTATAATTATTCAACTCAATGCGACAAATGAAATTGCTCAGTCCAGATAACTAATATAGTTAAAAATCCACGACCGAAAATCGCACGGCCTCGATTCGGTCGAGGCGATTTTTCAAATTATTTTTATAGATACCAGGATGTTTGACTAATATTAGTTTCTTTACAGAGTAATTTCATTTTGACGCATTTACCCCACCTAAGTATATAAGTAGTTGACCTTAGGTTACTATAAAAGTCTTCGTCTTAGATGCATAATAATTATGCACCTAAGTAATAAGGTGGACCGACGCTCTGGTGAAGGTCGCGGGACCCAGCTGGATGAGGTTAGCGCAGGACCGGTCGTCGTGGAGATAGTTGGGGGAGGCCTTTGTCCAGCAGTGGACGTCTGATATGATGGTGATGATCGTCGAGGACGCTGTTATGATGATGGTGATGATGAAGTAATAAGTAGTAATCGTTCTAAGTCATACGTGATGATGTTACTTTGTTTTGATCAATTTTTAACAATATGTATAATCTTACAAGTCCGCGGAAACTACTTACATCAATATAGCTATTTTGATTCGCAGACAGTTATCTTTTTCAATAGTATCAACATGATAAGGACAGTAATAATTAGTAGGTAATTGTCAGATTGTTATATTTGTTGTGTGGACAGTCTTATCATGTATTGAAAAAAAAGAACTGTTTCCGAATCAAAATTGATTTATTTATGTAGTTTCCTGTAACTTGTAAGATTATAATACTTATTTATTACAGAAAATGGTAATCTAACAAAGTTAATAAAATAAAGTAACACGTAGGTTGTGACTTAGATGTAAGATAGCAGACAATTACTACTATTAATGACGTTATAATAATTTTACATCTCATTATTATAATACGAAGACTGCATAAAACAAGATAGCTTTTTCGAAGAATAAACATTTTCCATTGTATAATTCTTAATTTAAAATACCGAAAACCGTCTAATTTTCCCCAATTTTCCGCCCAAATCCGGACTTTCCGTACAATTGCGAACACCACACCTGGCAACCTCCCATCCGGAAGGCAGTCGCGTTTCACGCCGCGCCCCAGCCGCGCGTCCACCTCCGTCTCACCACCGACCTACCACCAAATGCGACTTGTTGTAAACAATCACGTGCCCAGAGTGATGGCGGACAGCTAGTCACGTGACCTGACAGTCAACAGTCACCAGCAGAATCAACAGCGTCGCTGGTAAGTCCCATTTCGTATCTAGACGGCGGTTACTTGTTGTTGGACTCACAGAGTAACTACATACGTATAGACAAGTGTTGTCTTTTAGCTAGACTGTCTGAATATACACGCCAACAGATTATGTTAATGAAATTATACAGTTGACAGTAGAATTTCCGTATTTCTTAACAGGAATTCAGTCAATTGACATCTGATTCTGTTATATTTAGTAGAAAGTCTATCTATGGTTAGGTACCTCATTATGTGTTTAAGAACAAGTAGACGTTAAGATAAATAAACATACCTATATTATTTTCCTAATAACATACATATAGCATACCTACTCCTTTTTTCCCCAAAATAAATCCTACGCAGGGTTATATAAACAATTTTTTTTTGAGTTTAATAATAATAATGTGAAGATATTAATTAATACATCGAAATAACAGAAAAAAAACAATTACCAAAATATACATTTTTTAAATCATACAAATAACTTGAAATAACAGAAAAAAATAACCACCAAAATTATAATTTTTTAAAATCATACAAATAACTTTCTTTAAGTGTTTCTTTTCTCTCGTGAAGGTAAAAAATCCAACAAAATCATTGAACGACTGCGAATTCTTAATAATACAAACAAAAGCGATTTAAATGTACCTCTTAAGATTACTAAATTTAGAATACATTTTAAATTTAGTCAATACAAAGGTCCTATCACACAACAATTAATTTAAAATTATATTTTATTATTATTCTTTTATATTTAAAATTACACTTAACATAAACTAAGATATTTAAAAATCCCTCATAAGGTTTACTAGATAAAAAAGATATATTTTTCCTGAATGCGTTGCATCATCATTGTAATATCAGATAAAAGATAATGATACACGTTTTTATATCACATTCATTATCATTGTTAATCACGTATTTTTATCTGTATTTACGCAAGGATGCTTTGATAACATGCGGTGGTCTATTTATTTACGTCAGTCTTAATAAACGCCTACAAATTATGTCTTTCTTTACCTATCCTACATTATAATATCTTGTGAAGCGTATAATTAAATGTTTTTTTTAATTCGCTAACAGAAACCTTATTTGTTCGTTTTTGTTCTACTTCTACAAAATTTTCCTTAAAGCCAGCTCAATATGCAGTATTCATTATAATAAACAGTATAGGTATACATTTGTATACAGTTTAAAAATTAATAAGCCTTTATTTTCTTCAATCTTTCTTTTTTACCTGATAAAAGATTTTTAATACTTAAAGTATAATGACAGAAGTTACCTTAAGTATACATAAGTATAAAGAACACACTAATATATACAGAAATACTTAAATAAATAAAAAACTTTCTTTTTTATCATTTTCTCTTTTATTTTTTTTCCATAAAAATTTTTTTAAAATAAAATTTCCTACCAGGTGTTATGAAAGTTTTCCATAGTAATTTTTATTTTCCCATTTGCAATCAAAGTACTCAATCGGAAACGATTACAAAATGACTCATGTTTGTCACAGTTATCTTTTGTGGTAATATAATATCAGTTATATTTTCGTAAATAGCAATCTTTGGAATAAAGTATTTTTATTGCAAATAACATTAACAAAGATAGTCAATAACATTAAATTAAAATATTTTTACAATCTTTTACATTATAATATTTTATCAGTCTTAGTTCTATAATTAAATAAACATTAGAAAAGGTTATCAAAGATTCTTAAATGAAGATGAATTCTCATGGATAAGCTCTAAGTGGAAATTAAAGTTGTTAAAACTGCTATATCTCGCATTGATTTTATCCCTAGCAAAGTTTGAATTTCTCTTATTAAAAATTCTCCTATTTGTTATTCTTTTATAATAACTAACTGTAGCAAGTTCCATAAAAATATACGTAAAGCTGATAAAAACAAAATTTAAATATTTTCCATTTACTAGAATAACGAGGTGGAATGCATTTACCTAAATTATGTTACAATCAAAATCAAACTAAGTCAACAGCCTATTAATATGTCCACTGTTAGGGCTCAGGCTTACCCTCTTAATGAGGGAATACGAGCTATAGTCCACCACGCTAGCCCAGTGCGGGTTGGCGGACTTCACATGCGCCTAAGGATTCCTCATTCGGCGTATGTAGATTTCCTTAGGGTTTTCCTTCCTTTTTGAGAGCGGTCGATAAATGTAGGTACTAAATTTTCGAGAAAAACCCATCGGTACATGGCCCGACCTGGGATCGAACTCGGAATTCTCGACTTGACAAGCCGGTCTTCCCCACAGGGTCATCATAGACATAGTCTCTTTTTTTCGACGCTCATATGTTACAATACAATATTGTGATTCAGTTCCTTCCGGACCAATTTGTCCACTTTGGTTATTCGTCCACTTTGACCATTCGTCCAATCTTTATCTGTCTTTTGTTCAAATAGCTAATGGTGGAACTGGAGAAAACGGAAACAGTTTGTCATTTATATTCATTTTCTCGACGAATGTATCTATCTGCCAAAAAAGACAATGTTCAAACTTATCTTTAAGATGAGGATTTTCTCGTAGTTTCATAAACTTTTTTCTCCATTGAATATATGTATTTCGTGAGAATAATATACGATGAAAGTAAGCATGGAACGTCGCCGTGACGTGTATTATGTTGGCGGAACGTGAGAGGCGCGAACGTGCTCGGGGAAAAACGATTTTGCTCAGAGGAAATATTTATTTAGTTACTAACCGTATTCACCGTATCGGTATTTTATCTCTCTACAAGTGCGAGACAAGAAAAATGTACGTCGCATTAAATCAAACCATCATTTTCCACACTTATTGCTTTTTAATTTTTTTCCTGTATCAATTTTTTAAATAAAATGTCCTGTTACGCAATCAAAGTATTCAATCGAAAATGATTACAAAAATGACTCATTTTTTTGACAGTTATCTTTTGTGGTATGTTTTCGTAAATAGCAATCTCTTACATTATAATAATGAGTCTCTGGGCAAAGTTACCTCAAAAAGAACCTAACCGAATACGAAATGAAATTTCATACAATATTTCGTCACGGCCCGAGTCATTTCGCACCGGAGTCCAGAATCTTCGATTTTCGAAACTGATTTCGAGTATGAAATGGAACTTCTTACTCAAGGCAGTAGAAAATAGTAGATTATACGACAAGTGAATAAAAAGGGAATTTAATTCGAAGGATTTAGTTGGATCCTGAGAGCAGCGAAGGATTCTAGATTAGAATCCTGAGCGTACCGAGGGATACAAGGACCGTGATTAAATTTTTTTTTCACGAGTTGTGTACTCTACTTTATACCATTGACTGCGAGAAAATAAAATAGTTAGCTGACAGATAACCTAATCTATCAGATAAATCTGTCTGATAATATTTTCGTGTATCACACCTCAAGTCTCTGATAAAATAAATTGATGTTATTTTTTTAAATTACAGAAAGTTCACACAAAACTGAAGTATTCCCGCGTTAAAGTCGAAAAACAATCCTTATCTGACAGATGAAAAAAACCGCCACTTGATCTTGCTGTTAGTTTATCAGATAAATCATGCAGATAGGGTATCTGGGACTTTATCAGCAAATGGTGAAAGAAGCCCCTGATATATAGGTACATTAGAAATGTATAGTGAAGTCAAGGAAGGTCAGGTCAAGTGAAGTCAGGTTCAGGAAGGTTCGAATTCGCGGGCCCACCAATGAGATTTTAGTTAAATGGTGAAATTAGAACATAATACAGGCTGGCTAGAGAATTATTATGGTTCGCCATGTTTTATTCATTTTTTGTACACAATTCGTGTTGTTCCAAATTTCGAAATGTTTTTATTCTCTGTTGACTAGAAGAGAGTTTTATTCACTGTTTTCGAGAAACAAAATGCTCTTTTTAGAGTGGCAATGGTATAAATTTAATTCCAATATCACTAACTGCAGACTAAAACGCTTTAGCGAAATAAATAAACAAAATAAAATTACTGAGTACAAAATGGGAAGCGCCATGCTGTTATTTACTTTCCTCTCATCTGAAGATGTTTATGGCGGCACATCAAAGGCATCGGATTTCGGGCTTTGTGTACCATTTCCCGGAGCTACTTTGTGAAACGGGAATATTGTCCGGGAATTTTGTTTGTAAATATTTGTTACCGAAAATTTATTACCTGCTTCATTTCGAAACAATGTTAAGGAGCTGTGTTCTTCTTTTCACAGTAGGTATATAGGTAGGTACTCTGCCGTGCAATTTATAAACGCACCTATTAACGCATTTATAAACCTGTATACTGCTAATAATGCTCGATCGACCGACCGACCGACCGGCTCAGTGGATCACGCGGTGGTGATGTGATGACGTATTAAATGCCATGCTATTTGCTGGATGCTCTGGGCCGCTCACTCCAATTTTTATGTTCTACCCTACCTATTGTATTGTTTTTTGTGTTCATGTTCAACTTTTAATACCAATGTTATGCTTTCTTTACCTTAGTGTAATTTATGTCTTGTTTGCTTTAAATAACCGACAGCACGAATGGTGGTGTTGGGACAAACCAATACACTGGTTTATCAACACCTCAATACCAATTGTCAATGTAATTCACAATGTATATTAGATTAAATAAATAAAAAAAGAAAATAAAAAAATAGTAAGGACTATTTGACAGTTTTGAGTAAAACGCGTTTGAAAGTTTGATTGTACGTTGTGTTGTATGGTGGTTTGGTGTTTATAGTTTT
This sequence comes from Metalampra italica, assembly GCA_949699065.1. Taxonomy (NCBI): domain Eukaryota; kingdom Metazoa; phylum Arthropoda; class Insecta; order Lepidoptera; family Oecophoridae; genus Metalampra; species Metalampra italica. The sequence continues at coordinate 1,259,414 of OX452983.1, forward strand.
TGTTTCTCTCATTTCTATTACACGTAGCGAAAAACGGGTCTTTGTTTCTGAAAGATCTCACCACAACGATGTCAAATATGTAATAAAATTATAAACGCAGTAAAGTGTCTTTCTGCGTTTATAAATTGTGGGCAGTACTGGAATCTCGCGGTTTTCCAATACGTCAGGACCAAGAAGTTTCGAATCTCTTTGGTGGCGCGCGCGCTCCTTGTGGAGTTCGCATCTTGCATATTTAGGGCCTCTTACACCGCTTGCTGATAAAGTCCCAGATACCCTATCTGCAGGTTATCTGACAGATAGCCTATTTTTTTGGTTTCACAGGTATCTGATTGCCTATATCTTCTATATTTTATATTGTCTATCACACAGATTTATCTGATAGATTAGTTTATCACTAAGATTACTATCTGTAACAATATCAGGAAGTGGTGAAAGAAGCCCTTACTATCGGAACCTATGGTGCCATTTACCGGGGGGGTGCGGACAAAGGAAGCGGAGTAGCGGGAGGAGGTTGCTAATACAAATCTATATGGAGTTTGAAAACCGTTTGAAAATGAGAAGGTGTGAGTGAGTCACAGTATTGTCATACATTTGACACCCATAGAATGCTTCTTTAACGCCTCTTTATGGGGCCGCGACCGCCAACCAAAGAGATCCTAACTCTATGGTCAGGACGTACGGATCTCCGAGGCGCTAGAACTATAGACATAAAAAGTTTTTCATCCTAAATCTATGGCGTACGGAACAATCCGGGTCGTTGTGTAAAGTGGTTCCTACACGATCATGCTGCATGACATGCATTACGTACTGTCACTAATGCAAGACCGTCTAGTTGTAGTGATTGACGCGAATGACATGCATACTACATGCTGGCCGTTGCTTCATTGTACTATGTGATTGATAGCAGGCATGAGGGGCCATCATGCAGCATGATAATTCACGTAAACGTAACGCACGTCATGCCGCATGATAGTTTTGGGACCGCTTTACGATGTTCTTTTTTTAAAATTATTATCTAATACATTTAATTTACATAATATTTTGTTCAGACCGTCCTATTTAAACCACTGGGTTTATCTGTAGGATGGTTGGTCGCTTTAACCTGTAAGGACTGGATGTTACGTAATTCACATTGCTGTTCGTTAGGTAACTTTTCATAGATTAGATTAGATTTATTTATCTCACATTACAAATAATAATACATAGTATTCTTACGTAATAAGTCAAAGTTAATGTGATCGTCAATAAAATAATAATAAAAAAAATATATACTCTTAGCTTTTCGCACATTGCCCCGCAATATGTCTTTTACTAAGCTCCTCGGCAGTTTATTTAGGATATCCAGTAATATAATTGAGTCGTTTTATTAAGTGACCAAAAAACTGTTCAGTTTAAATATCTTCGAAATTCATAAATTTTGACTTGTAATATGCACAAAAATCAATATTATCTGCATCAGGTGGCTACCTGATAATTACCAATTAATTATAGAATTAAGATCAAACTAACGCGTGATCGTCATCTCTGTCTGTGTCATTTCTGTCTGCACGCAGTGACAGAAATGACATAGCGTAGACAGAAATGACATAGCGTAGACAAAAATGACATAGCGTAGACAGAAATGACATGAATGAAAATGATATTGAAGGAGATATTAGAACAGATTATTATGCAACAGATAATGATGCTGATTAAATTTTATATTAATGCTATTTTGATCTCAATAAACCAAAAAATAAACAGTTTTGTTGATTTTATTAATTCTTGTTTTTATGTTCATCCCAGTAAGAATGACCAATTATATTCATTTTCATCACAGTTGCTCGTAATGGGTCTTAATATATGCGTTTCTAAAGAAACACAATGGCCTATATACACCCGCGGGAGAATAATGAAAATCAGTACAATATTATTACCCCTAGGGACTGTAATGTGTAGCTGGCTGTACTGAACTGGTTTAGTAAATTAATTAAGTTAAAAATTAAGTTAAATTGAGTAGATAACTTGATTTATCTCGACTTAAATCGACTAAACTCGACTGTACTCGCAAATGTGATGAAAAGCATTGTGTGCATCACGGGCAGTAAGGGTATTACAAACTCGAGTCATTAAAATCCCTCCGCCTTCGGCGTCAGGCTTCTAACAGACTCTCGTTAGTAATATCATACTTACTGCCCTTATTGCACAATGTACTATTGTACGCATTCCGTATACGCCCTCGTTGAGAGGATAGGCCTGAGCCCCAGCAGTGGGGAGATTATATTAGGCTGTTGATGATGATGATGATGACACATTAGTGTATGCATTGCAGATAGGAGCGGCTCTCGTGTGTCTCTTCTCTTCGCGTATAGCTGTGAAACCAGCCTTAGGAGTCCTATTGTGTCTCGTATGGCGGTGTCCTTGGAAAAGGCCTATGTCCACCAGTGGACTTTGAAACGCAAACGTGCCAGATATACTTTACTGACTTCTTGCTTCCCAAACGATAAATAAAGTTGTTTACTGTTACCTTTCTACTGAAATCTACAGTAAGAATTCTCAATAGGTACGTCTAATTTTCCGTAATCACTTCCAATCACCGACGATGTATTTGTAATGTGGGATGTGGACATAAGGCTAGGAGTATCAGGCCAGCGGTGGACTTCCTAGAAACCACCTGTGCTGATCACGCGACATAGAAAAACTATTACCAAGCCTGATAATCAGTTGATCGGGAAATTTCCTGAAGTCGGAACTTCTTTCCTACTAATTTTATGAAGACGAAAGTTTGTAAGGATGTTTGTGAGGATGTTTGTAAGGATGTTTGTGAGGATGTTTGTAAAGATGTTTGTGAGGATGTTTGTGGGGATGTTTGTGAGGATGTTTGTAAGGATGTTTGTGAGGATGTTTGTAAGGATGTTTGTGAGAATGTTTGTGGGGATGCTTGTGAGGATGTTTGTAAGGATGTTTGTGAGGATGTTTGTAAAGATGTTTGTGAGGATATTTGTGGGGATGTTTGTGAGGATGTTTGTAAGGATGTTTGTGAGGATGTTTGTAAGGATGTTTGTGAGAATGTTTGTGGGGATGTTTGTAAGGATGTTTGTGAGAATGTTTGTGGGGATGTTTGTGAGAATGTTTGTTACTCTTTCATGCTGCAACAGCTGAACGAATTTCGATGAAACTAGGTACAGTGATAGCTTAAATCCTGGAATAACTGAGGCGTGCGTATAAACTGTTCCCGCAGGAAAATCTTATTCCACGCGGACGAAGCCGCGGGCAACAGCTAGTCATAAATAAGTTAAGAGTAAGTTCAAATTTACAGGAGAGCCAAAAAAAGAATTTACTATAATAATGACCAATCTGAAAAATGTCCACCGACCATGCTCGAACTGAAAAATGTCCAATCTCAAAAATGTCCAATTTGAAAAACGTCCAATGTGAAAAAAGTCCAATCTAAAAATTTAGGTCCTTCCTATCTATCTGTAAAATTATTCTAATTTCAAAATAAGTTGGGATGTCAAATTCATTTCCGTTTAGTATTTATTTTATCGACAAACTTGTCGTAACAAAAGCTATGGCTACTTAAACTACAATTAACCGGCAGTTAGTTTAAGTAATGACCTTTACGATAAAATCGATAACTAATAAGGATGTTTACGATAGTTATAGTAGGTACGTTTATGTTCTCGACTTTTACATTTTTGACAATAATTGGTTTTAAACCAATTATATAATTATTGTGAAAGAAGAAAGAAAGAAAGAAAGAAAAGAAATTTATTGCCACACAAGTAGGTACTTACATGCAAAAATTAAAATAAAAACATGATAATGGTACATACACAAATAGGGTTAATTAAAACAATTAAGAAAAAGAACACAATAAAACAGGTGTACCTACCAAATAAAATAAAATAAAATAATAAAAAATAAATAAAGTACCTACCTAGAGATTGGCAAAAGGACAGGACTCAGCAATGCTGACACAGTCAGTGAGACTGACTGTGCAGCGCTGGTTTTCAGTCCTGCCCTTCTCCATGGGGTGTTGTGTTGGAGGGTAGTGGGAACGAGACTAGTAATATATATATATATATATTGGTTATGTATATATAAAATGGTTCTTATAGTGTTTGTGTGTGTATATACATAAATATGTGTTTGCTTAAGAGTGTGTGATAGCTGTTTGAGTTAGAATATAGTTGTGCTAATTATTTACCATCTATCCTCTCTAATAAAACCAATTATTTTTATTGATTGGACCAACGGTAATTCGATGTACAAGAAAGCCTAACTTTACCGAAAGAGTAGTTTTATATTCCACATGAGAAATCGTTTTTTAATTGTTAGATATTTTTATTTTGGTTGTTTTTTTAGTCATTTTATAAAATCGCCATTGACCGCGATCAGCTGATTGGGATTGAAATTTTACATTAAATTTTTATAGCGATCTGCAACTTGAAAACTGTTAAAAACAGTGACATTTGCTTTGGGAAAAATAGTACCCTTAGGTAGGACCGTGAGATAAGAAATAGTTAATTCCGAAAAAATAATTCGTAAGGAAGGAACGTGGAAACGAACTGGACGTAAATTTTTTACCAAAATTTGGTTTAATGCGAACGATACTTTACTACGTAGTGCTACGAGCGCTACGCCGACGTAGCGGTCGGTTGCCTTTAAAGGGCGTACATTCTTTGCAGTTAATCTATACTAATTAAAGAGGTAAAAACTGGTGGATAATTTGCACGCTTATCTTAATATATCTTGCGAAAAACCAAATGATAGCGGGGTGTAAAATACACCTAGCGCCATCTATTGACAGACTTTAAAACTAAGAAACTGGCATGATTAGAACGGGTAAAAAATTTTTGAATAACATATAATTAGTACCTATACTTTATAACGCGGACGGAGTCGCGGGGCATCGGCTAGTTATGGATAAACGTAAAACTGACAAACTTTTATTTTATTTCAAAAGTATATAAATAACTTGCGTTGTGCCTTTTCTTTTATTTTAACTCTTTTGTTATTTCTCAATAGACGACATGTAAAATGTTTTAATCAAATCAAAAACTATCGCTGCATACATTCCAATCACATAACTCCCAATGTTACCAGAATTAATTAAAACAAAAATCACAATGGCGTCCAATGTAACATTACGTAATAAATACTAAACATGACGGTTACTCAATAAACCCTTAAAACAATGACACAAGGTTTAATATCCTCTAACACCGTTTTAAGGAGAGCAAAATCCCAATGTAAAACGATCCTTCAGATATAACTTTAGCAAAGTAAGTAGGGATCAAGTTACCGTGGTCGTTATTGACCCAGTCCACCCCCGAAATAGGTATTTTGCGTGTCTCGCTTAATAGTTTTTGTACAAACGTGAGTTTCAGTTTGAGAGTGGTTTTCATACTTATAAAGATTTGAAAACATATGGAAATTACGTGTTAGCGTACGTTGGTAAAGGTTCACGCGATTTTTTTATGGCTAAGTTAAAGTTAACGAAGAAACATGATTGCGTTTGGTTTATTTTCGATCTTAATTCAAGGAAGAAGGCACGGTGGGGAGGGAAAATCGACTTAGTTTAAACTTATATTATTATTATTGTATATATATTATATTATTACTTATATTATTATAGTATTAAACTTAACAACATAATATTTAAGTTAACTGGTAGAGAATGCATTCGGTATTAAGTTCGCCTGTTGTACAAGTTTAAATATACAATAATATTTTTCTGTGCCTAATATAGAGTTAATATGTAAATGTAAAAAATTATCATAACCAGCCTTATTTTGATTAAATTTCGTATATTGATAGCTTATAATAATAACTGAAATTATATAAAATGTATTAAAAAAAACGATTTTTTGCCAAAAATACTTTTTTACGAGTAAATATAAAATTTACCACAGGAAACTTGACTCTATTAACTTTTATTTTCATCATCATATCAGCCTGTAGACGTCCACTGCTGGACAAAGGCCTCCTCAAGGATCTCCACGACGACCGGTCCTGCGCTAACCTCACCCAGCCGGGTCCCGCGACCTTCACCAGATCGTCGGTCCACCTTGTGGGAGGCCCGCCTACACTGCGTCTTCCGATACGTGGTCGCCACTCGAGAAACTTTCTGCCCCAACGGCCGTCAGTACTTAATTTTATTTTAGTTTTATGTTATTGATATTTGCTGTTTCCAATACCATCTTGTTTACTGTTCCTGTCTTTAATGTATTTCATTATAATTAAACTTATTAAGTTAAATTATCTTTATTTTGTAATATTAAATTAAGCTATAAAGACCTTTCGTAATTCTAATTTAAGATTTTATCTATCCGACTTTTTACTCGAAATAACCCCCAACCGTCTAATATAGACTCTAACCCTTTCGAAGAAGCCGCTGTGAATTATACAACAGGAAAGCAATTTATGTTAAGTTTACACCGGGACAATAAAAAGGTTGTTGATAAGACAGTAGTCATTTCCTTAATCCCTTTTCCTGTGTACATCGACTATAAATAATTACGAAAGTGTTAATTACCTTTTTTATTTAGATAATAGTACATTACTGCCGCGGCCCGCAACAGAGGCTTTGATGGATGAACTGTAATTTGCAAGGCAATTCGAAATTTTAAAAAAACTGTTGTTATTTTACCTCCATGGTTGCCATGGTCACATGACATGATATGAATTAATATGGTCATTAATTGACCGCTAGGCACTACATATATGGATTTTCATTCAAATTATTTGCCCGTCTGCTCTCATTTATTTGACCAGTACAGCAATGACGATTTAACTCGAAGGAGGTTGTCAAAATAATGTTCACATTTCCAAGCATGTTTGAGAAAAATAATGTTCACATTTCCGAGCATGTTTGAGAAAAATAATGTTCACATTTCCGAGCATGTTTGAGAAAAAGCCTTTTTACTATAAATAACTTATTTTACGTAGTTAATTTATTTTAGAATTTTTTTCTTTCTTATTCAACTACAATTAGTAGTAGTAGGTATTAAATTAGGTTAATTTATTTTTGTAATTACTAAATAAAATAAAATAAAAATAATTTATTTCAGACTGAGTCCATTTTTGTTAGTACAACACACTCTTACAGACTATTGTTAGAATAAAAGAGAAATAAAATAAAAACAACAATGTGATCTGCGAGACCGCCCGCCACCGAAGCACCGATGCGCACGCCTACACCGCGGCCGGTGCGTGCATGCGCATCCAGCGGCCCAGCATCGGGCTGTCCCACCGGTCCGCTATGCAGCTCAGGATGCTAAATAAGGCTATTCGAGCTCAGAGATTCGAAGTACGCAAATAAACTACCTACGTCGAAGATGAAAGTATTTATTTACATTTTAAAGAAACGTGGTAGTAACTTTGAAAAGAACCTTTATAAGTGTCTAAGGCTTGTTTAAAGTCCACCAAGCCACACGGGTCCATCTGGTGGACTATGGCCTGCACGATCTCAGTATACGTGTATTGACGTAGGTATCAAGTGCAATTTGAAGAATGAATAATTTCTCAGTTTGATTTTTTTTTCCTTTTTCCAGCATTATTTCTCCTTTGTTTTGCTTTTCCTTTCTTTCTTTTATATTAAATCTCATTATTATTAAATCTCCTTAAGTTTCGGTTAAGCCTGAGTTCTTTTTTGACAACACTGTTTCTTGCACTGGTACAAGTAAATATAGACTTTAACATGGCGAACCATTCCATACCGTCACTGTACCTAAAGTGCTACCTATTCTCAATTTCAATATCCCAAAGACCGTAACATAGTCGGTTCATGTTTATTTAGGGCGGCACCTAAAATGTCGGCTTTCCGACTTGCTCCGTTGCTTAGTGTCGCAGGCTATAGTAATCGGATTATGCTAATTGGCTGGGCATTTAGTAAAGTGACGCCAGTGGCTTGTGTAAGTAATGCCTGGATCGGAATAATTTTATTAATATTTTTTCAGAGGATTTGAGCTGTCTTACTTATTTACAGTAAAGTTTTTTATATTTATCATAATTGGATTAGTACCTAGTCGTAAATATAATTATGTGTAGGTAGTTATAGTCAAAATTATAATAATATTAAGGTTTGGAGTCCAAGGTTGTTTAGTCCCAAACTAAGCCGAAGCTTGTAAATAGGACTCAACAACTGATAAACATACATAAATACTTTAAATAAATACATGCAAACACCCAGAATCCGAAAACCAACAGATATGATCATCACACAAATGTCCCGGGTGGGAATCGAACCCATGACCTCTGGCGCAGTAGGCAGGGTCACTACCAACTACGCCAACAGGCCAGTAAAAAAAAGTTATTAAGTTTTTGTCGTAATTTAACTTTAATTAGTTTTAACGTTAATTAGTTGATTGTCTTCATTTTCGAAACTGGTGACCAATCAGGATTATTATCTCCAGTGTCGAAACTGCTTACGATATTGGTATATTTGTCTTTGTTGGTGTTGAATTTTTGAACTTTCTGTAAGGTAGGTAGCCATCTAAATATTTCTTTATTGTAATTTGGAATACAAAAGACCAGTGTAAAAACTGATTTTATCGACGGTTGTATACGCCTTTTCGGTTGTATACTTACATACAGAAAACATCTAAATATCTCAACTATTAAACCGAATTAAAGATAATAAACTTAATTTAATAAAGCTTAAATCTAGCTTAAAATTATAAAATTACAGCCTTCGGCACCAAAAACCGTGGCTAGGAAATTGCGTGCGCTCATTTATTATGCCAAATGACCGTAAATTATATACAGAAAATAGAAAACCGTGAATTTGGAGATATCGGCTACTGTGAAATTAACAAATTAATTTCGTATAAGCGTAGGTAGGTATAGTCCGAGTAAAACTAGATGCCGCAATTACAGAAATAATCATCAATCATCAACAGCCTATTAACATGTCCCCACTGCTGGGGCTCAGGCCTACCCTCATAATGAGGGCGTTCGGGCTATAGTCCACCACGCTAGCCCAGTGCGGGTTGGTGGACTTCACCTGCGCCTAAGAATTTCTTCTTCGGCGTATGCAGGTTTCCTCACGATGTTTTCCTTCACCGTATAAGAGCAGTCAGTAAATGTACTTAAGTTTCGAGAAAAAACCCATAGGTACAGAAATAATGCGTCAACGAAATAAAAACCACTAACCGTAAGAATAGGAACGGATATGATGATATGACGGAATGATACGGGAACTGTGGAAATAAGTAAGAAATTCAAATCGTAGCTTTGTGTTCAAAATAGGTCAAAAAAGGATCGTAAAAACTCTACATACATAGTATACCTACTTACTTAACAGGTCCACTGCTAGTAGGTTTTCTCTTGTGAACGCTACCATACCCTGTCTTCTGCCACAGAGGAATTAATAGTCTCCAACTTCTGCCCTCCGTATCCAGCCGCTTCAGGTCATCTTCTTTAACTCGTTGGTCTAATGCCTAAATCAGACTCACGGCGAGAAGCCCCGCGAACACCCGGGAAACGTGAAGTGAATAGTTTCTCGGCGTCTCGTTCTCATACTCACCAGCCCTGCTATTCTGTAAGCGTATTTGTGCAACTCGATCCTGAATCCGCAGTGAGATCGGTCTCTAACTCAATGATTCACAGTTCAATACTCACTTTACTTCGCAAGTGAAGTGTTTATTGTGTAGCTTGTATTTGTTTACACAATGCGACATCAAGGTCGTTCATGATCGGATGCGAAGTGAAGTAAGTGACTTGCGATGTGATGGTCGAGTTTTAATTCATACTTTACAGAATCACACAGCTGTTCTCGGTTCGTTGTCGGTATTTTCGCCCGATACAAAAGGGTTATACCCTATAGGGAATGCCGTGAGTGTGGATATGTTGCTCGTTCTCGCGAGAAGTCTCGGCAATACTTCTCGCCGTGAGTCTGGACGGCCTAATACCTCATCCAGACTCACGGCGAGAAGCCCCGAGAAACGTTAATGTGAATAGTTTCTCGGCGTCTCGTTCTCGCTCTTGTCTCATAAAAACTCTCATACTCACTCGACATTTCTCGCCGAAACTTCTCGCCGTGAGTCTGGATGAGGTAATAATAAACCACACTTTTCGCCAAACGCACTTTTGGCAAAAATGTCATCATCATCATCAACAGCCTATTAATCTCCCCACTGCTGGGGCTCAGGCCTACCCTCTCAATGAGGGCGTGCGGGCTATAGTCCACCACGCTAGCCCAGTGCGGGTTGATGGACTTCACATGCGCCTAAGAATTTCTTCTTCGGCGTATGCAGGTTTCCTCACGATGTCTTCCTTCACCGTTTGAAAGCAGTCAGTACAGTACTTAAGTTTCGAGAAAAATCCATTGGTACATGGCCCAACCGGGGATCGAACCTCGGACCTTTCGATATCATAGGTCGCGTCTTATCCCCGAGGCCACTGACGCTCTCAGGCAAAAATGTATTTAGACGAAAAGTCATTTTGACCTAAGGCATATAGCCCGCTGTAAGGAGTATAATTACGAGTATACTGTATAAACATTGTTTCTACTGGAAAGTATCGCCGCGAAAAAACCGTCCCGGCGCCGTTTCAAGGAAATAAACTTGTAAGTTAATTTTATAGGCATGCCGTCCACACCGAAAGAATCCACCGAAAACAAGTCACGAATGTCTAAATAAATAGCTTCATAAAACGCCCGCTAGCAACTAAAATGCCGACCCAAACTTGCAAAACTTGGCCGAGTTTTTACACGGAGGAATTCTAGCCGTACAGTCAGCTTCAGTGCTGGTGAACGAATGCTGGTGATAGTATGGGGACGGGCGTCAATGACCACTCCACATATAGTAATTCTCGTTTATTACATACACATCGTTTATGAACAGATATTTGCACGTTAGACATAAGACGATAACATCAAATTAAACCAGACGATACAAGTCGCGCTGGAGTTGTCAAAAACGCAATGGCGCCGGCGGACTCGTGAGAGACGACCTCTAGCGAGCTTTTACGGAAACTCTTGAACTAATCGTTCCGAGCGCGGGACTCGCCACAATAGATATATCATCACCAAAATGAATGAAATAACGATGAATGAATGCTTTAATGGAGCACAAACAAAACATACTATCATTTAAACATACGTACACCTAATCGAATAAAATCGTTTGTCCTGACTGACCGACTTATCTATCAACGCTCATCCAAAACCACTAAGTCTAGAAATAAAAGCTATGGAATATAGGTTTAAATGAAAACATACCTGTATAATAATATGCTAAGAATATGATTTTTGGAAATTTCAACTTAAAGGAGGAAATGGGGGAAAAACATTTAAATACTTAATCAAAAATAACAAGAAAAAAATCACATACGTTCGATTTATCAATTAATTCAACAACGAAATTATGGAAAGTTATTTTTAAGTTTTGTAAACACCGAAAATCATCACGTTAAAATCAGCCTAACTTTAATAACTTAGTTTCTCTCACTTTGAAAGGGCGAAACTAAAAAAACACGCAATTACATTAGCGTGGCCGAGGCCGTTACATAAAATGCTGAGAGTCTGAAACCAGCTGAATGTGCGGAGTATATAATGGCCTACTCGGAATTTAAGAATTTTTGATCTAACAAGGATAGGATTCGGCTATGATTTGGCCATCAAAAAATCAAATCCACAGCCTATTAATATGTCCCACTGCTGGGGCCTATAGTCCGCCCAGTGCGGGTTGGTGGACTTCACATGCGCCTAATAATTTCTTCATAGGCGTATGTAGGTGTCGTTACGATGTTTGAGAGCAGTCAGTAAAATGTACTTAAGTTTCGAGAAAAAACCCATTTGTACACGGCCCAGTCGGGAGCGAACTTCGGACTTTTCGATATGATAGGCCGCGTGTTATCCCCGAAGCCACTGACGCTCTAGATCTTGCCACTGATTTGGTCATTCTTATATTAATAAGTATGTTGTAGAGTACTGAAAAATAGTTCACACTAAGCAGGAAGGTTCGAATTTCTTTGGTGGCGAGCGCGCCCCCTACCTAATTTTCTTCATTCAAGACACTAAAGTATAATATAAAATTTTTAAGTTTATATACAAACATAAAACTGTCTGCGATTTATAATTTTTTTTTTGTTGATTTGTTCTCTATTGAGGACGGGCAAGGGAAGCTTTGTCCATACAGCCCTGTCTTATTTTAAGTATTATTTCTTATATTTATTTTAACCGGCGGTTACAGCACGGCCTCCACAAAAACAGAGCACGACTAGAGTTAGTCGGCGATTTTCAATTAAACCGCAGCACGGCCTCCACGAGGGCACAACTAGTGCCATTCGGTGATCTATTTTGGAACGATCCGGTAGAGTCGTTATACGCTTTTATATATCTATCCCGCACAATATACACTTTAATAGGCACTTGTTGCATATAAAACTATCACAGATATACACCAAAACCTACAATATACATTTTTTAGGAAAACTAAATAAAAACACAATCGTCTCCGACAAAATCCCGCGAAAAACCATTTTTTTTGTTGTTGAATTCGTCCAATGATGGACAGGCAAAAGTCATAGACCATACAGCCAAGTCATAATTTTGTTTTTTTTGCTCGGCTACTAAGGGTCGTACGTAGCGTGATGCCAAATAGCCCTACCTTCCTCAACAATTGGGCTATCAAATGCAAAAAGAATTTTACACATACGACTGGTAGCTCCTGAGATCAGCGCGTTCAAATCAACTAACAAACAAACATACATACATAAAACAAACTCTTCAGCTTTATTATCACTAGCCGATGCCCCGCGACTTCATCCGCGTTATAAAGTATACTATTTATATGATATTCAAAATTGTTTAACCCGTTCTGTCCTAATCATGCCAGTTTCTTAGTTTTAAAGTTTGTCAATAGATGGCGTTAGGTGTATTTAACACCCCGCTATCATTTGGTTCTTCGCAACATATATAAGATAAGCCTGCAAATTATCCACCAGTTTTTACCTTTTTATTATTAGTACAGATAGAAGATTAGTAGGTATAGAAGTAAAGATAGCGTAGACACAATACTGTGCCCGAGTGAGAATTTTCTCGATGCCAATACGTCAGGTACCAAATCTGTATAGACGGATATAGGTTTAAAGTTTCATTTCTAACCTATTTCCGGATGGCTTTGTGCTTCGATGTTTTGAAATATGAATATTCAAAGACGCGGCACATGGGTTATACGGCGGCCGGCGGCGGCGCTGTGAAATAGAGACGCTCCCTTGATACTTCCAGGGATATACGGATATTTTGGGTCACATATTGTACGGTGTAGTCAGTAAGGGAATGAGCTTCCTTCGGGCGGTGGACGACAGTTTCGATTCTCTGATCGTTAGGTTAGATTCGGAGTAAGTCAGATTCTGATGTAAGTACATACTCTCGTACGCTCGCACTTCCGTTCCTGCCAGAAAAGTCTCCGCGTCGTTTTAAAAGCTTCCGGCGGTGGACGTCAGGTTTTTAAAAGGACTTTCTCTCTGATCGTCTGTTTCTTATTATAGGACAGATTGGGAGTAAGTCAGATTCAGAAAAAATCCTCAATATACTTTCGTACATTCGCACTTTCGTACTTACCAGAAGTATCCGCGCGTCGTTTTAAAAGCTTCCGGCGGTGGACGTCAGGTTTTTAAAAGGACTTTCTCTCTGATCGTCTATTTCTTATTATAGGACAGATTGGGAGTAAGTCAGATTCAGAAAAAATCCTCAATATACTTTCGTACATTCGCACTTTCGTACCTACCCGGCGATACCTACCAGAAGAATCCCCGCGTCGTTTTAAAAGCTTCCGGCGGTGGACGTCAGGTTTTTAAAAGGACTTTCTCTCTGATCGTCTATTTCTTATTATAGGACAGATTGGGAGTAAGTCAGATTCAGAAAAAATCCTCAATATACTTTCGTACATTCGCACTTTCGTACCTACCCGGCGATACCTACCAGAAGAATCCCCGCGTCGTTTTATAAGCTTCCGGCGGTGGACGTCAGGTTTTTAAAATGACTTTCCCTCTGATCGTCTGTTTCTGATTAGGACAGTCTCGGAGTAAGTCAGATTCTGAAAAAATCCTCAATAATACTTTCGTACATTCGCACTTTCTTACTTGCCAGAAAAGTCCTAGCGTCGTTTTAAAAGCGAGTATAAGTACCTATCTTTTTACCGAATTGTTTTTAACCTCAAAAAAAATTTCCATCCCCTTTTTCTCATTTCAGTAGAGGTGGACGTTGTTTCTTAAAAGGGCAGATTCTTTGCTCGTTAATTTCTTATACCTAGGTCAGATTATAAAGGGACTTTGTCGTAATGGTCAATAAACGGCACATACCTATACCATATGGTTTAGATCGCGTGAAGGTTTCAAAAATATTCTAAACCCAACCCAATTCATATCAAGACATATCTTCTGACCCACATACTGATGGACAGGCTATTAATAAAGGTTCGATTTACCGACGGAACCAAAAAAGCGCTCGCCTATCTTCTGGTCTCGCGTATTTCCGCTCATATGATCATTTATCAAACCTCCGACTAATGTCCTGATATGTTCGGCTTAGGGAAGCAGGGCCGGCCGCAGGTATGGGAGCGCCCACAGAAATAAATGTAAGCGGCCCTTGCAATGTTCTAATGCGAAGAGATTGAGTTTGTCGAATTTCCTATTTGAACATCAATATTTTATATTGTACATAATTACAATATTTAACTGTATTCCAGTTTTAATTTCAATCATCCGCCTGGTGGATCCTTCTGGGACCCCACGGCCGTGCGGGACATAAAAATTAAAAAAGAAAACATAACTAAAACATAAAACAACATATAATAATTGTTTTTTTGACGTTCACTTCTCTTGAGGACTAAAAATTAAAATAAAACAAAACGTAAAACATAAAAATAAAAAAAATCTATAAGAAAAATTCAAGTTCACTTCTCCCAGGATTCAGGAGGATAAGTATTTATTACTGTTGGACCTTCAGTACACCAGGTCGTCCATTTTCCTCATAACAGGCGTTTTCGGCTAAGTCTGTTTACTTGAATTGTTCTGTTTAAATATATTTACGGCCCCCTCAGGGCTCGGAGAGAGCGTCAGTGGCGTAGGGGATAAGACGCGGCCTATCATATCGAAAGGTCCGGAGTTCGATCCCCAGCTGGGCCATGTACCAATGGGTTTTTTCTCGAAACTTAAGTACATTTACTGACTGCTCTCAAACGGTGAAGGAAAACATCGTGAGGAAACCCGTATACGCCGAAGAAGAAATTCTTAGGCGCATGTGAAGTCCACCAACCCGCACTGGGCTAGCGTGGTGGACTATAGCCCGAACGCCCTCGTTAAGAGGGTAGGCCTGAGCCCCAGCAGTGGGGACATTAATAGGCTGTTGATGATGATGATGACGGCCCCCTCTAAATTATTCCTAACTCCATCCCTGGAACTGCGATTGTTACATTGATAGGGGGGTGGAGGGCGATAGCATCCATTACATCAGCTCGTCTAAGTTATGTGTAAGTAATCAAACTTGGTGTTACAAGATGTTACTCAAGTTATGTAATGGGAGTTTAGGTAGAATATCATGCGTTTTACATGCAAGGTCGGTAGCAACAAACTGGTAGGTACATACATAAAAATATCTTTTATTTTTTTATGTTTTATTTGTACATCGTATCGTTTTGTGTTTTTTTACGTAGGTACCTAACCTATCTACTTAATACTTTTTCAATTTGAGGCTATTTATATATAGCTAGGCTTATTTTTATGTATGTTTAAATAAATATTATAATCTATGAGTAGTACATAAAAAAAAATTGAGGCTTAAATCATCATTTTAATGCTTTTGAACGTAAAAGAGCTGACCACGGCAAAGCCGGTATCTTAAAAACAGTCAGTTAACTATGTTTGATAAATAAAAGTGAAAATATGCTTTGCTCCCGTTCCGGCCGGGAGGTTCCTCCCCCTTTTACGAGCCAACTCGTATAACCGGGTTGCGCCGCTGAAATTCTATTTTTGAATTTTATATAACTTATCTAGCTTCTACGCGCGTCTAGGGTTACTTACTTAAAATTGAATTTGTTTTAACTGATAACAAGAGGAGATAACGGTCGGAGAATTAAACGCCAGAAAACTTAGTCCAAAAATTATAATAGCGATTTTTCTCGTGTCTTGTCCAGGTTCGGTCATCGTCTGTTACTTTTTTGTCGTCCGTTTTTTAGTCCTGTCTGTAAAAGTACCTGGACAGAACTTCGCAAATACTCTGCCAGATGGAAGTAATGGAGTCACATTGAGTACTGTATCATCATCATATCAGCACTTAAATGTCCACTGCTGGACATAGGACTTCCTTAATGAATGCCATCACACCTGGTCCTCCGCCACTTTCGGCTACCTCTTCAGGTCGTCGGTCCACCTGGCGGAGGTTCGTCCCACTCCACTCTCTACTCCAAAACTCGTCAGTCCCAACGGCCGTCAGTTCTACGACAAATCTGACTTGCCATTTCAGCTAGAGAAAATCCTAGTTTGTAATTAGATAAATATAATAATGAAAAATATTGATAAAAAGAATTAAATTTGATGAACGGTCGTATCTCAAAACACATCAACCAAAACACAGCAAAGTTCGACCCGAAAGCAATGACGTTGCCAAAATACCGGACATGACCTAAAAATCCGGTTTTGGTAGCCCTAATACGAGCCACGGAATCTTCCCTTTGTTTAGAAATTAATGGGAATTAAGTGTTTCTCTGTTTAGAGCTTCCGTGTCGGGTCTGCAACATTGGTAACAAGTGGAATGGGTCCTTTTGTTGTGATAGCCTGTGTTAGGTCATGTTTGTATAATAAAGTAGTGATCTTGTTCTAGGCGGTCATTTTGTGCGTAGGTTTTAATTTAACTAGGTCAACGGCCATGGGCCAATGGCTCTTTTCTCGAAACTTAAGTACATTTTACTGACTGCTCTCAAACGGTGAAGGAAAACATCGCGAGGAATCCTAGAAATTCTAGGCGTATGTGAAGTCCACCAACCCGCACTGGGCTAGCGTGGTGGACTATAGCCCGAACGCCCTCGTGGAGAGGGTAGGCCTGAGCCCCAGCAGTGGGGACATTAATAGACTGTTGATAAGGTCAAGGAAAAGAAGCAAATAGACCTATTTTAAAGCAGTTACCCGCGTAATTTGTTTATGTTTCCCGCAAGAACGGATTTTCCCGTGATAAATTAGCCTATACTTATTATCCATGATGTATATCAGCCAACAAAATTTTATGAAGATCGCTTGAATACGCGAGCTTTGAATGCAAAAGTAACACTTTGTTTCGAATTAATATTTAAAATATTTTTAAAGTTTTTCCCTCGGAAAAAGCCCTTTCTTAGTAGGTACACTATGGTTAGGTATATTTATGTAGTTTTCAGTCATGATAACTTCAAATAATTTCAGCCACAAGGTCCCTTTTGATTTCAAACGCCACAATTGTCTGTTACAGAATATAATAACATAACATTACCATATTGATCAAATTCCGATCCAAATATTGTTGTTAGTAAAATTAGACTTTGAAAATGTTAGCAGTAAAACATTTTTAAAATCCAAACGAAAACATAGGGGCTATAACGGAGCCGGAAAGAACATTTAGCTCGGCCATTTAGAGAATAAAAAGCTCTTTTATACGTCGGAATGCAACAGACCTGGCTATCTCATCTTTTCATTACCCTCTTGCCAAGTGGTATTACGAAAACTCACTTGTTTCACATCAAAATCAAGTTTATTTATCTGTTGGATATTCCTGGGGCCAGGAATACCTGGCTATACTTCTATTCTTTGGGGATATTTTGTGCCAAATACAGTTAATTTTTAACGGCTTTCTGAAAAATAATAAAAAAATTCTCTTGCCACATTGTACGCATCATAAATCTAATATTTACGCTTATTTCGGTACGCCTGGAAATATTACTAAAAGCTATAAAAATGCTTATATTATATGTATTGAGATGCAATAAATGACGTATTTATCGTCTTTCCTTCACACCTAAGCTAGTATCATGGAAAATCCACTTTAAACTCACGTGACATTACCATATAATTTAAAGCGTTATAAAAATGGCAGTAAAACAGCAAATTTTTTAAAGCCGTTTTAAAACATCGGCATGGATATTATAGAAAGCAAAGACGGTAATGAATGAAGACTGGATTTGCGGCGGCAGGAATTAAGTAATATTTGTGCTTCCGTGTGTCGTTTTATTCCTGTCAGTGCTGTCACCGCAAATCCTATGGAATGATTGATTAATTAGCTACGATGATTAACAAAATAAAGTTTTGTTTAGTTTTGTATTTATTTTAGAGTTTAAAAAACAGTTTTACTGTCATGTTTTGCTATTAGCAGGTAATTAATTTTACAAAATCTCAGAAACAGGTCTTAAATAGCCAATTCTAAATTTTTCCCACTAGTATTAAGTAGTACTTATCATTTCTAAGCATAAGGTTATTTCAGTAACTTGCCTTTTTACCTAATTACATAATGTTTTTTTTTTCAGGTAAGTCCGTTAGCTACAAGTGGGCAAAGTTAATCCATCTTCTTCGGTAAGTAATCCTTTGTAAGTAGTAATATTTGAATTTGTTTAAACAAATGGATTAGGTATGAATAAATCCATTGTTTCTGCATTGTCTATCGGCAAGCATAATATTATTTGCTAATCGGTCTGTCTCATTAATTTCAAGGCAAACCAAAATTTCAACCAAAAGCAAGTTAGTTTGGCTTCAATGGTACCACTTTCGTTGCATGGATAGACTTGAGAGAAATTACTGGTTTTCCACTGTTGAAAGGAACAAAAACTTAGTGCCTATAAGGTTTCTACAGACGGACCGCGAATCATTGTTTATCTTTTAGTTCTTAGTTGATTTTCCGAGTTCCTAAGTATTTGGCAGCTCGTAATCGTGATAAAGATGACCAAATCACGATAGGTAGGTAGGTACATCGAGGTAATGTACTACGTACTAGAGAAGACATCCCAACTCGACTGTTTGCAACACGAGTTGGTGTTCATTGGCACCAACTCACGTGGCGGGGCGGCCATATTTCGGTGAAATTCATTCATATTCGGACGAAGTCGCATCTGTGCGCATTGAATGCTATCTATGGGAACGGAGACACCCCCGCGCGCACCCCGCGTGCCCCGCCCGCCGTCATCTAGTTATACCATAACATAGGTCTGTGTATAATTATATACCATAACTTTTGTTTGAAGTATCTACTCTATACAACGTGTTACAAAATACCTATTAAAAATATAGATAATTATCAAAGTCAAACCTAGTAAGCTGTCATGTCAGGGACCCAAATAGTTTTTCTAAATAGGGTTTTCATTACTCATACTCTGAAAGTAGGTCTGAAGTTGCCTGAGGAGCGGGTTGAAAGTAATACATCTAAGCCCTAGGGAGAATCGCTTTCAACTGACAGCTGTCAAATTATATAAAAAAAAACTAGTACTATTTTGACATTTCTATTGGACCATGTTCAAACTGTCTATACAGCCACTCAATTACAGCGCGATGTAAAATTGAAATAACATAAAATTATAATAATAATATAATTAAAGAATATATTTTTTAAATGACTTTATTATAATTATTACTGTCAACTGTTTCTTTAAAGTAACATAGATTTGGGCAAAATATTTATCATTTTTTCAATGATGGAAATGAAAAATAATGGCAGAATAGTTGGCCGGCCACAGAAAAAATACAAAGTAGACGGGAAAGCGACAATCCGATCTTCATTTGTTTTTTCGAGTTGTAGAGTTTTGTTTATACTTCCGTATAGCAGAGATTTGTATTAACACTAATTTTATGTATTTATTTTTACTTTCAGTGTATTCTTAATGAAAAGCACAGTGTTTCCCTCGGGTTCAAGACTTATTTAGAGGTCCCTCGAACTATTGGCGCCCTCGATACGCGTCGGGCGCCAAACCCCGTCTCGGGACTTAAATAAGTTACTTTCACACCTAGGTTAACAATGTACTATTGCACATCAGTGAAAATAATTTAAAAAAAAATTTTTTTTTTTTAATTTTGGAGTATGTGAATGGACTCGTTATAAGGCCCCATTTAACCTCCTTTTGGCTTTACTACTTGTTTTGTAACACCCTGTATAACCTCAATGTGTACGCATAGTTTTAGTTTAGAGACGTAAAATCGATGACCCAGAAAACTTTCAAAAATCAAGTGGGCCGGCAGAATTTGGATGAAACCAGTCGGTAACTCTGTTCACCCTCGTCTGACGTGAACGCCTGTTAGAATAATTGTTAATTGTATTTGGGAATTTTGAGAACAATCCTGTACATAATAATGAGAGACACAGCGAAGTTTGTGGGCACTAATTGATGTTAGAACTCAGGGTGATCTCTCGTTCTCGCACGGCCACAGAACTCAGAATAAATAGACGCTACAACTACAATCATGTACCCTGGTATGTATTCTGTGCCCCTGTGTCGTTGCCGCCAATTGACAAAAGAAACTGCGTAACTGACAGGGCATACCTACAAAAAAAGCGTATATACCTAAACATTCGGAAAACATAAAATGGCCGACAACTGGCACTACACTGTTTTATTGAACACTTTGACGTGTTTCTTATTGGTCCATATCGCAATTACAGCAATTAAAGGCCAGTAAATCTCACGGTTCCCACTAAATTACACGCAAACACCTGTATTTCACTGTAAACAGCATCAAACACAATATGGCGAATCGGCACGCTCAACAAATTAAAATATGTATCAATATGTTGGATAGGGCATCTCCTTTAGTTTCTTCATTGTTGCCGCCGCATAGGTGACGCGTAGGCCACCAGTGACTAAGTAAATCCACTTGCTATCAGTCTCCTCTTATATTAAACTACCTACAATTATGTAGCCATCGCTGTTATTTCGATTGTAACTGTGTTCTAAAATATTTCTTTGAAGCTAAAGAAAAACTAAAATGTCCATAAATTAAAAGACAAGTGACTAATTAGGTGTTTTTAATCGTATGTGAAAACATTGTTTATTGCAGTTTGTAATTAAGTATTTTTATGTCTATCATTAAGTTTATCTTTCTCTCTCTCTATTATTTCAAATATTTCTTTTTGCGCCTACCACAAAATTAATCTGTATGGCCCAAAGGTCAGCTGGTAGAGAATGCCATTGGCATTAAGTTCGCCTTGTGTACAATTTAGTGCAATAAAGTTGTAAATAAACAAGATTATGTGTATCACGAGGGTGGCATACAAACAATTGATGTTGTTTTGCCCCTTTACAAGGATATTACTTGTCGAATATAATGTTAAAAAGACGTTGGGAGTCATAACGTGAAATAGCTTACCTTGTTTGTTACTACGTTAACAGAACCTTGACTGGCCTGTTGGCGTAGTGGTAGTAACCCTGCCTACTGCGCCAAAGGTCGTGGGTTCGATTCCCACCCGGGACCAACATTTGTGTGATGAGCATAACTGTTGGTTTTCGGATTCTGGGTGTTTGTATGTATTTAAGTATTTATTTAAAAGCATTTAAGTGTGTTTATCAATTGTCGAGTACCCATGTACAAGCTTCGGCTTAGTTGGGACTAAACAGCCGTGTGGAAATTTATCCAAACATTATTTAAAAAATACATTTTTTTCTATATTAATATTTATAGTAGGTATAGCTTCTTCAAATCCGCTCTCTGTTTTAAAAATAAAAGTCCCTTATTCATTTTAACAAAGCTTTTGCTGACATGCATGAAATGGAAAGACCTAAATAATGTTCTTTCTAAATTATGTTCAGACATAATTTAGAAAGAACGCACGTAATTATAATTACCATCTTCGTTATTATAATTACCACCGTCACGCCATCTCGGTAATGAAACGACAATTGTTAATTACGTTCTGGCTTTAAGCTTCCTATGAACTAATTACTTAACTCCTGTCAATTTTATTTAACTAGCTGTTTCGCCCGCGTTGGAGTTTTTCTCGAGATATCTCTTTGTGATGGTAATGGCAAAGGTGACATTGTGAAACAGCGCCACCTGTTGACTTCTCCACAGCCAGCCTACCAAAATAGATTTTATTGTAATTGGTTTTTTATATCTATTCTATACTATTTATTCGAATCAAATTTAATCTAATTTAAATTTTAATGTAAATTTTGCATGCCATATAAATGGTGAAGCATGAGATCCTGTGTAAACATAAACTCCATACATCTTATTACCATGTTTCAGCAAATAAATTCATTCATTTCATTTCTAATAATAAAGAGGTAAAACTGGTGCATAATTAGCACGCTTAACTTATTTAAGTTGCGAAGAACCAAATGATAGCGGGGTGTAAAATACACCTAACGCCATCTATTGACAAACTTTAAAACTAAGAAACTGGCATGATTAGAACGGGAAAAAATTTTGAATAACATATAAATAGTATACTTTATTACTACTGACTGCTCTCAAACGGTGAAGGAAAACATCGTGAGGAAACCTGCATACGCCGAAGACAAAATTCTTAGGCGCATGTGAAGTCCACCAACCCGCGCTGGGCTAGCGTGGTGGACTGTAGCCCGAACACCCTCGTTGAGAGGGTAGGCCTGAGCCCCAGCAGTGGGGACATGTTCTGGCTGTTGATGATGAGTATACTTTATAACGCGGACGAAGCCGCGGGGCATCGGCTAGTCATTAATAAAATACTGTACCTTACTTACCTTACTATGCCGTAGCGAATAAAGTACTTTGAAATGCCTTGTATAAGTCGTATAGTCTCAGAACACCGAGATACCCGGTAATCCGGGCATCCATTTGATCCGGATGATCCGGTATTTACAACGACAAAGAGAAAGGGGTACTAGCGATTTGTTCTCCATATTCTCCTACTTGTAAACATCCCTTAGGGGTTTGGCACAAAAGTATCTAGGTATTTACTTACGAGGTACACTGTCCCCGGTACACAGGTCATTATCTAGCCTAGGGGCTAGACCTACCCCTACCACTAGAATCCAACCCCTTTGTTGATTTTGTACAATCTATAAAAAAACTTACTTTATAAAGAGGGCCTTGACAGACGGAGAGACAGACAGACGGACAGACAGACAGACGGACAACGAAGTGAGGGTTCCTTTTTTCCTCTTTTGAGGCACGGAACCTTGTACGAAACCCTAAAAAATAGTTCTTTAGATATAAATAATCAAGCTGACGCGATACTATTTTTGTTATTAAAAAATAAAAGAGAATAAAACATTACATTAGACAGAAAAATATATTTAAAAAAGTAACTATATTAATAGTAATATAATAGGTCCAATTCTGAAGTCCCACATTTTAAATTTAAGTGAGCTAAACCTATGTTTTAAATTTAGCTAGACGTGGACTTCAGAATACCAAAT
This sequence comes from Metalampra italica, assembly GCA_949699065.1. Taxonomy (NCBI): domain Eukaryota; kingdom Metazoa; phylum Arthropoda; class Insecta; order Lepidoptera; family Oecophoridae; genus Metalampra; species Metalampra italica. The sequence goes on from OX452983.1 coordinate 1,282,747, forward strand.
TTTAGAACTGTCGTTAAAATTAACAACATTCTAATTTTAGTTTAGTTTAGTGTGTGGACTTCAGAAGCGAACCTATTATACAAGTATTAATCCGAATAAAAAATAATAAATTGAAATGTTCTTGGGCTTGCACAGTCTAGAAGGTATTTTAAACTGGGAGTTCAATTAATAGATAGAAACTCTTTAAAAACCATTTCAGAAAGAAAAGAGACAGTTAAATATGTTAGCAAAGACATGGGAGTGTCGAGAAACAAACGCGGAGCAAAAATTCCATATGCCTAATGGATTAGATATGCAAATATTATATGTTTGTTCGTTAAAAAGGAAAATTTATGGCCGCCCTAATTTATACATGTAACCTTGACTCGGGTAGGCTGGAGGGAGTGTGGAGTCACCTCACGTTCATTGGGTCAACGGTTCAAACCCGGGTCCGTCGCATGAGCTTTATCGAACTAAAGTTACAGATTGTTATCTGTAACTTTCCGATGTAGGAAAATAACTTTGCACTTAAAAATGAAAGTCCAACTAGAATAATGTCGAATTAACAGCCTTAGTAACAGATGAGTTAGATAAATAGGTACAGTCAACGAAAAAGACAAGTAAGCAGGCACATTACAAGGCTATATGATGTGCCTGCTTACCTATCTCTTTTGTTGACTGTACCTACTGTTCAACTATCAATTTTAGTAACACATCAGATGTCAGAGTTATACTTAGGCGTAAAGTTATACTACGGACAGACAAACATGACGAAATTATAAGGGTTCGAGCTTTTGTCATTTCGGCAGATGGCTATGGCGCGAAATAGTTTTATTGATTTATTTTATTATTCAAAGACAATTTGACATAAAAAAATTCCTTTTCCAATCTAACCTCGAAGAAAAAAAGTGTGTGAAGTCCGCTAGCTCACACAAGTTGTGCCTTTGCCCAACAGTGGGAAGTATGTACTAATAGGCTGTGGACTCAATATTCATGAGAGTGTGGCTGTCAGATTTTGGTTTTTGAAAAATAATTCTATCTAGACTTTACTTTTGTCTAGTATTTGAACTACATTTAGAGACCTGATCGGGTGACTTAACACTCTAAGGGAAGCCAAACTGTTAGCTTGAATAGTTTCTTTGTATTTAAGACAAGCCATTTCCCAAACAAACGAGGCTGACAACATGCAAATGAAGGAAACAATTAATTATCTCCTTGTTTGCTAAAAAAAAACGTCAAGGAGAGTTGGGGCTTACGCGCTAGGGTTCTGTAATTTTAAATGGATTTTTTTTCGGAAACACCGAATGGTACCTTATGGTAATGGTAAATGAGAGATCTCGGCAGAATATACTAAACTCGACTGCAATGAATTCGGGTCAGGATACCTTAGATATCCGACAGGAAACGATTTGCGTGAGATCAGATGGTGGCTGTCCGCAGTACGGATGGAGGAGGTCCAGAAAGCCGTACACACCTCACTAATCAGACAAGCCGTTTTCACCATAGAATACAGAATCCTGCGTACCATGAACATGGGTCTAGCACTAGCCGTTCCGGAGATATGGCCAAAAGTATTTTGATTTGCCCAAAGTATTGTGACAACCCTAAGTCGTGACCGTGCAGTTCAGACACGCAATTTTAATAAAACTTGATAATTTTTGAATTTCCGCGCATTTTTTGAGAAAAGTACTATACAAGCCTTGGCCACAACCGGGCATTGATGAACTCACGTATGTGTGACATCACATTTACACGTTCATCCATCAATGCCTCTGTTGCGGGCCGCGGCAGTAATGTACTAGATTTTGTGTGCAAATCAAATTTTTTTGAAATGGGATAGGTTAGGTTAGGTTAGGTTAAGTCAAAAAAGTTTTATTCGCAGAGGAACCCTAGAGAAAGGTAAAATAAAACTAATTGCCCGAACGGCGGGTCACAGCCTCGCCGCCGAGCTAAGCAACCATTTGTTCAGGATTTGTTTAAGTAAAACAAATCTAACTCGCTTTTTAAAGATTACAGAGGCTTTCAAATTATTCCTTGTGTGGATTTTTGAGTTAGTGTTTTGAGCAGTACAACTCTAGCTGTGCAAATGTCAAACTCATCTATAGAATAGATTTATTTAGCACTCACAAGGCAACACATTACAATAAATTTATACTTATCAAACTTTTTATTTTTATTTTGCCCAAATCTATGTTATTTTAAAGAAATAGTTGACAGTAATAATTATAAAATTATTAACAGTATAAATATTACTTATTTAACTTACATAAGTATGTTATGTATCTAGTACAATTGAATTGAATTACGTAATGGAGAAAACTAGAAATACAATATAGATTGTAGAAAACAGCGAAAGGATTGGACCCCTGGCCTACCTGAGAATACCAGGGGACCTGTATCTTACACCTGTATAGGTACCTCCATACCAGTCGAGACACGCGGACAATCAATTCAATTCTCTTTATTGCACAAGAAAATAACAAAACAGATACTTACATTATAGTAGGTTTTATAATACATCTAGGCGGTGTTATCGCTAAAAGGGATTTCCTTCAGACAACCTTTGGGTACAGAGATCATTGTAGTTTGTGTATGTCAGTGAGTGATTTTGCAAGAGTGAGTTTGTACATGAACTACTAAGGGTGGCTTATGTTTAAAAAGCTAAGTTAGTTTAGGTAGATGATAAATTAATAAATTGATAAATCATTCACGGGGCAATGTATACGCTTCTACAACAAACTACCAGAAGAAATCTTAAATATGAATGACAGAAAATTTAAGACTCACATTAAACAACAACTTTGTAAGAAAGCTTATTATAAAACAGTCGATTATCTAAATGACAAGATGCCTGGTGTTAATGTTACTTCAGCCTCGCACAATCTTTACAAAATAATGTTATGTACAAACTTGATTTTGAAAGATGTGTTGCGGAAGTTTGTTGCGCCGCTTCTTCTTCCCAGCTCTATATAACACCTTGGAGGCGGTGGTAGATAAAAAATTGACGTTGTATAAATGTACCTAGTGTACTTACATGCAATAAAATACTTTTGAATTTGAATTTGAAAAGTATTATGTAGATTCATTCAAATCTCTTCAGAAACGTTTTAAACAGGCTAAAAACTCGCCTAATTACGACCTAATAAATACGGCAGTTTCCCCTTTATTTTATTTTTATGGGAAAACTTCTTTCAGAATAACGTTTTACGCCTCCAGGCGTACTTAAAGAGCTGCCGCCATCAATCAGTGGCACCTGTAGCGAATAGCTGGGAAATGTCCTGCGGAAATCTCAACCGGTTTTCACCGGGACATACTTATATAGGTTGGAAAGCGGGACATTGAATACCTAGTATCAATGCTGTCCCACTTACAAATTGAAGCAGTAAATACTACTTACATAAACTACAGGGTGTAAATCTGCATGCTTGCCTTATACACGGAGATAAATATACTGTTAATACTGAACACAAATAAATAAAAAACACATGTCCGAAAATTTGACTAATTTTAATTTGGGTTTTTTATCAAAAAAAAAAAAAATGTAATTACAAAAAAATACAGTTCATATTTATTTTACACATAGGTACATGCATACACACAATTTTTTTCGGATCTAGAACCGACGACGTTGCGCCTCGCTTCATCAGCGCGAAAACGGTGGTAGATAAACAAGTTGACGTGTATAATGTAACCATCAGAAGCTCTATTTTTGAATCGCTCTCCTCGCTTCGAGCGGTCGATTCTACATATTTTTGTATCGGATGTCGAAGGAAAATCAGTAGAATCGAGCGCTCGAAGCGAGGAGAGCGATTCAAAAATAGAGCTCCAGGTCCTGGTGTACTCATGCAATAAAATATTTTGACTTTGATTTCGATTCTTATAAAAAACGCTTTTTTTCACGAATTCAAAGGTTCCTTCGAACGTCCAAAAAAAAAGCCGATAGAACCACGAGCGCGAAATGTTCCGCCCGCCTACAACGGCCTTGTTTAAAAAAAACAAATACAGTGCTGAAATTCGTATGCAAATCCGACCTAGGGTCGTTAACCTTCAACAAAACAGGGATGATAAATCTGAGCGCGGCGCGTAAAAAGCCGCTGTCTTTATCGCGCGGGAGCGCAATCTCGCGGTAATTCCTCCAGGGTTGCCAGCAAAGAAAATGGTGGCAACAGAAAATTAAAACACCATTACCTTAGTTACCACCTGGGGGGGCCTTTTTGTCGGGAATTTGTCGGAGACGGTTGTCTATTTTATATAGTTTTCCTAAAAAATGTATATTGTAGGTTTTGGTGTATATCTGTGTTAGTTTTATATGTACTCTGTGATGTTATATTACTCTACCTACCAAATTGTCCCTTGTTAAATCAACACTAAATCTACTATCAGCTTAGTGCGGTGTTAACTGCAGTGTGGATCACCAAATGGCACTAGTTGCCGGAGGCCGTACTGCGGTATAATGTATTCGTGATTTAAAAATACGATTTGGCCTTTAAGGACTTGTTTCCAACTGGCCGTTAAACCATTAAAAACAAAACAACAACAAGTTACCATCTAGGGAGATGAGAAGAAATAAAGTTGAATTTACAGCCGTAGAAAAAATAAATGGTCAGAAATTAATGCCCGTAATTTTCTGGCCTTAGTACTCTTTTTAGGCACGAAAAGTCCGCCAATTAAAAGTCAATTTAGTGGAAAATGGAGGAAGGAGGACATGTGAAATTAAAGTTTCGTCTTTTCCGACGTCTTCGTGATTCAATTGAAGTCCGGCATTTAATGAACGGGCTAGCCGACTAATCAACTGTTTATTTAACGAAATTTCTGCGACGGATACAAAGTGGGATACATAATATCCCTTGCAGGTGGAAGTCAAGGAAGTACATATTTCTTTTCTCACAGCATGCTCACATCAATACCCTAAGCGTGCTCCGCTTCATAAGCGTCCAAAGGGGTTCCCTCTGCCAAAGATACAAGACCACTGCGCCCTATTGAAATATGTCAAAGTGTACGAGAGGTTGGTGTAGTTAGATTTATTACGAAAATCGCAACCAAACTGCAATTTTACAGCTGTCGTGATGTCCAAATGCAGACCGTCTGTCTTTACCCCTTAAAATACGGGTCCAGGTTCAAGCGGCGAAACTGCGACCCCATGGCAATCTATTGTGTCAGCTCTTGTGTTTACCTGTTGCTCTCCTCTCCAAGTGTCGTTCACAAAAGCTATTAAGCACCAGCTAAGAGGTAGGAGCCTGTAGTCCTCGGGTTGAGGATAAGCTGTACCCAGGACACTCGCCTTGCAGCTAGTGCTTTGCTTGCGCAAAGAATGTATTTCATCGTCTCGCTGTCCTCTCCAAAGGCCCTACAGATGACAGTTTCCGATAGTCCCATCTTATATAGGAGGTGAAGAGACTCTTAGTAGGTATTCCTTAGTTTTTATACCAGACCCACAGTTAACAAGTCAAGATAATAGACCAGGTTTACCTGGTATGTGGTAGTAGGTATGTGGCAACCCTAAAACTGCCGAAAGCGGGTCGGAATCGTCGTGGAGATCTGCCCGACGTCGCCCAGGTGCCGTAGATTAATGACGTCGCCGGCGCCTTAGCTGTTAACGCCCCGGAGAAAACTCTCCAGAACATATTAACAGCGGCAAATGAAGAGCTATGAATATTAAAGTATGATTACATTATTAGGCCGCCGGACTACTTGTACGGTCGACCGCACGTCAGTGGAAACAAAACCAGTATGAACTGGTCTCTCAGTATTGAAACTCCGTAATAGGATAGGCCAGCTCAAGGTCAAAGTGCGGGCGACTGTACCATCACTCTGTACCATTGATGGTACACTGACATTGATTTGTATCAATAGTATAATCATCATTGGTTTACCTACTAGTGAGCGTCTATGGCGTCGCGGATAAGACGCGGCCTATCATATCGAAAGGTCCGAAGTTTGATCCCGGCTGGGCCATGTACCAATGGGTTTTTACTCGAAACTTAAATACATTTATTGGTGAAGGAAAACATCGCGAGGTAACCTGCAAACGCCGAAGAAAAAATTCTTAGGCGCATAAGTGAAGTCCGCCAACCCGCACTGTCTATGAAAATATGGCAAGCACGCGGATTTACACCCTGTATATAGCTCATCAAATAATATAATCAGTAATTCAAACTCTTCACTTTACAAGGCAATCGATTCTTACCTTACATTTAGTATTGTCAGTCGTAAAACTGTATCTCGAGAGGAGACTTACAAGGACGAAGTAGCGAAGGGTAGGTACGGTCGGCGCGGAAAGTGGTTCATCAAAAATATAATAATATTCAAATCGTTGGTTTATGTACGTTGTTTTCCCTCAGCGCTCCAAGTGACCGAAATACGAACCTTTTTCAACACTAATTTGACAGTTCTTAAGAGAGAACTTCAAAAGCTCAAAGGCTTGCTTCGTGTGCCTGTAATTACACTGGTCCTCTTAACCCTATTGCATATTTTTATTGCATATATGAAAGGTTGTCTGGAAGAAATAGCTTTTAGCGATAAGACCGCCTAGATTTACCTTGTAAATCTACTGTAATAAGTGTTCTGTTTTTTTTATGTGCAAAAAGAGTATTGAATTGAATACGCATTGCTGTTTACGGCAAATTAGAATGGGGGGGGGGGGGGGAAGGAGTTACTTTACTAACAGTTTTCTTCAATCAATTCTTCCTTTGCACCTTTTAGGCTCATTGTCAATGATACAAAGTAATTAAGTTATAGTGATGATTAAAAAATAATTAACTTAAAAATATATTCAATTCAATTCAATACACTTTATTGCACTTTTAAAAATTACAGACAAAAAAGAAAAAAAAACTGATACAATAATGTACATCTAGGCTAAAATGTAATTCTATTCTGTTCTAATCTATGCAGCCAGCGTCTACTCTACGTCTGGCGTCTTTATGGCGACGAACAACTTCTCGGGTCGACTGTACATAAACCGCTCTTTGGCCCTAAATGTGGGGCCATCAAATTAGAGTATCGATACACGCACCCCCAATAAAATAGCGGGCTCCGAAGTGTTTCGGTTGGTTTTATTTTATGAATTACGCAGCTGTTTTAGGGTTTATGAAAACGTATGGATATTTCGTTGGGGAGTTTATTTGTCTGTCCTTCTGTCTATAGGCACACTATGTTTGTGTTGTAATGTATTGCGAGAATTCCTTTTCACTGGGAAATGAGAAATAAAATTCCTAGGTAGGTATAGTAAGATAACCGCGATTATCTAAGCTTAAAGCTTAAATTTTTTGGGGCTGCTATTTCGGACCAAAATGAATTTCAGTTACTAACATCGAGTTTGGTCACGTAGCAAATTCATAAAATCGTATCTCGAACAATAATTAACAAAACAACGTATAAAACAATAATTTACACTATGGATATCTATGTTATCTAATAAAAACTTTTTCTCTTAAAGTTTTTGTTTATGCTGGATGTAGGCGGCGACATAAAATGAGTTTTTATACTCTAGTGCATAAAGTAATATCTTCGTCTTGTTTTTTTAGTTTTTTTATAATCCTTGTTCTATATCACTAAATTAGTAAAACTAGGCAAAACTAATAAGTTATTAAAGAAACATAAATGTATAAAAAAATAAAAGCTTGCAAAATATAATTGAGCATTATGTATTCCGACTTTAGCGAAAAGTGTCACGTTTAGAAAAATTAACATTTATTTCCAATGTTGCTGTTTAATTTCCTCGCAATCGAAGTGAAAAGCAGAGTGTATAACTCGTTCATAAAACTACTATTATTGTATCTGTAAATCACCAAAGTCTTCCAGACATCACCGATCTAATGGCCCAAAACTGGTAAGAGCTACCTTAGGGCAGGTATCGTAAACCTTGAAGTCGAGAGTGCCGCGGCGTTTCAGACAAATGTTGGAGACGCTGGTCCCCCCGGGCCGTATTGTACCCGGTGTTAGGGTATAATGACACTGTTATCGGACCGTTTGTTACCCCTGGCGAGTTACGCAAGGTGCGAGCTAGCCAAAGGGATGAATTATAATTAGGTATATAATATACTTGAGAAGCTTCACCGAAATTGGGTTTCTACTACCTATATTTCATTCTAACAAATAAATATGTATTCTCGCAAACAAAATGTGTGTCAGTCGGTGGCTCCACTGAAAACCAGCGTTGCAGATCCTGCAGCATATGCTGAGATGGAGTCGCTTTTGACGCTGCACGCCAACACTCCTTCGTGTTGTAAAATTATGTTTTTCTATGTTCTGTGATGTGTTGCTCTTGTGTGCGTCAAATAAATAAATTCATTCATTCGCTCGTGCGTCGTTCAAAGATAGAATCCTGAGCGTAGCGAGGGTTTCAATACTAGTACTCGCACAATAATAATCAACTTTGCAGCCTTGCATCACAAATAACTATTGTTTGTAGGTATATAATTAGTATATAAACTTTTTTTAAAGATGTGTTGCGGAAATTTGTTATGCCGCCGCTTCTTCTTACAGCTAGAAGGCGGGGTAGATAAATGTACCCCCAATGTATATTGAGTTTGACTTTAGAATCTCGCAAATTATGTTCGAAATACATAGACAGGACAGTCTTTAAAAATCTACATTAAATTAAATTGTAAACGAAACGTCGCGTAGGTATAGAAGCAAGCGAAGCAATAACAAAATTGTCACCGAAGAAAACCAAACGTAACTGAAGGAAACAAATAAAAGGAGACAAAAATAGAAACTCAATTCACGAAAGCACTAACAAAAGTACAGTTCGGCAGAAAAACGTGAGGGGAACGGGTACGGGCGGATGCATTCGGCTCAGCGGAAAAAGTGGACGTGCTTCGATCCGATTGCCGCTGCCGAGACGACGGCGGCGCGGGGGGTTATCAAGATATTCCGCGTAGACCGGGAGCCCGCAGAAATATTTTACGTCGCAGTTATACACAACCACAGAGAGGAAAAAAGTCAAAAGTCAAGTTGAAAGTCGCGGGACCCGGTTGGATGAAGTTAGCGCAGGACCGGTCGGCGTGGAGATCCCTGGGGGAGGCCTTTGTCCAGCAGTGGTCGTCTACAGGCTGATAATTATGATGATGATGCTCTTAAGTTTTCAGAAAAACCCATCGATCGGTATATGGCTATGGCACGGCCGGGGATCGAACGCGGATCTCTCGACATCACGCCGCGTCTTCCCCACTGTGACACTATGCGACCCACAGATTTTTAATGGGAACTATTTTTCCTGAGTAATCGATAACAGGCCTATTTTGTGTCCTAATACGAGTACCGATGTTGTTTGTAAAAAAAGTAAGTAGGTACTTGGGTCGGTAGTTCGGCAGGTACACAAAAATTTATATTTCAGTAAAAAAATTTGCTCCGGGTCTGAATGACTTGTAAAAACCGAAATTAATTTATTTACGAAGCTCTGTACGGCTACCATAATTTTATTGTCACAATAGAAAGACTGTTGTCGTTCAATAAGATCCTTTCAACACCTAACTGTAAGTTTAAAATGTCTTACTGGCTCCGGGTCTATTGTTTTCGGCAGAGCACCGCTGTACTTTTGACTTCGACTGTACCTCGTTTGGGAAATAGATTGCTACGGAAATGAAATGTATTTTAGTTAGTGAGTTTTAAGTTCTATAAAATTATGGGTTTATTAGGTAGTACATACCTAGTATACGAAATAATGGTAGGATTTCTATGGAAACTTGCTTGCTAGTCAAGACTGTTTGATGTTGTTATGCCCCTTCAGAACCGAACTGACCACTGAGCCGTATGTTGATAGTAATTCTTCCTCCTCTGAGATTTCTGCAAAAAAAAGAACTTTTGCAGTTTTTCCTTTAGTTATCTATGAAAAGCATTATGTAATACCTATAACAGAAGGCATTTACGTTAACTTTTCCAAGCCTCCCTTAAGTTACTAAAAGCGATATTAAATAACAAATTAATCACCGGGCCGACCACCTAGGTAACTCGGTATATATTCGGTTACCGACACTTTATCTCGGTAATAAACCATAAATTCCGTACACCTTTGTTTACTTGGCTAATTTACACGCGGCCTGGCAGCCATGTTGGGCTGTCCCCATGGGATGTGGAAGGACACGCTCGATAGGCTGCCACAGGGACGGAGCTGGAGAATCTAGGGACCTGTTATCTGTCTTGTGGTGCTCGGAATACCTGGCGACATTTCGACTCTTTAAGATCTTTTGTGCTAAACAACTATTAGGTGGACAGGGGCCACCAACGGTGTCCCGGTGACTTCACATACGAGTTTAGTGATGCGCCCTTACATAAGTAGCTAGCTTATGTATACTCTAAGGACGCGCCTATTGGATTAGGCATATCAGCAGTAGACTAGTGCAGGCTGATGATGACATAATTGTACATAGGTGTACATTTAAGTATTTAAGCATAAAATTGGAATGGTGTAAACGAACACGTGGCATAACAGTCTTTTAAACGATTTTTTATATTTTTAAGGTTACCATAACCTTGCACTGTGCTATGCCGGACAATCGGACATAAAACTTTCCCTCCTCTTGATTGAATGAACGAAAGAATGAATGAATGGCATTTATTGGTCACATCACATCACACTGGTGCCTTCTGAATGCTACCCTGTTACAATAGTTTTAGACTGCACTTGTCGTGGGCTTCGGTATCATGAATTTGACTATCTAATTTCGTATAACAATTAAACGATTTTTTATATTTTTAACTATTTTTTACCATAACCTTGCACTGTGCTATGCTGGACAATCGGACATACAACTTTTCATCCTCTTGATTGAATGAACGAACGAATGAATGAATGGCATTTATTGGTCACATCACATCACACTGGTGCCTTCTGAATGCTACCCTGTTACAATAGTTTTAGACTGCACTTGTCGTGGGCTTCGGTATCATGAATTTGACTATCTAATTTCGTATAACAATTAAACGATTTTTTATATTTTTAACTATTTTTTACTATAACCTTGCACTGTGCTATGCTGGACAATCGGACATACAACTTTTCATCCTCTTGATTGAATGAACGAACGAATGAATGAATGGCATTTATTGGTCACACTGGTGCCTTCTGAATGCTACCCTGTTACAATAGTTTTAGACTGCACTTGTCGTGGGCTTCGGTATCATGAATTTGACTATCTAATTTCGTATAACAAATAACACTACATTTGGTTGGAAACTTTTAGTTCCTCGAAACGGATTCGCACATCGCATAATGGTTGTCCGTCTGTCCCACGGATAATAAAAAAATGCGCTGCGGCCACTGAAATTTCGAACATACCTACATGTAAAATTGACCGGCAAAATAATATAAAAATGTCTTGTAAATTAGAAAATAAGTACCTGCCTCCTTAAATTATATTGAGGGAACACATGTGTATAGGTCGACGAATACTTTGCAGTTATTTATAGGTAATAAATATTATGGAATTAACATCTGAACCCGCATTTTCTAGGAAAATAAAATAGAACATGACACCTCAGTTCCCGCCAAAAGAGTCCTTGACCAAAGACATTTCGAGATTTCGAGTGTGACCAACAGAGCGATGAACAATCGAATAACAGACTTTCCGTTCAACCTATAGTCAGACAATAAATTAAACTTACTTAGCTATTAAAATTTAGGTAATAGAAAAACGCATCTACCTACACAAGAGAACTAACATTTCAAATCCAAATTATCTCCAAAACCTTCATCAGAAACCGGGTTCACAATTAGACGTAAGTCGGCCATTTTGTTTTATTATCTGTAGTGTCGCGATAACCCCTGGAGCAGACGCGCGTTACAAATTGCGAGCGGCCTTAAATACTTGGACTTGACAAATACTTGGCACGCAGGGTTGTCGCTTAGATAATACATACCTAGGTAATGTTGTATTTAAGGATGTTAAAACTAGTAGCCTAATTAAAAAAGAAAAATAAAATCATTTGAGCTGGAGAAGTACCGTGTTAGTTGCTGCGTTGACTTTTGACTTAAATTTTTGTTGCAACAACGGCGGTTGACTTTAAAGTAGTTCAAAGTTTTAAACATAAAAAAAAATTATGGTCTCTCTCTCTAGAATTATAATGTCGAGACACACAAAAAATTGGTCGGTAATTATTCGGCGAGATTTTAAAATTATATTTTGAAGAAATAACCTGACATTTAGTGAGTTTAGTTAGTGTGTGCTGTTTAAGACAGCAATATCATTCAGTTACAGCCGTTTAACATGGGTCTGTTTTGACAAAGCGTTACGCTCGTGTGCGCTACTCTGTACTAAGAATTCATAATAATATCAAATGGTGACAACCCTAGCCCAGAAATGCGTAAGGCAGTTCTCCATTACCGTTGACGATATTTCGCCATACACAATTAGTCATATGTTTTATGTTCTGTGCGAGGCAGAATCTAGAGATGTAAACTCGCTAGAGATGTAAGAGAATGAGCTTTAGTGGGAGAATGGTGTGAGTGGATGAGTGTTTTTATTGAGATACTAATGTACAATTAACGGGTTGGAATAGTGTTGCAAAAGATTCGAGTCTTCGAGTCCTAATTTTGTAGTCATCTTTATGAATACACTAGGTAGGTACTTAAAAACACATTACTTACCTTTCACCACTTCATTGGTGTAGTGATATTTTTTCACATTTGTGTCATATTATTAAACTACATGTTAAAAAAGAAAAAGTGTGTTGGTATTTTAAACAATTTATAGGTGTACTTTTGGGTACGCTTTTGCGCTTTAATAGGTATACCTACACGATTACACGAGTCTTACATACCTCCGATTATTTTCACAACGTTACCCAGGTTACCTTTTATATTTATGTATGTTTCTAAAGAAAAGTCACTTTGTTGCATTTATCAAAGCACATAAAATTAAACGTCAAATAAAAGTTAAAGGATTTTGTATGTACTTGGAGTATTTAAGTTAGGAGAATTATATAGAAAGCCTATTAACACTAAATTAAATTATATAACGAAATCGCGGGAAAAGTCGTACCTAATCAATCACGTGTAAATACGTCTTTTTACTAGTAAGTGCGAGAGAGACGGGTGACAGTATACTCAATGCGTTTAACAGTGCGTCTCGCTCTAGCCGCAACGTGCGGACTGCGCAGGCGCTGACAACCGAAGTTCACCGAACTCGAGAGCGACCGGGACCGACCGGAGCGGCGGGTCGAGTGAGGGGGGACCGGTCGCTCGCAGTTTGCTTGCTGACGGTGACTGTCACAGCGCGCGTGCGTGTCGCTCTAACCTAGATTCTGTATTTTTCTTGCAAAAGCAGTGACGTTTCACCACCCGTTTCTAACAGTGATTGTATGAGTCAAAAGGTAGAAAAACCAGTGCTATCGGGCCAAAGGATCAAGACTAGGAAGAGAGATGAGAAGGAAAAGTACGATCCGAACGGATTCCGAGACGCATTGGTGCAGGGGCTCGAGCGCGCTAACGGTGACCTCGAAGCGGCGTACAAGTTCCTAGATTCCGCTGGCTCAAAACTCGACTACCGACGCTATGGCGAGGTCATCTTCGACGTCCTCATCGCTGGGGGGCTCCTCCTGCCCGGTGGAATCGTTTCCATGGACGGGGATTCTCCCAGCACCACCATATGCATATTCTCCGCCAACGAAGACATGGCGACCCTGAAGAACTTCGAGCAGGTATTCCTGAAGCTCATGCGCCGCTACAAGTACTTGGAGAAGATGTTCGAGGAAGAAATGAAGAAGGTGCTCGTGTATTTGAAGGGTTTCGACACCGAGCAGAGGATCAAACTGGCCAGAATGACCGCTCTGTGGATCGGCAACGGCTGCGTACCGCCGTCGGTTCTTCTGGTGCTGGTGAATGAGCATTTGCTGAAGGATAACCTGGCTTTAGACTTCGTGCTGGAAGTGTTTTGTACTCTGAAGGAGGAGAGAGGGAGCTCGTCTCTGGTCACGGCGCTGAAGAAGGGCCAGATCGAGGGTCGGCTGTTGGAGTTCCTCCCTCTGAACAGGCGCAATGAGGATGTGCTGGCGTCGTCTTTGGAGGCTCGTGGACTTGCTCAGTTACTAAGGCTTCATCGCGCTCAGGCATCACAGGTAAAAATTTAACTTAATAGTTTTTTTGGACTCTGTTATATTGCCCGTAGAATTTTATTGACGTCAGAATGAATATAGTCACAAATTGTTTGCGTAACACTGACAGCGTTTATAGTCTATGGGTGCGTAGGCGAGATAGTGTGTTACATAGAAATGTCCAAAAACTTGAAAGTTTGATTCGGTTGATCGAATCAATGAACTATTTCTTGAAATTGAATGAGAGTCTAGTGAACACCCCCTTTGACACCTCAAAGTAGTCATTCCGCAGAAATCAGCCAACTTCACAGAGCCCACCTAAAACTCTACGGGGTCTATACTATGCTAACTTATAAGTTAGTAACTTATAGCTACTTTAAAAAATCCGTTAGCTACCTGACTATACATTTTAGTAATTTCAGAGTACTTATGTCAAGTAAAAGTTGCAAAACAAAGTTATCGCTAATGTATAGAATTACTTTTGAAATTACATTGCGCATTAATTCAATGATTCAATACAATAACCTTCAGGGCTCTGTTGGGTCTCCCCCGCTTCTGTAGTGCCTCTGGCATGTTTGCTGACCACAGAGTGGACGACTTTTACGCAATTATGCGTAAAATGTCAGCCTCAATTGTGCGGAGAGTGCGGGGGAGCTCCAATAGAATCCTGAAGATGACAGCCGAGAGACTGGATTCCGCGCTGCTTGGCAGGTTCATTGATTTGCACATTAAGTGTGCAAAGCGGTGAGCCTGGTGGGTGGGGGGGATCCTGTCAATTCTATCATTTGTTTGTCATGTCACTTGTTACTAATATAGCATTAAGTAGATAGACTTTACTAACAATATTGGGCATTGTGTGGCCTTAAATAAAAGAATTATTATTATTATATTATATTATTAACATTTTCAAAGATAAGTACCCTACCATGTAACCTACATACAATTTGTAGGTTACATGGTAGGAAATTGGTACAATTAAAGAGGGTAGGGTTTTGTTGAACTTACGTACATAAAATTGAAAATTACAATAGACTATAATCATAAACTTTAAATAATCTATGATTATTTTATTGTATTAATTCAATTTTATTTTATTTTATTACATGCATTGTGTATTCTGTCTGACATTAAAATAATTTTATTTTAATAAACTTTAAATAATCTATGATTATTTTATTGTAATCAATTCTATTTTATTTTATTAGATGCATTGTGTATTTTGTCTGACATTAAAATAATTTTATTTTAATATTGTTTAATGACTTTTTGACATTGTAATTTAATTTTGTTTTGACTATTATTATTATGACCACAAAAATAATGACGTGTACAGTAGACCAGCCTTATACTGGTTTACTTGCCACTGACGTGCGGTCGACCGTACAATGAATTCATGTATAAAAGCGAAATAATCTAATCTAATCTAGACAAACCAAATTTCAGGAGGCACGCCGCGAGCTAACACAAGCAATACTCGACGAACTAATCGACGAGAAACCCGTCCGGGCCCTCATCCTGAAGCTGAAAGAGCTGGCGCAGTCGGTCCCCGACCAGGAGGTGGTGACCATCATCTGGCAGTGCGTCATGTCCCGCGGGGAGTGGAACAAGAAGGAGGAGCTGCTGGCCGAGCAGGCCGCCAAGCACCTCCGGCAGTACACACCCTTGCTGGCAGCTTTCGCGCAGTCCGACAAAGCGGAGATGGCTTTACTTACTAAGGTGCTACATTTAGTTTTTTTTTCAAATCAACAGCCTATCAACATGGCTCAGGCCTGAACGAGGGTGTTCGGGCTATAGTCCACCACGCTAGCCCAGAGAGGGTTGCTGGACATCACATGCGTCTAAGAATTTCTTCTTCGTCTTATGCAGGTTTCCTCACGATGTTTTCCTTCACCGTTTGAGAGCAGTCAGTATATGTACTTAAGTTTCGAGAAGTTCGAAGTTCTATCCCAATCGGGGATCGAACTTCGGACCTTTTTATATGACAGACCGCGTCTTAAGCGTATCCCAGGCCCACGCTGCCTGCGGTGGCGGCCTACCGCAGGCCGCAGCCTCAATACGCCACCGCAGGCCGCGTCTGATACGCTTTACTTTGTTATTAACATTTGTTATTCCATCTTCTTTAGGTACAAGAATACTGCTACGAAAACATGAGCTTCATGCGAGCTTTTAGCAAGTTGGTTCTCATGCTGTACAAGACCAACGTCCTCTCCGAGGAGGTGATCCTCAAGTGGTATCGGGAGCCCAACTCCAGCAGCAAGGGCCAGATGATGTTTCTCGAGCAGATGAAGAAGTTCGTGGAATGGCTGCAGTCGGCCGAGGAGGAATCGGAGAGCGAGGAAGATGAAGATTAATTGTGGAGAAGATTACATTTAATTTAAGAACAAGTTTTGCCGGCCGGTGTTTTTAAGAAATACATTTTTGCATAAAATTTTGGTTTTAATTACCTATTTACTTTCTACATTCCTTATTTTTTTAGCCCAGTGCGGGTTGGTGGACTTCACATGCACCTAGGACTTTCTTCGGCGTATGCAGGTTTCCTCACGATGTTTTCCGAAACCGTTTGAGAGCAGTCTTATAAGGCCCCAGTACACGTTGGAAGAGGCGCTCGGCCATTTTGTCAAAAATTGTATTCTCTGTCAAACATTACATAGCGTTAGCGACTATTTGACGTCTCTGGAATCGGTTATGATCATTTCGTCTGAAAAGCAATTTGTCGAAAACGCAAAATGCCTAAAATCTGTCTTAAATTGTAGAATGCCCAAGTATTATTTAGCCTAAAACTCAAATTGCCTAAGTTGTAAAACGTCTGAAAAGCAATTTGCCTAAAACGCAAAATGCCTAAAATCAATGTTCAAATTGTAGAATGCCTAAGTATTAATATGCCTAAAACTGTCCGTTCACCTAGCGTATACATAAGAGATTCTGGGCTAGTTTTAGTGCCAATAAATAGTACCCAAATAGTACCTTAATTGCCTAAGTTGTAAAACGTCTAAAAAGAATACACAGAACTCGGCCAAAGTGTACTTGGTCCATAAACATTCATAATATTGATAACAATTGGCAAATAATCAGTTTGTGACGTAAAAATCTTGAATTGGCCCAAAAGAGCGGCTTCCACGACTCAAAGCGAGGCAGTGCGTGACGCTCTTATCTGGACATGAAGATTGTACATTATCTAAGAGAAATGGCCGTTTCGGAAGAGGAAACGAATTACAAACGCGGCCAGGGGTTGGTCTGAAACAATAATGTAACGTAGACTTTTTTGGCGGGAGCCGAAATATCATGTTCGTTCTCTTCTATTTTATTTTCTTAAAATATGTATTTTGCGCGTTCTAATGTATATTGTGGTAGTATTTTATACAATACTAGCTGTAGCCCGCGGCTTCGCCCGTATGGGATAAGTTCCACCTGGATCAGTACGAATAATTGAATATGAATATTAACATGTCCTCCCCCCGGCTATAGTCCACCACGCTAGCCCAGTGCGGGTTGGTGGGCTTCACAAGCGCCTAATTCAAACTCAAAATTAGAATACAATATTCTCTTTGACGTCAAATTCTGTCTAAAACTAAAACTACTCTGTTTCCACCTGTAACTAAGAATTTCTTCTTCGGCGTATGCAGGTTTCCTCACGATGTTTTCCTTCACCGTTTGAGAGCAGTCAGTAAATGTACTTAAGTTTCGAGAAACAACCCAAAATTGTCCATTGTAAATGTTCATTAGGATTACTGTCACTTTAGCGAGGATGTGAACCTTAGTGCAAATTGCCAACTGGCTCCATCGTGCCGTATTTTTGTGGTCAGCCGAGCTGCAACCGCCGGTTTATTAAATAAGAAACATGACTAATATTTCAAATAAGATATGGCTTAAAAAGGCCTAGCAACCAAGCCAAAAGTCCAGTCCTAGTTTCATCTCAATCGGTCCAGTATATAGTCCAGTATCCGGGTGACAGATGCACAGACGGACAGAAGGGCTTTGCTGTAAGCGCAGTTTATTATATAAATTCATTTATTTGTTTCTCCACACGACATGAGTATAAATAATCAGTTACACAACCGTCGACGAAACCTGATGCTTCTGATGAGTCAGCGTTCGACGACTGCTGACGTTTTTAGCTGCCTCAGCCGACCCACATACCTACTGTTATGGTGTCAGTTGCATAAAGTCACTCTTGCGCAACTTAGATCATCATATCAGCCGTTCAACGTCCACTGCTGGACGTCCTTTCATAGTGAACTCCGATAGGGTATTTGTTAGGTATTCATTGTTTTGAGTGAAACGAACGTTTTAACTTTTTGTTATAGAACATTTTATTGTAAACATGAATGCGTGATCGAATTCGGATTGAGAGAATCAAGAAGTTGAAATAGCTCTAAGAATTGTCATCCTTAAGTGGCAGTGGGCTGGGCACATCCCTCGCAGAACCGACGGCCGTTGGGGCTGGAAGGTTCTCGAGTGGTGACCACGTGCCGGACCACGTACTGGCTGGTCTCCCACAAGGTTAACCCACGATCTGGTCACTGGATGCGGACAGTGCAGGATCGGTCTTTGTGTGGATTTAGGGGAGGGCTTTGTCCAACAGAGGACGTCTTCCGCCTGATATTAAAGATGAACAAAATTTTTAATTATATAATTATTTACGGGTCTTACACACGAATAAGTTTTATTTACCTTGCCCGACGTTTCGACCAGGTTACACTGGCCGTGGTCACGAGCTGACTGGAGAGGCGAGCTGTCATTGTTGATCGCTGTGAGTAGTTTCTGAAACTACCCTCTGCTGATCTTGTATTATTGGAAAGTCCCGGCACACAACACTCACGGTATCCGCGGGTGTATTCGACGATAAGTCACGAGATTTAAGTTTATCGATCACTGGAACAAAATTTTATTACTTACCTTCATATTGAGAATACATGTAGAGGATTTTGTAATACACTCTGCATAAAAACATTACACTCCTTTTTTTGGGTTATTAATGTTACTTCAGCCTCGCACAACCTTTACAAAAATAGTGTTATGTATAAACTCCATTTAAAAGATGTGTCGCGGAAGTTGTTCCGCCGCTTCTTCTTCCCAGCTCTATATAACACCTTGGAAGCGGTGGTAGTATAAATTGACGTTGTATAAATGTACCCAGTGTACTTACATGCAATAAAATAGTTTTGACTTTGGGGTAGTCGTGTAAACATGATGACCTATATTATACAGGTAGGTAGTAAGATCCTTTTCTTGCAGCAGTGGGCTAAAATGTAATACCTACTAAATTTCTTCCAAATGGTTATTTTATTGTACCG
The DNA here is from genome assembly GCA_949699065.1 of Metalampra italica. Lineage (NCBI taxonomy): Eukaryota > Metazoa > Arthropoda > Insecta > Lepidoptera > Oecophoridae > Metalampra > Metalampra italica. The sequence goes on from OX452983.1 coordinate 1,302,054, forward strand.
TACAGATGTATTTTACCCTGTAACATACCCACTTTACCCCTATAAATATCCTGATTTTCAGGTTACATAACCCCCATCGAATGTCAAATATCATCTGTTGCTACTCGTATCAGTTGGTATACAATAGGGGTGTTTACGGATATTTTTATTACACGATTTCGTTTTCGCCGCGATATGTACCGTTTATTTATGTAATTGTATATTACTAGCGGACAGTACCTATCCTATATTTTCATCAGCATCATGTCAGGCTGTAGACGTCCACTGCTGGACAAAGGTCTCCCCCAGGGATCTCCACGACGATCGGTCCTGCGCTAACCTCACCCAGCTGGATCCCGCGACCTTCACCAGATCGTCGGTCCACCTTGTGGGAGGCCTACGCTGCGTCTTCCGATACGTGGTCGCCACTCGAGTACCTTTCTGCACCAACGGCCGTCAGTTCTACGAGCGATGAGCCCAGTCCACTGCTACTTCAGCGTCGCAACTCTTTGAGCTATGTCCTATATTTTCATCATCATCATAATCAGCCTGTAGACGTCCACTGCTGGACAAAGGCCTCCCCCAAGGATTTCCACGACGACCACTCCTGCGCTACCCTATATTTTATTCCAGGATAATTATAAGCTATCTGTACTTAGTTTCATGAAAATCCGTTCAGGCATTTTGCGTGTATAGGATCATTTCTGCATACTCGGCTCAATTGTAAATAAACTTTTTCGGTATACGAATGTTCAGTAAATATCCGATTAAGTATCCGCGAGAAGTTTTGTCACATCCCTAGTCGGGTGAAAATTTCCCATGGGAAATGCACGTAGCGCGTGGATCTCCCGGGAACGCAGGTAAACAGTAAACAGCTAAGAGATGCTTGGCATTCAGGGCATATTTACCAGCGTGCTGCGGACCAGATCGCTCACAGTCCTTGGGGTAAGAGACGGAAATGTTTTATTTTTTCACAAAATCCACAGCACTTAGTAAAAATAGATAATAGTTTTTGGAGCTTCGATGAAACCAAAAAGATGAGATGTCAATTAAGACTGAAAACAGTCATATAAAGTGTCCGTAAACGATCATGCTTGCATGACATGCAACGTCTACGTGAACCTCATGCTGCATGATGGACTATAATAATGCTTGCTATCAATCAATACATTGAAGCAACGGCCAGCACGTAGTTTGCATGTCATGCACGTCAATCACTACAGCTAGACGGTCATGCATGAGTGACAGCACGTATTGCATGTCATGCCGCATGATCGTTCAGGGAGCCCACTAGTTAAACCAAGTTATCTGTGAAGTGGCAGAATCAGGAACTACTTATACGCAGAATGTCATTCAGTTCACAATAGATAACTTGGTATACCAGTTATACCTATATGATTCTACTTGGAAAAAAAATTTTTTTATATAAAATCAACAAAACTGTTTAATTTTTTGTTTTTTTGAGATCAAAATAGCATTAATATAGAATTTAATTAGCATCATTATATGTTTGATTATCTGTTGCATAATCATCAGTTCCAATATCTCCTTCAATATCATTTTCATTGTCTGTTTATTTTATCTGTACCGACATCTCTTTCATTATCCGTTACATTAACAGTTAATGTAACTGTTAATACTGTTGCACTATTTGTACTAATCGTCATTTCTGTCTACGCTATGTCATTTCTGTCACTGCGTGCAGACAGAAATGACATAGACAGAGATGACGATCTCACGTTAGTTTGATCTTAACTAATCTTTAATTTATTAATGGTTGGTGTTGGCTACCTGATGCAGATAATATTGGTTTCTGTGCATAATTACAACCAGTTATTAAGTCACAAACCGCTAGAATTTCAAAGATATTTAACCTGAACAGATTTATGGTTTCGTAGTGGAATGACCGAACTATACAAGCGTTTAGCATTGGCAGAGTCAGATGTAAGAAAGAGAAAACGAGCGCAATACCACAATTTGTCCCTCCATCATCGTCATGGAGACAAGATCAAGAGGAACCTGGAAATAATTCACGTAATCTGTTTTTGTATGACAGGTCGGCACGTGTGGTATTTTGTGTTTTCTGCCACTTTGTCAAATCAAAAATGAAGTTAAAAGTTATCAGACATAGAAATCGTTCTAGAACGAATAGTAGTGATTTTATGAAGACAATTAAGTGCATTGCGGTTTTTATAGCTACACTAAGATACAAGTGAGCTAAGTTGGTTATTTATTACATTCGACGCTGTGTTGCAGTCCGAGCCGAAGGTGAGGGCGTAATGGAGCCGAGAGCGTAATGACCAATGTAAACGCGTTTCATATACGTTTTTCAACACACTTGCGAGGAAAAAATGTAAATATAGTATAGTCTTCGATATACTCGTACCATAATTATCAGCCTATTAATCTCCCTACTGCTGGGGCTCAGGCTTACCCCCTCAACGAGGGCGTTCGGGCTATAGTCCACCACGCTAGCCCAGTGCGGGTTGGTGGACTTCACATGCGCCTAAGAATTTCTTCTTCGGCGTATTGCACTATAAAAACCGCTCATAAAATCCCTAGGTATGAAAGTGTTATTCGTTCTAGGACATTCTGTCTGCATTATTACTTACTCGAATTGTCCTTTTGACAATTAGGCGTTCCCCACTCACTTCACTTCCATCACTCGCTGTGACAAACGAGATATAAAAGCAATAAAACGCTCTCGCATTCCGCCCTCGGATTCCTGCTTGAGCTCGGAAATTACTGGAATTCCGGAAACTTCGCGACTTTTCCCGTCCCGAATTCCGGGAAACGCGTGTGGTCGCCGCGCGTTCTCGAGGGAATACCATGGTTTGGACAAACAACCAATTCATCACATCAGCTTATTAACATCATCTGACGCTGCCTAAAGATAGGTACGGTCGACCGCACGTCAGTGGAAACAAAACCAGTAAAAACTCGTATCTCATAGTTTTGAAACTCTCTAATACGTTAAGCCAGCTCAAGGTAGTGTTTCCACTGACGTGCGGTCGACTCTTCGTCGTACCTACATAAATTTCACTTTCATTAAAAGTTTTCAATTAGGTAAACAAATACTTTTAAGCAAGAAGTTTCAAACTTTGGACGCGCGCCCGCTCCCTGTGGAGATGGCATCTTACATATTTAGTATCGGGACCTATGGTGTCATTTACAGGGGGGTGCGGACAAAGGAAGCGGAGTAGCGGGAGGAGGTTGCTAATACAAATTTATATGGAGTTTGAAAATGAGAATGTGTGAGTGAGTCATAATTTTGTGATTAGTTTGACACGATTTTGACACCCATAGGATGCTTTTATTACTCATCCATATGGGAGTGGATAAATTTTTTGATTCATGGGTATTAATAATAATATCATCTTATAAGGAAATACAATGTATAATCGTTCTTTTATCTATTCATGAAGTAATGCATGATTCATGTCATGACACCTGATAACGGTTACTTGATATAACCATAGAGTTAGTATACTAGCTATAGAGCGCGCGCATCGCTCATTGCCCATTGTGCCAAGTGTAAGCAGGTGTTCTATGGACGCTTCTATATAGATTTTTTCTAGATCGTTCTTTTCCGCGAATCGTGTTTACAGCTTGGCACTGCACATTTCACCATGATTACTCCAAATCTAAATAAATACCGGCGAGAGCAACAACCAGCGCTACTGACGTGTTGTGACTAGTAGCGTCGCCCCGAACATTTCGAGACTGTTCAGACCCGTGCTTACAGTTCAGACTTGCTAACGCGCACTCTATGTACCTATACTAACAACTCTCTGGATATAACTCAGTCCCAGAATGCGTCGTCGCCACTTTGACGTTTTGTGACGATAGCAGAAACGGCGCTAAATGATTTATCGGCAATAAAACTGTCTGAACGGGTTGAAACCTTTGCTTTCCCGTGGGACAAGAGGATATAGTGTATTTTTATGTTTCCGTTTTCCATAGTGACCTATTTTTAGGGTGTATAAAAAATAAATCTAAATATAGATAGGTACATTAGTTACTTTTAAGTTTGTTGGTACAAGAAAAAAAAGATTTTTTTGTGATGTAACTAGGTACAAATTTATGGTTTTCGGATTTTTCCCTTTACTTGTGCTATAAGACCTTGCTTCTTCTCAAATTTCATAATTCTAGGTCAACCGGAAGTACCCCATAGGTTTTGATGACCAAGATACTCAAAAATGCGGCAAATCGGCCATATCTTCTGACTGCGATGACTTAGAAGTCAGATTTTTTCACATCTCCAAGAGACTACAGACCTGAGTATTTGATATTAAATTCAACTTGATACCTCCACGCGTTCCTGAGAAAAATGATATTGACAGACAGACAGACGGACAACGGAGTGATCCTGTAAGGGTTCCCCTCTTGAGGTATGGAACCCTAAAAACAGTCTTTGTGATCGTTACCGGCTACCTTTTTACAGTGTAACTTGGCCTGCCCACTGCCACTACAGCTTGCCATTTTTTCAGCTATAGGTATCTTTGAAATCTCATTCGCTCCAGTTGCAATTGTTATAAAAATAGATACGTACTAATATCAACAAGCATGTCCTTCGAGCTCCACGTAACATTTCTTCACAAAGCACGAGCCGCGAGCCGTTTGAATGGTGTTGCCATTAAGCTAATTGATTACGCGACGGTGTTGCCGTATTCATGGAGGGCAATGGTAATCGATCGATTCAGCCGATAGCGGTGAGGTGACAATGGATTTGCCAGTTAATTATAGTGGATTGTACGGACGTTGGTGTGTGAATTGAATAGAAATAAGTTATTAGTTGTGGAAATATGAAATTGATTGGTTTTTTGGTCAGACTTAAAAAGATATTATCAAATCTATATACTAGTCGGAATTCTAATTAACTAGTTTTTGATTACCTACTAATACCTACCTATTTAGAGCGTCAGTGGCGTAGGGGATAAGACGCGGCCTATCATATCGAAAGGTCCGGAGTTCGATCCCCAGCTATGCCATGTACCAATGGGTTTTTTCTCGAAACTTAAGTACGCAGCCAGCCAGGTACTCTCCCACTGAGTAGTACGCGTTAATTAATAGGTAGGTCATCATCAACAGCCTATTAATGTCCCCACTGCTGGGGCTCAGGCCCACCCTCTCCACGAGGGCGTTCGGGCTATAGTCCACCACGCTAGCCCAGTGCGGGTTGGTGGACTTCACATGCGCCTAAGAATTTCTTCTTCGGCGTATGCAGGTTTCCTCACGATGTTTTCCTTCACCGTTTGAGAGCAGTCAGTAAATGTACTTAAGTTTCGAGAAAAAACCCATTGGTACATGGCCCAGCTGGGGATCGAACTCCGGAGCTTTCGATATGATAGGCCGCGTCTTATCCCCTACGCCACTGACGCTCTTTAATAATTAAGAAATATGACTATATTTTATATAAGATGGCTTAAAGGTCTAGTAACCAAGCCAAAACCTCCTAAAATGTATTATGAAAGTACACTACGCATTAACATTTCCGTATAGCTAAACACTAACACCAATAATAGGTACATGATAGCCTTTATAAATTCCCCAACTAATATATACGGAACCCGGCGGCCTCACGTACGCCCAGCCAATCACGTACTGGCAACAAAACACGGTTATCTAATATGCATTTTATTGTTGACTGTACTAGGCGTCGGCGACGAAAACTCGCCGCGCCGCGCGATGAAATTTGTTGTGTAGCGTCGGCAGAAAAGTGTCCTAATTAGTTTATTTTGTCGTTTTTGTTTTGTTTATTTATGTAAAACTGAGAATACCTAGATATAAGATTTGACATCAGCCAGGTACATTTTAGTAATTATCTTGAAAAAATACTCGATATCGAAAGTATTTGAGAACCCTCCATCCCTCACTTTGTGTCAAAATGAATCCATGTCAGATTTCCGGATTTGACACTAAATCTCAATTACTCAATTTGTGTTCGATTTTCAAAGTAACAATTTCAATTGAATTTGTAGTTGTAAATGGTTCACAAAATATTTTGCTATTTTGGGAATATTTACTACTTACCTTAATTACCTTTGAGATGCCTTGTATAAATTCACTTCAATATAAAGTGGGGCATTTAGAATGCCCAATGGAAGCCCAAATTTAGTGATCAATCAGAGCTATTTCTTTAGGTTACAAATCAATAAGAATTAGGTTACTTTTTACATTGATTTAGGTTACAAATCAGTAATACATCTTCACGCTATTTTCTTACGGGGGTAGGTAGAAAGAACGGATCACCAAGAATCTAGATCCTCTATCGCCATCGTTCATTCTCACCATTCTCACAAATCAGTAATGCAAGGTGATAACTGTTAGAAAATACCTACTACTTATTAACCATTGACAAACAATTGCATTAAAAAAAAATTGACATCGTTACATTTTGATTTGTCTAAATATTCTAAAATCTTAGTCTAAAAACTAAAATGTTTTGAATATTTTTTTGCGCACCATGCGGCGAGCAAGCCGCGTAGCGTCGTAGCCACAAGTCGCGTAGCCGCGTAGAGGCCTACGCGTGCAACTTTGATGACGCCCGTAGACGCCACATGCTGCCTTATTTGTTCTTTCAACTTTACCGCCTACTAACGTAACACAGTTAGCCTATTCCGCAAATATGGTGCTATCTGCTTTTCACGAATTATAGAGGAAAACCATGAAATTTAACGTTCAATGAAGGATATTTTAAAAGTGAACCGATAAAACTTGTGTTTATACGACGTCGTTGGACTTATTAAATGGCAGTTTGATCAATTTCTGAACCCTTCCGACGAATTCGTCGACTTTCGTAACTCTTTCACTTACCAAAATGGTTTATGGTATTACTGCCTCTGCCGCGGTGTGTAATGAGTGCGTTGCTGGCAGCGCTGATGATGACCGAAAGCGCAGCGTAGCGCCGCTCCAGGCCATGAATTTAAAAAAAAGCTCGCGCGACCAAAGAGGTTCGAATCTTTTTGCTCCAGGCCATCACAGCACTGTCATCATTTTTATCCGTGCAGGTCTCGGCTGCAATGGCTGCAATGATGATCAAGCTTGAAGGCCGAGAGCGTAGCTAAGCGAAGCTCGAGGCTAGCATAGCGTGGCCAGCAACGCAGTCATGCGGACCAAGACTTGTATAATGCTTTACTCAAACAATGCGCGTAATTAAGTAAAAAAATTGACAATGGATTTTCAAATGAAATTGCTGGTGGCTAAAACTCACCAGCAATGAAATTCCATACAACTTTGCTGGCGCCTATATGTAAATTGTTTATGTATTGTTTCAGGAGCAGCACCGTAGCTCAGTCGTTTAGTAACAGTGGGAGTGGTGGGCGGTTCGAGATGACGTCGTAGGCACGCTGGCCGGCTACGGGCGGCACGCCCCGTACGGCGGCGGCGCGTACCACGCGCGCGCGGCCGCCGTACCGCTCAACGCCAGTGAGTATACACCTTTATATTGTACCAACTGTGCCCGCGACTTCGTACGCGTGGACTTAAAATCCGCGATTGGTCTTTGCGTGCGAATGGACGGACAGACAAAAATTGCATTTTCGGCCTCGGTATCAAGTATTTCCCAAAAATATATACAAATAAGAAAAAATATACAGACAAAGTAATAAATATATAAGTTGTCTGTATATAAATATATACAGACAACCTCTACAGTTTTATTATATTTGTACGGCCTATTGTATTAGTATAAGTTTGCTAAATAGTACTTAAAACGGTATACCATAGGCTATCTCGTGATGCGTGAGCACGCCGCCCGCTTAAAACTAATGAATAAACTCAAAAAAACTGTTCTACTCCGTACAAAAAAAACGAAATCCCAAATATCTTACTAAATATTTGCTATAACAAAAAAAGTTGCATGACATAAAACTTTGCTATTCAGTAAAGGAATACGCTGGCATAATTTTTTTTCTAATAAGGTAGGTACTTTATATTTGAGTGACTATATAAGTCAAGGGAGATTCATTCTCAGCCCACTGTGCGCCGTATACCGTAAGTAAACGTATGTTCAAAGCCAGTGAGTATATAATTATATAGGTAATTATTTACGGGTCTTACACACGAACAAGTTTTATTTACCTTTGCAAAACTAAAATATAAAAAAAAAGGTAAATAAAACTTGTTCGTGTGTAAGACCCGTAAATAATTATAATTATGAATACAAAGCGCGAAAGTCTAACATGTACGAATGAGTACACTACTTTATACTAATAATCAAGGTACCGGTTACGTAGGAAGAAAAAAAGTATTCGTACGAAGCTGGTTACGTAGAGCTGGTTACGTAGGCGTCCGAAGGGAGATTTGTAATGATGAGTAACTCATAGCGGATAGTAAAACTATTTTCATTACTCATACTCTGAAAGTAGGTCTGAAGTTGCCTGAGGAGCGAGTTGAAAGTAGTACATCTCAGCCCTAGGGAGAATCGCTTTCAACTGACAGCTGTCAAATCATATAAAAAAAAACTAGTACTATTTTGACATTTCTATTGGACCATGATCCAACTGTCTATACAGCCACTCAATTACAGCGCGATGTAAAATTGAAATAACATAAAGTTATGTAATAATTAAAGAATATATATTTTTAAATGACTTTATTATAATTATTACTGTCAACTATTTCTTTAAAATAACATAGATTTGGGCAAAATATTTACCATTTTTTCAATGATGGAAATGAAAAATAATGGCAGAATAGCTGGCCGGCCACAGAAAAAAACAAAGTAGACGGGAAAGCGGCAATCCGATCTTCATTTGTTTTTTCGAGTTGTAGAGTTTTGTTTATACTTCAGTATAACAGAGATTTGTATTAACACTCATTTTATGTATTTGTTTTTACTTTCAGTGTATTCTTAATGAAAAGCACAGTGTTTCCCTAGGGTTCAAGACTTATTTAGAGGTCCCTCGAACTATTGGCGGTATCGTAACCGACAATCTGTCACGACAACATAAGGTCAATGAAATATAGATTAGTTGTTTGACCTACATTTTTAAAAGCAACACGGTCCCCCTGTTACTGGTGCAACATATAATTATATATGGCAACTTTATTAGGCGTTGCAGTCTGTGTTACGTTTTAGTAGTTTTACGTTTTGGTCACGCAAATAAAATAAATGTTGGGAAAAGTTTCGGTGGGAATGTTTACGTTCGTCGTTGTCATCACTGGCTATAGTCCACCACCCTAGCCCAGTGTGGGTTGGTGGACTTCACATGAAGAATTCTTAGGCGTATGCAGGTTGCTTCACAATGTTTTCATTCACTGTTTGAGGGCAGTCAGTAAATGTACTCGAGAACATACATAAAAGGAAAAAAAAACATACAGCCGAACCATAGTACCTCCTCCTTTCTTGGAAGTCGGTAAAAAGCATTTGCTGCATGGCATGGCCGGGGTTCGAAGTCTGATCTCTTCAAATGACAGGTAGCGTCTGCCCCACTACACCACTGCTGACTGTCACTTTCGTCTAAAGCGACACATTCCAAAGCTTTCTAAATGACCCCGACAAGGAGGGCAACAATCGATTCAAAACAACCCCATTAATAATTGAGTAAAATTACGGATATTTACGGATATCCTGATATAATCTATAGGATACCCGTAAATATCAGTAATTTTACTCAATTTTTAATGGGGTTGTTTGAATCGATTGGTATACGTATCCGGCGGAAACCGGAGCAAATTTCAAGTATAATTTTTAATTAACATGAACTTACTTGAACTTTTTCGAAGTGGTAAAGAAAAATATACAACAAGGACAGCGTAGTTACACTACTTTGTAGGAGGAGTCGACAAAAATATAAAAGGGTCGATGCCAGGCGCTCCGTCTAGCCGAGGGGCGTCCCACGCTTGTCCACTTGTGGTCTCCACTCGAGAAACCCAGCGGTTATCGGTCACCCGACAGTTGAGACCACTGCCACTTCAACGTACCTACCAAGTTATAGAGCTATAAAGAAAACAGTTCGCTGGCGGACCACCTCGTGTTGGATCCTGTGTGGGGGCACAAAACTCATGAGACGACAATAAGCAGCCGGCCGCGCGGGCGCAGCCCGCCGCCGAGCCAGTCGTTCCCCATCACTCGCCCCCCACACTCGTAACACTCGTATATTCATAAGAAAGTATTTGGACAGTAATTAAATACAGTTTATCCAAATAGACTATTTCATTTAACCGACCAGGGAGTAGGAACCCCAAATCCTACATTGGTGACCCCGACGTGATTAGTGAAAACTTTTTAGTGTCGGTTGGATTTTTAATTAGGGAGCGACTCGCCCGCCACGTGGGCTTACGAGTGTGAGGGCGCGATCAACACGCATAAACCGCGAGTCATAAGTGAGCGTTAAGTAAAGTGCGAAATAAAATGCAAAACCCAGCAATCGTACCAGAAGAGAACCCACCTCCAGCAGTCCAGCAGCCAGACATCATGGCTGCCGTATCCATTCAAGCCCGGCTGCCAGACTTCTGGAAAGAGCAGCCCAGGCTCTGGTTCGTCCAGGTCGAAGCGGTACTGCACCCGCAGCACATGAGTGACGAGTCGAAATACAACCTCGTCGTGGCAAAACTCGACAGGGAAATAATACTGCAGGTGAGCGACCTTCTGGCAGAGCCACCCGTAGCTAACAAATTCGGGACGCTGAAAGCCAGGCTGCTAGAAATTTACGAGGAGTCGGAGGCGCGGAAGGTGAAAAAACTAATGACCGAGATGGAGTTAGGCGAACAAAAGCCGTCGCAACTCCTGCGCCGGATGAAGGATCTCGCCAAGGGCAGGGTCACGGAGGAGACCCTCACCATACTGTGGCAGAACCAGTTGCCCACAGCAGTGCAAGCCGTACTGGCCGTAGCGGAAAAAGACCTCACGGTCAAGGCCACCATCGCCGACAAGGTAATCGAGGCGACAACCAGCGGAGGCAGCATAGCATCGGTGAGCGGTCCGAAACCCTCGACCAGCAAGGATACAGACTTAGTAGCAGCGATCGCCAGGCTAACAACAAAGCTGGACGGAATGGAGAGGACCCGAGGGAGGTCCCGCAGAAGAGAGTCCAACGACCATGCCAGGACAGGATCGAGAGCTCGCAGCAACCGCAGAAGCCAGTCGCGGGACAGGAAAGCGCCCAGTGACGTAGGCAGGTTATGTTTCTTCCACTACCGATTCAAAACCAAGGCGAAGAAGTGCATACAGCCGTGCGCCTGGAAAAATGAAAGACAACAGGGAAACTAAAAGAGGTACAGTCGGCCGCGGGAAACTGTACCACCACCGAAAAAAACCGCTTGTGCATAACAGACAAAAAGTCAGGTTTACGTTTCTTAATAGATAGTGGAGCAAATGTCTCAGTGTTACCTAAAAGTGCAGTGTATAAAAAGTCAAAACTAAACGATAGTGCAACTTATTGTCTATACGCAGCGAACGGCACCGAAATTCGGACATTCGGGTTGCATACGCTAGAGTTAGATTTAGGTTTAAGACGAGCGTTTAAGTGGACTTTTATCATAGCGGACGTTAAGCAGCCCATCATTGGGGCAGATTTTCTGGTAAAATATCGGTTACTAGTCGACTTAAGTAGACGGAAACTGATTGACCAAGTGACGACGCTAAATACGATAGGCACTGTGACAAAATGTAAAAACGAGACTGTGACAACCCTAGACTCTAAACATCCGTACTGTGATTTGTTATCTAGGTTTCCAGAGATAACCAAGCCGATGTCGTTCAAAGAGGCACCCAAACACGGCGTCGTACACCACATCGAAACAACTGGACCCCCAGTGCATGCGCGCGTCAGGCCGCTACCACCGGAGAGGTACCAAAAAGCGAAGGAAGAATTCCAGGTAATGCAGGATCTGGGCATCTGTAGGCCTTCAAAGAGTGCGTGGGCTAGTCCACTACACATAGTTCCAAAAAAGAACGGCCAAATCCGGCCCTGTGGTGATTACCGTGCGCTAAACGCAATCACCCAGCCAGACAGATACCCAATCCCTAGATTACAAGATTTTACTTATATTTTAAAGGACAAGTCAGTGTACACGCGTTTAGACCTCAACAGGGCATACCATAACATTTGCGTGGCCCCAGAAGACATCCCAAAAACAGCAATAGCGACCCCATTTGGTTTATATGAATTCGAACGTATGACATTCGGATTGCGAAACGCAGGCGCTACATTTCAACGTTTCATGAATGACACAGTATTACACGGTATTAAGTGCATAAGCGACAGCGGAAAAGATCAGGTCGGATCAGATTTTCTTTTTTGTTATATCGATGACGTCATAATAGCATCCGCGTCCGAGGAAGAACATAGGGAACATTTAAAACTTATTTTCGAAAGATTTGAAGAATATGGCATTACTATAAATTTATCTAAATGTAGTTTCGGTCAAAGCAAAATTGAGTTTTTAGGTTTCGAGGTTTCAGCAGACGGAGTGAAACCACTACCAGAGAAAGTGAAAGCGATTTCGGATTTCCCAAAACCTAAAACGGTAGAAGAACTCAGAAGATTTCTAGGTATGATGAATTTTTATAGGTCTCATTTACCCAAAGCAGCGAGGCATCAAGCCGAACTTAATAAATTCTTGCATAATTCCAAGAAAAGGGACAAAACGCCCATACCTTGGACCGAGCGAGCAGACGATTCATTTATCGCTTGTAAAAACAGTTTGCTCGAAGCCGTAACATTATACTTCCCGTCTTGCGATACACCTTTATCAATTATGGCGGACGCATCGGATGACAGTGTAGGCGCCGTCCTACATACGCTTGTAGACGGAAATTTAAAACCGTTAGGTTATTATTCAAAAAACCTCAGCGATACGGAAAAGCGATATAGCACCTACGATAAAGAATTATTAGCAATATATCTAGCTGTCCTACACTTCAGATATTTGGTAGAAGGACGAAAATTTACAATCTTTACAGACCATAAACCTCTGATCTACGCGTTCACAAAATTAGGTAGCGCTAAAGAAGTACCGAGAAGGACGCGTCAGATTATGTTTATAGGAGAATTCTCAACAGATATTCGACATGTATCGGGACATGACAACAGCGTAGCAGACTGTCTATCCCGAAGTGGTGTTGAAACAATATTGTGTCCATCACCAATAGATTACGTAGAAGTGGCCAGGGAACAAAGTAGCGATAAGCAGTTGCAAAACATGCAGGCCGAGAACAGCTTACGCTTTAAAAAGATCATATTGCCAGGTAGCAACGTACCTATCGTGTGCGAAACATCCACAGATAAGGCACGCCCGTACCTACCTGAAATGTTTAGACGAACAGCATTTGACTGTGTGCATAACGTTAGCCACCCAGGGAGCCGTGAGACTAAAAGGTTGATGCAAGAAAGGTATTTCTGGAAGAAGATGAATGTAGATGTAGGCACATGGGCCAAAACCTGCGTTCAGTGCCAGAAATCCAAGGTCAATCGTCACACAGAGTCGGCGCTAGGGCAGTTCGAACCAGCAGCGCGCTTCGAACATTTACATATAGACTTAGTAGGTCCCCTACCGACAACGGAGCAGGGTTATAGGTATTGCGTAACCATGGTAGACCGTTTTACCAGATGGCCGGAAGCAGTACCGGTAAAAGATATGACCGCTGAAACAGTAGCTAGGGCAGTATATGAGACGTGGATATGTCGTTATGGATGCCCAGCCAGACTGACGTCTGACCAAGGTACGCAATTTCAAGGTCAATTATTTAAAGAGCTAATGAGACTGCTAGGAATAAATAAAATAAGGACAACTCCTTACCACCCACAAGCTAACGGGTTAGTAGAACGATGGCACAGATCCTTTAAAGCAGCTTTAACAGCTCGTTTATTAGGTAAGTCGTCATGGGCAGATGAACTGTCAACAGTAATGTTTGGTCTGAGAGCATCCGGCAGAAGCGACACAGGAGTGAGTGCAGCAGAAATGACGTTAGCACACACGCTGAGACTCCCAGGAGAGTTCTTCAGCGAGGTAAGTAAGTCAAGTACCAGCGACGTGTACACGTACGTAGACAGGTTAAGAGGCGTAATTAGGAGCCTGCGGCCTGTGCCCAGAGTATCGAGCAACACACGTCAGATGTTCGTACATAAAGATTTGGAGTCATGCACCCACGTGTTCGTACGAAGAGATGCAGTGAGGAAACCATTAACACCTGCGTACGATGGCCCATACCGCATCATAGGCAGACATGGTAAGGTAGTAGAAGTACAGTTACCTAACAGGACCTCACGTATATCAATTGACAGACTTTAACCGGCCTACTTATTAAATGACGACCTAAAAGACAGTGTGACGCAACCGACGCGTAGCCACAGCGTAGCACCCGATGGAGGGCAAAACGTAGACAAGCCCGTAGCGGGCAGTGACGCACCAACTAAGGCTACGAATATATCATTGCGCAAAACGCGCAGTGGCCGCACAATCAGGCCACCCGTGCGATTTAGCTGACACAACTTGGACTGTGGACTGACATCGACAATGACTAGAAGTTAACTAGCATAAATAGTAATAAGCAATATTCTGTATTTTTAAATAAAAATGTAGTTGCATATATATGAGAGCACAAGCAAGCGACAACGCATTATGATAATAACCATGGGTCAGACTCAGAGCAAAGACGAAGTCATCATCGCCCAATCCGGCACGAATTACGCGACCGCGACATTCGAAGAAAAACTGAATAGAATCTCCATACTGTTGTTAGTAGTACTAGCCATTGTGGCCGTGATTATATTTTTCTGCATGTATAAAAGGTGCAAAAGGGGCACCGAAGGCTGGATGAGAAACCAAATAGTCCGCCTGCAACCCATGGCATCACCACCTACAATGACTGCGGTGTTGGCGCAACCAGGAAAGGGGCCCAATCCGTCGCAGGTCATCATCTCATAGGTGCAGTACAGTTGTGCAGTGTTTTCTAAAGTGAACAAAGTGCCGTCTCTCATATATACGCAAAACTTTGTGCAACAATATGTATAATGTGAAAATTTTGCCTATAGGTATTTTTTCTCAATAATGTAAAATTATTAGTCCGAAATAACAAACAATGTGACCAGTTAATATCCAAATATGCAATGTATTTTTTGAAATTGTATTTTTATAAAATATTTGTGTCCGTAAAAAACTATACACGCATATTAATGCACCAAAAGATTATTATAATTTTGTAGTGCAGTATATATTTTGAAATAAAAGGTATAGATTATTAGTAGCGAGCGACCGATGACATCACGCAAGCGATAACTCGTGTCGACGGCCGTTAGACGACGCGTCAGCAAAATAATCGAGCGCACTGCGCGCATGGTGTCAGCGGCGCGCAATAGCAAGCTAACTAACATAAAATTGTTGCACTAGTATTTAAGATTTTGTATTTTGAAAAATTTTATGAAAAAATTTTGTTTTTAGGGGAGAGTGATGTGGGGGCACAAAACTCATGAGACGACAATAAGCAGCCGGCCGCGCGGGCGCAGCCCGCCGCCGAGCCAGTCGTTCCCCATCACTCGCCCCCCACACTCGTAACACTCGTATATTCATAAGAAAGTATTTGGACAGTAATTAAATACAGTTTATCCAAATAGACTATTTCATTTAACCGACCAGGGAGTAGGAACCCCAAATCCTACACCTGTCTCAGAAAAACTGCGAGCGGAGTTTGATTTTTGCCCAAATCGAAAAAAAAGGAATAAAGATATCCCTTATCCGCCTCCGCCTTTGACGCCTCCGGTCCCGTTGTGGGAAATAATGCATTACTACGGGACAACTGCACGGAAAAAAAAGTCCCATTAGTCCCGCCACGGGACTACTCAACGGGACAACTGGGATCTGAGGTCCGTAGCTCAATTTGTAGTGACCTTACCTGCTGTGCTCATAGTCCCGGGTTTGAGTCCCGGCCGGGGCAAGCATTTATCTGACCGATAAATGCTGGTTCTCGGGTCTTGGATGTTTGTGATTGTGTTTATGCCACCCGCGAAACAGGGAGGAGGGAATCCTACCTAATGCGGGGTCATGCGTGTGTCCCGTTAATTTATTCATTTATTTTATTTATTATCCGATCATATCCGTTACAGCCCCCACACTATTCTAGCTCCATAACTTCCATGCATTCAACATGGACCGGTTAGGTGCGAATTTAACTGCATAGTTCTGTTTACTATTGAATAGGACAGGAATGCACGTTATTGCATTGCAGCGAAGGTATCTTCCATTACTTAGATCGGTTAGGCACAAAAGTAGGTCGACTAAATACAGATGTATGTTGCAATTTGTGGGCATCTAATGAAACGATATATTACCTACCTACACGCAGTTAAATGAATTTAGACAAATTGGTGGCGCCGCCTAAGATAGACACAGATGATATTTGCATAACAAAGCTGTGTGAAGGCTGTTTTCTGCGCAATGAGTAATTTTAGGGGTCGAAGGGGACCTGTGCCTGTGCGGGGGTTTACCTCTATGAATTTCAAGAAATAGTTCATGATTCGTTCAACCGAATCAAACTTTCAAGTTTTTGGACATCTCTATGTAGCACACATAGACTATAAACACTGTCAGTGATGTGCAAACAATCTGTGACTATATTCTTTCAGCCGTCAAGAAATTCCGCGGGGACTCACCTCCCATAATCTGACAACCTTCTCTTGGGCTCCCTAAACGATCGTGCGGCATGACATGCATTACGTGCTGTCTAGCTGTAGTGATTGACGTGCATGACATGCACACTACGTGCTGGCCGTTGCTTCACTGTACTGATTGATAGCAAGCATGATGGTCCATCATGCGGCATGACATTCACGTAAACGTTGCATGTCATGCAAGCATGATCGAGTAGGGACACTTTATAACATACCTTTAAATTACATTATCGATCCACCGATAAGCCGTGTAATTCGATTATTGGGGAAGGCCAATGTCCAGCAGTGGACCTTGAAGCTGGTATGATGATGAAGCTTACCGAAAGGTAGCAACATTTCCCAAGTCGTTGAGCTTATCAGAGTTTAAGTATTTTTTTCATCAAGCGAACAGCGGAGCGGTTTTAACATAAATTTGCATCAAAACCCAAGACTGCGCTGTGAGGCTAATATACTTTGATTAAACCGACAGACGTAGTTTACTATTAGGATAATAAGCAAAACAGCTTGAAGCAATGAAACAACAAGATTTGTTTCTTCAAATTACAACTTACAAATTACAAAAAAGAACGAATAAAGTAAATACCTATTAACTAGTGGTTCTGTGAGAACAGTAGACCTCGCCAGCCCATATAAACCAAACCTAAAAGAAACGAACAGAAGTCAATTTTGCAGTTGGATACAGATTAAGTACTAATGTGACAAAAATTAGCACTTTAAAGCTTAATATTTCGCAAACGGATCCCTGAATCGAAAAATGTTTTTTACACACCCGCGATATTTTTGAAAGATCTATCCAACGATACCCCACACCATGGAATTCACGCGAAAAAAAAATATTTCCCATTTTTCGTATGCAGTTTTATGAACATAAAATTTTCGACTTTCATAAGTTAATTGACTATTACTCAAAAACTAATTGAACCTACTTAGCTGTGATAGTTTTCCTTTTAACTACGTTATATATGCTACTGCCGTGAATTTTTTCACATTTCCAGAAGCAACCGTTTAGCTGGCAGGGGGGGGGGGGGGACACACGTGACTCTAACAAAAATTACCGCTTTAAAGCTTAATATTTCGCCAACGGATCCCTAAATCGAAAAAATGGTTTTCACACACCAGCAATATTTTTGAAAGACCTATCCAACGATATCCCACACTATGGGATTCACAAGAAAAAAAAGTTCACTCCCACTTTGCGAGTATGGTAGGTACTCTAAAAAAATGTTTATCAAAATTTTATTCTACTCATTTTGTCGGCTTAATTAATTTATACCTATGCCAAATTTTTGTCAAAATCGGTTGAAAAATGCGACCTGTAGAGAATTACAGACGGACAGAAAGACAGAAAGACTGACAGACGGACAATAGCATTTTTGGCCAATCTCGAAACTGAGACCTTCGCTCGCTCGGTCAATTATGTAGGTACAGTCTACCGCACATCAATGGAAACACTTTGACCTTGAGCTGGCCTAGCCTATTAGCGAGTTTCAATACTACGCGAGACCAGTTTATACTGGTTTTGTTACCACTGATGTGCGGTCGACTGTACCAATATAATAATGCCCTCCTCAAATTAACGTAGTTTTTAGATTGTATCTCGCATTTTTTGGGGTTTTACGGCCCTCGATAAAAAAAAACTAAATAAAAAAAGCCTATAGAAGTTTAAATAAAAAAGCCTAGAAGCTTAATGAATAATTAAGCTTATGTGCTAAAGTCATTATAGTCGTAAAATAATCACTCACACACAATAAACCAGCGGTTACCGAGGCAACCTGGTTTCGAATAAAGAAAAATAATTCCGTTTTCGCACCTGGTTTCGAAACTCAGGTTTCGAAATTGCCGTAGCGGATCATTTGCCTGGAGGCGGTAGGAGTCGGTAGGCGGGCGAAGCGTATTACGACAAATCAATATTTCATTTTCAATTCAGCAAATGAGTCCGGTCCCTAAACCTCGCAATTCTTCACAAACCCAATGCATACGAATTGGTTGAAACAAATAATAGAATGGCGCTCGAAACAAATCGGTTTGCGTAAAACCCGAGCGTAAAACCAACGTCGGTTGACACATTTTTGAAATTTTTAAAAAATTGGGTTTTTTTTAGCTTTTGCGAATAATAATTCACCATTATTTATTCATGTATGTGACACCTATTATAAGCTATACATACATCTACATAGGTGAACGGATAATTAGAAATAGGGCAAGATTTTCATACAATCGAGGTCAATTTGAAGCCATGGTTCTCGGTGAAGGGTTGATTGCGGCGTGATCTGATGACGGCCATCGAGAGAGTAGATGGAGGACATTTAGATCGCTATAGATATGCAACTGATCAGATGAGCCATTTGGAAGCAGCATCGTCATGAAGAAAAAAACCCGTTAAAAGGCATGAAAATGTATGAAAATTTAAAAATGTATGAATCATGACGATGCTGCTTCCAGACGGCTGATCTGATTAGTTGGATATCTATAGCGATCTAGAACTCCTCCATCTTCTCTCTCGATGGCCGTCATCAGATCATGCCCCGATCAATTCTTCACGGAGAACCATGGCTTCAAAGTGACCTCGATTGTATGAAAATCTTGCGCTGTTTCTAATTATCCGTCCACCTATGTACATCGGGAAAAGCTGTTCCCGCGGGAAAATCTTCTACGCGGACGAAGCCACTGGAAACAGCTAGTTGTAAATGAAAGTCAGCTGTTTCTAAACTCTATTTGGCACGGTTTTTATGTGTTAGGTTAGGTGTTAGCAAATATTCTTGAATATACTTTTGTGTCAAATAAGTTAACTGTTCCAAGTCATGCGATGTTTCAGTGTTTATTAAAGTGAATGCTAACGTGTTTTTTTAACGAAACTCGTTCGGCTACTGGAAGCTTTTCGGCCTAAAGCCGTTACAGCAGTTATATTATTTTACGATAAATTAATTAAATCACGACGCCTGCGTTAAAATTTCGATTCCTTGGAACTTTTAGCCGATGCCAAAATATTAAAAAGAAAAACGAAATTGAAAATTGTTTAAATTTCATCATCATCAACAGCCTATTAATGTCCCCACTGCTGGGGCTCAGGCCTACCCTCCCAACGAGGGCGTTCGGGCTATAGTCCACCACGCTAGCCCAGTGCGGGTTGGTGGACTTCACATGCGCCTAAGAATTTCTTCTTCGGCGTATGCAGGTTTCCTTACGATGTTTTCCTTCACCGTTTGAGAGCAGTCAGTAAATGTACTTAAGTTTCGAGAAAAACCTATTGGTACATGGCCCAGCTGGGGATCGAACTCCGGACCTTTCGATATGATAGGCCGCGTCTTATCCCCTACGCCACTAACGCTCTAACTGACGTTTAAATTTACCTTTAGTTAAACTCGAAATGTTCCCCTTTCGATCGGTACCTATCATAAAAATAAGCGTTTTCAGAATTCTTTGAATGCAGTTTCCCTTTATTTATAAGAAAAATAAAGGTTCCAATTAGTAAAATGCTATCTTCAATATTTAGGGTACTTTTCCCCCTAGAGGCATTATCTTGGTTCACCTTGTACAAAGTTTGTACAAAGTTAGCAGTCAAAAGTGTCTTCGAGTTACGTCTAGTCTAGTCGAATAGATGTGAAGGGTAATGGGCTCCCTGAACGATCATGCGGCATGACATGCATTACGTGCTGTCACTCATGCAGGACCGTCTAGCTGTAGTGATTGACGTGCATGACATTCAAACTACGTGCTGGCCGTTGCTTCACTCTGATTGATAGCAAGCATGATGGTCCAATAAGCAGCATGACATTCACGTAAACGTTGCATGTGATGCAAGCATGGTCGTTTAGGGACACTTTATCAATGATTACACCCATATTATGAGGCGTCGCTCTGATCTATCAGAGATTCATACAGTTCACTGGGATTCCTTGGGAGAAATGTTAGATTCATTTAACTATATTAAATTTGTTGTATACTTAGAGTATACAATAACCTAGCTAGCTTATGTATACTCTAAGGTTGTATACAATATCCTGAAGACTGCAAGCAAACGATATTATACAAACCCGCGGTATTAGAAGCTGCATACATCCGAAAGGTCGAGATCACAGTACAGTTAATGCGTACAGTATGGCTGCTGTAGTTGCATCATGCAAACGAGACAATCTAAACATTTCGAACCACCCAACGAATACCCTAAACATAGTTTTTAAAATTTAATATATTTTTAACTTTGTTTTAATGATACATTTCATATTTTACCCTAACGGGGTAGGCAGAAAAAACGGACCGTCAAGTATCTCGATCCTGACACACCTCTTTCACTCTATTCGCTCATTATAATTAAGATAATTAATAGAGGTACTACTAGCTACTACTACTGCTGTTTCCCACGGCCTCGTCTGCGTTTTTAAGGTACATTATTAAATACATTTGTAAGTACATGTAAATTTTGAGGTACAGTCATTATGAAAAATTATTTTTAATATACCTATCCTTTGTATCTTCTGAAACAATACTAATATTTAATAGAAATGCGTAGTTTAAAAACAATTTATTTAACGCTTTTGCCAAATGCATAATTTATTTTGTAATGAGTAAACTTTCTTTGATATATTTCCTCTGCCTGTTCAGGAGCTCTATTTTTGATTCGCTCGTAGGGAATTGTATCGTCGCATGCTACTTATGTCATATTCGACTTCCAAGTCGCACGACGCCACGACGCTGATTTTCTGCAATTTTGAATCGCTCGCGTTCGGTGTTGCCAATAATATTAGAAATGTAGAATTTTATCCATTTCACGCAGAATAATAAAAACCGGTAATTACCGAAACGTAAAGCGGAACGTAAAATTCTCAGCAATGGTCGAAACCATAGAGACTGTATATGATATTATCTTTGCCTTTTGTTAGAAAAAAGTAAACTATCATGTCAGTGATAGTTGTCTCTTTTCTTTTGTCATATGCCATTTGACGTTTACTCTACCGCTCGTACTCTACTTTGCGTTTTAGGCGAACCGATTCCTCGTACTTCGAGAGGCGAACCAAGTGGAATTTAAAAATCCTCTTGGTCCGATGGTCGAACCAAGTGGAATATCAAATTCCTGATGGTCCGACGTGTCGAACCACGAGGAATCAAAATTCCACTTGGCTCGACTGCGGACCACGTTGTCGAACCACGTGGACGCACCGAATCGAACGCTCGAAGAGAGGAGAGCGAATCAAAAATAGAGCTCCAGATTGCATGTTTACGTAGTGTTTCTGTACTGTACATGGTTATACCGGCCGTTGAAGGCGCGACGAGGCGAAATAATTGAATTAGACCGGTTACGGCGCGGATGTGAGCCGGGCGCGCTGTGCAGGTCTGCTTTAATACGTGTCGCGCCGCGCGTCGCGCCAGTGTGGGTTAACTTTAGCCTACGAGTAATGCTGTCTGACATGAAAGAAAATAATATAGATTGCACATTTATTTTGTGTATAATAATAATAATAATATAATGTTTGGACAAATTTTACACACGGCTGTTTAGTCCCAACTAAGCCGAAGCTTGTAAATGGGTACTCAACAACTGATAAACATACTTGTATACTTTTAAATAAATACTTAAATAGATACAAACACCCAGAATCCGAAAACCAACAGTTATGCTCATCACACAAATGTTGGTCCCGGGTGGGAATCGAACCCACGACTTTTGGCGCAGTAGGCAGAGCCACTACCACTACGCCAACAAGCCAGTATAATAGGAATAAGTAGAGTTTATAAGTAGGTACGGTACGTAAGGAGATCAGAACAATAGATGATTCAATTAAATTCAATACACTTTATTGCACATTTAAAAATTACAGATAAAAAAATGAAATTCTATTGTAAAAATTCCGTCTCACCCCCTTCCCTACTCGGCCGCCAAGAGTTTATACTTACAAAAAATTTCCTACTTTAAATCACTCAAAAAATTCACATTCAATTCCCAGCGGAATAATCGGGATTCAAAATGCTCGGTGGCTTCACAGAGTAAAAAAAATTCTTTATTAGTGTTAGTAGAGTGTGAGTAGATAATCCTAGTAACTATTTACGTAACCACTTTCGAAAATGTACGACTGTATCCGTTTTCGAAACTCGGGGCCGACTATGGTTAAGAATTTGGATTACTTGAAGTGTCTTTATTAAACAAAAACAGTCAGTGAAAACAGAGAACACTTAACCCGATTAGTAACTGGTTACGGAATACAGTTACGAAGCTAAAGGCAAAAAGTTTGCTACGCGATCCCTAAAAAAAGCATAATATTGTATGTAGGATATAGAAATAAAAATAGAAAATAAAATAGAGTTTTCTATAACAAACTTTGGCGTTTATATCTAAGCTAGAAAAGTTACTGGGGATTTTTATTGCATCTCAGTTCGCCGGGAGACCATTTTTATGGTGTAATGGTACGAAGATGTCGTATTTGTGGGCCCGTCCACACACTTTATGAGTCAGGTCACACCGGATAGCTTGTACTTTGGAAATATTGAGCCACTAACTTCGCTAAGCTTCGCCGAGGCTCACCGTTCTAGATTACTGCGGGGACGCGCTGCATTCGGTGTGCTCTGGACTCAAATCAAAAAGGAACACGGTATGGTCCTTAAACAGTTTAAAACAAATCCTTAATGTACTTTTAAGAATCCGGATTCTTGGCGAGATAGTGGCGAGATGCGAAGGTAGAACATGAACATTTGGAGCGAGCGAAGCGAGGGACAGAAAAAAAAAAAACCATTCCCCGCTCGCAAATTCACGATTTGACGGCTATGCAAGGATAGATTAGAAGCCACCGAGTATTACTGCAATAAATCCTAAAACTTATTGACCGTGTACAATCTTTTGTCAGTTTACAATCTCGCTAGATTATTATACTTAAACGGCGTCAAAAATTTTACAGTAACATACATAAGAGAAGATTCGAACCTCTTTGGTCGCGCGCGCGCTCCCTGTGGAGATCGCATCTTGCATATTTAGTATGGGAAACGAAGACGATCGCCGGAAACGAAGAAAAAATTGGTGTCGAAATCCGGGGGGGTGCGGACAAAGGAAGCGGATTAGCGGAAGGAAGCTGCTAGAATACAATACAAATAATAATAAAATAGTTCTAATACAAAATATGGAGTTTGAAAATGAGAATGTGTGAGTCAAAATTTTCTGATACATTTGACACTATTTTGGCATCCCCTAAAATGCTTTTGTTACTCATCCATATGGGAGTACCTTTTTTAAAAAATTCATGCTTAACCCCAAAATTCCTAGCGTAAAAATCCTGACAAGGGCTCCACCAAAAGCCCTTGTTCAACCTAATCTGAACCAATTTCTGGCAGCTTACGATAAGTTGAGGGACCAAGTTATCGTTATGGTAATAAAACCGCGATAAATTGCGTTTTATCGCCTGTCCCGGCGACGTTAATATTGGATACGAATTACGTACGATGATAAATGACGTTTCACGCCTACTGCTGCGTCACGGATGTATGGAGTTGTGGTGGAAGTTGGAGTGGAATGAAGGTTCCAGGATCCGTCCACTAGGATCTTATAGCAAAAGCCTGGGGATTAACTGAGAGAATTTCGATTGAGTGAATATTGATTGAGAGAATACTCTTAGTATTGATATTTATTGGACGTTTGCAAGTTTTTAGGGAAGAGGCAGTCTTCAAAACGATATCTTTGCCACAATGTTCTCACTAATTAAAAAAACAACAACAAAAGAGCGTTGGCGCCAAAGAAATCGGAATAGCTATTCCGATTTCTTTGGTTGGCGCGCTCTTGCTTTCTCCCTCTACGGCTCTATTGAATGAAGCGCCATCTATGAGCGGTTACGGTACTATATTCAGAACTGTTTTATTCATAGAGACATCTGCGCATGCGTAAACACATCCAAGGCCACGACTCACGTCACAACACAATACGATTTTTTTTACTTTACGCACACATAGGCCGGCTGCCATCGCTGTCAATCGTGTCGAATTTGTAAATAATGTGTTTTATGTGATTAGTGCGTGTTTTTATTAATTAGTTACCAGTTAAGTGACAAAAATGTAAGTATCAACCCTTATTTTCATGACTTAAAGCAATAACATTCGTTTAACGTTGATTTGTCACAGATAATTTTGGATAACAATAACCTTACATTCGACTGACGTCAAAACGTCGCTGCATTGCGTACGCGTTCGTTAAAAATTTCAGATTACCTAAAATGGATTACAAAATTGTTGTTTTAGGGAATATGCATTAGATAATTACATTTATTTAGTTCTTGTAGGTTATAAACTAACAAGGAAGTATACGATTAAAAATTTCAACTGGTCACGCACCATCCGATATGGTCTAGTGGCTAGGATACCTGGCTCTCACCCAGGAGGCTCGGGTTCGATTCCCGGTATCGGAATTCCTTTTTGTCATTTTTAAATCATTTTTAAATCATTTTTCTTTTTTTCCAGAACCAAAATGAATTTAATGGCGGCATTGGCCATTACCATGGTCTTCGTTGGCTGTTGTTCCAACGTAGTGTTTTTGGAGCTAGTCGTGAAAGGAGACCCTGGTGCTGGGAATCTAGCTACATTTCTACAGTTCCTGTTTATTGCGAGCATAGGGTTCTGTACTGTCGGAAAATTTGGGTTCGCCAAACGAAGGATTCCCTTCAAGCAGTACTTGGTTCTAGTCGGGTTCTTTTGGACGAGCAGTGTTGCCAACAACTACGCTTTCGACTTCAACATCTCCATGCCTCTACACATGATCTTCAGGGCCGGATCTCTAATGGCTAACATGGCTATGGGCGTCTGGATATTGAAGAAACAATATCCACCTCTAAAATACTTAGCCATTTTCATGATATCAGCTGGAATAGCCATCTGCACTGTACAGTCTAGTGGCGATGTGAAAGCGCCAAGAGAAACCCATGAGGATGCCGCTGAAGAGGAGAGACTCCAGTTCATAGATTGGCTGTGGTGGTGTCTAGGAATCGCCATTCTAACTTTCGCTCTCTTCGTGTCGGCTCGCATGGGAATTTTCCAGGAATCCCTTTATGCTAAATACGGGAAACACCCATGGGAAGCGTTATACTACACCCATCTTCTACCTTTAATCTTCTGGCTGCCGACATCTTCGAATATTCTTGGACACGTTCAATTGGCAACAGAAACACCAGAAATGGAGCTTTTTGGAATTGTTTTGCCTAAACAAGTGATGTGGTTAGTGTTATACGTGCTTACCCAAGGACTATGCATCAGTGCTGTGTACGTATTGACTACGGAATGTGCTTCTTTAACCGTTACTCTGACAGTAACATTAAGGAAATTCGTATCTTTGTTATTCTCTATATTGTACTTTAGAAATCCGTTTACGTTGGGACACTGGGTGGGAACTCTGTTAGTGTTTGTAGGCACACTTATATTTACGGAGATATTGCAGAAGATCGTCGCGATGGTGTTGCCCGCGAAAGTGGGAAAGGAAAAGAAGGCGCAGTAAATTTATTAGTCGCATTGCTCAAAGTTTTAACAGTTTGTTATACAGCAGAATTTTGTTGGAATTTTTATGTTACACGTTATATGAGAATTTAGGGTTGGAGTGGAGAAAAGGGGGCGCTGACATCGAAATTTGATTTTTAAAAATCTGTCTTTTTCGCCATGTAAGGGCGTCCCTGTCTGTAGCGCCCAGGGGAGGGGGCGCAGAAAAAAAATGTATATGACAAAAGTGGCTTACCTTGATGCCCCCTATCGAATGGCATCAAAAAAGTAGGGTGTCTTAATGACATCGAAAAATTTCTAAGTCTGTATCAAAAAAAAAAGCGTCCCCTTTTGTACATTTTGACGGCAACCAAGGCCAGGGCAGCGTTTTGATTGCGCCCCCTTTTGTCATTTAATTACGGCATAAAAAATGCACAAGTTTTATTGTTTTTGTTAAGACTGCCTATTTATAATAATGTTTGCTAAATGATTAGAGATGATACAAAGAAAAATTGTTGTCTGAAATTTATCTAATTATGTAAAGATTTCAAGTTGTAGGTGGTTTTGGACTATTAAGGATCGGATTTAAGTTATAAATTGACAACTTTTGTAATTGTTAGTGTAACAATAGTTATGAGATAAAGACGAAACTTGTTTTAGTGCTGTCAAATCTTTAATGGGATACCAGAATCGAGTCTAAAAAATTTTTTTTTAAATTGGTCCACTATTGACGGAGAAATTGGTGAACATATATAAAAGGAAAAAACATACAGCCGAACATAGTACCTCCTCCTTTTTTGGAAGTCGGTAAAAATAGTCTCGGTGTTAGCTATTTATTAGTTCCTTTTTCAATTTAGGAGATAAGTTCTCATTATCAACAAAATGTGATCAAATCTAAAATTAATTTTACTGTATTTAGAATTACGTGATTTTTTTAATTACTGCTGTTTTCCTATATATAAAATTTTCATATTAATATGCCATCCAAGATAGTTTTAATAAATAAATGAAATGTAATAAATGATAATAGTATTAGACTTATTGTTTAATTTAAGTAATTATTAGCTATGTACATATATCTATTTATTACTCACAAAAGTTAATAAAAAATGTTTAAAAATTTAATTGTTTTACTAAATGTTGAACACTTCATGAAAACAAGTCAGCTTACAAACAGAAAATCGCATCAAAATCGGTTCATCCGACGTAAGAACTCTATAAAGTCTGGAAACAATCAGTATAATAATTTTGAAGATCTGCAGAGATATTTTGTTGCTAATAATAAGCTAGAGGTTACAATAATAAGCTAGAGGTTACATAAACCCACTATTCATTTTTTTTTCAATTCCTTGAATGTCTATGTTGGCTATAATAAGAGAACATGAAGTCATGAACGGTCTAATGATGTTTAATAATGACCAATCATCGTGTCTGAGCACATTTTCAAGGATATATTAATTTGATCTGTATTATCTAAACTATCACGTCATCTCGTTAACAATACTGTTTGTAAGTAAATTCTGGATCATGTGTAGTGATCATCATCAGGCTGCAACTCCACTGCTGGACATAGGCCTTCCACTGCCAGCCGCCTCACGCAGATCGTCGCACATCTAGCCCCCGCCTGCCCACGCATGGTCACTACTCGAGCGGTTATCGGTTCTCCGACATGTGACGGCCTCTGGCAACTACCTAGTTTCTTTTTTTTTGGCAACAGTACTCTCCTAAACTTTTTTTACATGCTATTGTTATACGGAAGAACACTGACCCCCAAGTTACAGGCTGACCTAGTTTTCGGATTCTGTTGGTGTTGTATGCTCATAAAATACTGTACCTATTCAATTGTCAACAATTCGTACTGTATTGTTTTTGATAAAAAAATAATAAAAACTAGTTGAGCTATGTCGAAGGCCTTAGTTCTCCGGCGGATCGCATCGTTTTGGACCCTGTCTCACAAAGATATGTCCTCTCAAACTTAGTAATTATTCACCATATTTTTCAACCGTTTGTTTAGCTATTTATTTTAATAATCGTTAAGATGACAGGTACGAATTTGTAGGGTACTTAACTGATAGATAGATAGTGGAATAAGTTACTGTTATATCAGTTTTATCTGTGTAAATGTTATCTTCATAATCAAGTTTTAGATTAACATTAATTTATCATTGTCTGATATCTATTAAATTGTGATTTGGGACGATATTGCATTTGCTCGCAGCATATTCGCAGGCGTTTTTAACTTTAATTTTATTCTTTGCATTTTTAAACACTAAAAAAGTCCAAAACCGTTGTAAATTGCCGAGTTTTTCTCGAAACAATGTTAAGCACATAAAATAGTTTCGACTGGAAAACCTAAAAATGTCCCCACGTGGCTCTAACCACGATTGGGCAAAATTAGTGGTCGCTCGGGCAAAAGCTTGCCTTGCGAAATTTCCTCCCCTTACCAACCTAAATGCACCCACTTTCTGAAACTGCAGACGAAAATGCTCTTAACACGTTCTAAACAAGACCTAGGTCGTACTAGAACAACTTTGATTTGGCCAGAATGTCGTGGTTTTCGGTAAACGGACGCCGTTGGAATTTCAACAAGTAAAACCATTCCGAGTGCACTTGTGATGCGCTTTGAGTCTATATATTTAAGGTTTAGTTTTCACCACTTCAAACGTAAGCGCAGTTTTGTGTTTATAAGGCTGCACTGTTCGGCCAGAATTTGTTGACCCGTAGGTTTTAACTATCTCTACCCTGTAAGTGCCTTTGACGCTTTGGGCAAGAGGGGATGGAAAGGGCTTGTGTTGATGGTTAAATACGCTTGCAGTGCAGACATTCTTGACGAATGTTGCCAAAAACTAGGCGGTTTTCACCTCATTCAGGGCAGTTTATTGTTCAGCGCTTTAGCAGCTGCTTTATAAAACCCTTAGGCGCTTTTTAAAGCGCAGTGTTTGTTCAGCATTGAGTAGGAGCGTCGGTGGCGCAGTGGGGAAAGCGCGGCCTGTTACGCCTGAGGTCCAAGGTCGTTCCCCGGTCGGGCCACAAAGTTTAATGACTTCTCAAACAGCAAAGGAAAACATCGCGAGGAAACCTGCGTACGACGAAGAAGGTATTCTTCGGCGAATGCGAACTCCATCTACCAGCGTATCACTGGGCTAGCGTGGTGGACTATAGCCGTAACACCCTCGTTAAGAGGATAGGCCCGAGCGGCACTATTAATTCCTCTGTGCCAACAGTGCGGATTTCACGTTGGGAAACGGTGTCCAGCAGTGGACACAGGCAGATGACTGACGTGTGTATGCTTGTTGCAGATGGCGAGCCCATCAAGCTGCCGGAGAACCTGGAGAGCCTGCCGCGAGCTGAACACTTCGCTGCGCAGAGGCATCGCTGGAACACCAATGAGGTCAGTGCATTAATTATGGACACTCCAACATTCACACCCTTAAAATACACATACTTAAATAGTGCCCGTAAATCTTTTTGGCGGTTGAGTGAATATAGTCACAGATGACAGTGCTTGCAGACTATGTGTGCGTAATGACGCGGTGTGAGTAGAGGTATCCATCACAAACTTGAAAATTTTGATTCGGTTGATCGATTCAATAAACTATTGCTTTATATTGAATGAGCGTCTCTTATAGCCCCCGCACAGCGCCCCTTTGACACCTAAAATTAGTCATTACGCAGAAATGAGCCGACTTCACTTAACCGCCGAAACGATTACAGGCATTACTCGTATTAATATAAACTTATTTTCTATTGATTTTGACGGCAACAGGCTTGTGCCTTAGTTTTCAGGCGGCGTCGATTCTATTTATCAATGACAATTCTTCATCTCTTGAAGTCGACGGTTATCGGTTCTGCAACAGGTGTGGTGTGACCAGCCCACTGATACTCCAACGTCCTAACTTGTTGAGCTATGTCGAATACAAAAACAGTGCCTAAAAATAGTAAATTAAACTGGTGCAGATTTAAACAGTGCTGCTAATAAGCTGGCAACGTCATCATACTTACGGCCACAGTGTATCCCCTTAATGTAAATTAGTGACGGCATTTTATCTTGCACATTTGTCCCGACCCTATTTACCCTAAGTTCATTACCATTAGTAATGTAACGTCACAATATTACCTGCGGCGGCCGGTGTATAAATCGCTGTTAATTCATGTATTATGCAAACTGTCATGACTGTCTCGCAGATATGAGCTGGCCGGCCTACTTGGTGCTCGGGATTAATTTTATGCCACCACTGACATACACTGCTGGTAAAAAATTATACAAACATGGTAGGTAACTTTGAAACCTTGGTTCTCCGTCGGAGATTGATCGGGGTGTGATCTGATGATTGCCATAGGCGCGGATCCAGCCCTCAAAAAAGGCGGTCACAGCCACCCGAAAGCGAAAATCTTTATTTTTATTTTGTTAAGGCATTGGATTTAATATGTATGGACTGACGATCTGGTGAAGGTCGCGGGACCCGGTTGGATGAGGTTGGCGCAGAACCGGTCGTCGTGGAGATCCCTGGGAGAGGCCTTTATCCAGTAGTGGACGTGTTTCGGCTGATATGCTGATAATGATCTACCAGAGGATATCTTGCATATAAAGGAGAGAAAATTGAAGAATCACATAAAACAATTTTATAAGAAAGATTTATTTGGATGACAAGCCTGGTACTTATTAATTGCTTCAGCCTCGTACAATCTTTACAAACTTTGATAACAAATTGACGGGTATAAATAAAATACCCAGTGTCATCATCAACAGCCTATTAATCTCCCCATTGCTGGGGCTCAGGCCGACCCTATCAACGAGGGTGTTCGGGTCCACCACGCTAGCCCAGTACGGGTTGGTGGACTTCACACGCGCCTAAGAATTCTTCTTCGGCGCATGCAGATTTCCTCACGATGTTTTCCTTCACCGTTTGAGAGCAGTCAGTAAATGTACTGAAGTTTCGAGAAAAAACCCATTGGTGCATGGTCCAGTCGGTGATCGAACTTTGGACCTTTCGATATGATAGGCCGCGTCTTATCCCCGAGGCCACTGACACTACCCAGTGTACTCGTATGAAATAACATATTTTGACTTTCAAATATCTGTGTAAGTAGGTGCATTAAAGCGTAGTTTTAGATATAATAAAAATAATTGGGTACGGCACGACGGCACGTATGCTAATCCGGGACAGTCCGGTCTAGCGATATTATGTCCCGTCCTGGCACATTTGCATTTAAGTACCTGAAATTGGAGCAAGCTACAACTATTTTCCCAAAGTGAACTGTCGACATAACCTTTGTCTTACGTGGTCCTATCCACTTAATCTTCGTAGCGTGCCACCATTCGTGGCGAGGTATAATTCAAAGGCCAGGAGGACCCGGTTAGAAAAGTCCATACCTCTACCGAAATTCTGCATGGACAGACTTGCTTTTTAGCCTTCAAATTCAAACCAGAGTGAGCTATATTGAGTCATAGATGGGATAGATTAAAAATTTCGAGGTCATTTTGAATGATTTTTGCCCACGAAATGATTTGATTTCGCACCAGTCAGCCCGATCTTCGGTTCTCCGCATTGCCGGTCGCCTTACGCAGAGTTGCTTTACCTAGCCGGGGGGCGTCCCACACTTCGCTTGCCCAGTCGTGGTCTCCACTCGAGAAATTGTCTACCCTTTACCCTTCGTTCTTCGACTGATGTGACCAGCCCACTGCCCTTTAACGTGCCCTTTTTGAGCTATGTCGAAGTCTTTGGTTCTTTGGTGGATCACCTCGTTTCGGATCCTGTCTCGCAGAGAAACTTCAAGCATGGCCCGCTGAGTGACTGAGTTTTCGAGACTAGTCCCACTGTCAGTGTCCACGTTTCGTTAGCATTTGCATAAAAGCCATATAATTATGTAGGTACTTTACATTTCTAGTCGAGAACATGTAGTAATATCTCTATGTTTAGATTAGCCCGGCTAATGAAATGCGTTGGGCGTAAATTAGACTCTCTCCCCCTTCAACCCCCTTCAGCCCCCTTTAACCCCCTTCGACCCCCCACTCGGTCCGAGTGCGTGTAGAGTCATTACTGTAATATGAGGTATGGGAAGCCTTTCCCATTACACAGATTGTTGGGCTAAATGTCCTGTGGTTTTATGATACAGCCGGAAAATGAGGGTGTCCCGTAAATAAACAGTACATGAATGAATGGAACATATTTGTTTAACGATTTTACGAAATAATACCAACACAAAAAATATTTGTCTGGTCATCTAGGCTACAAAAAATGTTTACGTAATTGCAAGTAAAAGTAATCGATAACATTTTCGAATTTGCTGAAAATTTAATTTCAATTTAATTTTTAATAAAAAAATCAAAAATATTTAATGCATGTAAGTACACTGGGTCATTTATACAACGTCGATTTTTTTTATCTACAACCGTCCGGTCCACATAAACACGTATCTAGCTAAAATAATACCTACCAAATGCAAAGTTTTTGCATAAAAAAGTGTATTCGCTATCTCTTGACAAATTAAATCATGACATAATTATGGAGGTACAGTAGCAAAAAAGTTCAAAAAACCAAAACAATGAATAATCTAAAATAATTTTAAACCATTATTTACCATCATTTGATCGTTGGTCTCGTTAAATTTGCATACACAGGTACCTAAACGGCCCGGTGTTAACGGAAGGTGTAAACAAGGTGGGGGAAGGGGGGGGGGGGGGGCGCCAGGTGGTGAGCTGAGTCCCCACTGCGGGCGGGAAGTCGTCATAAAATACGTATTCGCTATAAAAGGCGCCGGTAATGTAGGAAATTAAAATAAATTTCTCTCTTTACGATACTGTCTTCGGCGCGAAGAGAATATAAACCGATGTAATATAAACTCATTGTTATATTCAACTCATTGAAAAAGTTTTTTTTTTACAAAATCTACAGCACTTAGGGCTATATTGTAATGGGCGGCGCTGCCGCTGTGTGCGAGATTGAGACGAAGCAGTCACGCCGCTCATAGATCCCGTACAAAATTCACAAGTGCCGGCGCGACGCGTCGCCGCCCATTATAATACAGCCCTTATGAAAACAATATTATTGTAAATACATAGGTAGCTTAGGGAGTTAGAAGAGGGATTTACAATATATTAATTTAAATTTCAATTAGGCGTAGGTGTGTTGTGTTTGTATAAATCAATATCCCACGTAGGTACTTTACTACATAGCTAGAGAGTTATTGATTATTTTGATCAAAATCGTTTTTATGGTGGTGGTGGACCACTTTTCACTGACTGTGCATCGATAGGTTGACGTTTTTCATTGTCGATTTCTGATTTAATTTAATTTTTATATAAAAAAAATTTTCAATAATTCAAAAAACCCACAGCTTTTTTTACAATAAATATTACTCTAAAGATATTACAAAGACATAAAGTTATTAATAGATTACATATAATATAGATACCTAGTGACATGTTAGGTTAGGTTTAATTATTTTGATCAAAATCGTTTTTATGGTGGTGGTAGACCACTTTTCACTGACTGTACATCGATAGGTCGACTTTTTTCATTGTCAATTTCAGTTTTTTTTTAAATTTTTAAGTATTCAAAAACCAACAGCTTTCTTACAAAAAAAATTACTCTAAAGATATTACTAAGACATAGGTTTCCCTAATGTCACTCTATACCTACATGCTAACGTTTCCTGATAACTCATGGATTGTTATTTTTTTACCCTTTCAATTAACCTTGAGTCTCTATCTACCTTGTCATTTGTATGGAATTATGCGAAAGAGACTGGCCTATCCGGTCTTTATTCATCACCAGTGATAAAAGTGATGAATCGGCACCAAGGGGACTGCACCCTGAGGGGAGGAAACCCTTTAAATGCATGTAAAAGTGTTATATTGAATGCTGGAAAGGAAACGGCCCGCGTGCATGCACGCTGCCCGCGGCGAGTTAACCAGAGATTAGAAAACTTTGAACTGAACGTGGTACCGGACCTTAATCGGCGTTGAATTGTGTGCTATTCTAATGAATGCCTTAAGGGTGGGAACGCGTTTTAAATTCAATTCAATTTAATTCAATACACTTTATTGCACATTTAAAATTACAGACAGATATACGAGAAAAACAGATACAGTAATGTACATCTAGGTAGTCTTATCGCTAAGAGCGATTTCTTCCAGACAACCTTTTATAGTGAGTCTAGTTAGTTTACACTGAAATAGTTTGTTGAAGAATCAAAAAGCATTTAATTTAAACCGAACGATGAAACCGAATAGGGGAAGATACGTTGCACCAAACGGCCGGAGGGACAAGATACGTTGCACCAAATTGTTTCGATGCAGCGAACTAGAAGGCACTAGAATTAGTCCTACGAAGTTCCTTATCGCATTTCACTCCAGACACTTGGCAAATGACAGGTAGGCGTTATGTCAGTAGTACCATTGACTAGTACCATTGATGGTACAAGTGACACATCTTTGTATCCTTAGTACCATGAAAGTTGAAGAAGATACCATGTCTCCAGAGGATAGCCAAACATTCACTGATAATAACTATTATCAAGATTTATTTCATTGTGTTTTTATAACTGTTAATTATTTGCTTATCATTTTTTATGTTTTTATTATTTACTAGCTTTTTCTCGTGGCTTCGCCCGCAGAAATTTTTTTCTAGTGTTCATTTTGAAACAGCGCCCTCTATGTATGCGTTTTCTTACTTAGGGTATTAGCGGACGCCCAGCGACTTTGTCCGCGTTAAAAAATATATTATATGTTATTCCAGTATTTAGGCTATCACTGTACCATATTTCATAAAAATCTGTTCGCTAGTTTTTGCGTGAAAGAGTTACAAACATCCTCACATCCTTACAAACCTTCGCCTTTATAATTATTAGTATGATTTATTAAATTACCTCTCTAATAATCTGGTGAACGTCGCTGGACCCAGCTGAATGAGGTTAGCGCAGGACCAGTCGTCGTGGAGATACTTGGGGGAGGCCTTTGTCCAGCAGTGGACGTCTACAGGCTGATATGATGATGATGATTAAATTATTATTATTTCATATAGTCTGTAGTAGTGTCCCGCGACTCCTCTCGTCTTTTTATATTTGAAAACAGTGATTGTTCTTAATGCTCGCATCATATATTTTCCTTTATACAGCACGAATACAAACAACGTGAAACCTCCACTGTAACACCCTGTAAACATGAAGATGGTCGTGCTCTTGTCTGTTGAACACGCGATCATAATAAACTACTTTGTACATTTTATTGCGTTACGTCACAGCTAGTGATGGGATCTGCTGCATCCGACCGATATATCGATGTTTTTTTTTCCGATATATCGGAATCGGATTCTTTATGCCTGAAAGAGTATACTTCTAAAAAAGGCGAGATTCATTTTTTGTCTCCATGCCGTAATATCCTATGAAAAGAAAGAGCTAAAGGTAAATAAAATTGTGCAGAACCATTACGTATCTGACAAACAACTTTGATGACTGATTTTCATTTCCATATTCTAAAATCTTAAGTTTTAGAACGCTACATACACCTACCTAATAAAGTGTATTGTGTGGGAAATATAAATAAAATCGTGTAACAATTCAACCATTTCGTTCCAAACTGCCGCTTGTTAATCTTCATTAAACCGACTATCAGTTTAGTGAGGATGTGAACTGCAGTTTAGATCACCGGCTGGCACTAGTTGTACACTACTTTTGTGGAGGCCGTGTTGTAACCTCTATTATTATTGTTGTGTCTATTATTGCCCCTAAATGATCTTTTTTCCAAGGCCGTAAACCCCGTAAAAAATACGACTAGCTTCTGTGACGAATAAACAATGGCAGTTTTATTGTTCAAACCAGCTAGTGTCAATGCTAGCAATTATGTTGGCCATTGTGGATATTACTCTCGCTTGTGTGATGGCCTAAAATTAGCCTAACAGTGACAGTCCGTTGATTTAGTGACTTGGCTGTAAGATGCCAGCGATAGATTCAATAGTATCGATTATATTGCCACGCGTGTCACTACTACTGCCGTGCAATTTATAAACGCAGTAAGGACAATTTGACAGTTTCGAGTAAAACGCGAAAATTTGATTGTACGTTGTGTTGTATGGTGGTTTGGTGTTTATAGTTTTTGTTTCTCTCACTTCTATTACACGTAGCGAAAAAGGGGCTTTGTTTCTGAAAGATCTCGTCACAACGATGTCAAATATGTAATAAAATTATAAATGCAGTAAAGTGTCTTACTGCGTTTATAAATTGCTCGGCAGACTAATTGAATTACTATCGATATTGTGACTAGCTTTCGAGATATCGCCACACTAGTAAACCTCAGCCAGTGCTACGAGCCTACGCCTTAGCATTTAAAATACCAATTTCATTCTAATTTGAATTTTATCATCATTGCTTAAGGTGGACTGGTCTGACTGAATTCGGCATATTCGTACCAAATCAAACTTGAAAACGGGAAAACCGACTGTTTCTTAATGCTCTGACCATAATGGTTATATTATGAAGATTAGGGGTCTCACATAATTTACATAGCAAATATATTTGAGCCTATTCTGTGGCCCGAGCCGCTTAAATGTAAAGCATATGTTATGTTTAGGGCGGGCTGAGACTAGGGCAACATGGGTTGGGTGGAGTGGGACTTGATGGTAAGGGATCTCAAGGGTCTTGGGTTTGTTTTAAAGTCAGTATATAGACACAGAACACATAATACTACTACCCATAGAGTTATAGTCCCCATGAAATTTCTTGACGG
Source organism: Metalampra italica (assembly GCA_949699065.1). Classification (NCBI taxonomy): domain Eukaryota; kingdom Metazoa; phylum Arthropoda; class Insecta; order Lepidoptera; family Oecophoridae; genus Metalampra; species Metalampra italica. The sequence goes on from OX452983.1 coordinate 1,338,810, forward strand.
CTGAATGAATGTAGTCACAAATTGTTTGCACATCGCTGTCAGTGTTTATAGTGTATGTGTGCGTAAGCGAGATAGTGTGCTACATAGAGATGTCCAATAACTTGAAAGTTTCGGTTGATCGAATCAATGAACCATTTCTTGAAATTGAATGAGCGTATCTAGTGAATCCCCGCACAGGTCCCCCTTTGACACCTTATTTTAGTCATTGCGCCGAAATCAGCCAACTTCACACAGCCGCCATTAAACTCCGCGGATACTATAGCTACTTTAACTTTATAATAATCGGAATTTTAACAAAAAGTAAAACCGATCCGAGTTCGATCCCCGGCCGTGCCATACCGACCGCACGTCAGCGGAAACACTTTGACCTTGAGCTGGCCTAGCCTATTAGGGAGTTTCAATGCTATGAGAGATTAGTTTATACTTGTTTTATTTCCACTGCCGTGCGGTCGACCGTACCAATGGTTTTCTCTAGAAACTTCAACTACATTAACTGCTCTCAAGCTGTGAAGGATAACATTGCGAGGAAATGAAACCTGCATACGCCGAGGGAATTCTTATGCGCATGAGAAGTCCACCAACCCGCACTGGGCTATCATAATCATCATTGTATTGCATTCCACAATGTAATAGTAGGTGGTAATTTAAAAGTAGACCATTATGGACCATTGTGGACACAGCAACATAGGGGAGAGGAGGACTAACTGGTAATGTTTATTTCATATTTGTTATTTCATTATACTTAAATACGCTCATATTTATTATTTTATTGTTATCGGCTGGCGTGGTGGACTATAGCCCGTACACCCTCGTTGAAACGGTAAGCCTTGTACCCCAAATTCATCTACAAACGAGAGCACTTACGAAATCATCTCGTTACGTTAGTATTCAATATTACACGAATATGCTAAAAACAAACTTTTTCATGAGTTAGGCTCAAAGGCTCGATCCCGAAGCCGTTACGTCACACCAACGGGCGCTCATTCAAGCCATACGCGATAACGCCTGCTAGCTTCCGCCGGAAACGGACTTTTTACACGCGCCCTTTAAGGCTGTGGAGGATAAGGGCTCGTGCAAACTACGCCACCCGCAGCCATCATGTGAAATAGCCTTGAAGAGAAAAATTTTGGTACTCCCCTAGGGGGCAGGCCCCACCAAAAAGTTTTTAGCTTCAAGGAAATATCCATCAATTCGTCGAAGTGTCATTTTCCTTTTAATTTTGAAAGTATTAAAGTAAAGTTTTAAAACTTTACATTATAATTTATTTTAAGTCTAAAAAAATTTGAATATAGTAAATTGAATTTGTTTTTAAAACGTAGTGTTTGTAAATTGTCCACCTTTGAAGACTTAAAAATCCTTTTATGGATATTTACAATTCGATTGATTACTGTATTAATCTTGTTAGAGTATCGATAGTTCTTCGTCACTGCCTACATTGTGGTGATTTCTTAACTAAAGTTAAACAGAACAGTTCTAAGTATATAGACCTGTAAAATGGTTTATCTTTTTTTTATAGAAAAGTTGTGTAAAGTAATGAAAAAAAAAACCGTTTAATTTAAAAATTTCTTAATTTTATAATAATAATATGATTCAGGCACGTTTGGTCTTATTCCCGGAATGTCTACTCGGTCCGTTATGTCTTTTTCCGGGAACGTCTATTCCCGGAATGTCCACCTCCCCGAATGTCCACTTCTTCGAATGTTACTCGTGCTGTTCTTTGGTTACTTCTTCAGCTTATCACGGCACGTTACGTGTCACCTGGTTTGCTCGCGCCGTTAGCCTTCAAAGCGAGCGGAGTTAATTTTTTAGACACGTTTTATAGGCTTCCTATCGCGCCGCAGTTCATTGAAAGGGAAATTGATGAGAGCCTTTAATGGATTTTCAATACTTGAAGGGACTTTTCTAAGCCTTTACTAACCTTTATCGATATTGTTGGCTGGAACTACAAGGGTAGAAATTTATAGTTCACTAGGTAGCTTTTCCCGCGACTTCGCCGGCGTGGAATAAGTTTTTTCCCGCGGGAACAGTTTATCGCGGTAAAAAATAGCCCCAGGGTCAGATGTATCTCTACACGAAATTTCATCAAAATCCGTTCAGCGGTTTACGCGTCAAAAGGTAACAAACAGACAAAGAGATTAATTTCCCTTATAAAGGTAATTTAGATTGTTGGCAAGGCGTGTAAGTCAACAATTATCTGGATCATTCCTCCTGCCCTGCCTGGGTTCTCCACCTGGGTGGAGCATGAGGAATTGTATGTCTTCTCTCTGACGAGGAATTTCGGAAGTCGAGCCGAATGTGTCCTAGAATTGGCTCACGCTAAGCAGAAAGGCAACAGTCCATAATTTCTTAGGTCCTAGCTTCTTTCATTAGAGGCTTCGATCACCAGTATTCCCGATCGCCGATTAGACGTTTTTCAGCCAGCCAATTGATCTAGTCGCCGAGCTTACACAAACTGCTTTTCGCGACTACTGTACATTTTCAGTGTTCGATTTCGCATTTCTCTTATTTTTGGTCCCGTGAGGACTTTCTTATACCTAGATTGTTCCAAGTTTTTATGAAATTGAACCAATGATCGTTGTCCCACTGGACAATATGCGGTCATTTTGTCCCACAAACCCTTACGCAATGTGACCCAATTGCAAAAAGATACCACTTGATGTATTGCGTGACGCGAATCAATTAATCGTATTTCGAAACGCGCCAAAAACAAATCCAGCCATGTTCCCTTTATTAATGGCACATGTTACGATACCGGTTGCACGGCGGGTACGAGCCGTGACCTCATACCTATATACTAACTATTTTTCAAGCTTTTATTTAACTTCACTCGTTTGGGTGAGTCGCGTAACGACCTATATACGCTAGGGGATCCCAGAAACACACGGTCTGCGGTGGGGCGGTGGCGGTGGCGGCCTGTTGTATGTGAGGGGTTGTTCCCAACGTTCATATGATCCGTTCGGAGTTGCATCTGATCACACAAAAAGTTCCCAACGGATCACATGATTCGATGGCACTAAGAAATTGACTTGCGTTTGCATATCCGTATGTCTGGGATACGCTGAAAGTGTATTACAGATACACGCGGCCTGCGGTGGCGGTGGCGGCCTGTTGTATTCCATATGCAATGTATGTGAGACTTCAGACACGCGCGGCCTGCGTTTACATATTGAGGCTGCGGCGCGTGTGTCTGGGATACGATAATGACTAACATTTAAACAAGTCTAAATCATCATGCTAGTCCACTGCTGGACATAGGCCTCCAAGGCGCGCCACTGAACCCGATCCTCGGTTCTCCGCATCCAGTCACTGCCAGCCGCCTCATGCAGGTCGTCGCTCCATCTCGCCGGGGGCGTCCCTTCGTTCATGCACCGAGATCGCTTTGATTTCGTTATAGTATAGGCTTTCGGTATGCATAGTATAGACAGAAAGCATCGGTGGCGTGAAAGCGTCGGTGGGTTTTTCTCGAAGCTTAAGTACATTAACTAACGTTTCTCATACGGTGAAGGAAAACATCGTGAGGAAACCTACATCAATTATTAGTCAAAATCAAAAATACTTTATTGAATGTAAGTACACTGTATTAAACAACGTAAATTTTTTCGGTTGTGATCATTATCTACCACCGCTTCCAAGGTGTTAGCGCTGCGAAGAAGTTGACATAGTTGACAAAAATATTCGGAAATTTTGTTAACGATTTATTTTCAAATTTTTCTCTAAAATATTTTGCCTCTAGTGTCACATATGATTAATTTCATCATACACATTAGGTGTTGCACTCCCTGCTGAGTGCCCTCACTGTATCTACTTACACTGTAACATCGGTGCACTATGCAGCCAGTCAATTTCGCTTCGCTCGGTACTGTTTGTCCTAGATCTGTTTTCTTTTTTTCTCCGCAACAAATTCAGTTTTGTTTATTGGACGATCGTAGGACACGCTAGAACTGCCCTGGGTTTGCATAATATGCACCTAGATTTGACATCGGAGGCTATAAATCCAAGAAAATCACATGTTCGCGCCTCCGTCAGTCGGTGCCATCCGTCTTATGCCATTATAAAGAAGTATTGCGTGCGATTTTGATCGATACTGGCTAAGTTATTGTTTTGGTGACTGTATGACGTTTTCGGCAAGGGAATTTCTTTTAAAATAAACACTACGGCACCATCTATATTAGTCAGAAGTTTTTAAAACGCCTACAAAAATTCAAACGGATATGAAATCCGTGAAACAAAAGCACAAAATATGAGAATCGTTGCAAAACGTTCAATCAACTTAAGTACGCCGGCCGAAAACGGTGTTTCACACGAGCTCGTCCGTTCCGGTGGTCATTACATGCTAATGTGAACGGGCCCTAACGCCTTTTGGTTCCGATATGGCGAATTTGAATAAACATTTTCGTTCTGTTACTTTGACTTCTGTCAATATACTACACCTGACTTTGTTAATGCGAAAGTATATGGATATTAGGGTCTATTATATAACAGAGATCGGATAATCGGATATATATTTAGCCTCGTAGCACTCTTTCATTTAAATCTACGGAAATCCTAAAAATATACATAAACAAGGTACACTCAAGTTTAATAGTGCAGTCCTAGTTGGCGAAAAAAATCGTTTGCGGTGCTTCGTATCGTCGTGTCGAGTTATTCCCAACGGATCATATGATCAGTTCGTGGTTGCATCTGATCACGCTAATAGTTCCAATCGGATCACGTTATCCGATGCAACTATAAGAAATTGAGAATATTTTTTACAACCGATCACGTGATCCGTTGCAACTGTAGTTTATTTCTTGCAATCCAAATGTGAGCGTCGGTGGCGTAGGGGATAAGACGCGGCCTATCTTATCGAAAGGTCCGGAGTTCGATCCCCAGCTGGGCCATGTACCAATGGGTTTTTTCTCGAAACTTAAGTACATTTACTGACTGCTCTCAAACGGTGAAGGAAAACATCGTGAGAAAACCTGCATACGCCGAAGAAGAAATTCTTAGGCGCATGTGAAGTCCACCAACCCGCACGGGCTAGCGTGATGGACTATAGCCCGAACACCATCGTTAAGAGGGTGGGCCTGAGCCCCAACAGTGGGGACATTAATAAGCTGTTGATGATGAATCCAAATGTGTAGTCTAAGGTGACTGCACTTTAGAACTCGACTGTACATATTTCCTATTTTCTTTCGTAACAAGTCTAAGCTTCCGGACAGCTTCCTTTTAGATCCCAGAGACAAATCGAAACTAATCTCACAGAAGCCTCGACAAATACTCGGCCGGAAGTCGCCCAAGCTTGTCCTTAACATGTATCGACCCGACCTTTACTCAAAGGCTTTACGTTTGAGAGCCGACGGGGAAAACTACGACATCGTGTGTACTTTTTTTTATTGCACACGCCTCATTAGTTCCTACCGTCTACGACAAAACCTTTTTTGTGAAAGGACACCTGCGTTTTATCCAAAATGGACCTTATGTCTCAACAGATAGAGTTGACAGTTAATTGGGATGGTAAATGGGTACCGGCTGGCCCATGAGAATTGAGACATTTTTGTTTAGGTTAAAGTCTAACAGTGTTGTCGTAGGGAATATTTTTTGGGAGTTTTTTCGTGGGTCGTGTTTTGCAGTTTGTTCTGTTTCTGTTTTTTTTATTAAGCGGCCTTTGCTTTGCACAAACGGTCCTCATAAATAGCTCTGAGAATTTTTTCCCGCGGGAAAAACTTTTCTGTGCGGGAAAAACAGCTAGTGAAAACATATTATTCATATTAATATTATATTAGTCCCGAGGCGGGGTTTGGAGGGACTCTAAATAAGTTTTGAACCCGAGGGATACAATGTGCTTTTCATTACGAATACAATAAAAGTAAAAACAAATACATAAAATGAATGTTAATACAAATGTCTGCTATACGGAAGTATAAACAAAACTCTACATCTCAAAAAAACACATGAAGATCGGATTGCCGCTTTCCCGTCTATTTTGTTTTTTTTTCTGTGGCCGGCCAGCTATTCCGCCATTATTTTTCATTTCCATCATTGAAAAAATGGTAAATATTTTGCCCAAATCTGTTATTTAAAAGAAATAGTTGACAGTAATAATTATAATAAAGTACAATAAAAATATATTCTCTAATTATTATTTATTTTTATGTTATTTCAATTTTACATCGCGCTGTAATTGAGTGGCTGTATAGACAGTTGGAACATGGTCCAATAGAAATGTCAAAATAGTACTAGTTTTTTTTAAATAATTTGACAGCTGTCAGTTGAAAGCGATTCTCCCTAGGGCTGAGATGTATTACTTTCAACCCGCTCCTCAGGCAACTTCAGACCTACTTTCAGAGTATGAGTAATGAAAAATATATTAACAAAGCATTAAATTAAGATACCACGGCCAAGATAAAAGCAATGAGCGAGACAGTGGAAGTAAAATGCAGCGAAGAACGCCCTAAGTGTAAAGTTTGCACTAAATACGAGTTACTTTGCTTCACTTAGCAAAACTAACATAATAGTCGCTAATTACGTGTGTCTGTTGCCTTAAAAGGTTTGCATTTTGTTTTTAAGTTACCAAGTTTAAAAGTTACCATTTTATACACAATTAAGACTTAAAAACACCAAAAACTTAAAAAACACCAATTTTTTTTTCTTTATTTTGTTCTATATAAGGAAGCAAATAATTTGTAAACGTTCTTGGTACTTGTAGAGTATACAGGGTGTCTCAATATTCAACGCCATCAAGAGGATCTTCAAGAGGTACCTTAGAATAGTACGTACCTTAAGGCTACTTAGAATATCACTTACAATAAATATATTACGACCTCACTCAATTAAATCAAGTTCGTTAGTTTTCGAGATACTCTCTCTTTTATGAAATAATTAATTATATCCAGTCCCGAAACGGCTACGAAGCTGGGAAATTTGTTTCCAATTTCGTAACCGGTTACAAAATTGGATTATTTGTCTCCCATTTGCTGTTTCCATCTTATTTATCCAGTTGAGAAAATTGGACAATGGCAAACAGAAAGTATCCATTTTTGAAAGTGGTTACTAAAGTGGACTAAAGAAACCACTCAACACTACCTTTATAATCTTAAACCCGTATTAGTTTGAAACTGTCCCATAAACAGCCTCTCAGATAAATCCCTTAATGGCAATAGAGATTTTCAGGCTGAGTGCTAATATGGCCCGTAAGGCCATATAAGGCCCCCAATTAGCTGGCTTGGTATGTAGGCCATCAGATTAAAGCCGGTTCGGAGTCAGACGTATGAGTTTTGTTAATGTGCCGCCCGCAGGCGAGCCCACAGATAACGTTTGGGGCACAATTAGCTTAGAAAACACACTTCACTTTCAATTGATTTTTAATATTTTTCATTCTGTTACTGATAAAAATAGAATATTGTGCTATAACTATAGCCCTGCCTGTGTTTCTTGTCTATTGTTTAACGGTACATATGTAAATTATTTTATTTTAGAACCTGGAAAACCGACAGCTTTTGTGGACGTGGCTCACAACTTTTCAGCAAATTTTAAAATTTCTGATTTCCTAAAGAGCCCATTCTTTATAGGTACTAGACGGAATTTTGGCAGATACAAATATATACTTGTCAATTATTTTTCAATACTCTGCAATATATTTAAACCGCTTTTACACCAAGCTGTGGGGTTCTTTGCGCTCGGTGTGTCCCCAACTGTAACTGGCTAATAATATGAAAGCGCTTTGAGAAAAAGGCGTAAACGTTCGTAATAAAACTTTGGGTGAACACTTCCATGGAATTGGCGAAGAGCCTTGATTCGTTCGTTCGCGATGGAGATTACGTACGTAATATTCTATTGCTTTGTTTATGTTCTGTTTAAATAGTACTGTAGCCAGCCAGTGGAAGAAAAATTACAATTTTTGCTACGAATAACCCGTAGTAATAGAAATGGAGAGGAGAGCCCTAATCACCGACTTATCGTATAAGGCAAAAAAAAATCCCCCTCTATATAGGTTTAAATAATTTTTATTTCGCATAAGAACTCTCACATAAAATGAGATTTTCATTTTTTTATATAAAGTTCGTAGATATTCTGAAGTTGCAGACTTAAGGTTTACCAATACTATTTGTTGACATGTAACTTAAGTTTACGTTTAAATGCATTTATATTCTCACGCTCCTTGATATTTGGCAGGTTGTTACATATCCTCATATCATTATGAATGTAGGTATGCCTACGTGTTATTCAGATGTTTGAGTCATCAACAGCTTGATGATGTTTGAGTAATCATACTTAAATTACTATAAAGTTTCATGAACATCTATTACGTAGTTTTGCGTGAAAGAGTAGATGGAGATTTACATTTTTTTATATAAAGTATGTAGATATTCTGAAGTTGCAGACTTAAGGTTTACCAATACTATTTGTTGACATGTAACTTAAGTTTACGTTTAAATGCATTTATATTCTCACGCTCCTTGATATTTGGCAGATTGTTACATATCCTCATATCATTATGAATGTAGGTATGCCTACGTGTTATTCTGATGTTTGAGTAATCATACTTAAATTATTATAAAGTTTCATGAACATCTATTACGTAGTTTTGCGTGAAAGAGTAACAAACATCCAAACATCCTTACAAACTTTCGCGTTTATAACATTAGTGGGATATTTTTGTCAGCGACTGGGTAAAAACATCACCAACAAATAAAAGAACTCGAACATGTTATCGCAAACAGCCTCATCTCTCCCAACAACTACAACGCGAAAACCTACACCGGAGACTCAATACCGCCCCTATTTCATCGTCAAACTTCCGGGAGGGTTCCCGCTAAATAAATCAAACACCGACCGACGCGCGACCCCGTGACCCCTGAAACGTCAGGTTGAGGTCACATCGACGTCAGTACGCGTAACTCGGGGGTGAAAAGGAAACGTTTTAATAGAAGCTCTATTGTGCTTCCGTTGATGACGTCGAGTTTGTTCCTGAAAAACGTTAAGATTAAATGCATTATCCTATCCTACTAATATTATAAAGGCGAAAGTTTGTAAGGATGTTTGGATGTTTGTTAGGTACTCTTTCACGCAAAAACTACGGAACAGATTTTTATGAAACTTGGTACAGTGATAGCTTATTATCCTGGAATAACATATAGTCTACTTTTTAACGCGGACAAAGTCGCGGGGCGTCCGCTAATACCCTCTAAGTAACAAAACGCCTGCATAGAGGGCGCTGTTTCACAATGTACACGGGAAAAACTTTTCTATGCGAGCGAAGCCGCAGGAAAAAGCTAGTTATCAATAAATATGTGGCGTTCTAATTCAAAGACGGCATTTAGTTTACGAGATAATTATAGTTTTGTAAAATGACTCAAACGACGATGGGTCACAAAAAAAATCCAGTAATTTTCAAGGAAAATTGTAACAAACATACACACTCATTCATACAAACAACCTCTAACCCATACGCATATACCGCCTCCGTTCCGTCGTGGGTAAAAAATAACCATCAGGTCTAGGAGGTTGGTTTTTGGCTCTATGGTTAGGTATATTTAAGTAGTTTTGTATACCTTGTATACCTAAAACTCATTTCCCCCTCAAGGTCCCAAAGGTCATAGTGTTTCCATTGACTTGCGGTCGACTGTACTTATTCCTCCAAGTCACATTTTGTTTTTAATTTTCAAAGTTTTAAAATTTATTTTACTTTTTAAATTTTTATGTTTGTACTTACTATTTATAACCACTACTATAAGTAAAAAAAAATTTTTTTACACTTAACTTTACTTAGTTATATTTTTACGCGCATTGTCTTATTAAAATATTGGACCTACGTATACCTTATTATACCAACATATCGTATTTCTTTTTCAAGAATATCGAATTGAAGTAAATAGTCTACAAATACCAACTTTGACTCGACCGCTCGATTGGTATCACCT